>OX940905.1:5139952-7539952 GCA_954871355.1 Cabera pusaria
TTTTTAGTTTCAGTTCCATGCATAGAGAGCACCCCCTGTATCTTTTATTTTATTAATTTTGTATGACTTGAGCGGCTTCAGAATTTTGGCATAAGGTTCATATTTGGCTTACGCAAATATGACCACGTCTCGTATTTTCGACATAAGCTCAAGTGGCTTCCTATTCGACTTCGCCAGAATACTTACATTCTCTCTCTCTTATTCATTTACAACTTATGAACGCCAATTTTTTTTTATGCTGACGTAGACACCTGTTGAGTTCCCCATGGACCTCTGGGGGTCCACCTGGACTACTTTGAGAATCGCTAAGCTACACAGTAAAATATTTGTGACTGAAATACAACCGTTACTATTTTTTATCAAGCAAAGTAACTGTTTAGTGTCAGCTACGGCCCCATTTTTCCCTTATTTCGTCCACTCTGACTACAACCAGAATGTCATTAATTGTAATTTGAATAACTTGCAAGCGTTGTTGATCCAATATCTTGGGCGAACTTAACAGCTTAAAGATAAATTTCATGTTCACACCTTCTAATAATTACGTTACAAAACGAGACTTTCACTGTAAGAATTTAATGAACTGAAATGACCCAAATTTAAAGGCCGATTTAGACCACTTGACATCGCACAATGCATATAGCACAGAATAATTAATAGTACTTGTGTACACCTTAAGTTGATCGATGTAGTGTGAAGTGGATAATAATGAAAATTGTCTCTATTCCTAGGTAAAAAAAGTTGTGACAGTTGTCGTTTGTGGTTGTCAGTTTGTCAGAAATAGTCAGAATCTGACACACATAGTAATCTGTGGTCAGAATTGCTAATGGTTGACGGCTTGTCGGACTGTAAATGCTTTTTGTGGATGGAATTTGTAAAATATTTCGAATTCACACTAGAAAAGTAGCTTTTATATTGTGTACGGCACGATATTTTCGGTACTCCGGACCCAGAGACAGACAGAGCACAGGCTTTAAGAGCTAAATATAAGTAGCTTTAATTGTTACTTTGAACTGAGGATCTACCTGACGAGGAGTTTGGGCAGTTTTTGGCAACTTTTTTGATGATAAGGCATTAATTTCGTAGCTGTTCGAAGGTGATTTGAAAATGACGACGTCGTCTGAAGACGTTTTATTGAGTGTCGGCTGTGTCCGTTATAAAAAAGGTGATGGGACTCTGTACGTTATGAACCAAAGGCTCGCCTGGATGCTGGAAAACAGAGACACTGTGGCAGTCTCGCACAAGTTCGCTGACATTAAAAGTAAGTATTACTCATTAAGTAATTGTCTTTACAAAAAACTTGAATAAGAGCATACAGGCCATTAGCAGAACCCAGGGGTTAGGGGCTCTAGCCCCCTTAAAATCATGTGACATCCATGTCCATAAAGTCAATGAAACTTGTGATAATAATATCCAAGGCCTAAATCCCCTCCCCTTCCTCCTCCCAAACCAAAATCCATACAGATGATCGGTTAGAAGTATGTTAAGAAGAATCTGATCTATCTCACCTGATGTTAAGTTATAATGCAATTCATAATATAGCACACTTACCTAAAAGATACCAGCTAGGCTATTCTGTAAGCTATCTCGACAGCGGAATCCACGGTGAGATTTGAATTTAGTATTACAAAATTCAACCGTATTACGAATGTGATACGATTGAATTTTGTATTGCAAAATTCAAATCTCACTGCTGATTCTGCTGTCGAGATAGCTTACAGAATAGCCTAGCTGTTCACTCGTGATTTGAAGACCCCTGGATACACAGATACTGGCAAGGATAGTGCAATGGGTGGGGAACAAACTCACAACCTCTTGATTGCCAGGCCGACGCTTTAGGCATTGAGCTATTGCCGCCCTTAACACTTTGACTGCGGCACTTTTTTGCATATTTTTTAATTTTTTAAATTATTTTTTGTAATTTTTTTTTCATAGCTGTGGCATTAAATCAAAACTAAAATCCAACAGCAGAAGGTTCCACGAACCCCTTGTGAAAAAATTTATTAAAAAAAAATATTATTATATTTATTTTTTAATTTTACTTCAGATACCAAAATATCAAAAAACGCACAGTGTGTGTTTTTAGCAGCGAACATGTTAATTAATGTCCAGTAGTAACAAAAGTAGCTCAGTTCATCTTGCTATCTCTGTCTGAGCCTGCTGAGACATTATCTAATATGTTATAATGCCAACTCCTAAAACACTATATTATACATCATTTTAATTATTTTATTGCATATATAGTTTAACGTTGTCATAAACAATATTCTATTCAATTCCTATTTTTCAGCACAGAAAATCTCGCCTGCAGGAAAGCCAAAGGTCCAATTACAAGTAGTGTTGCATGATGGGACATGTTCTACGTTCCACTTTGTAAACTCCGCAGGGGCAGAAGCTCAGGCCAAGGATCGGGATCAGGTGAAACAACTATTGCAAAACTTGCTGCCCAAGTTTAAGAGACAGATTGATGGCGAGCTGGAAATGAAGTCTAAGTAAGTTTGTTTTGCTTTTACAAGCTTTTTAACTGACTTCACAAAAACGGAGGTAATCAATTTGCTTGTATTTTTAACCGACTTCAAAAAAGGAGGAGGTTATATGTTCAACTGTATGTGTTTTTTTAAATGTATGTTCACTGATTACTCTGCCATTTGTAGAGCGATACTTTAGGGTTCCGTAGGTATTGAAGTACTTATATAGGAAAAAGTCTAAAAACCATAAATATGTAGTATTAAGACAAAAAAATAGAATTTACGATTACAAATTTATAATGTGCGGCTGGTGCATGGTCAGTGTCTAGGCATCGGCATAGGGCTCGAACTCCAAAGTTAAGTTTGTTCTATAACCTATTTTGAGAAGTTGGTACGAAAGCCTCTGTGGGCGAGTCCAACTCGACTTGGCTAGTTTTATTTTTGATGTTACCTCGGAAATCCGTCATTTTTTAACCAATTTGAAAAAATATTTTTTTGTTTGAGAAAGTATGCGTTGTGTTCCATTGTAATTTTATCTAGATTTGATAATTATCTCCAGAGATATGGGGATAAACACCTGAAACTTAGTAATAAAATAGATTAGTGTGCCATTTATAGTGGTTTTTCATATTGATTATAAAACACCGACTATTATACTCACTACTGTTTGTTGTCGACTGTCTCGACCTAGGTTTCATGCATGTCCGATGCACATCCTCGGGAGTTCATGCAGCGAGATCGCGACGAGCACTTTTTTCATATTGCTAAACAATCTTAATTAACTTGCAATGTTTGTTTGTATGTTATCCATCATTATTTGCAAACCATTTCTATCTTCAAACCACACGCTGGTATCCAATACCAAATTAAATGAAAGCATATCTGGAGATGGAGCCGGGATCTAGGGACTGGAAGCTTCTCAGGATAAGTGGTAGAACAGGCAATTTGAGCTAGAATGTTTTGTAATCATGAATACTTGTACACTGTTTGACCACTATCTCCGCTGTTTGTAAGTGATGATGTGGTCGAGGATGGTAGCACGCTAGGCCTAGAATGGGAACTGGCTCTCAATGATTGCTGCCGGAACAGTCACAGAACAGATGCCGAATCAGTTTGGTGACAGATTTTCCAACATGCGATGCTATGTGGTGATGATAGCTGGCCAGGTAGACAATAAATAGTGTCCTAACACCATGCGGGAGTTAAGGGTTTCTTAACGAATTTTTTTCTTCACTAGAGGGCCACTGTGAAATACGCACATACATTTTTCAATAGAAAAATCAATTGGTGTGCTGCGGGGATTTAACTCACTGATGTCAAAGCCGACCATTCTCGCACTGCGTCACTGGGCCTTTATAAGTTACTGCATTATATGCATAATCATGTGTAATTTACATGTTTTTAGGAGGGTTTTCTTTTTTTTTCTACACACAGCTTTCTTTAAAAAAAATGATTAACATACATTCGATTTTTAATTTTCACATATATTTATTTACATTAAATATGATGTTGTCAAATTAATATGACATGCACTTTAGGTCAACATCTGTGCACAACAGACAAACACTCTAATGCGTACATTGTGTTCCTACGCAGACAGTGAAAAAGCACCTTAAGGTTTACCTACACCACGTGTGTGGTTGATTAGATAGGTATCTAATATATCAATTATCACGGAATAATAACACTATTTATTAAATCAAAAATTATCTTTTCAGATTGTTATCTCTACATCCAACACTGAAGCATTTATATGAAGACTTAGTTATATCTAAAGTGATAAACAGTGAGGAGTATTGGAACACTCCAATGCTTAAACAATATACTGAATCTACCACTGTTAAACAAGAGGCTGGTAAGTTAACATCATTATATAACATGCTTGCATATTCATGTCAAGTTTTAAATTTAGCTTACAACCTGTGCCCAGCGGTTTTACCCGCATAGACGTCGTTCCCGTAGGAGTATCGAGATAAAAAGTACCCTATGTGTTATTTTAGGGTATAGGCAGGCCTGTCGCACTCCGCGCTGTAGCTATGAAACTACAAGTACCTCCGCGCACCCGCTAGGGTTCAAGTTCAGTCAGTTAAGTGTCACGCGCGCTCTCGATCGGCCGCGCGCCTTACTTGTACCTACCTCAATATTATATTCCTTGCTTCATATAGTAACTGTAAAGAATAACTATGTAAAAAGCAAAGAATGTCACACATAAAATGGTAGGTAGGTATAAATCAGCTGAGTTTCATGTTACAAGGGAATTCACGTAATGATCTTTAGGGAATTTCTATCGACATTACATCTTGCTTTATTTAGTTAGTTCTAAGATAAATAAATAGGGTAGGTACCTACTAACGTTTACTTCAATTTTCCTTTTTTTCTTTCTTAATGATTTTGTCGTGTCATACGATAGTCAGATTTTTATAATCGGAGGGTTAATGTAATAAAAGTACTTATAGATCTCAGATCACTGAGATTCACTGAGATCTGATAAGTATCTCCAGAGATATGACGATAAACGTCTCAAACTTGCTACTGAAATTGACTCGCGGGGCATGGAAGTCGGTGTTTTAGTTTTTAATCTACTTCACAAAAACGGAGGAGGTTCTCAATTCGACGGTTTTTAGGGTTCCGTACCCAAAGGGTACCAACGGAACCCTATTACTGAGACTCCGCTGTCCGTCTGTCTGTCTGTCTGTCTGTCTGTCTGTCTGTCTGTCTGTCTGTCCGTCCGTCTGTCACCAAGCTGTATCTCATGAACCGTGATAGTTAGACAGTTGAAATTTTCACAGATGATGTATTTCTGTTGCCGCTATAACAACAAATACTAAAAACAGAATAAAGTTAAAGATAATAGAGGGTCCCCATACAAGAAACGTGTTTTTTTCGGCATTTCACGCCATCTATGAACGCTTAGTTAGGGAAACGTCCCATAGATGGCGTTATATTGAAATGTCGATCCCTAACACCTTTGTTAGACGTTAGAAGGCGTTATAAGAAACGAAATGTTTATTAATTATTATTTTTTGCTGGCGAATAATGATAGTGGTATTTTTTGCTCGATCTTATAAAATACTGTAGTGTGGTACGGAACCCTACGAGTGCGAGTCCGACTTGCACTTGGCCAGTTTATTTAAATGTTTGTGACCTCAGAACTCTGTCAGATCTTAACCGATTTGAAATTGAAAATTCTTTTTTAGGTTTCCGTAGTCCTGATAAGGAACCCTTATATTTTCGTCATGTCCGTCTGTCTGTCTGTGTGTCTGTCTGTCTGTCCAAGGTTTTGCTAGGAGACCGTTAGTACTAGAAAGCTGAAATTGTGTAGGTATGTGTGTATATCAATAACGCCGACAAAATGGTGAAATAATATATTGAATTTTTTTTTAAATATATATTTTTTATTTTGATATTCAACTATTACAAAATAAAGTTTTCCTAGAATGAATAAAGTACATAATTATTTTTGGTCGAAAAAGTGAGTCGGCTCCTACACTATTATAATGTTACAAGTCAAACAACCTACGATTCTAGGCAAGTGATACTATTGTCGCGTTATTTAACTTACGCAATCTAAAACTTTACTCAATTTTAATTGAACGTCACGTATTTTAGTTTAACTGTAGTACTTTTATCCTACCTCGACATTAAACATTAATGTAGTACTTATTATCAGTAATGTACTCATTATATTGTTCTACGAGTATTCTTCTACCAATTAAAGGCTTACAAGTTTTCTCATAACATTCAACCCTATAGTAAAGGCCGCGAGTTGACCGAGTTATTCAGACTCTCGCTGTGCGGACTTACGGTGCATTTTACTGTGCGCAACACGCGGTTCATAGTTACTATTAGTTGATACTGTGGCGCAAATTCAAGGTCGCACCCGAGGCGTGAAGCGCATTTTGAACGTTACTAGCGTTGTAACTAGGTTTAATCTCGCATTTTTGCTCTCAGGGAGTGCAATTTCTGTACTTGTACTATTCATTATTCTGTGGTATAGGCTATCTACAACCCAAATTTCAGCCCAATCGGTTGAGTAGTTTGAGTGTGAAGAAGTAACAAACATACTCACAACTTTCGCCTTTATAATATTACAAGGATAAGTTAGATATTGACCACTATCTCACCCGTAGATAAGTAAAGAATATCGTCAAGGATTTTAGCATACTAGGCCTAGAATAAGAACTGGCTCTCTAAGACAGCTGTTGGAATGCACTGTTAGATAGTTGGTAATAGATTTTCCAACTTGAGGTTGTTAGCCAGCCAGGTGGATACTAGACAGTGCCCCACCACCTGCAGAGATGAAAGGAAAGATGTGAATGAGGACAGTACAAAATTGTCTAGCGTAGCAAGAGCGAAAAGAGGCCTATTCGGTACGGGTGTACAGTTAAGAATAGAACTTTTATTTAATCGACAAAAATATTTTATGAAAAGGGTTTTTGAGGGCCTGGTGGCGTAATCGGGAGAACGGTCGGCTTTAATGCCGTGGCACCGAGTTCAAACCCCGCCGTGCACCAATGGATTTTTCTATCGAAAAATTTATGTGCGCTTCTCACAGTGGCCCTCCGGTGAAGGAAAACATCGTTAAGATACCAACAACCCCCCGCATGGTGGTAGCTACCACCCTCAAGTTAGAAAATCTGTCGCCAAACATCTAATGTGTTCCGGCAGTTATCCTTGAGAGCCAGTTCCCATTCTAGGCCTAGCGTGTTTACCATCTTCGACCGCATCATCACTTACCAACAGGTGACATAGTGGTCAAACGCTAGCCTATAAGATATAAAAAAAAAAAGTTTAGTTTTGTTTATATAGAACACGTGTTGTGTATTTAGAAATGTCGGTATAAATATCTCGAATATAGATTTCACTTCACACTATACCATGCAGTTAGCCGATAAATCTCCCTTTTTAGCATAGATAGAATATTAAATAGACAAGATAGTTGCGTATGCAATGACATAACTATAGAGATTTAACCCGACTAAAATAATGAACATGTGATACGTATGCTAGCTATAAGATAAAATGAACAACGTAATTTGGTCGGGTCATACATGACAGCGAGTGAAAGCCAATGGGCGCACTAGAACTGAGCCAGAGCTGGATCCAGACAATAAAATTTTTATTTTTAGATTACTCGCCTAACTCTGAGCGCAGACTATAGTGACGATAGTCTTCAGACAGACTTGTCTTTACGACTTTACGAGACTAGTCTGTCTTAAAACAGTTGTGTCTATCACGCGGTTCACATGGCGTAAAACGAAACTGTTTTGTCTACGATGCGACATAGAACAGATAAAAAATACTACGTATAGAATGGACACTCTGTTCGCTCTGACGTATTATGTACCAACCTACCATTTGTCGTCTTCAGGTATACAGTACCTACTTTATCTTTTGTTCAAAACAAAATTACTTTTGTGGTATGTACCTGTCTTACACTACGCCATAGAAAAGATAATAATACTACGTATAGAACGGACACTCTGTTCCCCCCACCAATCCGGGCTACCTCACCTCGCCACCGATTCTGGAGCTCTCGAGGAGCTAGTGTGAGCAAGGACGCCATACGCACACGACTACAGAACAATACTACCTCATAAGGAGAAGAACATCAACTTCATACATGTATGAATATAAAACACAAAAATATTGATAACTAGCTGTACCCGCGACTTCGTCCGCGTGGAATAGTGTCTATGGGTAGCATTAACTAATAAGACACATACGTATCCCAAATACACCGCACCGCACCAAGCCCCCCCCCCTCCTCCCTCCCCTCACTTACCCTCCCCTTCCCCTCACCTCCCCCTCATTTCCACCTCCCGTCCCCTCACTTACCCTCCCCTCCCCCTCCCCTCACTTCTATCAGGTATACATTTCAACTTGCTAGGTCCACCCGTTTCTGAGAAAATCAGTGGTGACACACGGACAGACGGACAGACAGATGGACAAGAAAGTGATCTTATAAGGGTTTCTTTTTTTACCTTTTGAGGTACGGAACCCTAAAAACCGACTTCAAATGCCACACAAGTCAGTTCAGTAGCAAGTTTGAGAAAATGTTTATCTTCATACCTGTGGAGATACTCATAAGATTCAATAAATTGTATAATGGGACCACCGTAGTCGTAACCTACGCATAAAAAAAAAACATTCGAATCGGTCCACAATTGTCGGATTAATCGCGTAGCAAACATACTTACATAAAAAAATATACAGACGAATTGAGAACCTCCTCCTTTATGGGATTGACGGTTGAAAAATGAGACACTTTTCTATTCGGTCCCATTTCAAAAGTCCTTCATGTATATTCCCTAGCAATACATTAGGCTTGCTAAGTACTAATACAACATTTATCCATCCCCAGGTGTATCGGGTGCATTCTTAGCAGATATCCAACCACAAACAGATGGATGTAACGGTCTCAAATACAACCTGACGCAGGACATTATAGATGCTATATTCAAAACTTACCCGGCCGTCAGGAAGAAACATATCGACTATGTTCCTAACAAAATGACCGAGGCAGAGTTCTGGACCAAGTTCTTTCAGTCACATTATTTTCATAGGTCAGTTAAGATTTTGTATTTTTTTAATGATATAAGTTAACAGGACTAGCACGACGCGCGCCTGTCGAAAATTCTGGACTGCCAGAATTTTGCATGTCACTACACTGCGCCTGTTACCTTGAGACATAAAGCTGTTGAGTCTCACATGCCCTGTTATTTCACTGGACACCTTGTCATTTCAACCGAAAAACATTCCTATTTCACCTCTGAAAATAAATTAGCAAAGTGGTGGTACCGCCCTAGGCGGACTAGCAAAAGTACTACCACTACAGAGCTGTACTGTTTTTCCTAATACGCATCATTCATTGCTCAATGTTACGTGATTTGGTAATATCCAATCGGAATGGGATTATTACTATTTTTATTATATTCGGCGTGGTGTCCCACGGCTAGGCAAAGGCTACTCTTTCCTCTTTCTCCATAGGATTACGCATATACTTACAGTGTTACTTATAAAATCTATTGATCAATTGCTGAACTGCTTCTCAACTGAGAAGCTCTCAAGGACTTGATCAATGCTCAACTTTTTTTTCACTCATAAACGTTAGTCAGCCATGCATGGTTGAGACACGAAATAGATAGGCTCCATGGGCTGTTGGCATAGATTATAACCAAATTAATCGACTAAAGAACCAGCCCCAATATATTAATTTTTTATCTGTAATGGACTAGATTTGACAGATCAAGTGACAGAAAAAAATCCACGAAATCTGCGCCAGTCTAGACTTGACATATATCAGCTGATTGGTTCTGCCAACGCCATCTTGCCTCTCAGCAAGCCTCTAACATTGGTCCCGGCGGTGGTGAAATTTGAGAGCTGTCAATGCAATTCTCAACGACCTCTCAACTTTGATTACCGTTTATGAGTGAGATATTCCTTGATCAATAGTTCAGCAATTGCTCAAAATTTGAGACACGTTTATAAGTAACACTGTTAATCTCTGGGTGGTGCCACTGAACTAGTTTCGTTTGTTTTTTTCTTGATTTTTTTAAATTACCTATTCATATTTTGACAATATTGTGCTTAGAGATATTATGTCATAAATTACAAGATTGGTGTAGAGTGATATCAAATGTATTGATATTTTGCTTGCACCTGCTTTATTTACCAGATTTAAGGCCAGTATCACCGGTTGTTGACAGCTCTTATATGACGTCATGTGTCAGATGACTATCTACTAACGCATTATCAGGAACCGGTGTGAAACTGGCCCTTAAATTGGATTAAACCTGTGTTTAAAAAAGAAGTAACGATTTTAATACACATGATTTTGTGTAGGGAGGGGAAGGGGGGAGGGGTAGTCTAAGACCTCACTAGCACTATGTGTCACCAGGGGAGAGGGTAGGGTAAAAAACTTGCCAAAAACATCACGTGATTAATGGGTGACCCCTTTGTGCTATGTAGCCTTGACTAAAATCGCATAGTCTAGCATGATATCATCATTTAACATCAGGTGAGATGACTAGGTTTCTTATTGAACGTTGTTTTATGTTTCAGGGATCGCATAGCGTCATCATCTAGTAAGGACTTGTTCGGTGAATGTGCCAAAATGGACGACCAGGCGATAGCATCGGCTATGAAACATACCACTTTAGACTTAACGGTACTTATTTACTGTATATATTTTTGAATTAATTAGTACATCTGGTGACATTTTCACGATATTTTTTCGCGATCCCTGTATAAATTTTAGTTACTCTCTACCTCTATTAACTCAAAATGAAAATAATATCGTTTAAAAACTAAAAAAGAACCGACTTCAATGCCGCGCTATTCATTTTCAGTAACAATTTTGAGATGTTTATCTCAATATCTCTGGAGATACTTATCATACCTCGATAAAATTACCATGGTACCACACTTGGGATATCTCCTTTCGAACAAAAAAAGAATAATCGAAATCGGTTCATAAACGACGAAGTTATCCGCGAACAAACATAAAAAAAAAAAAAAAAAAAAAAAAAAAAAATATACGGTCGAATTGAGAAACCTCCTCCTTTTTTTGAAGTCGGTTAAAAAGGAACCTTATAGAATCACTTTGTTGTCAGTTTGTCCGTCTGTCAAAACCATTTTTCTCAGTAACGCGCAGAGATATCAAGTTGAAACTTGTATTGAATATTCGGGTCTACGGTCTGTTTTGGCTGTGAAAAAGTCAAACTTGTAAGTCAAATCAAATCGCGATCAAAAGATATGACCGTTTATGTCGTATATTTTCGCATACTTTGCGATTTCACAAGAATCAAAACTTTCCGTTGACGTAGAATCATGAAATTTGGCAAGAAGCAAGGTTTTGAAGTACATTAGTACTTACTATATTAGTGTATAGTATATATGAAAACCGTAAATATGTAATTAAGTAACAAAAAAAGTGAATTTACTATACATTACAAACTTATTATTTATCGGTTGGTGCAAAACATTTTGTATGGATCGAACTGCAAAGTTACTACTCGGTGCGCGAGTCCAACTCGCGCTTAGCCGGTTTTTTTATTACTATTTAAAAATTAAAGCTCTATTTCATTGTAGGTGGATCTACCTCAATTCACGGACCCCATTCCCCTGCTGCCAACAGACGACGACGCCCCTCCACACAAAGAAAAGGGGGAGAACGCGTCCATACACAGAAACATGATCAAGCGGTTCAACCAACATTCTATCATGGTAACACTTACTGTCTCCTCAGATACTTGTTAGGTGGATTCTAGGTGGATCTATCTCAGTTTTATAAAGAGAAGGGGGATTACGCGTCCGTACATCGAAAAATGACCGTCAAGCGGTTCAACCAACATTCTATCATGGTAACACTTACTGTCTCAGATACTTGTTAGGTGGATTCCAGGTGGATCTATCTCAGTTTTATAAAGAGAAGGGGGATTACGCGTCCGTATATCGGAAAATGATCGTCAAGCGGTTCAACCAACATTCTATGGTGACACTTACTGTCTCCTCCGATACTTGTTAGGTAGATTCTACTTGAAGTTTCTTTTTTATATCATATAGGCTGGCGTTTGACCACTATCTCACTTGATGGTAAGTGATGATGCGGTAGAGGATGGTAGCAAATGGAGTCTACTGAAAACTGAACAAAATAGAACATCGTCCTGCCCTACCTTTTATTAATGGTTATAGAGAAATAAATTGTTAGACGCCCGCACTATGAACTAATTGCCGGCCAAAGTTCAAAATAAAAATAGTGAAAAGTAAAAAAAACCGTGTGCATATACGCGTTAGAAGTGAAACTTTTTTCACAGAGTGGAAATTCTTTTGTTCAACTCCATCTGTTGAACTTAGTGGGACGAATGCATGAATAATAGCGAACACGTCTTCGTAGTTACGCCGTTCTACAATAGAGGGCGTTTATAATTATTAAATAAAAGATGACGGCGTACGTCACTTCCGTTGCATTTTTACCCGAGTGATAAAGTAGTTTTACTTAAAAAAACAGTGAAAAACGGTGTTTAAAATACAGTCCACCCGAGCCATCTTTCCTCGATAACATTTGAATGGGTTATGGGACCAAACGGGATGCATAATCTCTCAAACAAAAAAATAACTTCTCAAATCGGTTCAGATTTGACGGAGTTCTGAGGTAACAAACATAAAAAAAAACTGACAAAAAAAGTCGAATTGAGAAGCTCGTCCTTTTTTGTGAAGTCGGTTAAAAATATCCTACGGTAAATTTCTACAGCATAATAACCCACTTAATTTTTTCCAGGTGCTCAAAGCTAGTCATAAATCAAATAGCAGTAGCGGTAACACAAATAGCAGTAACACAAGTAGCAGTAAGAGTAGCAAAGAGAATGGTGTAAGAGATAACGGTGTAGCAGAAAAAAGAACGGCAGAGGATAGTGACGGCCCGCCTGATAAGAGGAAGAGGATTTTGGAGAATTTGAAATATGAAGATTTGGAAGGTGGTGGGGGGAATGAAGAAGCGCAGGAGTTGAAGTTGTCTAAAGTAAGTTTAAGTATTTGTTAATTAATAGGTTATTTTACTCTATATGAAAAAAATCTCTAGCTTAGGCAAAAAGCAGTCGGGAAACGTTAGTTTTAGATCATAAAATAGCAAACTGAATTTTAAAATTCAATTCAAAGGTTTCAGCATTTTTAATCTGTTTCGTAACACCATTTAATAGTAGTCGCCGTGTTATTACGTCATACGGCTATGTAAACTTAGAAGTGTCAACTATCATATCACTGGATTTGTTTACACAGCCAACTGACATCATGACCACAGAGCAATATGGCGTCAAACGTCATCGTCAAATTACGTGCGAAATTTGATAATGCCAAATTTATATATAATATACATGGTGTTTTAATTTGTGGCCTGCTTCATTAATATTTAAATTATTTCTATTTACAGATAGAAAGATATTTACTTGGACCGTCGTCGCAAATAAGTCAAACAAGTTCGCACTCGAATAACCCGCCGCCGTTGTCTGCGCTCGCGTCTATATGTCAAGTAAGTACAATGATTTTTTTTAAGTGAAAAAGCTTTATGCCCTTTGGGGTAAAATTTCACGAAATTGACGTAGCGTCATGTTATATTTTATATAAATAAACGCACTCTATTGTAGAACGGTGTAACTACGAAGATATTTTCGCTATAATTCGGGCATTCGTCCCGTTAAGATCAACAGATGGATTTGTAAAAAATAAATTGTGATGTTGAGAAATAGTTTCACTTCTAACGCGTAGCTTTCTACGTACCCTCTTTTTTAATTGTTTTATATCGTACCTACTACTAAACCGTCCCGGCTCCGTACGGATGAAATTTATATTACATGTTGGACACTATACGTTGTGTTTATATCCAGGCGTGGTCAAGCGGTCAACAATGCCAGCGTCCGGTGCGAGTGCACGCGAGCGCCGCCGTCGGAGCGCTAGGAGAGCTGTCACCGGGCGGAGCTCTGATGAGACAGCACGACGCCGCGTCCATGTCGCGTGAGTAATGTGTCACTTATATACAACTTGACAGATGTTAGAGTGCACGCTAGGAGAGCCGTCACCGGGCGGAGCTCTGATGAGACAGCACGACGCCGCGTCCATGTCGCGTGAGTAATGTGTCACTTATATACAACTTGACAGATGTTAGAGTGCACGCTAGGAGAGCCGTCACCGGGCGGAGCTCTGATAAGACAGCACGACGCCGCGTCCATGTCGCGTGAGTAATGTGTCACTTATATACAACTTGACAGATGTTAGAGTGCACGCTAGGAGAGCCGTCACCGGGCGGAGCTCTGATGAGACAGCACGACGCCGCGTCCATGTCGCGTGAGTAATGTGTCACTTATATACAACTTGACAGATGTTAGAGTGTAAAGGATCGTTTCAAAAAACAAAACAAACTCAAAATTTACAAATATAATACTTAAAAAGGGATCCATACATTTTTATAAGGTTGCCAACGCATCATCGGCATATATAGTGTTGGTTCTGGTACAGCATAGCCCATCGCCCGGTAGCCGCTTGTCGTTAAGTTTCGGGATCACCTGTATACTGGAAACAGCTGAATGAGAGTTGCCGAGAATCGTGGTCAGTGGCGTACAGTTAGAGAGGCCAATGCCCAGCTGTGGACTAGTATAGGCTGACGGTGATGATGAGTCCTATAAACCCAGTTGTATCAAATATTACCCTGGTTTAAATGACACAATATTTTGTTACAGAGCTAATCCCAGCAGATGTAAAGTCGGAGCTTCAACGGCTGTACGTATCATGCGGGGAGTTGATACGAGAAGTTTGGAGAAGGTTCGTATAAATATCACTTTCTTCGACGTCATTATTACATTTATGACAATATTTAAGGCAGATAGGTACATTATGTACTGCAAATTTGATGTTAGAAAACCTGTCTCCAAATACTAGTGTTCACTGATTGTGTACCGACATCCTTGAGAGTCAGTTCTCATTATAGGTCTAGGCGTGCTACCAATCTCGAACAAATCGTCATTTATCAATCAAATTTCAGCTTTTTTAATTTATTTCATGTACATATGCTTATATGTATGTCATGTACATATGTTTAACCACTATCTCATTTATTTCTTTTTTTATCTGTTAGGCTAGCGATTGAACACTATCTCGCCTGGTGGTAAGCGATGATGTGGTCGAGGATGGTAGAAATGCTAGGCCTAGGATTGTCTGACTCAAAAGGCTACTGTATTCTGCTGGTATCCCGTTAGGTTATGGCTGCAGATTCCTCCTTATTGGTAAGCTATTTTTTGGTAGCAAGTCAAGAATCATCGAGGTTGTCATCGAGGATGGTAGGAGCACGCTAGGCCTAGAATGGGAATTGTCATCGAGGATGGTAGGAGCACGCTAGGCCTAGAATGGGAATTGTCATCGGGGATGGTAGGAGCACGCTAGGCCTAGAATGGGAATTGTCATCGAGGATGGTAGGAGCACGCTAGGCCTAGAATGGGAATTGTCATCGAGGATGGTAGGAGCACGCTAGGCCTAGAATGGGAATTGTCATCGAGGATGGTAGGAGCACGCTAGGCCTAGAATGGGAATTGTCATCGAGGATGGTAGGAGCACGCTAGGCCTAGAATGGGAATTGTCATCGAGGATGGTAGGAGCACGCTAGGCCTAGAATGGGAATTGTCATCGAGGATGGTAGGAGCACGCTAGGCCTAGAATGGGAATTGTCATCGAGGATGGTAGGAGCACGCTAGGCCTAGAATGGGAATTGTCATCGAGGATGGTAGGAGCACGCTAGGCCTAGAATGGGAATTGTCATCGAGGATGGTAGGAGCACGCTAGGCCTAGAATGGGAATTGGGAACTGGCTCTCAAGGATTGCTGCCGAAAAACACATGAGATGTTATGGCGACAGATTTTCTTTAACTTCTACAATGTTCGTAATTTTTTTGGGTCAGGTTCCCAGTTCCTGGCACTGCCGATGAAGAGAGCGCACAGGCACAATATTTCTACGAGGCGCTGCTCAGATTCAGAAATGTTAAACTCAGGCCATTCGAGGTACGTACAATGGTATGCTACTAATAATATAAAAGCGAAAGTTTGTGTGTATGTTTGTTACTTTTTCACGCTAAAACTACTCAACCGATTGAGCTGAAAGTTGGTATGTAGATGGCGTAGATCCTGGAATAACACATAGGATTCTTTTTATCCCGATATTCCCACGGCAACGATGTCTATGCGGGTAAAACCGCGGGGAACTGTTAGTTTATAGTAAAATCGAGCTGAAAACTCCTTTTTCGATCCAAAGTGTAATGTAATAGAAAAATTATTGTATAGCATTATTTCGTTAAGAGATCTGTATCATAATATTCATAATAAAACTTTTAAATTTTATTTCAGTTGTACATGCATAAAGTCTGTCATTATGGTACTATTTTTCATTTAATAATCAGAACATACAATATGAGTGTAGATAAAAGAATCTTATCAGTTAACATCATCAATCATCAAAAATAATTGAATTTCCAGATAGAAAAATTAAATATTCATAAACCACTGTACATAAATACAGTTCTTTCTAATTAATATTGATCAATTCTGTTCTAATTAATATTGATCAAATAGCGAATACGTTAACTCTCGACCACATCATCATTTTCCATGAGGCTCGTGCATGGTTTAGAATACACCCAATTTATAATCACGCGAGCCATTGTCACGTCTAATGACATCATTCAGAAAGCATGAGTATTATATATTTTTATTACTGAATTCTTTCTACCCTCTTTCCAGGAAAAAATGCTCCGCGACCTAACTCCCTTAGCGACGACTTTAACTCGACATCTAAACCAGATGATAGATACAGCGTGCGCTAAATATGCCCTGTGGCACCAACGTCAGACCAAGCTGAGGTAGTATACACCTCAAAGCATTGATGTCATTAATTAACATTTTTGTAGTACCTACCCTCAATAACAGAAAAATATAATACATTGTTACACACAATCCAAAATTTCATCGAACCGGCGGGATTTCAACCTGCGCCTCCTGACCAGCCAACTCTAACCAACTAAGCCACAGTACGATCCTTTCAATACGACTAAATTAATAGATTGCATTTTAACCAATTATGCATTGGTGGCGCCACCTATGAGGATTCGAAACCCGGTACGATGACATTTTGGATTGTGATTGAAAATTAAATGGAGAAGACATTAGCGTATACGATGAAATAGCTATAGTGATATAACCCGACTAAAATTATAAACACGTGATACATATGCCAGCTATAAGATAAAATGAACAACGTAATTTGGTCGAGTCATACATGACACCGAGTTAAATCCAATGGGCGCCGCTAGAGCTGGAGGCAAACAATAAAATCACATACGCGAGAAGGATTAAAGAAAAATGTTGTCCGTCTCGCTCTTTGATACTAGTGATTGTATAGTTTTATCCTTCTCATATTATTATTGTTATTTTAATGTCAGATCTATTTTAATTTTCTATCTACGTGTGTAACAGTGTACAAAAATTAAAGTGTTACTTAGACTTACACTTAACGAAACATAATAATTGAAAAATATAGTGTCAAAATTAACTGTTTCCATCGCCTTCACTTACACACTTTAAAAACAAACCTTAAAATTAATTTTACTCCAAATTCGCTGTTACAATTAACTGGTTTTACTTTTAATTTGTTATTAATAATAAACAATAAAAAAATATTTCTATTTTTAAACAGGTTTAACTTCATATTGAAGTTTGTAACGGCTATTATCACGTATTCATTTTATTTACCGGAAAATTAACTTAATGTGTAACTTTCACGATAACTTTAATAATCAGGTTTAACTTCAAATATTTTATTTTTTTATATTAATTAATTTGGACATCCAATGACCATATTACAACAATTTTGATTAGTCAACGTGCTTCGGCGGTATGATATAACGTCGTAAGTGGGAAAAAATACCTCTAATTGAGAAGTCTTTCTGTACGAAACCGTAAAAATAGGCAATGCCACTATGTCCGATATTTGTTGATCTGATTTAATATTATATGATTGTAGTTTCTAAAGTTGCTGCTAAACTATTACAATTTCATCACTAATTTGATTCAAGCTGTACGGTTGTTAAGTGGCATTTTTCATTCGGTCAAATTTGATGGATTGGCGATTAAATTGTATGGTGTGGTAGGACTTTCAAACTTTTACGCCATAAATTCACTTGTCGCTTGCTGTAGGCTTAATATTTTCTTATACATAATTATAATAGTACTGTCAGCAAAACACCTCTCTCTAATTGAACTTAAATTATCCTCGCAACTATTGTTATGTACAAATTGTTACTGTAAATATTTTATATCTAAAAATCTGTAAATTACCTACATCATACATTTATTTATTTCACAGCATATCAGTGTTTTGCTGACGGTATTATTAATTTAGTTAGGCGGCCATCTAGTGGTCGAAAATGGGACTAAAAAATAAAATGGCCATTCACTAAAGGTTTTGATGTGACGGGAAAATTTTGATATTTATATACCTATATTATGCAAAAAAAACCTCATGTTTAATATTTATAAATGCTCTATTGTATTTAAAATATGTTGTTATGTATAGAAACTTCAAGTCACATCGAAATCGTTACAGGCAAACAAAAACTGTAAAGTTATAATATAAAAAAATAACAATTTGTTAAAAGTGTTACATAATCTGTGAATACTGAATATAACTAATATAGAAATTTACTTTAAAACTGTGTTAAGTACGTAATTACAGTGTAACGGTTAATTTAGTTAAGGAATTATTGCATTTCTAGAAACCAAATTTAACTGACGACTTATTTATTATATACTGCAATATAATCCGTTTATAATTGTATAGAAATTACGGGGGTGATTCTATACGTTATTCGTCGTTATAGGTGTTTGTTATTAACGTACAATCAACGCCATCTAGTGTTCTGCGTAAAGCATGTAATGTAACTTTCCATCAAGAATTAGTAAAATGTGATGGTTTAACAATTTCATGTATTTTTTTTCGGATTATTTCTCCAAGTTCACCTCAATTCACCTTCTTATCAACAAACGTTTCAAAGTTTGTTGTTAGTCAATAAAGATCTCTTAAATATCTAGACGTTAAGTAATTTCGCGGAACGTTTGCTATTAAATAAATAGACTGCTTTTATGATTTATTTTTGTTATCTTTTACAAAAGTCTGATAAGCGGCATTAATAAATTAATACCACTAGATGGCGCTGATTACAATTACTATGGACTCGCCCTTGTAATGCTAGCACTAACTCTACAATGTAAAATGGGTTTTAAAACCTTAACAATAGAACTCATATTAATAAAGAAGCGACAATAACAATCGCATATTTAGTAGGTAAGCGAAAAGTCCAAATTTTCTCATGTTACCATATTGGTTGATTTAGGTTTTTTTTGTTCTAGCATAGGCGACTGAGTCAATAACCATATTAAATCTGCAGTTTTGTTAAAAAACCCTAAATTCTAAATGGCGTCTAAATAGCGCTGTCCTTGTTTCGCATTTGTAGTTAGAAAGAAATGACAATAATATTTAAATGTAATACCATTCTTTATTTCTAGCTAGCCCTTGACTTAAAGCCTAAATCGATTGTGATGCTTAATTAAAATTTACCAATCTTAACTTAACTTAAGTATAGCTTTCGTCAGTTTTCGAATATTGTTAAAGGCCCGGGTTGTCAGTTCCTACCCTTAATTTATTATATTTTAAACTAATTTTCTTTTTTTTATTTACGTAAGTCGCATCGCCTGTCAGGCTATTTCATGTCTTATGATTACCTTACTTATGAACTATACTATAGGGTTCTTCAAGAAAAGCGCTCAAATTTTAACAGTAAATAGCGGATATTTTATTGAAGCCACAGCGGTGTGTCAAATTGTCCTGATGACAGCTGTCAAGTAGGCTTGGGTAACGCCGGACACATCTATATCTTCGGATATATATCCTTAAGCGGATATATATCCTTCACTCCACTTGCCAAATTTTAATATATCCCATATATCCGGTATATCTCGATGAAACATAAAAAGAAATTGTGAAGTCGGTTAAAAATTCAAGCCGTAAGTGAACAGGAATTGTCTAGGCAACCGTGCTATTTCATTATTTTGGATCACATCATCACTAACAACAGGTACAAAAACAATGTTCAAAGTTCAAAACACAACAGATACGGTCTAATCATGTTAGATAATATCGGTTATGAAACGCGGATATGCTTAATTTTGGATATGGGATATACCAATGGATATAATTTGTATTTTTATGTGAGTTTATCTACAAAGTTTGTAGTGAACCAGTGCATTGACTGCCGGTATACGAAGCTGGCCAGTCATCATATGATGTGCATATCATTCCTGATATGTTCGTAAGTGCTTCGCGTATAGGGGTCGGTCCATGGCTACATAAACGTTATAACTGTGAGCTCACTCACCAAATTCGGGTCGCCCCCAGATGTTTGGGGCAACAGAGTTGTCGTGTTATATACCCGGTATTAGGCTGACTTGGATCACGGATAGCCCGCCGCTGCCGCCCGTCACCTCATTCCACCTCCTGTAAGGTTAAATCCCATTAGCTGGTAACTAAGTAATAAGTGCATCATCATGCACTTGTACTGTGCTATCATCGTTACAATAAACAGTGAGACTACGTCAACTTTACATCTATCATCTGTGCGTCCCCACCGTCTGTGTACCGGCCCAGGAGATGGTTGGCATTGGGCTTGCCTGGTTAGCCTACACATCTGATCTAACCATATTCGCACTTGATAAAGAACAGATCCTGGGCCCTAGATCTGTGCGCGGGTGAGCATATCCACACCACACGCGGCCACAATACCAAGCTGAGTATTCTTATGCGAAGAAGTACCGCCCATAATGAGGGTGATCAGCCCTATGTCAATCCGTCCACGCCCGCGGGACCGGACATTAATGCCACTGAGTCCTCTCCCATCATAGAGGCTCAGACTCATAGTTGACGATGCCCCCATGCGCCCCAATGGCGGCTTCAAAGACCAACGTGCAAATATCTACTACCTTCCTATTGCGCGCAATGTGAAGTGAAATCTCTGATCGCGAAAGACATGAGAAAATACGGTTATAGAATACGATCTACATCGAGAGAACATAAGTGCAAATAATGCAAGGCGATGATAATACACTTATACTTAGCTTGCGCCGCCGTGATGCCAGCCATGCCACGCTTCCCTGCTGGGCTTGGCCGCTGACCAAAATGGCGTCACACGATGAAAAACTAAGCCGGCGTCTCTACTTGGACGCTAAGTTATGAAATGGCGGCGTCGCTGTGGTCTATCAGCAACGCCTGCTACGGAATAGGAAGTGACGTGTAATGTTACCTGTACAAAATATCGTGACAGTGTGGCCGTCACGACATACTCGACGGCGAAAGATTAGAAGGAGTCCATCAGCGCTCTCGTCCATTCCTGGATCCTCTGTTGAGCTCTCAGGAACGCAGCCCTTTTCAACGTCTGGTCTTGGACGTTTGTTTCATCATTACACATTGAGTTCGCCTTCCCAGTTGGCTTGTCATCATCTATTATACGTATTCTCATACGAGAGATACGAAAGTGAAAGAGCAGAACGAGGATCCGAGAGAGATCTCGGATCCTCGTTTTGAAACCGGAGGTAGTTCAGGCGTGCTGAGTGATGTCGGATCAACGGTCATAGGTTCATTAGTGGTTTCGTCCGATTTATTTTTATTTAAGTCAGGACTAATAGATCTCGGTAAACTATTCACTAGGGGAATTAATGGTACACGAGAAGTAGATTCCATTCCCTCGGTCGTGGACTCAGGCTCTCTCATGAGTGGTTCTTCTATTTCCAACGGATATAAATGTGCGATGGACCTGGTAAATTCGGTTTCGCCCACCTTCACTCTTGCTACTCTGCATAACCCATCTTTTCCTCTAAGAAGAACCATGATTTTGCCTACTTTCCAATTCTCTCGATTCTTAGAGTCTCCCTTGATTTGTACGATGTCTCCTACTTGAGGTTGTTTGGAACTCAATATCCTTGATTCTTTATTTGCGTGGTTGTATCTATCTCGTAGACTGGGCAAATATTGATTTTGGAACATGACTTTGAAGTCTTCCAAGATATTCTGACCTCTTTTCCAGGATTCTATCAAGTTCTTCTTTATGACTGAACTTCTGTATTGTATAACTTGGTCGACTGGTTTGGTACTGATACATCTTCCCATAGTGAGGAAATCAGACGGTCTTAGGACATCTTCTAGTTCTGCTCCTACGCAGGTCAGCGGTCGAGGGTTAACCACTGCTTTTATCTCCTTTATAATGGTGGTGAGTTGGTTATCTTGTACTGTTAGTTGTGTTGCTGACAAACCTGTCAGAGCTTCTCGACGAGGAAAACGAAATCCCCTTTCCTTCAGTGTCCTTTGTATCCTTGTCCATTGTATGGTGCACGTAAGAAATCTGGTCCTTTTATCCATCTTTCCTTGTTTTCGTCTGAGCAATATGGCCTTGTGGCTATGTCTGCTGGATTTAGGCTGGTCGAGATTTTGCGTATAATCAGACTTTTGTTAGTTTTTATCTCCTCAATCCTGCGAGTGACAAATGGTGGTAAAATCTTGTTAGACTGACACCAGTCCCCTACTATTTGACTATCTGTCCACAAAACTTGCTGCTTCATCTCAAGGTGCTTTAGTCACATATTTAATGAGTCTGCTCCCAATCACTGCACCTAGGAGTTCCAAACGAGGAATTTTTAGGTTTTCCTGATCCTTTATTGGTACTAGACTAGGATGATGGTTATAATCCATCATCCTAGGTACTAGACGTGACTTCCCAATGACACATGCTACTTCGGTCCCCCTTTTGATATACACGACTGCAGCGTAGAACTTTGTTGATGCGTCCACAAAACAGTGGTATTCTACAGCTGTATGAGCCTTCGACGAATGGGTGAGAAACGTCTAGGTGTGTTGATATTACTAACTGCATCAATCAATTTCTTTGACAATTTTGTCCCATTCCTGGGATAAATCAGGCGGTAATGTCTCGTCCCATTTGAGCTTTCTTTTCCATAGTTCTTGCAGGAACAGCTTGGCTGGTAAGACTGTAGGTACTGCGAACCCACAAGGATCGTAAATAGATGCAATGGTTTTCAATACCTGTCTCTTGGTGTTAGTACGAGCCACTCGCTTGTACCTCAGTTGAATTGTGTCTTCTTTGGTGCTCCAATTAAAACCGAATACTTTCACCTGCCCATCGGTGCATTGGTCCCTTTTAGGTATAATTTCCAGGAATTTCTTTGAATTGGAACACCATGCTCTGAGGTTCATTGAAATGTCTTCAAATGATTTCTTTGCGCTCTTATACAATTTGCAAGCTTTCCTTTCAGTGTCGGTTCCGCTTACTAAATTGTCCACGTAGATGTCTTTAGCTAGTCCCGTTAGCCCCTTTTCGCTGTTATTATGTCAAGTGGTGTTTTACCGTTGCGTTTAAGATAAATGGACTGGATATTACTCCAAAGGGAACTCTACAAAATCTGAGGTATAACAGGTCTTCTTTTGTGGGGGGTTTGTTTCGATCTTTCAACCATAAGAAACGCGTAACGTCTCTATCTATTTTTTGAAGGCCAATCATCAAAAATGCCTTCTTGACATCTGCTATTATTCCTATTTGGTGTGATCTGAATCTCAGAAATATGCCTGTTAAATATTCTAAAAGTAATGGTCCACAGTGAAGACATTCGTTGAGGCTTCTACCATCCTTTGTTTTTGAAGAAGCATCGTATACGATGCGAGCTCGTTGATTCTTGTCCTTTTCCTGATTTATACAATGGAATGGAAGATAATGCGTCGGATGATTTGTATGCAGTGTGCTTACCTCATCTTCTGGTACTAGTTTGATTATCCCCCTGTCTAGTTGATCCTTTAAAATATCATCGTATGATTTCATCATATTCTCATCGGATCGCTTCACCACATTGATCAGACGACCGTAAGCCAGACCAAAATTAACAGGTAAGTCCGGTGGATATTCCTTCCATGGCCATTGTACCATGTATCGGTTGTTGACAATTTTTGTAGTTTCATTGAATTGTCGGATTGCTTCTTCATCATTATTTACTTTAGGTGAGTCGCATATTCCTATGGATTCTAAGTCCCATAAACACCTCATGCTTCCGTTGTCTAATGGCACATCGGGCGGCGTTAATTTAGTCTCTACTGATTGGAAGTACGTGAGTGCTGACAAGGTATCGACAGGTTTCTCTTCGAGTTTTCCTGTAAGTGTCCAACCGAACTTTGACTCTATAAGAAATAATTTGTTTGTCAAGTTGATCCTTCCACTCTCTATCAGCGTGAAGTAGTAGTTAATTCCTATCGGCATGTCTATTCCTGGAGTCATGGTTCCATGATCCGTCAACGTGATCCTTTCTTTGAAGTCGTCTAGATTTACGTCATGGTGTGGGACTCCGACTGATATAGTTGGTACTACATTGGCATATAATATTACTGATGAGTCACCACATGTATGCATCTCTAGTTTGACTAACGCACTGTCTATTGTGGTGACTTCGAGCCAAATGTAAATACTGAAAGTTTACACTCTTCTTCTACAGGCAAGTGAAGTTGCTGTGCTAACCTTCGAGTTACATAGGTACGTTGGCTACCAGAATCCAATAACAATCGGCATCTTGTTTCTTCTAACCCTCCTTCTCTCCTGGCGGTTGTCACCGCTGTTTGTAGTATGGACGAACACGATTGGTTGATGGCATTCAAGGTCTTTGTTGACTACTGTTTTGTGTAGTAAATGAAGTTCAATTTTTGTCGCTTTCTTAAAAAGTGCGCGCCGCGTCACGGCTCTGTGTGAACTGACCCTTATAGGTGCGATGAAATCATAAATAGTATTGTCATTTGGTAGTTTACCTGGAAAGTTTTTCGAGAGTTTTGAAAATTGTTACTTAAGTACTAATCTATCAGTGCTATGATTGATGTTTAAATAGCGCTGTCCTTGTGTCGTATTTGTATTTAAAATTAGATTACAATAATACTTAAATGTTATACCATTCTTTATTTCTAGCTAGCTCTTGCCTTAAAGCCTAAATCGATTGTGATTAAAACTATACCAATCTTAACTTAGAATAGAGTTCGACGTGCTCTTACCGAATCTCTGTTCTGCCACCTCGTATCTTTGCAGCTCGGGCCGCTATCTTGAAAAAATAGCGCCTGTAAAACAGTTTTTCGAGAATATCTCCTTTCAGACTCATTTTACGATAAAAACATCAACTACAAAATTAAACTAGTGAAAATATCCTACAATTTATATTATAATTTTATTTTAAATCATCAGTTTTGGCGTACGAGTGCCGCAAAGTGTACTCACACGCGTTTTGCCAAAAAACGAACTTGTATCCATGCCACCTTTAGGTAATAAAGTAAATAGCGCTTAATGTGAATCAAACCCAATATTATACATGCGAAAGTCAGTTTGTATATTTGTTTGTTGATTTGGGACTTCTTCACGGTCAAACGGCTGGAACGATTTAACTGAAATTTTGCAGAGGGATAGCCAGTATTATGGATTAGGCTGTAGGATACATTTTAACGCGAGCAAAGCCGCGGGGCACAGCTAATAATGTATAAATAATAAATGTATGTATGTGAATAATATATGTCGATTTTTTTTTATCGTGGTATCCTTAATACGAGTTCCTACTACACAAAATGTCCTATAATTTATGTTGTAATTTTCTTCCCAGAAAACTGTCCAGGTCAGTAGCTTACCTGGAAACTCTCGGAAAACTTTCCAGGTAAACTACCAAATGACTACTATTTATGGTTTCATCGCATCTATAAGGGTCAGTTTACACCGAGACGTGACACGGCGCGCACTTTTTAAGATAGTGATTAAAAATAGAACTTCAGAGCACCAAATGACTGTACTAAAAGTAAGGTATATATAATAGTAGTAAAGTTATCGACATCTTCCTAAAAAGTCGTCTATGTTAGGACCTTAGTTTATAAAACTACGTTCTCTATATGTGACAATTATTATTGTATTATGTTACGATAGTTTAATATAGATCACAAAGCAATATTAATTTTAAATTGATGTTTTAATTAATTCGAGATGCTATGTTTTTGATACAAGAAATGTATGTTCCAATTAATACTAGACTTTAAACGCTGAATTTTCTATAAGTTACATTTACTAGAGTCCACTAAAACTCTAGTCGTATCTTTTTTACTTCAAAGGTAAGACGAGGACAGACAGCACTCTTTGGAAGACTATGTTTTTGATACAAAAAATGTGTGTTCCAATTAATACTAGACTTTGATCGCTGAATTTTATATAAGTTACATTTACTAGAGTCCACTAAAACTCTTGTCGTCTCTTTCTTACTTCAAAGGTTAAAAGACAGACACACACACGAAGACAGCACTCTTTTGTAGGTTACGATGATCATTATGTAAATTAGACTAAAGCAAGCCAGCCAGTCTTATAACCTTATCTCATGCCGAGTTCACACGAGGCGAATTTAGTTGTTCTGTTGTTTAGGGATGTACGATACGAGTTAAAAGAAATAATCGATACTTTTTTATCGATTAAAAATCGCGCTTCAATAGCTAAATTCTAAACTTTAGTATCGCTCTATTATGCCTGCCTAAATATTATTCAGAGACAAATCACTCAGTAACGGTACGAGTACATTTTACTAAAACCTACTGGGTATCGATTCCAAAGTATCGATATCAAACGTTTCAGACTGATATAGATTAGTTCATGCAACATCAGAATCAGCACCATTAAATTATTACCACAGGGATATCAACACAAATGTTATAAATGCGAATGTCAGTATGTTTATTTTTTTGAGACTTCTTCACGGTCAAACGGCTGGATTGATATTAGCTGAAATTTTGCACAGAGATAGGCAGTACTATGGATTAGGCTATAGGATGATTTTTAACGCGGGTGAAGCATAGGGACACAGTTAGTATCTTATATCCTCCATGTCCAGCTGTGGACGAATACTGGCTGCTAATGATGATGATGATGATATTTTACATCAAACAATTCTTATAATACCAATTCCAATATATCTAGATTTCTGTAACAGCTATATATCAACATCACCAACCGCCAAAATGCGCAAAATAAACTGTGGCACTATTGTTTTATTTTTTTTACATCCGTTTTACCTCTGTATCGGCTGGTGGCCAACGATTACGTACCACGTGGTCTTTCGAGGGCTGTGTGCTGTCGGAACACATTTTCTCCTTGATGGTGGCAAGCTACTTTTTGCTAGCAAGTCAGGCGGAGCATTGATATAATCCTCCTACCACCTGTGGCCTGCACCTACCATTGTCTATGCAAAGAAAGATGCACACATTTGATTTGCTCACATACGCAAAATACATATTTTTACTATAACCACTTCTGGGCAAGCCTTAGCAGGCTTCGCATCGCCACTTAACATCAGATTATTCGTGCATACATACAGTCATGCCTTTTTTCCGTTGGGGTAGGCAGACTACTTCTTTCTACATGCTACGATTCTGACGTACCTCTTTCGCTTCTTCCACTTTCATGAGCGCCTTCAAACATGCTCTCTATACATCAGATGATACCAGCGGTCAAACGCTCCATTCCCGTTAAGTCGACGCGTCAAACGATTTGATAGAATTGAAAATGTCCAAAGGGGGCTACCGTTTTCTCGCTCATTAAGTGGCGCCACTGAATAAAATGGTCCTGATGACAGCTGTCAAGCCATACAGTGTTTATTGAAATGTCAAATGTAACAATATATCAATGTCTGTTTAAAAATCTTGAATTTTTAAAGACCTGGGCTCCGTTCACGTCCTCCGGAAAAGGATTTTTAGTTGTTTTGCGACTCGCTCGAAGGTCCGGAACGACCACGGGCGTTTTTCACTCAAATTGTGACTTTGACATTTTGCGCAGACTCGAATTTCGAGGTTATGTTCATATATTTTTCTTGTTTCCGAATATTTTCTGTTTGTTTTTACGATTAATGTCTCGTCATGTCACGTCTTGGTCTCGACAATGCCAATTTCTTCCGATCCCCTTAATCTGTAAAAAAATTACAGCTTTTCCCGCCAAATTTACTGTCACAAACGTCAGAGCGTTTTTTAACCATCGAATTTGATGGTTAAAAAGTTGCAACCGGAGTGAAACAACCGAGGTCGTGAACGACTCAGTTGCTACAACCGAGTGCGACGCTCTGAGGTCGTGAACGGGGTTAGAGCGTTTGGGTGCACTCCGAGCGTAGGTCGTGAACGCAGCCTTGTATCTGTAGACGTATAGATTTTTTTTTAAGTTTCACTTTAATGGAACTATAGGGAGCTCCCCTTAAAACTAAAAATGATATTTGACATTTTACCGCTACTAACACTTCTAGCGGCAAATGAACACTCCCCCATTGGCCATTTACATACACCCTATGCATGAGTTTTATATTATAACTAGCTGTGCCCCGCGGCTTCGCCTGCGTTAAAAACAACTTTCATTTATTTAAATATTTTTTTTCATAAGAACCATCTCCCGACGATAAAAAACACGACAAAAAAGAATTAGCGAAATCGATCCAGCCGTTCACGCGTGATGCCGTGACCAAGGGAAATTGGGATTAATTTTTATATATAAGAAAATAGATAGGAAAAGTTTTCGGTTTTTTTCTTACTCCCAATGTCTTTTTAACGTTTTTGTATGGAGAGCAACAAGTTTCTTATATAGTAATAATAGTACCTACTATTATGTCGCCGCCGTTCGGGCAGTTCTTGTTAAAATCAGGGTTTGCTCTGTCTGTCCCTATAATGCATTTTGTAAAATTTTGGTGAACTTTATAATCTGTTTACATAAGTTAAAATCCAATTGACGTGAACTTATTTGATAATTAGATTGTTGTTTTACCTGCAATGTATAACGAAAATGAAATTGTGTACAAGTCTGCTTTTTCTTTTACTATTAACGAATACGCTAAAAACTGCCAAGTCAAAATTTTTTTTACACTGCATTGGTTTCACTGATTTCAATAAATAATACTGACTACAATACCTTTATTTTTTTTGTTTTAGTTGGATGTACATATTTATGTGCGTAATAAAGAACATTTTCCGATGTTGTTATTTTATTTCACCAATAGAATTTAGAGGAAAATAGTACACAACCAGAGAACAACGTGACAGACCTTGGAATCTCGGACTAAACTTTTTTTTTCAACCAACTTCCCAAAAAGAAGGACGTTCGCAATTCTGTGTTACGCGATTACTCCGTCAATTGTGAACCGATTTTAATGATTATATTTTCATCGGTAGGGTACGTTTCCGAAGTGGTCCAATTGCAATTTCATCGAGATCTGATAACTATCTCTAGAGATATGATGATAAACGTCTCAAACTTGCTACTGAAATTGACTCGCAGGGCATGAAAGTCGGTTGTTTTAGTTTTTAAACTATATTATTAATTCATTTTAAGTTAAGTAGTCGTTTGGTCACGATATGGTCGACGATGTTAAACTACGTTATAAATCTATGGTTACTCGATATATCTAAGCTATGGTATTCGTGACATTTTTGTAAACCTGATGTCCGGATTGTCCTGGCAACTTTATCTAGAAACTGTGGCCGTATATCAGCAATTGAATGTAGACTTCCAAAATTACACAACATCAGTAGTTTTTTATCAGTGAATCTAGTGAATTCACATACCCCCCCTACAGAAAGTTATCTCAAACGAGGCGATTTTTGTTGTTTAACTTGTTAAGGATGTACGATAGTAGTTACAACAAAAACTCATTTGATACTTTTCAGGGTTCCGTACCTAAAAAGGTAAAAATAGGAACCCTTATAAGATCACTTTCTTGTCCGTCTGTCCCCACCGATTTTCTCAGGAACGAGTGGACCTAGCAAGTTGAAATTTATACGATACTGAGGTCTATAGTCCCTATTAGGTGTATACAAATCAAGGTCCTGAGTCAACACAATAAATAGATATGGGCAAATTTATATTTTCGCGAAAACTTGTACCTACGAAAATTTACCTTAATTTTCAACTTTTTTTTTATATCTAATAGGCTAGCATTTGACCACTATCTCACCTGTTGGTAAGTGACGATGCGGTCGAAGATGGTAAGCACGCTACGCCTAGAATGGGAACTGGCTCTCGAGGATAGCTGCCGGAACACATGACACTTTTTTTATTTTTCGGTATTTTTCCTTTACTTGTGCTGTAAGACCTTGCTTCCTTTACCTGTGCTGTAAAAATTCTAGGTCAACCGAAAGTACCCTATAGGTTTTGGGTCGAAAACCTATAGGGTACTTCCCGTTGATCTAGAATCATGAAATTTGGCAAGAAGCAAGGTTTTACAGCAGATAAAGGAAAAATAAAAAGTTTAAAATTAAAGGGTGTCCCCATACATACATATATACATAGCCTCGCCAATTAAGCCGGTTTTATTTATAGATTAAATCGCGCTTGATTAGCCAATCAAATGGCATAATCCTAAACCTTATTATCGCTCTATAATGCCAGCCTAAATATTCTTCCGAGACAAATAATTTAGAAACGAGAAGACCTACGAGACCTAAGAGAAGTACCTACTCAGTATATAATACTAAAAGAACTCGGAATCGAAAGAAAAGTGCCATCCCTAGGTAGTTGAACAACAAATATCCCCTAACTTGTTATAATAATACCGGTCAAAAACATAACCCTCCCTTTTGATTCGCCGTAGTAGGGTAAAAATAAAGTACATCAGCAATACTACTGCACTCTATTTTTCTGTGCTTGTAATAACTTCTCGCTAGAGGTGTATTGATCTCTTCGACACGAACACATTATCAGATTTGATGAAGCCTTTGTCCACAGCACGGCACCGGGACGTCAACAGGAACAAAATGCCGGTGCCGATGTAGCGGTACATATGTATAGTATGGCAGCATGTCCACAGCATGACCCGCACCGGGCGACGTCATCCCGGCCGCCGATATTTCGAGTAGATCGGCGCGACCGCTAGAAATCGGTCAGAGATTTTGATGGGCCGATGTGCCGGCATCGGCTCGCAATACAAAACAGGTTTGATCTTGTCCACACAATGCCGGCGCCCGGCGCCGTTTGATCGGTTATTGTTTTTTTGTCTGAGGTTGTTTGTTTTATTTCTATGGAAACGCATCTGCCACGCATGACACCTAGAAGAAACAGAACCACCGGAATCGGTGGCGGTGGACAAACGATCGCCGGCACATCATTTTCAAATCCCAAATCTCGGTGCCGGTGACGTCCCGGTGCCGTTTCTGTGGACAAACGGCCTTTTGTTACTGGTTCGTGCAGTTTTCTTTACCGCTGAAAGTACGTGAGAATAATACTAAAATAGTGAAAGGAAACAAATGATATTTGTTACTGATTTATTATAAATATTTTACATAGGTTTAACATTTTATACAACAAAAACATAATCATCGGATATTTAGGAAGAATACAAAGTCATTTTTGACTAAGTTAGTTACTGGCAGTTAACAAATACTTGGTTCAACAAAATAAATGTACGAATGGTCAAATATCAGGAAAACCGTGAAAATCAGTCAAATAAAAGTTAGTCCTTGAAAGATACTTATCCAGGATGTTCTGAAATATAGCCATTTACGCCAGAAACTTACCACGTGAAAACAAAATAAAGTTCAAGTTGAAAAAAAACAGCAAGGTATAAAACAAAATTAAAAGAGTCAACAGGATATATAAGTCTATTTTAACATATTTTTAGCATTTCTAGTGTTTGACCACTATCTCGCCTGGTGGTAAGAGATTATGTGGTCGAAGATGGTGAACACTATATAGGCCTACAATTATGACTATGTAATTTCAATGGATATACGAATAGCAATTTCTTTTCTAAGTATAACTATCATTCGAATTGAGAAACCTCCAACTTTTTTGAAGTCGGTTAAAAAGAAAAAAATCAAATAATTTTATTCGTGTTACTGAAGTTATTATTTAGTCAGTAATCTGTTATTATTATACATATTTTCAAGTGTCCTGGAATTTGGAATGTTGTTTATCAATGAGCATTTACATAGATATAACATATTTTATAATTAATATAAAATACCTATCTGCTATAATAAAACATAAATATTATTCTACGTAACGTAAGGCAATATACACAGCTTAAAATATTTTTTATTTCTGCCTTAAGGTTGATTTACACTAAGAGTTTCTTGAAGGCCAAAAAAGGAAGACAGGCATTAGGGCGCCAATGTTGTTGTTCTCAAAAGGCACAAGAACAGTACTTAACAGCTTAATTGGCAAAGCACCGGAACATGTTATTCCGGAGGTTGCGGGTTCAAGTCCCGTCGGTACGATGAAATTTTGGATTGTGTTTAACAATTTACAAAAATATAAAGTGTGAAACACTTCAAAGAAACATAATATTTGGTTTACGCAGTGCAACATCTCTCGTCGGATTTGAAAGCTGTAATGATTTCTTCCGAATGATTGACTTACGTAATAAGTAGTCATAGATGGCGCCACCAATGCATAATTGGGTTAACAAATGCAATCCACTAATTTCGTCGTACCGATACTTCGCACCGTGGCTTAATTGGCAAAGCACCGGAACATGTTATTCCGGAGGTTGCGGGTTCAAGTCCCGTCGGTACGATGACATTTTGGATTGTGTTTAACAATTTACAAGAACAGTACTTTTCGTAGAACTGTCCAAAGGGGATACCGTGTACCTAAAACGGCACGACAACGATGCCATTCGACAAACTGTGCCGAAGGGGGTTTGGTCGCGTGTTCCTAATAAGGTACAAGAAGAATACCATTCCAGAAACTGTCCAAAGGGGGTCCTGGTCGCGTGTACCTAAAATAGCACAAGAACAAATACTATTCGAGAAACTGTCCAAAGGGGGTTCGGTTGCGTGTTCCTAAAAAGGCACATAAATACCACTCGAGAACTGTCCAAAGGGGGTTTGGTTGCCTTTTCCGAAGGCCCCTGTTATGTACCGAGGCAAGTCACACAGGGTTTTAATCAGTGAAAACTCGTATCGTACTGATTTTTTTTAAACTCGTGGGAAACTTCACTAGTGTAAATCAACCCTTATATTCGTGCTGAGCCACCTTTAACTTCTCCACAAAATCAATTTTAAATAATGTACACTAAAAAACATACTATGATCACCTTTTGTAGAAAAAGAAAATATGTAAATAAAATTATTTATTTCATGCAAAATTCAACAGTTCAACAATGCTTACTTTGGCTAGCAACATTAATTCCAAATGATAACAATAAATGACCCATAACTTCGTTTGTGTAAAATTAATATTTTTAATTTAAAAAATAACTTTTAGCTAAGTTGACTACGTCTCGTCAAGACTTTAATTTTTGTAAATAGAATCTAGGATTAGTATTTAGTATACAATTTATTACACGTCGAAAATAACTATAATTAACCTACAATTTAATCCCGTTGACATTACACTGACATTACAGTCGGTAAATTAAAAAGAAGATTCCGGCAAATTATAACAATATCCTCTATTTTTGTGAAGTCGGTTAATAAGTCTGCGACATAAAGCAAAATAATAAGTTGTTATTCACACCAATTAGTTAAGTTAGCCTTCCGCAGTAGTTATTTTATATTAATGTATAGAACCTAAACAAGTAGACGGACCGCGGACCGCCCGATGGTAAGTGGTTACCGTTGCCAATGATCATCTGAGTCACTAACATGAGGGGCTGTTGATGCACTGAGAAATTTGGATTTTATTAAACAGTAGTAATTTTGAGTTTCATGGTCTTCTACTGCTAGCCAAAAAACAAATTAATAATATAAAAAATATATATAAAAAAAAAAACATTAATTTTACACAACGAACGGCGTAACATCACAATAATACTCAAACATTAAAACAAATAACTATGACATATGGGTACTAATCAAACAAAACAAATTTCAATTCATTTTTCGATTATGTTTATATTCTTATTAATAATTTCAGCTGTTTAGTGTATAATATAATAACCATTTTATATTATATATTATTATTAAATTATCATTACCGTGCCAAACGTACAAAATCAAACTTATGTCAGTTATTTTATTATATTAAAACTATACATTAAAATACTTAAATAATATTTTTTATTATTTAAATAAATAAATAATAAAAAAAAAATAAAAAACAAAGATTTAAAATCACAGATTGAGATTTTATAAAGTAGAAAATAGATATCCTAATTCAGGCCTAAGATTTTTTATTCTTTTCTTATACATATGTATCACTAAATTGTTTATAGAACATTTAATCAAAATAAATGTATGGAAGTGACATTACACTAGTTACTTTTAGGGGGTTCTGTGTGTGTCTCGCTCTTGGCCTGTTATTTTTAAACCTCCTTCTCTCAACCCTACTTGATATCATAGACAAGGAGTCGATACTAAACGCCATAAATATTTATAATTAAATAATTGAAAACCATAAATGATTTGTTTCGGTTTTTCGAGTTTAATCAAAATTATTATAATACTATACATGAAAAATATAATTCTTACGAGACGGTATAACACGGTGTTAAAAAAAGGTCAGACCTTAATGATTGCCGCGGTTATTTGTTACCAGATAAATCTGTCATATTTCCAATTTTTTAAATTTAAGAGTACTTAATTTTTTTATGGCATCAGAAAAAGCATGTAAAAACCACCCTCTAGTAATGTCCGAACTACATATTAGAAGTAGAGAGACAAATAACAACGAATAATTAACGAGAAATCTAAATAAATAGGAGAATAACTGAAAAATAATTTGATAAGTGAGGGTAGGTCAGAAAATTCTACAGCCGCCACAAAACTACTTGTGACTTTAGAAATGGTCATAGCAAATCGGATTCTACAACTCTTAGAAAAAAGGTCAATGTATGGTACCATGCTCTGACCTCTTTCTTTGCAAAATGGCCTGCCACGTGGTCACGTGACTGTTTACTCAAAAAATATTCAACTTATGGAGGGTAGAAGGCAAAGACGACAATCTCTATACATGAAAAAGTGTCCACCAACTACACCAGAGCCAGAGGGTATTGCTGTTAATGGTTACTTTATGACAATGTCATCACTACATCTACAATAAATTGTTATCATACCCACTGCCGCCACTAGCGCCATTATAGTTGATATTTTACCGGACACTTTTAGTTCGATCGCCGTAAAAGATGGTTTCTACTAGTCTCTTCCCTCCATAATTCCAGCAACGAGTTTTTACCAGCCTTAGTATAGTATTATACATAGACGTAATATCAATTTATTGCGCAAAACGGCCCCGATGAGACCGACCTAGAACGGAGTTTGTCCCTTTCTTTTGTATGGACTACTTATATATATACTATACATAAAGTATAGAACGTATATAGCACTAGCAGGTTGTTAGACAAGGACACACTACCACCCGGGTGCCTTTCAATAGGGCCGTTTTGTTCTACAATACAATTGCAACCTTATTGTTAAAGCATACGGTATAATTGAATTTGTCAAAACATCTGAAGTGCACCATCCATTTATATTACGCCTATGGTATTATACAACTTCTACATTTAAATAAAGAGCCAATCAATACAGTGACTCGTCAAGTCGGTCAAACCTTCCTTCGTTCACTTGAAAATTGTACTTTACGTTATGCACCATAAAGTTTATATTTCAATGCATTATTAAGTCCAGTTTATGTGCATAGATAATCTGCCATAACCATGAAGATTATTACTGTATGTTTTAAAGAGAAATATATTTCAATACATTAAAGTCAAGTAGATGCAGGTACATATATCTGCCATGACCATAAACATAATTATTACAAGTGTTTTTAAATAGAAATATACAACAAAATATGATAAGATAACATACCTATCTGAAAGCCTTGACAATCCACACAATGATGAGAATAGCCACGATAACACCGATCAGTATGAGAATGAACATCTTTCTTCTGTACCGATGTTGGTACTCCGCCGCTTTGGCCAGCTCATCGACGCCAGTTTCTACGTTGGCACTCGCCGCTTCGATGTGACTCTCCACAGTGTCTGGAAAAATGTTATTGTTTATTTTGATTACGTGTAAACTCTTTATAACATCACTCGATTTAACGAAAAACTCCTTAAAACGTCGAAATTGTTGGACTTTGGTTGGCTAACTTTGTTTTCAATACCACTGCATTTAACGACAACAATACGGAATTGTAAATCATTTAACGAAAACAATACGGAATTGTTAATCATTAAGCAGTACATTCTAAGTTGTCGAAGTTGATAAGAACTGCAGCTGTGTACGTCTTTTGTTTGCTGTTTTGTTGTTTCAATATACACGTGTTTACTTCGACTGAAGGTACGGACACACCGCAGCGTCCGGCGTGCGCGATCTAGGCGCCGATCAGATCAGCGCAGTAATATTTGTACCCACTGGTTCACACCAAACGCGATCAGAAAACAATTGAAAAGTACTGAGATCGCGCCCGCAGATCGCAGGACGCCGCGGTGTGGCCGTACCTTGACGCACCGGAGATTCTATGAAATGTTGTCTTTTGTTTTTTTATGATGAACTTGCAATGTTTATCTCGGTCACTAGACTTTTGTCAACATTATCATTATTGCAGTTGCTTACAGACTTCAAACTGTAAATATGGCGAGTAAACGAAAATCTTTCTGTATTGACGAAAAAGTTTTATAAATACGCTCAATTGAGGCAGGAAAAAATCAGTGATGTTGGATTGGAAGACGCTTTGAATTTAGCCGCTCTACTATATGGACTCTCCATTTAATGACCACTCTCTATAACGCCGAAAAATGCTCAATCCGTTAAGTGTCGTTATATACAAAAAATAATTAAAAGTCGCATTGCAAACAAGCCGACCAAGGATATATACGACATATCCACAGATCTACTGCGAGTCGTAGCTGAATGTATGGCTGGACCACTCTCCTGTTTATATAACCTTTGTCTTAGGCAGGGCACATACCTAAAATCCTTTAAGGAGGTCAGGATATGCGCTCTCTATAAAGGTAAAGGTAAAAAAGATGATCCCAATTCATACAGGCCTATAGCCATAATTCCAGTGATCGCAAAGATTTTAGAGAACGGACTGACATCAAGAATATCAGATTTTCTAAGAACAACTCAGTCACTCTCAGACCGTCAATTCGCATATCGTGAAGGGCGATCCACTACGATGTTGGCTAGAGAAGTGGTATGCCGAATATTACGGGCACGAGAACAAAAGCTGGAAGTCGCGGTCCTTTTCTGCGACCTCTCAAAAGCTTTCGATGTCGCAGACCACAACACTCTAGCAACCAAACTTAACCATTATGGCATATCGGGTCCCGCACTTGAACTCATAATAAGTTTCATGACCGATAGGACGCAATATGTCTTTGGAGATAAGGGCAGAATCAGATCTGAGGGTATGACAAATGACATTGGCGTACCACAAGGTTCCTTGCTTTCTAACTTAGCTTTTTCCCTCCTACTGAACGATCTGCCAAGGGCTACTTCAGAGGGAGAAGTATTCATGTATGCCGATGATGTGGCGGCCATTGTAACGAGTACTCCTATGGAGACATTAGAACGACGACTTAACATCGTAGCGTCTGACCTTCTGTTGTGGTTTAAGGACAACGGCCTGAAACTCAACTTGAGTAAAACACAGTTTATGATCTTTGATCTTTCAGGCCGCTCACGACGTCCGCTAGTAGTCGAACCTGAGGGAGAGGCTATTGTTCAGGTCAAAACAGCTCTATTTTTAGGCTTCCAAATGGACTCGACACTAACGTGGGAGTCTCATATCGATAAGCTGTGCGGAAAGCTTAGCGGAGCCTGTTTCGCACTAAGTAGGGTCGCGTCTACCCTTCCAGAAGGGGTTGTTCGCACTTGCTACTTCGCTAGCGTACAGTCTCTTCTGACGTATGGGATAGAATTCTGGGGACGTGCTTCTGAATGGCTTCGCATATTCCGATTACAAAAGCGAGCCGTCAGGACTATGGCACACATCCCTCAAGATGAATCGGCTAGGCCGTCCTTTTCCAGATTGAAAATACTAACCCTCCCTTGCCTCCTCATACTTCACGTTGGGCTGTACGTTCGGCACAACTTAGAGTTATACACGAGGAGAGGAGACTCGCACGGGTACCGTACTAGAAACGCCCATAAACTCGAGAGTATCCCGCGGAGGCTTGCAAAGACAGCGAAAACACTTCACGTGATGGGACCTGATGTCTATAATAGACTACCTGATGATGTAACTGATGCTTCAGGCTTCGGCTCATTTAAAAGAAAATTAAAATGTTGGCTCATAGAGCGCGCATTTTACTCTTATGAGGAGTTCATTGAATGGAACAGAAACGTAGTTCTCAAATGAACACAGTACTCATCATAATATGTAACTAATATTATTATTTTTAACTCATTTATTCTGCTTTAAGCAACATGTTATTATACGAAATTTTTATTGTATCAAAATCAGGATATCTATACTTTGATATAGGTATCAACTTTATTGTAAAACATTTGGACCTGTAATATTAATTATCAATAAATGACTATGAACTATGAACTATAGAGTTAAACTGTATTTATTTACATTTCTTTGTACTTTTTAGTTCCACGACACGATGAAAAGTAAAAATGCAGATTTTCTCCATGATGGTGATAAGTTACTTTTTGGTAGCAAGTCAGACAAAATATTGAAACGGTGCTCCTAACACCTTTGGTGTCTGTATGCAATTTAAAAATGAATACTTAAAATTGTTCTGTCTAAAAAACTTCGCATTTATTAGTGGGTAGACTTACCAACAACTTGAGCCTGTTCGTTGACCATCGTGGACAAGTTCTGCATGATCTGAGTGACGTCCAGTACATCTGCCTCTATCTTGTTCATATATGCCTCTCTCTCTATCAGCATGCTAGTCTCGAACTCTACTAGGCGAGCCTGGAATATATACGAGTACAAATTGCTTTAGCTTACTTATTGTACTGAAAACTATTTTAGGCGCACTGAGTACTTTATTTTGTTAGTATCAATGACATTTTACTATAAACAGGATCGTGCACAGCAGATGTTTGACAAATTCAATTTAATCCGTATGTTCTGAACATAAGATTGTAATTGCTATCTATATCAAAGCGGTCCAAACGAAAGGAACCTAATGTCGGTCTCTTTCGGGCCGATAGTGCATAGTCTTAAGAGTGAGATGTCTTTGGTGGGTATTTAATGAGCACTGAGCCGTCACGCTCGGCTATGTAACGCTCGTTCGGCTAAAGTCGGCTCGAGTTCGGGTAAAGTCGGCTCAAGTTCAACAACTGAGTCAAATATTTCGTATAATTAACCTCGCCTTGATAATGTTTTTTTTAATATATATACCTAAGATCGAATTGAGAAACCACCTCCTTTTTTTGAAGTCGGTTAAAAATAGTTATATTAAGTATAAGTGACAAGTATGTCTGTATTGAAGGCCCGGTGGCGTAATCCGGCTTTGATGCCGTGGTACCGAGTTCAAACCGCCGTGCACGAATGGAATGTATGTGCGCTTCTCACAGTGGCCCTTCGGTGAAGGAAAACATCGTTAAGAAACCAACAATCCCCGCATGGTGGTAGGACGCTATCTAGTGTCCGCCTGGCCAGCTACCACCCTCAAGTTAGAAAATCTGTCGCCAAACATCTAATATGTTCCGGCAGCTATCCTTGAGAGCCAGTTCCGATTCTATAGCGTGCTTACCATCTTCGACCGCATCATCACTTACCAACAGGTGAGATAGTGGTCAAACGCTAGCCTATAAAATATATATTTTTTTTAAATATGATGTACTTCACCTGTGCTTGTTGATTGGCCAGCAGCGTAGCCTCCTCATCATCAGCGATGGCTTGCTGCTCCAACAGCTGCGGGTCGTTGCGCACGCGCGCCGCGCGGGGCATGTGTGCCGCCATCTTCTCTGTCACTTGCTGGAATATCACACTATTATTATTTTTTGACGTGACAACGTCTGAACGTCAACGTCAATCGGTGAACGCCGGCTCAAACGACGGCTGCATGCACCAAAAATGTCCCGTTACGCTCATTGTACGCGTGCGGCGATTTCATCAAGGTTTTGTTGTATGAATGTGAATATGATCATGAACATCAATGTTTTGTTATGACGTTGACACATTGAACTATCGTCCGTAAACCAACTTTACAAACAACCAATTTTTTTTTAAATATAATTTTGTATCTTTAAGTATATAACCTATTAAATAAGTATTTTAAACAATCTTAATTATTAAATAGTCCTATTTAATATATAAGATAGTTTTAAAACTAAAACAACCGACTGTCACGTCGCGAGAGTCAGTTTCAGTAGCATGTTTGAGACGTTTATCGTCATATCTCTGGAGATACTAAATCAGATCTTGATAAAATTACAATGTAATTTGTAAACCTTGGAAATGTACCCTTTTAGTTAAAAAAACATCAAACGAATCGGTTTATAATTGACGGGGTAATCACGTATCAAACATGCAAAATAAAAAATAAATAAAACATACAGACGAATTGAGAACCTCGTCCTTTTTGGAAGTCGGTTCAAAACTATGTGTGAAATGCATTTTATTATAGTTTGACCGAAACCGCTGCAATAATCGTTTTAGTGAGTGGGCTATGCAGACTTTGGACGGCAGGCCGTCTGATACGACCAGGGACTGCAGGCGAACTGTTAATATGTGGGGCCCTTAAGGCACGGTACAGCGGTTACAGTCAAACAATAGTTCAAATAATGAAAAATCTCAAATGAAATGTGTGTGTCGTGTGCATGTTATGTCCGCCTGGCTAACTATCACCCTCAATTTGGACAATTTGGCAAAGTGTGGTACTTGTCAAACTGGGTTACGGTACAAACTTAACTTTGCCTTCCGATCCCTAGACCGATGCCTAGACACGGTTAATGCACCAACCGGAAATAATACATAAACTACATATTTAGGGAATTCATATTTTTTTTCTTTAAAAGAGCTATAAGACCTTGTTTCTTGCCAATGTTGATGATTCTAGGTCAACGGGAAGTACCCTATAGGTTTGGATTCCCATGTGAAATCACAATATATGCGACATAAACGGTCATATCTTTTGATTGCGTTGACTTACAGCTTTGATTTTTTCTCAGCCAAAAGGTACCGTAGACCCGAATTATTGATATATGTTTCAACTTGATACCTCTACGCGTTCTTGAGAAAAAGGGTCTTGACCGTGGATGGAGTATTAAGTGGATGTGGCATTTAAATAACAATCATAATATGAGAAGGATAAAACTATACAATCACTAGTATGAGAGAGCAAGATGAACACTATTTTTTATATCTTTTTTTTTTTTTTATTAGGTTCGCCAAACTGGTCACAACACATATACATATAATTTTACATGATTGAAAGAACATAAAATGTGTCTGACCTACTTGAGGCAAACACAACATGTACATTAATGCAATTAATTGGCAGTATACCTACATAACAGAATAAGGAAAAAAAAAGTTTACTACATAGCTTAAATTCAAGTAACTTAAAATTTGGGAGTTAACTAAATTGATAAAATAGGATAAAAATATACAAAGGATAAATGATTTAAGAGCGGCGATCTAAATAATATTTAAGATTTTTTAAGGAGTCTCCGAATATGTCGACTTCATGACAAATTTTAATGCAGGCTGCACACATTCGATTTAATGGTGAGTGTTGTCCGTAGTTAGTACGATGAAATGGAAGACTGAAAGTTGTTCTGTTTTGGAGACGAGAGCATGAGCGCGGCACTGAGAACCAAAGTTTACTTAGTAGACTTGGACTGTCTACTATTCCGGATACTAATTTATAAATAAATAAAAAATCTGCAAGAGTGCGTCTGGATTCAAGAGAAGACATTTTAAAATGTGCAAGTCGGGAAATATAATACGAAAGATGGTAGAGAAACTTTTTTTGAATACCTTCTAGCCTTTTGATGTGAACAGTGTACGATGGACTCCAGATAGGACAACTGTATTCCAGTAACGATCGGACATAGGCATTGCACAAAAGAATTGCTATGTTGGCTTCCTTGAAAAATTTTGTTTGCCTTAATACAAACCCCGCTGTGCGTGCTGCTCTTTTTACAATAGAATCTATGTGGTCTCGAAAATCCAGTTTTGTGTCTACTATAACTCCCAGGTCCCGCATGCTCGATACCTCACCTATTGCAGTGTTGTTAATAAAATAGACAGCAGTCGTCGGGTTACGTTTGCGAGTAAGTTTCATGTGGAAACATTTAGCAGTGTTGAGAAACATATGGTTATCTACGCACCAATTACAAATACTTTCTAAATCACGTTGTAGTACATTAATGTCGTTACGTTCACGAATTTTTCTATAGATTTTAAGATCATCAGCAAATATTTGGTATTCGGATTTTAGAGTAGTGCAAAGATCGTTAGTAAAAACTAAGAACATTAAAGGTCCGAGATGGGAACCTTGGGGGACACCAGATGTAACGATCTTTGCAGAAGATTTGAATCCTCGGATTGTAACGAGTTGAGACCTGTTGCGTAAGTATGATTCGCACCATCTGAGTAAAGAGCCACATATACCAGCGTGATCCAGTTTTTGAATAAGGAGTCGAACTCTAGTCGACTAGTCTACTAAAGTCGAACTCTGCGTATGCGATAAAACTGGTTCCAGCACTGTATGGAACCAAGTTCTAGTGCACCCATTGGCTCTCACCCGCTGTCATGTATGACTCGACCAAATTACGTTGTTCATTTTATCTTATAGTTGGCATATGTATCACATGTTCATCATTTTAGTCGGGTTATACCTCTATAGCTATTTCATTCGCATACGCTAATGTTCTCTCTACATATATATACTTTCTCTATGGTCTTGACAGACAGACAACAAAATGTTTCTATAAGGCAGGGGTGGCCAACTTGATAAGATCCAAAATCTACGGTTTACCGACGAAACCCTGTGCGATCTACCAAACTTAAGTAATTATATATTTTTTTCCTTGTCACGATCGACTAGACTAATAGCCGCGATCGACCGGTTGGCCACCCCTGCTATAAGGGCTCCTTTTACCTTTTGAGGTACGGAAGCCTAAAAAGTTATAACACAGTCAATAAATAGTGAAAATGTATTGTTCAGAACTTAATGATCCTTCTGTGAATATGACTAGCTAACTCTTCTGTCAGGTATAAATCATGAAGGTAAATAGATGCCCCTGTCAGTCTACATTGGTAAAGATCGAATTTTTCAGCATTTATCCTTTTTAGGGTTCCGTAGTCCTGACAAGGAACCCTTATAGTTTCGTCATGTCCGTCTGTCTGTCTGTCTGTCCGAGATTTTGCTAAGAGACCGTTAATACTAGAAAGCTGTAATTTTGTGGGGGTATGTATATAAACTACGCCGACAAAGTGCTGAAATAAAATTTTGAAAATATTATTTTTTAGGGTAGCTATATGAGAAGTGGGGATGATTTTTTTTTCATCGTCTACCCAATCGTGTGGGTTATCGTTGAATAGGTCTTTTAAAAAGATTTAAGGGTTGCTAATACCATTTTTCGATTGAATGCTCCATTTACGAAATATTAAACTTTAAAGAGCAAATTTTTGTTCCAGTAGGGCGTCCCCTCCCCTCTAAAAGCTAAACTGCTGGCTTGAAAAATCAAGAAAAATTCGTGATAATAGTGCATTTCATGAACTTTAAAGGAAAATTATAGCGGTTAAGATAACTTTATTAGTGTAGCAGTAATAGTCGTTGAACTTGGGTGTTGGATAATTTTGTGCCAAATACAAAATCCTTAGAATAAATCCTTTAAAGTGACAAAAACGAAGTACCTAGTTGCTTGTTTTTAACGGGTAAAGACTTGCATTGAATAACGGGCTACTACGGAACCCTACACTGCGCGTGGCCAGACACGCACTTGGCCGGTTATTTATTTATATTGTAAGAGGTAACAGGACAAGCACGACGCTCGCTTGATGGTAACCGATGACGTCTACCTATTACAGTACAGCGGCATGCAAAATTCTGGACTGCCAGAATTGTTTGAGACATAACGATGTTAAGTCTTACATGTCCTGTAATTTCACTGGACACCTTGCCATTTCAACCAAAAAACATTCCTATTTCACTGCTGAATGAATTGGCAAAGTGGTGGTACCGCCCCAGGCAGACTAGCAGAAGTCCTACCACTACAAAACATTAACATGTAACATTATCTAACTAAACTTATCAATCTGTCAGGAACAAACAAGATAATGTTACAGGGTACAGTGACCGTTACCTTCTGCACAGTGGTATAGTTATTGAGCGCGTCCCGGAACACCTGCGTGAGTCTTTCCACCTGCAACTTCTGCGCCTTGTCTCCGCGTCGCACTACTACGCCCAGCCGCTGGATGTCTCGAGCACAACTTGACACGCAGCTGTTCACTTTCTGCTGGGTCTCATGGCTGCAAGTTAAAGGTTTGCGTTACACTAGGTAGGTTGCAACTATTTAGGTACTTGCCCCATTTTAAAAAGCAGTCTCTGACAAATTCGAGTTATCTTTATTTAATATTATAAATGTGTAAGTTTAAAAGTATGGATGAATGGATTTTTGTTACCCTTTCCACAAAAACTACTCGACTGAGATGAAATTTGTGACACACATAGTTTATAACCCTAGAATCTTACTTATCGAGTAGAAAAAAAAAAAAAAAAAAAAAAATCCAAGCCACCACCCTCAAGTTAGAAAATCTGTCGCCAAACATCTAATGTGTTCCGGCAGCTATCCTTGAGAGCCAGTTACCATTCTAGGCCTAGCGTGCTTACCATCTTCAACCTCATCATCACTTACCAACAGGTGAGATAGTGGTCAAACGCTAGCCTATAAATATTTAAAAACAATCTAGGTTATATTGTATAGTCTAGGTCTATCTAGGTCCTAGATTAACCTATAGCATAGAATAAAGAAATTTAATTGTTTATCTATGCCTATAGGATCCTACTTAACGCGAGCGAAGCCGCGGGGTACAGCTAGATGATATATATTAAATACATTTTCTAGCTACCCACAATCTACATAGATATGAACACATTATAACATTCAAATGCATATTATTTAAATGTGGAAAGAGTCAAAATCTACACAAGGCAGAAATATAATGAACATAAAATGTAGACAAACATACAATTAAGTACTAAGCACTCATTTACTCTAACATTCATACATTTACAATCATACATCAATTAATTAGTCAGGGATAAAGAATGATGCAACTAAACAAAGCACCTGGTAATATTATGTATGAGTCATTTACAGAAATAGTTTTTAATCACATAAGTCCCACCAGGGTTAGAAAAATGAGGCCTTTTTGTAGGTCATGAACTATATTTTTCATTTCAGTATTAGTCAAATAATGAAATGGCGGTCAAATAAGACACAATGATAAGTGGTAGACCTGATAGCACAAAGCAAATGTTATATTGTTAGGGCCTTTAAGCTTACATGACGAGTGTCGAGATTGATGAATTGACTAGCCAGCCCTCCCTAGACAAAATCCTGTTTCTGTTTCCATTCACACTAACACAAGTTCAAAATCTATGGGAATGACATTTTATTTTTCCGCAACAGAGTTGTCAATACCATACATTTAGAAGTGGCGTTAGGGTGAATGAAAACAAAAATTGGATTTTGTCGAGGGGGCCAGTTGGTCTAATTAGTGAGCCTGTCCACAAAACCGAAGGTCATTCAGGCTCGATTTCCACACAGGACAATTCTTTGTGTGTGATCCACAAACAATTGTTCCGAGTATAGGTGTAATTTATGTTATGGTGGCACTTCACATGGCTATTTGTATTCACTATTGGGTGTTTGTTGTATTTGGCAAAATATATGACGTTCAGACGAACATGCAAAAAGAGGCAAATACGACCACCCACACATGGCACTCAAATAACAAACACAAACATTTGGCAGCAGACGCAAGGTGTTTACCAACAATATGGACGTGCTACAACTTGCAGCGGGATTTTATTATTTAGCATGTTACTATTACATGCTATGCGTCAAAAAGTACAAAGTATTGAAAATGGAGAGCAAGGCGCTGGTGGATGCTGACTATGCATAAAAATCGAACCTGGTTAGTAATTTAATAACAATGTTAATAACATTATACTGATTCTAATTGTAATTATCTCAAATGATTAAACTAATAAAATACCTTCATATATTTCTTATTCCAGGGAATCAATGGAGATTTTTTTTCAAGAAATGTTAGCAGAGCCCTCAAACGAATTTAATAATTGCTGCCGAATGTCAATTACAGATTTTGAATTTCTATTGCAAAAACTTGGACCTCTATTATTATATATAAAAGGAACACAAAGTGGAGAGATTCTATTCCTTCAAAAGTGAGACTGGCAGTTACTTTGAGATTCTTAGCTTCAGGAGATACTATATACTATACACTATATACTAGCTGGCCCGGCGAACTTCGTACCACCTAACAGAAAATGAATTTCGTGTTACCTTTCAGATGAACTTAATTAAGGCTTTTATGAACGTAATAAATAAATACAAAAGAGATATTAAGTTTAGTAATGTATTATGGCAATACAGATATAGAATAAAAATAGAATAATCAAGTACTTCAACCCCGTGGCAGCAAGACGATTAGGTATTAATGTTTTGGATAAGTTATAGCATAGATATATTTGGCACGCATATTTGACAATCAATAAATATGTCAAACAATTGTCATTACTGACAGTATTTGACATTTTTAAAATCTACATAACTTGATTTTACAAAACTTGAAGTATTTTTATACCTAACACTAGCTAAATACACTAATCGTGTGGAGCCATAATTATACAGAAAAAAAAATGCGATAATGCGGTTTACCGTATCGACGGGTTAACAATTGAACATCAAATGATTGGCAGTTTTTTAACCCAGGAACATTTTGGCAAAATAATTTGTCTTATATATATTTTTTAGGTCAATTATTCATTGTTTTTAATACTTATTATGCTATTCCTGACAAAGACAATTCTAAAAATACAAAATCATAAAAATTGGTCTAGCTGTTCTCGAGTTATAAGTGTAGTAACTAACACGACTTTCTTTTATATATATAGATTTGCATGTTAGTAAAGTCCCATGCGATACAGGGCTCCCTAGTGCAGGGAGTTGTCTGTTTATAAAACAAGTGATAATAGTTAAAACTGTTAATGTGACTGTTGTCAACAACCTTACATTTTATCTCTCAACTGAACACTGTCGTTAGGTCCACCAATCTGCTTCATATTCTTCTCCAGAGTTTTCAGTCCGCTGTTTATTGTGTTTATATTGTCTGCAATGCCTTCGCTCAAGTTATACAGTTCTGTGGGACTGAAGTCTGAGAAGCCCACTGGTGGGATGTTTGTAGTCGCTCCATAGTCCTTACTGGACCCACTGATTGGTTCTCGTTCTGCCATTGTGTTGCTGAAATATTGATGAGTTTGGAGATTAATCTTTTGTAGAAACAACTGACTTCACCTGATGCTAAACTCTGTTTTGAACCAACTTCACAAGAAAGGAGGTTCTCAATTTGCAGGTGAATATATTATGTTTGTTACCTCAGAACTCGTTTATTTATTAACCGATTTGGAAAGTTCTTTGTCAGTTTCAGAGTTTGCTTCCCGTTTAGTCCCACTGAAATTTTATCGAGAACTAAGTATTTCCAGAGATATGGAGACAAACACCTCAAACTTACTTACAGAAAATCACTAGCGCAGCACTTGAAGTTGTTTTTTTGTGTTTTGTAACAATCTTAAAAATAATTTCAGTAAGAGTTCTAAATAAAAAATGGTGGACTTAATAAGCTATCGTACTTAGTTGTAATTCACTAATGTTATTGTTGGTGACTTATTTCAAACTGGGTGGATCTAGATTTTCATTGATTAGGTAGTTCATTAGTCATAGGTATTAAACAAAGACAGCAAGATCCATTCAATTATTGCCTTTGCTTTTCCATGGTACGACTATTTTATTAGATTTTATGGCAATTAGATTTTATTTTGACTAGCACTTGAAACATTACCTGGGCCCCAATTCTGCAAGCTAGCGAACCTCTATATAATTAGTGGATCTAGAAGGTGCTTTAGGTAAAAGATAATAAATAATTATGTAAGTATAACTGTACGGAGTGAGCAATCTTTTAACATAATTTATCTCTGGTAATACTCATTATGTGCAGCAGAGCTTAACAATCTATATGACAAAAATGTAGATAAAATAGTGTAATGGGAGGATTAAAGTTATTTATTTAAGTTTTTTTTGCAGGAGTGAAAATACAAGACAAAGAGAGAAGTAAATGTAGTAAGAGAGAAAATCTTAAATAATACAGGCTGCACAATACAAATAATAATGATAATATAATATATATCCATTTATTTCTCTCACAAAATTACAAATTACAAAAAAAAAATAAATTACAAATAGGTAGGACTTAAGTTTATAGGACATAATTATAACATAATGGCATATAATTATACGTTGTGAGAGACTGGTGCCTGCTGTAGGTTTTGTAAAAACCTGTATTGCAGGTCACCAGGACCCTCCCGCGGAACATTACATACATATAGTTATAGTCTAGTGTCACAAGTAAGGTGATGTCAATCATTTATAACCGTATGAAAGTAATGGAAGTTAGTATAATAATAAATAAAAAATATAATTAAAGTAGGTAGTAAGTAAGTAATGGAAAGACAACACAACTAAGTTATTACAATAAAATAAAGTAATTAGTGCAGGGAGTTAAGTGTGTAGGCATCAATGAATGAGTGTGAGTAAGGGTTGTTTGTGTACTTGTGAGTCATATGTTTCTAAAGTGTGTGTATCAAATGGAGTAAAACAGTGTCTGGCTGGTACCCCACAGATGGAAAGAGTGAAAGAGAGATTTGTTAGAACAAATGAGATGGGAAAATGGCTTTGGAGTGATGGCTGGACATCACTGGATGTTCGCTTAGGACAGAACCCAATGGAGAATGTTGGAGGAGACCTATGCCAAGAGGCATAACCTAAACAACAAAAACAAACAACATTTAATTTGTAAATGTAATCATGAATCATGTAGTTAAATATTTCGAATCATTAGCTGTTATGTATGCTAGTTATAGAAAGAAATCAGTAATATATTGACATATACATAAAGGCTTGATGAAGTCTTAGTCAGACAGATACAATTTCTACATGAAATCAAGGCGTCAAAGCATTTTTTACAACACGAAATTCAAAGAAACTTGGGATTCGCGCTATGTCATGCACAACGTATATTTTATTATCTTCATGCGAACACTAACAAAAGTTACAGAATACAGATATTGTTGCTTGCTGTTATTGTTTACCTTTCAGAGCCGTATTGATGCGTCACAATCAGTATTTTTACACAACGAAATTATCGTTAATCACAGTTTACTCTACACACAAAGGTCGGATTATATCGAGAAAATTGCTACTTACAACTAGTTATAACATTTAAGAACACGTTTATCATTATGCAAGAATTATAAGGAACCGGTTTACTACATATTTTACCTTTTAAAATGAAGTAGGAGCCTAATTTAGTCTGATTTTCCGATGAAGAAATTCCTTTTGTCCATTCGAGTTCGACTGGAGACAGAACAGACGGCCGAGTGCCGACAGCCGACTAAATGTCAAATTGTCAATATTGAATTTGACATTAATGAACACTTGACAATTCCTACCTCTAGTACAATTTTTTGTACAATTTTTAATTCCTACCTCTTGTACCTCGTAAGTACTTCAAAAAACATGTTGATGTTGCCAGCATACAAATTATTAAATGTACTGTCTATTAATATACTCTGTCTACGACTCACAGACCAGTTAGGAGATACTCTACGACTGTCTGATTGTTGTGGTTACCGTGCCGTGGTTGTACTATACCTACTACTGTACTATTCATTATTCAGTCACTATACTTCAGTATTCTAGCAGAACTCTGACTATTCTAAAACAGGCAGACGGAGTGGACTCGAACACACGAGTGACAACAAGTTCAGTACCTATTATACCTCGTTCACTTTAGACGAATTTAGTTGAACAACATTACTCGTTCAATAAAAAATTGAAATCGAATTTGAATAGACATGTTCACACTCTTGATAAACTTTCTGTCATGTCTGCTGACTGACCTCAGACTACCATAAAAAAGGCAGACGGAGCAGTGCCTAACACCCGAGTGAACGCAAGTTCAGTAATACTAAATGCTTCCGGGCTCAGTTTGCTACCAAGCGCTAATAGTGTTCTATAATTTTAATTTATCTATAACCGTAAAAGCAGCGTTCGTAAAAATAGTGTTTTCGCGATCCATTTTACTGTCGATTTAGATTGCAAAATAGGTTTCCAAATGCAAAATGTTACATTAACTGACATCAATTTTAGGGTCAGAAGGAGGCGGGGGGACGCGTGGAGCCACCCCCTGAATGGGAAGTTGCAGAAACCCTCCCTTTCGGAGATAGGATTTTTTATGTTTTCTTATCAAACTTTTTAATTTTATTTTAAAATTGCTGGAGAAGGATATGGAAAGGGTGGGTTGATGGGCTCATACACTAAAGGTCATGTACGCATTATGTCAAACACTTAAAATAACAAGAGAATGTAAGTTTGTCATTTTCAGTAGCAAGTTTGAGGTATTAAATTTGGTTGAAGTGTGTTACTTTACTTTTATAGCGCTTCGCCGGCCGCTGCCGCGGCACGCTCGCTTCGCTCGCTCGGCTCGCGCGTGGTGTTGTCGCAGTTCAAACCTAAACCTAACCTAGTGATTTTTGTTATTTACTATTTATCTTAGAAATTATATAATCAGCTGGAGGAGTAGGATGTGGAAAGTAATAAAATAAAATATAATTCCTAAACAAGATATTTTATTGTAATTATTATTTTTAAAAAAATTACATTTTTAAAAGTTAGGTTAGGAAACAAAAAAAATCATATCTCCGAAAGGGGCGGTTTCTGCAACTTCCTCTTCAGGGGTGGCTCTACCCATCCTCCCGCCTCCTTCTCCCCCTTAAATTGATGTCAGTTAATGTAGCAGTCCTACCAATTTTTCATTTATTTAGATGATTTCATTGTTAAATATTCAAAACAAAAAAAAAAACATATCTCCGAAAGGGGGGTCTCCGCAACTTTTCTTTCAAGGGGGGGGGGGATCTACCCCTTCCCCCCACCCCCTAACCCCTCTCCTACCCCTAAAATCAGTTGGAGTACAACTAAAGTTGAGCCAATTCAATAGTCAAATAAATTATAAAATATTTTAGCAATATCTACAAGTAAGCTAAGAACTCAACCTTATAATTTCAAAACATAATCGCAGTTCCAAACTATTATGACTTTTGCAAAACAGTGATACAGGTAAGTCAGTACTACATCCAAGTCGTCACGATATTAATTTTCTCACACGTATGTCAATCAACAATCAGGATACATAAACTTGACACCTGTGGCAAGATATACTACTTACATAGCATGTATACTTGGAAACAATAATAGCCGGAGTACGATGAAGCCTTGACTATGTGAGCAGAATATTAAACACCTAGTTCACTCCCACCACAATAGTAGCAAGTTCACACTTTGTAGGGACCATCGTATCGTAACTCAAATCGTTGGTTACTATTACTACAGGAAGAACGTCTTAGTAGGCTTATTTCCTGTGGCCTATTTTAGTACTATACTACTTTCTCATTAAAAAAACGAAGTAAGTACTTATAGGTAGGTATGGCAATTTGTAGATAAGTACAGTATGTATAGGCATATAATAAGTTACGAACTAGAATGTTTCACACTATAAAGATCACGTCACGCTATGAAAATTAATTGTGAACTTACAAGTTCCAGCCACACTGAAACATTCGGACAACGTGTTTCTATGTTTTATTAACCGACTTCACAAAAGAGGAGGAGGTTCTCAATTCGTCTGTATGTTTTTTTTTGTGTGTATGTTACGCGATTTCTCCGTCAATTGTGAACGGATTCAAATGATTCCTTTTTAATAGGTAGGATACGATTCCGAGGTGGTCCCATTTTAATTTTATCGAGATTTGATAAGTATCTCCAGAGATATGAAGATAAATACCTCAAACATAGGAGAATATACTGGTTTTAGTAGAAGAGTCCCAAGAAGATTATACACAATGGAGGTTGCTATTGCATATACTTTTGAAGACTAAAAAATATGACCTTGAATAATGTTTTTACATCTTTTTGTACGTTGATTTTGGTTTTTGACAGATATTCTTCTGTGAGCGAGATAGAAATATAGGTGGGGATAATTTATAATTTTTTATATTTTTTTATATCTTATAGGCTAGCGTTTGACCACTATCTCACCTGTTGCTAAGTGATGATGCGGTCGAAGATAGAGAAGTGGACTAGAATGGGAACTGGCTCTCAAGGATAGCTGCCGGAACACATTAGATGTTTGGCGACAGATTTTCTAACTTGAGGGTGGTAGCTGGCCAGGCGGACACTTAATATGTCCTACCACCATGCGGGGGTTGTTGGTTTCTTAACGATGTTTTCCTTCACCGGAAGGCAACTGTAAGAAGTGCACATATATTTTTCGATAGAAAAATTCATTGGTGCACGGCGGTTTGAACTCGGTACCACGGCATCAAAGCCGACTGTTCTCCCAATTACGCCACCGGGCCCTCAATAAATAATTAAATATTCATAATTATAATATATATAAATATAAATAATTTGTCTTCGCAGGAATGTTCTACCGGGCAAAGTCTTGTTAGGGTGCAAACTTTTTTAAACATACCTAAGATTTTTTGACATGACATGACGTTTGGCGAAGATGGCGGCCTTTTCAGTCCCGCGACACTGCATACATTATTAAATAACTCAGAATTATGAACGTACTTTGTACCAATCAACACAGCAAAAAAAAATTATAAGCATAACACCACAGATTATGTAATAGTTACTAGGTAAATAATACTTTACGTTGTTAGGTTGGCTACACAGTGCTTTCATAATTCGGGTATCAACAATATAGGGAAGTGCCTCTTATAACATAGTAGAGTGATTCAGTACTCTGTTGGCCATATGGCGCCAATTAATGTTAATAATCGCAAATAATACTTTTTAATATTCATTTTGGAATACAAGTAGTCCGTGTTATAAAAGTATTTGGAATTATTGTAATAAAATAGACAAATAATTATCGTGTGTGTCAGATGCTTTAATTGCACAGGGCCATTTTGGACATTGTCCTTTGATACCTTGATGACATCATTATTACTAGTGAATATTTTCACTTTAGCGCGGCATTTATAGTCAATATTTTAGGGTTCCGAACCCAAAGGGTACCAAATGAACACTTTTAGAGACTTTGTTGTCCGTTCGTCCGTCCGTCCGTCCGTCCGTCCGTCCGTCCGTCCGTGTGTCTATATGTGCGCACTTTACAGATCTGTATCTTCTTAACTGTATGTAAATACTTGAAAATTTCATAAAAAGTATATATCCGTCAGTGTATAACGGCCCAGACACGAAATTTAATAGATGCATGTTATTTAATTAAAACTTGTTTTGCACTAGAAAGGGTAAAATAAGTTATTTTTCAAAAAAAATAAAACCGACTTCATAACCACAAACAGGCACTCAAAAGCGAAAAATAAATTACTTAAAATTATAATAAGCGCTACCCACTTATCTATTTGAAGTCGGTGCCAGCCAAGTCTATTGGATAGTAGATAGATACTATGTATGTAGTAGTAGTAAGTAGGTACATGTAGGTTAGTAAGTAGGTAGATACATGTAGGTATTATCTATCTACTACCTGTTAGACTTGGCTGGCACCGACTTCAAATAGATAAGTGGGTAGCGCTTTTAATAATTTTAAGTAATTTATTTTTCGCTTTTGAGTGCCTGTTTGTGATTATGAAGTCGGTTTTATTTTTTTGAAAAATAACATATTTTCGCTTCATAGTATTCAAATAAAATCCCATTATATATGCTTATAACAGAATCGAAGCACGAAATACATAACTGATAATTTATGATCGTACAAAACGAAAAAACCGACTTCACATGCCGCGATAGTCAAAGTACTGGTTATAATCATGTCATAAAAGTATACAAATTTGCTTATCTTGTTTATCTTCATATCTCCGGAGATAATTGTCAGATCTCAATAAAATTTGAATGGGACCAAACAGGAGACATAATCTCTCAAACAATAAAATCTTTTTTTACATCGCTTAAGATTTGACGGAGTTCTGAGGAAACAAACATAAAAAAAATAACCAGCCAAGTGTGTGTCGGGCCACGCGCATTGTCGGGTTCCGTAGTAGCTCGTTATTCAATGCAAGTCTTTATCTATACTAATGAGAGAACATTTGTATTTTTGTAGTTAATTTTCAGTCAGGACACGTAACCTGACGCGAACTTAACATTTTTTTTCCATCAGTGCACAACGCCGCTAAAAAAGTTTTCACTTCAAAACAGTCGAATTGAGAACCCCTTCCTTTTTTGTGAAGTCGGTTAAAAAGTCAGTTCTTATAATGAGCAAGATACTAAATAGTATATTTGACTTTAACCCTTCTGTTCCGTTCATTAAATTGAAACAAAACTGCAATATTTATTACTTGACCAAGTAATATTTTCTAGTGATGTCAGAGACTATAATTATATCAGAGACTATAAAAGCGTAATAAGGTGAAAGTACCTATTCGCAAATATTTTCCGAAACCATCACAAATTAATTATGTAAGTAGGTTAACTAAGTGTCCGCCTGGCCAGCTACCACCCTCAAGTTAGAAAAATCTGTCGCCAAAACATCTCATGTGTTTCGGCAGGCAGCTTTCCTTGAGAGCCAGTTCCCATTTAGGCCTAGCGTGCTTACAATATTCGATCGCATCATTACTTACCAACAGGTGAGATAGTGGTCAAACGCTAGCCTATGAGATATTTAAAACAAAAAAAAGTGTGTGTACTTATGTACACGCGTTAGAAGTTATACTTCTGTGGCGTATGGAAAAAAAATAACTAAAATCACAGAATAATGAATAGTACAACTAAAATGCAGTAGTGATTAACGATAAATATTAAAATTAATCAAAAAGATTTTATTTAAATAAAAAAGGTTTTATTAATGTAAAAATATGACGTTCTTACGAAATGACATATACAACTTGAACATAGTCATGCCACCTAGAACTAACTTCACGGTGTAGAATTAGGTGTCGGTGTGCGCGCGCATCGTACCACCTAGAACTAACTTCACGGTGTTAAATTTAGGTGTCGGTGTGCGCGCGCATCGTAAAAATTCACTCTCATCATTTTTCTCTATCGCACCAGAAGAAGTATAACTTCAAAAAAAGAGAGTGGCCAAGCGCTAGCCTATCAGAGATAAGAAAAAAACCAATTACATATACATTAATTATTATACATAATTAGGTACACTTTATTTATAGAGCTACCTAAATGAGTTTTAAGAAATATTTCCGTGTTCGTGGCTAAATTAAAATTACACATTTTATTCTAGTTCTCATTACGCATTACTACATCTTGGAAGCGAGCGTTTAAAATAACTACACACACGAGAATGTTTGTTCATAAATAATGTGCTCTAATTAGCGCTAGTGCAGTAAAAAGCATTTAATTATATAATTAAGCAGGATATTATGAAATGAAGGAATAATTCAATGATAGAATGCTTGGCATCGACAACTTTGTTTTTAGCGCATATAAAACATTTGCCTGGGTATATTTATTTATTTATATGGCAATATTGGTATTGGGTAAGTACGCGTAGGTACGCTAAACGCTAGTTAAAATTATTAAAATCTGAATAATTGTTTTTCAAGCAAGCATCTTTATGAATAGGTAGGTAAGTACCTAGGTATATATTTTAAAACAAATAAGATTAACTTGCTGTAAGTACCTAATTAGGTATAAGAATAAATGTGTGTGAATGTAGGGAAATAGCACAATGGACGACGAAGAATAAATAAAAAAAGCTCCGTAGATTTTATTTAAAATGTCTATTTTTAACCGACTTCACGAAAGAGGAGAAGGTTCTCAATTCGTCTGTATGTTTTTTTTTATGTATGTTACGCGATTACTCCGTCAATTGTGAACGGATTCAAATGATTCTTTTTTTAATAGGTAGGGTACGTTTCCGAGGTGATCCCATTTTAATTTTATCGAGATCTGATAAGTATCTTCAGAGATATGGAGATAAATATCTCAAACATAGGATGTATGAGGAGAATGTACTGGCTTTATAAGAAGATTATACACAATGGAGGTTGCTATTGCATATACTTTTGAAGACTAAAAAATATGACCTTGAATAATGTTTTTACATCTTTCTTCACGTTGATTTTGGTTTTTAACCCTCGACGCAAAACGAAGGAGTGTTATAAGTTTGACGTGTGTATCTGTGTATCTGTGTGTCTGTCATCGTGGCATCGTAGCGCCCAAACGGATGAACCGATTTTGATTTCGTTTGTTTTGTTTGATAGATGTCTTCGTCGAGAGTGTTCTTAGCTTTATTTCATGAAAATCTGTTCAGCCGTTTAAATATTATCAGCTCTTTATTGGTAAAAAAAAACTACGATAGCAACTTTCGTAAGCTCGTAGTCCTTTGACCGAGGACGTCAAAAAAAACAAAATGGCGCTGTCGCAGTATCTTGTTACTTCAATGATATTGCAAAAATATGGTAAGCTTGATCTAATTCTGAGACATCTCCTTGGAATGGTCTCAATGTACAAAGTTATTCATATGCTTTGATTATAAACTCGGATTACATATACAAATCAGTCGGGGGCGGTTTGAATTTTTTTAATTTAAGTATTATTGACTTCTGATATTCTTACGGTAACTGTAAGCGAGATAGAAACAATGGTGGGGAGAATTAATTTGTCTTCACAGGAATGTTCTACCAGGCAAAGTCTTGTTAATGTACAAAGTTTTTGAGCATACCTAATATTTTTTGACATGACATGACGTTTGGCGAAGATGGCGGCCATATCAGTCCCGCCCGCGACACTGCATACATAAATAACTCAGAATTATGAACGTACTTTGTACCAACCAACACTGCAAAAATAATTTATAATCATAATACCACAGATTATATAATAGGTACAACGTAAATAATACTTTTCGTTGCTAGGTTGGCTACACAGTGCTTTCATAATTCGGGTATTAACAATGTAAGGAAGTGCCAACTCTTATAACGTAGTAGAGTGATTGAGACTGTGTGGGCCATATGGCGGCAATTAATGTTAATAATCGCAAGTAATACTTTTTTAATATTCATATTGGAATACAACTAGTCCGTGTTATAAAAGTATTTGGAATTATTGTAATAAAATAGACAAATAATTATCGTGTGTGTCAGATGCTTTTATTGCACAGGGCCATTTTTGACATTGTCCTTTGATACCTTGATGACATCATTATGACTAGTGAATATTTTCACTATCGCGGCATTTTAGGGTTCCGAACCCAAATGAACACTTTCTGAGACTTTGTTGTCCGTTCGTCCGTCCGTCCGTCCGTGTGTCTATATGTGCGCACTTTACAGATGTACCTTCTTAACCGTAATAGGTACATACTTGAAATTTTCACAAAGTATATATTCGTCAGTGTATAACGGCCCAGACACGAAATTTAATAGATGCATGTAATTTAATTAAAACTTGTTTTGCACTAAAAAGGGTAAAATAAGTTATTTTTCAAAAAAAATAAAACCGACTTCATAACCACAAACAGGCACTCAAAAGCGAAAAATAAATTACTTAAAATTATTATAAGCGCTACCCACTTATCTATTTGAAGTCGGTGCCAGCCAAGTCTAATAGGTAGTAGATAGATACTACCTACATGTATCTACCTACTTACTACTTCTACATACATAGTATCTATCTACTATCCAATAGACTTGGCTGGCACCGACTTCAAATAGATAAGTGGGTAGCGCTTATAATAATTATATTAAGTAATTTATTTTTCGCTTTTGAGTGCCTGTTTGTGGTAATGAAGTCGGTTTTATTTTTTTGAAAAAGATTTTATGTACATACTTAAAATCCTAAATTAGTTTTGCCATAGTAAAAATAAGTCGACTTTATGCCAGATCTACATTATCACTTTCAGCCGACCATAAAATATGGAAAGTCACACGTCTGTTCACACGTCTATCTAAATCAAAACTTTATAGCTTTATTTGGAAAATAACAGAGGCTAAAATACACCCAAGTCTCATTTACTAAGAAATATGGGAGACCTAATTAATACCAAACACTTCGACAATCTATTTTCAACCTTATTTTTCAGGCAAATAAGATCTTAATCGAGCTTTGAAGTTGTAGAAAGAATCAGTACGAATCGTAAATTAAAGATTATTATTTTACTGACTTGTATTGCAGTTATTCAACAATAATAGCGCCAAGGAATAGTGTACTTAACAAAAAGACAGGTAAATGGATGTGGCAAAGTTTTTTTGAAGTGTAACTTCTTTAGGCGCACTGGGTTAAAATTTGACAGAAGTGACGTAGCGTCACGGTTCGAAGGGAGCGGAAGTGACGTAAGCGTCATGTTATACTTTATATTTATATACGCCCTCTTTTGTAGAACGGCGTAACTACGAAGATGTATTCGCTAAAGTTCAACAGATGGAGTTGTGCAAAAAAAAAAGTGATGTTGAGAAATAAATTACATGAACTTGGAAGTTTCAACGCGTAACTTTCAACGCACCCTTTTTTTATTTTGATTATCTGGTTGCTATAAACAAACAAACATAGGTACATACACACCAAGCTAATAAAAGCGTATTAAAATGAAGCCAATGTGTTGGTATCGTAATATAGATTATAAACTATCCATGGGTAGGTAAAGCACGTTTAGCCATTTTTGCGTGATTGAATAACATACATACAAACTTTTGCATTTACTTAAAAGCTTAGTAGAATACATCGATTTGTGGCCACTGGCAAATATCTCTGAATTCCTCTGATACACCCAAAAATAATTACATAATTTAGGTACCTATAAAGTTTGTGGCCAGTATCTCTAAATTCCCTAGGTGGTATAGGTCTATGGGCTGAGGCACCTCCATGTCAATTCTTTTCCCACCTCAGGCCACGTTCACAGGAAGTTTACGCGGCACGCGTGCTGTTTCCTTGTTTGCAGGATGTTTTGCGCGCAACACGCTTTTGAATTCGGAACGGCCAGTGCTGTTCGGACTTTGGATATAGCGCGCTATTTCTGACTTATGTAATCTTGGTTGTAGTTTTCTTTTGCATCTGGTGAGATTCATCGCAATGCGCGCACTTATTTTTTATCTCCATATCTACGGAGATAATTGTCATATCTCAATAAAATTTTAATGGGACCAAACGGGAGGCATAATCTCTCAAAAGATTTTTTCCAATCGCTTAAGATTTGACAGAGTTCTGAGGTAATAAACATTAAAATAAAACCGGCAAAGTCGAGTTGGACTCGCCCACCGAGGCTTCCGTACCAACGTTGGTAGGTACCAATTAAGCTAGACCTCTAAATTGTATGAGCGCTCATATAATTTAGAGGCCTATCTTAATTGGATGAAACTATGTACGTATGTATGGGGACACCCTTCAATGTTCAACTTTTTACCCGACTGCGCGACGCAAAGGAGAGGTAATGTGTTTATCAGTCTATATATGTATGTATGTATGTATGTATGTATGTATGTTTGTTCCTTTGTGGCACACTAGAGACCAAACGCGTGGGCCGATTTTGATAATTGGCACGTCAATAGATTCGTCATGCTAGCGCGAGTGTCAACGAAAACATAAAAAATTGAAAAATTCAAAATGGCGGATTTCAGACACCAAAATTTGGGGTTCAAAAAAATTTTTTTTTTTAAACCTATCGAGTGGGGTATCGAATTAAAGGTCTTAAAATGGAGATTCAAAATATATTTATAACAAATAATTTATGATCGTAAAAATCGAAAAAAAAAACGATTTTACATGCCGCGTTAGTCACTTTCAGTAACAAGTTTGCGGTGCTTATCTCTGAAGTTACTTATCAGATCTCAATAAAACTACAATGAGACCAAACGAAAATCATATTAACTCAAACAAAAAAAGAATTTTCCAAATCGGTTAAGAATTGATGGAGTTCTGAGGCAACAAACAACCTCTTCCTTTTGGTATAGTCGTTTAATAGTACAACTGTAAATTAAGTAAGCTTAAAAAGGGAAAATGTTACCGTTGATATTATGTTGGGGTGTAACTGTCCATAAATTACAATAAATTACCAATTACCTTGGACAAAGCTGTGGTCGACTTAAGTTCACGCATTTTTGCGAAAGGTCAAGCCTATGTAGCATTGAGCCGGGTTAGATCTTTAGATGGACTAGTAATAAGTAGTTTAGATCCCCGGAAACTACTCAATAATCCACATGACATCAACTCTCTAAATGAAATGAGAAGATTACGGAATTTGCCGTCCTTTACTTAACTAAAAAGTGTAAAATAAAACATTAAATTAAAAAATCAAAAAACCCGACTGCGCAATAAGTGAAGTGTTAAAAAACGAACTGAAAAGAAAAAAAAACAAGTAAGTCTAGTAGTTTAGACTTCTGTTTAGGGATATCAAAAAACTATACCATTTAAATTCTTTCTCGGTCGATACACTCATAAAATAAATTATACATTGTTATATGGAATATAGAGACTTTAACAGTCGGGACACATTAATCCCCATTCGTTAAGCCATTAATGTGTTATTGTTTGGAATTTTTCCTTTATTTGTGCTATAAGACCTTGCTTCTTGCCAAATTTTATGATTTTAGGTCAACTTGAAGTGCCTTATAGGTTTTCGACCCAAAACCTATACGGTACTTCTAGTCGACCTATAATTGTCAATTTTGGTCACCACCAATGTCTTACAACACAAGCAAAGGAAAAATTCCGAAAAATAAAAAAAATTGTAAATTAAGATAAATTTTGGTTCTTACAAGTTTTCGCGAAAATCTAAATTTGCCCATATCTTTTTATCGTGATGGCTCAGGACCTTGATTTTTATACACCTAATAGGGACTATAGATCTCAGTGTCTGGTATAAATTTCAACTTGCTAGGTCCAACCGTTCCTGAGAAAATTGGTGGTGACACATATACAGACAGACAGACAGACGGACAGATAGATAGACAGACAGACAGACAGACAGACGGACAAGAAAGTGATCTTATAAGGGTTCCTTTTTTACCTTTTGAGGTATAGAACCCTAAAAAAACAATCGAATTTAGAACCTCCTCTCTTTTGTGAAGTCGGTTAAAAAATATTGACTGCATTATCAATTTCACAGATTTACAGTTGTAAATCTGAAATCGAAAGTACAAACTGTTCACCGATGTGCCTAGTTAGTTACATCGGTGAACAGTTAGTACTTTCGATCAACTTCTAAAACTAAAATCAAAATTATTTCTCAAAGTTCACATGTCCTTTCCAAAGTTAATCGCTCAAAAAGTCATTGAATGAAGTTGACTTCACGTAGTGCATTAAACTCCTTTTTGTAAACATTCGGAGCATAAATCCAGGAATAACACATGGCTCTCAAATCATAACTTCATTCACCCTTTGGAAGTTTATGATCCTTACCTGATGAATTTAATGTGTCTGCCGACTCAGAATCATTAGGTAATTAACTGAAGTAACAGTTTCATACAAAACTCTGCCTTTTATGACCTTTTCTTCCGATTTCAACAATGTATAGGGGAATTATAGGGAAATATATTTGAAAATATGTCAAGCTATCTAGATGTCTCAAGATAAAGGGAGCAGTACAGTAACACGCCAATTTTTGGCAATCCAAGTTTGAGTGCCACAATATTTGTTATTGGCACGCCTCATTGCTTACCGGGACGGGCCTGTCCTGCGTTTGTAGTAAATTTAGAACTTATAACCCTACACGTGATCCTGGGTTGACATATTGTGGCACTCAAATTTGGATTGCCAAAAATTGGTGTGTTAATGCACTGCTCCCTTTATCTTGAGACATCTAGATAGTTTGACGTATATTTTCAAATATATTCAGGGTTGTGCTAAATGGGTGACCACAGTTGGTAGGCTTAAGCATGGCTTAAATTACCACCGGACAAAGACATGTTACTAATTCTTTAAGTATTTGGTGAATACTCAAAGTACTAATTAGTTCGCCGAGTTCTCTCATAATGTTTGATGCCAGCCAGTATGTAGGATCTATTCCTTTCAAATACCAAAAACTAATACCAATGGTATTTGTTTATTTTGTTGAGATAGGTGCGCTGTGTGCAGCGACATCTGTGTGGTTTGGACTAAAGTCAATTGTCTAGCGCGTCTTCTCACAGTCTCATCTTCTAATTCCAGATTAGCACGATATCAACTAAGCATCATCGTCACATAACATCATGTGATATTTATGTAGTAGTTAAGTGCCGTGTTTTAAGTGTGTAAAACTACAGAAATTCTTATTTATTATTGATTTTACGAATATCTTATCTGTTATTGTTAATTTATGTTATTGTATCTATTTTATTGAAGTTATTGCTATCGGCGTTAGTCCTACTCCCGCACTCAGGCCATTCTGAAAATCAGCGTCTTGGTTTTTTTAGGGTCTATGATCCAAAAATCTGGACATTTGTGCTGAGACTGGTCTGTTTCAGCACCTAATTGCATTCTTTTTTTTGTTATTGTTTTCATTTAGTTTTTTGTCATGATGTCAAATATTTTTATATCTTCTGTAACTTGAGGACGGCTGAATAAATGATTTGTCTTTCTTTCTTTCTCTCTTCTTGTATGTCCGGCTTAAAAATATCTCAACATCATCATATATATATAACTTTATAGTCTAAAGTCTTATGATGTCATTATACTTAAGTATAAAATTTCTCTGTATACTCCAAATAGTTCAGCGATGCAACATTGACCTTGTATACAATGGCTCCCCACCTGTTCGCTCTAAATAGAACTTAACGGAATAGTTCACTTTTATATCTTTCCCGCTGAAAGAGATTTTGATGTCAAGTACATCACTATTTGAATGAAGCTTCTAAATTCAAAAGTGATCATTGATATTTTATTACCTAGTACTAATGGCACTAGTCTAGCCTGTAGTGATGAGGGAATGTAATATATGAGGAGTATAGAATCAAAGGCAGCTATATCCACCTAGGCATTTTTTTCATAAAGCAGAAAAAACGTCTTATTTTATTTTTACTGTAGCAACACGTGTAAAAAAGCCTTAAAAAAAGTATTAGGAATGTTGGTACCACTGAACAACAAACAATCATCAACCAATCCAAATTAAAACTTTTACGCGATAATTTTAAAATCACTTAGTTGTATTTGATACCAACAAAAGGATTTAGCTGTATTTGATTCTGATTGTAATTGGATATAGCTGTTTTTGATACCAATTCTTACATTTTTAGTAGGATTTAGCTGATGCCCTGTGGATTTAGCTGACTTTGATTCTAAACCGATTCTTTAAACGGGAATTTGGCTGGGATTTAGCTGTTTTAGGTGCCAAACAATTTTGTAAACTTATGTGGAATAGTATGAAGAATAAGATGGCATTCACAGTTATAAAATGACTTGTTGTGGATATAGCTGCCTTTGATTCTATACCCCTCATATATGGTTGTGGTCTACGAATACATTATAAAATTTGTTCGTAGGTTGTGGTTGATAAATTCGACTTTTTTCGTAAAAGTTTTAAATTACAAGTTATAAACTTCTAAGTTTTTGTGAGACTCAACAGCTTTATGTCTCAAGGTAACAGGCGCAGTGCAGTGACAGCCGCTGTATCTGTAATAGGTAGACGTCATCACTTACCATCAGGCGAGCGTCGTGCTTGTCCTGTTACCTTATATCATTAAATATATATATATATATATATATATATATATATATATATATGATATATATATATATATATATATATATATCTCAGGCTTATTATACAGTTAGGAGTGATTCAAAACCGATAAATCAAATGAAGCATGACGTTAGAAACCTCACTGCGCATCTATTGGATTGGACCCCCATGTATGTTCTCAAATTCTCTTTAGTTTTCAAAAAACTGCATTTTTCTGATTTCTAGTCGGTACACGCAATGTTGCAATTTTTTTATAATTTCTCCTAAACTATTAGGGCTGGAGCCAAGATTTTTTTGTGACTAAACAAATAATAAGTGTTTTCAAAATACAATTTTATAATTTATGTCTGTGTTTACGTTTATTATTTTCTGAGTAAAAAAATGGTGACATTATTTTGTTTGGACTAACATTAGGCAAACTTTTTTTGAAAATATCACTAAGTAAAAAAAAATACTAGTTATTTCAAAAACTTCGGACCAAAACATAATTATCAGAATCGGAAGGGTTACAATATTAAACTTATTTCTTCGGAATTACACTCTGATAATCTTATTTACATAATTTATTTAAATTACAGAAGAACTTACTAATAAACCTATACATTACAGATATCACTTATAAGTTCGAAACTACGAGTGAAATTTAATAATCCGTTTAGGTATAATAATTTGTAAAATATATTCAAGTTTTAACAAGGAAACTTCTTCTCAGCATAATTTACTTCTATGTAGGTACAAATATTAACCATAAAGATTAAAGTTCATTCAAGCCACGCTGTTCTTTATATATCCTCTCACTCCAAGAATAAAACAACATATACCTAACTGCCACATCGCGACCGGACAGTGTTTATTTTGACTTATTACTATTGATTAGTCAAATGACCATCCCCATACAAGATGGCAATTGGCGCACATCCGGTGCTGATCATTCGCTAATGAGAATGGTTAGCTTGCATATGTCTATGTCTTTGCAATTTTAATAAACTATTAATTGTACTTGTATTTTATTATTCTACTAGAATATGGTAATAAATATTTATGAAATTATTTTTCCGTACCTGGGCCTTATCACAAGGTCTTCAAAATGTATATTTTAATCATATTTCGTCGGTAAGGTGATCCGACAGAGAACCAACGTCAACGACATAAGATTCACAAACTAATATTCTAAGCCCAGCGTGTTCACCATTATATCATTGTTTACCGCTAGGCGAGATAGTGGTCAAACGCTAGCCTATAAGATATAAAAAAATACTGAAGTGTCAGTGGCAATTGGCTGGGCAGCTTATGAGTGGAGGCCGCGGATCGGGATCAAAAGCGTAGCGTAGGACGCTCTCAAACTAGGTGGAGGGATGATCTTCGCAATTCGGATTTTTCGGCTGGCAGGAGCTGGATGAGAGATGCCGATGATTGTACTTAGTGGCGTGCAGTTTGAGTGAGAGTCTGTCAAAAATGCGATGTAAGTGTCAGATAAATCAGATTTTAAAACACTATGTTGCCTGTTATAGCTTACTTAACTGTTGATCCGTGATATTGCCTTTCCAACACCCTTTAGCAAGCTAGTATATTTTTAGCAAGAACCTTTATTCTTATGTTAAATTGCACTAAACTTAAGAATCGCCTTAGCTTGTCAAAATATCACAAAATAAACAAATCGGGCTACCAAAATCTCAAAATATAGATAAATATAGGATTATTAGCCTATCTGCAAGATATATTTTGAGATTCTGATTCCCGTTGTGATATTTGGAAATCTTAGGCGATTCTTAAGTTTAGTGCAAACAGGCATTAGTGTATTAAAAGCCTGAGCAAACTACAACGCAGCTAATTGGCAACATGGCTAGATACCATCAAGACAATGTCACGAGGTCGTGCGTTAGCGCCACTTTAACTTTTTACTCGTATTTTGTAGTCCAGACGCAGGCGCCTGGGCATTGATTAAAATCTGATGCTATTTTTAATTCCTTGTATTTTTAATTAGGCTCCTATCAACTTTACCTAGGCTTTAAAATAATTATGTTCGGCTCACTGTAACCGACGAGTTTGAAGGATAGTCTTAAATTGCAAGTAGTATTAAAGAAAAAATATAAATATTACAGGCCTAGCGTGTTTACCACATTCGACCGCATCATCACTTACCAACAGTGCGATAGTAGTCATACGCTAGCCTATAAGATATATTTAAAAACATGTTGGCTCGCGAAATTCATGGTTGACAGAATTTTGCGCGTTACTATGATGCGGGTACTTGTAGTATTCATTATTCTGTGATGGGGGCTTATGTTTTAATACTAAATCTTTATTTTTAGTAAACATTAGATATTTTTTGTAACTAAAATATATTTCAGAACATTATAAAGCACTTTTTCAAAATGAGTCATCTCACGTGCCCTGCAATTTCACTGGACACTACCATTCAAAAGCGAAGGACGCATTTCTGTAAATGTCATATATAAGCTAATTTTTGGTACTATTTGCAATGATTCCGCGAAACTTAATCAATTGTTATTATTATAGTAGCATATAATATACTAGAAGTGCCCCGCGGCTTCGCCCGCGTTAAAAACTTCTTTTGTTTACTTAAAACTTTTCTTTTGTAAAAAGGATTCTATAATTAAATACATCAAATAAGAATTAGCCAAATCGGTTCACCCGTTTTCATGTTATCGCGTGACTAAGGCAATTCGGGATTCATATTTATAAAAACCGAAAACCCAAATTTTCAGACTTTTTTACCTACCCCATTTCAAAAAATCCTACAACACGTACTTTATCTCATCTTATTTCGCCATACAAACTTTGAATCCCCGTTCCGTATCCAGGAGGAATTTGTAGAAAATCCTTTCTGAGCGGATACCTACGTCATAATAACTATCTGCATTCTAAATTTCAGCACAATCCGAAACAATATTGATTTAGACTTCGTTACCCCAGTATATCCTCCTAGGGTGGCATTTTGAAAAAGTCGGAAACTCGTATTTACTTATTTATTTACAGAAGTACTTGTGTGAAGTTTTGGATAGAAAAGACTATCTAATCTTGTTTCTCCATACAAACTTTGAACCCCCATTTCATCCCCTTAAGGGGTGAATTTTGAAAAATCCTTTCTTAGTACACCCCTACGTACTAAGACAAATATCCAAATTTCAAGTCTCTACGACCAGCGGTTTAGGCTGTGCGTTGTCTGTCAGTCAGTCAGTCAGTCAGTATGTCAGGACAAAGATTCTTATAGTATTAGATAGCAGACAAAGCGGTAGTAGGAACCTCACCGTGCCGACTAGCAGTAAGCCCTTCCACTGTAAGAAAATGTTAAGCAATAATACTTAAATTTAAAATTTAAAACCATCCCCGACTGATCTATGTATAACTGTTCATTGAGACCATTGCAATGATCCTAATCTCGACATTTTTGCTGCAAGTTAGTGAAGAGTTGGGTGTTCTGCAGATTCCAGGAGATGTCCCTGATTCAGATCAAAGCTACCATGTTTTTACAATATCGTTGAAGTAAGAGTATACCGAATTTCGAATTGATCAGACCTATGAAAATTGATTTCATAACGACATTATCTAGAAAAAGCTCATAGTTTTAAAACAGTTGAACGGATTTTCATGAATCAAAGCTAAGAACACTCTCGATTAAGACATCTATCAAACACAATTAAAAATAAATCAAAATCGGTTCATCCGTTTGGACGCTACGATGCCACAAACAGACACACATACATATACAGATACACAAGTCAAAGTTATAACACCTCTTCTTTTTGCGTCAGGGGTTAAACAGTTCTGTCCTAACTGAATGAACCATCTTTCAAAAAGTAATTAAGCTAATATAATTTGAATGACGTGGACAGAAGTGAATGTGCAAATGCAACTGTCCCATATAGATAAAAGACAATTTAATTGCTATACAAGATTGTATTGCCAAGATTTATGGCAAATAAATTATGCTAATGTGACCACTGAGCTCCGGAATAAAAGGTTCCCAAGACTTATTATGGATAATATTTCACTTAGTGATTTGTTAGGCCAGTATGCATTGGAAATAAAGCATTTCTTTCCCTTTTTAGCGTTCCTTACCCAAAGGGGTATAAGTCCACTGCTGGACGTAGGCCTCTCCCAAGATGCGCCACTGAGCCTGATCTTCGGCTCTTCTCTTCCAGTCACTGCCCACCGCTAGGGTGCCACCAGGACCCTATTACCGAGACCCCGCTGACTATCCGTCCGTCCGTATGTCACTGTTCTGGAATGGTCAGACTCTTAAGGGCTGTATGCTGCCGAAACACCGTTATGGCGGCAGATTTTCTCTTTGATGGTGGTAAGCTATTTCTTGAAAGCAAGTCAGGCGGCACTTCGATATAATCACAGAGGTCTTAATACACGGTTTTCTTGGTACAAGGCTAGGATTTCAACGACATCCTATTTCGAAGGTAAGCCATCTATTCATTACGCCAACGGGTCCTCATTTAAGAGTCTCGATGTGAAGGGTTATTCTTTATAATTCGAAAGCAAATTCGGATTCGGTAACTGCCTTTACTTCCAATTGGATCTTTGCAATTCACAATTTTCCGAAAGATTACTTTTGATATCTCAATTAGAAAAAAATCAGTGATTATACTCAGAAAAGTTTCCACGACAAAATAGCTCACGGATTTATCAATATTCGATATTTAAAATGAATCTTCTGAATTCGAATATATCCTATTGAAATGAGAATCAGGGGCTGAATTGAAATGTCAAAAGTTTCCGATCGGAGATTTGAGAATTGCAATTTCACGATTGAAGTCGAATATGTGACATTTTAACTTAGTATATATAGGCACATCGATGCATTTTAAGGAATCAAATTTGAGGAATAGGTTTCCGAATGATTGAGAATCAGGGGATTGGTCTTCACAAAGTTGCGGTCCCACCAATTGCGCACAAACAAAAGTTCTACATTACAACAATTCTTCCCACCAGCCTTCGTTCTTGTTCGTTAAAATGTTTCGTCTAGCCGTAGACAACAACAACAAATCAAATCCCATGAGTGGTGACATAGTTTAGAAGTACCTATAGTAAAATAGACTAAGTGTCGCCATTGCCCACAATACTATCGACAATTGGATAACGATTCTAAACAGTGAGGGACCGACATGCGACACTGTAGGGATGGGCTGTTGATTCTTATATGCATATCGACATCGACTTGATTTTAGAGCTGAAACGAAAACTTCGCTCTCACACGTGTATGTATGTGGGTGCACTCGCACTCACCTGACATTACCAAAAAAACAAACGACCAATGTGTGTGTTTTTCAGCAGTCAACGTGTGTATAGGTACTTAAAATTTTATTATTGATCCTTTTGTAAAAAATAAGAATTTTGACGTGATACTTTTGATATAATAATTGTTGTCAATTACATGACAGTTTGGGAGCAAACCATCGATTGATGAGAGAGCAAACGAGAAATCCTAGCCGACGAAACCTAAGCTACGAAGACGCCGTGGCTTCGCTCAGATATTTAAAAAAACTCTTACTCGGTGCAATTTTAAGGTATTCAAGAAATATATCGCTATAAGTTGCTTCTACTTCTAATGGTTTTGTCTATTTTACGTTTTTTTACTTTATAAAATTTGGCACAAAACATCGATATGATTATAAAAGTACCGATTAATACTCACTACTAATTTTTGTCGACTGTCTCGATCTAATCAATCGTCAGTACCTTTATTATTATTGGAACATCAATGAAAAGCCGTGGTTGAGAGCTGACTGATTTATTAATCTACCGCCTAGAATGACGGTGACATACAAGTAACTTAAAACTACCTCCTAATTATTATTTTTAAACCTAACAATCACGATTCAATCTGACTATAACTATAAATCCAAAACATCGATATGTTTCTACATCGGAGTAGTTACATCACTAGACAAGTCCACTAAGAGCCCTCGCACATTACGGCCACCAGTCGCCGCCACTAAACGCGACCACCAGTAGTTCGGCTAGACCACTACACGCCGCCACCAGTGGCAGCCACTAGTGGCCGCATCAAGCCACCAGTGGCTGCCACTTGCGTCAGACACTAGCTGCAAGTATCTCGACAGAGGTAGACGTGTGTTGCCCAAGAATGGACGCACTCTTGATTTCGCTATTGTTGCTTATTACAATCGTTTGCATATTAACAAGACTAGACCCGGGAGACGGGATTGGGGAGCGGCGCGCAGGGGTGGGAAGAAGCCGGCAACTGTGGCCGTGTATGCGCACGAGTCGAACGACAAAACGCAGCCACAAGTAGCGAGCGCGCTCGACTCTCGCAGCTTGTGGCTCGGACGCGGCCACTCAAGCGCTCAGTGTGCGCCGATTCTATATAAAATGTATGAAGAAACGCGTCCGCAGGTTGTGGCGGCCACTAGTGGCTGAAGCGTGGCCGCCACTAAGTGGCCAGTGTGCGGGGGCTCTCAGCGGCAAATGCCCAACCCCGATGGTCGAGTGGCTGAGTATACGGGACACAGTTGCAATCAATATCTCCTTGATACGTAATGAACCCTAGTCCTACTGAATACATCGAATAGCTTCGATTAACTTCGATGCTACTGTTTGTGTCCATATCTTTCTCTGGAGATATTCTAATCAGATCTCGATGAAATTACAATGGGACAACCTTGAAGATGTTACACAACCCATAAAATTGTTTTAATATTTCTTTGTAAAATTGTTAATCATTCGAATCGGTTCACAATGTGCGGAGTAATCGCGTAACAAACATTAAAAAACATACGGATTAATTGAAAACGTCCTCCTTTTTGAAAGTCGGGTAAAAATAGCTCTAATTTACAGTAACATAAAACCAACCGTAGAAATAGATATCGATGATATCTATTATCAAAAGCAAGACAAAGAAGCCCACGTAGGTACATACATTAATTAGTTAAAGCTCAAAAGCTTTTGTAAGATCAGCAACACAATGTCAAAGGTTGATGTCAATTATTCATAATCCATTGTTGACTGATTTCTGGTGTGTGGCAGGAAACAGTGTCTAACGGTTCAAGTACTCAGTAGGTACGTATTGGTCTATGCATTGGGTATTGGGTGCTGCCTACGCTTTTTTATGTTTGGTTTGTTTTTAGTATTGTTGTTAGTACGTGCTTATGTGCACGAATTAATTTGTAGTATTTATTGTTTTTTTTTGGAACTAGTCAACATTTATGTGATTGTGTGTAGGCTAACTTTAGTGTAGGACAATTGGCCCAGTAGTCTCAACATTAATTGCGATGGTTTTGCATCCAATGTTCGTTATTATATAGAATCACAGTGTATGTCATCAGTCAATCACATGCCGTCTACTTACTCTAGACAAGCATGCAATTCTAGCCATTCTAGCTTAGACCGCTTGCTAAAGTATCGGTCAAATGCTTATCTGCCAGACAAAAAATAAAAGAACTAAATGCAGCTGTCTAGTTGGAGGTCTTTAATCTAAATCTAAAGTAATGGTATAAAGAGGAAAGATTTGATTTTTGTTTGTCTGTTACAATTTAACTCAAAAAACTACTGGACCGATTTCAAAAATTCTTTCATATTAGTGAAAGAATTTTTGCAATTTTTTGAAAAGTTACATACACTAAATAACAGCGAGTAAAATAAGCTATTTTTTATCGCCGTATATTCTTACGGGTGCGGGAACTACGCGGGTGAGCCGCGAGGCGCTGCTAGTCGTGAAAAAATTAGTTGTACCTTTTATGTACCTTTTGGATGTGCATGCTAAATTTATACTACATCATCACCAGCTCAGATAGAGATGAAGTGCTTTTATACTGCATAAAAAGCTACGCATTATTTTAATGAAAATTTACAACGAAACGAAAGGAAAACCAATAGTCTACCGACACATGTTTCGTCTCTACACGAGGGATCCCTACTATAATATATATATATAGATATATATATATATTATAGATGTTGAATCGAACGCTGCGGCACAGATTATATAATAGTTACTAAGGCTGCGGTGACAGAAATTGTATTACAAAGTTCTGAAGTCTGACACAAAATAATATATCACAGATTTCAATTTAACACTTACAAAACCACGTTAAAAACTAGCGCAAATAAGCACCATTTATCACCATTTTTATTAACGGCAGCAACATTGAATCACTTTAACGACTTGATAGTGGTTTTAGATGGATATATCACGCCATTAGTTTTATTGGCTCAGTGTTGCAAGCTGACAAATAATATTTTTGTAATAAGGCACGCGTCACATGAGGAGTGAAAAATGAGATGCGATTTATATGTAGAGTGCAAACTGCAAAGTATATTTACTTAGAAGCTAGAAAAACTTAGAGCAACATTTGTTAAAAAAAGTGATTTATTAAATTACTAGCTGCGAGCTGCGATCCGCAGCTTTGCCCGCGCTTAATCCAGGCGTCCGATCAAGAAAATCATTGAATGAAGGAAATGAACGAAATGACGGGGACGCAGCTATGAGGCTGTATAGCTCCATCCCCGTCATTTAGTTCATTTCGTTCATTCACTGATTTTCGTGATACGGGGGCTGGTTACAAACCTTCCTCTTGAATCACTCTATCTAGTGATGAAGACTGCATTAAATCCGTCGCGTAGTTTAAAAGATCTAAGCGTACAGACAGCGGGAGTGACTTTGGTTTATACTATGTAATGTAATCCTAATCCTAACTTCCTAATTATATAATATTATAAATGCGAAAGTAACTCTGTCTGTCTGTCTGTGTCACTTTCGCGCCAAAACCACTGAACCGATTTAAATGAAATTTGGTACACTGATAGTCTAGAGCCTGGGAAAGGACATAGGCAACTTTTTAATGCAAATGAAAGGGGTTGAAAGGAGGGATGAAAAGTTGTATGGAAATATCGTCATTTTTAGAGCTAGAAGCTTGAAATTTATTTTTTAGGCTGTTGATTCGATATAAATATATATGACATTCAAAGTTTATGAGGGAAAAGGCGGAGGGGGAAGGGGAAGGGGGAGGGAGGGGATGGGGGTGGAAGTGAAGGGAAGAGGAAGGGGAAAGGGCGAGGTGAGGGGAAGGGGAGGGAAGGGGGAAGTGGGGGGAAAGAGGAGGGGAGAGGGAAGTAAGGGGAAGGGGGAGGGGAGGGGAGTGAGGGGAAAGGCGAGAAGTAGAGTAAAGTGAGGGGAAGAGGAGGGGGAGGGAGTGAGGGGAAGGGGAAGGGAGGGGAATAGAGAGGGATAGGGGAGGGGGAAGTGGGGGGAAAGGGGAGGGGGAGAGGGAAGTGAGGGGAAGAAGGGGAGGGGAGTGAGGGCAAGAGAGAGTGGGAGGGGAGGGGTGAAGGGTAGGGAAAGGGGGGAGGAGGGATTACCGCGGCGTGGTACGGTGCGGTGTATGTGGGATACGCATGTGTCTTATTTGTAAAATAATTAGCTTAAATAATTAAAAATGCTACCCAAAGACACTATTCCACGCGGACGAAGTCGCGGGTACAGCTAGTAAAGATTAAATTTAAATAAATAAGCTGCTCAAATCCGTGACTTTATGTCCTCTTGAGGGCGCCATATTTAATGTATTGTGACATCACATAGCATATCACCAGCGGATAATCAAGGTGCTTTCAACGATACTTCATTAGTTAAATTAATTTAATAAGTTATGAGAGAATAGATGATCATACATACACACATACCGGTCAACATCAAAACTCTCCCGTAGTGGGGTAAAAAAGCATTTCATCAAGACATCTTATCTTGAATTGGAGAACAAGTCTTACTCGTTAGCGATAACCATGAAAGTGTTTTCAGCGTATATTTTGGAAGCGCAGCGTCGCCGCTCAGTTGACGCTTTTATGGTGATACCTGTTCGTTGCGAAGTAAAGGATGAACAGAATCATTTGAAAAGCTTTCCTGTTACATTCTAATAGATTTGATTCTAGGATATACATTTATAAACGATAAGGATAATAAATATAAGGATCTGCATTGTTATTCTCATTTCAATGACACATTGAGGACACATTCGAATTCGGAAGCGTCATTTTAAATTTCGAATATTTATTATTCCGTGAGCTATTTGGTCGCGGAAACCTTTCCGATTAATATCACAATTTTTTTCGAATTGAAATATTAGTTATAGATTAGAGCATTGTGAATTGCAAAAATCTGAGTCGAAGTAAAGGCAAGCCGAATCTGACTTTGCCTTCGATTTATTGTGAATAGCCCTGCAGGACGAGCAGGATCAATGATTCGAAAGCAATTTCGGATTCAGAAACTGCCTTTGCTTTGACTTGGATCTTTGCAATTCACAATGCTCCGATCGGATACTTTTGATATGTCAATTCGAAGAAATCAGTGATTCTAATCAAGAAAGGTTTCCGCGACAAAATGCTCACGGATTTATGAATATCTAAAATTAAAAATGAAGCTTCCGAATCTAAATAGGTTTTCGAATGATTGAAAATCAGGGGGAGATAATATTTTACTGATAAATAATTGGGGCCTGAAATCGCTAGATTAAAGATTTCTGCATACATTGATTAAGGGGTCCACTTAAACGAGACGGAAAATAATTTTATAAGAAATCTTCGATTGTCTTTAATGGTTGTATCATGTATTGGATAAATTACTAGATCAACCACAATTTAGTCTCTATAGTAGCTGAAATACCAAATGTGTACATATTACTAAGCGGTTACGTTTCGTCCTTGCCGCGTCTCGAAGGAATCATAAGGGTCAAAAAGAACCTCTCCAGAATAAATAATCACTAAAAATGACGTCAAATTCAACCACCATATAAATGACTATGCACATCCCACGGAAAGACGGAAAGCAAAATGAAGAAAAAAACAATATGTCATAATAACTTTACGACGTTAAAAAAAACTGCATCCGCTCTTCAAGTTCAAATTTTTTGTAATAAAATATTTTTTATTTCTTTATCTCATGCAGATCTTCGTCGTTGGGACGTATCGATTGAATACTAAAATCTTGGACAATGTGTTCTTAACATTTTTTGGACAGCTACGATTTTATTACTGACATTTATTTTGTTCAAATAAAATCACGTATTAACTTTACATTATTCCACTGTAATCTGAGAATACGGTATTGGGTTTGCGCTGGTAGTTTTATTGTATTACTTACGTAGTATACTATTATATAATCTTTGGTATTACTTCAGAGAACTAAATCATCAAGGTTTATATAATTATCATTATTATAAAATTTAAGATAGTTTACAAAACGAAAACACCGACTTCAAAAGCCACGTCAGTTAAGATATATAATCCAATTAAAAATGTATTAGTTTTTAAAAAAACGACTCATTATCTACTAAGGGAATCCTTGACAATTCAAATTTTTTTTTGCAGAAAGAGAAAAGTTTAAAGCTAAAAAATACGGCGTGAGGTGCTCGAATGGCCCGTGTCAACAGAAAAAAATACACTGATTTTATATTTATGGCCAGATAACTTTGCACAAATTTTATTTAATCGATATCTTATCTATCTCCCCAGATTCTACAAACAAGACAAGATAAGTGCATCTAAACAAATATTACCTATCTCATAAGTTTAAATAAATATTTTAGTTATTGACATTGACTTTTAAAATGTATCTTGTAAGTCTATATCTCCTATCGCAAGTTTATCCCGATTATGCTTTCCAGTTTCACAGTTCCGAGTTCGAATCCCGGGCGATGTGTACAGGAGTGGTAAAAATTTAAGCTTTTTATTTTGCCTACCACCTGGTAGAGGCCTATATCCAGCGGTGGACTGATATCGGCTGATTATGACTTTATTATAAAAACTCACGTTCATTTTAAACTTATAGATTTAATAAACTGGCCAAGTGCACGTCGGACTCGCACTCGTAGGGTTCCGTACCACACTACAGTATTTTATAAGATCGAGCAAAAAATACCACTATCATTTTTCGCAAGCAAAAATTAATATTTATTAAACATTTTATTTCTTATAACGCCATCGAACGTCTAACAAAGGTATTAGGGATCGACATTTCAATATAACGCCATCCATGCGACGTTTACCTAACTAAGCTATCATAGATGGCGTTACATTGAAATGCCGAAAAACACGTTGCTTGTATGGGGACCCTCTATTATTACTAACTTTATTCTGTTTTTAGTATTTGTTGTTATAGCGGCAACAGAAATACATCATTTGTGAAAATTTCAACTGTCTAACTATCACGGTTTATGAGATACAGCTTGGTGACAGACGGACAGACAGACAGACAGACAGACAGACAGACAGACAGACGGACAGTGGAGTCTTAGTAATAGGGTCCCGTACCCAAAGGGTAAAACCTTTGGGTACGGAACCCTAAAAACGGGAATTTAACGTGTAACTTATACGTAACTATTTAACTTATGCGATGTCGATATAGCGATCGATCGAACGTTATACGTTAAATTCCCGTTTTTAGGGTTCCAAACCCAAAGGGTACCAACGGAACCCTATTACTGAGACTCCGCTGTCCGTCTGTCTGTATGTCTGTCTGTCTGTCCGTCTGTCACCAGGCTGTATCTCATGAACCGTGATAGTTAGACGGTTGAAATTTTCACAGATGATTTATTTCTATTGCCGCTATAACAACAAATACTAAGAACAAAACAAAGTTAAAAATTAAAGAAAAGTTTAAAAAAAGTTTTTTACGATAGCGCCGCGCCATCTAGATGATCATTAAAGATGACGCCTATATCGTCGGCGCCTATAGCGCGGATATCGTCTTTACCTTTATCTGAATCTCGGCGGCTCCAACGATTAAATAAAATTTAGTATACAGGGGATTCCGGGGGCGATAAATCGATCTAGCTAGGAATCATTTTCAGGAAATGTTGTTTTATTCGTGTTATCAATAATCGACTTTATTGATAATCAACTTAAAATATTACTCTTCCCGACATCTATTGGCGAGAAGAAGTAGTTTTAGTGTTACTGTGCGGGTGAAGCAGATCTGGGGGTAAAGCAGGCTCTCAATTAAAAAAAATAGTATTATTATTCGTCAATAGAAGTCGGGAAGAGTAGATTTGTCTGTTTAAGTGGCAAAAAATACCGAGCAAAGCTCGGTCAACCAGATATTTAATAATATTAATTACTACTATTACTATTACAACTATATAATACTATTCTACCTTTGTTTTAACGTTTACTTAGTTGGTGTCCGGTTCGGAACCCTCCGTGTGCGGGACAAAAGTCTGACTCGCACTTGGCCAGTTTTATTAAATCTATAAGATTAAGACTTTGTCAAACTGTGAACATAGTGAACATTTAGATCCTAAGTTTCGAAGACACTATAAAGTTAACCCGCAGTTGTATTAGAGAAAATACGTTACGAAATAATGAGTAAACAAATACTATAATTACTGATAGACTAAACATTAATACTGTGGCACAAAATAGTTGTCACATCACATTAGCTTTGGTCTTGGTTTGAACCCTCAACCCACCGAGCAATGATAAATGTAGCCAATCGTACCCAGTACGTACTCCAAATGTTAACTAGGTACTTTGTAATATTTTCATAATATCCATCCATGCGGGTGAAACCACGAAGCGCAAGTAGTCTTTCCTAGATACGAGTGTATAAAAATACCTTTTATTAAAGTTTTGATACTATCCCACGACCGAATGATTTATTCATAAAGTACCTCCTCTACCATTGAACTTAGCAATCAATTGATTGGTAATCGACTTAATGGAGCCCAATTGTCTTTCCAAGAACCCGGTGCATCGGTTCCAATAACCATTAGAATAGACATTTGCATGAGAATGTCTTGTTTTCTGGGCAATGTTTGACCCTTGTCTTATCTACAGACACTATTAATTATTCTGTACTACAGATTAGACCTTTCTGTAATGTAGCACATGGAGAGTTAAAAAGGGAATAGGACTTAGTGCGCTGGTCTTCCCTCGTCGATTTCCCTGCAGTAATTGTAAGTTGAGAAGCAGATGTCCTAGATCGTGAAACCTCGGAGGACGGGACGCAGCCCGTCCGACAGCACTGTCGATCGCGTCTCTTCGGCTAGGGAGAAGGTAAAAGCGTGCGACGACGGCTGTTCTCTACGCAGTGGTTTTGAGAGGAGTGCGTGTACTGCGTGCGTATAGAATTGTTGGCGTAGACAGCACACATGCCTTGAAGATACCATATTCTCTTCTCTGGCAACTTGAAAACTAGCAGGTGATAGGTACTAATCTCAAAACACAAGCTTCAACAAATGAGGTTACATTCGTATACAGAAAGTCTGTGTATCTGAGTTTATCTGTGGCATCGTAGCTCCTAAATGAATAGAGCGATTCTAAGTACTCAAATGCATAATTTCTTACAATCTTGCTGAAAGAGCAACTTAATTCGCCAACGACTGTGGCAGCATATTTGTGTCTTAAAATGCCACAGTAAAGATAAATAGCAGCATGTCAACACTAGAATTAGTTTGCACAATGTGTAGCTAAAGTAGAAGCTCGTTAACGACGTCGCAAACGTCGACACTGGGGAGTCTGGTGTTGCCGTTACGGACAGATTCCCGATATTTTGGGATTTTTTATTGGCTTGGTTCAATTCAAATTAGGTCTTAAAATTAATGTTAATCATAATAATAAGGCAGTATTCAAATAAAAATACAATTGAGTCAAGGTGCTGTACAACAAGCTTAAGTCTTATCCACTTAGCAAAGCTATTCGAACTTGTCTTCTGAATTGGCTGACAAGTTTACCTATACTGAAATTTAGCGAGCAGATAATCTATAGTTTATCTATAGTTCAAGTCATGGTCGAATAATATTCTGCCAGCTAGTCTCTCTTTTGATACCGCCGATTAGGTTAGACCTACGGATGCAAGTTAGGTGACATAACCTAACTTGCATCCGTATGTACAAGTTAGGTGACATAACCTACATGTTATTATTTACTTTCAAAATTATTTCGTTTCATATTGCTAGGGCCTGCAGTTTCACCAGTTTCAGCTGATAGCTCTATTAAGAACTTATCTGACAGATCTTTGACAGCTTTTATATGGCGCCATCTGTCAGATAAGTATCTGACACTTCATCAGGAACTAGTGAAACTGGCGCTTAGTTTATTAATTCTATTAAGTGATACGGAAAGTATTCAAAATAAATTGACTTTTTGTTGAAAAGTGTGTTATTCTCTTTTCAGAAACATAGCAGCACTGGGTGACACTTTTGAGATAGAAACGCCCAAAACCGGTGTCACGGGACTCTACGTGACCCGGTTCTTCTTCCTGATAGCTACAGAAATAACAAACGTCAGGGCACCCTGGTGATGCATTGAATGGCAATAATAACAATAAATATTTACATGGCGTAAACTGGACAAGGTTGTCCTATATATTGGATTTTTTAGTGGAAACTGATACACGCATGCTGTCCAAATTTTAAAGGCGCGTACAGACTATGAAACATGTTACGTAACTCGTGTTTTATAATACGTCCACATTATGTAACCTTGTTATTTAACATTGCTACATAAAAAAATACTGTACATTTTGATTTTTACGAATAATAATATTTTGTATGAAAATTATCGTGAATTTGTAACATTATTATTGTTATATACCGGCTATAATTCACGTACCTTTAGTCGAATTTTTTCGACCTAGGTTTCGAGCGAGTCAGTCGCTCTTCCTCGGGAGTGAGGTCACGCGGTGAGATGGCGATGTTCACTGAACATCGAGAAAATTCGACTAAAGGTACGTGAATTATAGCCGGTATATACAATAATAACAATACTGTACACTTTAGAATAATTAACATTAGAATAACTATGTTATATAACCATTCTTCAGTGCTAGTGCTACTCGTGAGTAATGTAACATTGATGTACATATTCATAAATATGTTATTTTAACATGTCTTAATAACATTCAGTGTCCACATTATCTAAAACATGTAATATAACTACGTTGTATAACATGTTATGTTACATAGTCTGTACGCACCTTAATATATCCCATTGGAAAAATACATCCCATTTTATACATAATTTTTCAATGTTTGGGCCACTTTCCTATGCTCTTCTGGCATAATAAGCCTTAGCAATTAGCCTTAGTTTGGCTAATTTCAACTAAAAAGTTATACAGCGTAATTAGTTCAGTCGTCTCAAGTGATGCTACATACCTACTATAACGCTAAGATAATTTAGTCCGCAGATTGTTTTAAAATGAAATGTATTATTTACTCCTCAGTCCTCACTGAGTCCATAATATGCTATTGCAAGCAAAACATCAAGTCGTCGAAACAAATACTTCCTTAATTTTTTGTACGGGGTACCTACTGACATGACATGTTTATTATTGGACAGCGTAGGTTTAAAGGATTACTTGCTTTCAAGCCTGGTAGGCCTCTCCCAAGATGCGCCACTGAGCCCGATATTCGGCTCTTCTCTTCCAGTCACTGCCCATCGCTTACTACCTACTTGTTAAATAAACTTTTTGGAGATATCTTCAGCTCATAATTATTATCATATCTAACTATATGTTATGTTATAAAAAATAATCGGTTTTTTTTAGGTCGTCTTTTAAAATCTTAGCCGTGTATCTATGGATTTATCTATGTTCATTCATGGGTGTTATTTTACACGTGGCAGGAGCATTATATCGATGCTCCACCTGACTTGCTCCTAAAATTAGATTATCATCATCAAGGAGAAAATCTGCCGCCATAACCTGACGGTGTTCCAGCAGTACACTGACAGTCCTTGAGCGTCAAAGCATTCGAGGCCTGACGTGTTCAACATCTTTGATAACAACATCAGTCACCACCAGCTATTAAAAAAAATCGTATACAATTTTTCCATCTGCGTTTATATTAAACCTTGTTTTGAAAACTTATTTAGCTTGTCAAGACACTACGTAGTTCTATTCCTTTCTAAATTAAAAGCCTCCAAATGTTGTTCCTTTCCTAATTAACCTAAAATACATATTTATAAGTTTTATTATATTTTTTCGCTCCGACATATACATTTTTATACATATATTTAGTATCTAATATCTATATTTAATATTATTAAATATATTTATATTTAATATCTATCTAAGTGTACCTATTTTATCTATGTCTCAATTTATTATTTATTTTTATTATTTTATTTATAAATATTTCGCATTTTTTTCATCACCCGCAGGCTTGTCTGAAAATCAGCGTCCTATCTAGACATAATGTGCTGAGACAAGCCTTTTTGACACCTCACATTGTTTCTTGATTTTCTTGTTTCATTGTTTTAGTAAGTATTTTAATGTGTTATGTTAAATCAATTATTTTTCTTTCTTTCTTTCTAGTATTTTTAACATCTATTCATTCATATCATCATATATCATCTAATCATTTGCCATAAATTAACACGTTAGGTACTAAGTACACGTGCACTTGATATTCAGAGCACACGCCAGTAATCAATCACAATCGAGTTAAGGTGCGACCTTCTTTAACTATCGGTCGTTGCATTGTTTAACCAAACAATTGCAGAACTGGTGTACTTCTTGTGATACATTGTTACAGGTGTTAGATATTGTGGAGCTAGTGTGCTTTGATAATATATTATTGATGCATTTTCTAATAAAATACATGTTAGTTCCTGGAAACTCAATAGATGGCTTTCAAAATGAACACAATAATCTGACAATGTCATACTGCATAACTGTAAAACCTCATGTTTTTTTTAAAATTCAGTTTAGATTGATGTCTATGCCGCTTTTGTTCATCATATTTCTAATACCAATGTTTTTTTAATTACAGTGACCTTTACTTTAATAATAATTAAGATAGTTTAAAAACTAAAACAACCGACTTCAATGCCCCGCGAGTCAATTTCAGTAGCAAGTTTGAGACGTTTATCGTCATATCTCTGAAGATATTTATCAGATCTCGATGAAATTACAATGGGACCACCTCGGAAACGTACTCTACCGATTACAAAAATAATAATTCGAATCGATTCACGTTTGTGTATGTTACGCGATTACTTCGTAGTAATCGCGTAACATACACACAAAAAAAAGAATAAAAAAAAAACATTAAGACGAATTGAGAACCTCCTCTTTTTTTGCGAAATCGGTTAAAATATGTTTTTTTTTTCGATCTCTGTTTTACAATTAATCTTTGCGAAACAAAGATTAATTGTAAAACAGAGATCGCTTTGAAGCTTTTGATAGTGCCATCTCAGTATAATAGTCTCGCATTAAAAGCCACTCAAAGTAGAGTATAGTAGCGTAGTTTAGTGAGAATAGTGGAAAACGGCTTTAATCATTCTAAGGCGTCCATTACACAATAATTATAGGTTTTGCTGTCAGTTTGCTGGCAACCACGGCTGTGACTGATGGGTAACCTATCGCCTAATGGTGTGAACGACGGTGACTGACCGATATTTAGATACTTTAATTTTGTGCGTTGGCAACCATCAGTCATGAATTATGGTTTTGAATGACGGATAACCTACAGTGTAATAGACGCCTAAAATTTGCATGTACAAGCAGACAGGTAAAACTTACAAAAACTGTTGTTTTAGGCTCAGTAGAGTACACAGTAGAGTACAGTGATGTCTCAGAAGGTTCGCATCGAAGGTTATCAAAGTCGAACTATTTAAAAAAATGAAAATGGCTCATAAAAAACTCAAGAACTGTCTTAACTATATTCTTAGCGTAGCGTAGTAATTCGAGGTGTGGTCTTCACATACCTACACAATGATTTTCTGTTGTTTGCTAAATTGTTTCATTACTTAACTCTGGAGATTGTCAAATATTCTTGATAAGATTTTTTATGCGTATCAAATCGATAGTAAATGGCAAATGTGATGCAGAAATATATCAACCTATCATCCTGCAAGCACATAGATATACTATCTTAAAATTAAATAATAATCCTGAACAATAGTTGAAGAAATACAAAAAGGAAGTACCTACGTAGAAAGCTACGCTTTAGAATTGAAATTTCCTTCACATAGCAATATTGACAATTTAAATATACGCGTACGTCATTTCCGTTGCATTCGGACCGTGACGCTGCGTAACTTCCGTTGCATTTATACCCCAGGGCGAATAAAGAAGTTACACTTCGAAAACCAGATGTTCTACATGGTCAAGCTTGTGACCCACTATCTCAGTGATAATATACTCGTATGTAGTCTACGATGTAGCATGTTTGCCAATAAATACTCGTACCTATCCACGCGCGGCTTGCATAGCTTTCGGAAACATAATTATAATTGAGCATCGATACCTACCTACCTGGAAACAAAGAGCTGAAGATCGGGCTCAGTGGCATGACTTGGGAGAGGCCTATGTCCAGCAGTGGACTGATACGGGCTGATTATGATGATGATGATGATCGATACCTATATAAGTACTCGCTAGAATTTAAGTCAAGACTCGTGCAAATAATAAAAATATACACTCCTAATAATAGCTGTTTATCTAAGCCAACAAAACCTAGCAACACAAAATATCAACATTATCCTAACTGAAGCATCTCGAATAATCACAATATTTCACAAAAAATGTATTAATACCCTCAACTATAAAACTTACATTTCCTTTTCCCCACCTATTCTTTTTTCGAAAGTGACACTTTGACATCAATAGGAAGTGCCTACGACATAGGAAACGATTAATTGTTAAAAAGCGAAGTTTTAAATAGAGATGGCGCGTGCGCATCCGTTCTTGTAGAGATGTGGGTAGTTACAGATTTTTTCTAAGTTCATATTTAGAATTGTCTTTTTTAGTTTGGTATCGGTTAGTGGTTAAGTCCGCTGGTTAATGATGTCCTGCGGATAGGTTAACATGGAGAAGGGACTATTTATTATATTGAAATATACTAGCATTTTGAATTGATGTCAGGGTATTTAATATTTTGTGTTTTTTTATTGATAGATGTTAAAATGATTTTAATATCTTTAAGTCATACTTATTTATTAATAAAAATAGCTCCAAATTTATTTATAAGTACACAATAGAAATTGGGATATCTCCTTACTAACAAAAAAGTTATCCGCGAACAAACATTAAAAAAAAACATGTACGGTCGAATTGAGAAACCTCCTCCTTTTTTTGAAGTCGGTTAAAAAGGTCTCTGGTACAATTTATTAATAGTTTTTAAAATCTATTACTAATCTCAATTATGCCTCAACGAAAGTTAATGCTAGTGGGAGATTTCGTTTGGATCTCTCTCCACCCTAACTTACCCCTGTGACTACCCGCGCTTTGACAGACAGACGGCCGCGTGAACCGTAGGAAGTCATTAGTTACGTGCCGACGACAATCGGTTATTTATAAACTATTGATTAGCGGTTACGAAGCGTAGGACACAAGCATCGGACACTGTGCTGCGGTCTTTACTGCTCTTTGACATGGTTTCATAAGTTTTACAATTAATTACATTAGAAATTTAAATAATAGTCTGGATGTCTTAATTAGATGGGGCAAATAAACAAAACACCAGCCGGTGCATAGCGGGTAAAAAAACTCTCCACTGAACGTACGTCCTGCAATCACCCAACCCGACTGCCCAGCGGGGTGAATATTTGGGAAAAACCTGCATGGCACGCACAAATATACAACGGCCCCCAGTTCCCGGTCGCCCCGCTATTCCTAATCAAGGCGGGGGTTACGGTAACGGCGGGGCAGGGGGTGCTAAGGATCCCCGGGCGACGGAAGGCCGCCAAAACCGACTGACACTGGCTACGTTTAATGGACGCACGCTACGGCTTGTGATGCACATTTGGCACTACTGGAAGTGGAGCTGAAAAACATAAGATGGCATATTCTGGGGTTATGTAAACTCTGATGAGAGGGTGAGGACACCGTTACCTTAGAATCGGGCCATCTTATGTATTTCAGACAGAGAGAACAACTATCCCAAGGCGGCGTCGGATTCTTGGTCCACAAGATCCTCTCTGACAACGTTCTATAAATCTTCAGTGTGTCAACAATAAGTATAAATGCACAAACACACACCGCAGCGTCCTGCGTGCGTGATCTAGGCGGCGATCAAAAATCGCAGTAGTATTTGTACTGACTGGTTCACACCAAACGCGATTTACGGCGATCAGAAAACGATTGCAAATCGGGTCGCGAACGCGCACGTGGACGCAGGACGACGCGGTGTGGACGTACCTTAAGTCAATAATAATCTGCTACAATTTATCAAGCATAGAACACCTACTGTTTATCGATAGCCATTCGAGTCGATTTCAATCAAAGTCTCGACACTTCCCTAGTCTACGGCTTTAAGATATAGAATAGACTTTTGTCCGTTTTGTAAACCTACCCAGGGGCCTTATTCAGTATGACCAATGAGATAACGCGTTCCTTAACGCGCCACGTTACGTTATTGAAAAATTGTATTCTGTATGCCACACGATTGGTAAATTATACAAAACGCGCGCGTTACACGTCCTCATATGTCACGATATTTTGACAGCTCAAAACGCGCTTATAACCTTACCCTACCGCGTTTTAATTGGCATAGAGAATACCATAACGCGGAGATAACGCAACACGGCACGGTAAGACTTTAAAATGGTCATACTGAATAAGGCCCCAGTTGCATTAAGGACTAACTGATTATGAAGTCACATAAATCGCTGCGATCGAAGTTTTTACTACAATGTCTAATGCACTACTAACTTAAGCACCACATATTATAAAACAAAGTCCCCCGCCGCGTCTGTTTGTCCGTCGGTCTGTTCGTGATAAACTCAAAACTATTGAACAGATTTTCATGCGGTTGTCAACAATAGACAGAGTGATCCATGAGGAAGGTTTTCAACCGACTTCCAAGAACAAAGGAGTTTTTTTTTGTGTATGTTACGCGATTACTCCGTCAATTCTGAACCGATTCGAATGATTCTTTTGGTTATCGGTCGTTTCCGAAGTGGTCCTATTGTAATTTCATCGAGATCTGATAAGTATCTCCATAGATATGACGATAAACGTCTCAAACTTGCTACTGATATTGACTCGCGGGGCATTGAAGTTGGTTGTTTTAGTTTTTAAACTATCGTAATTTTTTATGTGTAAATTGGTTGAAATATAGCGATTATTGTTGAAGATGTTAATTTATACTCGACGCCACAAACAGATGCAAAAAATTTAGGCGTATTATATTACATATTACTACCCGGGCGAAGCCGGGGCGGGTTGCTAGTCTAATATAATATAAATATAATACTGGCAGTGATTGTAACTTGAGCAGTGTCGTTTGCATTACTTATGAGAAGCCTATGTCCAGCAAAAGTGAGTAGTGGGCTGATGTATGATCCAAAGCAGATCAAAACTTTTTTGATGTTAGATCATCAGATCGAAAATTTCGATGTCATGAATGGTGTGTGTCATCAGTACGTAAGATAACAAGTAATATTTAAAAAAAACCTTTTTGGCCAACGAGCTGAAACACGACGGGTATAACATGTGTAGTTTAGGAGTTCCTTTGGCCATCTTCCAGCTCCATCATCAGATCAGCACCATGTCATCAGCTATGTATCATAATATTGCATTGTCACGCGATTTACACATGTATGCAAAATGTCAGCTTAATCGAACCCCTGCAGGGCTAGCATGGACCTATCCCCGGGGGAAAGACAAAATTATTTCCCTGTTTTTCGCCACTGACAGGAGATCAACACAACAATTTAAACGCTTGGTGAAGTTTAACCCCGAGTTTTGATTTTGTTTCGTATTAAAAAGTTAACAAAATGAATTGATTAAAAGTCAGCGGGCGTTTATAATTGTCGAAAAACTTTACTTATAATATGCCTTCTCCACCAAACAAAACACGGATACGTGGAAAGACAAAATAGTCCCCTTGCCATGCTAGCCCTGCTGGAAGTCGTTCTAAAATCAATGGTAAGATTTGTGACGGACAAATAAAGTCGCCGTACAGTAGAGAAAAAGCTTTTTTTTTATATATAGAACTGGGCAGCACTTGACCACTATCTCACCTGATGTTAAGTGATGATGCGGTCGATGGTGGAGCGCGCTTACCCAAAAAATACCTATTCACTTGCGATTTGAAGACCCCCATATTGTATTTAGCTGGAAACACAGACAAACAAAGCTTGTAAAAAGCCAGTGCAGGGGTGGAAGTCTCTACATTGATAGCGATGCGTCTTGTCATCGCAAACGTCTGCTAAAAAGAGATGCAGCTAGACAGTTATTATCTACATCCCTTTTCGTATCAACGATTATCGGTTGAAATTCATCGCTATTCATGTAGAGACTACCGGCCCAGGTTTATTATTATCTTATTCAACTTAAAGATACCTAAAAATCTTAATATCGGAGCATTAGATATCAATTTCTATAATTGTGCTAATTTGTTTAAAAGTTTCAGTTTACACACATATTCTCAGTGTTATCATTGTACTTGTATGAGTATCTCAACTGGTGACTCTACTTATCCTTTCAGAGAGTCAAATCCCTCATACAAAGTAGTTTCAGTTTCGCGACAAGACTGTCTACTTTCCCTGTGACGACAGCTAAGTTTGTCAGGCTATCTATAATGTGTATAAAATGATAGAGACCCTCTATAAATCTAATATTGTGGCTGATTTATCGATCACAACATAGATGGATGTTCAAAAATATTTTGCAGGACTACCATGAAACTTTCTACAGGTAAGAAAATCATTATGGTGTTGTGCTCAATTTAAGATCGTTTAAAAAACTAAAAGAACCGATTTAATATGTTGCGCTAGTCATTTACCGAAATCACAAAAAGGAGCCGTTTCTCAATTCGTCGGATTTTTTTTATAAATGTTCAGCGATTACTCGAAGACGCCTGTACCGATTTGCAAAATTATTTTATTGTTTGATAGGGCATTACTACCCACGTGGTCCTATTTGAATTTCATAGGAATATTTTCAGTATCTCCAGAGATATGGAAATAAACACCTCAAACATAAGGATACTAAAAAACCCGATGTGACTTGTCCCACCACGATAACACGTTTGAAGAGAACATTTGTAATCTTATGTATAAAAAAATAATGCGAGTAAGTACCTACTTTAACAATGGTAGTACGCCTGCATTATAAATAACCTCAATATGACGCGATCGGGTTAACTGTACTGTATCCAATATTACTACTGTGTCGAATATTACAGCGGACCTTTAATTTATTGCTACGCTTGAGCTGCATAATAAAGAGGCTTTAGATAATATTGGTAGGTAAATTTTTACAAGATGGCTAGATGATAGGACGTGACACTAAAATTTTGCAGTGTGGTATGCGATCTACTAACTACACATATCATTACTCTTGCCGCAAAGCTGAAAACATTAAAACAATAGACTTCATACAATAGTAAATCTATTAAGACTAACCTTCGGAAAAGGCAACTGAAACATCGGCAACATTTTGAGTGGCCGGTGGCGTAATCGGGAGAGCGGTCGGCTTTGATACCAGAGGTACCGAGTTCAATCCCCGCCGTGCACCAATGAATTTTTCTATCGAAAAATGTATGTGCGCTTTTTACCCTTTTTGCCCGCCGGTGAAAGAAAAACTTCGTTAAGAAACCAACAACCCCCGCATAGTGATAGGATACGATCTGTAGTGATAGTGTCCGCCTGGCCAGCTACCACCCTCAAGTTAGAAAATCTGTTGCCAAACATCTCATGTGTTCCGGCAGCTATCCTTGAGAGCCAGTTCCTATTCTAGGCCTAGAGTGTTTACCATCTTCGACCGCATCATCACTTACCAACAGGTGAGATAGTGGTAAAACGCTAGCCTATAAGTTGCAAAAAAAAACATGATACTCTTGGGACATACCTTTGTATTATATGTCCATCTATACTAATATTATACTGAGAGAACATTTGTATTTTTGTATGTTTGTAATGATTTGGCTCAAAGACTACTGGACCGATTTAAACAAATCTTTCACTAATATATAGAATGGACTTCCGAAATGAAAATAGGCTATATATTATCCTGTTTAAATCAAAGGTACATCCGTGGAGACCTAATTTACAACCTAAGTCGACAAAAAAACGGTCGAAAAAACACGTTTCTTACGAACGCTACTCAATTGAAAATAGATAGAAGAATATTTTGTATGGAAGAGTTGTACAACTTAATAGGACCTAAAAGTCCGCGACAGCATATGTCTATCTCTTAAGGTTGACTCACAGTAACCATTTTAATCTTTAATTTTTTGTTATAAAATATAACATAACTTCCAAGGCTATTTTCAAGTATATAGTATTAATCCTTATCCAAATAATTACGTTAATTTGCTTGGCCACATATTATAGATTAAAATTGTCCTTTACAGTATATAATTCAAATGAAAACTCTAGAAGATATCACGAATTTCACATACACGCATCGCAAAATTAATAAAATATTTGCAGTGAAACCACAGATTAGGTCATAGTTAATACGAAAATATTATTATAAGCTTAGCTATTCTGTAGATCCCCACTGATCACAATCAATTTGTAGTCAATATGGTAAGTATTATAATATGATCTATTGCATAAAATAATATTGATGGATATATATAATGATATAATATTTTTAAGCCCCCCCGACTTATATATGTATAATCTTTTTATGAAAAGCATTCCAATGACTCAAAACACGACATTTGAAATGTGAGCTGTAAGTTGGTGAGTATTTGAGTATTCTGTAGGGTCCAGGAGATGTCCCAGCATCAGATGTCCCAGCATCAGATCTATGCTTCCATGTTCTTACCATATCGTTGAAGAAGAAGATTTTAGAATTGTTCAGACCCATGAAAGTTTATTTCATAGCGCAATGAACTAGAAAAAAGCTCATAGATTTATAACGAATGAACGAATTTTCATGAATCAAAGCTAAGAACACTCTCGATGAAGACATCTATCAAACAAAAAAACACTATCAATAATAAAATCAAAATCGATTCATCCGGTTGGGTGCTAAGATGCTACAGACAGATACACAGATACACACGTTAAACGTATAATACCCCTACTTTTTGCGTCGGGGAACGCCGCGGCCCGGCGGCAGATGTTCTCCTTGGTGGTAAGCTACTTTTTAGGGTTCCGTAGCCGAATGGCAAAAAACGGAACCCTTATATATTCGTCATGTCTGTCTGTATGTCCGTCCGTATGTCACAGCTATTTTATTCCGAAACTATAAAGACCACAGAATTGAAACTTGGTAGGTAGATTAAGTTTAAGGGGGGGGGGGGGGGGCATCCCATACATAGAACTAAAACGAAACAAAAAATTCTTCAAACCTATACATGTGGGGTGGGCTATCTATGTTAAGGTCTTTAAAAATGACATTGAGGTTCCTAAAATATTTTTTTTGTCAATCATTTAAAAGATAGGCGTATCTAAAGTGGTAAATATGTATGCCCCCCCCCCCTCTACCTTTTAAAATAATGGAGTGAAAAATCTAGAAAAATATATGCTGTAGATCTCAATAAAAACTTTCAACGAAAATTGGTTTGAACGAGATACAGTCAGCACTTTTTGAGATATAGCGACCGCAAAGATAACTTTAAAGTTAATTTACTTTACTTTTTAAAGTTAATTTTTGGTGGCGAAAAATTAAAGTTATAAAATGCGAGTCTGTCTTGCACTTGGCCAGTTTTGGTAGATTTAATGATCCCACTACCTCTGTACGAAAACCCATAGTTCACGAATGCACATAAAACTTTCATTGGTAGGTATATAGCTAAGATTAGAACCAACAACCGTCGGGTCAGAATCAGGGTAACTATCCCTTACGCCAAAGGGCCGTCCAATATCACTATGTAAGTATTATAAAACAAAGTCCATCACTGCGTCTGTCTGTCTGTTCGCAATAACCTCAATAGCAACTGAACGGATTATCATGCGGTTTTCAACAAAGCCAGAGTGTTTATGAGGAAGGTTTAGGTGCATAATTCGTTAAGGTTTTGTGTATATTGGTTGAAATATGACGATGATTCGATACAACAAACTGATGCACATTTTGTTCTACCCGTGCGAAGCCGGGGCGGGCTGCTAGTATTTTATACTATACGGGTCATCTCGAATTGTCATAGCCGAACACAGCGGATAAGCCTGCCGGCCATTGACTTCCTATCCTATATGTGAACTCACAGTGTTAAGGTACGGACACACCGCAGCGTGCTGCGTGCGCGATCTAGGTGGCGATCAGATACCGCAGTAGTATTTGTACCGACACACCAAACGCGATCAGAAAACAATTGAAAAGTACTTAGATCGCGCCCGAGATCGCAGGACACCGCGGTGAGGCCGTACCTTTAATGAAACGTAACTACATATTTACGTTCTTAGATTTTTTCATTTTTAGGTGGTGTAAGACCTTGCTTCTTGCCAAATTTCATGATTCATGCCAACGGGACCAATGGATTTTGATTATCTTGTGAAATCGCAAAATATGCGACTAAACGATCACATCTTTTGACCGTGCTGACTTACATGTTTGTTTTTCACGGTTAAAAAAATCTGTAGACCCGAGCATTTAATATAAGTTTTAACTTGATACAAAGGTATCGTAGAGACGCGTTCCGGAGAAAAAGGGCCTTGATAGACTGACAAGCAAGCAGGCAGACAGTCCACAAAGTTATCCTATAAGGGTTTCGTGTTTCCTTTTAAGGTATGAAAACCTTAAAAAACTTTAGGTTGGTATTCCACCTGTATAACGTCAGAAGACGTTCTAAGCCCTAAAATAATAGTATATGTAAACAAAATACATCATAGCTATAGTCGCGTGTCTCACCTTCTCATCTAATAGCATCGAGTAAGATTAGTGGGCGGAGCAATGGTACCTACAACCGCACACGATTTATGTCTCAACTAGGGTTGCCACATTTAACTGCTCATAAAATGTACACGGGACATATTATCGTCGGATGGACACAATAAACTTTATGGACGGACACAATAATGTTTATAGAGTGACATTTATATGTCTTTTGTTGTGTTTGGCATATTGTTATTGATTTTAGGTGCACGTTACGAGAATACGGTTTAGTTTAGTTTCTGCTATCTTCTTGGCGCTTTCTAAATGCATGGGTAGTTTTTTGGATAAATTTTTATTATAGCGTTGTGGTTGGCAGTTGCTTGAGCAATTAGAAGTCAAATGTAGCTTTCGTTAACAATATAAAATAGGCTAGCAAATAGGAGGGAAAGCGGGGTGCACTTTTCCATACAAATGTATTCCCCCGTTTCCTCCCTGGAAAATGCTTCTAGAGCAAAATTTGTTTCTACCAAAAATCAAGGTTTGCTGTAGCTATGCCCCTATCATTTGCTTTTTTTGACCAACCAATTGCAAAAAGAGATATAAGCATTCTAATCTCCTTGTTACGATTTTTGAAGGGTTATATTAAACATGGTGTGGTAAAATGGTGAAGCGGTACCAAACACCGCCCTAATGATTTCAAACATAGCATGGTCCACTTATGTGCTTCACTACAAAAATGTACATAGAGTATTGTTCACACCTTTAGGACAGCTACTTGTTCTAGCTATTGTTGAATCGTTAATATTTTATAGTAAAAAACCATTAGATTGTATAAGATCCCGTGACCTGAATTGGTAAAATCCACTGAGCTGCGGTGACGGGCAGCACCGTCACCGGTGCGAGGAGCTACGTCCTGCGATCGCGAACCCGCAAGCCTAGCGTGGCGATTATGGCATATCCCTCCCAATGAGCGGATCAGTGGCGTATCTTGGGAGAGGCCTACGTCTAGCAGTGGACTGACACAGGCTGATAATGATGATGATGACTGAGTTGCGGCCGTAACTTTGGTGCATCCAGATTTATAAGTCCGCATGTATTTTGTTGTTTAGGATAGCGTTGGACTTCCTAAGTAACTATTATATAATCTGTGTTTGACTACTGTCAATGTTTTGCTTGGCTTGAATAGGAACTAGCTCTTAAAGATAGCTTGTGTTTGACGATAGATTTTTCCAACTTAAGGGCGGAAGCCTTGCCAGGGGTTAAAGTCTCCAAATTGATGTCATCCCAAGTGTCTTATAGAAGGAAAGAAGGAAATTGCAGCTAGACAGCTGTATATTTACATCTCTTTTCTTAAAGACGATCATAATTTATCGCAATTCATGTATGGTCTACCGGCCCTGGCAGACTACTAGATAAACAGAAATGCCTTAAAGACGAATTAACAAGTATCAATATTGAGAATAAAATCTGAGCGGACAACCCTAAATTGACCACTGGTTGCAATGATCAGGTCAAGTGGGCCTAGATACTGGCACTGTTTGTAGACGTAGCTGACTCCTGACCCCACACATTACAACTGTTTGTATTTGAATATGGCAGTTAAAAACACAGAACATAAACGTTCTGTGGTTAAACAGTATAAAATGTATGTAAGCTGATTCGAACTAATTTAAATCAGTTAGCTGTGTGTCTATGATCGGAGCTTTGACGGCCCGTTGGCGTAAAGGAATAGATAACTTGCCTTCTAACCGTGAGGTTGCCGGTTCAAATCCTAGCCATGCACCAATTTACATGGTGGTAGGACACTATCTAGTGTCCGCCTGGCCAGCTATCAAGTTAGAAAATCTGTCGCCAAACCTGTCTGTTTCGGCAGCTATCCTTGAGAGCCAGTTCCCATTCTAGGCCTAGCGTGCTTACCATCTTCGACCGCATCATCACTTACTAACAAGTGAGATATTGGTCAAACGCTAGCTTAAAAGATAAATAAAAAAAAAAGATTTTTGTGCATTAATGGGAGTACATCCACCGGTGGTCGGAGCATCATATCGATGACCCGCCTCACTTGCTACCAAAAAGTAGCTTTCCACCATCAAGAAGAAAATATGCCGCCATAATCTTACGATGTACCGGCAGCACACATCCCTTGAGAGTCAGACCATTCTAGGCTTAGCGTATTCACCCTCTTCAACCTCATCATCGTTTACCATCAGGCGATATAGTGGTGAAACGCTAGCCTATCGCCAGATATAATCATTAAGATAGTTTAAAAACTAAAACAACCGACTTCCATGCCTCGCGAGTCAGTTTCAGTAGTAAGTTTGAGACGTTTATCGTCATATCTCTGGAGATACTTATCAGATATCAAAGAAATTACAATGGAACTATTTCGAAAATGTACCCTACCGATTAAAAAAAGAATCATTCGAATCGGTTGACAATTGACGGAGAAATCGCGTAACATACATACAAAAAAAAAAACATACAGATGAATTGAGAAACTCCTCCTTTTTAGAAGTTTGTAAAAAAGCACGAAAGGATTATATCCCACAAAATATAAGTCACTATCTGTTATCAGAACAACAACAAACCATTATCATTTATCACAGTACCGATATTCATACCGTCAATAAATCACTGATGACTATCGAGTGGAAATCGATGCACTGCCGGCTTGACTTATCGAGTAATCGATTTTGCAAGATGATGTTGAATCGATATAGTTCTGCTTGGTTTTGATGAACTTGTATTTACTGAATCACTATCTGTGGGCTCGATGTATTTGCTTGTTACGGAGGATAATATTGTATCCACGGATAAAGACAGAAGGATAGGAAACTGACGTCTTAAAAAGTTCTGAAAATCTGTCGCAGAGTAGTGCTCAGGCCCGCCGGTTCAATGCCTGTGTCGCTAGTGTAATATATCGACGGCAGAAAGCGGAAATGTCGTATCTCAAAATTTGCCTAAATGAATTTTTACTATATTGTTGTACAGAAAAAAAAGCCGCGTCGAATAGTCTATGTCTAGTCTTTCTATGATGAAAAAATTTAATGATACATTGATTTGTTTCTAGGTTGTCTACTGTTCACTCAAAAATATTTTTTTTTTTATTTCAAATTTTCTGATACGACATTTACGCTTTCTGCCATCGATTACTTCACTAGCCACAGAGGCATTGAACCGGCGGGCCTGAATACTACTCTGCGACAGATCTTCAGAACTTTTTTAGACAAGCTTTGTTAGAAAGATCGCTCTCCTTCTACCTAGAGTCCATTCTCCATGATTGTATCTATCCTCCGCGTTGCTTGTCCTAAGATCCAGACTAATATTACGTAGTATTATTATCTGTTCTGTGCATAGAGAAAGTATATATAATATAGAGGGAACATTAGCGTATGCGAATGACATAGCTATAGAGATGTCACCCGACTAAAATGATGAACACGTGATACATATGCCAGCTATAAGATAAAATGAACAACGTAATTTGGTCGGGTCGTACATGACAGCGGGTGAGAGCCAATGGGCGCACTAGAACTTAGTGCCAGTGCTGGAGCCAGTTTGTAAAATCGCATACGCAGAGAAGGGTAATTGTTAAAAATGTTGTTCATCTCGCTCTCTCATACTAGTGATTGTATAGTTTTATCCTTCTCATATTATTATTGTTATTTAAATGCCGAATCCATTTAATACTCCATCCACGGTTCTGTGCTAATATTATAAAAAAGTTTGTAACTCTATCACTCTGTCTATTTGTTAAATAATCACGCCTAAACGGACGAACCGATCTTACTGAAATTTAACAAGAAGATACTTTATTGCATTAGGATGAACATAGGCTACTTTTTGTAAAAATAAAATCATGAATTTTAAACATAACTTAAGAAAGAAAGAAGAAAGAAAGAAAAATCATTTATTTGACATAACACATTAAAATACTTACTAAAACAATAAAACAAGAAAAAACAAGAAACAATGTGAGGTGTCAAAAAGGCTTGTCTCAGCACATTATGTCTAGATTTACACCTGGACGCTGATTTTCAGACAAGCCTGCGGGTGATGAAGAAAAAATGCGAAAATATTTGTAAATAAAATAATAAAAATAAATAATAAATTGATACATAGATAAAATAGGTACACTTAGATAGATATTAAATATAAATATATTTTATAATATTAAATATAGATATTAATAACTCAGATCACACAAATGTTGATCGACAGCTTTACAGTGATTCTTGGAGTGCGTGAACGAAGTCGCGGGAATCAGTAAGTAATTTAGAAATTTATTACCTACTCGATTTTCAGCGCTGTAATTGGACTGATTATCGTTAGTCTTGGTTCTGCTTTTAAATGTGGCTTAAGACTAGTTGCTATTCCTTGTTTCCTTTCCTTAATAGTCAAAGTCTTTGATTCTTGCTCGATGCCATCAAGTCAACGTAGCTTGGATCTGCCACGGCTTCTATGACTACGTTGATTCATTTTCTCCTTCTTCTTCCTATCTGTGTATCCTTCTCTCTCGTATCAATGTTTAGTATTAGTAGTACCTATTTTGTGTGTTCCATGTGAGGTCTATTGCTGTGCAGGTTTCGGGACACAAGGCAAGATTTTTCAAAACTTTCCTGTTTTACTAGATACAAGAAAATATATTAACTCTTCTATATCACTTGATGGTATGGGACGCTGAGTTCGAGGGTTATACGCTAAGCTTGTAATGGGAACTAGCTCTCATATAAATCTCAATCTCAATACCCAGTTTTATTCACAGTTAGTGCCTCCTCAAAGCCTTTCACCTTCGCTCCCTAGGAACAGATGTTCAATACGGAGATCTAACGGCTTTCAGATTTAACATTCCATAGACTACAGAACTATGCAAACACTAGCCCATGCCACAGAATAAAATATTATAGTGCAAGCCCATGCATGCACCCATAAATCTACGCTGTGACCAATCCACTGCCGTTAGTGTTATGTCATTGTGCCTGAATACTAACTAGGATTATTTATACTCGGAATATTTAAGCTAGAGGTACTTATACTATAGGTGTATTATTACTTGAAGTATTAATACTAGGAGTATTTATACTAGAAGTATTTATACTGAGAGTATTTATAACGATATCGGGATACATTTTGTATAGGATTTTGATTTGTGGATGGTAAAAACTTTTACTACTTATCAAATTGTAAAATGGATTCGAATAAGACAGGCTACTTGCTTAAAATTTCGCAATTTGCATTTTCACTTAAAAATATCAATCCCAATGTCCAGACTAATGTAAAATCAGCTAATGTGCTGTGTGCTTTCGTTGTTTTGCATTTGTGATCTGTTTGGGTTTTTTATGCTTAATAGGCAAACGATTGACCACTATCTCATCTGATGTTAAGTGACCGTGTGGTCCGAGATGTAGCACGCTGCCTATTCACTCGCGACTTGTAGAACACCAGGGGCCTTATTCAGTATGACCATTTTAAAGTCTTACCGTGCCGTGTTACGTTATCTCCGCGTTATAGTATTCTCTATGCCAATTAAAACGCGGTAGGGTAAGGTTATGAGCGCGTTTTGAGCTGTCAAAATATCGTGACATATGAGGACGTGTAACGCGCCCGTTTTGCATAATTTACCTATAGTGTGGCATACAGAATACAGTGCCACATGTATAACTTGGCGGTGGTGGTTTTCGGAACTAATTATTTTAACTGAAACTGTGAGTTTGACGTTTGAGAGATTACCGCGAAATTATTGTTGATAAATCTGCTACATTAAAATAGTTCAATAATGCCAAAAGTAATTAAAAGTGGTTTAAGAGAAACTGTTATCAAAGTACAAAGTAAAAGCACAGTGGCGCACAGGCACGCCAAGTTATACTTGCCGGACTGTACAATTTTTCAATAAAGTAACGTGACGCGTTAAGGAACGTGTTATCTCATTGGTCATACTGAATAAGGCCCCAGGTAGTTATTATCGGGGAACACAGACTCAGGCTGAGATTTTCATTATATTCTATATTAATTATATTTCAGTCACTACTTGGTTTAACGTTAATATTACTAACCATAATATTAACGTTGCTTTGACAACAAAACTATAATATTGAAATTTTATTAAAAGTTAGGGGTGTATATGTGATTTCTTCTGCATGTTTGCTCGATTTTATAAAATATTGTAGGTACTGTGGTACGGAATCCTACGAGTGCGAGTCCAACTTGCACTTGGCCAGTTTATTTAAAACTATATCATATTTAATAACTAGCGGCCCCGGCTTCGCACGGGTAGAACATAATATGCTTACATAATGTGCATCAGTTTGTTGCGTCGAGTACGAATTAACATCTCAAACAATCATCGTCTTATTTCAACCACTTTATGCTTTATAATATCGTTTAAAAACTAAAAAAGAACCGACTTCAATGCCGCGCTATTCATATTCAGTACCAATTTTGAGATGTTTATCTCAATATCTCTGGAGATACTTATCAGACCTCGATAAAATTACCATGGTACTACATTTGGGATATTTCCTTTCGAACAAAAAAATAATAATCAAAATCGGTTTATAAACGACGAAGTTATCCGCGAACAAACATAAATATATATATATATATTTATGTTTGTAATATATATATATATATATGTATATATATACGGTCGAATTGAGAAACCTCCTCCTTTTTTTGAAGTCGGTTAAAAACCTCGACACATATGAACCCTCCTCTTGAATGACTCTGTCTATTTCTGATAACTGCATGTTCAGAAGCTTTTGAGTTTATCACGAACAAACAGACAAACACGGCGGTGGTCTTTGTTTTATTATATGTAGTGATTTTTGCAACAAAATAATGTCCTACGTGTAAAAAGGTTTGATTAAAACGTTTAACCTAAAGGCTCGCTTGTAATTAAACTGACATAAACATTATAATTAAATTGGGTAAGACTTACGAGAATCGATTTATCTCGACCGCCTGTACGAAGTACTCACATTTAATCGTTCAATCTAATCGATTACCTAACATCGATCATTGCTGACTTAAATTAAACTGACAACACTATTTTACCAACAGTGAACACTGAAGTTGAATAATGGTCGGTTTCTGAGGTACATTTATTGAGAGTTTATCTATTCAATTGTACTTATTGTAATTATCTGATAGATAACACCATATAAAAGTTGTAAAACATTATTAGATAAGTCCCTAATGAATAGTCATATCTGGAACCGGTGAAACTGGCCCTAAGAGTTAAAAATAATTATATCATTATTACAAAAATGCATTGTTATCGGTAGTGAAACAACACGTGAAATGTCATCTCTGTACGATAATAGGATTGCAAGATTTGACCTACAACAGTATAAACAGATAGACATACATACTTTTACCACAGAATAATGAATAGTTTTTACGGAGTCGGCCTAGCGTACTTACCATCTTGGACCGCATCATCACTTACCAACAGGTGAGATAATTGTCAAACGCTAGCCTATACGATATTAAAATAATAAATATACAATTTTTTAAAATAATATTATCACATAATCATGTTGGCAGACACGTCTTTGTTCATTGAGTGCACAGATATATCGGTACATATTTATTACTACATATTCATATTTATGTGGTCGAGAAATTACTAGGAATACTAGTCTATTCTCCGTGACTAGGAACACGTAAATAGTACTAGGAGAATAGAAGTATGATAGAAGTAGATAGTTTGTCTCCTCGGAACAATGACTTTTTGGTAAATTGTGTCAGACTTTATGAGTGCTTTTTAGCTAACCATTAGACTAATGCAAAGCTAAATACGTAGCTTCCTGCTACTCTAGATCTGGAAATAGTACTCTTAGGCGAAGAGCCCTGGTTTCACCGTACCTATATTATTATTTTTTGTACAATATAGTTACTGGAGCAAGCTCACTTGCCTCTTATATAAGCTAAGGTGCTAAAAGAGCCTAACACCTGAACATATAAAGGTAAACTCAAAAGGCAATAATCAATAACGAATAGCTGAAGATCGAGCTCAGTGGCGTGTCATGTGAGAGGCCTATGTCCAGCAGTGGACGGAAATTGGCTGATTATGATTAATCAAAAACAAACAAAACAGATAAATAAAAGTTCAAAGTCGCACCATAACGCAATTTGGCTAATTGGGATAGACTTAACAGTCGCCAATTTGAATTTTCAATAACGATCTAAAATGAGGCTTGCTTGGCGTGAGCTGTTCGTAAGTGATAATGAGGGCTAAGGTGGTGAACACACGCTAGGCTTACAATACTCTGACTATACTATCTATCAGTTAAACTTTATCAAAAGTTGGTGAAGCAGCCACTCCTCTAATTGCCACTTGGTAAGCAATGAAATATCTCAAATTCTCGTTTGTAAAGATGACAACCTTTTACAATAATTCTCGTCTCTTTGATTTGAAGTTACAGCCTTGCTTATGTTCCTATTCTGTGTAAAACTACTCCATTGCTGCATACATTTTACCTTTATTATATTTAAGCATCATCACTTAACAACAGGTGAGATATTGGTCAAGCCAAGCTGTCCAGTTCAGTGTAAAAAAGTACCCTAATATGGTTAACTAGAAGTGCCCTGCGGCTTCGCCCGCGTTATAAACTCCTTTTATTCAATTAACACTTTTCTTTTGTAAAAACGATTCTATCATTAAAGACATCATATATGAATTAGCTAAATCGGTTCACCCGTTTTCATGTTATCGCGGAATTTATAAAACCAGAAAACCCCGAATTTTCATACTTTGTTACCTACCTCATTTCGAAAAATCCTACAACACTTCACATCCTACTACAATATTGATTTCAGACTTTGTTACCCCACTTCACCCTCTCTGTGGTGGAATTTCGAAAAAACCTGAAACATGTATTTTATTATTTATTTATAAGTACTTGTATGAACTTTCGAATAGAAAATACTATCTAATCTTGTTTCTCCATACAAACTTTGAACCCCCGTTTCATCCCCTTCAGGGGTGAATTTTGGAAAATCCTTTCTTAGTACTAAGACAAATAAACCCTCCAAATATCAAGTCTCTACGACCAGCGGTTTAGGTTGTGCGTTTTCTGTCAGTCAGTCAGTCAGTATGTCAGGACAAAGATTCTTAGGCTGAGTTGCACCATCTTAATTTAACCGTAACTATAACTATTAACCGGAGTTTTTGTATGAAGTTTGACAGATTTTTGACGTTTGTTATAGTTAAAGTAAGATGGTGCAACTCAGCCTTATAGTATTAGATTAATGTACTTGTATAGAGTATATTACATTAATTTATATTTTCCTTTCGTAATCACTTCCTTTCGTATTATGCATACTTTAAGTTTTATTCAAAAGGAGTGACTGGATTGTATTCCGTGAAGAAACATTATTTATTTTTATTATATTTATTATAATGGTTAAAGCCCTTATCCTTGCTTATTACTTTAGGTTCAGACTTTAAATAAATTCAAGATTTTATATAATTTACCACATAAAGACCTACAGCTTGAAATAATACGAGCTCATTCTTATAAGCATTAACATTTTTGCTTCCTTGTTTTATTATAGACACCGCATTTTTGACTGTTTAGCTTCACACGTTTGTACACAGTTCAAAATGTATGGGAATGATATTTATTTTTCCGCAACAAAGTTGTAATTAATTCCCATATATTTTGAAGCTGCGTTAGCGTGAATAAAAACAGAAATTGGATTTTATCTAGCGGGCTTGGCAGCAAGCGATGAGATGGTGAACACGCTTGGTCTAGAATACGCTGACTCAAAGGTTGTGGGCTGCCGTAACACCGTGAGGTTATGGCGTCAGATTTACTCCTTGATGGTGGTAAGTTACTATTTGGTAGCAATTCAGGCGGAACATCAATGTAATATACTCCACCACCTCTGGCTTTATGGTGGACATTCAATCAACCCGCACGAAAAGTTTCATACGCACGAACAAGAAAAAGGAATGGAATTGTCAGTGTCTGTGATTCCCGATAACTACTACCTATACGGGGGTCTTCAAATCGAGAATGAACAGGTATCTTCTAGGTAAGCGTGCTACATCGTCACTTAACATCAGGTGAGAGTGGTCAAACGCTTGCCTATATGGTATACAAAAATTTAACCGTGTTTTTCTTTCCATATGCTCCTATTTAGCTACATTTATCATCGCAGCTTGCGTTAGCAGCGTTTGGGATGTAAGTATCAAAGTCAATGATCAAGGTAGCTAAATCACTCCAAACCGACTTCCTTTTTAAAATACGATTGCGTAAGAAAAAATCACGGCACGTGCCATCCACGAAGAGTGTATGGAATGTTTGTCAGTATTATAATTTTATACGTTCTTCTCATATTAGATTGTGTTGTGTGATCGATGTTTCAGGGTTAGGAGCACAGTGCAGTGACTTTTTTGGTTATAATAATATTTAAAAACTGCAAAATAAGCAAGGGTTTCAATTTGCAAAACACATCGCAAATGGTCGAATCGAAAGTGACGTCACAACACACACACACCCGTCGTCACGTGATCTCTTCATTGACCGGAGTTGTAGCGGGAACATGAGAATGTATGTGTGTTTGGTGTGGTCTTATTCTATTTTCTCTGAAAACTTGTGTTTGCCGCGAATTAATGAAATACAGAAATGTAAATTTTTAACCACTTAAAGTCGATAACAATGTGTCCTACTCGTTTGCTATAAATTTAGTTATTATTTTCTCTTTTCCGTGGTCACGGGCGTCTCTCGTAATACGTTTTTTTTTGATCCTGCAACACAGTTAAAAGGCAGGGTACAATTATTTTGTTACAACAAATATGTTTCTGAAATAAAAAAAAGGTTTAATATCCTACTCACTCCTATCACTACCAAAGCCTTCGAGCCAAAGAGTAACATAATATATCTTCGAGCATTTACCAATGAGGCGTACCCCTCTGCTGGCTATATAGCCATTATTGGCAATATGAGCGTGCGTAACTACGCTGTATTTTTAATACTGTATGCGTGTTTCAAGCTAGTGTACGGGATCGTTAAAGTGAGTGATTTGTGTGTGTGCAATGCGTGTTTACCTCGTCCCCCGTAAGTATCGACGGAAAAAAATGTTTGCGGATTACAACGTTAACATCTCCATTGGTAAATGCTCGAAGACCAAAGCTCAGGTACCGTACAAATATAACGTACAGAACCCAGCAGCAAACCGGAAACGGATACTTGTGGCGTACTTCAGGGTTTACCAGCTAATTTGTGGGGCGACCCGCGACCGATACTTGCAACGATTGATTGATAGCTATGGAGATTTACCGATGTGATCGGGAGCATATTTTTGTACTTCAAATGGGAAGATGAAGGAAACGTGGCCGGATATTTCTGATCTAAAACTAACAAGGTCTATCGATTTAAGAAGAAGATAGAATAGGTACAAAGTTAGTTGTTGAGAGCAATTTCCCATTCTAGGCCTAGCGTCTAGCGTGCTTATCATCTTCGACCGCGTCATCACTTACCAACAGGTGAGATAGTGGTCAAACGCTAGCCTATAAGATATAAAAAAAAGAAGTTAGGTTGGCATAACTTTGGTATGGTTTTATGAATATTTTTATCTCTTTTCAAATTACAAGAAGCTTTAATATTTTTAACCGACTTTACAAAAAAGGAGGAGGTTCTCAATTCGTCTGTTTTTTTTTTATCTCCACGATTTACGAAAGCTTTTCAACCGACTTCCAAAAAGAAGGAGGTTCTCAATTCGTTTGTATGTTTTTTTGTATGTTTGTTATGCGATTACTCTGCTAATTTATAACCGATTTGAATGATTCTTTTTTTAATTGGCAGGGTACATCTCAAAGGTGGTCCCATTAAAATGTTATCGAAATCTCCTGAGATTTGGCGATAAACACCTCAAACTTGTTAAAAACTGAAAATGTATAGCGCGGCATTTGAAGTCGGTTTTTTTTTCGTTTTTTAAACGATTAATTATTCCACATTATTTCTTCACAATTTGAGAAATCTTTTAGAAATTGCGACTAGCAAAACTCGGACTTCCAGAATTTAACGCTCACATTTAGATGTCAAATCTCACACACTTTGTAATTCCACTGGCCTCCAAAAAAAATACAATTTTACCAACATTTATATAATAGAGGTGATAGTGAGTTATATATTATTATCATAATTATTTCTTTGTTAGTTATAGTTACGTAGTAACTATTGTATAATCTGTGCTTATAGTTACCTCTTCGCGGCCAAAAGGATTTAGAACTTTGTAAAGTAAAGTAAAAATGTATTTCGTATCTGTTAATACATGCTAAGTTAAAGGCTCAGAATAAATAATAGTACAAGCACTATAGATAGCTCTTGAGATAGATAGATAGCATCTAGACTGGATGGATGAAGGAAGATTGACGAAACAGATTTATGAGTGTTTAGTCAGCCGGCAGAGGCCGACCTAGGCGAACAGCCATGCGCAACGCCGTATTTAAGTTAGGTTGTTTGAAACGTACGCACATTACTATGACAGCTATATCTATCCTGCTCTATTATATACATGCCCTTGTCACACGCCTACGCCGTGACCACAGAACACTCAGTCACTTAGGTTGTGACAGTTTGAACTTTTGACTTCTGACTAAATACACTAATCGTGTAGATACTTGATAAAATAAAAAAAAAACTTTTGACTTTGTTTATGGTATTAGGAGTATTGAAATAATTTTATATTATTTTGGAGGCAATTTTAAACAAAATATTTAGTTACAGAGTAATATTCATTGTGAAATTGTGTGTGTAATATTCTATAAAACTTGTGAGATATGTGGATTACGGTCCGGCCGGACGATGGATCGGAAACGAACATTTATGGCTAAATTTCCGCTGGATGAAGACAGGTAAATGGGAATATTTATATATAAAAACTATGTGTACCTACATAGCATACCTATTCGTGATCTACATTCGTAATTACAATATACAATAAAATAATACATAAATTACGAGCACAAGTGTGATGCTAAAAGAATGTGAAAATATTTCTCGAATCTGTTACATACACTTATTGTTCTTGAGTTTATTCTCAGCACACATTATTATATAGATACCTTTCCGTGCGGTAATATACTTCCTAATAAAAACTTTCGGCATCGCTAGTGTAGCGTAGTCGAACCACTTGTAAATGCATCTACTAATAAATTCATATATTATCAATAAAAATATGCTTTTAGGTGTAAAAAATGGGTAAAACTCACCGGTAAAGAAGACTTGGCCTACGTTCCGATTGAATAGCTTCATACATTAAAATATGTTTGTGGAAAACATTTTCGAGACAGAGATTTTAAGAAGAAAAAGACTCAACTGAAAAAAAACGTTTCGGCAAGAAATGTTGAAAAAAAAACAGTTAATGGGGCAAAAAGGGCAAGGCAGTTATGTGTGGGTTGTCCATTTATTTTTAATTTACTTTTTATTCAATTCGCATCATAATAAAAATTATTGAATTATTAAGAGGGCCTGGTGGCGTAATTGGGAGGTCGGCTTTGATGCCGTGATCCGAGTTCAAACCGCCGTGCACCAATGAATTTTTCTATGGAAAAACTTATGTGCGCTTCTCACAGTGGCCCTCCGGTGAAGGAAAAACATCGTTAAGAAACCAACAACCCCCGCATGGTAGTAGGACACTATCTAGTGTCCGCCTGGCCAGCTACCAGTTAGAAAATCTGTCGCCAAACATCATAATGTGTTCCGGCAGCAATCCTTGAGAGCCAGTTCCCTAATTCAAATATAAATATTCTAAGCCTAGCGTGCTTACCATCTTCGACAGCATCATCACTTACCAACAGGTGAGATATAGTGGTCAAACGCTAGCCTATAAAATATTAAAAAAAAAAAACTCAATGACTTTTAAGTTAAGATAAGATTAGTCATTTAAGATGCCTTATAAGTAAGATATGCCTTTAAATAAGTTGCCAATAGGGCCAATATCAGGAACCAGTGAAACTGGCCCAAACAATATTATAGTCAAAGTAGACATAATGCGAATAGAATACATACCTTATGCAGGAAAAAGTTGACCATATGCAATAGTAGGAATTACTATGTTTCAAAAAGTTGGCATTATGCAACTGATTATTTGAAAATATTTAAAAGTCAACTAAGTGCGATAGAAGACATCGTGTAATGAAATCTTTCGTAAATGGAATGTAAAATATAAATAGCTAAGGTAAAATGTAAATAACTAAAGAACACAAAACATATGGTTAATAATTTTAATGGTAATTTCAAAGCCTGCAATAATGTACTGAGATTGTATTGGATTGTTTTTGTGCCCACAATAAAACGACATAATTATTTAATGTTTTCGTTTTATTAATAATCCTTAGTAGAATTAAAAAATATCACATTAATTAGTGGTTTAGTACAAGCAAGTAAAAGAAACAGACGAACATAGAACCTCCTCCTGTTTGGAAGTCGGTGAAAACGCTGTTATAATATTTTTTTTAATTTTCATTATGGCTCCACACTATTAGTGTATTCAGCCAGTGTCAAGGTATAAGAAAACCTCCTTTTTTAACTTCAAGTTTGACACGTGACAGTTGAATACACATAGTGTAGAGGGATAATACTCCTATCTACGTAATAAAGTAATCTGTGGCTGGATTGAAGCTGTCATCAGGTTCCAGTTCCTGATTGGTTCAGATAGAGTCCATGATTATAAGCGTATATTACATACAATTCACAAAATCCGTTCTGAAGTATGGGAGCCCCGTCTCTTCTTACGTAGTATTTATATTCTCTTTGCTAGGCGAACGTATCACGACTAGATCGGAGACATTTTAAAGAAAGGCCAAGTCAAAACCGGCGAGCATGTATGCGCCTTTGAGTATTCACCAATACTCAAAGGAAAGCGCTCATGAAAGTGGAAGAAGCGAAAGAGGTATGTCAGGATCGTAGCATGTGGAAAGAAGCCTGTCTACCCCAACGGAAAAAGGCATGATGTTATATATGTATGTACTATAGATAAATGGAATAGTAAATCATTCAGGAACGTAAGAGTTCACCCATTGTACATAGATAGTCAATAGATTTAAATAGTATAGGGTAAAGGATCTTTTGAATACGGGTGGAGCCGCAACTAGTAACTAATAAAGCTGTGGTATACCAGGCGGTTAACACCAATGATTGATACTTACTTCGTGGCAACTTATATAAGACCAATCCAGTCTAATGCTTTAAATAAACCAATAATGTGTGAAGGAAGCCGGAACGACAGACAGACAGACAGATCTCAGAACCATAGAACACACATTCGTGGAAGAGGAAACCCACTTCCGCATGTGTAGCCGTTTTCTCGTGTTTCCCGCCCATTTTAATATTCATAACGTTTCCGGCCAGCCGCCTCAATGTCTTTATTCGAATCCGTAATGCGGTTATTTTCTTGTAATTCAACTAATTATTTCTGTTGCAATGTATGTTTCGATACCTATGTATTTGGATTTAAATTCTACGTTATTTGGATCAATACAAACGGCAGTAGTACAACTGTTTAAGCGTCGGCCTGGCGATTGACAGCTCGTGAGTTTGATCCACACCTATTGCGCTATTACCGTGAACTCACTCCAGAGATAAGCATATTTAGCTTAGTTGTAGGGTTTAATAATGTGCAACACAAATTGCTAGTAATTTTTTTTTAAGGAATCACTACAAATTCTATGTCACCAAACATCTATTGGTGTCTTCCAGCAGCTGTCCTCCAGACTTCCTGTGAGCATATGCATGACGTGTGCTCTATGGACTCCAAAAAGGCTAACGCTTTATTCATTAAATTTTCAGGTTATCTGCATAACATCCCAGTACTATTATTTATTCTGTGCCTGCGTGTGATGTGAATATGCCATCGGTCCGATCAAAACAACCGTGCTACCCGTGCGAAGCCAGGGTGGGACCCTAGTAAAAATACTATAAAACATATTACAGAAATCAGGACTTAAATAACTATAAGATAGTTTAAAAATCAAACAACCTACTTCTATGCCCCGCAACTCAATTTCAGTAGCAAGTTTGAGACGTTTAGACGTTTCTCTGGAGCTCGTACTTATCAGATCTCGATGAAATTACAATGGGACCACCTCGAAAATGTACCCTATCGATTAAAAAAAGAGTCATTCCAATCGGTTCACAATTGACGGAGTAATCGCGTAACATACATACAAAAATATGTATACCGACTAATTGAGAACCTCCTTATTTTTGGAAGTCAGTTAAAAACTAAGTAGGTCTAGGTACAATGAATCTGTATTATCAACAATCTTGCCTTGTCATCGGAGACAAAATGTTTATATAGATACGAAAAATCTCAAACTTTTCGAAAATTAAACACATAAAAATTACTGATCTTTGATTTTTGTACACTGATCTAAAGAACTTTGATCAAAAATACTAAACTCAATATAAACACATTTTTTAGAAAGAAGACAGGTTATTTGCAACTGAAAACTCTATTAATTACCAATAGCGTTATCACAACACTATTCTATCATCTTCATATACCGAACACACAATCCAAAATAAATGAACCTAATCCACGATATCCAGAGGCTTAATTCAACGACAACACATAAAAAAAAAACATCAAAAGGGCGATAATCAAAGAAAACTCGCCCTAGATTCCATAGAGAATAATTGCCGCCGTATCATTGAACAAACGCCAAAATTAACAGAAAACAAAACTAAAACACAAAAAATAATTAATCAACAAGCTAAATAAATCATAACGCGTTACGTAACTGAAACCGCGAGGCGGATTTGTTTACGTACAGTTTTCCTCCATTTCCACGATAACATAGAGCGAGAATGAGATGACATGCTCCAATAAAACTATATAAACGAAAGAGATAGTTATAGCTTGTGCAGTTTATCTTTAGTCGCACGCGCACCGCTGAAAGCTCGCCGACTTTACCAGTTACCTTCAGTGTTGAAGTAAAGCTCGCTTCGTGCGGACACATTGTTCGAGCGATTTTAATTTTAATTTCGAACAGTTGAATTATTTTTCGGACTGGTGTTTTAAGTGACTGTGAGTGCAGTGTATAATATATAAAACAATCGAATTGTTATTTGTACTGTTTACATTTCCCGAAGCGGATTCCCGCGCATTTCTTCTAAGAACTGGTAAGTTTTAATTAAATATAGAACGTCTACGTTAATATGAAAGCGTAATTACATTTATATGTTCCGACTTGACTCACGATTATTCGAAATGTTTTTCTTCCGCTACCTTTATGTCTATGGTTTCTGTTTGTATATTGCAATTTTATTATTCGTAGAATAACAAAAAAAAAGAACCAAATAATAATTGTATTATAAAAGTGTAGAATTACAGCCGGAATATAGTTAAAATCAATAATGTTACAAATTCACGATAATTCTTAATCAAAAAATTATTCAAGTACGTGATTAATTGATATCTTTAGTATAGAAATACATAAAATTATCGTTAATTTAATATTCTTCTGATTTTTTGGGGTTGGTTTTCTTTCACCGGAGGTCCACTGTGAAAAACGCACTTAAATTTTTCGATAGAAAAATTTATTGGTGCACGGCGGGGATTAAACGCGGTACCTCTGGCCAAACCCGACCATTCACCCACTACACCACTGGGCCCTCTAATATTATCATGTTAATTTTTTTTTTGTTACAAGCAAATACAGAATTTTGTATTGATCAGACCTAAGAAAGTTGATCTCATAGCGTCATCAACTAGAAAAAAGCTTAAACGGCTGAACGGTTTTTCATGAATAGTAGCTAAGAACACTCTCGATTAAGACACCTATAAAATAAAATAAAAAACTCAATCAAAATCCATTCACCCGCACGTGTGGGCGCTACGTTGCCACAGACAAGCACACACGTACATAGATACACACGTCAAACTTATAACACCCCCTCTTTTTGCGTCGGGAGATCCAAAGGACGCACGTTAAAGCTTTATAAAATTGACCTCCCAAACAAAGCGCAGGATAATAATACATTGTATTCAACACAGGGACCGTTGTCGGGGTTCGAACTCGCGCCCCCTGGTATTCAGGCACCGTCGTAACTGGACACACGTGGCTAACAATGTTCTGGGGACGGACAGAGAAAAATGTAGAGACGTCGTAAAGTTTTTTTTTGTACTCACATGTTGCAAATTGTTGGTGTGGTCTGTATGTAAAATTCTTATTTTACATATCTGTATATGAAATCCCAATTTTATTACCTTAGTGTTGCAAGTGTTCTTAGGCGTCGGTGACCACTTCCCATCAGGTGAGCCGTTTGCTTGTTGGTACTAAAATGTAAAAAAGACAATTACAATACATTTAAAACATGCAAGTATTTTATTGTAATAATAGTATATTACGAGACGTGTGACTTAAGTAGTCTTAAGTAATCTAGTATTATATTTATATATTTTTACAAAATAGTTTTATGACAACCGCCATCCATTATATTCTATTTTAAACCTCTCCATGCATGGTTGTCTGAAAGAGATCGCTTTGAGCGATAAGACCGCCCATTTACACTTTTATTTTTAACAAAAATGTTTTAGTTGTAAGTTTCTTGGTGTTCAATAAAGAGTATATCTATCTATCTATCTATCTATCTATTATTTCACGGTGTAGTTACGCCGTGCAATAACAGACAACATAAGTCACGAGTATTGTATATTATTTAATAACTATCAGTGTGACACAAACCCGCACTAAAGTGCGGGTATTCGTTCTATTTGGCGGAAAAGCGTAGCAAGCGTCAAATAGAAAATTATTACACGGCGTGAAGTTGGCCCGCGAGCGCAGCGAGGGTGCTAAACGCCGTGCAATAATCGACTACCTATTTAAGTCACGGAAAAGCGTGCGTAAAGTGCGGGTTTAGGTCACACTGTGCTATAAATTATTATACCGTTTAAAAAATGTTTCGGAAATAAATTATTATGTTTTCGTCAGATTATGAAGTCGGCCCCAAATAAAGATTGAAGCGGGAAATTGTGAAAGTAAATAAATTGAGATTTAAGTTATGTACTGCTAGTTGTTTTTTTTTATTTGGTAAAAAATGAAATAGTCACAATATATTGGTGTAAAATATATATCTAACGCATTTCGGTAGTGTTTGTGACATATTGCATCAAACAAAATATTTTAATGATTATAGTAGGTGTATAAGCTATAGATATGCATTGATCAGTCAATGAAGTACTTTTACTAAGAATAATGATAACGAATAATCCTTATCGTTAAAGTATAAGGTAAAGGTTAAAATAACAAAGCATTTGCTTTATCAATCTTATCACAATTACTTATCGATATTGCATTTTATAAATAATATTATAAGGACATACACATGCAAAGCGACATTATCATTAAAATTATCTTAATGCAACTTGTAACCGATCAGTTACATAGAAGAACAGAATCGCTTTTTAGGGTTCCGTACCTCAAAAGGTAAAAAAGGAACCCTTATAAGATCAATTTCTTGTCCGTCTGTCCGTCTGTCTGTCTGTCTGCCTGTGTGTCACCACCAATTTTCTCAAGAACGGGTGGACCTAGCAAGTTGAAATTTATACCAGATGCTGAGGTTTATAGTCCCTATTAGGTGTATAAAAATCAAGATCCTGAGTCAACACCATAAAAATATATGGGCAAATTTAGGTTTTCGCGAAAATGTGTGTTTTTTTTTTACGCTAGGCCTAGAATGGGAACTGGCTCTCAAGGATAGCTGCCGGAACACATTAGATGTTTGGTGACAGTTTTTTAACTTGAGGGTGGTAGCTGGCTAGGCGGACACTAGATAGTGTCCTACTACCATGCGGGGGTCGTTGGTTTCTTAACGATGTTTTCCTTCACCGGAGGGCCACTGTGAGAAGCTCACATAAATTTTTCGATAGAAAAATCCATTGGTGCACGGCGGTTTGAACTCGGTACCACGGCATCAAAGCCGACTGTTCTCCCAATTACGCCACCGGGCTCTCAAAAGTAAAGTAAGTACCAAAATTTACCTTAATTTTCAACTATTTTTATTCTTCGGAATTTTTCCTTTAATTGTGCTGTAAGCTTGAAATAAGCTTGCTTTTAACCAAAATTGACAATTCTAATGAAATTTGGCAAGAAGCAAGGTCTTGAAGCACTTTCAAGGGAATACATTTAAAAACTGTAAATATGTAGTTTAATAACAAAACAAAAGTTAAATTTGCAATTACAAACGTATTATTTGTAGTTGATGCGATACATTTTCTATGGATCGAACTACAAGTTGGTTTGTTCTTTAACCTAGTTTAAGAAGTTGGTACGGAAGCCTCGGTGGGCGAGTCCGACTCGACTTGGCCGGTTTTATTCATAACTTAATTAATTTTAATTAAATAACAAAATTAATTTCATAACAAAACTCATAGGTAAGTACTAGAGACTTTCAAAATTACTCCTCCATTTACTCAATCCTTTTTGTACTAAAATATAAATAATCACAATCACTTTTATAAAACAAACTTTTAGTCACAATAGCTATTCCCATCTGTCTGAACTCTGTTCTTACCGGAACGTGCGTTGCACGTGGTTCCCTTCCGCAAAAAACTAAGAAACAGACACAAGATGCTGTCCTTAATCTGGGCAGGCCCTCGAAAGTAAAGGTACAGTAGGGATGGCACAGATTTTGTAAGGCGATATATATTTTTGAACTTATTTTAATTTGAAATTCCAACTAATATCAGCGTGGATTTCGTCTTGTAGTGAGGAGCAATAAATTGAAACGTGTAGACAGGACATTATTATAATTTTGTTATAATATTTTCATTACAAATGGTGAATTAGTAAGTAATTTACTATATGTAAATTTCATGGATGTGGACGAGTAGTATAAGTCGGTAACTTCTTAAGTATAAATGCGCAAAAGAAGTAAGTAGGTACTTAAAGTATTTTGTAGAGAATTTATTTTTTCATGATATTATGTAAGTAACGACTAACGAGACAAGCAAGACGCTTGCCAAATGGTAGGCGATGACTTTTGCGTATACCTACTATACCTAAGATACCTATGTATAAAAAACTGCAGAACGCAAAAGTCTGGACTGCAAAATTTGGCGCGTCACATCACTACGCCATTTTTCTTGAGTCATCAAAATTTAAAAATATCCTGCGATTTTATTATTATATACATTTGATAATTTGTAATTCGATAAAAACATTAAAATGAAACTCATTTTTTTATGTTAAATAACTATAATTTATCAACCAACTTCCAAAAACAAAGGAGGTTCAATTCGTCTGTATGTTTTTTTTTTCTTTTTCTGTGTATGTTACGCGATTACTTCGTCAACTCTGAACCAATTCGAATGATTCTTATTGTTATTGGTAGGGTACGTTTCCGAGGTGGTCCCGTTGTAATTTAATCGAGAAATGATAAGTATCTCCAGAGATATGACGATAAACGTCTCAAACTTGCTACTGAAATTGACTCGCGGGGCATTGAAGTCGGTTGTTTTAGTTTTTAAATTATCTTAATTATCATTATATCAATCACCGTTATAGTAATAATAAATTAGTGATTAGTTGCTAGTAAGCAAGTAATAATTCAGTAATTAACAAATGATCGTTCGGAACGCAATCGTTGACATAGACACATAGTAAATTATGCCTACACTATGCTATCGTGCATACTCCTTATTAATTGACATTATTTGTACTCTATTTACGCCCTGCGGCTTTTCCCGTGGTAAAAATGTTTCGACAAGGAGGAGAACGAATAGCGACTTGACGGACGCTTCTTAACCCCCGACAAATAGTGGGGTGTTATAAGTTTGACGCGTGTAGCGTCTGTCTGTGGCATCATAGCGCTCAAACGAATGAACCAATTTTGATTTTGTTATTTTTGTTTGATAGGTGTCTTAATCGAGAGTGTTCTAAGCTTTGTTGAAGTAAGAAAATCCGTTCAGCCGTTTGTAGATTATGGGCTCTTTCCAAAGACATTACAGCAAATTGCTGTAATGTCTTTGGCTCTTTCCTAGTTGATGAGGCTATCTGAAAGAGCTGAAGCTATAGTTCCAGCTCAGTGGCGTGCCATAGGTGAGGCCTTTGTCCAACAGTGGACAGAGATAGCCTGATGATGATGGTGATAAGGCTATGAGAGTAACTAACATAGGTCTGATCAATTCAAAATGATTCTATCACTTCAATGATATTTCACATGATAACCTTGACTTGATGCTGGGGCATCTCCTGGTATCTGCAGAATATGAAATGAACAGATTATAGACTATAATCTGTTACCCTCCGTTAACCCCCCCGACCGATAATCATTATACATTAGATCGGTCGGGGGTTGGTTTTGCATGTTAAATTCAAGTATTATTTCATCGTCTTAACAACAAATGTATAATGGATAAAATTTTTGCAATTCCTTTTTTTATATCTTATTGGTTAGAGTTTGACCGCAATCTCACGGTCTCACCTATTGGTCACCGGTGCAAGGAGCTACGTCCTGCGATCGCCAAACCGCCTGCCCAGCGTGGCGATTAGGGCATATCCCTCCCAATGAGCCGAAGATCGGGCTCAGTGGCATAACTTGGGAGAGGCCTACGTCCAGCAGTGGACTGACACTGGCTGATTATGACAACCGTTGGTAAGTGATGATGCGGTCGAGGATCTACCATCCTCGACCGCATCATCACTTACGCTAGGTCTACAATGGGAACTGGCTCTCAAGGATAGCTGCCGGAACACATTAGATGTTTGGCGACAGATTTTCTAACTTGAGGGTGGTGACTGGCCAGGCGGACACTTTATTTAGTATCCTACCACCATGCATTTCTGTTTTTTTTAATGACAAAGACGTAATAATAACTTCTTAAGTGCGTTCGTCAGATTTTTTTTCCGGGTCAGTATGTTCTGATAGTAAGATTAACTGAAGAGTTTGACCTCTTACCGGTCTGTGGTGCGACCGTGGGCGTCATAAAACGTTTATTTTTAACTAGTATCAGTGACCTAGGTCGCTTATAACGGAGGTTTGGAACCATATTGTATTGAGTCATTGCATTTAATTGCAAGTGTAGGTTGGGACCGTTATGATAAAACAATAATGTTTTTTTGTGGGTTTAATTATTTTCGTATAAGCATACATTATATTTATTCTTATAATAAAATGTTGTAGTCCCGTTTAAAGTTTTTAATAAAGCGGCCAATGGCTAAGGTGTCGGACTTGCGATCGAGAGGTCGTGAGTTCGATCCCCACCCATCACTATTAACGTGAACCCACTCCAAATACAAGCATATTTAACTTAGCTGGGTTAGAAAAACCACAAAAAGTGCAACCCATATTGCTAGTAAGCTTTTCATAAACAATGAATATTAAAAAAAACCTTTTTAAAGACAAGCTTTTACATACCAGGACCAGAGTAAGTCAAGACAAATCCAATGAAAACGCCAAAACGCGACGGGTATAACATGTGTAATTTAGGAGTTCCTTTGGCCAGCTTCCAGCTCCATCATAAGATCAGCACCATCATAATATTGCATTGTCATGCGATTTACACATGTATGCAAAATTTGAGCTCATCGGTAACCGGGAAGTGGATCAAATTTAATTTGCAAGATTTGATGATAAAGATCGGGTGATGACAAACATCGGGACAGGTGAAACTAAATAACAGCTTGTAAAAATGTCGTTAGGGATCGACATTTCAATATAACGCCATCTATGGGACGTTTACCTAACTAAGCGTTCATAGATGGCGTGAAATGCCGAAAAAAACACGTTTCGTGTATGGGGACCCTCTATAGTTTTTAACTTTATTCTGTTTTTAGTATTTGTTGTTATAGCGGCAACAGAAATACATCATCTATGAACATTTCATCTGTCTAACTATCACGGTTCCTGAGATACAGCCTGGTGACAGACGGACAGACAGACAGACAGATGGACAGCGGAGTCTTAGTAATAGGGTCCCGTTTTACCCTTTGGGTACGGAACCCAAAAAATACCAAGTTATGAATGTACTTATATTGCACTTATATGTTGTGCTCGTAGCGTAGTCGGCGATAATTTACGATCTTACTGACTCATTCAGTATTAGAATAATTTGAGAGCGACAAAAGCGAGAACAAACAAACAAACTGCCTATATGGTGATTTGACATAAAACAAAAAGCGATCTTTAACAAGTCAACGATCTTTAACCACAGATTACCAATAAGTTTCTACAGCTAATATCATAAGGCTACTAGAAACTCGCCTAAAAACAAATGTGCGTAAAACTTTTTGTCGTCTCTCAGCAACTTGTAAATCAACAACGTGTTACGCATTAGTCGTATTATTGGCACGACCTATTTAATTTTGTTTTGAATTTTTTTGTGACATTACGAAACGTTTTTCAACTAGTCGACATTTTGGAGTAAGAATTTTAATTCTATTTTTTCAGCAATAGTGTAATACTATAGACTATAGAGTCATCCTAAGAGCAATAGCACACTAACGGCCAGGTCGCAGCGGCCAGAGAGATACACACATTAGTATGAAATCGCCGCTGCTAGTGCAATGGCCGCAAGTGCGCGTCAGGTCTTATTTAAATTAAATTATTTATTCATTAACCGACTTTTTTAGTACAATTACACTGTGTTACGTCCCTAGCCACCAAACTAGGCGTTGTAGGCCTGTGTTGTGTTAGTTAGTTCCTTCCGTTGTTGTAATGACTTATTTTATGTAGCGACGGGTGGTGTGTACAAAAGGCAGAGACGTAATCAACGCGAGCTTATGACTCGCGCTTACTAGGAATTCTTCGATTATGGGGGATAATTGCAAACCCCAATCCCCAGCACGAAGGAGTTTCAACGGGTTGCCCGGGCGGGTAGTACATGGCAGTTTACTTGTATCTTAGATTAATAAAATTATACAATAAGGAGGTAAACAGTGAAAGCAAGAGTATTAGTCTGTGGATAGCCTTTATTTATATATAATAGCTCGTAGTGTTTCTATGGTAATGTAGTAGTAGTAGTAGTACAATGTACGATTGACCTGCCCCCTGATTCTCAATCATTCGAAAGAAAATTCGGATTTGGAAACTGCTTCTCTTTCGACTCAGATCTTTGCAATTTAAAATGTTTTTAATCCGCAACTTTTGATATTTCAACTCGAAAAAATCAGTGATTGTAATCGGAAAGGTTTCCTCCGCGAGCAAATAGCTCACGGAAGAATATATATTCGAAATTCAAAATGACGCTTCCGAGTCCGATACGTTTTCGAATGATTGAGAATCAGGGGGCTGATCTGGGACATCTCCTGGATTCAGTAAAATAATACTCTTTGCCAACTTACAGCAAAGATGTTGTGTTTAGGCTCATTGGTATGGTCTCAATGAACAGATTATACATATAGATATCTGGGGTGATTTTGAATTTTAAATTAAAATATTATTCTGTGAGTTTATGAAGCAATCTAAGCGTCTAGATAGCAGTATAATGTAGTACTATTATTTATTCTGTGGTATCTAGACTACCTTTAGGCAATAGGCGCAAGAGGCCAGATTGTCCTGAAAAAATCTAGTAAGCCAAGGTCTCGCGTGCTTTTTATTTGCAGACTTCATCGTTAATCATCAGGCAAGCGTCTTGCTTTTTCTTCACAGCGTAAAAAAAGATAATTATCATAGAAATCATAAGGGTGGGATACCAAATTTTCTAATAAAATAACAAAATTAATAAAATTGAGGTTATGAATTGTATTGGGCTTTGTATAGCAGCCATTAATCAATGATTAAATAAAACTGGCCAAGTGCGAATCAGACTTTGTCCCGCACACGGAGGGTTCCGAACGCCATCTATCGAATTTCTAACGAACTTCTAACACCAACTAAGTAAGCGTTAACACAAAGGTAGAATAGTATTATATAGTAGTAATAGTAATTGTAGTAATTAATATTATTAAATATCTGGTTGACCGAGCTTTGCTCGGTATTTTTTGCCACTTAAACAGACAAATATGACTCTTCTCGACATCTATTGACGAATAATAATACAATTTTTTTTTAATTGAGAGCAACTAACTGCTTTACTGATACAATACTTCTACTCGCCAATAGATGTCGGGAAGAGTCATATTTTAAGTTGATTATCAATAAAGTTGATTATTGAAAACACGAATAAAACAACATTTTCTGAAAATGACTCCTAGCTAGATCGATTTATCGCCCCCGAAATCCCCTGTAGGTATACTAAATTTTATTTAATCGTTGGAGCCGCTTCCGAGATTCAGATTAACGTAAGGTACGATAGCGCCATCTTAGCAACTAGATAGGTGGCGCTGCGCTATCGTAAAAAACTTTTTTAAACTTTTCTTTAATTTTTAACTTTGTTCTGTTCTTAGTATTTGTTGTTATAGCGGCAACAGGAATACATCATCTGTGAAAATTTCAACCGTCTAACTATCACGGTTCATGAGATACAGCCTGGTGACAGACGGACAGACAGACAGACAGACAGACGGACAGCGGAGTCTCAGTAATAGGGTTCCGTTGGTACCCTTTGGGTTCGGAACCCCAAAAAAGAGGTAACAACGTTAAAATTAAATTTTCAAATCCCTAAAACATTTTGCATGTATCTGTTTACCTAAAATCAAAGCTAAAGCCCAGCTTTTAAACATTTGTGAAAAAATCAAACACTTTTCTCTAGGATCAAAGATTCGAAATTGGAACGAAACAATTTGAACTTTAGTAGTCTATAAACCTCATTCATTTAGTAATTATAGATCACTGACTAACCAAACCATAGACCAAGATTTTTGACTCATAAAGTTATTAGCAACTTTTTAGCCACCCTATCTATAACTTCATTATTTCTTGATAACAATAACTTTAACGAGTATTGGCTAGTATTTTTTAATATCTTATAGGCTAGCGTTTGATCTATCTCGCCTAGTGGTAAGCAATGATGTGGTAGAAGATGGTGAACACGCTAGGCCTAGAATACTCTAACTCGAGTTTCCGGAATAAGGCTATGACGGCAGATTTTCTGATGTAAGGTTTTTTATTCTTTGGTAGGTGACTTAAACCAGAGTGTACTTAACCACAGAAAAGGTAATATTTGTATTTGTATTTATTTATTCATAATTATAAATAATTATATGTCACAATATTGTCATGGTAAGAAGGGTATTATATAAAATTATCATAGTCATATTAAAAATAATAAAATTAATCGTAGTACTTATTACTAGCATATCGAAAAATAAAAAAAAAATAAAAATAGAAAAATTATTACTTATACCTAAAATTAACTTACGTTGAGATTAGGCATGAATTCCTCGACGGTATAAGGTGCCAGATTGTGTAAAAATATTTTTACCATTGCCACTCGAAAAAGAGCACTTTATTCATCGACGGCAGTGAATAAAACGCTCTTTTACTCACTCGGTGAATAAAAACATTTTGAATTTGGAACAAGCACAAAGTACGAATTATGGTCAAAAAATAAATAAATCTTGCTGAAAGTGCCTACTGGCTGGCTTAATGGAAGTAAACTATAGAAGCTATATAGTTAAATAAAAATAAATATCCCGCCAATTTTGGTTATTTTTTTTTGGTTAGTTAATTATCTTTTATCTTATTCTATCTATTTTCAATTGAGCAGCGTTCGTAAGAAACGTTTTTTTGAGGATTTGAGTATTCTGTAGAATCCAGGAGATGTCCCAGCATTAGGTCAATGCTTCCATGTTCTTACAATATCGTTGAAGAAGAAGATTTTTGAATTGATCAGACCAATGAAAGTAGATTTCATAGCGCAATTAACTAGAAAAAAGTTCATAGTTTTATAACGATTGAACGAATTTTATGAATCAAAGCTAAGAACACTCTTGATGAAGACATCTATCAAACAAAAAAAACTCAATAGTAAAATCATAATCGGTTCAACCGGTTGGGTGCTAAGATGCTACAGACAGACACACAGATACACACGTTAAACGTATATTACCCCTACGTTTAGCGTCGGGGAACGCCGTAAGGTTACGGCGGCAGATGTTCTCCTTGGTGGTAAGCTACTTTTTAGGGTTCCGTAGCCGAATGGCAAAAAATGGAACCCTTATAGATTCGTCATGTCTGTCTGTCTGTCTGTCCGTCCGTATGTCACAGCCGTTTTATTCCGAAACTATAAAGACTACAGAATTGAAACTTGGTAGGTAGATGTATTCTGTTAACCGCTTTCCGATTTTTATAAAAAATAAAAAATATAAAATTTTAAGCGGGGCCTTCCCTTACAAAGAAGAGAAACAAAAAAAAATCTTCAAACCTATACATGTCTATGAATATATCATACAAACTATGAAAAACAAAGTTAATTTTTTGGTGGCGAAAAATTAATGTTGTAGAATACTCTACTGTTACGGAACCCTACGAGTGCGAGTCCGACTTGCACTTGGCCAGTTTTGTTAGATTTAATGATCCCACTACCTCTGTACGAAAACCCATGATTCATGAATGCACATAAAACTTTCATTTATATAGCTAGGATTAGAACCAACGACCGTTGGGTCAGAATCAGGGTAACTATCCTTTACGCCAAAGGGCCGTCCAATATCACTACGTAAGTATTATAAAACAAAGTCCATCACTGCGTTTTGGTTATTTTTTATTTTTTAAAAATTTGGTTATTTTATGGCTCCATATGATTAGTGTATTCAGCCAGATTCAAGTATTAAAATTGTTCAAGTTTTTGTAAATCCAAGTCATAATGTTGAGTCAAAGTCAGAAATGTCACGTGTTATGAGTTCTGAGTCAAGTTGAAGTCACAGTCTAGTCCAAACCTTACTTAAGATGTGAACTTCACTGAAGATTTTCAGTTGGATTTTGGTGAGAACACAAATAGCATGTTTTTCAACATTGTGCTGTTTCTCTACTCTCGCACACATTCACCGGCACTGAATGGTTAATAATCCACATTTATTACACATTACTCATAAAATATGATAAACATAAATACTATAAGTAGGTACTACTATTTATTTTCTCGCAGTCACTGGTAAAAACAAGATTACACGACTCATGAATAAAAAAAAAAATCTAGGTCCTTGTATCCCTCGCTCTGCTCAGGATTCTAATCTAGAATCCTTCGCTGCTCTCGGGATCCAACTTAGTCCCTCGAATTAAATTGCCTTTTTATTCACTTGTTGTATAATCTACTATTTTAGTTTTCCTTTGATAATGGAAATAGTCTGCGCTCGTTGTATAGCCTCTGGCAGCGCATTATAGGTTTTTATGCCAAAAACCAGAGTGGTTTTTTTAGCCTTAGCCAGTCGATGCCTTGGCAGTAAGAGTTTGTCGGCGTGTCTGGTGTTCCTACCATATACAGCACCGCGTCGCTTCATCAACTGTAAATTTTTGTATATGTATATACATGTATTGTGAATATATAAAGCTGGTAGCGTCAGAATCTCTAAGTCCATAGCATCATCACCTAGATATCAGAGATCAATAGTCCTACGGACAGAACATGCTCTATCTGACAGCAAACATGCGAGATTAAACCTAGTTACAACGTAGATATCGTTCAAAATACGACTATCGTGGATTGTATCGTCCACGTTACGCAGTAGGAACAATAAACTGGCCAAGTGCAAGTCGGATTCGCACTCGTAGAGTTCCGTACCACACCACAGATTTTAAAAATAAAAATACCACTATAATTATTCGCTTTATAATTAATAATTATTTTATTTCTTATAACGCCATCTAACGTATAACAAAGGTGTTAGGGAACGGCATTTCAATATAACGCCATCTATGGACGCTTAGGTAAAGAGTTATATTCAAATGCCGAAAAAAACACGTTTCTTGTATGGGGACCCCTTTTTTTTTGACTTTAACTTTATTCTGTTTCTGTTTATTATTTGTTGTTATAGCGGCAACAGATATACATCATTTGTAAAAATTTCAACTGTCTAACTATCACGGTCATACAGCCTGGTGACAGACGGACAGACAGACAGACAGACGGTCAGCGGAGTCTTAGTAATAGGGTCCCGTTTTACCCTTTGGGTACGGAACCCTAAAAAACAGCGAGTGAATGACGCCTGACTTTGTTTCGAGAAAATCCGTGCAGTCGTTTCAATATTATTATGAACTCTTTTCTAGTTGATGATGCTATGTGAGCAATTTTCATAGGTTTAATTAATTTGAAATATGGTATACCACTACCACAGATTATACAATAGTTACTACCTACTACTTCAATGATTTGATTTATGGCAAGAATCAAATCAAATGAAAATTATTTAGTTGGTATAGCGGTAGTAATATTTTAAGTTACCGCTAAATTTTATTTTTATAGTACTTAAGCAAGCGTCTGACCACTATCTCACCTGATGTTAAGTGAAGATGTGATCGATGACGTAGCACGCTGCAATTCTCACATTCTGCCATTTGGCGTGCAAATATAAAAAGTATTACAATAATAATAATATCGAAATTAATTATTAAATCATTTCAGACGGCAATAGCCCAATGGATAAGGTGTCGGACTGGCGAGACACAAACATATATAGCTTAGTTGGAGGGGTTAACAAGAATGTGCAACCCACATTGCAAGTAACATTTAAAAAAAAAAGAAAAAAAAGTTAATAAAATAATACAATAACATTTCAAATAAAGGATTGTATAATTAAAATACTTGAACCGTATATGTCCATTATAATATCGTTTAAAAACTAAAAAACAACCGACTTCAATGCCGCGCTATTCATTTTCAGTACCAATTTTGAGATGTTTATCTCAATATCTCTGGAGATACTTATCATACCTCGATAAAATTACCATGGTACCACACTTGGGATATCTCCTTTCGAACAAAAAAAGAATAATCGAAATCGGTTCATAAACGACGAAGTTATCCGCGAACAAACAAAAAAAAAAAAAAAATATATATACAGTCAAATTGAGAAACCTCCTCCTTTTTTTGCAGTCGGTTAAAAATAGGCACATACATTACAGGTTTACGCAACCACCAGGCGAGATAGTGGACAAAAGCTTGCTTAACAGATATAAACAAAACATTCGGGGGTTGGTTTTGAATTTTGATTCTAAAGTATTAGGTATATTCAGTTCCTTAGTAATGTTACTTTACTATTATTTATTCTGTGGTAATGTGTTCTTGTTTTAGTCATGTGTTGACTTCACGTGGCCCACGCTCGTCAGACTTCTTCCTAGATTCAGGGAAATAATCAGACTTGGCACCGATGCCGATTTTCCTGTAATTCACGCGATTTTACTTTATCTTTCAAACATTAAACTAACCGTCGATATAAAATATCGAACACTGCGCCAAACCACGATGCGTTGGTTTTAGAAATGATTTTAAAGTAGGTATCGATAAAATGTATTGTACACGTACACTGTCAGTATAGGTTTGTTGTAAAACAAAAGGTGTTTCGTAAGTAAGTTATAAATAAAGAAGGAGGTGATTTAAAGAGCTTGAAAAAATTAAAAATTATATTATTTTTTATCCGTAGACAAATGAATTGGTGCAGGGCGGAAATTTGGGCCGCTACCCCTGGCGTCAAAGCCACCATTTTCCCACTGCAGCACTGCATGGGCACTCTAATTGGGGCTTTATTGCTTGTTATTAGCCCATCACTGAATAGAAGCCGATGATGAATGTTCTAAAATGTTAACTGACTATATTACTTACTTATCATCCAACCTTTATCGATGCTTTTAAACCATATCGATAAAAAGTGAAAGAGCAACTCTATCATTCTCGAATGCAAATAATTTCTGGGAAGAACTAATAAAATATACCAAATGGCTTAATACAAAATGCTCACGCTGCGACGGTGTTGTTTTGGTCTGTGAATAATATTGAACAATAATATTGTGAAACGGTTTACGAGTTTGAATAACGATTTGACGTCAATAACGAGTAGGTAGGAACTTAATAAAATTAAGATTGCGTCTTGAGAGAAGGACATGGGGAAATTTCTGTGGAAGAACACAATCAATGCTCCATATCTCTTTTGTGAATTCAAATTAAAGCCAAGACAAGAGTCGTAAGCACAGATAAATGATATATTTTTAATTAAAAAATTACAAACAAGTGTAGAGTAGTAGTCCTAGTAGTAGTAGTCCTACGCTACATTCTGTGACCAAATGGCGCGACGACATACGCATAACGGTGGGCAGTGACTGGAAAAGAAGAGCCTAAGATCGGGCGCAGTGGCGCAACTTGGGAGAGACCTACGTCCAGCAGTGGACTGGCACTGGCTGATTATGATGATGATGATGATGACGATGATGATGATGTACAGTAGTGAAACGATACGTATGAGCCAAGAAGACAACGAGCACCAACTGAAAAACCAATCGCATGAATCGCATGAAGCGTCGTCATCACGTAGTACTTATCTGTAGGTACTACCTATCTGTAGTTACTACTACCACTTTTTTCGTACTAATTGATAATTGACCTAATTTTGACAAATAATAGGTAATTTTGTAAGTATTATAACATTGATGACATTACGCAACACAAAACCATACCTATACGTGATACGCTAACAAATATTTGCAGAAAATAAAAACATTAAAGCAGTTAAAATACGTGCATATTTATTATTATTCATGCATATTATTCTGATTAACTAAGCATATTACTTTTTCACTCAGCTGTGCTTTGTAAATTATTCTTATTTAAAAAATAATAATATTGACCGGACAAAATTGGAGAGACCGAAAAAAATTAAAAGTTGCACCAAATAATTCAAACCCCAATTTGTAGTTTTCAATGAGATTCATTTAAATTTGAAAATGACATCTGTCGGGCGAGCTACGAGTATAAAAGTAAAAAATCTTATTGTAAAGACTACAAAAACAAAATTAATAATTATTTGAATCATAACGTTTATGTTATATTTTATTATTAGAATTCTGAGGATAGCCCAGTTTAGTCAGCACATGGCAATGTATTCGTCATTGGTATTGTTCCAATGCAATTATATTGAAAGAATCGCTCATTAAACAAATTATATCTGAGTATGAAGTTCCAGTTAATTTAAACAAACAAAAACGAATTACTTTTTAGTAAGAAATCAAGAGCCATTTTCCATAATGTACCAAATAATGTGTAATGTGCCAAATAAGTCTAAAAAAGTTTAGTCATTCATACCGCATTAATATAATAAAGTTCCATTGAATATAAATGCATACCCACCTACTCAATAAAGTTATAAGACACTGACTAAATTTACAGGTTCAGATTTCTATCAATTGTTACGATTTGAATATAATTCTTATAGACAATATTCATACTTAACTTAAAGGTGCCTAGAATAAGTAAGGAGTGTAAGGACATAGCATCATATACACCATACCTAGTGTCGCAACTCACTTCGAATAAAGATGATTAAAAATACAAATTAATAATCAATCATTTTTGTGACGACTTGGGGAAATAAACATTGAAAATAAATAGGTAATTAGTACGTGACTACTTGGGAAAACCAACGAATAAAAATCAATGGCGAAATTGCGAAAATTCCCTTCAATCCGCGCCTAACTTCAGACGCGTGAATAGCATTCCAATTTTGTATTTTCGATTTGGTTCTCTTTTCATTGTCACATGCGTTCTATTTTTGAACAGTATTCTATGCGGCCAGTGTTCTGATTCCATCGCCCTTTGCGCGGGACAACTTTATTTTTACCATTTAGAAATGCTATTTATTCGAAATTACTCTTTGTTGCTGCGAGAGAAGAGTGTTTTTTTTTGCGGGAGTATAGTTAAAGTAAATTGGTAAAGTTTTTTACTGACGGATATTGAAAAATATTTTTGTTTTGGACATGGTTTTTATTCGATAATTAATTTATTTTTTCTGATTCTTCGGTTAACGGATTACTTTTTTAATTGCGTTTATAAACTTCTATTATTCGGTATATTACTTAATCTTACTTTATTATTTTGTAAAAGTTAGTGTGTTTATTATCTATTCAATCACACCAAAATTGCAAATCGGATATGGATGAAATATTGTACATGAATAGGTAAAAAAACCTCTAAAATAAACCTTTTAATATAACATAAATGACACTTTGCTTAAGTAAGTAAAAAACTTCAAATTATTTTGGACTAATGCTTTATTTTACTTACTTACCTATTACTTTTCATCGTTTCCTTCCTGATCAAATTAAGGAAATAACTAACTGTAATAGTTAAAATAATAACTTCATATAAAATATTTAAATAACAGAATGACTAAATAGTCAAAATTAGGGTTCCACGTTTTACCTTGAATTTTAAATAAACTAGGCCTAATTTGTATGTAAGGAAGAATAGTTAATAGTTTTTGTACCATCAATAGTTCCCGAGAACACTGCTTGCATGACAAACTATGGTCATTTTGGGGTACGTACTCAGGACGCACTGTTTGTGAGACTCAGGGGCTAATAAACGTAATGCAGTGAACTGGGAACGTGTGCATGTGAAAATGGAAACTGGCTTTTTTATAATTATTGACATTTGCTTGCGAAGTGAAGTGTATCTAATTCTAAAACCTTTGCTTCAATGTTCTAATTTATTATCAGTAACAGTAGGGAAAGCTTTAGCTTTCCCTAACTTAGGCCATAATTTATTGAGTAAATATTCTGATTAATGCTCTGAGAAGTTTTTTTGAAGATTGTACTGTACTAAAACTAAAAACTAAAAAAAAAAAAAAAACTAATATTTTTTTGTAGAGTCTATTTAAGAAAGAGTTATAAATTTGTTACGACTATAACTCCTAAAGTTAATATACCGCGAATATGTCGCGGCACCGTAGTACTATTAATTATTCTGTGACGGTACCTAATCGTACTACAATAGTTTTAGATCGTTTACAAAACGAAAAAAAAACGAATTTAAATGCCGCGCTAGACATTTTCAGTACTAAGTTTGAGGTGTTTATCTCCATAGGTATCTCTGGAGATTATAAATTGTGTTCAGACTACCGAAAGTAGAACAGTGCTAAGATTCACTCTGATTGTTAATATTCATGTATTTTTATAAGTTACTACTATTATTTATTCTGTGGTAGTAGAAATAATTGTAATTTTTGGTTTAATTTCTGATAATGAACTTATCACAATTATAATTAAAAAGTAAAAAAAATATCATAAGATAAAGCTGCCCCTTGGTCAGTCTTGGAGGGAAAGATCCCCCGCCCCGGTTACGTCTCTGGCCATTTCAAATATAATGAATGCAGATGTCATGGTAAATCGGCGGGTTCCTTATTGGTCTCTTGAAGGATCTTAGATGTCACTGACCCAGTAATCGATTCAGATGTCTGAATGTCCCTGAGTGTTAAACTTAGAACTTTAACTATACAAAGGAGGTACATAGATAGATGGATGAACACTTTATTGGAAGCCAAATAATAGTACATTATATTACAAATGTGTAATGTTGGTGATTACTGCTGAGGCGCCATTGAGACCCGAGCCGTTAGGTGAGGGTCTTAAGAGAGCCGAGGACGGTAATCATCAATACACACGTGTACCATATTACGACGTTTTTCAACACACTTGTGAAGAAAATAATACAAAAAAATCATTTTATGCCTATTAGTCTGTGGTCACAGACTGTCATAAAAAACATTTAACCATGGAATTGGAAATACATATAGACAAGGAGGTGCCGCGATACATTTGCTTGTATGGATATAACTAAAAAAAGGGCCTAGGAGTCATAATGGAACATGAAATGACTGCAATTGATTGTCCATTGGTCCATTGATGACCTTGACTGACACAATCCTAGCAATGGACCAATGGACAATTAATGGCACATGTTTTATGTTTATGCACCTTTTTTTGTAGGTATTTCATGTCCTTATGTCAATGAGTTAAGGGTAAAATGTTTATCGAGTGAAAACTGCAAAAGGTGCGAAGTTTTTATCGGAAACTGTATGTATTTTTTGGTTAATTACGTTTGTTTATGTTAGTCAGCGTCTTTTACAATATTATTCTCTTGAATTGCTATTTTATAGAGCCTTTTATTTATTCCCTTTTCTCATAGAGTGGGATGAAAAGCAGAGTGTAAAACTCGGCTGCAATATTATTTTCTCTCGGCCGACGTACTTTAAATCCCTCGCTACGCTCAGGATTCTACTTTAGAATCCCTCGATACGCTCGAGATTCTACTCTAGAATCCTTCGCTTCGCTCTGGATTCAAAAAATTGGCCTCGCAGAAACGCACTATATTGCACCCTTGGTATACAATCTCCTATAACATCGTGTAAAAAGCGAAAAAAAAAAACGATTTCACATGCCGCGCTAGTAGTTGCAGTACTTACAAAGTTGACACAAATGTGTGTGTAACGAATTCATCGCTGTTAGTTACTGAAATATGCCGCACATCCAAAAACATGCGTTGTAAATGTATCCTTATTTTTTATCCAGTTTTGAGCTTCACGTGTAACTAACTAACAAATAATGTACGTAATTTACATGGTGGTAGGACACTATCTAGTGTCCGCCTGGCCAGCTACCACCCTCAAGTTAGAAAATCTGTCGTCAAACATCTAATGTGTTCCGGCAGCTATCCTTGAGAGCCAGTTCCTATTCTAGGCCTAGCGTGCTTACCATCTTTGACCGCATCATCACTTACCAACAGGTGAGATAGTGGTCAAACGCTAGCCTTAAAAAAATAAATAAATAAAAAATAATAAATAAAGCCTTATGAGTTAATTTTAACCTACTTTTATAAAAAAAATATTATATTAAATTCAAACTTTACATACTAGAAAGAAAATACATTTATTCAGCTAAACTAACTACTCAGTCAAAAACAAAATAAAACAAAAATACATAGCGTTACATAAACTAAAACTTAAAAGTGTTAAAACAAAATTAAAAGGTATTCAAACAAACATTAATATTACATACAATACTTAATAAATACACAGTTAATTATATTATTTATTATATTATATTTATAGACACACTTTAAAACACTGAACGCTACAGATTACAAGGAAAGAAAGAAAACATTGTTTTATCAACAAAATCACAACATTTGTGGAATTAAATTAATTTGTGACACACCGTGACAATACCATAATTTGGTATGTTGGAGCTGCTCTGATGATGGATAATAAATATAATAGTAAACTCTTTAAGTTTGAGCTCATACATGATTCGTTTTGACTAGTCCAATAGATTGTGCTTGGAACAAGGGTCTGATGATAAAGCCAGACAGACGGTGGATAGTGGAACTCTTCAATGTTTACGAGTAAACTTTTCTATAAAGCGTGTTTTTTAGTTTTTATAAACTACAATTTATTGTAAAATTGCGACCCGCCCTCGGCCTTGCACGGTGATCTATCATACATATAAACCTTCTTGTTAAATCATCACTATTGCTGAAAACTGCAATTAAATGCGTCGCGTAGTTTAAAAGATCTAAGCGTTCAGACAGCGGGAGCCACTATGTTTTACTCTATGTAAAGATGAGTCAAAAATATAGAACAAGAAATGAATGGAGTATGTTATTTATACATTATGATAATTCGCACATTCACCTAGGAAGCAGTGATACAATGAACTAGCGGAAACGCATGCTGGCTCTTGACCTAAGATAAGGGCAGACAAATGTCTAGTATAGGATGTCGATGGTCTATGTACTTCATTGTACAAATGGAGAATTTGTTTTTGAATTTTGAAGGCCCGGTGGCGTAATCGGGAGAGCGGTCGGCTTTGATGCCGAGAGAGAGATTTGAGAGAGATTGTGGTACCGAGTTCAAACCGCCGTGCACCAATGGATTTTTCTATCGAAAAATGTATGTGCGCTTTTCACAGTGGCCCTCCGGTGAAGGAAAACATCGTTAAGATACCAACAACCCCCGCAAGGTGGTAGGACACTATCTGGCGTCCGCCTGGCCAGCTACCACCCTGAAGTTAGAAAATCTGTCTCCAAAACATCTAATGTGTTCCGGCAGCCATCCTTGAGAGCCAGTTCCCGTTCTAGGCCTAGCGTGCTTACCATCTTCGACCGCATCATCACTTACCAACAGGTGAGATAGTGGTCAAACGCTAGCCTATAAAGTATTTAAAAAAAAAACTTGTAGAAAAATAAGCACCTACTTGCTGATCTGTCACTCACTTTTCAACGGACTTCCAAAAAGCATTAGTTTATCAATATGTCTGTATGTTTTTAGTAGGTTTATTACGCGATTACTCCGCTACTTGAAAACCGATTCAAATGATTCCTTTTTCATGGGTACATCTCCACGGTGGTTTCAATATAAAATTCATTCATATGTGATGAGTATCTCCAGAGATATGGAGGTGAACACCTCAAAACTTGTCACTCAATATGAATCGATTTTAATTATTCTAGAGAAGGTTGACGTCTTTCAGTATATATAATCAAGATTTTATCAGTATATATAATCAAGATTTTATCATAAAAACCACCAAATATTTTTTACATAAATTCAATAAGGACTTAAAATACCACAGAAATCAAGTTAAGCTCTAGCTTTGTACTTACTTTCTACAAAAAACATCTAACACTTTGTATCCCATAATTTGAGAAAAGTTAAAAAACTTTTAAATCCCCATAAAATTACCACAAAGGGCCGACTATACTTGCAGCTTAATGCCCGTTTAAGCGAGTGGTCAGTGGTCACATTACGGAGTCGTGACTTGTGTTATTTAATTATGACATTTGTAGAACTGCCCTTTGGTCACAGACGTTACTTTGAGGCTTGACTACATTTTAGATTTGAAATAAAATCATTGTGGCATTTTTAACCGTCTTCACAAAAAAGAAGTAGGTTCTCAATTTGTCGAAATCGGTTTATTTTTTTTATGCATGTTCATCGATTACCTAAAGACGCCTGAACCGATTTGAAAAATTATTTTTTTGTTCAAATAATATATAATATATGAGTGGTATAAATGGTGTATACTTTTTAGGTGGTCCTTTTTCCCAAATTCGATCGAACGGTTTTTATAAAATCAACAAAAAAATGTGTTAACCATCATGGATGGCGTTTTGGTTTTCAATGATCATACATTATGGCGATATAGATTGTCATAGATTTCCCAGCAGGAAAAATATCGATTTTTTTATTAATATCTAACAGACAAGTACTTGTCCGCTATCTCACTTGATGTTAAGTGAAGATGCGTATGGAATCATGCTCGTGTGGAATTGGAAGACTCTCAAGGGCTGCGCTGCCGGGACACCACATGGTCTTGGCGGCGTATTTTCTCCTTGATCGTGGTAATCTTGTTTTTGGTAGCAAATCTGGCGGAACATCGATATAATGCTCGTACCAGTTTTCTTCTGTGATCTAGGTTAAAAATTAAACGTTTTCAGACGTAGCAAAATTGTACGTAAAAAGTAAGTTTATATAAATTCGTTTCTCGAACACTATTCAAAAATAAATATGCATAACAATTTATTTCTTAATGAAGCATAACTATAACAATATATCAAGATCGTTACGATCGACTCCGGGATAAAAATATTCAAATTGGCTGTAATAATATGAATTCATGGCGTATAATTCATATTTTATATGCCAGAACACCGTTCATATTCGCCAATATAACGGCTTATGTCAAATTTTTCATATCTCGGGTACGGGGCTACGTCCAAATTAAAAGATATCATCTGTAAATCAAAATTATAATGACTGCTGATCTTATGTTAAAGAACTTACAGAGCAGAATCCGTTTATTTAACCGTGAAATTGATATTTTTTTGGATATAACATCTTTTTAACCAACTTCATAAAAGTAGGAGGGTGTCAGTTCGCTGTGTTTTTTTGTTATGTTTGTTACCTCAGAGCTCCGTCATTTATTAACTGATTTGGAAATTCAGTTTTTTTAAAGAGGGTATACTTTTCATTTAGTCCCATTGTAATTTCATCGAGATCTCATGAGTCTCTCCAGAAGTATGGAGATTAATACGACAAAATTGCTACTGAATGACTAGCCCGGCATTTGATGTCCATTTATTTCATTTTGTAAACGATATTAAATTATTATTAATGAAAAGGTTTTTCTGGTCAGCTTTGCACTGTACCACTTATAGAACATGAAATACCTAATTTAATGTTCGACAGTTTCACCACTTTCAGAGAAGATTTCGAGATGACATTTACATCCACTGAAATCCTCTTGGTGACCGGTCACGGTATGTAACATATTTTCTACTTAGAACACAGCAGAACTAAAAAATACTCCCAACGGTACGTACTCGTAAGTTCCAACCAACATCTTTGCTCTCTAGAAAACAGCAGAACTTTGCAAACAAAATATCCCCACAGTACGTACTCGTATGTTCTAACCAACATCTTTTCCCCCTAGAACACAGCAGAACGTTGCACAAAAATCTACCCTCGGTGCGTACTCGTATGTTCCAACCAACATCTTTGCGCTCTAGAAGTCAGCAGAAATTTGCAAAAAAAATATCCCCACGGTACATACCCGTATGTACCAACCAACATCTTTTCCCTCTAGAACTCAGCAGAACTTTGCGGAAAAATCTCCCCACGGTACGTACTCGTATGTGCCAACCAACTTCTTTTCCCCTTAGAACACAGAAGAAGTTAGCAAAAAAATCTCCATAAGAAAAATAAAACAAGAGAAATCCAAGAGCATGGGACAAGAGATTCAACCACTTAATCCAAGTTGATTCAATAAATAAACCCGTCCCGTGATTGTCTTAAATCAAGTGTAAGCGTTATCTTCTCTGTCTGACCACATAAATGTTTAGGCGAGGAGCTGACGTGCAATTTTACCGTAGTTGTTTGTTGTAATATTATTAGTTATTATACTTAGTTTTAACTTCCTCTACTAATTTCCGCGAATTAATTCGATTCATAGCTACTTCTTCCCATATCCTTATTTTCCAGGGCTTTCCAATTCTTCTTGGTCCTTCCTCTATACATTTTGGCCAGCCTTTTTGGGGATGTCATATTATTATATAATTATTATTATTGTAATCTTATCTCCCTTTGAATATCTGTGTTAATTTTATTGCCTAATATTATGCATTTTTTATTTTTGATACGTGTCTATAATTTAGCTTTGTATAAAAAAAATATATTTAAAAACTAAAGACACTATAAAGAAAAGACAGTTAAAAAAGAGAGGACAATATTATAATTAATATAATATAAAATAACAAATAAAATAATTTTATTTCGAGTAACTTAGACTCATATAACAATCAAATTCATATTACAATACAATTACAATTAAGATACACGAATACATATATATTAAATTAAAACCAGAAAAATACAAAACACAAAAATAAAATAATACACATCCATAACTACATTTAAAAACTCATTAAATTAAATAATTGAAATTGAAGATTGATAAACACATTTACATAATTAAATTAATATTGTTATCATCGTTATTACGTATCCTTCATTAAAAACCCTTGGGAGATGGGGGCATGTCTATCCGCACAGTGTTTAATGAAATGACAGTCCTTTTCCGCAATCATCGCCAGGACGATGTTACTCTCTCGCACTGGCTCGCACCCTGCGTACCAGAGACGCGGCACGCTTGCGCATGGTCGCGTGGAAGCAATCCACACGAGCTTGCGCAAACATACCTGACTATATGTTATTATAAATTAATTTTTAATTGTTTATGTATTATTATTTGTTATAAAAGAATTCAATATATTTAAACTTATCTAATAACGCTTTTGGATATTGGTTTTTCCATCCACACTAAAATGTTGAGTGACACAACATATTTGTGTAGAGTTTTCTGTAGAGCTATGGTTTAAAGCTCGCGACTGCTTTGATTTAGCATACTATATTACTATACCTATATACTTTGATTTAATATACTATACTAATCGTGCTGCCAAGGATAGTGTAGACAAAGATACGAAAACCTTAATCTAGAATTAATATTTTGAAACTTAAATTGATATTAAATTTCTTAATTATATTATTCAATGACATTAAACAAATCATTCATTTAATTTATTCATTCAATCGTATAGAATAATCCAGCACAAGAGCCCAAAGGACTCCGCATAATTTCCGTCCAATAAATCAGTCAAAACAACCGCCATCTCCCACACCATTACCGTCGATTGTCTGACCACAATAAATATTAAGATACTACTCTGGAACAAAACGTAAATCATGCCTAGCTAAGGGATTATCTACCCTATCGATTGTCGAATAGAAACTAAAATAGCATCTAAAGAGTCAGTTACGTTTCGTAAAAGATGATACGCAATATATTTCAATTAAAGCTGTCCACGGCTTATGACAATTGTCTCAGTCACTAGAGATTTGGATTGAAGATTTTTCCAAAGACTTGTTGCTATAGTAGCAGTACCTACTTTAACTTATGCTGTGGTCATAGGTCTAAAAATAGTCTGCGTTTCGTTATTGAGTAAACGGTTCTTGGAAAAGTTATTAATTGTGTTTTGTCTAGACTGGTGACTATTAAAACAAACTTGCTGTTCCGCTCTGTTTATTTTTTGTATTAGTATAATAAGATTTTTGAAGATATTTCCATTGCCTAGCTGGTATAAACCCTATAAACCAGGAAAAATATAATTTTTTACATTCCTTTTTTTGGCATAAAATATGTGTTAGTAATTTAATCATGTTATAGAGACAGTATCAATATGCGTGTAAGCAAATAAAAATCGGTATTAAATATAAAGAAGAAACATAATGTACCGACTTTTTTTATTTAAAAGCGTAGTGTTTCACCTTTTTAATAAAAGTCAGTAAACACATCTAAGAGAACAAATGAAGTGGAAACAAATCAGATAAAGTACAGCACAAGCAATCACTTACATACAACTTGATGTAAAGTGATGTCGCATCATTAGGTAAAGTTATGCATAATGCAAGCGAGGAAGTAAACTGCCTGTATAATTCATTCAAACGTGTAGAAGTAGGAATAGTTTAGGAGCTGGATATTCGATTTAGTATCATCTTTTTCGACAATTTATTTTATATTGAAAACAAAAATCTAATGAAATAAAAGTAGGCACAATTATATATATATATATATATATATTAAATATAAACTAAGTTTATTTGAGAGCCAGTCCCCATTTACGGCCTAGCGCGCTATCACCGTCGACTGCATCGTCACTTACGAATAGGTTAGGTAGTGGTCAAACGCTAGTCCAACCCATTTAACAGTTTGTTAATCAATGCTGGTAGCTTCATTTCAATTAACTATGTAGTAAATATTATATTCCGATCGTTAATTCTTAAATAATATTATTTTGCTTCTAAAAATATGAGTAAAGCGCATTTTGTTGTGACTACGCTTGAATTTATTTTGTTGTTAGGTTGTCCTAACTAAAAGCCTTTCTGCCTTAGAGGGAAAATTATTGCAAAAATAAAAAATATATAAACATTTGAAACACAACAGACGTCCCTATTTTCCTTTGCTGTAGTAATTTTGGTGTTTACGATCACAATTGACTAGCAAAGTATTGAATTTCAAAGCCATTTAAAAACCGAATTCTTTCAATTGATATCAAGTTTCTCGTCGCCATCTCTCGGTCCATCGGGCCATAATAAGATGGCAAATGAGAAACGTAGGCAATATTATCCTTATTTACATGTAAACATCCAATTGATTCCTCCGGTGAAGTTTATTTGACACCCTCCAGTAAAGTATTGTTTGTTGTCAGAAGAAAGACGGTTATTTTATGGAAATAGTAAAAATAAAGACTTCTATGGCCAATTACTTGCTATACTGTGAATATATTGAAGAGGCACAGTAGTTATTTAAGTGTAAGATATAAAGGAAATGTAATAGCATTTTATAAAATAGCAATAGGTTATTTATTGCATTTGAATAATAGTCTCTAGTATGTACAGAGAAAAATATGACGCAAATTTTAAGAGATTTTAAATTTTATAAAACCAGACTAAATATAAGTAATAAGTTTATTGTTCTAAATTACAATTAAGTATAAAATAAAATAAATGTATCGATTAAAGGTCCATGACGCAATTAAATTACTCAGTCATGCTGGGAACCTTTACTACTAAACAAAATTCAATGGAAAATTGTCTAATGTATTATATCATAGCTAAGCTATGACACAACGCAACTCATGAATAAAGCATAACTCGACGCCATCATCAGCACAACGCTAACCAAGCAGTTCTATTTTAGCATCCGCTTATAAGCATAGGAATATTCTTATCTCATATTCTACATAAATTATATACTTACATAACACACAAAATCTATTCAATACTTGATTAATATTTCTATGGCATCAGGAATCGTTCCCACTTCCTCGTACGTGCGGTGGCTTGTCGAATATTCTATCTCACTCGTCCATTTCTATTTTCAGGTAAGTTAGAAAGAGAGGAAAGCTGGCCAGAGACGGTAGTATCGTCTTGCAGTCAATCTGTATTCGTGATGAAGGAATATTATCGGAGCTTCCGGTTGGTAAGTCAATGACTTGAGAGTGTAGAAGTGAAAATAATTTTGAAATGTTTACGGTGGTAATAATTGGGTTAAGTAAAGATGTGAAGGAATTTACGAATGGGGATCGAAAGTGTAAACCTATAAACAAACCAATCACCTAAAGTGGGTAAAGAATTTTTAAATAGCTCGATCGATTAGGAAGAGCAACATACATACTAATTGTAAACAGAACTTTAAGTAAGCAAAGTACTCTTTACTATTGTTTTCGTTCAACATTAATAGAAGGTTGTTTTTTTTAACCTGTGATAATTAGGTATTTGGATAATAAGGGATAGTAATATACGAAATATACGATTGTACAAAGGTGATCATCTTAATCAGTGATCAAATAAAGAAAAAATAAATAAAAAGCCCAAATTATCGTTTACAAGCGGCACTAGTGTGAACAACATAATATATGTCTTTGAATTAAAAAGGAAAAATAAACGAATTTATTAGACATATTAAAGTAAAATTACGTTCATAAAAGCCTAAAGTTCATCTAAAAGGTAACACGACATTCATTGTCTGTTAGGTGGTACGAAGTTCGCCGGGCCAGCTAGTACTTAATTATTTTTGTTTCGTATCAAAATTATTTCGCAGCACAACTAATCTTTCATAAATTGTTCGCAGCTCTTCGCCTATTTTCTGCGTGTGATACTATTTTACGTACTAGGTTCTTACCCTTGTAAGAACCTACGTTGGTAAGTATGTAAGAACCTACTAGGTATCCACTTGTCATGATGTTTTTAGAAAATTCTTATACCTGCAGGGCTAGCATGGCAAGGGGACTATTTTGTCTTTCCACCTATCCGTGTTTTGTTTGGTGGAGAAAGCAAATTATAAGTAAAGTTTTTCGACAATTATAAACGCCTGCTGACTTTTAATCAATTCTTTTTTAACCGACTTCACAAAAAAGGAGGAGGTTCTCAATTCGTCTGTATGTTTTTTTTTTGTGTGTATGTTACGCGATTTCTCCATCAATTGTGAACGGATTCAAATGATTCTTTTCTTAATAGGTAGGATACGTTTCCGAGGTGGTCCCATTTTAATTTTATCGAGATCTGATTAGTATCACCAGAGATATGGAGATAAATACCTCAAACATAGGAGAATGTACTAGTTTTAGTAGAAGAGTCCCAAGAAGATTATACTCAATGGAGGTTGCTATTGCATATAAGATATTCTTACGGTAACTGTGAGCGAGATAGAAATAAAGGTGGGGATAATTTTTTTTTATATTTTATAGGCAAGCGTTTGACCACTATCTCACCTGTTGCTAAGTGATGATGCGGTCGAAGATAGAGAAGTGGACTAGAATGGGAACTGGCTCTCAAGGATAGCTGCCGGAACACATTAGATGTTTGGGGACAGATTTTCTGACTTGAGGTTGAGGCACCGACTTCAAATAGAGAAGTGGGTAACGCTTATAATAATTTTAAGTAAATTATTTTTCGCTTTTGAGTGCCTTTTTGTGGTTATGAAGTCGGTTTTATTTTTTTTGAAAAATAACTTATTAATATTTTGAATACGAAACAAAATCAAAACTCGGGGTTAAACTTCACCAAGCGTTTAAATTGTTGTGTTGATCTCCTGTCAGTGGGAATAATTTTGTCTTTCCCCCGGGGATAAGGCCATGCTAGCCCTGCTGATATGATATTAGATTTTTTTTGACGTTTTGCTTCTGTTTTGTCAGTATAATACAAGGCTAGATTCATACTAGATGTGTAGATCTTATAAGTTTATTTAGTAGTTTATTAAGTACTAGCTGGCCCGGCGAACTTCGTACCACCTAATAGACAATGAATGTCGTGTTACCTTTTAGATGAACTTTAGGCTTTTATGAACGTAATACAATGAATACAAAAACGATATTAAGTTTAGAAATGTATTATGATCTTTGATTTGATTATCAAGTAAATAATCAAAGTTATGGCAATACAGAAATAGAATAAAAATACAACAATCCAGTACTTTAACCGCGTGTCAGCAAGACATGATGCAATGAAACTATGTTATTATTGTTATAGATAAATTATTAACTTGAAATTAGTTCGATTGAGTTTAAATTTAATTGTAAAAACATAATCACCAGTATTTAATTTTAATTCTGAATAAGTATACTTACTTCATGAATAACTGTCTAATATTTTTTTGCCTTATGGATAAAACTGTATATATACAGTACGGCACTCATAAATTGGCTATCACATTCTTGCATATCTCTGTATTTACCTACATTCTGACAAAATATAAAATTGATTAGGCATTTATTATTATTATTGTCTTGATTGCTTGTAGGTGTACATTTTTTTTAAAGTTTTATTATGGCTCCACACGGTTAGTGTATTTAGCCAGTGTCAAATATTAAAATTCTTTATTTATTAAAGTTTTTATCAATTTTAGTCGTAGAGATGGGTTAAAGTCACATTTCAGCTCAGTTTTCAAGTAAAAATCTAGTCTAAGTCATAGCTTCAGTGAAGATGTGGTGTTTACTGAAGATTTTCAGTGGAATTTTGGTGAGAACGCAAATAGCATGTTTTTCAACATTGTGCTGTTTCCCTACACTCGCACACATTCGACGGCAGTTAAGGTTAATAATCCATTTTTATTACACATTAACACGCGGAAGAACACCAGTCTTAGGAAAAAATACAATGAGATCACACACACTTTTCCACGTTCCCGCCAAAAACTTGTAAGCATACATTTCTAAACGCACGATAATCAATAAATATGTCATACAATCATATCATTACTGGCAGTATTTAAAATGTATTAACATTTTTAAAATCTACATGACTTGAATGCACAAAAACTAAAGAATTTTTATACTTGACACTGGCTAAATACACTAATCGTGTGGAGCGATAACCATTTTTAATTTGCGGTTTACTGTATCGACGGGATAAACAATTGAACATCAAATTATTTGCAGTTTTTTAACGCAGGAACATTTTGGCAAAATAATTTGTCTTATATCTTATTTTTAGGTCAATTATTCATTGTTTTTAATACTTATTATCCTATTCCTGACAAAGACAATGCCATTTATACATAAATCATAAAAATTGGTCCAGCCGTTCTTGAGTTATAAGTGTAGTAACTAACACGACTTTCTTTTATATATATATAGATAAATAATATAATTAGTAAATAAGTGTCAGGGGCCACTTTCACCAGTTTCTGATAACCCCTTATGGAACTTATCTGACAGATTTTTGACAACTTTTATATGGCTTCATGCTAGGATGATATAATCCATCATCCTAGGCTTCATGACATTGTACATTTATAGGGTAAAAGAATAACTCTTTGCAATTGAAAATTACTTGAATATGCATATGCAGTTTTTTTGAACGTATAAATATTTTTTATAGAAAGATTAACTTTACTACAAAGTGAACAATCAATAGTGGATTGAATCACATACAAATCTTTGAGTAACTCCAACAAAAGAAAGAGCCGAATAAAATACTTTAACAAGAGTACTTAATGCCTGGTCCCAGTACCTACGTTGGGACAATGGAGTCGCTTTATTGCCGACTATCTTTGAGTTTGATGGACTAACTCCATATTGGAGGAACAGAGAAATCTGTGGAGCTGTGTTGATTTGGCATATTTTAAGAAACGAAAAAACTGACTTCGAATGAAGCCCTTGTAATTTTTGCAAATTTGAAGTGTTATCTCCATTTCTCTGGAGATACTTATTAAATCTCTACGAATTTATAATAGGACCTCCTCATGTGTATATACGAGACAAAAGAGTATTATTTTGAATAAAAAAAAATTGGATCTACAATTGACAGAGAAATTGGTGAACATACCCTAGTACTAACCATAGCTTAGCATGGGCGGGTTATCTTGGCGCATGCGCGGTTGACCGATGGTTATGAAGCCATTGTTGTGTTATGTTTAACTAACTTTTTGCCAACCTTGGATTTTTATTTGAATAGGTAAATGCTTATTGTATGAGTAAAGATAAAGTAGTGTATGAAACTGCAAATAACTAGTAATTAAAAACCTCGCCTACGGTTTTAGTACCTCTTATTATTCAACAGTCTTATAAACAACTACTATTTCAGTATGTAATATGTAATATTACGTGCTGGTGGTATCGTTCAAAAATATTTTAGAGAGAATATTATAAAACGACTCTACAGTTTTCTATAGCAATCACAAGACGGTCTGTAGTGGCCAGCTCCCCTCGAAACGCAGAGTATCGGCAATCATCTCGAGTGGTCGAAGGCAACCTTTGGGGCGACGCGAGACGCCAATGTCACGAATAGTCTCATGTTGACATTTTTTATTTTGCTTTGTTTGAGAATTTATTAATTGTTCTTGTGGTACAAGTTAGAAAATCTGTCGCCAACATCATCATTAACAGCCAGTATTTGTCCACTGTTAGACATAGGCAGGCCTCTTCTACGGCACGCAACTGAGCTCGATCTTCAGCTTCTTGTTTCCAACCGCTGCCAGTCAGCTTGCGTAAGTATATCATCGCTCCACCTAGCTGGAGGGCGTCCTACGCTTCGTTTACCGAGTCGTGGTCTAATCTAGAACACGTCTACTACAACGGTTATCGGTTCTACGACATACGTGACCAGCCCACTGCCATTTCAGGTTGCTAATCCTTTTAGCTATGTCGATAACTTTGGTTCTCTGTTGGATGACTTCATTTTGAATTCCATTCTCTTGATCTCTGAATCCGAGCATAGCCCTTCCTATAGCTCGCTTGAATTAGTAAAGAATAATATATTATACAGTAATTCATTATTATAATTAGTTAATTTGTAAATCTATCGCACATCAAGGTTACATCAGATGCATGGGGACATACCTATACAAAACATTATTAATGTTACTACGTCCTATTCTGCGCCTAAACCGCATATCCACGCGCGAGTGTTTCGTAGCGATACCAAATTCAATAGAAGATTACAGTATCACTGGGCTGCAATTAGTAAGTAAAACACCAGCAAAAAAATCTTTAGGCGCAACTTACACATTATTAGCAAAGGATGCAAAGTACGTCGGCTGAGAAAAATAATGATGCGACCGAGTGATACCTACACTCGAGTCTGTATGGGAAAAGGGAATAGATAAAAGGCTCTTTAAAATAGCAATTCAAGAGTACTAGAGTATAATATTGTAAAAGAGACGGATCAATAAATATAATAAATCAATGAATACAAGAAGCTTCAGATAAAAAAATTGCATATCGCCTCGGTACTCTCGCTCGTGGAAAAGATGCCTAATTATTACTAAACAAGCAAGTACCTAGATCGAATTAGAATCGAAATGAGATTGCTATGACATAGTAAGTGCGACTTGAATTTTGTTTGCATGAAATAGTCTTGCAAATAAATATTTACGACAGGAAGTGCTGCATAGTGTAGATGTACCTATTTGCACGATGATTAATTACTATAACGACATCATTAATGTACCTACCAACTATTTATTATTTTGACTAACTTCAAAAAAAGGAGTAGGTTCTGCATTCGATTGTATTTTAATGAGTTTTAGTTACCTTAGAAATCAGTCGTTTACAAACCAATTCGCAATATTCGTATTTATTTCAGGGGGGTGTAATTACCTTTATAGAGATAATAATAAATATATATAAAATAATATATATAAAATACTAATTTATAGAGATCTGAAAAGATATCCATAGATATAGAGAGAAACACCTCAAACTTGCTATTGAAAACGAGTCACGCGGCGTATAAAGTCGTTTTTTCTTGGTTATTTTGAATACATAACTGTTTTTACTTTTACATTTTTACTGTGTCATCTTATAGCAGTAATAGAAAAATACAATCATTATTTTTTCATTGCTAACATACCTACAAGCACTTGACCGCTACCTCACTAATTATACAGGATGTATCAGACGATGCGCTATAATGTTGAATCGCGCTTATCTGTTGTTAATACAGTGGAAGACAACAGTGAGCCGAGGTTCTATACCATACAACTAAAATTAATCTAACCCACAATGCAAGTAAATTCCTCTGTAAATATTGTACGATATACAATAAATTATTCTGTGGGAAAAGTATAACCATTGTCAATAAAATATAAGTAAAAATAACTTTTTAAGTGTACTAAAAACTATTAATGATAAAAAAATACTAATCCATCCATCCATCCAGACTGAAAATTGAATTGAAATTGATTAAAATTTAGAAAAAAATACGAAAATAACTATCGAAGTATACTCTACATTTCCTTAATGAAAATTTATGAGTTGGTTGAATATGTTTGTAGCGTAAGTGCGTAAATCTGTATAAAAATCCGTAATACTGATTTATCCGTATATATATATATATATATATATATATATATATATATATAATAATAATATAGGATAAATCAGTATTACGGATACGTATATATATATATATATATATATAATTTAAGGTCGTTTAAAAAACGAAAAGAACCGACTTCTAACGTCGCGCTAGTCAAAGTAGCCAGTAGACGTAGTAACTATTACATAATCTGTGCCAGAAGTTAGTAGTAAGTCGTCGAGATAAGTAAATGAATTATGACGCATTGTTGATATATTAAAAACGGGTCGGCCAATTACGTTAAAATTTAAATGGGACCACTTGGGAAGGGTTGGAACAAAAAAAGAATTTTCCAAATCGGTTCAGGCATCTTCGAATAATCGGTGAACATACATAAAAAATAAAAAAGTTCCGACGAATTGAGAACCTCCTCCTTTTTGAGAAGTCGGTTAATTTTACAGATACTGATAAATGCAGACGCACTGCAGATTCAAGATAAGAAACGCCCCCTGTACAACGCGGCATCGATAATTTTGTTAATAAAATTAATAACAATGTCCTCCACCTTGTTTCTCTTATCTTGGCACTGGTTGCTTATTACGTCAATGAACACACATATCATATGCATTTATACTCTGCACAATTATATTTGTATGTATGACTGTAAGTGTGAAAATATTTGTGATCTTCTCATAAAATAACTGAGCATGTCTCGTCTAATTTAGTTACAATGTTATTTATGCCACTCACAGCATTTCGTAACCAGTTCCTGTCCATCCAAAGGTTGTCTGGTAAAGAACTCTTTAAGCGATAACTCCTTAAAACGACTTATCGTAAAATACTTCTTGTTATATAACTATCTAGTTTCTATTTATTGTACACTAGCTCTTGCCCCGGATTTCGTCCGCGAAGTTAGTAAAAAATCCTATCGTATGTGTTAATCCAGGTATATAATAAACTATCTGTATGCCAAATTTCATCTAAATCCGTTCGGTAGTTTTGGCAACAAACATCCACCCAGACTCAAATTTATTAATATTTTATTATTTATTAATGATTTAAATAATATTATTACTTGTAGCCTAACAAGTAACATCAAATGTGGTACATGTGAATTTTAAAAGCACTTTGTTGAAAAATAAAGACAAGTGTAAAACTATGTGTACTACAAGTTATATGTAACTATTAACTATATACTATACAAAAACGTGCTTCGTGAATATTGTGCTGGTACTCAATATAATACTGTTAGCAATTATACTTCTGTGGTGATTTATCTGAGCTATGGTCGAAGTTTCCATCCATATACTATCGATCGTCCTTTGCCAATTTCCAATGATCATGTCTAAGAACTAGGTATGGACTTTATAGTACACGTTGTTTCAGACATTAAGTCATACAACTGAACAAGAAACGATTCTGTCACGACACAGCATTTGACTTCGACAAAAGTCCGTGACATACGAAGAATGTTAATGTTAAGTGTAGTCAGAAATCGACTCAGTTGTACACGATTGACGGCTGTTGTACTACTGTGGTGTTAAATTAGGACGCGGAGTTCTCGGAGGTGTGCGATAAGGGAGGTCAGTCGTGTTTACAGTTTTGGTACCGAAAGTTACGGTACTTACACATGTCTTTCTGGATACTTAAAAACATACCTCCTTCCGTAGAAACGTTAAGTGAATTAATTAGTTTACAACACTGGTTATTTATTTACGGTAAAATGACAAACAAGACGCTTGCGTACTGGTAGTTGACGATGTCTTCTATGCCTATTTGTAAGTAAATACTGTGCCATACAAAAGTCTTGAATGCCATAATTTTGCACGTTCATTATAATTTGTCCATAATCGACATCTGAATGTTGTCTTTCACCCTTGTAACTTATTAGCCACTTTGTTCTTGTGTATTTTTTATCCATTAATTGTTTTATTCAATGTCTGAAGTAATAGGTGCCGTTCAACTCTCCATAAATCAGTAAACTGATGAAGTGGTGATACCTTCGATATTGTGGTATTGTAACTAATTGCTAATTTCATTACTATTTGAAATAATCAAAGTATTTAACATACTATGTAGCAGGTTCCAGCCAAAGGATAGAAAACTATTTTGAGTAGTAAGTGCTAATAAATCAGTAAATTAACACTCAATTCAACCAATACAGATGAAAGCTTTCAGATAAAGATATTTTAAGTCATCGGCAACTAATTAATTAAAATTCTTCACCGCTCTCACGAAGTTCTAACAAACGAGGTGTTAACGCCATCTATTGTCTCAAAGATGTTATCTCGATGCAGTTGTGATTCAACGCTTCTTCGTTCGTTCGCGCGCGTTTGTGAGATGAATCCAGAATAAGGACGCACGGTTCTTGGAAGTTTCATTTTTTTTCTTGTATATTTTTTTGAAAATATGTTGTGGCACGTAAGGTATTCTGCCACGTAAAGTATTCTGCCACGGTTGCGGTCGACACGGGTAGAGAATAGCAATATGGCATTGTATGGAGAGTATGCTACTGGTTGTAAAATTGTTTCGATTTACAACTTGTACTTGGTTAGTAGGTGTCTTTTCTTTGAAGCTTTTGAGGATTGTTCAAATATATTATTTTGATATCGAGGTAACATACGAGTGCGTCATGGCATGGCTTTATACATTTATGATTATCCAAATGAGATTATTTTTTATCTTAATTAAAATATTTTTTAATATTTATGCTGAACCCTTAAAAATCGAAGTGCCGACTGAGAGTAGCCTACCTTCAACTGTTTAGAAATAATAGGCTAAAGATGACGGTTACTTATTTTTTTTTCTATGTCTATCCCCGAAAATAATCTGATGATGCTGTGATGAAAAGTGTGCATTAATTTACTGGCCCACAAAATGCTTAAAAAGTCGAATAATCGCTATCAATACTTAATACAAATGCCAAATACACTCAACGTGTGGAACTATACGACCATAAATCTTCGAGTAAAAAGATCAAATTAGCCATAGCCTAAAAATAAGGGAATTCAGTAAACAATGCCCATATTCTTAATAGCCAACACAAATGGCTAAAGCACTCCAGCCTACAAAGATTCTTTGTTTACGCACCCAATACCCATATAGCGTCTGGTTTATAAACTTTTGAAGTGTATGAGCTATATGACCCAGATATGGATTGGGAAAGGAAATCCGTCAGTGTGTTGTTTTTAGGAATTTTTTTGATGAATCAGAAACAGTGACTGATGGAAACCTGTGAAGGGAAGTGGGGAGGTTGGTTTTCTAATTTACTTTTAAAGCTTAGTGCTATCTAGTATTAGGCTGCGTTTCAGAGAAAACGATCTACAAATGTTATCACTTCACACAAGGCTAGGGAAATGAAGTCAAAGGTCTTTTACCGCCTCTATAATGGGGAATGCTACTTCCGCAATCGCCATTCTTTTATCGTACTGTTCAGCACCGTCAAAACGCTCACCCTCACATCTTACAGACCTGGACATCACGAACCACCCGTATTAACCGAGGATTTTTATCGCGTACTTGTAAGATGAGGAAAGAAAAAAAGATATAATATGTATATATATATATATTATATGTATGTATATATTATGTATCACAATTCGTATGTAACTATTGCTAACATAATATTTACTATTATTTCAGAACCTAGCTAAACATTATGTCTGAATAACTCAAGAGTGATTCCGACTAGCACGCCCTAAAATTTTTCCCACCGCTGCTGGATGACTGGTAGAAAATGCTTTTAGCATTAAGTCCTCCTTTTGTACTAATTTTGTGCAATAAAGAATTTGCAAACAAACAAAGAAACAAAGACCTGCCCGCCGCAATCTTCCAAGTTAGCTATATGATGGAATCTTTTAAAAACGGTATCCACAAACTCCTCAATGGTCGGCAAAGCATTAACAGCACTCATGGTGTTGCAGTTGTCCCATAGGCAACGGTAACCGCTTACCATCAGGCGGGCTGTCTCTTGCCCACCATAACATAAAAACATGGTGCGTGGTTCTTTAAGTGCGTCGTCTACGTTGTAGCACCATTTTTACGTAGCAGTTGCTAATCATTTGCCACTTAATTTTTTACATTTAAAAGGCGATGCCTTTCACCATTAAGAATGATCGAAGATGGGGAACACGCTAGGCCTAGAAATTGTCTGACTTTCAAGGACTAAGGTTACCATTCGGGTAATATAGAGGCAGACAAGGAATCCCACTCATTAGAATTACGTATGATGAGTGTGGAAGCAAAATTATTTCGTAGATTTCATCCTTGATCTGTTCCCAGAGACACAACTTCCCTTAGCAATAAAACTTAGTATCGTTACATAACAAGATGTGGTTATCCCCAACCGCGTTTGAACTATCTTCTGATGTTTATTTCTGTACGTTTCTTTTCATACGTATCATTTTGATAGTTTTATGTGAGGAGATTTGAAATTACTCGGTAAAAAACAATTTTGTTGAAATCTTTTCTTGAAGTGATTATGCTAGTCACGTTTCGAGTGAATTGTAATTTATATTGTGAAAATTGTTTTATGTCATATATAATTATATCTTCCTGTGCAATAGCGGCATTGTAAGACATTGTCCTACATGCTTTTTAGCTTATAATATATTTTATCCTAACATGATTCCAAAACTTAGTTATATTAGGTTAGTGGTTAATCATTTTTGCCATGACCTTTTTCACAACAACAAACAATTGCACGAACGTATGTATTTTATTTTTACCAACTCTTAAGTTTCCAAGTTTCATCAATTATCAAAATAACGCCTCGTTTAACGATATTTTCAGCTACCTACATTACACAATTTTCCAACAGCCGTATTTATCCAAACGCATATCTGCGCAGTAAGCCCATTAGCCCAACTGCAAAATCCCAAAATATCCGCTCCAATTGCAAGCCTAAACATTGTGGAATTATCTGTCGACTATAATAGAACTCTAGAATGGTCTACGTAAGCCAGTGTAAGTATTAAAGTACCACAGCACAAAAGTCTGATTTTACTAGATGCCCCACGTCTCCTAAGCCCGCACCAACAGTTATAGCCAATCTTTGATTTAATGACAGTTTCTTTTTCAGCCTAGATATCTATCTATACATTTACTTTATTATCTCTAGTTAGTTACAAGAATAGTACATTAAGGATGATAATCATCACCATCATCATAATAGTCTACATGGATATTGGTGTTAATAATTGCACGCCACTAAACACAATCCTTGGCCATTTTCATCTTCTCATACCTACCCAATAAGTCTTACGTCGACCCTAACTCCAAATTACTCTCAGGGTATTCTACTCTTCTCTGTCAATACACAGTCTTCTTTCAAGATCTTGTTTCCTCCAACCTTTAACAGTTTTCTTCCAATATGCTTAACTAAACTTAACTTAATGCTTAATAGTATCATTACGCTAATCATCACGAACTGTGAAATATTACTGCGTCTTTCGCAGATCTTTTCTATCTTTCAAAGCTCAAATCCCGTTAGTACCTAAAGCAATAAACACTACGTCGCACAGCTGTTACTAGTTTTGACCAAGGTCAGGAAATCCGCAGAATGATTAACTAAATTCAGACATTGTGGACGTCAGCAGTTAGTATTAATTTTTGTGCCAACTTTTTAGAGCGACATGAACTTTGTAATGTATAAACATGGTCTTTTATGTCTTGTGGTTTAGGGACATACATCATTGTTTTATTATTACCCTAAAAAAGCTTAACAGTCATTATCTTTATAATTTGATGATTTTCTTTCATCACATTTGATATTTACCCGTTTGCTTCTTTTTACAAGCTTTTAATTATTGACATTATTTTCTTTGATAACCTTTGCACGAGCCACAGGCATTACAAAACGTATTCTGATTGTATTTTTGTTGAGTGACTTGTAACTATATTATTTCAAATGTTCTATGAGCTCTATATATAAATATAAATCTATGCATACCTATGCATACAAATCTATGCTTACATCTATCTATCTATGTAGGTATACATTGTACAGTTTATTTGTTATAGATGCATAAAGATTTGAGTGGTTTAAGCTGTGATGTTATAAAATAACCGGTTTTCCATTTTTTTGGCCGAAACTTTCGATTAAATTTTATGTAGTTAATAAGCGAACATTTGACCACTATCTCCCCTGATGTTAAGATCGCAGATTTTTTTTATTTTTATTTTTTTTTATTTCTCTTACAAGTAATTTGGTAAGTTTAATATTATGTAACATATAAAAGTAATAACTGATGACTGACTGACTAAGATGTAGCTTGCCTAGAAGATACCTGTTCAATCGCGATTTAAATACCCCCAGATTGTACTTAATAGGAGCAGGCTCTAGCAGGGAATTCCATTCCTTTGCTGTGCGTATTCATTTTGTTGATTGTAAAATGTAGTTACCCTTGTTTATAGAATATCGTGTAGTGTATGTTATCTTACAACCGCTTTATCAAAATCCATCCAATCGATGACTAACTCAAACCCGTCTTATAATCAACCTCAGAAGAAGGTCGTACGAACCGTAACCTTTATATATAGATATCTTAGAAAATCTTTTGTAAACAAACACTGTTTACAAAACATTACTTGTAGAGAGTTACACGTAATACTTTACGGGTAATTGAAAATTGAAGTATGGTAATTTTAGAAATGATTGGATTATCGATTTCCATATTGCTTTGTAATGACTTTCAAAGAAATTCTTAGGAAATGGAAAATCTTTGTTTGGAATTTAAACAGGTCATGATTATTTATTACTACTACCTCAATACTTGTTTGATTCATCAGTTAAATGTTCTCTTGGCTAGATCCTTATATTTAAATCCCTATACTTCGTTTTGTCCTTCATATTTATCCGTCTTCCAGCGAATGTGACAATTGGACATTTACGGTTGGCTCCGATCTGTAGATATCGAAGGACTCTTCTGTATATTGAATGTCTAACTTATTATTATATTACAGGCTTTTTAGACCTAGTGCAGGGTACAGCGATCAACAAAGATACAACCATTGTATTGGCTTTCATCCTTCAGATCACAATAAAAATTAGGAAATACTACTCATCGAAAATAATGGTAGTGATGAATGGCACTGACCAGCGGAGGGACACTGTAACCTGCAATACAGGCTTATTAGACCTAGTGCAGGCTACAGCGGTCACCAAAGGTACAACCATTGTTGTTATCATTAAGTTATATTATATAAGCATATTCTAAACTATGTACCATCACATAAGCTATTATGAATAAAGAACTTTATATTTATATTAATTCTTTTTAGATCATTTTTACCCGGTGCAGCATTATCTTTTTCTCTTACCATCGTCATTAACAATAGTTTCTATGAAAATATGGCATATCCCTTCACACCTTACTTCATCAACTCCCAAATGTTTGATACGTTTCAATCATTCCACTACATTCATATTCTTGGCAATGCCATCGCAAACCAATCTCCACTCAATAGATACAAGCAAAATTACACCTAACGATGTATTTAATTAGGTGCCAAGTAAATCAAGCGATGACTTGTCTTCGGGGTTATAAATATCAGACAATTTGTTAACAGGCAGTCGTGAAACGGCGTCTGTTTTTTCATATAAACGTGAGATGAGAAATGGTTGCCGACCTATATACTGAACAAGAAGTTCGTTAGTCTTTACCCTACTAATGAATATTTGTAATAATTTGTGTATTATTTACAAAATTTACTTGCGTTAACCTAAAATATTGGGAAGTTGGTGTTTGTAACCCAGTCAATTGTTTGGAGAAATTATACTCTTCGTGCAATGAACTAATGATTCCTGTTTAAACATTTTGAGTAATAAAGTAGGAACAATTCAAAGATGATAAAACTATAGGGATGGTCTCAAAATCAATGGAAACTAATAATTATATACTGCGATAGATATTAACTGAGAATATGAGATAACTGAGAATGTCATTAGCATAATTGAGATGGATATTGAAGTCAGCCATCTATTATACTTGGTTAATAAAAGAATAAATTTTATATCACAATATCATAGAATTAAAAGTAGAAAATACCAAATACGGGAAAGAGACATAACGTCAGATATCAGACTTCAGTCCAGAACGTAGGGGGATGCCTCTTTTTCAAAAGGTCAAAAGATCAAGAATATTAAAGGCACCTTGACTTCGAGAATAAAGAGCCATTTAGCGATGACATCATTACAATCCTACATAGTAGAGAATCTGTGCGATATCTTTATTAAGATTGGCAGAACGAAGCCAACTCCTTTTACCCACGTTGAATTCCTAAACAAACAATTCTGTACTATGTTTATGACTTGTGATGTGACCCAATCGTATAACTCTGGACTATGAAGTATAATCCAAGCAGAATATACTCAATTTAGTTTTGTTTAATATCAGTCATTGGAACTGTAAAGCAGCATAATAAAATATAATATTTGATGCCATATTTTGCTTCAAGTAAAAAGTAATGACAATCTCTAGCTAAGAAAAAAAGTATGAATAGAAATTTTATAGAAATATAATATTTTCTAGTATAAGCAGAGTAAGTTAATTGTGAAAACATTTAAACTTTGAAGTGGCGTCAAATATTAGGCTTTGTAAAGCCTTTTATTGTAATAAAATCTAAAGTTTTCATTTACATCGAGTTCTGGAATACTTACAATATTGGTTAAATTACTTTATTATATTAAATTACATCATATCTTGAGTTTTAAAATAACCATTTCGTCGATATTTTTTTAACCCAATTATTTTAAATGTTGTTTACCCCAGACGCTCTTGCAACAGTTTTCTAACACAAGGACAAATAAACACTATCTTTTTATATAGCTGGTGTAGGTTACAATACTCTAGATGATTTATTCGATTCAATTCAATTTTGAGGGCCTGGTAGTGTAGTGGGAATATGGTCGGCTTTGATGGCAGAGGTACCGAGTTCAATCCCCGTCGTGCACCAATGGATTTTTTTATCGAAAAATGTATGTGCGCTGTTCACAGTGGCCCTCAGGTGAAGGAAAAATATCGTTAAGAAACCCTAAGTAAGTAAGTAAGCATGGTGGTAAAACACTATCTAGTGTCCGCCTGGCCAGCTACCATCCTCAAGTAAGAAAACTGTCGCCAAACATCTGATGTGTTTCGGCAGCTATCTTTGAGAGCCAGTTGCCATTCTAGGCCTAGCGTGCTACCATCCTCGACCGCATCATTACTTACCACCAGGTGAGATAGTGGTCAATCGCTAGCCTATATGATATTTAAAAAAATATTTTAGAATTTTAGTTCGTTGAATGTTTGTAGTAGTAGTAGTTGAGCTTTACATCCTCCATATTGCTTACTGACTTACCATCGTATTTTATTTTAACATTTAAACCTATTCTAAGTTCGTGACTTTGAAGTCGCGAACTAATTAATAAAATCTTTTTTCGGCAGTGGACTAACATGCTGATCATCATGATGACGTTGCTTTTTAACCCCCAACAAAAAGAAGGGGTGTTTGTTATAAGTTTGACGTGTGTATCTGTGTGTCTGTCTGTGGCATCGTAGCGCCCAAACGGATGAACCGATTTTTATTTCGTTTTTTTTTTTGTTTGAGGTCTCCATCAAGAGTGTTTTTTAAGGTGGGTCCACGCTAGACGAGCCGAGCACGAGCAGAGCACGAGCTGAGCACAAATTCGTTTAGTATGGACTGACTTACAAGCCTCGAACGAGCGCGCTTCGAGCGTTTGGTTCGTGCTCGATTGTGCTCCGCCTACTGTCGGTTTTTTGACGAACACAAAGGGAATTGCATCGTGCTCGATGACAGTGATTGTTGTAGACTCGTTACACTTGACACCGCAAGCCATAGAAATAGGAACAATGAATAATAAGGTAGTAGAAATGTCAAAAATCGCCAATTACTTACAAAACGCTTGTCGCCACCTCGCCGCGCATTCTCCCCACCCATGCCATCACTACTACATACGCATATATTAAAACGCAGAGCCACGCACACTTAAACAGCCCCACACTTAAAATTCTGCTCTGTGATTAGTTTTAACACATTCACAAACGGTTGTCTGTGAACTTACCAATGCGTTATACATTCAATTCTGCACTGTGATTAGTTCTAGCACATTCACAAACGGTTGTCTGTGAACTTACTTATACATCGAAAACAGTAATTTATTTCAGGACCAGTTTTCAATTTTCCGGTTAGTAACCGGTACATAACGTTCTTACGATTATTTCGTTAGGAGCGCGAGGGTTATAAAAACCTCATTAACAACCTTTGTAGTCCGGTTTATTCCGCGAGCCCGTGTCACGTGTCTGTCGTTCGATGCAAGACGCACGGCGCGAGCCAGCTGGCGTGGAGAAAGAAACGCGTATCTTTATATTTTATTCCAGCCAAATCAGTCAATCAAACAAGCTTCGACATCGTCTGTCTGTCTGTCTGTCTAGTCCCTTTATCGCAGGGACCCACAAATTCTTGTTGTTTAAAGAAAAAACAAGTTGAAACTTATATCAAGTACTTGGATCTACGGTATGTTTTGGGTGAGAACAAAACAAACCCGTAAGTCAACGCGATCAAAAGATATGACCGTTTAAGTTGCATTTTTGGCATATTTTGCGAATTCACAATGGAATTAAAACATATAGGATACTAAATTGTTAAAAACAATCCAAAATTTCATCGTACCAACGGGACTTGAACCCGCAACCTCCGGAATAACATGTTCCGGTGCTTTGCCAATTAAGCCATGGTGCAAAGTAACGTTACGACGAAATTAGTGGATTGCATTTGTTAACCCAATTATGCATTGGTGGCGCCATCTATGAATACTTATTACGTAAGTTAATCATTCGGAAGAAATCATTACAGTTTTCTAATCCGACGAGAGATGTTGCACTGCGTAAATCAAATATTATGTTTCTTTGAAGTGTTACACACTTAATATTTTTGTAAATTTCATCGTACCAACGGGATTTGAACCCGCAACCTCCGGAATAACATGTTCCGGTGCTTTGCCAATTAAGCCATGGTGTGAAGTAACGTTACGACGAAATTAGTGGATCGCATTTGTTAAATATAGGATACTTCCCGTTGGCCTAAAATCATGACATTTGGCATGAAACAAGGTCTAGAGAAAAAAATCTGAAAACAATAAAAATTTGTTTTAAGACCAAACAATAAACGAATTTACTATATCAATATAGATAACTTATTATTTGCGGTTGTATTGTCCAGGCATCAGTCTAGGGCTCAAACTGCAAAGTTAAGTTTGTCTTTTAACCTACGAGTAGTTTGAGCACTTGGTACGGAAGCCTCGGTGGGCGAGTCCAACTCAACTTAGCTAGTTTTTTTAAAGAACACAATGACCACACTCTTGCTCCACGTCTTAGGAGTTCTCCCCGAAAAGAGGAAGGAACTGAAAATGTGTCATCCAAAGACTTAAAATTTGAACTCTGTAAATATTTCGCTTTTATTATATTAGTGGGCAGTATGACTTTATGGTTTTTGTACCGAATTTTGAAAGAAGCTAACTAAGTAATACATTTTCAATAGAAACTGTATCACCCTGTTTAACCATTTAAGGAAATGATTTTCAAAAATAATATTATCTGTATAATTAGTCATAACAAACATTGATGAATTTTCTACGATTTTCCATTCCAGCCAACATTTCTACAATAAATATAAAACTGATACGAGCATACGTATACCGGTTTTTCGAACGAAACCACTTGAAAACCCTTATTTGCATGTATCGCTCTAAATAGAAGAGAATAATAAGAGAACTCTGAGGTAGAACTAAACTTAAAAGAAAAGGTATTAGGCATGTAAGAGGGAACGCGGGTTGCATTTTTACATACAAATGTATTTGATATTTTGTAGAAATTAATTTTGCTCCAGAAGCATTTTCCAGGGAGGAAACGGGGGAATGCATTTGTATAGAAAAGTGCACCCCGCGTTCCCTCTTAAGGCGTAACCGGTTTGCAAATTTTTCCGGTTACGAAGACCTGACTTATTTGACATATACAGCTAGTGCTGGACAAATCTCAAAACTAAAAAGTTGTCGATATTTCAAATAGCGGGGCGCAATCCTATTTGTTAATATATAATTTTATTATTAATTTAAATACTTCAACAGGGTTCAATTATAGCTACGTATACGAACAAATTTTTGCGTAGTAGGTTTATTTGCGACAAAACAGCTGGTTTTTCTTCTTACTTCCTGCAAATAGTGATATTTATTTCGTTTTTAAGTACCATACAATAAGCTGTATCAAGCATTCGAATAAAACATGCAGAGGTAGATATTTTAATTTTATTTCTGGACCATATAAAATTTGTAATTTTAAATGCTTTGTTATGTTTTTTTATGGTAACAGGACAAGCACGACGCTCGCCTGATGGTAAGCGATGATGTTTACCTATTACAGATATAGCGACATGCAAAATGCTGGACTTCCAGAATTTTACATGTCACTGCACTGCGCCTGTTACCTTGAGACATAAAAATGTTGAGACTCACATGCCCTTTAATTAATTTCACTGGACACCTTGCCATTTCAACCGAAAAACATTCCTATTTCACGGCTGAAAATTAGTTGGCAAAGTGGTGGTACCGCCCCAGGCGGACTAGCAGAAGTCCTACCACTACAAAATGTATTAGCTAAATTAAAAAACAAACATCATACATGTTTATTAAACGATGCATTTATTGTAAGTGTTACTGAACAGTGTATTTATAAATTCAATTATACGTAGTATTATTATCTTTTCTATGATTATACACAAAACATTTAATTTAATTTTGAAAAAAAAGCAGGTGCTATGCGATTCATAATTAACCACATAGCGCCTGTCTTCTATAATTTACTAAATTAAGTAAATATAAAATATAAAAATATAGGCATTCACTAAAAAACTGGCCAAGTGCAAGTCGGACTCGCACTCGTAGGGTTCCGTAACACGTAGTATTCCATAACTTTGATTTTTCGTAACTACAAAAATAACTTTGTTTTTCATAGTTTTTGTATGAAAAACAAAGTTATACTTGCGGTCGCTATATCACAACAACTGCTGACTGTATCTCGTTCAAACCAATTAATTATTAATTATTATTATTATATTATTCATTTATTCAATCTAACTCACGGGTCGTACACGCCCGGTCTTTTGGAGGGCATTGATGGAGCCGAAGCCAACATCAAGAGGCCCTTTACATTGTTTACTTAGGTATTATTAATTGATGAGGAGGAGATATGGGAAACTATATTATAAAAAGATGGTACATTTTATGAGACTATTGGGTGAGCTGATTAATGTCCGATTGCTGGTCTATGGGATGAGGTACGGCACCCGCCAATTATGCCTCATTACAAAATATTTAGGCGGGTGGTGACTTGCCACCCACTGAATGGACCCCCCATAAAGGCGGACCGTTATGTTGGCGCCGAGGGGCAACATTGGCGTGGATAGCTAAGGGTGTTGAGAGGTGTGCTGCACTTTCACTAAACGCTACTAGCGGCTTTATGCCTTTAACACTTCCACCCTGGAGCTTAGGTCTTAGCTCTTGCGATTCCCACCACCGGCCGGCCGGTCAAGGCAAGCCGGGGGTCAGAGGGTCTCATTTAGCCCTCACGGGATAGGGGTACGCGGTGTCGCCACTCACCGTCGGCTCGCCACGAAGCCGCCCCTGCGGTTTTATTATTATTATTATTATTTTTTTATTATTATTCACATTATTTATTTTCTTTCTTAGTTTTAGGTTTTTTTACAATAAAGATATCCAAACAAAAATAGAAAAAAATCATTACAAATAAACAATATTATAAAAAAACCTAAACCTAGAGTGCCGCCAGCAGCGGGGCAGGGCCCAAGCTACCGGTGGTTAGGGCTGCAGAGAGAGGAACCTCCTGACGATGCGTGCCGTGTCAAGAAGTACCGCCTTCTGTATCTGGCCCTTGATCCAGCCGTCTAGCGAGAGTCTCTTGAGATGTTGGTCGAGACTCTTCGCTATTAGGCCGTTCGCAGAAACGACTATTGGGACAATGCTAGTCGAATCAACATCCCACATGGCGGTAACCTCGAAAGACAAGTCAAGGTACTTGCTGATCTTGTCCTTTTCAGCCTTCACGAGGTTCTCGTCATGTGGGATGGTGATGTCAACTAACACTGCCCGCCGCTGGGACCGATCGACTATCACGATATCAGGTTTATTGGCGACAATAGTCCTGTCCGTGATAACCGATCGGTCCCAATAGAGCAAAGCATGACCATTTTCAAGAACTGGCGCAGGTGCGTACTTATAGTACGGCACCTCAGACTCGACAAGACCGTATTGAAGAGCAAGTTGCTGGTGGATGATCCTGGCTACGAGGTTATGTCTGTGCAAGTACTCGGAGTTAGCAAGATGAGAACAACCGGAAATGATATGTCTGAGTGACTCTCCGGGACGGCGGCATGCCCGACATATGTCGACCGTACCGTCCTTCATAATATATTTCCGGTAGTTGTTCGTCTTGATAACTTCGTCCGCAATTATTATTATTATTATTTAATTATTAGGGTTCCGTAGAACCCTAAAAATCGACCTTTTTAGGGTTCCGTAGCCGAATGGCAAAAAACGGAACCCTTATAGATTCGTCATGTCTGTTTGTCTGTCTGTCTGTCTGTCTGTCCGTCCGTATGTCACAGCCATTTTATTCCGAAACTGTTCGGACTACAGTATTGAAACTTGGTAGGTAGATGTATTCTGTAAACCGCTTTCCGATTTTTACACAAAATTAAAAAATATAAAAGTTTAAGGGAGGGCATCCCATACATGGAACTGAAACAAAATTTTTTTTTTCTTCAAACCTATACGTGTGAGGTGTCTATGGATAGGTCTTTAAAAATGACATTGAGCTTCCTAAAATCATTTTTTCTCAAAGTTAATCATTTGAAAGATAGGCGCGTCTAAAGTGGTAAAATGTGTGTCCCCCCCCCCCTCTAACTTTTAAAGTATAGGAGTGAAAAATCTAAAAAAAATATATGCTGTAGATCTCAATAAAAACTAACAACGAAAATTGGTTTGAACGAGATACGGTCAGCAGTTTTTGAGAAATGGCGACCGCAAAGATAACTTTGTTTTTCATAGTGTTTGTATGAATTTTGTAGTTGCGAAAAATCATAGTTATGGAATACTTACTACTGTGTAACGGAACCCTATGAGTGCGAGTCCGACTTGCACTTGGCCAGTTTATTTCCACTCACACATACCTACCACTCACACTCAGTCACACAGATTTTTAGTAAAACTGTTTCAGATTGTACAGCCCCATGAAATGAAGAAATTTGTTTAAAAGTTGCCTTTTTTGGACTTGTTGCACCGCATTTTTGGCAAAGTGATGAAGACAAATATTCATGTACCTCTCCAATACCCATTTTATTAAATGAATGATATGATTATCGAGTGGAGACTGGTCATACTAATGATAGTAAATATTTTCAAATATTTTAAGTCCAAGAAAATTACCCATGGTTTTTGTAACAAAGTGACGTTTAAATGTTTTTTTTAATTAACTTTTTGTCCGAATACATTTTTCTGAGTAAGGATTTACTTATTTTGCAAATTGTGATGACATCTGCGCTCGGCACAATGACACATTCGTTTTTCTTTTTTTTAATTTTCTATAAGTCTAATGTACATTTCGCTTAAACTTTTTGTCTTCGTGAAGAAAGATTGACAAAACAGATTTATAAGACGAGTATGAATGAGCCAGCCGGTAGAGCGGCTTCTATCGGCTGGCCCATTCACACTCGTCTCATAAATCTATTTCGTCTAATCTTTCTTCATCCATCCTCTCTAGATGTCCAAACCATCTAAGCATCCCTTTCCCTATCTTTGTCACTACATCTTCCAGTACACCACAACATTCCCTTATCACGCTGTTCTCCACCTTATCTATCAGACTCACTCCAATCATACTTCTCAAACTTCTCATTTCTACAGCATTAATTTTACTTTCATGCTTTTTCTGCCATACCCAGCATTCACTACCATACATGAGTGTGGGAACCAACGCTCCCCTATGTACAGCCAGTCGTGCTTTTTTAGACACGTTCATTCATTCCTCAAATTATTATTAATGTTATGTATTAATTTTTACAACTTTACTTTATAAATAAAAAAACTTTCGATTTAAACTTTCATGCCCCATTGCACTACCTACCTTAAATACATTTTAGAAGCAAAAAATATTGATGATATGTTACATTGAATGTTATAACTATGTATTTGTCTTAGCAAAGAATATCATATTAATATTATAACTATTATTTTCATCGATACATAACAATTTTATCGATAACTATTGACGAAGTATAACCGTACAATCACATCACTAGCTTACGACAACCGCATGCGCGTCGCTTGCGGCCGCACCATGCAAGATTAGCGAGCATGACAATATCGTTTGTATCTCATTACATTTTTACGTACGCTTGTACCGCTGTGGATGTTGAAGAACATATGCAGCAATGGTATGCAAAATGACGATAAAACAAATAGATTATTATTCTCGTAGTAAATAATTTGTTCCAGCATATTTAATTAAAAAACAGCATTAGAATTAAAAAAATACACTTATCAATAAAATGTAATCCTCTTATTTATGTAATTAAACGTTGTGGAAGAGTTTCCACAATTAGATATGCTGCAACACACCATTTTTGTAGGTGTTTCACGTCCGCCGTTTCGAACAATACTGACAGCTAATTTTGGGCAGTTTCCGCACAGTTGTGGCTGTCAAGTCACAAGTGCGGCGACAATATACGTAGAGTATGTGACTTCTAATACCTTATTATTCCTATTATTCCTATTTCTGTGCCGCGAGCAGAGCGACTAGGCTTGTGCTCAGCTTGTGCTCGGCTCCTCTAGCGTAGACACACCTTTAGCTTTGTTTGATGCAAACCCTTTTAGCCGTTTAAATATTATAAGCTCTTTTTTGGTTGATGAGACTACGATAGCAACTTTGGTAGCTCTTTGACCGCTGACGTAAAAAAAATCTAAATGGCGCTTCTGCGTATTACATGGGCATGACGCTTATCGCCTTAAGAGCTATTCAAATTTAATCGTCAAATTAAAAATGTTTTCTGGCTTAAAAGGCCAAAGGGCAAAGTAAGCAGTAAAATTAAGGGCTAGTGATAGTACGTTGATACGTAATACGCTAGTAAGTACGTGTGGTGTGTGATACTCTAAATACTAGTAATATAGTTTTGCATGGCACAGTTTCTTGTATTGGTAAAAATCATAGGCTTACCATCAAGCGAGCATCTCGCTTCTGTTACAAATTGTTTCACAAGTAAAATATTACTAATACTATCAAACGAGACCCAAATGATTCTATAATATCCCTCAATTCGAACATAGTCCAGAAATAAACAAGATATATTATCGAACGCTGTGAAAATTTCAGCAAGTCGTAGCATAAATAAAACGTGGCTGAATCTCGATTCTCGAGTTAAATAGACAACTGTTTGCAAAGGTATATTAATTTATTTAACTTATTGATGGTTCTTTATCAGAATAAGTCTTTTATAATAAACTAATGTTCTAGTAATATATAAAGAAAAAGAATAAAAAAGTGTCGCAAAAAAGTAAAAATAAAGAAAAATCTCGTAAGAAGAGATAAAAGAAAATAAAAGGGAACAAGGGTCTCAATAATACTTAAATTCTGCTATCTTCAATTAACCCCTTATTTTAGCGTCGGGGTAAAAAAATATATAAAATTCCTTGATGAGGTAAAATGCTGCATAGTTATAGAAAAAAAGAAAAAAGGGCTATTGTCGTAGAAATAAAAAAATAAATAGAAAGAAGGCATATTGTGTCCTTGAAATATAAAAGGGATACTTTTTTGGGTCATCATTGCCCACCTGTTTTAGAACCGTAATCTTACACATTCGTCTCTGGTGGTGCTAAATGGGTGAATACTGATGGAATGCTCACGTAAGAGCACTGTACGTGTTATTTTTTATGTATGATGCAGTGTATAAAATCTTGTTATCTATGTTTATTTTTGTTAAAAACAGTCTAAATTGAAATCTGCAGAGTTATAGAGGGAAACATTTAAACAAAATAAATCTTTAAAAGCCAATTTCACCGGTTCCTGATAAAGTTTCAGATAGTTAGTTATCTGACACAAATAACGCTTTATAGAAGTTGTCAAAAATCTCTTAGACAAGTCCCTAATAAAAAACTAACGAACCCGTGAAACAGGCCCTCAATATTTTAAAGTTTAACAATTTACATTTACTAGGTACATATTTTTTGTTACTATACTAGCAATGTGGGTTGCATATTACTCGTATTCTTGTTAACCCCTCCAGCTAAGCTAAAATACTTGTGTCTGGAGTGGGTTCACATCAATAGTGCAATGGGTGGGGATCGAACTCACCCATATATTGACGTAAACCCATTCCAGACAATACATGCTTACTTCAATAGTCAATAATCTTTTGTCTCTTCTATACCAGTATGATTTGGCACTAAAATTCGTCATCTAATAGAAAGTCCCAATCACGTTCGGATAGCTGATAGCCTTTTACGACTCTTCTACTAAACAAATTAATATTCAGTTTACAAATGGCCACATTGCAATTCAGCACGGCCTTGCTATCTGCATTTTGGATACGCTATCAGGAATCTGGTGCTACAGTCGCGTGGGTTTTGTATGGAGTATCAGTTGTGTGGTGAAATACGTGATCAAATAGGTAGGTAAAAAGGTAGAATTGTATTTGGGCATGTAGTAGGTACTCCTAATTATTCTAAATTAAAAGTTTAAATACCACCCCCGACTGATTTATGAATTACAATAATATAATCTGTTGATTGAGATCATTCCAATATAAGGGCCCAAACACCAGATTTCTGCTGTAAGTTTTTTAAATATCATATAGCTAGCCTATATGATATTTAACCACGTTTGACCACTATCTCACTTGTTGGCAAGTGATGTTGCGGTCGAGGATGGTAGCCCGTTCAGCCTAGAATGGGAACTGGCTCTCAAAGATAGCTACTGGAACACATTGAATTTTTGCCGACAGATTTTCTAACTTGAGGGTGGTAGCTGGCCAGGCAGACACTAGATAGTCTCCTACCACTAGGTTGGTGACGAGTAGAGTATTCTGCAGATTTCGGAAGATGCCTAAGCATAATATTAATGCTATCATGTTCTTACAATATCATTAGAGTAAGACAATTAGAACAGAGCTCATTATCAGCGTGTATTATATGCTATATTTTATCTCCGTATTCTTGCGGAGATGGAAACTACGTGAGTGAAACCGCGAGGCGCATCTAGTATTAAATAAAATCAATAAACAAATTGAAAGACTACTTACTATCTCACCTGTCAAGGCTCATTTCAATTTCAATTCACGTACAGTATTGGGTTGCTTAACGGCCTGTAGTGGTCGCACGCAATTGGATAACGATTTTCTGCGCGGGCGCATGCTAGTGACGTTCCTACGCTTTATCGATAGTATCGACACTCACGAGTGGGCTGTACGTTATGTGACATTTATTTTGTAGGACTTAAGTTATTTGACTTGAGATTTTATTGATAGCTGTTTGGCTTCTGTGTTAATTTAAGATTGAAGTTTATTTGATTAAATTTTATCAGGTGTTTGTTTTTTCTGATGATTTGTATAATATTGATGATGACAGGTAACAGTGAAATTAGTAAAACTAGTTAAACTAAAAGTTTCAATTATGATCCGATCTGACTTTAATTAAACCTGAATAAATTCAAAACGAATACCTATCTAATATTTAAAAAATATTGAGTACTGATTTTATCTGGTAACTAATTCTGTAGCAAAGTAATAAAGTGGTTTTCAAGAAAAAGTCCATTGAAACCGTTTGGTTTTAGCCATACCTTGTACTTGTTGATTCTGAATTTCTGTAATAATTTTAGAATAAATTCAGATTTTTGGAAGTCGGTTGAAAACTAAAACAACCGACTTCCACGCCCCGCGAGTCAATTTCAGTAGCAAGTTTGAGACGTTTATCGTCATATCTCTGGAGATACTTATCAGATCTTGATAAAATTACTATGGAACCACTTCAAAACGTACCCTACCGATTAAAAAAATAATCATTCCAATCAATTCAAAATTGACGGAGTAATCGTGTAACATACACAAAAAAAATACATACAGACGAATTGAGAACCTCCTTTTTGGAAGTCGGTTGAAAAAGGAGATCGATATCGATGTTATCTAGTTCTCATCGATTAACATCCCTACGGAATCTCAGTCTCCTTGTCGACGATTTACAAATTGGTCAACGTAACCATAGGCCAAACCGATCTTCTCAGAGAGGGGAGACATTGTGCTGGACCTTGAATAGGACAAAGATTTATGTAGGTACCTATTTTTATATTATTAGAGACAAGTATTTGACAACGATAAAATCACCTGATTGAAATGTTTATGATGTATGTGGTTTTTATGTAGAACCTAGTACCCAGTAACCTAGTAGTGCAGACAGTTTGACACAGACTTTTTCTTCCCAATTAGCTTTATTATACTCCTGAAATTCTGAGAATTGGTTGGCGCACTGCTGGTTGTTCGAATTTACTAGTACAAACTATGTCTAAAATCAGTCAACCTGATTGTGAGTCAAACAAGAAGGGTTGGGATAGAGGCGCTATGATGATTGGACTAAATGAGGTTGTGCAGCGATTCGTCTTACTGCTGGCTTTTACTATCAGGCAAGCATTGGAATAACGTTGTATTACAGAGCCAAATAACATAAAAACTATTACTATATAGGCTCTGTAGGCTGTAGACCTCGCGAATCTGTCTTTGCAAAACACACCCCCGACCCGATAAAGTTTAAAAAAGTTGCATCTTATTAAGGTTAGCAAAAAAGATGTATATAATATTTTCCAAAATTGTTGAAAACATTTTTTTTTTGGATTTCAACGCCCATATTACGTCTTTATAATTTTCTAAATAAAAAATTGACAAAAAATCAAACCTGCTCGCAAAATGTCACGAAAACCGATTGAGATATACGACCTCTACAGGAGTAGCCGGACATCCCGGACACCTGGACATCCGGACATCAGTTGGACGTACGAATGCATTTTTGCCCAAGATGAAACGGAGACGTTTCGCTCGTGCTTCGAGCTCGCTACTGTGACCTATGTGACAAAAGTTACGAATTCCGCAATATTTGTTTAATTAAATAGCTTGGGAACTTGCAATTCAAATGCTTCTCGTCTCCTGTCTGCTATTTTTTTCTATGGCGGGAGAGCGATTATATTTTTTTGACCATGTCGAACCCCAAATCACAGACTACGAATCAGTTACTATGTAAATCAAAATCTATGGTTCTATTTGATACTTTATTAATATGAAACTGAATACGGAAGCGGTTATTATTTCCTTTTATACCTTTTTGAATAGGGTATTAATAAATAATAATGTTTTGTTGCGTTTTTGGATAATGCGGGTAACGTTAAGTTTATGAGGGCGTAAGAAATTGTTGAAAAGACCGTTTTTTGGTTATTGAGATTTATTACGTTTTTGACGTAATCTTTCTAATTCAACGACCAATTTCCAATTTCAACAGACAAGTATCTCTAGAGATATGTATATAAACACGTCAATCTTGCAAGTCCTGCAACTAAAATGACTAACATAGCATGTAAAGTATTTTTAACAAGATTTTATTTAATTTGCAATGTAGGTATGTATGTTCTGTTGGAATCTAGCGACTTAATTTTGAAGCAGATATCTTCAACCGACTAAGCTGTAATTTTATATACACGTTTAGTTTAGATGACAATGCATGGTTGCTGTGTGACGTCATTCTAAATCTAACATGGCGGAACACCCGAAATGGCGGCCAAGTTTTTCTTTTTAAACGATCTTATTTAAAATAAACTGGCCAAGTGCAAGTTGGACTCGCACTAGTAGGGTTCCGTACCATACCAGTTACCATTACATTATAGATACCATTACCAGTATTTTATAAGATCGAGCGAAAAATAGCACTATCATTTTTCGCCAGCAAAAAATTATAATTAATAAACATTTTATTTCTTATAACGCCATCTAACGTCTAACAAAGGTGTTAGGGATCGACATTTCAATATAACGCCATCTATGGGACGTTTACCTAACTAAGCGTTCATAGATGGCGTGAAATGCTGAAAAAACACGTTTCTTGTATCGGGGGACCCTCTATTATTTTTACTTTATTCTGTTTTTAGTATTTGTTGTTATAGCGGCAACAGAAATATCTGTGAACATTTCAACTGTCTAACTATCACGGTTCATGAGATACAGCCTGGTGACAGACGGACACACAGACAGACAGACAGACAGACAGACAGACAGACAGACAGACAGACAGACAGACAGACGGATAGCGGAGTCTTAGTAATAGGGTCCCGTTTTACCCTTTGGGTACGGAACCCTAAAAATAGGTTTCTGTAAGCCAAACAATGAGCACATAACGTTAAATAGCAATATAATTTTCACAAAAGCCTTACATTTCTAAAACCGTCGATGTAAACTATGATTTCAGAGAATGGTCGCCTTAATTCCGTAGACTTACAATCGTCACAACATATCTAACTCGGAAATAATGCCAATTTCAACTGGCCAACAAGTTATTGAGAGAACTTTACAAGTTTAGAAACACTTTGGGTGGGCCCTTGACTATGGATAAACTGTACTATGTCTACTATAAAGTTACTAACGAACACGAAAGTTGATATTTATAAAGAATACCTAGTGATCCAAATCATACACTCCTTCGTGAGCGCAATGTTGGAATGGTCTCAATGAACAGATTATGAATAGATCAGTCGGAGTTGGTTTTATATTATGAATTGTATTATCAATAACAAATTCCAACAAATGTTCATTGTTATAAATATGAAAATACGGGACTTATCGCGCCTAAAACATTAATTTTATTAACCGACTTCAAAAAAAGGAGGAGGTTTCTCAATTCGACCGTATATGTCGACTGTATATATATATATATATATATACACATATATATACATATATATACATATATATATATATATTTTATGTTTGTTCGCGGATAACTTCGTCGTTTATGAACCGATTTCGATTATTCTTTTTTTGTTCGAAAGGAGATATCCCAAGTGTGGTACCATGGTAATTTTATCGAGGTATGATAAGTATCTCCAGAGATATTGAGATAAACATCTCAAAATTGGTACTGAAAATGAATAGCGCGGCATTGAAGTCAGTTGTTTTTTTAGTTTTTAAACGATATTATTTAATTCGACGTTTCGACCAAGTTGCATTGATCGTGGTCACGAGACGACTTGTGTGTGTGTTCAAATCGCGAAAGTTTAAAGTTTACAAATGTTCATTGCTCGAGTTAAAGGCATAATATAAATAATACCATAAAAATATTCTTAAAAAGGGATCGGAAGTTAGGTTCCCATTGACAACAACACAGCGTGACATTTCTTTACAGGTATAAATATTCGCCATGATACCACGGTACTCTGAACTAATATTAAAGGAGGAAATATTCGATTTTTGTTTGTTTGTTATGATTTAACTCAAAAACTAGTGGACCGATTTAAAACATTCTTTTACTAATGAAAAACTACATTATCAGCGAGTAACATAGGCTATATTTTATGCCCGTATTCTCACGAGTACGGGAACTACGCGGGTGAAACCGCGAGGCACTCCTAGTAATATCTATATAATATTACCACAGTTTTACAATCCATGAGAAACGCCTTTGATGTCGGACGACACCGCCGCCCGTGTAGTAAGTAAGAAATTACGCTATCAGCCGCAAATGTGCAAGGGTTGTCAAAAAAGAAAACCTCCGAGCTGATATATTAAAGCACGTATATATAATAATAGGTACGTACCTATTAGCATTCGTTTTAAATGCGTTGTGTTATTGGAATAAATATTCATTCATTCATTATACCCTGCCGTTCCTCTGCCCAAGTACATTCGTTTCCTATCTGTGTGATATTACCTTATTCTATTATTATATGTTATTCTACCCTAAGTTTAGAGTACCGTAGCTGTAGGGACCGCAACCCAAAATTTTAATACTCGTCAAATATTTCGCTGCACCTACGAGAAACGGAACGCAGCAAAAACACCCGCCCGCGCGCCGCTGCCCGGCCGCGCCCGCCAATATAAAAAAGACGTTCGTCGTGTGATCATCGCTTACCTCTGACCGCGATTGGTTACCGCGAAATTCACAAAAAAAGAAGCGCCGGCGCCGCGGATCATTCAATCCAGTAAAACTATTACAATAAAGAAAAGTCGCGAGTGAAGTGGTTTTAGACTACATTGGTGGAGTGTGATAAAAAAAGCGTGAAGTACTTGAAAATGGAATGGACTTGACGGTGGGTGCATATTTTTGTTTATTTGAGTTCATTTGTAGCTTCACTGAGCCATCGAGCCTACATTTTGGGCCTTCGACCCGGACTCCCGGTTATAACGTCAAGTCTCATAGTTATTTTAATACTTTCATTGCACACAAATCATATTACACCTCCCAAGTAGGTACCACACCCAACACGTGCTTGCACTTTTTATTTGTGTTTTACTAATAAACCACACAGGTTCCAACTTCAACCTACACTTTTTCAAACACTAAATAACATATTTTATGCAATCCTTATTGTTTAATACGAAAATATAGTGTTTTTTTTATCGAAAACAGTGACACGGGTGCGTTGACCTTTATGTGATAGTGAAACAAATTGCATCGTAACTTTCTGAATTTCATAGTACTAGCTCATTTCTATAGTAATATCGCTTATTATAAATGTCTAGCATCGTGTTATTGTAGAAACAAATGCCTACATTGTGTATTTACTGTGTTTTATTGTGATTACTTTGCCGGTTAGACCTCTCTAACACCGGCACCGCCCGGCAGCCATTACGTTTCGTCTTGCGTAGCGGGAAAATAATACGTAATTAAATTTTTGTGGATTTATTTTCTAGGATAATTTATTTCGACGTTTTCGGTTGTTGTATCGTAATTTAGTGACTCAAAATGACTGGTAAAAATACTGTTCCTGACTCGGATCTCGACGATCAGGTTCATCCTTTCTTGACGTCAAAGGAAATGTGTTTTCTTCGCATTCAACATTTATATGAAATGTCATTAGAAGTAGAAACAGATGTAACTCATTTAGCCGAGTTTTCTGCACGGATCGATGACCTCTCAGACATCCGAGCGGAATACAATAGGTGCGTTATGGAAATAAATTCACTATATCGGAAATACAAACCAAATTATGTCCCTACGTATAGCGAAATAAAGGCGTTTGATGTACTTTATTATGCGATTCGTAAAGTTTCCAATGGCCTTCACCCACCCGAGCGTCCCGCCAAGACGGAACCCGGTGGCAAGGAATTGCAAATAACTAGGCGGTGCGTAAAGTTACCCGAATTACAACTATTTAAATTTGATAGTAAACTCGAAAATTGGATAACCTTCCGTGATACGTTTACGAGCTTAATTCATGATAATCCCGCGATTACTGATGTCGAGAAATATTATTACCTTATGTCATCGGTTAGCGGTTCGGCTTTATCTATTGTGAAATCAATGCCAATCACAGCTGATAATTACAGCATCGTATGGAGCGCCTTAGTTAAGCGATTTGAGAATAAGCGCGCGCTTGCTTCGGCGTATTTAGACAAGCTGTTTAACTTTAAACCGTTGATAAGCGAATCGGCCGCGAACCTTAATAATTTTCTCCAAACTTATCATGAAAATATTACAGCTTTAGAACTTCTTAAAATTCCGGATTTATCTAGTTTTATACTATTCCAAATATCTTTGCGAAATCTCGACCCCGTGACGCGCCGCGAGTTCGAACAGACCGTGCCGCCGGGCGAGATACCTACCGCTAAGCAATTATTGAACTTTATCGAGAAGCAAGCGCGTGTCCTTGAGATGTCAGAAAGCAAGTCAGTGTACGCCAAGCCGTCTACACCAGCTTTCAAGCCATCTACGTCGCGTTCAAACAAGGATACGACCACACAACACGGTTATAAACCTACTATGACCGCAGCTGTGGCCAGCATGAACAACGTTGTCGAACGGCAGAAATCCAACGTCTGTCCGTGTTGTCCAATGCCACACGCTATCTATCGCTGTGCAGTCTACAACGCGCTTACACCTGAGTCACGCACTGCCAAAGTCAAAGAGCTCAGTTTGTGTGAGAACTGTTTGCGTGATAATCACACCAGCGCTGATTGTCCGGCCAAACATTGTTGTACGGTCTGCAAAAAGAGGCACCACAGCTCTCTTCACATCGACTCCTCAGTCACGTGTCAAGGGAACGTTGTGGGTCTCACATGTTCGACTGATCAGACAGTCCTGCTTGGCACCGCGGTCGTACACGTCGTGGACGCATGGGGACACTTCCATTGCGTGCGCGCACTTATAGACAGCGGCGCTATGTCAAGCTATATAACACATAGTTGTGCGAAGAGGCTAGGATTACCTCGTCGTAGATGCGATGTTCGAACGATCGGTCTAGGCGGGAACCAAGTTGATAACTTTGGTCAAACCTCGCTCGCAATAAAACCGCGACACGATACATCGCCCGTTCTTAATACGGACGCGGTTATCGTCGCGAACATAGCCGGCAATCTACCGACAGTTAGGTTACCTCTTGATATTTTAGATCGTTATCAGAATATCGAGTTAGCGGACCCAGCGTTTCATCGGCCCGCGCCGGTGGACTTATTGATAGCAGGCGACTTATTTCCTTACCTATACGACGGAGATAAAATACTACCGGAACGCCCGGGTTTGCCCGTGATATTAAAGTCTATCTTCGGATACGTTATCACCGGTCAAATAGATTGGCGCGATAGCAATAAAAAGAGTTTAGACTCGGATAACCACGCTTTTTCCGGATTTTCTAGTACGGATAACTTAGACCGGGTGATGAACGCGTTCTGGGAAGTCGAGAACGTACCGTCGGAACAACCAAAGAAACCCGACGACGTATTAGCAGAAAAGTTGTTCGCGCACGAACATAGTCGCGATCCGAACACCGGTAGATACGTTGTTAGGTATCCGTTTCGGCCGGACCACAGTCTCGGCGATTCTCGACAGGTGGCGTTACGGAGATTGACTAATTTAGAGGCGCGTCTCGACCGCGACTCTCAATTAAAGTGTGAATATCACAAATTCATGTCCGACTATGAGTCTTTAGGTCACATGACGTGTTTAGGTAATTTACAAAACGTGGATTCCAAGTATTTGATCCCGCATTTTTGTATTCTCAAACCGACGAGCACCAGCACCAAGCTGCGTACCGTGTTCGACGCGTCGACAAAAACTGCTAATCACAAGTCACTTAATGACGTGGTTCTAGCGGGACCGAAACTTCAGGCGGATATTAATCAGATATTAATAAATTTCCGATTACATGCTGTTTGTATATCCGCAGACATCTGTAAAATGTACAGACAAATTTTGATACATCAAGACCAACGGCCTTATCAACACATACTGTGGCGCCACTCAACAGATCAACCGGTTCAGGTTTACGAGCTGGCGACTGTCACGTATGGGGTCGCTAGTAGTCCGTATCTGGCCATCAAGGTACTGCATACTTTAGCCGACGAACACGCAGATACGTATCCAGCTGCAGCTCGAGTTCTTAAAAGTGGATTCTTCATGGATGACCTACTATGGTCGGAACCCACAGAGGATGACGCTCTCCAGCTGCAGAAGGATCTACGCGAGCTGTTGCAGAGTGCTGGCTTCCTGTTATGTAAGTGGGCTAGTAATAGTGCTCAGGTGCTGGCCGCGGTCCCTGAAGATCACCGAGAAACTCCGATTGAGTTTGACGATGATGAAGATTTGTCACTCAAGGTTTTGGGTCTTCAGTGGCTACCAGGAACGGACTGCTTTTCCTTCAGAACGATGAAGTATGATTACGAGGTCACAAAACGCACCGTTCTATCACAGATCGGTCGTTTATTCGATCCTCTCGGTTTTGTTGCACCCTGCATATTTTATGCCAAATGTTTCATGCAGAAGATCTGGGCCCTGAAACTCGATTGGGACCAGCGCTTGCCTGTTGACCTTGAAACAGAATGGCGGGCCTTCGTTCGGGAGCTACCTCTACTTTCCGAACTTAGACACGAACGTCACGTGATGGTATCGCAAAGTACGACCTCTCGTATTTTCGCGTTCGCTGACGCGTCTACCCTCGGGTACGCGGCTCAGATATACCTACACACGACTAACGACGACGGTGATAGCAAAACGAGCCTTCTAATTGCTAAATCAAAAGTGGCTCCGCTGAAAACGGTATCTGTACCACGACTCGAGCTAATGGCAGCCCACTTGCTCGCCAAACTCGTCAAGTATGTCACAGGTATTCTTCAGGAGCGAGCTATAAGTATCAACGACATCTTGTTGTTTACTGATTCTTCTGTAGTACTGGCTTGGCTTAACACACCAAGCTACAAGCTTAAAACATTCGTGGCCACTCGAGTAACAAAAATACTGGACACAGTTCCCAGTACTAATTGGTTCCATGTAAGTGGTGAGAGTAACCCGAGCGACATCTGTTCCCGGGGTGCGACGCCGTCCGTGCTTCTCTCAAATCCCGAATGGCTTAATGGTCCCAGCTGGCTACTAAGTGAGCGATGGCCAGTACGCGCTATAGATGAGTTCAGAGACGTCAATCCTCCCGAACTAAAAACCTCCCTTAACACTATGGCGCTGGTAACGTCGGAGGAGTCCTCTAATCTCATCTATGAGCTTTCTGAGAGATATTCTAATTACACGAAATTAGTCAATATCGTAGCTCGGATTCGTAAATTCATCACGAATTGCCGCACACCTAAATCCGAGCGCACTAAACTTTCTCTAAGTGACTTAAAAGACGCACGTGACGTCATCATAAAATCCGTGCAACAGCACCACTTTGCCGCCGATATAATCGCGATATCAAAGAGCCTTCAGCCGCAGCAGTCTCTGCAAAAGCTCAACCCCTTCGTTGATCCCCATGGTCTCCTCAGGGTGGGGGGTAGACTTTCGCTCGCAGAGATTTCGTTCGACAAAAAACATCCTGTATTGCTTCCTAAAAAATGCAATTTTACTAATTGTCTGATCGATTATTACCATGTGCTTTATTTACATGTAGGACCACGTACCCTACAGAGTATATTGAGTCAAAAGTTCTGGATTGTGTCCGCTCGTAGCATAGTCAGACTACGCACAAGCAAATGCATAGCGTGTTTTAAAGTAAGACCGACAGTCAGGCAACCTCTAATGGGACAGTTACCTAAGTTTCGAACGGAAGATATTCACTCCTTCCATTCGGTAGGTCTTGACATAGGGGGTCCATTTTTAACAAAAGAGTCCATTCGTAGAAATGCTCGCATCACCAAGGCTTATTTATGCATTTTCGTTTGCTGTGCTACTCGCGCGGTACATTTAGAGACTTTATCCTCACTTAGCACAGAATGCTTTCTGGCATCATTTGACCGTTTTACAGCAAGACGTGGATTATGTCAGGCGCTAATCTCAGACAATGCGACGAACTTCGTTTCAGCCGGTAAACAGTTAGCTGAAGTCTCACAATTCTTAAAATCCAACACGGATGATATCTCAGGCGAGTTTACCAAACGTCAAGTTCAATGGAAGCATAACCCTCCAACAGGTAGTCACTTCGGCGGTCTTTACGAAGCAGCCATTAAATCGGCAAAGTCACTTTTAAAAAGAACCATCGGAAGCAGGACGCTAACATTTGAAGAGTTAACAACACTCTTTGCGCGAGTTGAAGCCGTGCTCAATTCTCGCCCTCTTTGCGCTCTGTCCTCGGACCCCAGCGAGTTCGAGATACTTACTCCAGCACATTTCTTAGTAGGCCGCGGATTGTTAGATGCTCCAGAGTATGACCTAACTAGTCTCCCTATAAATCGTCTGAGTAGGTGGCAGGCGGTACAACAGATAGCCCAACAGTTTTGGCGTCTGTGGCGCAAAGATTACCTTCACACACTTCAAACCCGCCAAAAGTGGACCAAAGGTTGTCGAGATCTGAAGGTCGGCAATCTAGTGCTTATAAACTCGGACGCACCGCCCCTTCAGTGGGTACTAGGCAGAGTCACTAAGCTATACACAGGCCCAGACAATGTGACGCGTGTCGTTAGTGTTCGAACCAAACACAGTGAATTCACAAGACCCGTAGTTAAGCTCAGCCCGCTCCCCTTGGAGCAGGATGATTAGAAGTCTCTATTCTCTAACTTATCTTACAAAGGTCAACCCATCTAGTTTTAAGTTTCATATACTATACAGTCCACTCTCTATAATTTACATACTTGTAGTACTAATCTATCTAGTGTAACCTTATATTTACTTAACACTACACCTCAGTGTGACACCCTACATCTACATTAATATTTTGTTATTCAATACACTTTTCAACACAGTATTTATTTATTTCCAACTTGGAATTATAACTGGGAAATCCTGTCGGATTTCGGTGGGGGGAAATGTAGGGACCGCAACCCAAAATTTTAATACTCGTCAAATATTTCGCTGCACCTACGAGAAACGGAACGCAGCAAAAACACCCGCCCGCGCGCCGCTGCCCGGCCGCGCCCGCCAATATAAAAAAGACGTTCGTCGTGTGATCATCGCTTACCTCTGACCGCGATTGGTTACCGCGAAATTCACAAAAAAAGAAGCGCCGGCGCCGCGGATCATTCAATCCAGTAAAACTATTACAATAAAGAAAAGTCGCGAGTGAAGTGGTTTTAGACTACATTGGTGGAGTGTGATAAAAAAAGCGTGAAGTACTTGAAAATGGAATGGACTTGACGGTGGGTGCATATTTTTGTTTATTTGAGTTCATTTGTAGCTTCACTGAGCCATCGAGCCTACAGTAGCTATACCGTCTACCCGCTTATTTTGAGAAATTGCCCGTCATAACTCTATACTTTACCGTACAGACGGATGGACAGAAAACAGCACTGTTCAATGTTTATATTAAACGGTCGAGTGAGTGTAACAGTGCGATTAGGACTCGTAGTCTTGGTTTACTACCTATTTACTTGCGGGGCGATAAAATTTACTTCGTCTCTCCAATCACACTGTCTATCTATGTAGGTAAGCCTAAATTAAGACGCGGGGTGCATTCTTCCATACAAATGTATGCCCCAGTTTCCTCCCTGAAAAGTGCTTAAAGAGCTACATTTTATTGTACAAAAATCAAGGTCTGCTGTAGCTACGCCCCTGTCATTTGCTTTTTTTGATCAACCAATTGCAAATAGAAATATGACCGTTCGAAAAACCTGAAAAATTTCCTAAAAAATTTGCCCAAGTTTGAAAAGGTTTTAAGAAAGAAAAAAATAAAAGAGCACGGATCATCACTCATCTGCAAAAATATTGTGTAAAAAATAATTTGAACGGATCAGTTTTTGAGGAGAAAACGGGAATTACCTTACCTTATTAACCGACTTCAAAAAAAGGAGGAGGTTTCTCATATCGACCGTATATATGTTTTTTTTTTTTTATATTTGTTCGCGGATAACTTCGTCGTTTATGAACCGATTTTGATTATTCTTTTTCTTTTGGAAAGGAGATATCCCAAGTGTGGTACCATGGTAATTTTATCGAGGTCTGATAAGTATTTCCAGAGATATGGAGATAAACACCTCAAAATTTGTACTGAAAATTAATAGCGCGGCATTTAAGTCGGTTCTTTTTAGTTTTTAAACGATCTTATTTTAGTCAACATTTTGTAGGTAAAATGGGTCTGAGTTGCTGTTGTCCCTATCACACTCTTGTCGGTTGTTCGGGCACTGCGCGATGGCAATAGTTTCCTTTAAAATATCTTTTTTTTTTCAATTTCTTGCACCCGCATTACTTCTTAATTTCAAACCTTCCGAAGACTAGTGTTTAAAATTTAAGATCGTTTAGAGAACGGACTTCAAATGTCGCGCTAGTCATTTTTTTTCAGTACCAAATTTGCGGTGTTTATCTCTATATCTCTGAATATATCTCGATGAAATGTATACCACCTGGGAAGTACAACCCGTAAGTTACCTTATTAATTTGTTAATTATACTTATTTATACTAACTATTCATTATTCTGTGCTATTATATTAATCGAGCTCAGTGGCGTGCCATAGGTGTGGCCTATGTCCAGCAGAGGACAGAGATAGGCTGATGATGATGATACTATTATATAATGTATACTAATATATTTAGTATAGTACAGTTATCTATTTTAGTCTCACTTGAAACTCTTCAACAAAAGGCAGTCAGAACACATGGCAGAGTCCATAACCTATCCTAACTTTTATGAGCTTTTTATCTGAGCAAGACCACTTGAGGTGTAGTAACTTGAAGTAACTGTTACTTATCTGTGGTTGATGGCTATTTATATCTGCAATTATTGTAGAAGGGTTTAATTGCTTTAAAACCAATACGATCTTGCTTACCTTTGTCTGTAACCGACTATCAAAAGCGGGGAGGTTATGAATTCTGTATGCAATAATCTTTTTTAAAAAAACTCATTGTCTGTATGTTTTTTTGTGGGATGTGGTACTCAAAAACATGGGTTGCTAGCAAAATGGCTGAGTGCCAGATTCTTAATATTAGGAACTTTATTATATTTTTTTTTTTTTAGTCAAATATCAACTGATTCAATTTCTTTATGAGTATATACGTCACGAGAATGGTCCTTTTAAACATTTTATCAAGTTTTGATATAGTACCTCTAGAGATATGGAGATAAAAGCCTTAAACATGCTAAGTACCTACTGAAATTGATTCGAGCACGGCACGTGGTTTTTTGGTTTTTCGGTTGCAATTTTATCAGTACAAGTAGTAGGAGTGAGGTCACTCGGTGAGATCGCGATGTTTACTTAATAATGTTACAAATTCACGATAATTTTAAAACTATCTATTCGTTCTGTATCATAAATTCATTCATCCTTATCATTCATTCATTCATCTATATCATTCATGTAATCAATCTGTGTGATTCTGATTTCATTCGTTAACAAACAATAGGTGCAGTTTTGGCGTGAACGTGGAAAAGTGTGTGTGATCTCATTGTATTCTTTCCTAAAACTTGTGTTCTTCCGCGTGTTAATATGTAATAAATGTGGATTATTAACCATTAAGTGCCGGTGAATGTGTGCGAGTGTAGGGAAACAGCACAATGTTGAAAAACATGCTATTTGCGTTCTCACCAAAATTCCACTGAAAATCTTCAGTAAACACCACATCTTTACTGAAGATATGACTTAGACTAGACTTTTACTTGACAACTGACCTGAAATGTGACTTTGACCCATCTCTACGACTACCATTCATAAAAACTTGAAAAATTTCAATACTTGACACTGGCTAAATACACTAATCGTGTGGAGCCATAAAGAAACAAAAAAAAAAAAAAAAACAATAGGTGAGACTATGATCATGTGCTTGTCTTTTGCTTTATAAATAAAATGACATAGGTGCTTGTGCAAATTATTGTGCGAAATACGTGCACATTAGGAATATCAAATTTATTCCAATCTTAGTAAATAATATTTCTTTTTACTTGCTGAGGCAACAGAATATACAATAGTACAACTACTCAGGACTCAATTCTTCTTAATTTTCGAGTTTAAAATGTTAAGTATAATGCACCCTTACATAAGGGTGCGTTACCTGGGTTAATGCTTCTAAATTTAGCTCAAGCACCCAAGAGCGGTGGTAGCGTTGCTCTGTTAATTTCAAAAATATAGGTTTTGTAGAAGCGCCCTATGGTTTCGCTCACGTTAAAATTATATTTCCGATCCTATGTTCCACCATATTATATGTACCTGGTCCCTGTGCTACTTAGCCACACGGGCTGTGAAGTGTGCAGAGGTTTCATGAGTGAGGAAGCACGTTTACATTTTTTTGTTTAGGTTTCCTACTAATATTATAAATGCGAAAGTGTGTGTGTGTGTGTGTGTGTGTGTGTGTTTGTGTGTGTGTGTGTGTGTGTGTGTGTGTGTGTGTGTGTGTGTGTGTGTGTGTGTGTGTGTGTGTGTGTGTGTGTGTGTGTGTGTGAGTGTGTGTGAGTGTGTGAATGGTTTTTATCACGTATCTCAGTAACTCCTAAATCGATTTGAATGTAATTTGAAATGAAGATAGTGTAGGACTGGAATTCACTTAAACTAATTTTATTTTCAAAAATAATTCCCTAAATGGTTAAACAGGGTGATAAAGTTTCTATGGAAAATTGTATTACCTACTTGGTTCAATTCACTCCAAACTCGGTACAAATAAGCCAATATTACAAATGCGCAAAATCTGATATTTTTCTCTACTTGCAACACATCAATTTCTACGCGGGCGAAGCCGCGGGGCTCAGCTAGTTTATAAATTAGCAGTGGTGGTCAGAATAATGTGTAAACGGTTACCAATAAAATTATCAAACAAAAAATAATTGCACCGCGCTTTTATGAATTCAGCCAGTGTCAATACTTTCTTTTAATTCAGCGATTTCCCGCCAACGCGCTAGCAACAAGGTGCGCAGGAAGTTTACGCGGCACGTGCGCGGCCGCTTCCTCACACAGGATGTTTTAAAATTCGAACGTGAACGGTGAACCATTCTCAGTTGCTACGAACGGTGTGAACCGTTGCCTGGCGAGCTTTGATTAGTGATTAGACTTAGAACTAGGCAGGACTAGGTATTTGGTTATCTAGGTACTCATAGTTAACTTAGAAATGTAATTTAGACTACGATGAACTACAGAGATCAAAGTATCATCTAAGTATATTTTATTATACGTGCACTCATTTTATATTTTACTTTGCTATACCTACTTATGTCAAAAATTTCCTTGTGATATAATTTGGACAACAAGTTATGTACTAAGTTAAGTACATATATGTATATTAGTACTTTACCTTAGATGCCTTAGATGCCTCAGATTATATAAAAATAACCAGTTACCTAAATAAGGTACAACTTCGAGTCCGTCTTCCTGTAGGTGTTTTTTTTTTATTTTTCTAAGACCATAGAACAGTATGAGCATAGATAAGTCAGTAAGTAGCTACCGCAGCACACGGCGCAACAACCTCAAAAACCGCAAGTTCATTACAAGACCGCGATCGCGAATGAATGAATGTTTATTGTCCCGCGCTAATGCAGTTCAGTGTAAACAAACCACGTCAAATTGTGTACAACCACTGAGAAACATGTAACGGGTTAAAAAAATTCAAGCGAATCAAGAACTCTCATTATTTCTTTAAAATAAAAGATTTAAGTAATGATTTAAATAAGTACTATGAAAGCTAAGTTGTGAAATAAGTACTAAGAAATTAAAATAACTTTATTACACGACACAATCCACTTAAAATAATAATTAAATGAGCACAAATAATTTGCTTTGAGTAGATTTTGCAAAACTGTAGCCTTAATACATTATGTGAAATAAAATACACAAATGTTTAAAATAATGTTTTTTTAAAGTAATAAAGGGTTGCATTTCATTTAATCCTCCTTAAAAATAAAATTTTAGCTTTATTTTTAACTCAAGAAAAATACTTATGATAATTACTTACTTATACAATAAGCTATTTGTTTGTAAGTATTTTATTGCACAAAAATTTAAACAAAAGGAGGACATTTTATACTTTATAGATTTATACCAGTGATGTATCACTGGTATAAATCTAGCATCAGCAAAATGTTTTTAATGTTTTTTAATAATTTAAAGTGCACCATTCTTCTTTTGAGCGCATCTGTGCAATGGTCGTGATTAGTCGGTAATTAAATCTGTTTATTTTATTGCACACCATTATTGAGAGTCTGAAATAGATTGCATTTAAGAGAATATTGTTCATCGATGGTAATTACCAACTTTCAGATTAGTGTTCATCTATAAAATGGCATTTGCGAATAGCTTTCAAGTCGCGAGTGAACAGGTATCTTTTGGGTAAGCACGCTACATCCTCGACCGCATCTTCACTTAACATCAGGTGAGATCATAGTCAAGCGATACCCATTTTCGCATTTAAAAAAAAGCAAGGTCAAGGATTATTTCTTGACTGATTACTGGATACTTAAATTAAAAATTAAAGTATTTTAATTATAAATCATTAATCGAATTAAATAAATAATTAAAATTTGTTTCTAAGGGCGTTATAAGAATCTTGACAGAATAACACATGAGTTAACAACCAGAGTGTTGAAATTGACTAATCAATAGGTGAATAGGGGTCAGAAGCTAATAAAAATATAGCATAAAAAAGTTACATTAAGTAAAGTCAGTCAGTCTTTTTCCGATACAAGTATAGACATTTTCATGGCAGTTTCATAAATTTGTGACAATTTTATTTGTACATACAAAAAAAAATTATAACGCTTAGAAATTAAGAGCATCCTATATTTCTCCATAAAGCTCTGTTTACTAATATTCATATAAAAAACCTCAGCTAACGCCATCTGGTGTCGGCGCAGGAGCAGGGCAACGTTATGTAATTATTTGTCTCAAGTAAAAACACTGCTCCACAAAATCTTGTAGTAAACATTTAAGATTTTTATTTTTGAGTTGCGTCTATTTTGATAGATTGTTTTATATGTATGTCAAACGTCGAATTGAAGTTAAAAATAAAAGTGTTACTTTTAGATAATTTTATTTAAGTAAACCATGAATTTAACATGTATAAAAATAGCTACATCAACGTGAATTTAACCATGGAAACCAATCAAGTCCTAAAAATAGGAAAGTTTAATTTCAAGGGCAGCTGTAATCCACATGGAAATTTGTCACACCCTTCAGCACCACCACAAATAAATTAAACCAAAACATATTGTTGACAGCCCTATTTATAACACAAGGGCTTAAACAATAAAAAAGTAATCTAACCCTAAAACCGTCTATGGTTTGACGTATCCATTTTTAAAGATAGCTGCCAGGATTATTTAAAAAGTTACAGTTAGTCTATGATAAATGGGGCGCGTGCTATACGATCCTATGAAAGGTAACATTAAACAGAGGTGGAATGTTGAAAAAATCAAGCTAAGCCCTTTTACACGAAGCTCAGCTATTTAATTTTATGAGGGGTCGTTAAATTTTAACTGTTTAGCTTTCTGTTCATTCGCTGACTTTATGAAATACGTCTGAAGATGTAATAACATGTGCTTGCTTTAAAAAAAATTTAAACTTAATTTTTTTTTACAGAATAATTGATTTAATGTAAGATTTTGTTTTTAACACCCTATACAAAAAAAGAAATATTTTATGAATTAATAAAAAATATATTTAATAATCTACCTATTATTTTATTACCTGTGCGTATATGTGTATTCAACTAGTAATTTGCAATACAAACAAAAATAAAACTCATATCAATAATAAGGAAAAATCAAGGCGGCTATTGAATATCTAGAATAAAAAAAAGCTTGATGTCTAATAAATGTGAAGTGCTGGTGAATGTGTGCGAGTGTAGGGAAACAGTACAATGTTGAAAAACATGCTATTTGCATTCTTACCAAAATTCCACTGAAAATCTTCAGTAAAGTCTACATCTTTACTGAAGGTATGACTTGGACTAGACTTTGACTTCAGCTTGACCTGAAATGTAACTTTGACCCATCTTTATGACTTCAATTTCAATAGCGTGAAGAATTTTAATACTTGGCACTGGCTAAATACACTAATCTTGTGGAGCCATAATGAAACAACAAAAAAAAGTTCCAGATTGGACAAGAAACTGGTTTCAAATTTCCTTTTAATTTATTTAGACATACACACAAACAAACACACACGAGCGCTGTGAATCAAAACCGGGTTATTTTATAATGCGTGTTTATTTAATGTTTAATTTTATACCGAGGCAACGACCTGCCCTGCTCCGAGAAATTATTTTTATAAAGTCATACTACTACCAAAGGGGAATATACATATCTCACGTGCTTTGGTTACTGACTCACTGTCAATTTGTACCGGAATTTATACCGGTAAAACGATATAAACTAAATTAACTAATTGAAAGTGAAGTAAAGTATTACAAACAAAGTCAAAGTCAGTGACACTGAATTCTGAAGGTGTATCGGTCAATGTATTGACAAAAATACTTTTTCAGGCACTGAAAATGCTAGTTCAAAAGTGTGCCTTATTTTTTATACGTTAAAGCTAGATAAACCATGAATGTGTTTAGTAATAGTTATTGGAGACATAAATGGTTTTAGACTTTTATTGGTGGTACTCTTGAAATTGTAGCATATCTTGCCAAAGTCAATTGTAACAAATAAGATGTCGCATTTAGAAGAATGAACGAAATTTAAGGCTATAATGCTTACTTTGGGAGTGAATGTCATTTTGATGTTGCTAATTTCTTTTAGCTTTTCTACCGAATAAGTTTTTCAGAAAAGAAGGAGGTTATTAATTCGACTGTTTTTAGGGTTGCGTACCCAAAGGGTACCAAAGGAACCATAGAACCCTATTACTGAGACTTTGCTGTCCGTTGGTCCGTCCGTCCATCCGTCTGCCTGTCCGCATTTCACAGGGATGTATCTCCTTAACCGTAATAGGTAGAACGGTACTTGAAGTTTTCACATAGTATGTATGACTAGACAACAAATACTAAAAACACAATAAAATTTTATATTAAAGGGGGTCTTCATATAAGAAACGTGTTTTTTTCGGCTTTTTTTTTGGCTTTACAAAATATGTATTGCTAAGTGTGGCCACTATTACAACAAATACTGAAATCAGAAAAAAGTTAATAATAAAAGAGAGTTCCTATACAAGAAACGTGTTTTTTCAGGCGTTTTATGCTCGATCTTACAAACCGAAGTAGATAGAGAATAGAGACATGAAATTTGATTATAGGGAGTATTATAATAGTTGCCATAATTTTATTTAGTTTTATTAAGTATCTCATGATACTTAATAAAACTAAATAAAATTAAAAACCCCATACAACAAAAACTTATTTTTCCGGCAAATTTTGTTCAATCGGAACCCTACGTGTGTGAGTCCGACTCGCACTTGACCAGTTTATTCATGTGTATTTCAGAACTCCTTAATTTATTAAGTAACCGATTTAAAAAAGATTTTTTGATCGAGAGGGTTTTTCCCGTTAGGTCCCATTGTACAATTTATCGTAATCTGATAAGTATCTCCAGAGATATGACGATAAACACCTCAAACTTTCTGCCGAAAATGGCATAGGTTTTATTTTTATTTTTGACACGATTTTCCGTAATCTCATTATAAAAAAATTTGCAGTTAACCAAAATAACGGCCGTCATTAAGTTTGTTTCAGGGCAACGAAAAACGTTACATGCTGTCTTACCAGAGATAAGTTCCAGAGGTTTTAATGATATTAACGTATCATTTTTCTTATTTCAGATACTAATGGATCCTAATAAGAGGAGTTAGTTGAGATTCCTTGAAACATGAATCTCGCAGCCAGTACGTTTTGGCGTGAAATGCCAATCGCTGTCACTCTCGCGCTGTTGGCAACGGCATGCTTCGTTTCTGCCAAAGATATTGTTTTAGGTAAGTTTTTTTTCAATTGACAAAGAAGGTCGTTGTCTTGTTGTTATGCTTCACACGTATGTCATAAATAGTGATTTCTCACTCTTTGATTTTCAATTTAGCGCGTGTGCTACTATTTTAAACTTGGGTAGATTCGTACTAGGCCTAGTTTTACAATCATATATGATTGTAAAACTGTGATAATTTGATGCTTTTTTATATATTCATGACGTCAGCATGTTTGAAGCACTCAATTTGGAACGACCAAATTCAATTTCTAGTCCAATTTAGGAACGTGACTCTGATATATTTAGATTTTAAGTAGTAAACTTCAGCTAAAAATCTAAGGAAGTAGGTACCTGATATCCTGTTCTTTAAGTCTTAATACAAAAAAGCTGACGTCTATAAAGCAATATTTTAACGAGATAATAACAAAACAATAGGCTTAGAAATACGCTTTTAGAATTAATATAGCCCTAAACCCCAAATTCGTATTCGACGCACTCGTATTAGCCAAAATCTTTGGAATATAAAATTTTAAACGAAGTTAGGTTCTGAATTTAAATCGTGTGTCAAAATCTGACAGCTGTGTAACGTCATTTATTTGGCAATCGGAAATGTTTGTTATTCGAAAGGAGTTCGAGGCGCCATATTCAAATTATTCCGTTGTTAAAAAGCGTGTAGAGTACCGATGAAGTACCTTTATATCCTCGTAGTTTTACTGTTGTCTATTTAAATTAGGACCACCCAAAATAGGTGGCGTTATGGATTTATAATATGGCAATTTGTGTTCTTGACATGTTATTTGGTAGTTTAGCGTCAGTTATTTAGGGATGTTAGAAAATGATGTAGGTGTGTAGCAGACACGTTAGGTGGTCTAAAACTCAGTTAAGCATTTAAATAGAAACTTAAAATTACTGACGCTTACTTTTCTGTTTCATAAATAAAATATGGAACCTTACTTGATGTTTCAATTCAACACAATCATTAAACAAATCCATGACATCCCCTCAATTTTTAATGTAACCAAATTAACTTACCCCTAATCAAATTAAAGTACCAGGGCAACAGGAGCAACAAGGATGTTGCATTTAATAATTCATAACGACCAGATTAATCTGAGCCCTGTGCAGCTTTCCCCGTTCGAAATTAGAGTGATGTTAGTACATATTTGAAAAAGGGAACAAAGGGATCACAATTGGCTGGTCATTAAAGTGAAGCATCCGGTGCATCTAATGAGTACCAAATGAGCGGGTTGGGACACAATCGATTTGTGCCCGTGAAGCGGTAATGCTTTCCGCTGTGATTCTAATTTCGAAAATTGTCTTCGTTAGACATAATTTGCCGTCACTACCCAAAAGATCTCTCGATTAATAAAACCGTGTAAAAGTGTTCATATTTTTGAAAATGGAATCTATGTCATTATTATTTTAAAACGAAACACTTTTACGTAAAACATTTTTTAGCGTGAGAGTTCTATTAGAATCAAAATACTGACCATTAGCTTTTACGATGCTTTTAACACATCATCACTTCCCGCCTCATTTCAACGTGATTTTGGCGCCACTTTTTGTTTAGTTTTTCTATAGAGTCAGCTAGAGAGATTTTACTGACGGTCTTTCTTGGAATGTCCATCTTTTGACAATCCTAAGTAAACACATGATGGTCATAGAGTTTTTTTAATATTAATAGATCTGAAGTTGTGTCTGGTACTTTATACATCGATATAATCGATTTAAAGGTATTATATACCTATTTATATTTATTTACTTTTATCATATCAATTAAGTAACTGAACAAACAAAAATCTTGCGTGATGGATAGCGATTACGTCTTTCTACAACATAATATTATAGGTATCGTGGAACGCAAATCTCCAGATGACCGGAATTCTGCTAGTCACTGCACTGTGCTCTGTTTTTTTACCTAGGCTTGTAAAACGCTTATACTTTTATCTCATACGATCTGTAATTTCGCTGAAAAAATATTATTAAATCCCATATTCAGGTATTCTAAAAGAACACTGTGAGGTCTCATAGTGCTCGCGAACGCACTAGAGTGTGTGCAAAATGAGAACTGTCGTAGAAATTGAGAGCGCGCGTGTTGATGGTTCTAATTTACTATTTTTGTTGCGTTGAAAACATTGCTCTGTCATTGCCAATACGACTAAAAATGTTTGATACCTTGAGTAGGTACCTACGTACCTACTCTTTGATTATCGGGTAGTACTAGGTGGTATTAGATGGTACTATATACCTTCCTTCCTTACCTTTGAATGTTATATTATGAATGTTCATCGTAAAGCTACGACGGTTATCTTTTTGCACAGACTATATAATATGCGTTACCGAGTCGTTCACACACTTTAAACCGATACATTATCGACATAACTTGTGTTAAATCCATCGCTATGCGTACATCAAAATCTTTATAAATACAGCCGTTAGTGTGATTTAAAAAAAATGTTTATTTGACAAAAGACACGAAGAGCCTATATACATTTAAATAGTAATCTATGGTAGAGATGCTTACTCGCTTCCAGCACAGAAAGATTGCAACGTGTGATAGGCCTCCAGTTATAACTATTATCTATTTATCGTCTTGATAACGAAGCAAGAGACTGTGATAAATTTCTTTTGATGAAAGTTTGCTTAGAAATATCGTTCCTGCGGCGTGTCGATTCAAAACTAAAGAATTGCTCGATATAAGTAATTTAAGGACAATGTATTTCTACATGGATTTTACGACAAAAATGGCCTCAATTGCCTTTATAGTAGTAGATAAAAAAATAAAAATATTTTGTAGAATATAATTATAGATTTACGAGTAGTTTATAATGAATAATTATATAGTTTTAAAATATATTTTAATTGTTACAAAATAAATATTTTGTAGCAACCCTGAAACAGACAGATTGTCAGACTTGCACGCCCTGTAACTTCAGTAGCTAAGCCACATTGCCCTTTATATAGAAAATATATGTATAAAAGGTTGAGTTATATATATATTTTTCGTAATAAGTACCGACATACAATTTATTGCGCAGATATTCATGCTGACATTTATATTGTGGGTATTACTTACTTCCGAGAAATCTACCTACTAACAATAAATAAGCATTTATTCTAGGCTGTTAAGAAAAAATCTATCCAAATATCAGATTACGATCATACCAACACCAGAATATCAATGTCGCGTGCGACGGATGTCGGTACCTTTGCCGCCAGTGCTGCCAACCTCCGCGCATCCTCCATGTTGGTACGCCTGACGCATTTACAATTTCTTTGGGAAAATCGTGATAAGAAGCTAGCCATACTGGCAACTGCGCAGAAGCATTGAAAAAATATATTCTAATCTTCGATAGAAGTACTTGTGTAAAGTATTTTATAAACTATCTGTGTGCCAAATTTCATCTAATAGTCAATAGGCATTTCTTCGTAACAATATACGCGTTAAAATGTACTTTGTTTATCGACCCGCCCCAGCTTTACATGGGTAGACCATATATGCCGTTGTTTTTGCAGCAGTTTTTTGCATCGAGTATGATGAATGACCATCTTCAACGATAATCGTCATACTTCAGCCAATTTCTACAAAACTTTAACGAGTTATACACCTAAACCTTCCTCATGAACCACTCTGTCTATTGGTGAAAATCGAATTTAAAATCAATTCAGTAGTTTTTAGGGTTCCGCACCCAAAGGGTAAAACGGGACCCTATTACTAAGACTCCGCTGTCCGTCTGTCTGTCCGTCTGTCACCAGGCTGTATCTCATGAACCGTGATAGTTAGACAGTTGAAATTTTCACAGATGATGTATTTCTGTTGCCGCTATAACAACAAATACTAAAAACAGAATAAAGTTAAAAATAATAGAGGGTCCCCATGCAAGAAACGTGTTTTTTTCGGCATTTCACGCTATCTATGAACGCTTAGTTAGGTAAACGTCCCATAGATGGCGTTATATTGAAATGTTGATCCCTAACACCTTTGTTAGACGTTAGATGGCGTTATAAGAAATAAAATGTTTATTAATTATATTTTTTTGCTGGCGAAAATGATAGTGGTATTTTTTGCTCGATCTTATAAAATACTGTAGTGTGGTACGGAACCCTACGAGTGCGAGACCGACTTGCAATTGGCCAGTTTTTGAGTGTATCGCGTATAGACAGACAGACACGGTGGGGGACATAGTTTTACATTATGTAGAAGATACACAACTTTAAATCAAAGCGGTGTACATTTTTACTTAAATAATACAGCTACGCGGTAGAGCTACGAATAAGCTACGAAAAATTAATATTTCGTATAAAATATGTTTTTTTTCGGTACCAACCTAGTATATTAATCTATGGTTCTTTTATTCATATTTGTATAATGTAGCAATAATTAGCCAACTATAATTACTATTTTATAATCCCCTGAACGTAGAACATTGTTATGCAAATTATTTCTAACAATTTCAATTCAATCCTAACAATTACTCAACTCAAACATCAATTCCTTACATTTCATTTCAAGAAATATTGCAGCAGAATCAATAATTAAATTTACAATTAGTGTAACTATTCTTTACAATGATTTCATTCAAAGTAAGTTTTTTTATCCGCTTTCAATATGGTTCACACGATTAGTGTATTTAGCCAGTGTCAAGTATTAACATTTGTCAAGTTTTTGGGAATTCAAGTCATAAAGATGGTTTTGTCATATTTCAGGTCAAGTTGAAGTCAATGTCTAGTCCAAGTCGTACCCTCAGTAAAAATGTGGACTTTACTGAAGATTTTCGGTGGAATTGTCGTAAGAACGCAAATATCATGTTTTTCAACATTGTGCTGTTTCCCTACACTTGCACACATTCACCGGCACTTAATGGTTATTAATCCACATTTATTTACATATTAACTCGCGGAAGAACACAAGTTTTAGGAAAAAATACAATGAGAGCACACACACATTTCCACGTTCCCGCCAGGTGTATATAGGTATCATAGCATAGATTAAATATGTAAAAGTCAAAACAGTGAGGTCGGGTTAACAGGGAACGAAATGACAGTTGGTATTTATACATTGACATTTATTATTTTAATAATGTAAATGATTTGCAAATTAACCAAAATCACTACAATGCCATATTAAAAAAATCTATTTTAAGTTTTTATATTTTTTTATAGGAGTTTGATAGTATGGTATAAATAATAGGTGTCATGATTAGTCAAAAGTTTTGAATAAAATAAAAATAAAATAAATGTACTTCTCCTTGAATTTAAATTACACACGGCTAAGTGCTGCAAAATGGTTGGATGTTTGTTAATCTCTCTCGCAAAATGCCGAATGGATTTGGACGAAATTTGGCACAGGTCTAAATACCAAACATGGATTAACAAGTAGCATACATTATAAAATACGAAATTCAGTTTGTATATTTGTCTGTTTGCTACCTCTTCACGATTCAACAGCTGAACCGATACAGCTGATGTTTTAATTTTGCGCATAGTCAATACGGTAGAATATGACACAGAATACATTTTTAACGCGGGCGAAGTAATATGGAAATAATGTTTTTTTCTCGCTACTCACAAGTGCATGTTGCGTGACTTTATACTAAAACTAAAATAATAATGTATTTTTTACAAGCAGCATTTTGTCGACGCATCTCTTTCAAATTTTGTTGTAGTTTTAGCACGGAATAATTAATAGTACTACGTAGTTTTAGTCCAAAATTATTCTCATCCTGTCACGGGCATCACAGCTTGTCTTGGACTTATATTGGTCACACTATATCACTCCCTGGAAACTTTTTCAATAGATCTACGTTTTCCATGATTTTATGTGCGTGTGTGTGGAACGTGACGCCAGCAACCTTGCGATGTTAGAATTAGTATGCAACTAATGTTGTTTACACATCCAAGAAGTGTGTTTCTATTAAAATTGTATGTTTAATCGTTCGCCGGATGGATTCGGAATGATATGTCTAGGTGGAGATAAATAGCATGAGTGAGACGTAGATTTGTGGGAATTTTTTTTTTAAATTATACCTATGTAAGAGGTCGTCGGGCTAGACGCTCGCCTGATAGTAAACGATGGCAAACTATTGTTGTGGCCTGCAAAACTCTGGATTGCCAGAGTTTTGGGTGTGGTACTTCATGCACTGCGCCTTTTATACTGAGGCAACTGTCACAAGCCCTGTAAATTCCGCTCAATTGGTATGTAGTCTAAAAAAAATTAACTAAACGTTAAAAAGTTTTTAACATCTTTCACGGGTAAATTGTTTTAAATTTACTAAATTAGCACAGAATTGAAAAATGCCGCAAATATTTGCTTAAAAACTTACCTACTACTTGTACACATAGGTTTTTGGTAGTTACAAATTATATGTAGATTTACTAGATTTTCATCAGATAATGAAATACTTATAACCAAGGAGGCAGTATCACCCTATTCATTCATTGTTAACATAGTTAACATATTCGTCCCATTCAATAAAACCAAATTTCCCCATCTCTGTCTGCAGCTCGTGAAAGCGCAATAAAGCTGCTTGTTCTGTCTATAAACGATGTCATTAAAATAATGTCAAATTGTTAGTAGCACCCACTCCACCTACCGCAGCCTCCGGAAACAGAAGGACATTATAAGCTTCGATATCTATCAGGTGGACGTACTCAGAACGTGTAGGGGCAGATAGCCCCGTGACAATTTATGAATACTTTAATAGCATTTTTTTTATTGATAAGTAAAGAGACAAGCTAGTGCTCGCCTGATAACGTCTGCTTATAACAAATAAATTGGCACTGTACTGTGCCTAATTATATTGACACACAGATGGCAAGTCTCACATACCCTGTAATATCACTAAAAACTGACCTGTCAAACTAAGGTAAATTTCTATTACACGATTGATTAACAGACAATGTGGTGGTACCGCCTCTGACAAACTAGCAGAAGTTCAACAAATAAAATATGCATTCAGTACTACGTTACTTTTATGTAACGATTTTTGTAGTATACCTCAATATTTGTATTATACTATGTCGTAACAGAAAATATATATATAAAAACGTACTTTAAAATTATATTGTCAGTTACTTTCAGGTAGTCATTATTGGAAACCTCTTCCCATTGGATGAGCTGTCTACTTGTTTGATACCTGTTGCATTAATAAAAAATATGTATATACATCTGAAAATTAAAAAGTATATGCTATAATATCTTTTTTCCTCATTAAATTTAATTTCTGCATTGTTTTCTCAATATCAAGTATCTCAAATAAAGAAGAAATTATTGGACAGTAATGAAACCCATGTGAACTAAAACACGAGCAAATGAGCTTAATCCCTCATCCCTTTGGCCCTGAAATGAATCCTGTTCTCCACATCTGCAAAGACATATAAATCGTCTAAACAAACCTTTATATACAGTCACGAAATGTAACTCGAAAGTGGCGATGATGCTTAAAATGCCGTAAAAATTTTACGGTTCAAATGAAAATAAATAGTTTTCCACCATGTTCCATTTAAGAGGCACAATAAAATGTTTACAGCATGGGGAAAATAGACGGGATGACTCGAGCATTTCGTAATGCTGTATTTATAACAAAAACAGAGTTATATTTTTATCGTATACACCTGATAATAAAAGCGCGTAAGTTTTTATATCAGGTAAAAATATAGTCGCATTTAACTTTATTTTAACACAAACAAAGACACTTTAATTAACTTTGGGTTAAGGTTCTTTTACATACTTAAGAATTGTTTTCACAAAATATTTGAACAGGGACCATGTTTTTCACTAATTATGAGCTTCCGATATTTCGGCACTGTTGTATGCGCCATGTTTACGGAGTAACTTAATAAGTAAGTAAGTAATGTTTTCTGTCAAACTGCTTGCATAAGATAAATCTTAGTCTATAAATCTACAGTTACTGTATTTAGCATGGATCGGAGTAAAACAGATTTGTCGCTGACCACACCCTATTTCCGATCCGTTCGTAATCCGCTTCCTATTAAAAAAACCTATAATTAACTGACTAAATCTAAATTCTACTTATTGGACATATCTAGATCTTGTCATCTTACATTACTTATTTTAGTATCTTTGATCAACCTAAGTCAAAGCTAAGTACTAAAACTTAGTTAATACAACGGTTGATGCTTTCAGCAATAGTGTAGAGGCTATTCATCTTAACATACACGTTACTTTTAAGCCGTGCTTAACTCAATCTTAACCTCTTGCAAGCCCTCATTAATTAGCAAGTCTGAGAACCTCACCTCTGCCACGTAAATCAAGACATATTTTCCGGCAAACTGCAATTAATTTACAAGAACATAAAGTACCTTTTATTTATGGGGTATCATGTAAATGATAAAACGCAAAGTGACAAATTCGCCCAAGATCGGTGATCCTAGAATACGCCCACTTTATATAGCGTTAAAAGTGTTACTTTATTATCGCACTTAATACTTAGGCAATAGGATTCATCAAATTATTTGTGGCTGTATAATATGTAATAATATGTTCAGAAAACTAAATTAGACGCAGTTTATTTGGCGTGCAAATATATGAGGGTTGTCGGATTATTTCGAGATTGTACAAATGTTCAGCTTTTGGTTTATGGTGCAGCGTTCTAACGATGCGTGAATGTAGAAGCTCTATTTAAGCCTTTGAGGTTAAGTAGAATGTATGCAGGGTGTCGTCAAACTGTCTGCGTTGATCACGATCTATATGCATGCCTAGGTATACCCGTGCCGTTCCAATTTAATTGTATTAACGATAAAATGGAATTGTGTTGCACAACAATTTAAGATCGGTTTATAAATCCGAGCTTAGACCGCATCGACCACTATATTTCAGCGCAGTAGGTATTTAGCGATACCTCCGTCCGTCTAATCACGTAGCGGAAAACTGTCAGCCAGCTAGCAAAAGTGACACAATTTCGAATATTTAAGCCTTAATCAGAGATAGTGTCAGTAAAGTGCATGTCTCTGCATGTGCATGCCTTTTTAACCGACTTCACAAAAAAGGAGGAGGTTCTCAATTCGTCTGTATGTTTTTTGTTTTTTTTTTGTTTGTGTGTTTTATATTTTTTTCCCACTGCTGGGCAAAACTCTCCCTCTTTTCGAATCTATCTACCCGGCCAGGCAGGTGAGCTACTATACCGTCACGCCTCGTCTTTCGTCTTTCCGACATAAAAAAATAAAATACAATGCTCTCATAGCTATTAGCAATTGTAGAAGCAAAAATAAATAAAAAAAGACGTGCAAAAATATCTCAAGGTAACTGCAACGCAAAAACAAATATCTACATTACTAAATTACAATAATGGCCGGCTATAAACAATAACACCAGTTAACATCAAAAGAAGCTACACATAAAAACTAGATGTTATGAATTGCACCTTGCAATAAAACATAACAAAGATAGTTTTTATACTCAAAATAATTTACAATTATTTACATTCCATATTTATATTAAAGACTGTCTAAATATTATTACCAAATTTAATACTTGTTATAGTGTATTGTATTGTCCAATATAATAGTATCTTAACTTTAGGACGCAATGGCAGAATGAATCATTTCGAGGCTCGGATCCTGTAAAAAAGATTATTTTTATTGGTGTTCTATCTTTTATCCGTGTTACTAGTGTTCCGTACCCAAAGCATAGAAAAGATACTACCCCGAAGGGTGCCAATAGGACCTTATTACTGAGACTCCGCTGTTCATATGTCCGTCCGTCGTCTGTACTGTAACAGGGCGCACATAAAGTGGCAAATCGTGCAATATTATTGTCGCTATAGCAATAAATAATAAAGACATGTAAAGTGGGTTTCCCTTAAAAAATCGTGTTTTTTTCTGCCGTTTTTCTGAACCGTAATAACATTAGACATTTTCATAGTGTACTATGGTTGCTATGACAACAAATAATATAATAAATCGAAAAAAACCAATGCCACGCTAGTCATTAACCGGCTTCACAAAATAGGAGGAGGTTCTCAATTCGTCGGAATCTTTTTTTCAGTACTAAGTTTTAAGTTTATCTCCACTGGAGATACTTATCAGATCTTGATTAAATTACAATGGGACAACCTTGGAAATGTACCCTACCAATTAAAAAAAGAAATATTCGAAACACAATACAATTGACGGAGTAATCGCATAACATCCAAAAAAAACTCCTCCTATTTGGAAGGCAGTTGAAAATAAAAATGTAAAGTAAAGTGAGTAAGCTACATTCCAACCTTTATAAATATGAAAACAGAACAAGTATTTGAGTAGTATGCCGAACAAACTGACAGACACACTGAGAGGTAGCGTGCTATGAATAATGCATTGCTACAACGCAAATATTTTAGCGGCAGCTGCTCGTTTCAATTTTCAGCTGTCAATACTTCATTTGCAAATATGCATTTGCAAGTTCGAACATTAATTTATTGTGCATCGTGCTTCGGAATGGACTTGCGAATTATTATTAAAAATTATTTTAATTACATATTAAAACAAGTCATATATTTTACTTTAAGCTTTCGCGATTTAACACATAGCTATAAATAATAAACGATCTCGTTCGAGAGTTCATCTCGTGACCACGATCAATGCAACTTGGTCGAAACGTTGAGTTAAATAAAAATTAATGTTTTAAGCGCGATAAGTCCCATATTTTAATATTTATAACTAAATATTTTACTTTTAACAATATATATTTTTATAATTCAAGCATTTAATAATCTAATCATTTTTTTTTTTATTTAATAAGGAAATAAATTTATTCATATTCAGACATTCAAAATACATACTTACAATATTATACAATATTTTACTTATTAATTAAATATTTATTTATAATTACACCAATCAACGACGTTAGTTAATTTAAAAAAGTATCGTAGTGACTTTAGCATAAGAGTTATTAAATCATTCGCTTAATAATTTACAATCAAATTAATTCGTATAAAAATACAAACAGGCGAACCTATGGTACCAAGCCTATTTTCGATATTACGTCCATTATTATCCGACCATAAACATATCGTCCATATAAACCGACTTCACAATAAGTTATTTAAAAAAAAAAAACCGACTTCATAATCACAAACAGGCACTCAAAAGCGAAAAATAAATTACTTAAAATTATTATGAGCGCTACCCACTTATCTATTTGAAGTCGGTGCCAGCCAAGTCTAATAGGTAGTAGATAGATAATACCTACATGTATCTACCTACTTACTAACCTACATGTACCTACTTACTACTACTACATACATAGTATCTATCTACTATCCAATAGACTTGGCTGGCACCGACTTCAAATAGATAAGTGGGTAGCACTCATAATAATTTTAAGTAATTTATTTTTCGCTTTTGAGTGCCTGTTTGTGATTATGAAGTCGGTTTTTATTTTTTTTGAAAAATAACTTATTTTACCCGTTTTAGTGCATAACAAGTTTTAATTAAATTACATGCATCTATTACATTTGGTGTCTGGGCCGTTATACACTGACGGATATATACTTTTTGAAAATTTCAAGTATGTACCTATAACGGTTAAGAAGATACAGATCTGTAAAGTGCGCACATATGTATAGACACACGGACGGACGGACGGACGGACGGACGGACGGACGAACGGACAACAAAGTCTCAGAGAGTGTTCATTTGGTACCCTTTGGGTTCCTTGCTAAAGTGATAATATACACTAGTAATAATTATGTCATCAAGGTATCAAAGGACAATGTCCAAAATGGCCCTGTGCAATTAAAGCATCTGACACACACGATAATTAATTGTCTATTTTATTACAATAACTCCAAATACTTTTATAACACGGACTAGTTGTATTCCAAAATGAATATAAAAAAGTATTATTTGCGATTAGAAACATTACTTGCCGCCATATGGCCAACAGAGTACTGAATCACTCTACTACGTTATAAGAGGCACTTCCCTATATTGTTGAAACCCGAATTATGAAAGCACTGCGTAGCCAACCTAACAACGGAAAGTATTATTTACGTAGTAACTATTATATAATCTGTGGTATTATGCTTATAAATATTTTTTTGCAGTGTTGGTTGGTACAAAGTACGTTCATGATTCTGAGTTATTTAATAATGTATGCAGTGTCGCGGGACTGAAATGGCCGCCATCTTCGACAAACGTCATGACATGTCAAAAAATCTTAGGTATGTTTAAAAAAATTTGCACCCTAACAAGACTTTGCCCGGTAGAACATTCCTGTGAAGACAAATTATTTATATTTATATATAATTATTTATTATAATTATTAATATATAATTATTTATTGAGGGCCCGGTGGCGTAATTGGGAGAACAGTCGGCTTTGATGCCGTGGTACCGAGGTCAAACCGCCGTGCACCAATGAATTTTTCGATCGAAAAATATATGTGCGCTTCTCACAGTTGCCCTCCGGTGAAGGAAAACATCGTTAAGAAACCAACAACCCCCGCATGGTGGTAGGACATATCTAGTGTCCGCCTGGCCAGCTACCACCCTCAAGTTAGAAAATCTGTCGCCAAACATCTTATGTGTTCAGGCAGCTATCCTTGAGAGCCAGTTCCCATTCTAGTCCACTTCTCTATCTTCGACCGCATCATCACTTAGCAACAGGTGAGATAGTGGTCAAACGCTAGCCTATAAGATATTTAAAAAAATATATATTTATTATCCCCACCTTTATTTCTATCTCGCTCACAGTTACCGTAAGAATATCTGTCAAAAACCAAAATCAACGAGAAGAAAGATGTAAAAAAATATTTTTTAGTCTTCAACAGTATATCCAATAGCAACCTCCTTTGTGTATAATCTTCTTGGGACTCTTCTACTAAAACCAGTACATTCTCCTATGTTTGAGGTATTTATCTCCATATCTCTGGAGATACTTATCAGATCTCGATTAAATTAAAATGGGACCACCTCGGAAACGTATCCTACCTATTAAAAAAAGAATAATTTGGATCCGTTCACTATTGACGGAGAAATCGCGTAACATACACAAAAAAAAAAAAAAAAAACGTACAGACGAATTGAGAACCTCCTCCTTTTTTGTGAAGTCGGTTAAAAAAGGAGAAGGTTCTCACTTCGCCTGTATTTAAAAAAAATAGGTATTAAATTTGTTACCTCACAACTCTGGCAATTAATAACAGATTTGAATTTTTTTTTGTTTAAGAGACTGTGTACTATGGCCTATTGTAATTTTGTCGAAGTGTCTCCAGGGATATTGATATAAATAAACACCTAACTTGATACTGAAAATGACTAGGGCGGTATTAGAAATAGTTATAACTATAACTTAGGTACATAGTATTATTATCTTTTCTATGACCCGGGGGTCTTCAAATCGCGAATGAACAGGTATCTTCTAGGTAAGCGTGCTACATCGTCGATCGCATCGTCACAGATAGTGGTCAAACGCCTACCTATCTAGTATAAAAAAAAAGTTTGTTTTTCGTTTTGTAATTATGTGGTAACTGGTAACAATAGTCACCATTGGATTAAGACATTTAAGGAATCTTATGTCAACTCTCATATCTTGTTCCCACAGACATAGAAATAGGTAAGATCATTAAGTTCCTTATATAACAGTAGGTACATTAAAACTTAGAGTCCTCCTACTTGTTTTAACACACGTACACTTTCATACTGTCTAAAAGTGTCTTCCAATAAATCTCTGACTCTAGTCTCAGCCGCTCTAGTTTGATCTATGACACTTTCTATTTCTGAGCCAATCTGGACGTACTCTAAATTTAGCGTTGGCGAAATCATAACTGTGTCTGGATGACCACATCTCTTCACTAAGTAAACGTTTAAATTAGTAGTACATTTATTTTAGTGGCTGTGGGTTTAAATCCCCGCCTTGTTCCAATGGCTTTTTGTAGCGATTATGTGGACGTTTCGCAGTGGTCCTCCGGTTTGTATTATTATTTATTCTGTGCTCCGGTGAAGGCAAAACATCGTTATAAAATCCCTGGCATGATGATAGGTCACTGTCAAGTGTCCACCCGGGCAGCTAGCTCTTTAGAGAATACACCAAACTTAAAAGATTTCAGAAATATTTAGGTACAGTACTTACAATCAGCGGTATTATCGACCTTCGAGGCAACCTTAGGATGACAGGAGTATTATTACAAAGAATGGACATATAATTTTACTTGTTTACTAGCTTACGTAGTGAATAGTGTCCGTGGCCGGGTGGCTCTGATACGGTTGTGCTTTCGTGATTGTGACGATAGGTTAGCGTTTGACCTCTATCGCAGTAGTATAAAAATAATAAAAAAAATATTTTAGTCGTGGTCTCAAATACGCTTACTTATTCTTCATTGGGTTGAAGTCTCTACATTGATAGCGATGCGTCTTGTCATCGCAAACGTCTGCTAGAATGAGATGCAGCTAGACAGTTGTTATCTGCATCTCTTTTCGTATTGACGATTTTCGTATATGCATAGTCTCTATAGACTACCGGCCCTGAGCTTCTCTAAAAATAATGCTGAAATTTTATTTTTCTACACTAACAAAGAGATTACGCTTGATATCCCATTTTTATTCCAGTTTCACTCCATTGTATTAATGAATTACTTCGCTTTAGTCCGAACAATGACAAACATATTCCAAACCCCAAGTCAGTTTTATTACGGGTATCGTCTCTTTCGTTTTCCTTTTCATCTGTTGTTATGATTTATTTTAGAAGTTGAGTGATTTATTTTAATTTTCTTGTCAGGTCAGCTCTTGTCTGTTATATTGTCGGTGATACGCTTGAAGGAATTGTTTGAATAAGTTTGTCAACTTTCTGTCTGTGAAATAAACTGATTGACGCGTTAATAATGTTTCGAATATTGGACAATTGATTAGTTCATATCACAAATGAAAGTTATGCATTATTTTATTACTAATTTAAGTAACTTAAAAATGCCTTTTATGCATTACAACAAAATCTTCTGAACATATCGTTGACAAAACAAGCTAACTTTAAAAGTTATGATCCATCGACAGTTACTACAAGAACAACATGGCGATTGTATTAGCGCCTAATTATTAAAAGAATCATGTTTAAATATCTATTTGTGCAAGCTCTCTCTTCATCTATCTAAGTCGCTACTTATACATTCGGCCATCAGTGTCCATTTTAGACCGCAGTAATTATATCGTTGGCTTTTCCAGTATTCCCAGCTTAGTTCTTGTCATTGATAAATTCTCTGTCAACCTTAGTTGCTTCTAAATATTTGCTCAGTACATCCACGTTATATGAACCTATAGGACCAGTTCATTGAGCCCGATCTATATTTGCTATTGCAAGGGAAACTGCACCATTAACGTGTGTTATGCTAGTCAATGAAACTAGCTACTTTGTAAAGCAGCTGTTTTTGGAATGTTTACGTGCTCTTGGACTGGAACAGTAGGAGATTAGAAGTATCTAGAAATCAAAGACATGTGTTATGATTTTATTGCTCAAAAGTATAAAGAAACTTTATTACAATGTCGTACATATTGTTTGATTTGAATAAAATATACGTCATATAACACAGTTTTGTGCACAGAAATATGAATAATATTTATGTGGTTTTGTGTGCCATTGGCCACAGTTTATGTGATAGTTAAATACGTTTGTTTACCATCGGGCAATTCATGCAAGCATGTTCTGTAATTTTATATACTTATTCATAAAAAATCTTATACCTCTACATATTTTTCGCTTCTTTAATAAGACTTAGTTTATTGCATAACACCTTACATTTCTACTCGAAGCATAAATCAACGTTTCCATCTAAATCCTTTAACTAAAGCTATTGAATTTCAATCCATCGTCGATTAGTTTGACTTCCGTTCTTATTTAGCAATCCCCTTTCAACTGCATAGCATTTAACCAGAAGCATTCCAAAATTACCACATCAAAGAATCTTAAGAGGATCTAAAGACTTTTTCCTCTTAAAGAACTTCCAAAATGAACATTAGCGGAGGGCTTGACGGTTTGTCAACACTGACCGGCCTGAATGACAAATTATTCACTTACCAATATCTTGCCTTTAACATGCTATTTCTTTTCGCAAATATGATTATCTTCATCTTTATCTCCATCAACTAGAGTTTAAATTACATAAGCACCAGCTTTCCGAAGTGCATCTACAGTTTGTATTGCCAGGTTTTTGAATGCACATGTACACACCATGTTCATTTAACAGTCTGTTGCTATTCTAGGAATATTATTCCACCATATCTCAGCGTATTTTGGTTCAGGTGCACAGATGTCGAATCTTCCTTTTTCTGAATATGAGAAAGGGATGCGATGCAATTTGTCATCTTACTCTTGCGTTTCTCGATTTATTGGCTCGCTTTTTATTCTTATTAAGACTTGATCCTTATTAATGTCTGCTGACTAATTGTTGATTCTCGTTTCTTTGTGTCAGTGTGTTAGTATGACGATTGAATCTCTTTATGGTAACCATAGAATTACAGATGATTCTGATGATCTTGGATTGCCTTTTAGGGTGAAACAACGTGTTCTGTTGTTTTAATAGTGTCATTGATTAACACTGGAGTTTGATTACATTGTTCAAACTTTGTTACAAAGAAAATTATTGTTCAAATAAATAATGTTGCAAATAAATTTCATGAATGATACTGAATTATTGTAACTGTAGACAATTTGATTGAGTTACATTGATAATATTTAGAATAAGATTCTTCTGTTGTCTGATACAATGTTAATAAAATGATATGCTAATTTTAATATAGCTATATAATATATAAATATTATATGTATCAAAATATAAGAATTTCTTTCACGAAAGTCTACAGAGCTTCCTGAAATAGCAGTTAAAGCAGCAAAGGTAAGCTCAAAGCTTATGTATTATGTATTTCTATGTATGTATTCTATTTTATCTTAGGTAGTACATTCATAATTAAATCATATTTATCTACTGCTACCGTTTTTGCAGTAACCTTTTATGAGACCCAGCGGGCGGCATCACAAAGAAATACGTTCGTCCGTTTGTTTATCAAGAATTTTCTCACGAACATGTGCAGGAACTGCAATACATGCAGCCGCATTAGTATGGAGAAAGTTATGTTTAATTTATTTCAATTTGTTATGCGCAGTGTCAATGAGGTCCTGGTTAAACTTATAGCTACTATTTGTTGGTTGTCGTGCACTTTAACTAGCTTGAGATTGTGGTAAATTGATCTTGTAATTATTTTCCGTTGCAATAGTAGATAGGTAATAAGCCTATTTGTAAGTTCTATTTGCTTATAACCTTAATTAAAATCCTATTGTATTGTATTATCCTATATCCTATAGTATCTTATATTATTATCCTAAATGAATATCCTATTGTTCTATATGCTTGTAACCTATTTTAATAAACCTAATTTTAAAATCATTAAAATTGACCAAGCGATTGAAACGAGCGAAGCCTAACCTGCAAAAAAAACCTTGCTACACAATATAAACTTTTGTTTTTATTAATATTTTGTGCTATTTGCATAATACAATGATTAATAATTAATAATTGTCATTAGGTGTCCCTTTCCTGACACACTGCAGCGTCCTACGTGCGCGATCTAGACAGCGATCAGATAGCGCAGTAGTATTTGTACAGATTGGTTCACACCAAACGCGATCAGAAAACAATTGAAAAGTACTGAGATCGCACCCGCAGATCGCAGGACGCTACAGTGTGGCCGTACCTTTAGTGTCTTCTTTTTATATACAATTAAGGCTTCTATCCTATTTATTTTTATTTCCATTATCTATCCCTTAAAATGTGCATCACCAATTTTTTATTGATACAACATTGAACAATGTCAAAGTCAAATTTGAATCAAAATGTCCCTCAAACTTTAACATTCACACAAATAAATTCTTTGAACTGCACATAAATCCATTTAATAAAGGCAATATGTCTCCATCATTCCCTGTTCTGTATGGAGCAGATTTATTAGCATCTTTTTTGTTCAGTTTATTTGCTTTAAAAAAGACACCGTGTCAAGTTGCACAAAAAATGTCATAACGAGCCTGACCTTAGGTAACCGTTAAAGATGTTAAAGTTTTTATGTGATTCTTTTTTATTGCAAAATCTGGCTTGGTCACAGTTTTGTTTATATTAGTTGACGCTTTATCATTGATGCACTCACAGATATGGTGGTCCTCGTTGTATTTACTTTATATTTATAACACTGTTCTAATTCAAATTTGAACGGCTTGTTGGTAATTAATCTTTATTTTAAATTAAAATTTAACTAAAACAAATCTAATAAAACATCATCATACATCATGTAACCTAGTGCTGCCTAGACAAAGCTCGTTAAGGTTACAGTACATTACAGGTAATTCATCATTCATTCATAAGGTCATGAATAAAATACATTTTTCAAATATACTCGTTTTCAATCTTTGCCTTAAAAAGAACTGTCATAATCTAAACATTAATGCGCTTTTAGGTGTTAACAACGATTTTATTATACTTACTACAGTTTGTTCAACTTTTGTAGCATCATTGAAGATGAGGGTCAATGTGACAGTAAACATTTGAAGTAGTTACTTTTACTTAACACACATAAAAAAACTTGTAGTGTGTAGTGTGAGTCACGTGTAGATTTAACTAACGATTTCGTAGCAGTGAAATTGTAAATATTGGACTCATTTTCTGTCATTAGAAACGAGAATTTGCAAAATATTCAAGTTCATGTTTGTGTGTAATAAATTCGCCTTGATCTTAATAATTATTCTTACAGTCCTATTTACCTCCTCGTATTTCCTATCTTTTGCTGAGTTTTTAGTCAAGCTTATCTTGAACATCATTGTCCATTATTTAGATAAAAGATCAATTATTACTACAACTATGCCACAACTTGCGATTCTTTGAGTGTTTTATTATCTACTGTTACTTTTACAAGAAAAAAAATTGTCCCTGCTATTCGTTCCTGTGAATCCCTGACGGAAATACTACCGGCTCTCCTTGTTTTGATTCCAAACAACTATGTGTCGCTACAGCTCGTTTAGTCTTACAAAGACATCAGGGTATCTTTGACATTTTAACTTTAAGCTGTGCTACATAGAATCTACAAATCGTTATATTCTTTTGTTTTGGGTTAATTGCCTGTAAAATATATTGCCTGCAAAATATTTGTCCTCTAGAGATTTTTTGTTTTATTGCGTTAAAACTCTTTGAAGGCCTTCGGTAATTTGTGACTGCGTAATAACTTGGTTGGAATATAAAAATAAACCGTCTAAATCAAAGCACGCTAGGTAAATAATATAGATATCGACAAGCCATCTGGTATATTTTTAAGTTATTCATGACTATTTTATCGTTCGGGCCTATTGAAAATACGATAATTCTTCGTTCAACAAAACAATTCAGGCTACTGATCAAAATACTCCATAAAATAGCTCCAACGGCGTATAAAACAAAATCCAACCCCAACGATTCTTGGATTGCCAAGCTTAATCTCGGCTATTCCTACAAAGTAAATATTTGTACAAATCACTGGCAGACGCTGGCCTTGAACCTAATGGGTTAAAGAGGGAGACGGGATTGAAATAGCTATTGCTAATTCACTTCTGGAACTGGACTCGATTGGGAATACAGTGTCTTTATTAGCTAGAAATAAAGCCTATTTAAAGGTTGCTACTGCTTTTGTAAATTATACAGCATTCAGTTGTACAGCATTCATTGTATTGTTTAAATGCTGCAGCATTGCACAGTAAAGAATACTGGTCTAAAAATCAACAAAGGATTGTATTACATCCTTACAGTAATGGCTGATAAAATCTTTAAATTGGGCTTATCAAAGAGTTGTACCGTTAAAGCGTGAAAAGGTAACGAATAAGATTTGCGTACAATATACATGATGATTTGAAACAGCAACACGTTTTTGCAAATACTAGATAAGATAATAGCTCAATTTGATCTAATATATCGGACAATGATACTTATCACACGCAAAATGAAGATTAATCTAGAATTACTGGCACTAGTAAATGATGGGCTTCCCACGAAAGTGTTTTATAATGCTGCAAACACCGGAAATGAGTTCAGCTACCATCAATCTCAGAATTGTAATGATGAGTAGGTGCTACAATTTTATTGTTATGAAGCTATTTCTCTTTTAATTTGATGTTATCATACATACATTTCAAAAGTTACTCTTTTGCGAAAGAATATTTCACAGATTAAAGATGTACAATGTGGGCTCTGTGGAATAGATCGTGGATTACATTTAAGTATCAGCATATATTGTGGTAGACAAACCAGTTTTACACTTTGTTTTATCACTGACCATGGATCATATTCAGAATAAAGGATCATGAAACGCATTTTTGTGATTGCTGCTTCACACACTTAACCGTTTTATCTCATTTTATTCTGTTTCTTCTACAGTGTCTCATCATACATTGGTGTACTTAATTTTGCGTCACTTTATTTGAGATTATTATTAAGTAGATTTTTAAGTTCAGCGTTTCTGTTTAGATATAGACTAATTTCGTCCGATTTTTGTGATTTTTTTTCAATGGAGTCTTGGTTTAGATTATGCTCATCTAAATTCATCATCTGATTCTGGAGTTTTGGCTTTTGGCGGGAACCTAATAAAGTGTGTCATTGTTTTTTTCCTAAAACGTGTGTTCTCCCGCGAAGTAATGTGTGATCAATGTGGAGTATTCATTGACTATGAGGTGCCGGTGAATGTGTGCAAGTGTAAGAAAACAGCACAATGGTGAAGAGCATGCCATTTTACGTTCACATGAAAATTTCACTGAAATCCTTCAGTATAATCCACATCTTTGCTGAGGGTATGACTTAGACTGAACTGTGATATATACTTGACTTGAATGTGAAAAAGTTGAACTATCATATGAAGCTATAACGAAACAAAAAAAAAGTTTTTTTTTTATACTTCATAGGTAAGCACTTGACCCTTATCTCACCTGATGTCAAGTGATGACGATAGACATTACATCTTATTTAAATTTGAGCTTTTTTTATAGTTGATAAGCAAGCGTTTGACCACTTTTGGTTTTGATTTTGATTTTTATTTGACTTGTCTTTTAAATAGCTCTGAAATTAACCCCTTCCTTCATTTCGGATTTATCTACCTTCGAGGCACCTTGAAGTTGCATAGGTATACTAACCTTGGTTAGTTATGTTGGTGTGAAACCAAATTTAAAAGCAGTAATAAAATTTGCTACTGTTCACAATGACTGCACACTGATAGCAAAAAATCTTAAGTGCAGCCAATTTGACCACAAAGTGTAATGTACCTTTTTTCGCGTCTGCATTTTTTGCATGTCTGCAACTCTAGACAAAATTGAGAAGTCATTTTTTTTCTGTTGTTTTAAATTAACAATACCTTACACAGATTGGTGTCTATTGTAAGTGGTTGATTTGTAAGTACTTTTCGCGAAGAAGTGAACTATTCATATACATGATGTCTGAAAATTTGCGATTTTACAGCGGTTTGGATGTTACTTATCGTTGCTTAGGTCTGACTCGTTTGATCTAGTAGGAATACACTCTAACAATCGAAAGCCTCCTCATAAAGCTTCAGGCGACTTGAATAATAGAACCAGGTACCCATTCTGCCTATTTTTGAAGTAACACTTCTGTAGCGGCGTTGTACACTTTTCTTGGGATGGGTAAAAAATGTTAAACTCGCGTCAGGTCACGTGTCCTGATCGAAAATTCGTGAGACGGAGCGCAGGGCGCTTGCGCGAGGTGTCTCATTCCAAAATATTCAATAATGAAGTGTTAATGTTTTCACTTCTGCCGGCACTCCCGGAGTGCAACCCGTTGTTTTTATCATATTAGGTAATAAGACAAGCAGACCAGGCAAAATCCTATTAATTCCTATTAATCGTATACAAAATAGTCAAATATTCAATCAGCTGATTACAGCTATTATACCTTCTAATAACGTTTACTTTCACTAGAATCGCAATAAAATGAGTGTTATTTTATGAGACATAATTATCCAACAAGTATCAAATTACTGACAGCTAATAATTGTTATTATGTTGTTTTATAGGTTGACCTTTTGACCGGAAAGTGACACACGCTGTAATCGTAAAGATTGAAGAATTTTATTATGACAAACTGATATGTTTAGATACCAATAAAATATTTAGGGACAAATAAGCCCTTGGACCAGGGCACTTTGACGGCCCAGTGGCATAGTGGGAGAATAGTCGGCTTTGACGCTAGAGATAGTGGTTTCAATTCAAATCCTCGCCGTGCACGAGTGAAGAAAAACTCATCGCTAGGAAACCCCAAACCCCTGGTATGGAGGTAGTTGAAGTTAGAAACTCTGTGAAAATCGTGTTTCGGCAGCTATCCTTGAAACCACCTCCTCATTATATCACCTTATGCTATATAAAGATGTGGTCTGAAATGCATTAAAGCAAGACTGGAACTGAAAGACGACAACACAGAATAAATAATATAGAACAAACGGCAGTGAGACGAGGATTAGACCCTAGAAGCACCTAGAAGAGAAGACTTATTTCCTTTTTCTGTGCGTAGGACAACCGACATTTTGTGTAATATATCTATATCCATAGAGGCATAGACCATCACTATCGCTACCCGCCTTCAGAAAATTAGAAAAATAATATTTTTATATAAAAAAAATTATAATCGATAATATTTTAAATTCGAAGAACTTTATTGGTAGGTCAGTTGCTACCTGTTTTTTTTATCCACGTCTCAGCTCCTATGTGAAATACTTTCCTATGAAGCTTGAATAATGTCTGGGAAATTCTAACAGATATTATATCACTCACTAATAAAGCCTGGTTCGATATTAGTATTCCTTAACGAGAATATAATGATGTTTACAATACACTCTACAACCAGTAATTTTATGATGTTTGTCCTCTTAGCAATACGGTAGCTTTAGTACCATTGTAAATACCACTTTACACCACAGTTTATAATATGTTTGTTTTTGATTTTAGTACTTTTAAATATGTAAAATATATTAATAGACAATTAAGAATATTCAAACAGTTAATATTCTCCAAGCAATTTTGATGATCTTAGCTTTCATAAAAAAGAAAGTTGTTATATGGCAATATTGCATATACCGTTTGATTTGAAGTTCTTTAAAATGTTAATATGTAATTTAAATATCAGAATTTAAAAAAAAAACACTGAAAACCTGGACGCTGATTATCTGAAAGGCCTAAAGGCGTTCTAAATACCCAAGAAATATTCCCTCCATAATTTCAAGCATCTCGAGTTTGCGGTATCCATTAAAATTATATTATATAATTTCTAAAATAATATTTAGTTTTTATTAGAAGGTTAACAATAATATTGTAAAATTTGAAGACAGCAGGGTCACTTCAAAACAAACTGACTGAAGGCAAAGCATGTGTTAATTTATGAAATTCATAGTAATGAAACCTATTTAAAGACAGTAGATATTGCGACACCCCCCTCGATATGTGAGTAAGACAGTTTTTGTTGTTTTCCGTCTGGTGTCCACGTCTCGCCGGCGTCTGTCTAACAAGGTCACATGACTCATCTTACACTTACTGTCTTATGATATAGCTTAGCCCGTGACTTCACTTCGTTCACGCTTCGTTGACTTCCACCAGGAACAACGAATAGTTCTGTATCTGCTACAGAATTCCTGCTTTCGACAATAATATTTGAGGTTTGTTTGGAAAGTTGTTGGTGGTCTGTTACATAAAGGTAGTGTAATTTTTATAATGATTTTATTTACAACTACGTTATAATTGGTTAGTGTGATTATCAAGATAAATGTGATTAAAAAGTATCATTAAATTATCTACATAAATTATGATAGATTTTAGCCAATGGCACATAGAAAATTTGAGATTTCATCGATGTCGATATTCTGAAAAAAAGGCTATTTCATGGATTTTACTTTTTTTGTTAGTAACTACAATCAACATAGATAATTTATATAAGTACTCAAATTTTTTTCATCACGATTTTAACATTTTTCAAGCAGGTAGTGTACAATCATGCAAAATACTTTATCTCTGTAAGGACTTTTGAAATGTATATAAAAGCAATGTACAGACTTCTTAGTGTACTACCCTAATTATAAGTAGCTGAGGCACAAATTTAGTACAATATATGACGAATCTGGCGTCAAATGCTTTCAGACGCGATCTGTGGCCGCTTTGTTCAGTCACACTTTGCACAGCTATTTCTAAATGCTTTAACGTGGCAAATTAAATCGTATTGGTAGATAATTTTAGACTGTCTTATTAACTAGTAATTTGAAGTAGGTATTTTTAAGTGAATTTGTTTTATCTATATATTTTGTGTATTATAAAATTCATTGAAAGTTATTTGTCTATTTTTGATATAAAATATTGCGCACTATGTTAATGGTAGGTAAAATATTTTAAGTTCAAAAAAATGTTCTCCGCTTATATAGATCGATTAAAGGTTGTCTGAAAATAAAAGTTGGTTGGGCGATAGTCTAGATTTACAATCTATATGTAAAACTGTGGTCTTACTGAGCATTTTCGTAATATTTTCGTAGCTATAAAAAAAAGATGTAGGTCCTTTTAACCTTTTCAAATAACAATACAGCATCATCACTTAACATCAGGTGAGATAGTGATCAAGTGCTACCCAGTTCGGTATAAAAATATATATATATATATATATATTAACAAATTATACACATATAAAGGTACGGACACACCGCAGCGTCCTGCGTGCGCGATCTAGGCGGTGATCAGATAGCGCAGTAGTATTTGACAATGCAGCAGATAATTTAGATACTTAGTTTAACTACTACAACCGGCTTCCATGCCACGTGAGTCAGTTTCAGTAGCATGTTTGAGACTTTTATCGTCATATCTCTGGGGTTTTCTCTGGAATTATCAGATCTCGATGAAATTACAATAGGAACATCTTGAAAATGTACCCCACCAATTAAAAAAAGAAACATTCGAATCGATTCACAATTGACGGAGTAATCGCGTAACATACGAGTACATACAAAAAAAAGGAAAAAAAATTAAGACAAATTGGGAACCTCCTCCTTTTTTGGCAGTTGGTTGAAAATATGTCTACAAAAGGATACAACGCGTATTCTATTCATATGACATTTAAAGCACTTAACTGCAAGTGATTGAAAGCATTATAGCCTCTTATACGAGGAATCAAAAGTATATTGTTTCATTTACTGAGCTATAACTCGTAATTGTAAACTGAATGACTTAAAGAATGCATTTGACTTATACGGCAATATGAACAACAGTTTTTTATTGTTAATAAAATAACTATAATGGCTTCTTAAGGTTAATAAATGTGCATAATTGCCTCTATAATATGAGAATTCCATAATTGTATTGTAAATAATAATTTACAGCCGGTAACAAAAAAGCGTTCCGCAAGGAAGTAATTTGGGACCGTTTCTTAATTTAAAATATGGTATTACAGAGTTTTCATCGAGTCATATGTTATATAAACCAATCAGTATTAACTACTTCTTTTGCGTCTATTTCTTAAATTAATAATGCCGTAAAGTAAATCCTCCCAGTTGTAAAACTTGTAGCGTTTCTTGTGTTCCTTTTTCTTCTTAATTCCATGGTAAACTAGGTATATCTTCTTATTACAAGTATTCGAATGCGTCATAGACTAAGTATCCAGATGCGCGGGAGCAAACAAACGGAAATACCTAATCTTTGCATTAACGTATCGTGGTTTCGCACTCTCTTGTAACCACGTGTGGGATTCGATATCTTTGAGTTTTTTTTTTAGTATTTATCACGTTCCGGTTGGTAATGGAGGTATTTAACTGGGAATGTTAACGGAAGTTGTGATGTTCTGCGATGTTGCTATGAGCATTGTAGATAATCCAAACTATTCGAACCATCTTCAAGTCTTTGATGAACTTGACTTTGATTATAATTCAATGAACATGTTTCTCGAAATAGATTAAGAAACGGCCACAAGAAACAAGATACGTGAGGAAACGAAGTTTACTGGAAGCTAAATTTCTTGTAATGGAGACATCTCGAGCTTGGTATAACTTAAATGATATAGGTACTTAAACAAACGGTAGAAAATTGAGTTTGTGTGACATTTAGGAGACTAGAAGAGAGACGATCAAACTTTTTTTGATCTACCCAGATTTAACAGAAAAAAATGTATTAATGCTTCTAATTATAAGCTTTTAGAAGTCTTGTACGGGCACATCACGGCGTCCTGCGATCTGCGGGCGCGATCTTAGTACTTTTCAATTGTTTTTTGATCGCGTTTGGTGTGAACTAGTCGGTACAAATACTACTGCGCTATCTGATCGCCGCCTAGATTGCGCACGCGGGACGCTGCGGTATATCCGTACCTTAAGTCTTTTTATGAGACATTAATAACGTGTGTGTAATTAATAACATTAATAAACTTAAAAAGACATAGGGAGATACAAGATGAAAACTAATAACTCTATGCATTAGAACTCGAGACCGTTAGCGTTTATAATTTTAGATGACGACAGTTAGTCAATAATCAGATCCAAATAGCTGTCTCACAAAACTAAATTGTAAGGCTAGCTATAGCAGGTAGCAGGTAACGCCAATCAAATGATCATTGTCATAATCACGGTCGAATATAAGGGCACTCCATACCAATAACGCTACTCAATGCATACTGATTCAATACGTTACAGTTATAACGCAATTGTTACTTATTTGGCAACACTAGCTGTTGTGTTGACGATTGTTTTTGATTTGAAGGTGCGAGGAGTGTTGACATGTGAACAGATTTTGATAAATTTCTGATAAGCTAGCAATTCACTACTATCTCGCCTGATGGTAATCGAGGATAGTAATAATTATTATTGATATGATCTATTTAATGTTTTTTGACGTGTGTAAGTGCAGATTGATGCTTGACTTGACTTTTGACTTTTGATATGGTCGAAGATTGTGAACGCGCTAGGCCTAGATTATTTTTACTATTTTTAAGAAATTGAAAAAAGGTTAAGTGCAAAAGTGCAGTAAGACGATGCGCTGCATTACTGACTTTAATCAAATCCACACTCTGTCCCATCCCGTCTTTTTAACCGACTTTTAAAAAGGAACAGTTCTCAATTCGACTGTATTTTTTTAGTTTGTTACCTTTAGAACTCCGTCCTATAATTAACACATTTGGATTTTTTTAAATGGCTTTGGGAAAATTATTTTTCTGTTTAGGTAGGAGGAGTTATACTTCCCGTTTGGTTCCATTTAAAATTACTATTGCGTCATTTGAAGTCGGTTTTTAACTGACTTTACAAAAAAGGAGGAGGTTCTCAATTCGACAGATTTTTTTTTCTTTTTGTGAACGTCTTTTGTAAAAGATCTTAAATTATTTCGTTTTGCAAACGATCTTAAATTATTTACCTCTCTTTACTTGAAAAACCTTATTAGTGGAATTACCATAATTACTACTAGTGTTTAATCATGAGTTTAATCAGAGAGTGTGCTTCCCAACTGCACGAACTAATGCCCCCAATACCTTTTTTCAATCGGCCAACCAGACGTACTGATACACGCCACCGCTACATGGTGGATATTCCATCAATCCGAACGAAGCGATTTGCTTCCACATTTATCATACGTACCGCCAGGGATTGGAACTCCTTGCCTGAGTCTGTGTTTCCGGAAAGGTACCATCTAGGGGTCTTCAAGTCGCGAGTGAATAGGTATCTTCTAGCCAAGCGTGCTACATCGTCGACCACATCGTCACTTAACATCAGGTGAGATAGTGGTCAAACGCTTGACTATAACAAATAAAAATAAAAAAATTATATGATTCTTAGAGATAATTAAAACTAGGCTTGTACTTGCTCGGTCATTAAAAAGAGGGCTTCGAACTAGTACATTCTTTCAACTGTACTAGTTCGGACTTCTAGTACAATTAGTTCAGTAGTTCATAATTACTCAATTAAAAATAGTCCCTATGACTGTTACTATAATGTTAAAAATATCTGTTGAAAATAGCATAGAGTGCATCTCACTCGTTCGTTTACTAGTTACGCTCATTCATCGTTTCATTCCGTGAGCAAGAGCAATTGAATCACAGACAATAATCGCGAGCGAAGTACTAAATGTACTAAGTACTATTAGGGTTACGGAATAGTTCATTCTAGTTCAGTGTCAAGAATTCATTCATATTAGAACTTGTACTAGACAAGACTAATTAAAACAGTATTAATAATTACCACAAATACAGCTGTGTAGGTTACAAGTATTGTTTAACAACGTAGCTGCTTTAATTGCTTAGCTTACACCTTTCTTTTTAGGGTTCCGTACCACAAAAGGAAAAAGAGAAACCCTTATCTTAGAATCACTTTGTTTTCCGACTGTCTGTCTGTAACTTTTTTTCTCAGGTACATTAGATGTTTCAAGATGAAGTTCAGAATTTCAAAATTGTTAGTGGGTCTACAGTATCTTTCTGCTGTGAAATAATCAAATTAATGACTCAACGTGAACAAAAGCTATGACCGTTTATGTTGAATATTATTGCGATTAAACAAGCAAATCATAACCTTATACTTCTTGATGTACTTCTTGTTGTACTTCTTGTTGTACTTCTTGTTGTACTTCTTGTTGTACTTCTTGTTGTACTTCTTGTTGTACTAGCTAGAATCATGAAATTTGCCAAGCATATAATATCTCAAAGCACATATAAAAGAAAAAAAATAATGAAAACCACAATTGTGTCGTTTAATAACCAAACAAAAACTAATTTACTATTGCAAAATTATTATTTGCGGTGGGTGCACTAACCGTGTCTAGGGATCGAACGGCAAAGTTAAGTTTAACCTAGTTTGAAAAGTTTGTACAGAATCCTTGGTGTGCGAGTCCAACTCACACTTGGCAGTTTTCTTGCATGAGAGCAATTATGAACCTTTAGCAAGTGCTCGTTTAGACTATATTTTAGATAAATTGTGCTAATTTTGACGGCCTAGTTCGACCGCATAAACAAGAAGTCTTACAACATTTTCGGAAGGAATGTTCAAAAAAAAAAAATGAATGCTTTCTTTTGTTGGTTTTCAACCAATTTCAGTTTACGGTTAAGTGTAAGATGTTAAATATTTGCAAAAAAAACAATACAATCTAAATAATCATTAGTTTGCTTATCTGAAATTTTTTTGATACATTAAGTATTCACCTACATCCTAAATTTCGTAAGCGAAATAGAATAAGATCGTTTAAAAAACTAAAAAAGAACCTTCTGCAATGCCGCGCTATTAATTTTCAGTACCAATTTTGAGGTGTTTATCTCCATATCTCTGGAGATACTTATCAGACCTCGATGAAATTACCATGGTACCACACTTGGGATATCACCTTTCCAACAAAAAAAAGAATAATCAAAATCGATTCATAAACGACGAAGTTATCCGCGATCAAACATTAAACATATATATGCGGTCGATATATATATATATATATATATATATATATATACGGTCGAATTGAGAAACATCCTTTTTTGAAGTCGGTTAAAAACAAAGTGGAGTCTTCTTCCATACCGGGGCTGAAAAATGCTTATATTTATTTGTATAAGCATAGTTGACTGTTTGAAACACTGTACTGTAAAAGCTTAATAAACACATTGTTGATCAGTCATCGGTAGCGGGAATCGTGCGCCTGCGCATTTAGGGCTGTGCCACTGAAGGTGATTCCTCGAGCTACTGAGCTGTATTTCAAAGTTTGTTACGACATAAAAAAGATAACTATGTGATAAAGCGCAAAAATAATCATGATAAAATAATTAAAAAATAACTCAACGCGACAAGAGAGCAGAACCCAAAACATTTTCTTTTTTCAAAAATTAAGGGTCTCCGAGTATGTTGTGATTGATTATAGAAAGTTAAAAGACAAGCAAGAAGCTCACCTCATAGTTTGACATAATTTTGTTATTCACGTTTAATTGCCTCCTTACAATGAAAATATTAGATATTGAGTCTCACATACCTATCGAGTAATTTCACTGGACAATTTGCTAGAAGGGCAAACCGCCGCCCGCAACCAAAAAAATCGTTTCACGGCTGATAATAGATAAAGTAATGGTGCTATCCCAGGCTGTCTCAAAGAAATCTTACCATCAAAAAAGCGCTGACTTGTCCATAGGCAGGTACGGACAAAATCTTGCTAAAACACTCTGTATACCTAGTAGTAGGTATGTACCACTAGTGACTACCATGCCTCAAGAATAATTAAAATAGCAGCAAGGTGTTGCTGATGCAACAATGCAATTTAATGGCTAAATGGTTTCTTGAAATTCATTTTGTAATGAAAGATTTTTTTTAGACTGTCTAGACGCCTTTGCGTAGGGCGAGACGTCTATTCTTAGAGAGAATGAAAGCTGCGGGAACTCAAGAAAATCAATAAAGATTTTACATATTTGATACTAAATAAAGATTTTTGATTTTTACATTCTTATACCTAGTTAGTTATAAATAGTAAATACCTGCTACATACCAACATCTTTGCAGAACAAATTCTGTATAGCGTTTTGTCCGTATGCACGTTCCACAGTATTATAATCGCACCATTTTGCGCTTGTGTTACGAAGTTGCATCTTGTCTCGTGATTTTTTTTTTAATACGAGTTACTAAAAAGAAAAAGGTAAAAAAACATGCCTCGGACATGAAACATTTAACATCAACTTTGAAAGCTTGGTTAAAAGCAAGCAACTTTTTAGCGTACACATTTGCGTAAATTTCACGATACTCTAGATTGACCCTTTTACCTCAGCCACGTTTCATACAAAACATAAATGTGTCAGCGACCCTCGAACACACGCGGAAAATGTCCGAAATAAACTAAAACAAAACTGTTTTGGCGATGAAAACTAGCCTCATCTGGTTTGCCTTCGCTGACTCATGGACTCAGGAGAAGCACGAAATTATAGATTTACAAATAATTGTGTAGTCGTAAGAACACCGTATTTTGTTTATACTTACACCGGCTTACTAATTAAACTGTAAGACAATAATTTAAGATCGTTTAAAAAATATTTAAGCACCAACTTCGAATTCCGCTCTAGTAATTTTTAGTATCAAGTTTGAGGTGTTTATCTCCATATCTCTGGAGATACTAAATATATCTCGACGAAATTTAAATTTGCTTTGGAAGTAAACTTCCAAACAAAATATAATAATTTTCTAAATTAAGGCGTTTTTGAGTAATCGGTGAACATACATAAAAAAAGATTCCGACGCATTGAGAATTTCCTCCTCATTTTTTTATGTCGATTAAAAGTAGGTTTTCATCTTCAAAACAAGCTTTGTGTAAAGACTTTCGCCATCATGTGTAATGGAAAGTATTCACAATAAACCTTTGAATTTAAAATGCATTGACAATTTGATTCCCACCAGTTTAGCGACATCAGACCATGGAGATAAAAAAGTTATGAAATACATAAAAAAAAAATAACGAGACAAAGGGATGCTCGCATGTTTGACTTTTCAGGTATATATTTATATATTTTTTATAAAAATATGTCAAAAGGACATGATATACATACTTCATGCTGACTGCAGTATCACGATTCATTCCACGCATAATGGAATGGAACTGATACTCGTCAGCTATTCACACGGAATAATTACTGATTTGTAATAAGTGATATAATAGCTATTGCAAAATATAATAAGTTGAGTTGTAGAGACAACCAGCCTATGGCTTGTCCGAAATATTCCATACCAAGACCTACCAAGGAAAAATCCAACTTTAAGAAGCCTAAACAGATTAATTTTACAAGATATTAGGAGATATTAGTACTAGTATCTCATACTACTAAGAAAACACTAAGAATATATACTTATACTAAGAAGATATATTAGTATAAAAACTCACGTTCGTTTTAATTTAAAAACGGAAAGTGAACTTAACGTGACTTACGCGATGTCGATATAATCTGGACGCGTCGGCGAGCGCACCGCATTCGAGATTCTGAGGAAGATCTTCGACTGAGGCCGAATCGCTATCTTGAATCGCGTAAGTCACGTAAAAATCCCATTATAAATTAATTATTTATAATGGGATTAGTTAGTATCATAATACCACCAAAAATTCCAATGCAAAAATTATCTTCCAATTCCAAAATAGTATCAACATCCGAACCCCATCTAATTGCTATATTTCCAAAGATTTGTAACGTCCGAAACGCATAGGAAATAGGAGCCGTGACTAATGTCTTCCCGTGACTTTGTTTGGATAGTAGTCAGTGACAGCCGAATTAGGCGGATGTTACGCGTGATGGCTTGCATTTTCAGAGTTGATAGATTTTGTAACGATCACTTTAGGAAGATTTAGACTAAAATTTGAAAGAAGATTGTGAAAGATAAAATGAATGTACTTAGATAACACTTTAAACTAAAAAATATTAATTTGTTCCTTCAAACACAAAATCGTGGCATAATTGCCAATCAAAAGAATCAACACAAATACAGAAGAAAAAATTAAATAAAAAATATATACAACAATATATATATACAATAATATATATGTGGTATCTGGATGACGGGACCCTTGGAGGCGATGCTACAACTGTATTGGAAGATTTAGAATTGTTAATTGGTAGATTTAAATCAATTGGTTTAGAACTAAATTTCTCTAAATGTGAACTATTTATAACAGACTAGCTGACCCTGCAAACGTTGTTTTGCTAAAACCCAAATATCTTACGGAACCCTATTTTTTTCCAAAATAAAATTTAGCCTATGTTACTCGTGGATACTGTGGCTTTCGAATGGTGAAAGAATTTTTAAAAACGGTCCAGTAGTTTTTGAGCTTATTAATTACAACCAAACAAACAAAGTTTTCCTCTTTATAATATTAGTGTAGACATTGTACCTTCAGAGAAAAGAGACAATTTGTATGATAAATTTAACAGTTAAAAAAAATTAAAATTATTGACCAGTAAAAGTTTGCGCCTCCTAGGAGCTCCGATCCTTCACGAGTCATTCCCAGATTTTGTCCATGAACAACGTCAAAAATTTGAAGATACGTCTGAACGTCTCACTAAAATTCACAACCACATGGCTTTTCATCTAATTCGATTTTGTCTTTTTGTGCCAAAATTTATGTATATACTACTTGTTATAATACATGTAATGTACATGTAAATACATGTATTATAAATCAATATTAGACCACATTGTCCTTTATGATGAGATGATCATTATTTGATGATACAAAATGTGCTTAACAATAAAAAAATATTGAAAAAGCGGATAAAAGTACAATCAATCAATTAATATACACTCAAATCTAGGTATAACCATTGCTCTAGATTCTCTTTCTCTACATTGCTAATGTGACTCGAAATTGAATTTAAATTGGATATTTGAAACCATAATTTAAATCTTAGGTTTGCTTTAGATTTAAGTTTCCTAGTTTGCTAGTAATCTGAACTTAATTCCATAATGAGAAATCTCGAAGTAAGCCTGCCGTAGGTCTTGTCTCATTGATTACAGCTTATCAACCATGATAACGACTTGGGCAGGCAACGGTACATAATTATTTACATACAAACTGCTTTATTAATAATTTATTGGACGGAACGAGATATAAAATCTCAATTGAGACGCCACCCGGCCGGTGACAGGATCGTATCGGACTTAGATCAATTTTATAGCTCGTTTATGTCTTGCGATGTTGTAAATGGTTTTATAATGGAAATATTTGTTAAATCCTTTACGATTTTATATGAGTAGTCCAATTTAAATCTTTAAACAGCTTTTACACCGAACTGGGTAGCACTTGACCAGTATCTCACCTGATGTTAAGTGATGATGCGATCCGTGATAGAGCGTTCCTACTCAGAAGATACCTATTCATCATTGTACTTAACCGGAAACAGACTTATAGTAAGTTGCCTATAGCAGCGTTTAAACACTATTCTCACCCCTTCTTAAGTAACGATGTGTACGAGGATGGTAGCACACTAGGCCTAGAATAAGAACTGGACTGGGTATCTAAGACAGCTGCTAGAACACATTGTTATATGTTTGGCGACAATTTTTCCAAATTGAGCGAGGTAGTTAACCAGGTGGACACTACACAATGGTTGATATGTTGTGTGTATTATACAATGCCTTACAACAACATAGGTAGCAGATTTCAACGGGTTAATCTGAAAATATTATTATCACTATCTAGGTACTATTGAGTTTTTATTTAGGATTCCTTAATTTAATACGAATAGTATCGCTAAATGTTCTTAATGTTACTTATAGATCCCTGTCCCATAAGTTTTTAATTATCTCGTCTTACAAACCCGCATTTTTGCTAACTACTACCATATTTCGTCAGCATTTCTGCTAATTAGTCAGAATAGTCGTTTTTGTTCATTTATTTTTTGTTTATGTACAGAGGTAAACGAAGGGTCGTCCGCCATCTTGGATTTATTTACGGACGGCGCGTGCGCATCTCTCTTGTTTTCAATTAGTTTGATTTGTGGGAAATCGATTTCATGGAACTTTACGGGTTCTAGGAAAGTTCAAATAGATGATTTTGATGAATTTTGTGTGTACTTTATATTTAATTTAATACTACCCGGAACAATGTCAATAATACTAACTATTTTAATAATAACATTTGGTAGTATTGTTTAATTGGTATAGTTTAACATATTAAAAGCTTACTTAATCAAAGAATCCTAAACTAAGATTGCAAGTAGGCTGATTAGAACAAACATTACATTGAAATTTAAATGGCGTAACAGAAACCAGGCGTATGTAAATTTTTACATCAACAGCCTATGTATGTAAGTTCAATCAACACCTCAACACCAATATTATAAATGCGAAAGTCAGTTTGTTTATTTGTTTGTTGGGACTTCTTCACGGTCAAACGGCTGGACCGAATTAACTGAAATTTTGCACAGGGATAGCCAGTATTATGGATTAGGCTATAGGATACATTTAACGCAGGCGAAGCCGCGGGACAAAGCTAGTTTAACATAAAGCACAAAGCAAAATCATTAGAAAACTCCTTTCAAACCATATTCAATACAATACCTATACCTAGAATCCCTTATAGCATTGAAATGAAACAATCACTTTATGAGGGATAGCTTCAAGGAATTACTGATATACTGACAGTACAAGCTATTATTACTAGTTACTTCAATGACCCATTGTTGGTTGAACCTATCCCAATAGGTCCTGTGTGGCTTATCCGGAGGTCCATTGGTTATTGTTTTAGCAGGTTGAATGCATCTTGTTCAATGCCTTCATCACAATGGGTCAATGCCTTCAATTGCAGTTCCTTATTTTTGATTTTACCTATAGATTTTGCTTGTACATATTTAATTTAGTTGGCAATAATCTTCATCTGTTTTAGATTGTTTACAGTCTACTATTTATTATTTAGGTCGGGACGTGTTACCGGCAGTTTAATTTTATACATATAAGCAAGCATTTGACTATTATCCCGCCTGGTGGTAAGCGATGATGTGGTCAAAGATGGTGAACACGCTAGGCCAAGAATACTCGAACTCTCAAGGGCTGTGTGCTGCCGTGATATTTTTTCCTTGATGGTGGTAAGCTTTTTTTTCATGGTAGCAATTCAGGAGGAACATTGACATTATATGCTCCTACCATCTGTTAATAGATTAGTTTATTCCTGATTGAAATCCTTTAGAAGAAGAATTGTCTAAAATCATTATCTTTGTATTTATATCACGAGTTTTCAGGTGCCTGTGGTTTGTATTGTGTGTTGTATACTTCTCTAGACCGGTTAAATTTTCATAGCAAGTAAAATCTTAAGCGTCTTTTTTCAAATAATTGTTTTTGTTAACATATTAACTACTTCTGCTTTGCTAGAAACAAAACCTATTTCAAAATTGACTTTGTTCACCACATTTTAAGAAATATGTAGTGCCAGAGCTTACTATATAGTTACTTTTAATGTGTCAGTAGCTCAGTTGACAGCGTGTCGCATTAGTTTAACTCCTGCGTAGTCTGAGAAACTCGTCCGGTACCGTAATTGGTTAATTCTGTTAATTTGATGAATTTTGTTGTTATGGCGTGGCAGACATTGTGTCATGGGTCTTGACTACAGATCATATATTATGTGTAGATCTTGACAAATTTGAAAAAAGCTTTTTTTCAGGAAACAAAACACTGTTTCAAATCATTATTATTTATTTTGAAAATGGCCACTGTAAGTTCTGTGTTCTTCTTTTTTTATTTAACCTAGCCAGCCGTAAGTATTGCAATATGTGAAACATTTTGTTGCAAAACATTGATCAAGTTACATTGAATTTAATTATAAATCTTCGGTAAATTTCCATTTGAATATGAATTAACAACTGCCACTTCTGTATTTAAATATCAACATCTAAATATATCAATATCGGATAAGATCATTTAGAGATATGGAGAAAAGCAATAAAAAGTCAATAGAAATTAGTAGAATAACCTAATAAGTTATTGGTCTATTAGTAATAACCCCCTCAATCTAAAAAAAAAAAAATCATTCGTCATATCTAGTCAGTCGATTTAAGCGATATTTTTCTGTATCAATCTATGTCAGTGGTTCCCAACCTTCTTGTGACCAGGGACCAGTTTAAGTTTATTATTAGTAGCAGGGACCACAAAGTAAAAAAAAAAACTATATTCATCTTATTTTAAGTAATATTTTGTTATTTTAGTTGAGACCTTTACACTGCAGTGGGACAGAACAGGCTAAGAAAAGAATAAACTGGCCAAGCGCAAGTCGGACTCGCACTCGTAGGGTTCCGTAACACAGTTAAGTATTCCATAACTATGATTTTTCGCAACTACAAAATTAACTTTGTTTTTTATAGTGTTTGTATGAAAAACAAAGTTATCTTTGCGGTCGCCATATCTCTAAAACTGCTGACTGTATCTCGTTTAAACCAATTTTCGTTATTAGTTTTTATTGAGATTTACAGCATATATTTTTTTTAGATTTTTCACTCCCACACTTTAAAAGTTAGAGGGGAGAGGACACACATTTTACCACTTTAGACGCGCCTTTCTTTCAAATGATTGACTTTGAGAAAAAAATATTTTAGGAACCTCAATGTCATTTTTAAAGACCTATCCATAAACACGTATAGGTTTGAAGAAAAAAAATTTTGTTTTAAAGTGTGTCACTTCAAAGAAACATAATATTTTTTTTTTATTTCAGTTCTTGTATGGGATGCTCCCCCTTAAACTTTAATATTTGTTATTTTTACATAAAAATCGGAAAGTGGTTCACAGAATACATCTACTTACCAAGTTTCAATTCTGTAGTCCTAAAAGTTTCGGAATAAAATGGCTGTGACATACGGACGGACAGACAGACAGACAGACATGACGAATCTATAAGGGTTCTGTTTTTTGCCATTCGGCTACGGAACCCTAATAATTTGCACCAATAAGTTTTGTGAGGTGACATCTTTTGTACAAGATCTTGAATTGGGGCGATATTTTTGCTCATTTATATATCAAATCAAAATAAAAAATCTAAATTAATTTATTTCAGGTTCTGTACACCCATAAACACTATTTAAAACACATTTCAATTAATATTCAATTCATGTATATAGCATAATTATTGTTTCGTCAGTTTGAAATCTTTCGCGGACCATATTTAAGTTTTTGCGGACCACCAGTCCGTGGACCACTGGTTGGGAATCTCTGACCTATGTGCTTGATAATTAGGCTTTCTCTATAAATGCCCGCTAAGAATCCATCTTAGCATCTAGATACGAAGACACACGACATTCCTGCTGTACGTAATTACCATCTTCCGATCACCTGCCTTCACTATTTACCCAAGAATTTGAATTCGCAACTGTCATTTGCCAACGGAAGCCGCCCGTTTAAATTTGTACCTGACTATCGATTCTTCCGCCTTCCGCCATCTTTAATTACGAAAAGCGCGCGACATATTTTGAATTTCGAAGAGGAAACGGATGTGCCGCTTCTCTTTTTAATATTTCTATTTTATATTCCCGCGGGCGGAATTAAAAATAAAAAGTTTCTTTTCATCTTGTAATGTGTAATCTCTTCCTAGCTCTCAAATTTTCTTTTGATGTGTCTTCTTTATATCTTTTGTCAAATAACTACACGTAAATTGGGAATTAGTGTAATAAATCTTTGATAATGTTGAGAATCACTCATAATTTGTGTTATTGATGACGTGATGAGTTTTATTAACAACATAAGTAAATTAATGTATCAGTTAATGGACACCAGGTGTTTTTAACAAATTTAAACTATAGCAATGCACAACTTTTGGCATTTGATAGAATAATAGTAAGTTTACAAAAAAAAACAAACGACAATATTTTTTGTAATTTTGCGTTTAGTTTAACTTTAGCTGAAAATTGAACATGCCATATCAGTTTCAACTCTCCATGTAAAACAGCGCCACATATCAAGTATCAAAATTACACTACGTCACTTTACATATTAATACAGTACGTCAATTGATTGCCAGAACAATTTTCTTTGAAAATTAAATTACCATACCAGAAAATCATACCACAGGAAACCGCGCTATTTTCAAACGTCATTCGTCCAAACGCAATATGAAGTTTGTCACACGATATGCCCAAAACAAACCATAAACTAAGTGCACCAAATCAGAAATCCCATAGATTTTATAAACAAGGACATAAAGTTCAGAATTGAATGCCATTTACTCTGACATATGTAAAACAACACTAGGGTATGCTGTATCGTATTTGGAACCGACATGATACTTGACGCCTTATTTCACGTGCAGTTTTTTACGGCTGTTTTATTTTTGAGTTGTTTTTAAGTGTTTTCTGGTAATTTTTAATGAGGTTGAGATAGGGATTATTTCGTAAGAGGTTTTTGTTTTTTTTACTTAGATTGAACGCGTACATCTTAAACAGATTGTCTCTTAGAATTACTCTTACGATAGACCTAAAATCAGATCAGCTTCAATAGTATCTTTCAACGTTTGACTACTATCTCACCTGTTGGTGTCTTTTGTTGATGTTGCTCTTGAATTTGTGGTTGAGGATAGTAGCACGCTAGGCTTGGAATTGAAACTGGCTTTCAAAGACAGCTGAAAGAACATACCACCAGGTGTTTTAACGCCTACAATGATAGAAATGGAACTACGTAAAGAGTACTGGGAGAGTTTCTACCACAAAAAATATGTACATGATAATATAAATAAGTAGACTATCCTAAAAGCATCACAACATTGCCAAAACTAATGTCGTGATTTTTTTCTTCAAGCCAGCTGCCAAACCAACCAAATGGTAAATGTAACTACCAGACAAGGTTAAAAGCAAATGAACCCGACTACCAATACATTCATCAAACAAAGATCTGTACTAACACTGTACTAGGAACAATGATTTTATATAGAAGGAAATAGATGTGCCAATGACGATGTCTAAATAGCACTGAAAAATTGTCTACAATAAAAAAATTACAAGGTTTGTCTTTCAAACTTCGCGTGTCAGGCTAGCCTATTCCACAAAGATTCCAAACCGCGTAGAGCTAAATAAAGCTTTTATAGCAATAGAACACCCAAAAAGCATGTTCAACACAGTGCGACACGCAGTGTTCACAATATAGCATTTATACTTTTCTCACTCTTTTCATTCCTTTGTAGAATTACTTACGTCAAAAATATGTTTAATAATTTTGCTTCACAGCACCGGTTACATGACGAGATGGATGAATTAAAAACTTATCTTAGAAAAAAAATCATTGACTGAAAGTGATTTTAAAATACGCCTACGCAAAACATCATTGGAAAGAAGCCAAGCTATCAAAAACCCATGTAGAACATTACGAACATTTGTGTCAGCTAGAATTGTCTTAGATGATTCTGCGGGTGAAATTTTGAATGCATTACTTGCTTTATCATAGTTTTGTATCTCTTTTTTTATCGCAGGTAGTTGGATTTTTTAAAATAATAATATTTTTACACTACATTTTTACATTTAGCACAATAGGATAGGTCATCATAACGGTTGCTGTTTGCGTTTTTCTTTTCTCGAATAGTTGGTCTGATGAATCACAATTCGTATTAAGAATAAGATTATTCATTGACTGCACTTTTAGATATTCCGCAAATATACTTGTAATATAGCTAAACATTTAGACACATAAGATTATTCTGTTGCATGAATTTGTCCAAACGACCTAAACCTGCATCTCAGCAAAAGATGATATACATAATGTTGTCTCAAAGAAAAGTGCCCATCATGTTTATGCCAATCGCCCGTATCACAGCTACCAGTAGCAATATTAAACCACCTCAAAGGGTGAGGAAGTCAGTCTATCAACCTAGTCACTCTGTAAAACTTCTTCAAACAGCGGAGGATTGATCGCGAGCGTAAATCTCAATCAGTCAACAACAAAGAAGATGAAAAATATTGCTTTCGACGGCTTTCAAACAGGTTGATTGAAGTTGCTGAAGCGAGGGTTAAAACGCCAGTTTTTTTTTAATGGATTTTCGATTCGGCTTGAGAAAAAAGCTATATGTACATATACATACATACAATTGAATACTTTTTCTTGTTTTCTTTTTTTTTCCATAATATTGGATAGATAACGTTTGCCATAACGCATACAAAGCGCTTTATTGCCATAATTTTGTACGTCACTACACTGCGCCATAATATTACATAGACGTCATAGACTATTCCACGATTTCTGATTACTCATAATTGCCCAGATTTCCTTAAAGTTTTTGGAATGAAGATAAGTACATCTTTCAGCTAAACAATAATTGCATTTTGTGATTTTTTGTGAATCATTGGTGGTATGTATACACAGCAATGATAAGGAGTATCTTTTCTTTTATTTTATACCACTTCGATAGGGACTAGGGAGTCTTCGCACACGCTCTATGGCGTTTTTTTTCTATCTAGGGTAGCGTTTGATCACCACCTCAACTGGTGGTGCACGATGCTGTTGGTCAATTGATGGTGAGTACGTTAGGTCTAAAATGACCTTCAGGGGCTGTGCTGCTGTAACGAACACCGTAAGGATTTGGCGCCAGGTTTTCTTCCTAATGGTGGTAGCTTTTTGTTAGCAAATCAGGCGGTATATTGATATAGTGCACGAGTGTGGACAAGCACCCATGGTTGCACACATTGATGCACGGCCAGGATTTGATACCGGCGACCTCCATGCTAGAAGTCGAAGTATCTATCTACACGCCAGCGGGCCATATCCAAATCAAATAAAATCCACAAAATAAAAAAAAATACAATTTGGACATGATAAATCCGAAATCCTCCAACAACATAATCCATTAAAGTATCAATCGGGATGATGTTACATCGTAATTTTAACCACCCTAATTTCAATCCATCGACCACCGGCGCGGGATTAGGTTGTGTCCCATTGTCTTAGCTTAATGCCCTCTATTTTGGTAAGATTACAGCGTCCCTAATTAGGGACAATTGTGCGTCTTTAGATTTTAAACCTTTAATCTAAGTGAGCGTCATTTGTAACAATTTTATTGTTGAAAGATTTGAATTAGTATCATCTAAATTGTAACAAAATATTTTTTCGAGATTGTTGCTCTTGCAGTCATATTAACTTTCTCTTTACTTAAATAATTACATCTTTTTTCAAAAGACATTCTTTCTTTCTTAAGATTACAAGTAAGATAGTATAGATATAGGCGATGACGTCTATAAATCTCACATGGTCAGTAGTTTCTGGTAGTAGTTGTTTGTCATTAGCAAGTATCTGGACTAGTTTTTTTTTATCGTAACATCCAAGTTAGAAACATAAACATAAACATTTCAGTCATGTCTGCTTGTAAAATATTGTTCGTTTCAACCTCATTCTCATGAACTTACAATACAAGTGGCCATTGTTATAAAAACACAACTTTCGTGATTGAGACTGCGACATTTTTTTGGGAACCAACGGTGCATGCTGCATATGTTGAGCAGATGTAACCGCTAACTCCATAATTTGAGAAGTTTGCAAAAACTAGGGACGTAGAAGTGATATATCGATAAGTGTCTTTTGATTTTTGAAGACGCGACTTTTATGATTTTTGTATGATGATATCGTATTGGCCTACTAATAAAGTATAGAAAAAATTAACTCTGTAGATTTGTTTGGTATATATGTTGCTCAAAATATATTTAAAAAATTTCGTTAAGGAACAATTTTACGGAATCATTTTGTATTATAATCACATAAATTAAGCGAAAAGTACCAAGATTAAAAAGGGGATTTTCAAAACAAGTCCAAGCCATAAATAGGAAACAACATGATAAATGAAACTTTATTAAATATCTATATGTAATACTGTATTAGGTGTGTATTAGTTTAAAAAAAATCAAGATTAATTCAAAATTATTTAGCGTTGACTCTAAACCAATGAGTTGGGAGCTCCGTTGGCGTAAATATTGATTGTTGATTTCTAAGCGAGACGTAGCTGGTAACCTAGCATGGGTGGTAGGAGCATATAATATCTGTGTTCTGTCTGACTTGCTACCAAAAAGTAACTTACCACCACCAAGGAAAAAATCTACCGCGATAACCTTACCTGTAGTCCTACTGTAAGGTTTTGGGAGTCAGAGTACCTTGAGAGTCAGAGTACTCTAGGCCTAGCGTGTTCACCAGCTTCGACCATATAATTGCTCACCAGCAGGACTCTTTTTTTATGGTAAAAGGTCTCGCCTGATTGTGAGCGATAATGTCTACCTATTACAGATACAGCGGCATGCAAAATTCTGGCAGTCCAGAATTTTGCATGTCACTGCACTGCGCCTGTTACCGTGAGACATAAGAGGCTTAAGATACAACAAAATTTAGTTGAAAACTTGTGAATAATTTTCAAACGTAGCTATAACTGCGTCTTTCAATCTTCGGCTAATCGAGTGTGAATATAATAATAATAATACATTTCTTCAATAATATCATTCGCTCTTACATACACCTTAAGTTTAAAGCACTCGACGTCGATATCTTCATCCCATCCCTTCAAGTCATAATTCACAGGCCACAAATCTCGGCGGCCATTAAAATTTCAGCCTCGTACAAAACAAAACGTTGTAACTTTGTCCGAGCTGGCTCCATCTAAAAACAATGCACTCGAGACGTACGGACAAATTGGTTTTTGAACAACGATGTTATTTTAAAACTTATGTAAGTAATTTGTTGTACAGTTATGTTTATGTATAATTATTTAAATGCAAGATAATCTAAGCGAAAAGTGTCAAGCATTCGTGACGCAAAATGAAGGGGTGTTATGTGTCTATATCTGTAACTGTGGATCTGTCTGTAAAATCGTAACGTCCAAACGTATGAACCGATTTTGATTAAGTTTGTTTTTGTTTGATTGGTGTCTAAATCGAGTATTCTTAGCTTTGATCCATGAAAATCCATACAGCCGTTTTAAGAATATGATCTTTTTACTAAGTTGATGACGCTATGAAATCAGCTCTCATAGGTCTGATCAATTAAAAATTCGGTATCCTCTTACTTTAACGATGTTGTTAGAATATGGTAGCATTGACTGATGCTGGGACATCTGCTGGAATCTGCAGAATATTTATCTCCTCACCAACTTACAAAAAAACTTACAATAGAGATGTCGTGTTAGAGCTTATTGGAACATAGACCATTAGGTCTATGTTCCATACCATAGCCCATAGTGTATTATACCATAATTAGAACAGTCTCAATAAACAGTTGACGCATAGATCAGTTAGGGTGGTTTTAAATGTTGAATTTAAGTATTATTATATTTTTTATATTCACTGGTATATATTCTGACATAGGTACAATTTCATTTTTTTCTTAAAAGCTAGCGTTTGACTATTATCTCACCTGTTGGTAAGCGATGATGCAGTCGAGGATACCACAATAGGATAGCAGATAAGAGGTAGCACGCTATGCCTAGAATGGAAACTGGCTAAAAGGACAGCTGCCAAATTTTCTAAATTGAGAGTGGTAAGAAGCTTATCAGGTGGACACTAGACAGTGTCCTACCACCAAGCCGGGAGTTTCTTAACGATGATTTTCCTTCGCCGGAGGACCACTGTGAAATGCGCACATACATTTCTTGATAGAAAAATCCATTGATGCACGGCGGGGGTTTGAACCTCCTACCTCTGCCGTCAAAGCCATTCCCCCTCTACGCCACACAACCCTCAAAGCTACTGTAGGCGTTGCAATAATATAACAAATTAATGGCGTTCAGGTGTCTCGCGAAGTAACTATTTTTGTCTGAAACGTGATTTTAATGAGTTCGCGATGGTTTATTTTAAACCTTTTCAAGGGGTGTTTCGCCATAACTTTTGCGCTTTTATGGTGGGACTGGACAAATATAAAAATAGTTTTACTGAAGTTAGGTAGTTCAAATAAACGCTCTGTTAACTGTGTTAAATGTAACTTTTTCATTGATGGATGGTTATAGTTGAAAGGCTAATTAGATAGAATCTAATAAAACTACTTGTACTTTGTAATAACTGTTTGTAGTACTTACAAAAAATAATAGTAGGTACCTACAAACTCATTAATTGTTTGTGCTATTATTTTTGTCTATAGGCAAATGATAATTTAATCTCCTAATTGCGAAAATGTACTTAATATTTTTAAATTTTTCACTGTAGTCCATGATAAATCAAACTATATAATATAATGTAGGATAGGTATATGTGTATAGGTATTGTGTCCATGCATTTTCTAAATCGTAAGGTGTCTCACAACTCTCACATAACATAATTTAACTGCTTTGTCTTTGTCAGCTTTGTCCGTTAAGGACCCCACAGACTATCAGTTCATCAGTTCGCCGGACGATAACAGCCTGTCAGTAATCACAACAGGCATGGGAGTGAGGGGAAGGGGCCTCCCCCTTCCCCTCACTTCCACCTCCACTGGAAGAGGGAGGAAGTGGGAGGGAGAAAGTGAGTGGGAGGAAGTGGGAGGGAGGTAGTGGGAGGGAGGAAGTGAGAGGGAGGAAGTGGGAGGGAGGGGAGGGGGAGGGGGGATTAGCATGGCGAGGTAGGGTTCGGTGTAGCTGGGATACGTATGTTTTTTATTAGTTAATGCTATCCAAAGACACTATTCCACGCGGACGAAGTCGCGGGCACAGCTAGTATAAAATAAATATTTATCCAAACCACATTAAAATGCATGACTTCTGAAAAATTGATGTTTGTAATAATTTTGGCGCCTCATCAATTACAGTATGTTTACTGAGTAAACTTTATTATTACCAACATGATATCATTCACGATTCAGAGAAAATATGAAAACTTTCATGTTTTACAAGCTTTTATTTAACTTGCAATGTAGGTATGTGTATGACTATGTTTGTTGGGGTGGAATCTTGCAACTTAATTTTGGAGCAGATAACTGCAACCGATTGAGCTAAAATTTTGCATACACGTTTCGTTTGGATAACAATGCATGTTTAGCTTTGTGACGTCATTCTAAATCCAACAGTGCGGAGCACCTAAAATGGCGGACAATTATATTTGTATTATATAAATATATTTAAATATTTATTATCTGAGAGGTGCTTGAAAATATTAGGCGAAAACTTTATGAAATTGGCCGTATCACAAACGGCAAACAAACAAAAAAAAAAAATAAAGGATTTCAACGATCTCACTTCAGGATAAGAGGCAATCTGATCTCGTAGAATCGTGTTTGTTTAGAATTGTAATATATAGTAAGATCGGGCGCAGAACGATTGCTTTCAGTCAGTTTCAGTCCAATCCGATACAATATAGAGCAGTTAATAACGTAATCGACTTTTTGTCTTCGCAATATAATGATTAACTCTGTGTTTTTAAAATTCGGCCAATAAAGTTCTGAAATCATTTGTCATACCTTCTTTCTTTAGACGGTTTAATAAACTGCCATGCTAGCAAAGAAGAGAGACAAAAATTTGATGATAATGATCTTGATGATGCAAGCAAAAATTAGCTTCGTCAAAAGTCTTGAATAACCAACAACTACTGTTAGATGTTTGAAAATTTATATGCATACTTAGTCTCTTTTAAATCGGTCAAACCGATCTTACAAATACAAAGGAGTTTAAATTCAGCAAATAATATACTTAGGGCTAGTTTCACCTGTTCCTGATAATGCGTTAGATAGTTATCTGACACATGACGCCATTTAAAAGCAGTCAAAAATCTGTCAGATTTCTTCATATTAGCGCTATTAAGAACCGGTGAAACTGGCCCTTACCCTAATGAAATGCAAATAGAAAAGACAACGATAAAAATAAAACCAAGTACTCATTTGTTACAGATAACAACTACACAGTTCTGGAAGCGACAACCAACGAGAGGTTACGGCTGGTCTGCGGTCTGAAGCCCCGGACTCAGTCTCCAGTGGTGCACTGGTTTAAAGATGGACATCCGGTAGATGGACTGTCCAAACGGTTCGTCCTGCAAAGACAGTGGTAAGGAGAATACCAATATTTCTTACAGCTATAGTTATAATTACAATATAATTATCGTTTATTTCTCTACACAATAAATAAAGTTAAGTATATATCACAGAAAATAAAAAATAAGTTCTGTGGTAGGTATCAAAAACATAAGGGCATGGATTGGATGCCACCGATTTTGTTGGAGTTAGTGGAGAGTTGGTGCCTAAAGCAAGTTATTTAAAATCTTAGGGTAAAGAAATAAAGGTTATTTTTGACAGGTCGCCAGGTTTCTACTCCACGGCTACAATAATTCGATGAAAAATAAGATGAAAGTTAGGTACTTACAGATGGAATAGGTACTTTTTTAACTTTTGTAAAACTAGGACAAAAATGCTAAGTAATACCAGACTTCTGATTTTTTTAAAATTTCTTTTGACCACATCTCTCTGAAATTCAAAAGCTTCAAAAACCAACTTGGAGGGAGACCTAACAATTCCCCAGCGACATCTGTTAGATTGCTGGAATAACTGCGTGTATTTTCTAGCTATTAGTTTTCAAAATTCTCACATAGAACACTTTGAATACGATACGTCTGAAATTTATGTATTAATCTATTTAAAATCTATTTATTCATCTATTTAAAATCTATTTATTCATCTATTATTTAGTTCTAATACTTTCAAAAGCACTAGACATCTTAACCGCCACATTAAATCATCATCTTATAATTTAAGATCGTTTTAAAAACTAAAAGAACCGACTTAAAACGTCTCACTAGTCAAAGTAGCCAGTAGACGTAGTCAGTATTATATAATCTGTGCCAGTAGTTAGTAGCATTAGCATGTCGTCAAGGTATATAAATACATCGTAATACAAATTTTGATATATTAAAAACGGCTCGGCCGATTTCGTTAAAATTTAAATGGGCTCACCTGGGAAGGGTACCCTTTGAAACAAAAAAAAGAATACATAAAAATAGATCACGACGAATTGTGAACCTTCTCCTTTTTTGTGAAGTCGGTTAAAAAGCTTGTCCTACTGTTATTAAATTATTATTATGTTTTATTTATATGAAATGACCATAATTATTAAAAAGTAAAGATTTGACCACTGTGGTCGAAGATGGTATCACGCTAGACCTAGAATGGGAATAGCTGCCGGAACACATGATAGATGTTTGGTGACAGATTTTCTTATTTGGTGGTAGCTGGCCAGACTACACTAGATAAGTGAAGGGCTTTTGAAGGCTCGGTAACGTAATCGGGAGAACGGTCGGCTTTGATACCAGAAGTACCGAGTTCAAATCAAACCCCGCCATGCACCAATGGATTTTTCTATCGAAAAATTTGTGCGATTTTCACAGTGGCCCTGTGAAGAAAAACATCGTTAAGAAACCAACAATCCCCGCATGGTGGTAGCACACTATCTAATGTCCGCCTGGCCAGCTACCACCCTGAAGTTAGAAAATATGTCGTTAAACATCTAATGTGTTCCGGCAGCTATCCTTGAGAGCCATTCCCATTCTAGGCCTAGCGTGCTTACCATCTTCGACCGCATCATCACTTACCAACACGTGCGATAGTGATCAAACGCTAGCCTATAAAATATAAAAAAAAGAAGTGGTCCTACTACGATGCGGGGGTTGGAGGTTCCTTAACGATGTTTTTCCTTCACTGGAGGGTCACTGTGAAATGCGCACATACATTCTCAATAGAAAAATCCATTGCTGCACGACGGGGGTTGAACTCGGTACCTCTGGCGTCAAAGCCGACCATTCTTCCACTACACCACTGGACCCTTGAACGTAATAAAATTATTTAATTTTATAATAATTCCTTCACATGTCAATAGTAACTTTTTCAACAATCATAACGCTACGCGAAAGGCTGCATTTGAAAGAGCTTTCCATATTGATTAAATTACAAAATACCCAACAAATTTTATCAAACTAAGTAGAGCATCCATTGCAACATTATAATTTAACTAGCTGTACCCGCGACTTTGTCCGCGTGGAATAGTGTCTTTGGGTAGCATTAACTTAAGACACATACGTATCCCAACTACACCGCACCGCACCACGCCACGCTAATCCCTCCTTCCCCTTCCCCTCCCCTTTCCCTCACTTCCACCTCCCCCTCCCTTACCCTTCCCCTCCACTCCCCTCGCATACCCTCCCCTCTCTCTCCCCCCTTCCCCTCACTTCCACATCCTCTCCACCTCCCCTCCCCACCACTCCCCCTCCACTCGTAACATACGTTTCCACACATAAGTTTCAAGCTTCTAGCTAAGAAATGGACGATACTTCCATAAAACTTATCATCCCCCCTTTCAACCCCTTACAACCCTCTTTTCTTGGCATTAAAAAGTAGCCTATGTCCGTTCTCAGGCTCTAGACTATCTGTGTACCAAATTTCATTTAAATCGGTTCAGTAGTTTTGGCGTGAAAGCACACACACAGACAGACAGTCAGACAGACAGAGTTACTTTTTTTACTTTTAAATAAAACCAAAGATGGCGCTAGCGTAGATTTTAATAGCTCTCCTTTAAATATTGCCTAAATGTATGAGATCCTGCATCGCGCAAACGATATTTTCCGCGATATTGAAGCTGATGCACTTGCTTCGTGATAAAACATCTCAAAAGTTGAACTCGTTTAATTACGTTTTCTTTTTATAATATTAGTCTGGATAATGTAGATTGGCAAGAACAAGTTACACTAAATAAGTGTCGGAATAAATAACACGGTGGCAAAAGACAGAAATGAATCGCAAAATATATCGCCAAAGAAATCCATGCAATAATATTATCTCCAGGGTAACAAAACATTTCATACAGAGTACTTTATCTCAACACATAAAATCATCGTAATATTCTCGAATCCTATCAAAAGCCATACATTCCAAAAGCTCAAATATTTTGATCGCAGCAATATTTCACCGCATAGAAGCCGGCCCACAGGGTTGTATGAATTATCGCTATCCAAGTTTAGATATACAAATATTGCTTTACGTTCAGTGGAATGCCTCTCTCTATTCTTGCTCATCTTGGTATTGTTGTTATTTTGCCTGCACTATGAGAATAGGTTGCCAGTTGTAACGTTGTCAAAGTAAATTTATATTTTTACTATGGTCTCACCCGATGGTAAATACCTTCGGTGGCTTAAGTAGGCCTTAAGTGGTAAATGAAGTAAATTCTAAAAACATAAGTCTTAGATTATCAGACGTGACGCTTACGAAGCGATTTGCCACTCCTTTAAAGTAGGTCAAAGACAAAGTCAAAGCATTTATTCAGTATATGGGCAAATTAAAAATTAGCACTTACACACGTCAAATAACATTAAATAGATCATATTCAACAAAAAATATAGATATAACAGAAACATAACGCTTTGAATTTACAAAAAAAAAACAAAGGTATTGAGCCATTCAGCTTTCATCTAGACGTCGAACGTCACACTTAAAACACATGTTTAATTCCCCTTATTAATGTAGGGTTGCCAACCGTACCATTACGTGCACCCGCAACCCAGTGCATGTTTCAGTACTTCAGACAATTTTTATCCAAAAAATTGTGAAATAATGAAACATAATAAATCCTTCATAATTTTTTCTGTTAATATATTCCTTATTCTAAATCTTGTGGTATTTATCTAATCCTTACCTTGGACATTCAGCACAACGGTGTGTTCTATACACCCCAGTTCATTACAAACTGTGCAGGTATAGTTGCCATTATCACTCTTCGTCAATTCCTCCAGTGCCAGTGACCATTTCCCGAACGAAGGTTGGGAGTAACTCCTCACTATGGGGGTTACTTTATTTTTGGACCACGTTATGTTTGGTGTCGGGTTGCCTGTAATGTTTACGATGTAATAAATGTGGGTATTTTTGTAGCGTGATCATAATGTGGTAAAGATAAGTCTAAGGTAGGAATATTCTTCTGAGTTAGGTACATAGATTTTGGTAACTTCATATTCCAAATTGACCTTTGATACTACTTTGTAGATGACAAGCTTACTATAAGATGAATCAAGTGCTAAGCAGATGTCCCTAATCAGTTTTAGTAAAATTATTTTTATTGATGTTGATGCTACTTTCTTCAATATGTTAAACTAGAAGTGCCCCGCGGCTTATTTTTCATTTCATTGCTCATTATGCTATTATGCTTCATGCTATTATGTTTCATTATTTCACAATTTTTATCCAAAAAATTGTGAAATAATGAAACATAATAGATAAATAAAACGCAGACTAATTGCAGTACAAATCATGTTCCGAATGTAGGAAAACGGTATGCACGGTATGGTTTCTGATTTGTAAAATTTCATCAAATCTATAAAGCGCAAGTGTCCCGATCCTGTATTATGCTGGTATATAGCAATATAAATATAATTAACAGTTAATGTCGCCATTTTTTTCTGAGTTCACCTTACTGTAAGGATAACGCTTTTATAGTAAAAGTAGGTCTTTACGTACGCTTTTTTATTTTGACACAGTTCTAGCTCGTTGCATTCGTTTAATCTTATGTAACTTTTTTCGTTGTTATTTTCTGCTTCTGTTTTGATTTGTATGTTTCCGTTCTTGGATGAAAGTAGACATACGGTTATAAGATTTCTTTATGTGCATTCTTTGAAGTTGTACATTATTTTGTTAACCTATTAATCGAGCAGCAATGGCTGAGACAAGATTCATCCAAATGTGAAAAAATTCGCCATGCAAGAAGATCTAAAATAGTGATTTACCACAGAATGTATTTATTATGTATTTTTATTATAATCATTTTGAGTATGCCGGAAAAGAAATAACTAGATTACATGAAGTTTAAAAAGATATTTTTTCAGGTTACGAATAAAGGGTTTTCGAGCAAGAGACGCTGGAGTGTACACGTGCCAGAATGATGAAGACAGATCTAAGGAAATGTCCATCACAATTAAACATAAGGAAGACCAGGATATTGCAGGTAAAGATAAACATATTGCAAATATTATAGCATGCCTTATCATGCCTTTGAAAGCATATTAAACTTCACATATAGATGTGACAAGGTAACGGGCGCAGTGTAAGGGGCAAGAGAGACAAAAGAGATGTATGCCAAGATGAGAGACTTTACATAAAGACGCGTCTCCGCCCATTACTCTCATGTTTCGTATCGCGAGTGTTCCGTGCATTTTGTATGATATAGAATTAATAAGACGCCACATCCACGTTTCGTATAACTGGCCTGCACCTAACGCTCAAATCCTGGTGATTGATCTGGAGTTTAAGAGTGTGTATGTAGGTAGATTGGCATAGTTAATTACCAGTCAAGCATCTTCTTTCTGTTACTGAATATTAGAATCAGGAAAGCGGTGTAAAATATACGTGCTATGGCCTAAACATAAGCAATCAGTAGTCAAAAATAAATACATTCTTTTAAAATAATTTATTGCACTTGGTTCACAATTTGCTATTCACATTTAAATTTTGTCCCGAAAAACCGATAGCAATTTCTGATAGCGTTGTATATATTTTTTTCGAAAACAGTACTCGTTTTGATGAAATATGAGGATATTTTTAATTTGCACGTGAAAAGTAATTTATGCAGTGGTATTAAGGATCCTATAAATTGCCAATAAAACACATTCAATTACCGTCCAATGCTTGCCCGGCACGGTCAAAGCCGCTGAGCTCAGGCTATTTTCATATGATATTTATTATCGTCTTTATGCCCATCCACATATGTAAACAAGATACCACCGGATTCCGGGATACTGTCGTGTTGAAATAACTCCCGTTTTAATATGATTTTGCGTTTTTCGATGACATGGCAATTCATGGCATTCAAAACGCATTAAATGAGCCACTTCCCGTGAGTGGGCTTTATTTATGATATTGGCTGTTGGCTTTCAGGAATTGTTTGCGTTATCATCAAGTGTTTTTATTGCCAGTTGGTTTTCTCTTAGAACATACTATTTACCACAAGGAAATATTTTTGTTACTTACGTGATTCTGAATAGGTTTAAAAGTAAAGACTTAGAAAGAATTAATAACGATAAGACCATCAACATTAATAACTGCATGTAGCGCATCTGTGTTCTTTCGTTCTAAAAATCGTTACCATTTTTTTTTATATATCTAATAGGCTAGCGTTTGACACTTTGTCACCTGGTGGTAAGCGATGATGTTGCCGAAGATGATAAACACGCTAGGCCTAGAACTCTCAAGGGTTGTGTAATAATATTAAAATCTCACTGAGCGATATTTCATAAGTTCATAACACAGCATTTTATTGTGTAGCCGTAGGTATGTCACGAGAAAATTAAAATATAATTCTACTTTCAGGATACCAAGCAGACGACGTTGTACACACAATACCAGAAATCTTATCCCAACACCAAGCATCATCACTATTAGAAAACAACACTATAGAAGAACCGGAAAAACGAGTTCCAAAAAACATCAAGTTTAAAGAATACGATAACAAAGACGAAGATCCTGAAGACAAGATTGAAAAGGAGCATCCTAATTATGGACATGTGGATGATACTCAAATTAAATTCGAGCCCAGGTTCAAGCACAGATCTAAGATGTTCAATATGGATATGAAGCCAGCTGGCAGCTCTATTAGACTGCGATGCGCTGCTGAAGGTAATAAATGTTTTATGGCTTGAGATTTCTGCACACTCGATGCATTTATTGGCGATGCTACTGAACTGCGTACAGTTGCAATAGGACTTAAAGACACTAAAGTATTGCGTTGTTTTTAGGGTGCAAACGGACACTTAACAAGGTCTCCGTGCATTATATCCTCGTAGATGCAAATTACGAAGTGATTAATTGTTATATCTTTTTAAAAATATAAGTGACGAGATTTCTAAACACTTTTTAATATGTTTTTCATGTTTTAAAAATATGTTTAAAATATGTAATCTGATAACATTACAGTTCTGGTTACTTATGATTATGGCTATCAGCGACCAGGAAGGTGTACAAGTTTATTTTAACCTAAATTCTATTTCAAAGAGCAGCATCTCTTCTTCACTTCAGCTTAGTAAAATTTGAATATGAAATGTTTCAGACTTTATGGTCGGACCATTTTAATGGTCCAACCATAAGGTTTGATCATGATCAAAACCTCTTTAGTTTTATATTACCAACGTACGAAAACAGTCTTATATTGCAAATAAAAATGATAAGAGTCATACTCATTTTGATTTACACATCAATAAATCCTGTAGAATTATTCAAAGCTTTGCAACTGAAGGATAACAATCTACAATTATAAATCGAATACCACAAATCGTTGTCAAAAGTATCAAGTGTGCGTTTGCCGTAAACATTTTATGATCTGCGATATATGCAAAGCACACAATCACAGAAAATAGAGAGTACAGAAGTAAAGCTTGATGTATGTACTTCATTTTTAGGGTTCCGTACCTAAAGGCTACTAAAAGTACTCGATTACTGAGACTTCGGTATCCGTCTGTCTGTCAGAAGGCTGTATCTCCTTAACCATAATAGATAGACACTTAAATTTAGACATAATTTGTAATACCGATATAACAACAAATTAATTAAACGATATAAAATTATAAATATAAGGGGATGCCCATACAGGAAACGTGTTTTTTCCGTATTTTTTGCCCTAGCTCACAATTTGTACAGTAGTACGAAACCCTTTATGCACGAGTCTGACTCGCACTTATCAGGTTTATTTATATCTACCCTCAGTGATTGTGCTTACTTTGTCACACCCCGTAAACTGCGCACTACTTTTATATTCTCCATTTCTGCGCGAAAAAAGTTGAGTAATTCTTTACTTATGCATGTCTGAAACGGGTAGCACTCGCGCTCGGACTGTTCCGACATGTTCCGAAATGTTGTGTACATAATCGATGTCTATGTGTGCGTTGCTTGACCGCGCATACCAATAGCGAAACTTATTTTCTGTACTCTTCTTTTTCTGTGACACAATGCTAATCTTACATCGCGAAGTGAGTCAGTGCCTTATGACCGGAGATAGTAGTGGCATGTTGAGTAATGCTAGCTTTTTATGATGTCTCGGATTGTTCAATCATGTCATTCATGTGAAACATGTGACAATGATTAGGTTTTATAGCTTTTGATAGGTTTGTACATGTAGAAAGTCTTAGTTGAGGTAGTGTGATATTTTTTGCAATGTTACTAGAGACTATTGTGTAACTATATACGCTTTATGGGTTTAGAATATAATCTAGGCGATATGCTAAATGTATAATTTATCAACACTAATATCAGGCCTCCCTCACTCGCCCATTATACCTAAACTTTTGTCAACTCCGGCGGTACTATCTGCCAGTCGGTTGTCACTGCTCACGCGCGCGCTACGTATATTATTATTCAAATGTCGGGATAACTGCGCATTCGTATTCTATATTAGAAACGATTTAAGTTTTACATAGTCATATTGCGAGTTTGACAAAAAACAAGCATAATATGTTTCATTTTTTATGCTACCGATACTAAAATGATAAAACGGCGTAAAATTCACTTTCTAGCCTTCAAATTCGACTCTTAAGAATTTTGATGTTGTTTTGTGAGGTCAAAAAAATTCGTAAACTTTTTTTTTATTTCATTGAGTCAATCCTTTACTATATCAGGCGCGCGCCGATACATCGCGCGCTAAACAAAGTAATAACAACGCTAGGTCGAGCGCCTTAGACACATTTTTGCTTGTATTGTCTGAAATAAACGTTGGTATTGTGTTTTTGTAGGGGAGTTAAGTATCTGTTACGTAGTAACTATTATATAATCTGTGCTAATATTATAAATGCGAAAGTAAGTTTGTTTATTTCTTTGTTTGGGACTTTTTCACGGTCACACGGCTGGACCGAGTTATCTAATTTTTTTTTAACGTGATTGCCAGTACTATGGATTAGGCTATAGAATATTTTTTAACGCGGGCGAAGCCGCGGGGCAAAGCAATATGTATTAATTCTAGTATCGCTAAGCCAAACACGAGCTTTTACTGCATAAAACATCCTTTATATTAAAGAAAGTATTTTTATTAGTCGTAATCTAATAAGAATCTTTGTCCTGACATACTGACATACTTGACAGACAACGCACAGCCTAAACCACTGGTCGTAAAGACTTGAAATTTGAAGGGTATATTTGTCTTAGTACGTAAGGGTGTGCTAAGAAGGGATTTTCCAAAATTCACCCCTTCAGGGGATGAAATGGGGGTTCAAAATGTGTATGAAGAAACAAGATTAGATAGTATTTTCTATTCGAAACTTCACGCAAGTGCTTCAGTAAAAAATAAGTAAATACGTGTTTCAGGCTTTTTTGAAATTCCACCCCTAAGTGGGTGAAATAGGGTAACAAAGTCTGAAAATTAATATTGTTTCGGATTGCGCTGAAATTTGGCATGCAGATAGTTTTACGACGTTAGTTCCATCTGATAAATGATTTTCTAAAATTCACCTCTTAAGGGGATGAAACGGGGGTTCAATGTTTGTATGGAGAAACGAGATTAGATAGTTTTTTGCCCCCCAGATATTTAGAACTTATTATTTTTAATTTTATATATAAACTTATGTTCTTCCGTAAATAAATAAGTAAATATGTGTTGCAGGATTTTTGCAAGGGGTTGGATAAAAAGTCTGACAATCAATATGGTCTATATATACCGATTTGGCTTTTACTTCTTTGATTGTCTTTTATGATAGAAAGGTTTTTACAAAATAAAAGTTTTAAGTAAATAAAAGAAGTTTTTAACGCGGGCGAAGCCGCGGGGCACTTCTAGTTTAACATATTGAAGAAAGTAGCATCAACATCAATAAAAATAATTTTACTAAAACTGATTAGGGACATCTGCTTAGCACTTGATTCATCTTATAGTAAGCTTGTCATCTACAAAGTAGTATCAAAGGTCAATTTGGAATATGAAGTTACCAAAATCTATGTACCTAACTCAGAAGAATATTCCTACCTTAGACTTATCTTTACCACATTATGATCACGCTACAAAAATACCCACATTTATTACATCGTAAACATTACAGGCAACCCAACACCAAACATAACGTGGTCCAAAAATAAAGTAACCCCCATAGTGAGGAGTTACTCCCAACCTTCGTTCGGGAAATGGTCACTGGCACTGGAGGAATTGACGAAGAGTGATAATGGCAACTATACCTGCACAGTTTGTAATGAACTGGGGTGTATAGAACACACCGTTGTGCTGAATGTCCAAGGTAAGGATTAGATAAATACCACAAGATTTAGAATAAGGAATATATTAACAGAAAAAATTATGAAGGATTTAGATAAGTGAAGATATTTTTAGTTTTAGTGTTGGAACACTTAAATCTAAAAATATCTACACTTTGAATTGCAAAGATTGACCGTTTTTCAGATAGGGATGGAAATATAACGATTAAACAATAAAAAATTGGCAAATTTTGAGTGCAAACAAAATGAACTTAATTTTTTAATGATGTTATGTTTCATGTATTTAAAATAATTATTTATAAGTCCCAACTCAATATTTTGCCTGTTTTACAGTAATAACTGGACAGTCAAGGTTTTTGTGAAGAAAATCCTTGCAATGTTAATTATAGGGACTAAACTCCTTTCACGATAATAAATTACATGTGGAAAGAGATGTAATCTAGATTGTTGAGAACTTCTTAGAAGATATGCTATTACTGCAGGGAGATATAAATTGAAATTTTTCTCACTTTTTACTTTTCCCAAGTTTGTATCTTTGCTTGTTGTCTGTTTATTTCATGTCTCCTTACGATAAATGCTTAGGTTCCAGAAAATTCTACTGGCAATAAAATTAAGTACCGATTCGTAACATTCATAAATCTCCTTGACATTGATATGCGCGGAGTTGTGTACGATCCATACAAAACAGCTGTTTGATTTTTGCCGTTTGCAAAGATTTAGCACGACAATTTCAACTACATTATTGGTATGGTAAAGCTTTAAACGAAACAACTTATAAAAATCTGAGACCTATAAAGATCAGTAATTTACCTTAAAACAAGAATCAGAATAATTTTATTGATAACTAATACATTAATAATATGCCAGGTTTCATTGCATTGTAGTAAATTTAGTTCACCCTCACGGGCATCCAATAAGAAGGAATTCAAGGAAAAGTATCTAACCAGAAAATAAGATCCAACTAAATCAAATTTATAATTTTCTTTTGACTGCAAGTTATACTATACTATATATATACTGCTGGGTTTGACATAATACACAGTTATGTACTAAAAACCATCAATCAGGTTGCTTTTAAAAAGTTAGTCTGCTACTATACTTACTAAGTATGATTAATCTGAAAGGTTTAAATTATCATTCTGGATTTTGTTCCATAGAACGTTATCCCTCCAAGCCCTACATAAAAGAGGGTTACCCGGGCAACATCACCGTTCTTGTGAACGACACAGTTCAGCTTTCTTGCCCTCCTGTCTCGGACCTTGAGCCCTACCTCTACTGGATCAGAACTTCTAACTACACATTCAAAGACGCTGAAGTTGGGCCAAGTGACATGCCAATACCAGTTGGAGATGTTATTGAGGTTGTTATCTTTTTCGGTGAAGGTTTACTTTAACTGGTTGAGGATTAAGGTCTTCATGTTGAGGAGGAAGGTTTCAAAGTTGGTTGTGGGATTGTATCTACTGTAAATCAAGATTAGAAAACTGTCACTATTGTTGATGTAATTTAGGTAAATGGTAATGGTTATGGTTAGGTAGATGATTCATAAATAGTAAATATAAACATTATTATCTACGGACGAAAGAAACAAAAAGTTGGTTGTGGTATCATAAATAATTTCCATTGCATTAGCAAATAGTAAATGTATCAATTGTTCGTTAAATTACTCTTTTGTGACTAATGCATCATCATCATTATGTTGAAGTTAACGAAAGTTTAATCATGGAGGAGGTTAACTAAAAATATTTGTAAAAATAGCTCTTAACTAGATCTTAGCTAAATAAGGTCGTATTAATTGTCAATATGTTGGTGATGGTAACAATGTCTAACCAAAAGCATATCTTTCTGTATCTAACACTTGTCTAACGAATCCCCATATCTTTATAGAGCGTCTTTACGCCAAGCCGGTGCTTACGTTAGGTGCATCAAATCAAACCAAGCTTGTTGGACAAACGGCTAAGTTTGGCTGCGAGTTCCTTTCCGACATGCATCTGTACGTCTATTGGATGTATTTTACGAAAGAAGAGTTTTTCTACAATGACACGGACGTTGAAGAACGGATGTTGCACCGCGATGATAATAAGATTGTGATGGTGAGGGTATGTCACTAACGCATGGGTTTTGTGTGTGCTTTGCATTCTTTTACTTCTAGATTGTTAAGATTTTGTTTTCCTACCTTAAGCAAGGGCTAAGTCTGCAGCTTAAATATTGTAAATTCTACAAAAGCATGTAGTGTTGCATGAGTATTTAAGTATGTCTGCGAAGTGTGATCTTACTTTTACAGTTTGCCCTTCAGTGTAAGTTTTTATCTGCACCTCAAAGTAAACAACGCTTAAAAATCTGGCGGCCCAACTTTTAACAAAATTTACAGAGTTACCGCAAATTCATTGCTCTCCCATGTTTCAGACCATATAATCATGTTTGTTCGAACTATTGCATAAACATTTGTTACATTATTATGAAATTTAAATAACATATTGGTATTCTAATTTGTTTACATTGCTCATAATTTTGGAATATCTAATTACCTTGTACAAATTCAATGAATTATTTGGAGGCGAAATCTATGTATATGCGCTGTTTCATAAAATATTTGATTTTGCATGGAATCTTTTAACTAAATATCATAAACCTGAGCACGGATTGTTCTAAAATGGATGCTGTCAACTTAAGCCACATCAAAACAGAGTCTATAATTCCACTCCACTAATTCCAGAGTGAGAATCCATCAGACAAACCGGAACAGCTGACAATATTTAACGTAACGAAGGAAGATGAAGGATGGTACGTGTGTGTGGCTCTCAACACACTCGGCAATACTACGGCTAAAGGATACCTCACGGTTCTTGACTGTAAGTATATCGGTATTCTGAAACTCTGAAATTCTAAAGCTATGCGAGAGTTACCTGGGGTAGAAGGAATGTAAGAAACATCGGGGGTCTATATAATTTGAGTATAGATTGCGGTTTGCTAACTAAAGTTTAGTGCCAGCAACACAGAACTTTCTGTTTTTAAAAAAGCCGGAAATGGTTGGATAGTTGCTGGCAATTGGAATTACTTTCCAAGCAAAGAGTCATGATCTATCGTGTATTAGAAAAGCATGGCTTGCAGCGGAAACCTAATCTTGGTAAGCTGTAGCTCGAATTAGGACATTTTCTTCAGCCAGTATCTTAGTTACACCGTGTATTCTTTCACAGTCAAACTCTGTAGGTTTTTACATACATACAGCAAACACTTGAACAATATCTCATATGATAAATAGTGAAGTTGTGAACTAATGCGGGGCACCCACTGGGCCAAACGAATGAGAACAAACGCTGTATAGCGGGAGATGGAGCTATACGCCTGTATAGATGCGTCTTCTTCCATTCGCCATTCGTTCACCTTCGTTCACTAGGTGTGTACCCGACCACAAGATGAAGCCGAGTATGCCTTAGAAGTTCGAAAAGCAGTGATGCAAAGATATGTATGATTCTTGACTGATTTAAGAGGCAGTACGTTAGCCCCTACTACTTCATGTGAAGTCAATTCAATTGCATTGTCAGTCATTTATATTAGAGAACAGATGAGATGAGAAATTTACTGGCATTCCTATTATTCGAAGGAAAGACGAATAGCACCACAGATTAGCACTGTGTCAGGTATGAGTATCTTACCTATCTTGAAAGTAAGTAGTTATCCGATGATTATACGTACTCTTTCATTAATTTACGCGAACTTTATCTAAGATTTATTCATTCAATTAGTGTAGAATTTAAAGTATTTTCTTTGCCTGCTTCACAATAGCCCGATAAAAGTTTAAAGGTAAAAAAATCTGATATTGCTGCTACTACTTGACTTTGGATTTTATGATTTTGTTAACTAATACAGACAATAATCTTTACTAAAGCTCAGGAAAAACACCTCAAATAGCTTAAAAACTGTCTATGCTTTCTATAATATTGATAAAATATAATACGTTAGCATTGCCTACAGAATAAAAAGCAGCAAGCATAAAGAATAATTTTTAATATCTGCAATTTTTATTTTTATTTATATTTTTCATACAAAAACCATTCAAAACCATCCTGCAGAACTGCGACTATTTGAAATAATAAAAAACACAATTTTATACTAACTTACATTTACTACTATACTCATGGGAAGTTTTTTTTACCACTAAGCAAACGTTTGGATATAATCTCATGATGTTAAGTGACGATGTAACACGCTTACACAGTAAGTACCTATTTACTCTCGATATAAACGTTTGAATGTTATATTTTTGAGGAAAGACAGTCGATAATGTCATCATAATCAGACGGTATCAGTCCACTGCTAGACATAGGCCTCTCCCAAGTCACGCCACTGAGCCCGATCTTCGGATCTTTGTTTTGTAGTCACTGCCCACCGCTTTGCGAATGTCGTCGCTTTACCTGGTCACAGGGCGTCCTACGCTACGTTTACCGATTCGCGGTCTCCACTCTAGAACCAGTCTACCCCATCGGTACCTCAACTGTTGGGGTCGATAATATAAGTACTTTTAATTTAGAGCTACGTTTTTTAGACTTCGTTAGTTTTTTTTTTTAGATTAATTATTTTTAAAGATTACTCGTAATGTGGGTTGCACATTACTAGTATTCTTGTTAACCCCTCCAACTAAGCTAAATACGCTTGTGTCTGGAGTGGGTTCACGTCAATAGTGCAATGGGTGGGGTGGGACTCGAACTCACGACCTCTCGATTGCCAGTCCGACACCCTATCCATTGGGCGATTGCCGATTATATGACTGAGTTTATTGAGAACTTAATGCAATTATTTGACATTATAAGCCCACATCACGAAGAGGGAATATCTTCTGGCTAACCAGTCTTTAGTGCCCATACTTTTGGAACTCCCACTCTCTGTTGTCTAAAGGACAGACTTGTCGTGTTTTGAGCCAACGTGAGATGCAGTGAAAGTGGAATATATATATAATATATATATATAATATATATAATATATATATATATTATTCAAAGTTTGTGGAACCCGGGCTAGTAATTCAAGCATATCTACTCCGTGACATGGTCTGAGATAATAGCAATTAGCTGTGCAATGCAAACCTAATGGATAGAAACCTGAAAGGTTTGCTACTGTGGACGGCTTCTACAGAATCTTATCTTTATGTTAATATTCTTAATTGCGCTTGCTTCTCATGGTAAAGAGATATGTTGCCGTTAATTTAGTAGTTTGTGATTCAAGTAGAAAAGCATTTGGCGTCTATGGTGCAAGTCAGACAGAAATAAAATAAGTCGTAGCTCATCTGTGCCCCGTACCACAGAATAAATAATAGTATAAGTACCCGTACTCTCATGTTTTGCACCCTAGACTTCCTTACATTTTGTATGCAAGTCAATTTAAACGACATCATCTACGATACTGTTTTTTTTATATATGTTTAGCTTTGACACAAATCGGTGTGCTTATTTAGCTGTACACATTATGTCAATGTTTATACACCTTTACTTTATGCTAAGGCAATGCTCGCACGGGCTGGCATTGGCTTCTGGAGATAAATTATCTTCTTACATTTATTATACTTATTCTATCTTACTGATCTACTTTATCTACTTATGTTATCTTTATTGATTATAGTTATTTTATTTGAGCTAAACAAGCAAGTGCTTTAGTTTCTTTTTCTTTTGTTTTGCTTTTTTTCTACGTGCTACGTGCCCGTTTGCACCGTACGTCTTTACTGCCCACCTTGCGATTTACATATCTCTTCTTCTAAATCAGAATTTCCTCTTCCCAGCATTCCCAGTAACGGAACCAGTAGACCACAGCAAGCATACCGTGTTCATCAACATCGTGACGGCCGTCCTCGGAGCCATGTTTTTCATCGCAGCCATCATCGTGGTCATGATATTCAAGAAGCTGAAACGAGAGAAGATCAAAAAGCAGTTGGCTATTGAAACTGCTAGAGCTGTCATTGTGACGCATTGGACGAAGAAGGTCGTGGTGGAGAAACCACAGCTGAATGGGACTATTCCTACTGAGGAGGGATTGGTGAGTTTGCTTATGTTTTTTGGGTATTTAGAACCAAAATACTTATAAAGCTCTGATATGTATCTATACATTAGGTACCTACTTACCTAATAAATTACGTTGATGATACTAAACTAAGATTAATATAAGTGTATGTACAGTCAGGGGTATAAAATAATACATCGTAGTATAGTGTCAATTACTTTTATATTAACAATAATTTATAGTGCCTATCTTATTACTATTGTATGTAGCTTTTAGCAAAACACCGGAATATATGCGCCTTCAAAAATGTTAGAGCAATGTACGAAACACTTCTGTCTATTTTAGTTACAGGGGTTTTCAGTAATAATACATTAGATTTTTAAATCGCGATATCACCTGATTTTAGTGACGGTGTATGATGTATGATGAAATTGCACTGATGGATGACTGTGTAAAGATTTTGTCCAAGCCACATAGCTCAGACATGTTCATTTTCTGAATTGCCTAGCACAAAAATATTTCTAAAACCGAGCAAACTGAGGTTGATTGATATTAATTTAGCTATATTTAGAGGCTGGTTTGAGCCAACAATGTACCATACCATCATCGATCTCTCTTTTACCACTCTTCAACGCCATTTAGAGGTCACGCGTGGCTACAATACAGGTAGACCTAACTTGTGCACATGCTTGAAAAATTGATGAAATTGCAGCATACTGTCCTACTCACATACATTTTAGATGACGTCTATTCTAGTACAACTATCTGAAACTTTATCAGGAACCGATAAAACTGGCCTTAATCATTTATATAATTGTCATGAAATATTTCCCCATCCACAGTTAATGCCAGTAGTCAAAATCGAGAAGCAAAAGCTCTCCCAAGTGCAAAACAACACGAGCGATTCCATGATGATGTCAGAATACGAGCTTCCCGTGGACATAGACTGGGAGGTCCCGAGGGAGTCCTTGTGTCTGGGGAAGGTGCTGGGAGAAGGGGAGTTCGGGAAGGTGGTGAAGGCTGAGTGTGTGGGGATATTGAAGCCGGGACTGCAGTCTGTTGTTGCTGTTAAGATGTTGAAAGGTAAGGACTTTATTATGACAAAACACATGACAATTTTTGAAGAATTTTTCCTTATAATTTCACAATGTTTAATTCCACAACGTTGTAATAGGCGAAAGCTAGATATGGCATACTGTTGGATTTTTGTAGACTTCGTAGAGGATAGGAGCTTATTAAAATCTTACGGCTTTCCGACAGCACAGCCCTTGAGAGTCAGACTATACTAGCCCCAGCGTATTCACCATCCTTGACCAGATCTAGAATGGTCTGACTCTCAAGAGCTGTGTGCTACCGGAACACCGTAAGGTTAGGGCGGCAGATTTTCTGTTTGATGGTAGTAAGTAAACTACTTTTTCGTAGCATGCCAGACGAAACCACTAGCTAAACCGTTTGTGTCTCACTTCTCAACCTTATAACCCTGGGTGTTGTTTGTGGGGTGCTCTAAATAAAAATCCTTAAACATTTATTTAAATTCATTATTTTTCATATCCAGAGGGTCACACAGACGCGGAGATGATGGCACTAGTATCCGAGATGGAGATGATGAAGATGATCGGCAAGCACGTGAACATCATCAACCTGCTGGGATGCTGCACGCAGGATGGGCCGCTCTATGTCATCGTGGAGTACGCGCCTAATGGCAACCTGAGGGAGTTCTTGAGAAACCATCGCCCTGGGAATAGGTAGTTAACTCTCATTTAATGGTTGTATTATAGGCAAAAGACCGAGAAATAAGTCAACCCAACGCGATGCCAGTGCGCTGCAGATTACAACACAGTTTTGGTAAATCTACGAGTACTAGAGAACTGCAGCCTGCTACTTGTCTAAATCGAGTCAGATGCGGGTAGCTTGCTTTATAGCAGTTCGCTAGCGTACATCACAGGCTGGATTAAGGATAATTAGGTACAGATGAAGACTCTAAAATGCCTGCCCCAAATTGGCAGTTTTTGAGCAATCGTCGTCGTGTATAGACATGAGAAAGGCCTCCCTTATAGAGGCCTCTAGATTTTACCTACTAGGTATTCTAAGAAGTAGGTGAGTATGTTCGCTTAATAGTTTTCTTTTACTGTACCATTAGGCGACCTGAGGGAGTTCTTGACATACCATTGATATGGTAACAGGTAAATATTACTAGTTATTTTTTATTTCATTTAGGAATTAACCAAAACCCCACGTGTTTTGGCTAATTCAGATTCCAATGCGCATTTCAAAATGGCCCTTCGTTGAGAAAACCTCCGGTGACGGGAAACGACGTTAACAAGCAAGGGGCTTGTTAACGTCGTTTAGTAAACTGGAAGGATCCAGGTGTTGTGGCGCCTCTGCATGGCGGTAGGACACGGCCAAGCAGCGACATTTGGTAGGATGTCGCTGCTGTCAAGTGTCCGCCTGGCCAGCTAAAGCTGCAAAACCTGTCGCTGTCGCCAAACATCTAATGTGTTCCGGTAACTGTCATTCATGTCCTTAAAGAGCCATCCCAGCCAATTTCAATTTAAGCCTAGCGTGTTACCATCCTCAACCGCATCGTCACGTACCAACAGGTGAGATAGTGGTCAAACTTGGCCTTGCGAATTACACATATTTTTTTATGACGTGACGACTGAGCGTTTTGCCCGTTTATTTTGAACCAACCTGTAGCAATTAATAATTAAATGTTCTTACCCTTTTAGATATGAATCTCCGAATGAAGACTTTAAGGAGAAGAAAGCGTTGACACAGAAGGACCTAGTCTCTTTCTCATATCAAGTAGCCAGAGGAATGGAATATTTAGCATCTAGAAGAGTAAGTTTTATGATTTTATTATTACTGATTATATTCGACCATAGAATAGACAACAGTTGGGAGACGAGTTCGAGAATTCGTCTTGTAAGAGTGCATAGCATAATATTATCCTATTAATTTTTTTTTAATATAAGGAGTTTCATATTTTAAGAGTTGTTTACTTTATGGTTCTAAACGTATTAGTGTATTTAACACTAGATTACTAGCAAAGTATTAGAATTTTTTCAGTTTTAATGTACTTGTTTGTACCTCCATATCGTAAGTAATGTACTTGTTTGTATCTCCATATCGTAAGTAATGTACTTGTTTGTATCTCCATATCGTAAGTCGTAGTCAAGTTGAAGCCATAGTCCAAGTCATACCCACAGAAATGATGTAGACGTTTTCAGAGCAATTTTGGTGTCAACGTAAAATGGTATGTTTCTCATAATTATGCTGTTTCCCAAAGGTACGGCCACATCGCGGCTTGCGGGCGCGATCTCAGAACTTTGCAATTGTTTTCTGATCGCGTTTGGTGTGAACCAGTCAGTACAAATACTACTGCGCTATCTGATCGCCGCATCCAGGCGGTGCAATGTATCGCAAACGCATGACGCTGCGGTGTGTCCGTACCTTTACAGACAGCACACATTCACCGGCCACTTAATGGTTATAATCCACATTTATTAACAATAACTCGCGAAAGAACACAAGTATTAGGAAAAATTACAACGAGATCACACCTTTTCACGTTACCACCAAACCACACCCCTGACACTCGACTAAATCTCCATACAAACTAGCGTTTTAACGACCGACACTGTGACACCGACACAGACACTACACACATGTCGTTTTTCTATACGTGCATTTGTGTGCGTGATGACTAAGGTTGTCGCCCGTAATCACCGTATCACAGATTATATAATAGTTACTTCGTACATACGTACTACGTACTGACCGTATGAATATTTTTTGTACACTTACCCATAAAGCTTTTAACAATAAAAATATTAGTCGCTATTTCGTAAACCATCGTCTACAGAAACATTAAATCACTATAGAGAATATAAATACTACGTAGGTACTTACATCAAGTTCCTAATTGCTGTGTTATAAAAATGTTTTACCGTGAAAGTTTTTTAAATATTTTACAAACTTAATGTTATTTACGCACGAGTATATATCGTTGTTTCTATTATGAAAATGAATTCTAAAATACGAATATATAGGTAGGTATATAAGTATTTATAATATACCTACATAATAAGAACCTACGTAAATTTGAACCTCCGGTGTCTACTGGTCTTAACATAAATGTATGAAGTTGATGTTCTTCTCCTCGAGAGTAGTAACTTTTGTTCTGTAGCCGTACGCGTGTAGCGTCCTTGCTCAGACTGACGCCTCGACAAATCAAAATCGGTGGCGGGGTGAGGAAGCCTGGAATTGGTGGGGGGAACAGAGTGTCTGTTCTATACGTAGTATTATTATCTTTTCTATGACCAAATTAACGAAGTATTTGAATTAATATGTAATTCAAGCCCCGATCATAGCCACCACACCAGTGACCTATATATTGTAAACGATCCTTTTCCCAAAAAAGGAGGAGATTCTCAATTTCGTCGGATTTTTTTATGTATGTTCACCGATTGCTCGAAGATGCCTGACCCGATTTGAAAAAATATTTTTTGGTTTCAAAGGGAACCGGTGGACCCTGGTGGATTTAAATTTTATCGAAATCGTTCGAGCGGTTTTTAAAAAATTAACCAAAACAAAAATATGTGTTAGGTAACATACATGGATTACGTTTTGATTTTTGTGGTTCCCTTCTGCAACCCTAAGCAGTTGAAGTCAGTTTTTATCGTTTTGCGAACGATCATAAATTATATGATTGTACAATTAATGTAATTGTATAAATTAATTTATACAATAAATAACAAAACTCACAGATCAAAATAGTTGACGTATTTCATAAAGCTGCCAATTTAAAGTGGGATTGGGTCGAGCATGTTATAGCGACTAATCGAACTCTGGGTCAAGACGTCTACTGACTAAAATCCCTAAGCCGAAGACTTCGTGGCAGACTTCGATGGAGATGGCGAGACGATCTAGACTTACACGTGAATGATTAATAGCCCAAAATCGCGAGATGTGGAAGAAAGGGAGAGAGGCTTTTGCCCTGCAGTGGGTCAGTTCAGGCTCATAATAATAATAAATTAATTTAATTTTATAAATAATATAATTGTTACTTGTATCCTTACCAGTGCATCCATCGAGACTTAGCGGCGCGGAACGTGCTAGTATCAGACGACTGCGTGCTCAAGATAGCTGACTTCGGTCTCGCGAAGGACGTCCACAGCAATGACTACTACAGGAAGAAGACTGAAGGTCGGCTGCCGGTGCGGTGGATGGCACCGGAGAGTCTATACCACAAGGTCTTCACTACGCAGACTGATGTGTAAGTCACCACTCAACAGTCATTATCTGAGGCGTTGAGAGCTAGCCCCGTGGCGCAGTGGGGGATTTTTTTGGCCTAGACACAATAAATAGAGGTTTCTAATCTCCATATAAAAATGTATAAGTGCACGGTGGGTACTGGGTGCTCAGCGTATTTAACAGTGACCCTCCGGTAAAAGAAAACATCGTTAAGAAACCTTCAACCCGCGCATGGTGGTAGGTGAGGTGGTAGGACGCTATCTTCATCTGACCAGCTACCACCAAAGTCGAAAATTCTGTCGCCAAACATCTAATCTGTTCGCCAGAACAGAAGAAGTCCTTGAGAGCCACGCAGTTCCCATTCTAGGCTTAGCGTCCTATACCATGCTTGACCGACCCCAGGCGAACTAACAGAAGTCCTACCACTACAAATAACCTTTGGGTATAGAGTGTGTGTCAAATCTAGTGAGCTGTCAAATATATCATCCTATAATAGACAAGGTATAGGCAGTTATTGTAGTAAAAACAAAACATTACCAGCTGCATTCAATATTATCGTTATTGTATTGAGTCATTGGTAATGAGGTAATCTATAGGACATTCCCTTATGTAACATTCAGAAGAATTACCTACATGTACGAAGTTGCCATGCCACTATCTAAACATTTTGACTTATGATATTATCACTGTTATGATATTTTCATTCTATTTTATTCACTCTGTGAACATCGCGATCTCACCGCGTGACCTCACTCCCGAGGAAGAGCGACTGACTCGCTCGAAACCTAGGTCGAGAAAATTCGACTAAAGGTACGTGAATTACAGCCGGTATATAACAATAATTTATTTTTATGTTCCCGCGCTCAATGTTTCTATCACGTGGAGTTGTGCATAATGAGGTCAACTTTCGATTCGTGATCGTGATCGTGATTCGAATGGTGATCTGTTTTACAAACTTAAATTTCCCTCGCTTAAATTGCATTTTTAATTTATTATTATTTATTATTTTAAGCAAATAAAATGGAATTAAATAAAAAAAAAGGTTTTACATATAACTCCAGGACAACAAAGAATCGAAAAAAAATTATTTCCAATAAATCTGAGCTTCATGCATATTCCCTATTGTGTTTATATTTATTATAGTATACATCCAATTACCTGAAGAATGAAACATGGTGGTGTTAAAACGGTTGACAAACCTACATTAATCAGGGGAAATTATTTATTTTTTGTTAACTACAACTACAGAACCCTACACTGCACATTTTGCAGATGAATTTGAACAGTTTTTAATTTTAAGTATTATATATTGTAATTTATATAATTTTGATATTGTCATTGGGTGATTATTTTCAAACTATTTCAAAATATTGGTCTGGATATAAATTTAACTTTAATTTGTTTTTCTCATATTTTTGTTGAAATATTAGTACTGAGTGTAGATGTCTCACTACCATTTCAATCTAGCCTTTCTGATAACTGGTGGTAGGCTTTGGCCGTAAATTGAACCTACAAATGCGAGTCAGTCAGTCAGTTTTCTAGCACTTATCCTCCTGAGGGTTTCTTAACAATGTTATTTTCTTCACCGGAGAGCCACTGTGAAATGTGCACATATTTTTTTCTATAGTCCGTCCATTAGTGCACGGCGGAGATTAAAACCTCGTCCTTTATTGCTGTCTTCTATTTCCAATCCAAACAAGCGTGATTATATCCTAGATCACATAGTCACTTAACATCAGAACTCTTAGTACGAGTTGTCATACCAAACTCGATAAAGTAAATCGAACAAATTTTGTATGAAAAACAGTACAGCGGCTCTTGTAGTTTTTACACTTCACTAAATTTAGACCAATCAGGGAGCCAGAATAAGTCGAATACTATGTGAGATCTCTCAAATGCGTTTACGATGAAAACTCGTACTATAGGTACTAGGGGTACAGGTGAGATATAGCGGTCAAATGCTAGTCTAATCATCGTAATCAGATAATTTCCGTCCACTGCTGGACATAGGTCTCTCCTATGGCACGCCAATGAGATCGATATTCAGTATAAGTAGTAGTCTAAAATAAAAAGGCTAAGACGGTAGGTACTAATTTGTTATGAGAATATTACGAAGAATGTGTCCATTTAGTTATGCAAGATGTAAACTTATACGATTGATTGTTATTATTATGGGTCCATTGTATTGTGTTGATAATATATAAATAACCATAAATAAAGGCAAAAAATGTTTGAATAATTCATGCAAAGATGACATCAGATCATATAATCTTTTATTGCCGTAAGTTACCTACCTGATATAAGATGACATACCTAACTAAAGTGGCTCAAGTAAATATAATCTAAACTAATATTATAAAGAGGAAAAGTTTGATTTTTTTTTGTTTGTTTGTAACGATTTAAGTCAAAAACCACTAGACCGATTTCAAAAATTCTTCCAGTTACTAGAAAGCTAAATTTTCAGCGAGTAACAAAGGCTAAATTTTATCCCCGTATTCTCACGGGTTCGGAAGCTACGCGGGTAAAACCGCGAAGCGCTGCTAGTGAGCTATAGTTATAAAAACACTGGTACACTAGGAATAAAAAGTAAAAAAGTGCAGATTGAAACGTGTTTAAAACTCAAAGGAAATAAAGAAATCTAACGATAAATTATTTGTCCACAGCTGGTCATTCGGCGTGTTGCTGTGGGAAATAATGACCCTGGGAGGTACGCCTTACCCCACCGTGCCGGGACAGTACATGTACCAACATCTCAGTGCTGGACATCGAATGGAGAAGCCTCCTTGCTGTACGCTAGAAATGTAAGGATATGTTTACATAAAATCACTGTTTCCCCGTTGGGGTAGGCAGACTACTTCTTCCCACATGCTACTATCCTGATATAGGTACCTCTTTCGCTTCCCACTTTCATGAGCGCCTGCATACATGCTCGCCGTTTATAGGTACTTTTGACATGGCCTTTCTTAATTCTTTAAAACGTCTCAGATCTGGTCGCGATACGTCAGTATATGTTAAGATGTGTTTGTTCATGGTAATTATCTAAAAAGTTTACAGGGTTGTCCTACCCCCATGTGCTAGCCGATTTTGTTTAATCTCACAGTTAAACTCTAAAAAAAACTAAAAGTAACAATCGGAATTTGACTTTTAGTGTACCTCACGTTACACTCGCGTCTCTACTGGAATATGTGATAGGAATTTTCCAGCGCCTAATCCCTCTACCTTCTCTCGTCTTCATACGACGTCACATTTTATCAGATGCTAGTGCGACCAAAAGCCTTTTCGAGTTCAATGAAAAACAAATGAAACACACTACCTTTTATATAAACTAAAAAAAAAAAAACAAAAAAAACAGACTCCCATGCCGCGCGAGTCAGTTTGAGCATCAGGTTTGAGACGTTTATCTTCATATCTCTAGAGATACCTATCAGATCTTCAATGAGTTTAAATAGGACCACCTTGGAGCTTAATATATGCCTATAAAAAAAGAACCATTCAAATTGGTCCCCATTTGGCGGATTAATCTTTAAAAAAAATTATACAAAAAAATACCTCCTTCTTTTCAGAAGTCGGTTGAATATTTTCAATGTACAGATAATCTATTGAATGAAATGAAGAATAGAATGAAGAGGCACTATTTATTATTCTTTACCTTTCCTCAAAACTACTCTCATCAACTCATCACTTTACTCTGCCATAGGAGATGGTTATCTAATGGCACAGAACAGATAATAATGCTAAAAGCACGCCAAAGAGCTTTACCTAGAAGATACCCTAGTTAATAAAACCCTGTTAATTTCTTTCCAGCTACATGCTAATGCGGGAGTGCTGGTCATTCTCCCCTGGCGACCGACCTTCCTTCACGGAGCTGGTAGAAGACCTAGACAAAATACTGACTGTGACCGCCAACCAGGAGTATTTAGATCTTGGGCTGCCACAACTCGACACACCACCTTCTAGTTACGACGGCTCAGGAGATGAGAGTGATAGTGAATTCCCGTTTATCAAATAAACTGAAGTTGGTGGAATTTTAAGGGATAAGTTGTACATTATTATTTGACTTTTAGAATTGAAGCTTATTGATGAAGTGAACAATGAAGTTATATTATGTCCTTATCGTGTTAACCAGGCGTAATAGTATTAAATCAAAATTAAGCTTCATATACAACAACTTGATACGCGTTCTTACTTCAAGTTAAGGTACACCCACACCGCGGCGTCCTGCGATCTGCGGACGCGATCTCAGTACTTTCAATTGTTTTCTGATCGCGTTTGGTGTGAACCAGTCGATACAAATACTACTGCGCTATCCGATCGCCGCCTAGATCGTGCACGCAGGACGCTGTGGTGTATCCGTACCTTTATGAACGATCTGATGACAAGAGTGATAGTGAATTCCTGTCCAATAAAATGAAACTTGTGTTATTGTGTGGAGTATGTGTAAATTATTATTTGAGCTTCGGATTCCGGATTGGACTTTATTGTCATTGTAAACTTGGAAATTCTGATTGCAATTAAAATTGAAAGATCATCAGCATCATCCATAATTCTGGCTATCCCTCTGCAAATGTTCAGCCAAATCGGTCGAGCCGTTTGACCGTGAAGAAGTTCCAAAGAAACATTTACAAACTGACTTGGCGTTGATTGTGAAGAAAGAAGTGACATTAGAACATATCTTTCTTCTTCAAAGTATGTCAATCAAAACGGATTAGCGCTGAGCTAGGCGCTGAGAGTGAATTCCCGTTCATCAAATTATTGAAGTGTAAATTTGACTTTAGAATTTGAAAGTTAAAGTCATGTATAGTGGAATTAGAATTGAAGTATGACAAAATTAATGTATTTAATTTTTCGTACTCGCATTTTTATTTCTGGAAAATATGCACGTGATATTTATGAGTTTCACGACACAGAAAAGAAAAGACTTGCAGTATTTTCTTAGTCCCTATTTCGTAAGATCTGGACTAATCTAATTTAGGCGGCAATAGCCCAATGGATAAGGTGTCGGACTGGCGATCGAGACGTCGTCAGTTCGAACCACACCCATTGTACTATTAACGTGAACCCACTCCAGACACAAGCATATTTAGCTTAGTTATAGAGTTAAAAAGAATACTAGTAATGTGCAACACACATTGCGAGTAAGCTTTTATTTAAAAAATAAAACAAAAATTCTTGATCCAGACAAATCCAGTGTCACTGACACTGGAGAAAAACGGAACCTTTAATTTATCGGATATGGCAATGAAGGAGATAAGGAGTTTTTTGTACGAACTCTACGTATATTTTTATGAACAAAAGATGCATTTTCCTTGAACTAGAATATTTAATTGTAATCATGGGGTCGTATTCAAAATAATTCTTTATAAATATCATAATAATATTTCACTTATTTAATGTTTTTTTACTTATTTTAGTCAATCCCACCTCAGGCTTTTCTTAATGGAAAAGCTTAGATTTTTTTATGACATTTACAAGTAAAATAATTTTGGCCCAGTTTTACAGGTTTCTAAAAAAAATATAAATGTATATCTTTATGAGAAACATATATCTGAAACTTCTCTATTAGATAATTAGTTCTTAAGAGAATTATATTAGGAACCAGTGAAACAGGCCCTAAATCTCGTCTTCTAGTTACACATAATATTCTCGCTTTAGAAATGTTTTTATTTTTATTTTAAACAATTTATGTGTTATACAGTTATACATATTTTAGGATGACGTCTTACGACAATTTTATTTTAACTATTTTTAAAAGTTACTGCATAATATACATTTGTAAATAAACGAAATATAACTTCACAAGTTTTAGGTTAATTTTGTAATGATATATTAGTTATTACCAAAGGTTACTGTATTATTAAAAGTATTATTTCTCTAATTTTTTTAAATATTTATAATGTGATGCATCACACATTACAATAAATTCATTAAATTATTTTCTTATTTGTAAGTACCTATCATGAATATAATATAGCTTCTAGTCTGTATATTGATATTTTTAATATGATATTTGTAATTTTAGTTTTAAAATTGTTGCTACCTTGCACAGAAAGTGCATTTTACCACCTAATAAATTTTATTTGTTGTACTTAATTAGAAAATATTTAATATCATCGGAGTTAAGAAATCGCATAGTATTAAATAGTTAGTAGGTAGCTTTCCTGTATATTATAGTCAGTCGCGTATTTAAAAATTGTTTTGAGATTTTATGTAAATAGATGTATTTACTATTTCTGTTCTTTTTCTGGCATTTCGAACATTAATTGTTGTGAATTATACATGGCGATGTATTGGTTGGTGCTTTTGATATATTATGCACTAAATAAACCTATATGGGCTTTTCTTCTACTGATTATGTTATATATTTTATATATTATTATATTACATATATTATTATTAATATATTTATTACAGCGATCTCTTATGAATATTCACTCTGTCACAGTACCTATATTATGATATGTTGAGATTATAATCATATATCCTACCTAGTTAGTTCATTTGAATAGTATATTATGATATTGTTCTATGTCGACAACCAATGTACAGTAAAGAAAAATAACGACTTATTTTTATGTACCAAGATTTAACCAATCTAAACACCTATGTATACAAAATTATTCTTTGAGTGACATGCTAATTGGATCGCTGGTAGAGCCAAACAATATCTATCTATGTAGTGCAAGATTTCATCAAATCATACGTAAGACAGGTAGGATTGGAGATACCTATATATATATGTGTGTGGGTAGGCTTATCAAAGCAAAACATCAGCTAGGCAAACTGAAAATATCTGATTCAAACTCATATACAAATACCTAACTAAGTATGTACTTACTCAAAATTGATTTTATTGTACATTTCATAAATTTTTAATTAAACAATGTTAAAAGAACTTCTATTCACAAACAAGGATCATATGGTATTGGATAGCTGTCCTCACTTTTTAACCGACTTCAAAAAAAGGAAGAGGTTTCTCAATTCGACCGTATATATATATATATATTTATATATTTTTATATATATATATATATATATATTATGTTTGTTCGCGGATAACTTCGTCGTTTATGATCCGATTTTGATTATTCTTTTTTTGTTCGAAAAGAGAGATATCCCAAGTGTGGTACCATGGAAAATTTATCGAGGTCTGATAAGTATCTCCAGAGATATTAAGATAAACATCTCAAAATTGGTACTGAAAATGAATAGCGCGGCATTGAAGTCGGTTCTTTTTAAGTTTTTAAACGATATTATTAATTTATTTAGTATTACTACCCATTTGAAATAAAATTAATAATGTTTAGATAAAATTATAAACAATTTCCTACACATTATATGAAAACTTTTATCAATTATAGTAACTTTTTAGCATCTGTAAGGTGTGCGTTTCGTTAAGACATAACTATGTTAATTTATATGACTCTAGCACTTTTGCATTTAAGGTTTTAGGTAGGTTTTTCTATTGTAATAGAGAGTGGAATTTTTAGAGATGGACTTGTTATGTCAGGAAACAAAATGTCAGAATGTCGACTTGTTTGTATATTTGATGACTTACTGAATGATAATGGTGTTGTCTTGAATGTGTAAAAATAAAGAGCGAACTTATACATATTCTTGTGTTTTATTTATTTAAATGCGTGGCTGAAGACGGGATGGGGTATTCTAGTTGCACTATTACGCCTCGTCCCATTTTCAAACGACTTCCAAAAAGGAGGTTTTTCAATTCGTCTGTATGTTATTTTTTTTGTATGTTTGTTATATGCGATTACTCCGTCGATTGTAAACCGATTCGAATGATTGTAATTTCATCGAGATCTGATAAGTATCTCCAGAGATATGACGATAAACGTCTCAAACTTGCTACTGAAATAAACTCGCGAGGCATGTTGTTTTAGTTTTTAAACTATCTTAATAATCATCGTTCTCTATTGTTCTCTATCTATTCTATTGGTCGTATATATGACTGTTAAGCGCTTACTTCAACATTCATATGATACGATTTCAGCACAACGCACGCTGATCGCATTCAGGTAGATATACAAATTAATAGAAAACTCGTCAAACGCTGGCCTATATGATAATAAAAAATATATTAAAATCTTTAGCCAACGCGCGCGTTTTCGGGCGCTGAGCGTGCGCTAGTACAGTCACATAAAAAACATTATTTGATCGATATTAAAATAATGTACTTTCTCTTAATATCTACTAACCATAAATTCCATCATTTCTGAGGAGCAAGCGACCTGTACGCGACGCGACTGTCACCGTAATAATTAAATAAATTAAATAAAACCGCAGTCGTGTGAACGCGCAGTGAGGCGCAAGATATACAGAAGAAGCATACGAAGTGGGACAAAGATGTGTCTATGCCCCGTCTTCATGTGTTTTTCCTCTCTACATTATATCCACATCCTCTGTACATGTTTTGCATCGCAAGACCCAGATAGTAAAGTAGTATTTAGGTTTAGGTATTAGGTTTACGTTTAGAAAATGTATATGAAAGTCAATTTAAGAGAAGTGATCACGTTCACGCCTTACGTCGTTTCTATCTGGCTTGCATCTTTTGGGCTAGCACGCACTGCGTTGCATTTTTATAACGCATATTCGGTGAACTAAGGAGTGTCTTAAATAGTGAAGTAATTGCGCGCATTGCCGTGAAATATATGCATCATACGGTAAAATAAACGCATTGCTTTCCACCGCATCGCAGTGCGCGCTAGGCCCTAAGCGCTTTTGGTGAAATAGTAGTCAATTGCTTGTTTGTCCTCAATATTATCATAGATGACATAGGCACAGGCAGGATGTTATCACGGCTACCAACAGGCATGCGCCTGGTTATCGTCATATTACCAACCAGTAAAATTAGGTAGGTCCTACCTAATATTATTAAAATAACATTATGCCTGGTATGTTATTTAAATGATATTGGGAAGTCTACGCCAATAAAAAACGAACTACGTAGGTGCCTACCTACGTAGTGCATTGGCGTAGACATGTGGGTCTACGACAAGGCGCTACGCCTGTGCCTAAATTAATATATAAAGCGAGCTACGATAGTTCACGGTACTATATTTATATGTGGTTTAAGTAGGAATATTATTTATTCTGTGGCTACTGCGAGAGAGCTACGTATTTGTTCTGTGTACGCTCAGAGTTTTTCTATATGATCGAATTCGAAATTAAGTTATAAAACAGAGTATGCAGTAACTTTTTTAACGGTCAAGCCATTGACCACTATAGTTTCACTCACATATCTCACCTGATGTAAGGTGACATGCGATCTAAGATGAAATCGTGCTTGATTGGCAATTGAAGACGGCAGTGAGACGCAAGACAAACTGATTTTACGTTGTTATTTGCTATGGATTGGACTGAAGGATACCGTTATAGTTATCCCAACCCAACTATAACTAGCTCCCTTCCAACTGGCGAGCACTGGATTGGCAGCTGGAACTCGGTGAACCGATTGGAGAGATTTTTTTGTTCCGTGGATGGTTTGAGCTATAACGGCTCCAGTGGTCACTCATTTAGCCTACCATCCAGTAATCACGTGTAGGGTTAAGGTCTAAGCATACAGACGCAGAAAAGTTACAATGACCATGTGACATCATCATCATCATAATCAGCCGGTATCAGTCTACTGCTGGACATAGGCCTCTCCCAAGTCATGCCACTGAGCCCGATCTTCGGCTCTTTGTTTCCAGTCACTGCCCACCGGATATTTACGACCCCTAAGATTTTTTAAAATCTTATAGGCTCTTGTTTGACCCATGTTTGACCACTATCTCGCCTGGTGATAAGCGATGTGTGTGGATGTGGTCGAAGATGGTAAACACGCTTGGCTTCGAATATTCTGACTCTCAAGGACTGTGTGCTGTCGGAATACCGTAAGGGAATGGCTGTAGGCCTTTTTTTAAGATGCCTTTTCTATAGGTCTTTCAACAAGGACGGGTCGATGTTGAAATTGAATAAAACAAGCAGTATATTTACTAAATTATATTTTTATTTGAAAGGCCCATTTATGCCATTTTATGGAATATGACTTCCTTCAAATGTCCGCCGCGGCTTCGAAAGGTGGCACGGATCCGAGAGGTCCAATTTTCAATAACTCTTTCGCATAAATCCGGCTGAATTTGAGCCATGGCCTGTGTCAACATAGACCAATGCCCTAAATGTCAACATAGACATTTAGGGCATTGGTCGATTGTGTTTTATTTACATAGACTTTTTCTTAAAGAAACCCCACAAAAAATGTCTAGCGGAGTCAAATTGCCTGACCTTGGTGGCCAATTCAATCACCCCTGCGAGAGATAAATTTACCATCAAATCGTTCATGCGGAATTTCAATCGTGGTGTTCGCTGTGTAGCACGTAGCGCCGTCCTGCTGGAACCACATGTCGTCTAGCTCCATTCGGTTCAATTTGGGTCATAAGAAATCCTCCTGTAGCGCTTGCCATTGACGGCAACCGCCTCACCAAAGTCGTTTTCGAAAAAATATGGACCAACCGGACGGACACAAATCCGCTGTCCTAAAATCCACACTAAGCGGTAACTTTTTGCGGATGCATATCACCTGGTGAACCTCGCGTGAGTTGCTATGCAAATAAACCATAATCGACCAATGGCAATGGTCAACATAACATCATCATCATCATCATCATCAGCCTGTATCAGTCCACTGCTGGACATAGGCCTCTCCCAAGATGCGCCACTGAGCCCGATCTTCGGCTCTTCTCTTCCAGTCACTGCCCACCGCTTTGCGTATGTCGTCGCTCCACCTGGTCACAGGACGTCCTACGCTACGTTTGCCGATTCGCGGTCTCCACTCTAGGACATGTCTGCCCCAACGGTTATCAGTCCTGCGGCAGATATGACCAGCCCACTGCCACTTCAGCTTGCTAATCCGTTGAGCTATGTCGATAACTTTAGTTCTCTGGCGAATTACTTCGTTCCGGATTCGATCCCGCAGAGAAATACCGAGCATAGCTCTCTCCATAGCTCGCTGAGCGACTTTAAACTTGTGGACCAGTCGGACTGTGAGTGTCCACGTCTCGGCTCCGTATGTCATCACAGGTAGGACGCACTGGTTAAAGACTTTTGTCTTTAGACACTGTGGTATCGGCGACGAGAAGACTCGACGGAGTTTTCCGAATGCTGCCCAGCCCAGCTGAATTCTTCTCTGGATTTCCTTCTCGAAGTTATGTTTGCCTAGTTGGAGCGTTTGCCCTAGGTAAACATACTTAGTGACAACTTCGAGTGGGATTCCATCTACGGCAATCGGTTCCGGAACAACGTGCTCGTTGTACATGACTTTGGTTTTGTCCAAATTCATCCGGAGACCGATGCTACGAGAAGAATCAGCTAGGCCATTCAACATCCTTTGTAGGTCCTGCAGCGTCTCTGCCATAATGACGATGTCATCTGCGAATCGTAAGTGAGAGATGTACCTGCCGTTGATGTTAATGCCACGATCTTTCCAGTCCAGCGTCTTAAACATATCCTCCAAGGCGTTAGTGAACAGTTTCGGGGATATGACGTCCCCCTGTCTCACTCCTCGACGCAGGTGGACATGTTTAGTTCGCTGGTTCTGTACTTGTACAGTCATCGTTGCGGCATTATATAGACATCTCATCACTTCGATATATCGCCAGTCGACTTGGCAACGCTGCAAGGACTCGAGAACAGACCAGGTTTCGATTGAGTCAAAGGCCTTCTCATAGTCCACAAATGCTAAGCACAGGGGCCGATTGTACTCTTCGGTCTTCTGTACAATCTGCCGCACCGTGTGGATGTGGTCTATGGTGCCGTAACCGCTTCGAAACCCGGCTTGTTCCGGAGGTTGAAACTCGTCGAGTCTTCGCGCAAGACGGTTCGTGATGACCCTTGAAAACAGCTTGTAGACATGGCTCAGAAGCGAAATTGGGCGATAGTTTTTCAATAGGGTTTTGTCTCCTTTTTTGAAAAACAAAACCACCATGCTTCTGTTCCATGCCTGTGGAGTTCTCCCAGTAAAAAGAACGGAATTAAATAGCTGCTGAAGATGTTGAACTGCTGGAGCTCCTCCGGCTTTTAAAAGCTCCGTTGTGATTCCGTCTTCTCCTGGGGCTTTTCCATTTTTGAGTTGTTTAAGGGCCATCACGATTTCGTCTCGGCTAATTTCGGGCAGATCTTCTGTGAAGTGGCGGGTTAAGGTGGCTCTAGAATCCTCAGTATCGGGTTCGGGCCTTGAAGCATGCGATGCGTAGAGCTTGCCGTAGAAGTCTTCGACTTCCGACAGAATCTCCGGCTTGGATGCGACGACGTTCCCCGTTGACGTTGTCAGCTTTGTGAGGTGGCTTCTACCCAGAGGCTGGACGAACACTTTCGACCCCCGATTCTGCTCAATTGATTCTTTAATCAAGAGCGTGTTAGAGGATCGGAGGTCGCGTCGTACCAGCTTCTTTATGGATTTGTTGCGCACCAGGTTAGTTGACAAAGCTGACAAAGGGTCTGTTCGTCTCTCTTCCATTAGCCGAAGTGTTTCTGCCGAGAGTTTGGACTTTTTGCCCGTACGCTTGCTCTCGCAAAACTTCGTCCCTTCATCCCTGAGGATTTCCACCACTTCTTCGAGTTTCTGGTCTACGTCATCTGTGGTTTCCAAGGCAGCGAATCGATTTTCCAATTTTAATTGGAATGTTTCGGACCCAACAACGGTTTGGAGTAGGTTCGGACGGAGCGTAGACTTCATCAATCGGAATCTCTCGGCTTTAAAGTCGATATCCAGAGTGCCTCGTACCAGTCGGTGATCACTCCCAGTATTAAACCTAGTGATCACTGAGACGTCTCTGAATATGCGCCGTTTGTCCGTAATGATGAAGTCAATCTCGTTTTTAGTCACAAAGTCGGGGCTTTGCCACGTCCATTTCCTTTGGGGCTGTTTCTTGAAGAACGAGTTCATCAAGAAAAGCCCCTCCCTCTCGAGGAAATTGACGAGCATTTGTCCCCTGTGATTCCTACTCCCAAATCCGTGTGGTCCTATAGACGATTCGCCGCAAGTTTGTACTCCCACTATGGCGTTAAAGTCTCCCATGACAACGTTTTAGTGAGCCTTGGAGGTGGTGTGTAAAGCTCTGGAGATATCTTCATACATGCTCTCCACCTCATCATCCAAGTGTGTCGAGGTCGGTGCGTAGACCTGGATAACCTTGAGGCTGTACCTCTTGGTTAACTTAATTATGAGGTACGCTACCCTGGTCGACACACTGGAGATTTCTACAACGTTGTCACTGAGGACCTTGTTGACCAGAAACCCGACGCCGCCTTGGGATGGCTGATCTCCTTCTCTGTAGTACATAAGATGGCCCGATTCTAAGGTTATGGTGTCCTCTCCCTGTCTTCGGACTTCACATAGCCCCAGTATGTGCCATCTTATGTGTTTCAGCTCCTCCTCCAGCTGCGCCAGATGATCGTCCAGCCGAATTGTGCGTCCATTATAGGTTGCGAGGGTCAGTTTTTTTCTGGCGGCCTACCGTAGCCCGGGGATTCTTAGCACCCCCTGCCCTGCCGTTACCGTGACCGCCGCCGTGGTCAGGAATAGCAGGGCGGCCGGGAACTGGGGGCCTTGGCTTTAGGGGTCCTTCCATAATTTTTCCATACTTTTTTGCATCCCTTGGGAGGGATATGCCCTAATCGCCACGCTGGGCAGGCGTGTTGGCGATCGCAGGACGTAGCTTCTCGCACCGGTGACGCTGCTGCCCGTCACCGGCCTGTAGAATTTAGCTACGCCATAGATATGAATGGTTATACCGCCATTTGCCGGTCGCCAGAGCCCCGTCTGTTGGTCAGCAGGATGCACCACGGGCAGGTGAGGTTGGCTGGGAGCACCGAGGTCGTATTTGTGCTCCCTTACATCTCAACATAACACAGTATTATTATCTTTTCTATGCCATCGCTCAAATTTATTCAGAGTCATTGAAAATTGGACCTCTCGGATCCGTGCCACCGTTCGCAGCCGCGGCCACAGAATAATGAATAGTACAAGTGCCGCGGCATTTGAACGATGTCATATTCCATAAAATTGGTATAAATGGGCTTTTCAAAATAAAACATAATTTTGTAAATATCTCACACACAGCTTGTTTTATTCAATTTCAACATAGACCCGTCCTTGTTGAAAGACCCTTTACCTATAGAAATATCTATATATAAATATAGAACTAATGTAATGGAAGTATCTTAGAATTAAAATAAAAGAATTACTTTACAATAATTTTGTTTATTTCAGGTTTTTTTATTATGGCTTTGCCTTATTCTTAGTAGGTACAAATGTTTATATAAATTTATTTCTAAGCAAAATCAATTATTTTAAGGCTAACAGTAATACACTTTTTTATTATTTCTATTCCTGTATTATTGGGTTATAGTTATTAGGTATATATACATAAAAATAACAACAAAGATATTGCAATAATTGTAACTACTAAAACCCTTTTCAAGTGAAAGAAACACAGCTCTTTCAAATAAATTATTATTCACGTTTTCCATAAATGTTTCTCAACAGTATCTCAATAGACACGATGACAATAAATAAAAATGACAAGTGTTTTATCTGTTTTAGATTATATACCTAAAATATCGATTATAAACTCAAACAATAAATTGTTTGAGTATAACTTAAAAGTAATACAATGTATTATTATAAAAACAATTTATTACAGCGACATTAAAAATTAATATTTTATTGTTATTGTTGTAACAAAATGTTTTCCATCATTTTTCATCATCATCATTCCATCCACAAAAATATCCATCTACCATGTGATGCTGAACAATGCCAATCAGAAAGAATGACGTCACGTTAAAGTAAGAATAACGATCTGTAAGTGTAAGAACGCACGTCGATTGTTTTACACTTGATTTACAGTGCCACAAGTATAACTTGGCGGTGGTGGTTTTTGGAACTAATTCTTTTAATTGAAACTGTGAGTTTGACGTTTGAGAGATTTACGCGACATTATTGTTGATAAATCTACTACATTAAAATAGTTCAATAATGCCAAAAGTAATTAAAAGTGGTTTAAGAGAAACTGTTATCAAAGTACAAAGTAAAAGCACAGTGGCGCACAGGCACGCCAAGTTATACTTGCCGGACTGTACTCGAACATGACGTCGTATGCAATGTCTGACACTGAAGCGTATCGCCGTGAATTTGAATGTTAAGAGGTTTTTTTTTTCAAACTAAGTGTTAATTTAGCAAAAATATTATATTCGTTATAATAAGTATGGATATTGTCAAACATATAAAGCATTTTTTTCAAATTTTGTCATCATGCCTATTTAGAGTTAAAATAATAGCGTTAACAAAAATAAAAATATAGATTACATTGAAACAATCATTTAATCACAATATTACTTAAAATTAAACAAGATTCAAATAATACTTTACAATTTCATTCATATTTGGTTAAAAATATTTATATACCTAGCTGCAACACATTTATGCTTCATGAAATACAATGTTTACATTTTTATTACATAATATAGTTCAAAAAAATTGAACTATATTATATAATATAGTTCATTTTTTTTTCAACTTAGTTAAAAGTAGTTATATTAACCTCCTTTGTTGAACTAAACTTAATTTGACAGCTCTGAACTAAAACTATTTTCAAACTTTGGATATGAGAATGTTAACTACTACTCAACTCAACAAATAAGTTTTTTGTTAATTTAAGGAACCTTTGTTTAATTGAGGGTAGTTTATACGGCCTACACTGCGTGGAGCTAATCAGACTAATTTTTGTTTAAATAATGTAGTGCACAGTATACAAATACAAAAAGTTACCAAATCAATTTTCGACGATTAGTGATGTTGAAAATGACTGTATTTTTCCATCTTTTCAAGTAATCAACTAACTGAGCACAGTGCAATTTGAATTTAAATATTGGATTTTATTTGTGATGATAACGTTGTCCATGATCTTAATATCTATCGAATGTTACACCTGATATTAAAATGCAGTTTAAAAGTTTTCTGTGCTTGTCTTGAAATGTTTGTCTTAAAAATAAACATAATTGTTAATATTAAACTATTCGCACTTTCACTGGCTAAACAATATAAACATCGATATAATGAAATAAGTAACTATCTTTTTTAAAACCTAATGCACTTGTTATTTATTACTATTTGTCTGAGGAACTAAAATTAATACAATATTATCACAACTTGTAAATGTCACGTTCATTTGTCAATTATTTCGAAACGGCGAAGTCAGGTGCGACGGTCATTTAGTCAGATAACGAAACAGATTGGTTAACTAACGCTGCAACCACAGTATCGTCAAACTCAACAATATATATATTTTTAATTTAAACTTCATAGGGCGCGCCTTGCACTTTATTTTTGTGGGTATTAAATGAGACTGAGCAATCACCATCACGTTCGGGTAAAGTCGGCTCGAGTTCGGGTAAAGTAGGATCGAGGGGACTTTGACTTTTTCGTATTATTTATTATCCTCGTCTTGATGACGCCTGACGTGTGGGCTTCACACACGTCGTTTTTTCGAAAAATGAAAAGCTTAAATATGTAGTGTAATAACAAATTTATTACAAATATTACAAATATTACAAATACTATTTATTACAAACTTAACCGCAATAACCATGTCTAGAGATCGGATTGTCTTTTATCCTAGACACGACAGGTATGGTACTCTCGCTGCGCGAGTTATACAACTCGCACTTGAACTTTTTTTGCAATTCAGCGTTATATGTTTGTCTGTGCATTTCACACATCTAAATTCTGTAAAGCAGTATCTTTCGAATGTCCGTTGTTTGGACGAACAAAGTTGGAAGGTTAGACGTCCTCGTGGTTCTGGCATCAATCTATTTCATACTATGAATAACTATTACTATTATGTCAATTGTTATAATGTTTGTCAATCAAACGTATGTTTCCAAAACAACTGTCTGTTTCGGTTTTATTATATTTAATGTCTATAGCCAATTATACAGCTATATTTTACTATTATATTATACGTCTACAAAATATAGGAAAACGGTTCAATAGGATCATCTTATACCTATTGGTAGATACCTATCTCAGCCTTCGTTTGTTCCTATACTGATACGAAATAATCTAAAACGGTCAACAGTTTTTGTCATACACACTCAGTTTTTTCAGCACATTCTAAGTCTCATACTAAACTTGGTTGGATTTTTCGATTCTAAAAATAAGTTATTTCTGGTGGATTTCATTCTTAGTAGGTGGTTCGGTAATTCGCTGGTCATATAATACAAAAATAGACAAAAGGGTTCTTTCACAACTTTGAGTCTAGCCAGTTAACTAACTAGACAGAGAAACGCTTTGAAGATTGTGAAAGAGGATCACAGCGATTTTTGAAATTGGATTGATTCGTCAAATTTAGTTTCGTCTCTTTTTAATTTAGTCAAGTTCCTTTCTTATCAACGTTATTTTTAGAGTCATATTTAGTCAAATTATACTAATGCAATTCCATACTCACATAATATAAAGCTACAGCAAAATAATTCGACCGTACATCATACCAAAGACTGCAAATCACATATTAACACAACGCAGTTTCTTCTCAGGCACACGTGACGCAAATTGGAAGCTCGGAACAACTGCTTTGGCCTCTTGTTTCTCTTCCTCTCTTTCTTCCACAATTCCCATAAGCGTATTGAGGCAGACTTTCATATCCGCAGCGAATTTCCTAACTAACCTCTCTAAGGAGAATAAATGATCATCTAAAGCTTCTGGGATTTCTTCTCTCATAAAATCAGCTAATCTTAGTAGATATTCAGCGTTTGATCCGGACGAGCCATGACATTCGAGAATTTGTTTTGCGATGTCGGGCAGAGGAGCAGCTCCTAGCCAATGTTGATTTTCTGGTACCGCTATGTAGAGTAAGGCATCTTTGTCTTTGTCACTGGAAGGGGTTAAACTTGTACTGCTAGAGGGGGAGTAGAGACAAGGGCGAGGGTGGAAGTTTACTGTGTAGGTGCGATAACCTCCGAGTTGGCACTCTCGAGTTGTGAGGTAGGGTAGGGCCGCGTTGTTGTCTGCTGAGATCAGGAATGCTTTGCCCCATGTGATGCCCTGGAACAAGAGAGAAAAGCTTTAAGAATATGTGTGGGATTAACTTAACGTAATGGAGGAACGATAAGCACTATTCAGGCCGTTTCTTGTAAGATGAAAATATGAACGACATTCTAGTACAGATAATTGGATACATTCGCCGCTGCTCCGAAAACGCAACCAAATTATCGTCAAGTAGGTAAACCTATTATAGCTATCGATCGTCAATTTTAGTTATTGCTGTATTTATATTAGAAGCATAGTATAATTGGACATATCCAATGGTTCGCTATAGTGGCATAAGACAGAACTATTTAAAACAGTAGACGAAAATAAGCTTCTGATGATGTATTCAATAAATGTCAGATAAACTGATACTGTGATCGAGTATAACACAAAGAAATACTTAGCTTTAATTATTGTTGAAATAACAACTATAATAAGTACTGTTCCGGACAACGACGTACACCGACAATATGAACGCACTATGTATAGTTAGTTATAAGTTGTATATAATAAAGATAAGTTTTAGCTTAGTACTCTAGGATAGGTAGGGTACTTTGCCATGTATAGAGTTCGCATTTCATTATAGCTTCGTATAGATAGACATATAATTTACAATGTATAACGTTCATATTCGTATAGATAGATAGTAACTTGTATTTGTATCGCATTCGTAAACAGCCTTATTATAGATAGATTTTGTTAGATTCTTATTAGAACATAGGAATATAACTCGTGTAAGGTTTGTAATAGTAAAATAGGTCTTATAGGACTAAAGACAGGTCATTCGTACAACCTAAGTAGATAGGTAATAGATAAAAAGCATGTTCGGCTTTAATAGATGTAACAGATAGTCAACCTAGACCATGTTAGGTTTAGGAATAGGGTTGGTACTTGCAAATAGCATAGGTCTGGGAGAGCTCCGCACTCTCTGATGGTTAGCGCTCGACTAAACAGCATCTCGGGAGAGTATATCTCCGAAAAGTCGGCATCTCGTGCGTGCGCCCACACAAGGACACGCCCCGCGAGACAGAGTGCGGGCGCTCCCAGACTATCGACCTCTCGCTCTTTTGCAAGTACCAACAACAATATAAATAGAGCGACGCTACCGTGCCTAATTGTTCAGTTCACCAACGGCGGCTCTAGAAGAAAGAAGAAAGGAAAACTAGGAAGAATAGTAAATAGTGATAGTGCCTAGTGAATAGCTCAGTAGCTATAAGAAGATTGTGAAGAAGGAATAAATTAGCGTTTCAAGGCTTGAAGACGTGTTTAAATCCCAGCTCCAAAGCTTCACAGTATAAGTGTGGGAATCCGAAGGCCTCTCCCGAAGAAATACAGTCCACTGCTCCACCGCTGTGCTTAGGGTTCCCCACATTTTTGGTCCTTCGAGCCGGATAATTGGGACCTTAACAGTCTTTTTCAAGACTAAACGTTAATTTAAACGCCGCAAAAAGTCTTTTTTAAGACTACTTCTCGTCGACTCCGATAACTAACGCCGCAAACAGTCTTTTTCAAGACTTGTCGTTGACTCTTCGATTCGATATCCGCTACCATGCCGGTCACCCGCTCCACAGGAAGAGGACGAGCGCCGGCCTCCGAGCAAGAGTCATCCGCCGAGACCACGACAACGGGTACAACGGCGTCAACATCGGGTACTTCGCGCACCGGGGCAACAGTCATCACGGAGGAGCATCCTTCGACCAGCGGCTACGCGTCAGCGGCTGTGGTCTCACCAATGCGACGGGCATCATACAGCTTCGCGCCCGCCGCGACGGCGCCACACGCCGTTCCGGAGCATCACACCGCGACCGTGCCGCCCCCCGCCGCCGTGATGGCGCCACCGGCGCCCACCTCCGCTTCACTCGCCGCGCCGCACCCTGCCGCCGTGATGGCGCCACTGCCGCCAACCTCCGCATCATTCGCCGCGCCGCACGCCGCCGCGCTGCACGCGCCGCGCGCTGCCGCGCCACACACCGCCGCCGTGACGCCGCGGACACCGCCGTTGGGGACTGAAACATTCGCCGCGCCGCACGTCGAGCTACATGCGCCGCACTTCGAGCAACATGCGCCACACTTCGAGCAACATGCGCAACACTTCGGGCAACACATCGAGCGACACATCGAGCATCACTCCGAGCGTCGAGAGAGGCCGCCACGGGACACGAACAGTCTCGCGGAGCAGCGCGCACGCAGCCAACGTGCGGAATCTCGCCGCTCGAAGAAGTCGCACCGCAACGCTACAGCTAAACAAGAACTTCTTCGACAGATCGAGTACGCGACGAGTCGTCTCGCCGCGCTCGAACAATCCGACAGTGAAGAAGACACCGAGGGGGGCTCTGTCGTCACCGAGTCCGACACCCAACATCGAGTCGACACCTGGTTGAGTGACCAGGTACCGCCGCCGCCGCCGCCGGTCTTGTTGGCCATGACCAACGAGACCCTCCGCCCAGCTGAGACGCCACGTGAGCCGCTACCCTCCGTGCCACCGCCGCCGACCGCCGCCGTGTCACGTGATCACCCACGTGTGTCGCCGCCAGCGGGCTTCGAGCTCCGCGCCGAGCTGAGCTACCATTCGACGTGCCCACCTGAGCCGCGTGGACCGCTGCTCTCCGTGCCACAGCCGCCGCTGCCACCGCCTGTGCCACGTGATTCTCCACGCGCGCTGCTACCAGTGGGACCCGAGCTTCAAGACAGAAGCTGCCAACAGCTACGAGACTACGAACTACGGCGTAGCCAGGAGCTACGAGAGAGCTACGAGCTACGGCGTAGCCAGGATCTACGAGAGTGCTACGACCTACGGCGTAGCCAACAGCTACGAGATCAGCCGCTACAGGAGAGCTACGGACTACGCGACAAGCCGAGCTACGTGCATCCACCGATGGTAGGGCAGGCGCCGCCACCGTCCATACCGGCGGGAGCCTGCGACCTCTCACAGCTGTCGACTGCCATCACACAAGCTGTCATCGCCGGACAGCGCCCGAGATTCGCCGAGCTACCGATGTTCGACGGGTCACACCTCGACTGGCTTCCGTTCCGGGCTGCGTACATCGAATCTGCACCGATGTTTTCACCAACTGAAAACATTAACCGCCTGCGCCGGAACCTGAAGGGAAAAGCACGAGAAGCCGTCAGCAACCTGCTCATCACTAACGCGAGACCGGAAGAGGTCATGGAAACGCTCACAACGCGCTTCGGTCGTCCTGAAACGTTGGCGATGGTCGAGATCGACAATCTTCGATCCCTGCCGCGCCTCACCGAGTCACCGTCGGACATCTGCCAGTTCGCCTGCAAAGTGACCAACGCCGTGGCGATGTTGCGAGCCCTCGACTTCGGCTACTACCTCTTCAATCCGGAGCTAGTAGCGGCCATCGTGGAGAAGCTACCACCGACGCTGGCGCGCAACTACTACAAGTTCGCAGCTACTCAACCACGTGACACGCCGGACCTGATCAAAATACAGAGCTACTTGAAGAGCGAAGCCGAGTTTTGCGGACCATTCGCGAAACCCGACTCAACAGTGAACTCGCCAGCACCAGGGCCTCAAAGGAGGACGCAGCGAGTACACAACGTCGTCGAACAACCGCAACAGCAGCAGCCACAACAGAAGTCGCAGCAGTCAACAGCTCGTTGTCCCGTGTGTGAACAACCGGGACATTTCACCGAAGACTGCAACAGATTCGAAACAGCAGATGATCACGAGCGCTGGGACATAGCGAAGAAACAGCGGCTATGTTTCAGGTGTCTACGCTACAGGAGGCGAGATCACAGCTGCCGTGCCAAGGTGTGTGGAGTCGACGGCTGCAAGACCCACCACCACAGAATGCTGCACTACGAGAAAAAAGAAAAGGGTGCAGTGACCGAAGCCATCAACTCCGCGTGGACCACAGAGCATCACAGGTCTTACCTGAAAATGATTCCAGTTCGAGCTGTGGGGCCAGCGGGCACAGTCGACACCTTCGCGCTACTGGACGACGGTTCGACGGTCACCCTAGTCGACGAGCGCATCGCCGTCGAAATCGGAGCAGAGGGACCAGTCGACCCGCTGTACATCAACGGCATCAACGCATCGAAGTCGTCCACAAGCAACTCGAAAAGGATACAGATCACTCTGCGTGGCCCGAACAAGAAGGAAAAGAAGATTCGAGCGCGCACAGTACAGAACTTGGAAATCTCGCCGCAGGAAGTAAACAAGTCTGCGCTACGAGGCTGCAAGCATCTACGTGACATCGGCAGCCTACTGACGTACCAGCGTGCTTCGCCGGGTATCCTGGTCGGCCAGGACAACTGGGAGCTGCTGCTAGCTTCGAGGACACGCCGAGGCGCCCGAGACCAGCCGGTGGCGTCGCTGACGCCGCTCGGGTGGGTGCTACACGGGGGCCACAGCAGAACGCTCGGGAAGAGCATCGACTTCGTGTCCTACGTCACCGAGTCGCCTCAAGACGCAGCCCTGGACGTGATGATTCGCGACTATTTCGATACTGACGTCATGTATATTAACCCACAGTACACATCGAGATCGGAGCGGCGTGAGGTCAACGTACCACCGGTCACGGACGCGCTCAACTGCGAGCGGCGTGAGGTCGACGGACCACCGGACACGGACGCGCTCACCATCGAAGACAGCAACGAGCGGCGTGAGGTCGATGGACCACCGGACGCGGACGCGCTCGACAGCATCGAAGAGTACGTCGAGGACGTACCCCTACAGAACACAGACACCGGTGAAGAACGGGTTCATCACCTCATCGAGCGCCGACAGAAGCTGAGCGAAGCCCTACCCGACGTGTCCCGCTTCTCCAACTGGGACCGACTTCGCTACACTGCAGCCCGAGTACTTCAATTCATTGACCTCTGCAGGGGCGCTCAACGGGTGTACTACAAACGCACCAAACAGAACAAGGTCGATGACCCCGCCTGGACTAACAAGAAAACGGCTAAGAAGCCCGCACCGGTACAACATTCGAAAAAGGAAGAAACAGAAAAGTTCCTGCCTGTTCCTGCGCAAACACTGAGGGCCGCGGAGGCGCTACTTATGCGCGCCTCACAAGAAGAATCGTTCGCGGACGACATCGATGATCTGCAAAAAGGAAAACCACTTCGGAAAGATAGCCGCCTACAACAGCTGAGCGTCGTATATGAAGACAACACTCTACGACTGCGGAATCGACTCATCGCTTCAGAGCTACCGAGCCACCGAGACAACCCGCTGATTTTGGACGGCGGCCACCCGACAGTCAAGCTCTGGATTCTGCACGTCCACCGCCGCCTGCATCACGCCGGAGTCGAAGCGACGGTGAACGAGAGTCGTCAGCAGTACTGGGTGCTACGCTTACGCCCAGTAACCCGAACCATTGTAAGGCGATGTTTATTTTGCAGACTTCGCAGCGCAGCACCACCGTATCCGAGAACCGGAGACCTGCCGGCGTGCCGGCTGGCTCATCATCAGCGGCCCTTCTCCTGCACTGGCGTCGACTACTTCGGGCCGGTGACAGTGACTGTCGGCCGCACCAACCAGAAAAGATACGTGGCGGTCTTCACGTGTCTCACCACCCGGGCCATCCACCTCGAGATCGCCGCATCGCTCAGCACCGACTCCGCGGTGATGGCGCTGCGACGCATGATGGCGCGACGGGGCTGTCCGACTCAAATTTGGTCCGACAACGGGACCAACCTTCGAGGCGCCGAGAGAGAGCTGCGACAGACGATCGACGCAGCAACAGCACAGGAAGCAGCCAAGCGGACCATCGACTGGCGATTCATCCCACCGGGCGCGCCGTTTATGGGAGGCGCGTGGGAGCGAATGGTTCGCTCCGTGAAGACTGCACTCGCCGCTACGCTCCACGAGACCCGACCGCGAGAGGAAGTTCTCGCCACTCTACTCGCAGAGGTGGAGTTCACCGTCAACAGCCGACCACTCACACACGTGTCGGTCAACCCCGAGGACCCAGAGGCCCTGACTCCGAACCACTTCCTTCTGGGCGGCCCTGCTCGTCTCCCATACCTGGGGGAGATTGAGCGCACCGTCTCCATCTCCAGCTGGCGCGCTGCACAACGCCTCGCCGACACATTCTGGGCGCGGTGGCTGAAGGAGGCGCTTCCCGAGCTACAACACCGGCGGGAGCCCCAGGGGAAAGGAGCTGAGGTGAAGACCGGAGACCTGATCCAGCTCGTCGACCCGAATCTACCCCGAAACGTATGGCTCAGAGGCAAGGTCATCAACACGTTCCCGGGACCCGATGGCATCGTGCGCACCGTCGACATCCAGACCAAGGGCGGCGTGCTACGACGGCCTGTAAGGAAGCTGATCATCCTACCAATCGAAGACGTCGTTCCTACACCGGGCTCTTCTGCTGCAGGCAGCACGGCGGGAGAATGTTCCGGACAACGACGTACACCGACAATATGAACGCACTATGTATAGTTAGTTATAAGTTGTATATAATAAAGATAAGTTTTAGCTTAGTACTCTAGGATAGGTAGGGTACTTTGCCATGTATAGAGTTCGCATTTCATTATAGCTTCGTATAGATAGACATATAATTTACAATGTATAACGTTCATATTCGTATAGATAGATAGTAACTTGTATTTGTATCGCATTCGTAAACAGCCTTATTATAGATAGATTTTGTTAGATTCTTATTAGAACATAGGAATATAACTCGTGTAAGGTTTGTAATAGTAAAATAGGTCTTATAGGACTAAAGACAGGTCATTCGTACAACCTAAGTAGATAGGTAATAGATAAAAAGCATGTTCGGCTTTAATAGATGTAACAGATAGTCAACCTAGACCATGTTAGGTTTAGGAATAGGGTTGGTACTTGCAAATAGCATAGGTCTGGGAGAGCTCCGCACTCTCTGATGGTTAGCGCTCGACTAAACAGCATCTCGGGAGAGTATATCTCCGAAAAGTCGGCATCTCGTGCGTGCGCCCACACAAGGACACGCCCCGCGAGACAGAGTGCGGGCGCTCCCAGACTATCGACCTCTCGCTCTTTTGCAAGTACCAACAACAATATAAATAGAGCGACGCTACCGTGCCTAATTGTTCAGTTCACCAACGGCGGCTCTAGAAGAAAGAAGAAAGGAAAACTAGGAAGAATAGTAAATAGTGATAGTGCCTAGTGAATAGCTCAGTAGCTATAAGAAGATTGTGAAGAAGGAATAAATTAGCGTTTCAAGGCTTGAAGACGTGTTTAAATCCCAGCTCCAAAGCTTCACAGTATAAGTGTGGGAATCCGAAGGCCTCTCCCGAAGAAATACAGTCCACTGCTCCACCGCTGTGCTTAGGGTTCCCCACAAGTACTTAGTTGGAAAGAAAAAACTTTCTCGATACATAAATCACTCTAATCATAATAATAAATAGAGCAGTTGTTATTTGAGATAAAGTCAATTTGCTTCTTTTATCATAAGACAACTGTCTACTGTCTAAAGTCCCCGTCACGAGAAGCTATAAATTATGTAAACAAACATCTTTTACTAAGTAAACATTTTATACTGCGAGATAATAATAAATTGACCATATTCAATCGACATGAAATATAGACGGGTTATATGAAAGTAATAACCTATTTAATTTAGTCGGATCATATTTTAACGACGCAAAGCGCTATCGTTTGTGTTTCTTGGTACCGGTACGCGTCCGTCGCAGGGATTGTAAACTATCGGGATGCCATTTTGAAATAAACGCGTCAATCGAGTTTCGAGTGCGTACGAGTTTGTTTCATTGCTTTGCATATATCGCGGACACAGGAATGGAAACATCTGAATCTGACGAATAATTATTCTTAAATAATATATGTTAATTAATATTTGTTACTTAATAATTTATTAAATCTTAAACAAATTCATTTTTTTTGTTGGTCCAAATATTGTGAACTCCTGAACACTTGTTTACAAAATTTATAGCTTCTCGTGACGGGGACTATAGTGCTAGTCACACTTTTATTTCTGGTTTACAATGATATATCTAGGTAGAGATTAGATTAATATCGGATATTAACATAAGTTGGCAGTTATTTGTGACTAGCATTTTGTTACTTTTTGAACAAATATTATGAAGGTATAGTGAGAAAGAAACAAGATAGTGGTCAAACGCTTGATTATCAACTATAAAGAAAAATTAGATTCGTAAGTATTTGGAATTATTCTTTGTTTTATTTAAGTACAGGTTAGTTTCGATGTTAATTGACGATGCGGTCTAAAGTATCTTGCACACGAGCGGCACGTGGCCATCGACAGAGGTAACTACAGCCATCAACGGCTGACGTCAACGTGTCGACGGCTGCTTCCGATAGCTGCATTTGCTCTGTCGTTGGCAAAGTGTGTAAGAGATAGATCTCTTACGCACGTTTTTGTTTCTTAGGCGATGGAAACGGAATCGTCTGTTGTAGACAGCAGTGAGGAAAGGTGCTGGATAACTGTCATTCATTAGTCCAATTCACGTAGTGCAACTATCCCAAAACGTCTTCTAAACTGGCTGGAACTTTATGAAGGAACTTGGTGGGTCCACCCACGCCTAACACTAGTGGTCACCCATTTAACACCACCCAGTGAACACAAGACATGTAAGCAGACTGAGCCTACAGACGCGAAAAAGAAATAAGGACCCATTTGATGATCCCGTAAGTAGCAATGAGAGATCCAAGATATTGGAAATATCACTTGTTTATCGTTTTATTGAAAAACATTAAGCCAGCATTGCACTATCTTCCTTTAACTATAACAAACGTCAAAAGTCAGTCAAACTCCATAGAAAAACACCGGTTTAGTTATAGTTACGGTGAAAGTAAGATGGTGCAACTCAGCCTAAATAGTTAATACTGACAAATTGAAAACAGCGTTGGTACTTCGGAAGTATTAGAGCACTTGTTTTGGTTGTGAAGGGACAAATGCACGGAATATATTATTTTTCATTTAAAATCAGTTTTCTACACTGCTCGGAAGTAAACATCAGCCAGTTGAATAAATACGCAAGAAAACATTGTTAACGAACGATTTATTACGGTAGAGTCAATGAACTATGTAATATTTATATTAGTAGGAAAAAGGCAACTAAATAGTAAAATAATCTAGTAGGTACTCAAACTATGGAATGGGTGGTTTTTAGGGTTCCGTAGCCTAATGGCAAAAAACGGAACCCTTATAGATTCGCCATGTCTATCTGTCTGTCTGTCTGTCTGTCCGTCCGTATGACACAGCCATTTTATTCCGAAACTATTAGGACTACAGAATTGAAACTTGGTAGGTACGAGTAGATGTATTCTGTAAACCGCTTTCCGATTTTTATACATAAATAAAAAATATAAAAGTTTAAGGGGGGCATCCCATACATGGAACTAGAACAAAAAAATTTTTTTTTCTTCAAACCTATACGTGTCTATGGATATGTCTTTAAAAATAACATTGAGGTTTCTAAAATCATTTTTTCTCAAAGTCAATCACTTAAAAGATAGGCGCGGCGCGTCTAAAGTGGTAAAATGTGTGTGAAAAAAAAGAGGGGGAGGTTAGAGGGATGACCCTCTAACTTCTAAAGTAAGGGACTGAAAAATCTAGAAAAAATATATTCTGTAGATCTCAATAAAAACTTTCAATGAAAATTGGTTAGAAAGAGATACAGTCAGCAGTTGTTGAGGTATAGCGACCGCAAGTACAACTTTGTTTTTCATACAAACACTATGAAAAACAAAGTTATTTTTGTAGTTGCGAAAAATCATAGTTATAGAATACTCTACTGTGTTACGGAACCCTACGAGTACGAGTCCGACTTGCACTTGGCCAGTTTATTTTTAAATCTCATAGACTAGCGTTTGACCACTTTCTCACCTGGTGGTACGCAATGATGTAGTCATAGAGGGTGAACACCGTAACGTAAGGTTATGGTATGGCAGATTTTCTCCGTGATGGTGGTAAGCCACATTTTGGTAGCAAGCCAAGTGGAATATCGATATAATATGCTTCTACCACCAGTGGAAAACTAGGTGTGGTTTCTGTTTTTACTTATTTAGGTTTAATTACAGGACGACATAATAAATATTAGTACAAAAGACTATTATAATTTATTAGGGACTTTTATAAAATGGTACCTCAGTCCCATAGACTTTAGACAAGAGGAATGTTAGTAATCTAATGATGAGAGCCCACTGTTACAATATAAGAATGGTAATACGGTTTTGACGCCAGAGGTAGCAGGTTTAAATTCCCGCCGTACATTCATGGATTGCAGTCCTTAAAATCGAGCCCAATGGCATAACATAACTATTTAAAACAGTCGACGAAATTAAGCGTCTGTGCAAAAAAGGAACCGTCGTGGCGTTACGATGAACTAACATTCAAAGGTAAAGAAGGAAGGTACATACCTACCTAGTACAACACGATAACGATAATAGTAGGCACCTACCAAGTATAAAACATTTTTAGTCGTACTAGTAATGACAGAAGTATTGTCAATGCAACAATAAGATCGTTTAAAAATCTAAATAAAACTGGCCTAGTGCGAGTCAGCATCGCGTCTCTTATCGCACACTTAGCAAGGGTTCCGTACAATACGAAACATAACAGAGTTTCAACCTCATACATACATACAATCACGCCTTTTTCCCGTTGGGGTAGGCAGAGACTACTTCTTTCCACATGCTACGATCCTGACATACCTCTTTTGCGCTTCTTCCACTTTCATGAGCGCCTTCATACATGCTCGCCGGTTATAAGTACTTTTGACCTCATATATTTGATTAATTGATATTACCAAGAATATTTGGTTTGGTCGCGATCTAGAAAGACGGGGCTCGTTTACTAGCGCCATCTATGTCATTTTGCCGAAACTAATTAGATAGTGGCGTTTAAAAACATGTTTTTTGTATGGGTCCCCATATAAAAAAAACCTTTAATTTTTAACTTTATTTTGTTTTTAGTATTTGTTGTTCTAGCGGCAACAGAAATACACCATCTGTGAAAATTTCAACTGTCTAACTATCACGGTTAATGAGCTATAGCCTGGTGACAGACGGACAGACAGACAGACAGACAGACAGACAGAGAGACAGACAGACAGACAGACAGACAGACAGACAGACAGACAGACGGACAGCGGAGTCTTAGTAATAGGGTCCCGTTTTACCCTTTGGGTACGGAACCCTAAAAAAGAACCGACTTCAATGCCGCGCTATTAATTTTCAGTACCAATTTTGAGGTGTTTATCTCCATATCTCTGGAGATACTAATCAGACCTCGATGAAATTACCATGGTACCACACTTGGGATATCTCCTTTCCAACTAAAAAAATAATAATCAAAATCGGTTCATAAACGACGAAGTTATCCGCGAACAAACATAAAAAAAATTAAAAAAAACATATACGGTCGAATTGAGAAACCTCCTCCTTTTTTTGAAGTCGGTTAAAACAGTAAATTAAAACGACCGACGACTGACGTGACCTCGATTTCTACGACGGTTCTCCTTTTGCACAGAATCTAATGATAACTTATGCTATTATCAAAACGTTCTATCGTATACCAGGCGATTTTTGTTGTTCAACTTCCTAAGGATGTACGAGTATGATACGATTTACAACAAATACTTATTCTTTATTTTTCTATCGATTAAGCTTGATTAGCCAATCAAATATTTTAATTCGTAGCCTTATTATCGCTCTATAATGGCAGCTTAAATGTTCTTCCGAGACATATAATTGAGTAACCAGTACCTACTAGTACATACTCAGTATCGATTCCAAAGTATCGATATTAAAAGTATTTAAAATTGAAAGAAAAGTACATCCCTCGGATGTTGAATAACATATCGTGTGAACTATGGCAATAGCATAGATATATACAATAGCAATTCACTGTGTAACTATGAATAAAAATTCCTATGGTAATTTAATTACATAACTGACCTTGAGAATCTTTACTAAACGACTGTGAATAAGGTTCATATGACCCGTAGCCATTTGGATCATTTCCATGAATAACGAGCCAAGTTTTGTCAATATATTTAAATAATATGAATACCTAATATAATTAGAGCGAAATGTGTTCGCGAAATAAAAGTAGTTTTGTGCGTTTTTAGGATTCCGTACCTCCGAAGGAAAAAAGAAACCCTTAAAGGATCACTTAGTTGCCCGTCTGTTAAGACCCTTTTTCTCAGGAACGCGTAGAGGTATCAAGTTGAAAATTATATCAAATATTTGGGTCTACGGTATCTTTCAGCTCTAAAAAATGAAACTTGTAAGTCAACAAGTAGAAAACTACGTGGAGTCTTTTCATCGCCGATAACACAAAGCCTAAAGACAAAACTCTTTAATGAGTGCGTCCTACATGTAATGACATACGGAGCCGAGACGTGGACACTGACGGTGCGACTGATCCACCAATTCAAAGTCGCTCAGCGTGCTACGGAAAGGGCTATGCTCGGAGTATCTCTAAAAGATCGAATTCGAAATGAAGTCATCCGACAGAGAACTGAAGTTATTGACATAGCTCAAAGGATTAGCAAACTGAAGTGGCAGTGGGCTTGGTCACATCTGTCGTAGAACCGATAACCGTTGGGGTAGACGTGTTCTAGAGTGGAGACCACTGCTCGGTCAACGTAGTGTCCATCTAGCCCTCCAGCTAGGTGGAGCGATGATATACGCAAGCTGGCTGGCAGCGGTTCGAAACAAGGAGCTGAAGATCGAGCTCAGTGGCGTGCCATAGGTGAAGCCTATGTCCAGCAGTGGACCAATACTGTCTGCTGATGATGATGATGATGATGTTAGTCAACGCTATCAAAATATATGACCGTTATGTCGCATATACTCGCATATTTTGCAACTTTACAATAAAATCAAAATCATATAAGGTACAAGTCTCGTTGGCCGTTTTAAACATATAGCGCAATTAGGCATGTACAAAAATGTATCTACTCATTTTATGTTTAAATTGTAATCTGTTTCGTGTGTTATGAACAAATAAACGATGAACTCATGTTTTATTTCAAAATATTTAAAATATAATGTAATATTTAACAGTCATTAATTAAATGTCTATTCATAGGACATTATATTCGCGTTTGAGTAGGTACAAATACATCACAGGAAATAATATAAATAAAATAGCAATGACGGGACACGTGTGTGTACTTTATTACCACTTAATATCAAGGCCACTGATCACGAGACAGTACAATAATAGTATAATTATAAATTTAAACTAGTATACAATACACTTTTAGGGTTCCGTACCTCAAAAGGAAAAACCTTATAGGATCACTTTGTGGTCCGTCTGTCAAAACCTTTTTCTTTTTCTCAGCAACGCGTAGAGGTATCAAATTGACATCTATATCAAAGACTCGAATATATAAACGGTATCTTTCAGTTGTAAAAAATAAAAACTTGTAAGTCAACGCGATGATCTCGTTTATGTCGTAAATATATTTTTGCATATTTTGCGATTTCACTAGGGTAAGTATCAAAAATATAGGCAATTTCTCGTTGGCTAAGAATCGTGTAATTTGACAAAATGCAATGTTCTACAGCATAATAATACGTCAAGGAAAAATCGCAACCAGTTATTTTAATAACGAATACAAGCGAATTTACCATTACAAACTAATGATTTGCGGTTGATGCATGAACAATGTCTAGGTATCGGGCTGTGGATCTAACTGCAAAGTTAAGTTTGTACCTTTACCTAATTTGAGAAGTTGGTACGGAAGCCTCGGTGGGCGAGTCTAACTCGCACTTTACACTATTGTAAGTTTACACTATTTTTTGCACTATTGCCAGTTTACACTATTGTAACCGGCCCATGACGGAATATGACGGAGTTCTGAGGTAACACCTTCGAGCATTTACCAAAGGAGATGTTAACGCAAGGCGTACCCCTCTGCTGGCCATACAGCCATTTGAGCGTGCGTAACGCTACGCTGTATTTTTAATACTTTTAATACTTTCAAGCTAGTGCCGCACACTAGCTTGAAACACGCACAGAGTATTACACACGTTAAAGTGAGTGAGTGTGTGTGTGCAATGCGTGTTTACCTCGTCCCCCGTAAGTATTGGCAGAAAAAAATGTTTGCGGATTACAACGTTAACATCTCCATTGGTAAATGCTCGAAGGGTAACACATAAAATAGCAGTCAAATTGAAAACCTTCTTTTATTAAAGTCGGTTAAAAATTCAAGAAACGGTGCGCTTGTTAAGTAATGAAAAGATAATAGAGTTTTTTTTTCTAATTTGCCCGATTTACCTCAGTCACGGATTTTTGATGAATAATTATCGCAACGATGCGAGTCACCAATTAAAATTCCGCAACTGACTTAGGTTCTATCGACAAGTTTTTAGTTTCCTTGGTAAACAGTTCTGGTTAACGCGTTACTAATCAATGTTTTTCATTAGATTGCGTTTAAGTAATGAATACGATTGCACAGTATATAAATCACCAAGTGACACAGTTCCCATAGTTTCTTATCACACCGTTCAATGATCTACAAATATCTTTCAATATCATAAATTAAAGGGCAAAGTGCGAGTCGGACTCGCACGCGTATGGTTTCGTACCACAGTACAACATATTTATGGAATACTTACTTATATTGTACTGAACTGTGAGATTGAACAAAATTTGCCAAAATTTTTTTCTTGTGTGAGGAAACCTTTAATATTTATTATCGATCGTTATAGCAGCCATAGTAATATACACACAGCAAATTTCAAGTCTATCTATTACGGTTTATGAAATAGATCAAAAAACTCCCTAAAAACATGTTTCTTGTATGTGAACCCTCTTAATTTTTTACTTTATTCTGTTTTAGAGCTATCTCTTAAGATAAGCCTTAACCGCTGTTAATCTTAATCTTTTGTCTTTTTAGGGTTCCGTACCCAAAGGTTTACCCTTTGGGGGAGGGGACCCTATTACTAAGACTCCGCTGTCCGTCTGTCTGTCTGTCTGTCCGTCTGTCACCAGGCTGTATCTCATGCTGTATCAATGATAATGGTATTTTTGCTCGATCTTATAAAATACTGTAGTGGGGTAAGGAACCCTAGTAGTGCGAGTCCGACTTGCACTTGGCCAGTTTATTTATATCTTATAGGCTGGCGTTTGATCACTATCTTGCCTTGTGGTAAGCGATGATATGGAAAAGGATGGTGAACACGCTAGGCCTAAAATACTCTCTCGACTCTCAATTTTATTGTTTCCGATGTCAACAAATTAATCTATCAACATAGTCGGTTGACTGCCCTCATTTTGCTATCATATTCGTATTAATATTGCGCTAAGTTGAGTAGGTATGTTATTAAAAAAATATTACGTAGGTACTCACTTATGACATGACATGACGCACGTTCACTGTTATGTTTATAGATAGGAATTATTATTTGCGTATTTATTGCATTTGCAATGTAAATCAAGGAAAGTGTTTGAACTTTACAAATCGTTTTTACCCAACTGCGGCTAGGTACTTTTCCAATAATATACCTATTATAATTTCGCATTAAATTTAACATTAAACTGGCATGTATGAACATATACGACGGTTTATTGGTCAGGAATAGCTGAACAGCTCTCATTATTTTTTTACCGACTTCAAAATAATATCGTTTAAAAACTAAAAAACAACCGACTTCAATGCCGCGCTATTCATTTTCAGTACCAATTTTGAGATGTTTATCTCAATATCTCTGGAGATACTTATCATACCTCGATAAAATTACCATGGTACCACACTTGGGATATCTCCTTTCGAACAAAAAAAGAATAATCGAAATCGGTTCATAAACGACGAAGTTATCCGCGAACAAACATAAAAAAAAAAAAAAAAAAAATACGGTCGAATTGAGAAACCTCCTCCTTTTTTTGAAGTCGGTTAAAAAGGAGGTTTCTCAATTCGACCGTACATATGTTTTTTTTTTCTTTTATGTTTGTTCGCGGAATATTCGTCGTTTATGAACCGATTTTGATTATTCTTTTTTTGTTGGAAAGGAAATGTCCCAAGTGTGGTACCATGTTAATTTTATCGAGGTCTGATTAGTATCTCCACAGATATGGAGATAAACATCTCAAAATTGGTACTGAAAACTAATAACGCGGCATTGAAGTCGGTTCTTTTTTAGTTTTTTAAACGATATTATCACCCCAAGGTTGTCTGGCAGAGATCGCTGTTGTAACATTGTTATTCAACCGTCTTCCAAAAAGAAGGAGGTTCTAAACGTCTGTATGTAATTTTTTGTATGTATGTTACGCGATTACTCCGTCAATCGTGAACTGATTCTAATGATTATTTTTTTAATCGGTAGGGTATGTTTTCGAGGTGGTCCAATTATAATTTCATCGAGATCTGATAATTATCTTCAGAGATATGACGATAAACGTCTCAAACTGGCTACTGAAATTGACTCGCGGGGCATGGAAGTCGGTTGTTTTAGTTTTTAAACTGTCTTAATTATTTAAACTAAATATATGTTATATTTTATTGTTATGTGTATTTGTTTTCAAAAAACTCTTAGAGCCACCGACTCCTGATAAGCCTATTCGAAACTTATCTGACAACTGTGATATCCATCCGTAGTGTACGTGTGTCAGTACCCTTAGTACGAGTTTTTATACCAAACTCGATATCGTATATCAAACAAATTTTGTATGAAAAGCGGTACAGCGCCTCTAGTGGTTTGCACATTTTACTAAATTTAGACCAATCAGGGAGCCAGAATAAGTCGAAAACTATGTGAGATCTGTCAAAATTGTTTACGATTAATAACTTGTACTAAGGGTACAGATAGATGTCTGAAACTTTAACAGGAACCGGTGAAACTAGGCACCAAACTACTTGCTGTATTTTGACTTGTTATGTAATATTTTGGTTATTATTCACTCATCTGGGTAATAATGTAAATTTAGTTACAATATGGCTATAGAATTTTAACACAAAAGATAACGTAAGTGTGTACTTATATTGGAACAGACAAGTCATATGTATTTCAAGTGTCCGCCAATTCATCACAATCAAAATAAAAGCCTGTTTTGTTTTAAAATATAGACAATATTATCTGACATGTCTGTTACCATAACAGAAGTACTTATAGATAAAAAAATATGTTACGACCAGAAGTTGTCACAGTATACGTGTAAGTATATTATAAAAATCCGCATAACGTACCTCCATGATAACGTATTTTTAACCGACTTAAAAAAAGGAGGAGGTTTCTCAATTCAACCGTATATATGTTTTTTTTTTTTTAATGTTTGTTCGCGGATAACTTCGTCGATTATGAACCAATTTCGATTATTCTTTTTTTGTTAGAAAGGAGATATCCCAAGTGTGGTACCATGGTAATTTTATCGAGGTCTGATAAGTATCTCCAGAGATATGGAGATAAACACCTCAAAATTGGTACTGAAAATTAATAGCGCGGCATTGAAGTCGGTTCTTTTTAGTTTTTAAACGATCTTATGTCAATTGCAACTTGCAACGAATCAATCCGTTCAGCCTAGGTCCAATTAATTAAGCGTAAAGTATTTATTTCAAACTTTACTGTCCCAGGCTAAACAAGTATATCCTAACACGCCTAGGATAAATCGATTTGACCTGGGACAAATTAGTTTGGTTTAAATTATAAAATAAAAAAATAAAAAATTATAAAATTTAAATTTGGGTTTGGCCGTAATAATGTTTGTAAGAGGTCTATTTAATTGCTTTATATTCGTGTTCTGTGGTTACACCGATATTGTGCAGCTCACGGAGGATAGATAGAATCGAGATAGACATATTATCATCACATATTATATAATAGTTACTAAGCGTTATCATTGTCTGTTTTGACCAAGAGTTAGTGTGAAATTGACGAATTTGGATAAAATATGGATGGGGATTTTAATCCGAAAAACCGCAGCAAATTAATCATAAATATTTCGTCATAGAAGTCAAATACAATCTGAATTACATATAAAAACAAACTATATTAGCATATCAAACATTTGTTATTTAATAAACATGTGCCAAAAGTACGTCATAATCTGTAGCAATGAATGAAATGTTGTTTTCAATTAATGCAACTAAGTACAGCTACAATGTAAAATGCTTTGATTAGCAGGAAATAACGCGTTACCTTGAACTTGCTTGTTTATTAGTGATAGACCAGCACTTTAACAAATAGACTTGGTAGAAAGTTTCTTAGAAATAAGATAAAGTGGGTTGCGATAGTGAGGCGAGAGTTGCTGGCCAATTGACTCCTGTCATACCCATCTCTGTAATACATAACGTCTTCTTATCAGGCTGACACTAAAGATCATGCCAGCACTCAATTAGCATTCGGCGTTATGTTTTTGCTTAAACGATGGCACGCCATATTCAAACATTAAACGTAGTGTAGGACGCCCTCCAGCTAGGTGGAGCGATGATATACCTACGCAAGTTGGCTGGCAGCGGTTGGAAACAAATAGCTGAAGACCTTAGTAGCGTGCCATAGGAGAGGCCTATGTCCAACTGTGGACGAATACTGGCTGTTAATGATGATTCAAACAATAACACATTTTAAACCTATATTAACCTACGGACATATAACATTACTGATTCCCGAATCCTTAAATGACATCTTCCTGTTAAGTTTTGGCCGCAGCATCACGTGTTTCTTAATATCTCAATATGGACGCAACATCTGAAAATGGATAGGGACCAAGAGGCTGCATGAAAAGAACCCGTTCAGACCTAGAGGAATTTAAGATGGTGACTGTCGACTTTCAGAAATGGAAAGACATTTAAAGAACAAGGAATGGACTGTCTTTTGTCTAAAGGAAGGAATGTTGTCAATATAAAGAAAGAAACTGTTACCCTGATCCTGATGACAAGTTATGAGACATAGCACAGAATAACATATGTCAACTCACGATCCGCCAGACGACTTTGAGCTTTCACGACATACACACGTTTGTTTGAAATTAATATTCGTAGGCAACTACGAAATTGTGACAGGCGAACAAAAACGCACATCGAATCACGTGAAGGATCTGGCGTAGGGTTGCCACTCACTTATATATCATGAGGTAATTCGTAAGTCATATTTATAAATGATTTATTGTATGATAATTTAATGATAAAATAGTACTTAAAATTACTTTTTATTGTACCATGCATTATACCGAAAGCCAGCAAAATGTTTGGAAGTCTCCAACGGCATCGATGAGCGGCGCCTGTTATTTTGGTAGATATTTGCGATAAAAATGTATCATGCCCAGAAATCTACGCATCCCTTGGACTTTTTTGGGAGGGAAAATCACGCAGCGCTTGGATGCGGTCTTCACCATGCAATACATATATTTTACAATACAATACATACAAACATACAAATACAATACATACATTTTTAGAGCCTAACGTCCATTTATTTCAAATCTTTTTTTTCATACAAATATTATTGTACGTATCCAAATTTTCTGGTCAGTCCAGATACAGTGGCTACGTGTTTGGCTAACAAGAAACCAGGAAATCACATCTAATAGACAAATGGTATACTTTCTCGAATATAATGTGATAACCCTAGGCGTTGTATCGTACCATCTACGTCAATTCGCAAATCGCCGGATGCAATCTGAACTCAGAAGCAAAGCAACTGAAAGGCGATGATCTTATAATCGTAACCTACTTCCTTTGCAGAAATAGGACTGACCGACCTTAAGAGTCATTGTGCTTTGACATTGACTTTAAATTGTATGGAACTTTTCACCATCTACAAGATAATCTTCTAGTAAGTTTCGAGTAGGCTGAATTGGCCAATTGAGGGCATATCAAACATTTGCTACCATTTTCTCGTTCACCAGGTAGTGCGACTGAGTATAATGGTCCTGATTACAGCTGTCTAGCCATGCAATTTATAATGAAATGTCAAATGTAACGATATGACAATGCCAGTTTGGGATAAATTCTGAATCTATCCTCTGTGATTCTGAACTAAAAATGACATTTGACATTTCGTGAACTACGGAAAAATCACATGCTTTAGCCCCATGGAGACAAATTAACAAAGTTACTCCTTGACATTAATTAATCGTAGAAGTAATTACTCGAAAGATGCTATAACGTGGATTTGTTCGTAGCATAGAATGAGGCCATTTGATTGGTTAAAGGGGTGGGACCTTAAAACGCTTCGCCTGAATTTGAAGATCCTGCTGCTGTGGGAGGTTCAAGGGGGTTTGTCTTGATCCTCCCAATTCATTGTTAGCTGCCGGAGTAAAGTCAAAATATTTTAAATTAATATTTTTCTTTTTGTAAATTCGCGTTAAAAACTTGCAAATGCGTAAAATGGAACGTAAATATTAGGCTTAGTTTGTTTAGGCAACACACAAGAAAACTGTGACCACCGCGTGACGTGCGCCGACGAGCGTAAAGAGCAGGGGAGCCGCGACAGCGGCCGCGTGTTACCAGAACCGACGCTAGGCCCTACAGAAAACCTTATCTGTAAAATGTCCGTTTAATTTATAGGTAATAAAAAGTCAATCTATTTTCGTATTCACCTCGCCTCCTTCTCCTACCCCTCCCTAAATTCAGATTCCCGATTTTAGATTTTAACCCTCAATGACTTCATAATACCACAGCCTAAGATTTTATTTCAACTCACTGACCAAAGTACACTTTAATGTACTGTGATAATGATAACACTGGTCTAGAACTCAAGTACGTGTAATTGTCTTGAAGTTGAGAGTCGAACTCAGCACATACAGTTCATAGCCAAACGTGTTATTGGTTAATCTATAAAACCTATAAATACTTCTAGTATTTAGACTGATTGGATAATACATCATACTTTTTACTAAACCATTAAAATGTACACGCAAGAACTAATAACCGGCCAAGTGCGTGTCTGGCCACGCGCAGTGTAGGGTTCTGTAGTAGCCTGTTATTCAATGCAAGTCTTTACCCGTTATAAACGAGCAAATAGGTACTCCGTCTTTGTCACTTTAAAGGATTTATTCTAAGGATTTTGTGTTTGGTACAAAACTATCCAACACCCAAGATCAACGACTATTATTGCTAAACTAATAAAGTTATCTCAACCGCTGTAATTTTCCTTTAAAGTTGATGAAATGCGCTATTATCACGAATTTTTCTCGATTTTTCAAGCCCGCAGTTTAGCCTTTTAGAGGAGGGGGGGGACGCCCTACTGGAACAAAAATTTGCATATTTCATTAATGGAGCATTCAATCGAAAAATGGTATTAGCAACCCTGAAGTCATTTTAAAAGACCATCGATACCCCACACGATGGGGTAGACGATGAAAAAAAACATCCCCACTTCTCATATAGGGGAGCTACCCTAAAAAAAAAAATTTTTCACAATTTTATTTCAGCACTTTGTCGGCGTAATATATATACAAACCCCCACAAAATTACAGCTTTCTAGTATTAACGGTCTCTTAGCAAAACCTCGGACAGACAGACAGACAGACAGACGGACATGACGAAACTATAAGGGTTCCTTGTCAGGACTACGGAACCCTAATAAAAAACATCAAAAACGCGCATCGCGTCACTGTTGACTTATTTTAAGTATTTGAATTGCAAATTTCTTTGTTAAAATATTGTTCCAAGGTCGAAACCACAAAGCGCTAAAAGGGAACTGACAAAGACGTTCACGGGAAGCATTGACTTACTTTTCAGTTTATTTTCGTTTTCATTAGGTATACTATATGGCCTGCGAATGAGCAGAGTGAGGTCAAAGCACCGAAAGTCCGAAATATTTGCAAAAATTGTCTGTGTTTTATCGTTACTGACACGATAGTATGAAATGTTTTTTGATCCTTTATAATATGATAACCCTACATTTTTGCTTGTTCTTTTTTGTGGTAATGTAATTCAAAAAAGTCAAAGCATTTATTCAGTATATGGGAAAATTAAAAATTTGCACTTACACACGTCAAATAACATTAAATAGATCATATTCCATAAAAAATATTGTAGATATAACAGAAACATAACTTATTGCTTTGAATTTACAAAAAAAAACAAAGGTATTGAGCCATTCAGCTTTCATCTAGACGTCGAACGTCATACTTAAAACACATGTTTAATTCCCCTGATTAGAGACAATTATTATCAAAAAAATTGTGAAATAATGAAACATAATAAATAAATAAAACGCAGACTTATTGCAGTACAAATCATATTCAGAATGGAATTAAGTGATTTCGTAAAAGAAATATACTAAGTACCTATCGTTTTGATATTTAAAAGCGCGGCGGCGGAATCTAGCTGAATTAAGTCAGACAGACAAAGCCTCAAAATGCTGTACTTTCAACCAAAACGAAAGAGGTTCTCAGTTCGTCTCGTATGTTTTTTTTATAAGGGTCAAATCTTGGAAGCTAAAGAAGAACCACTTCCTTTTTTTTATTTTATTTTTTATGCTAAAAGGTAACAAGACAAGGACGACGCTCGCCTGATGGTAAGCGATGACGTCTACCTATAACAGATAAAGCGGCATGCAAAATTCTGAACTGCCAGAATTTTGCATATCACTGCACTGCGCCTGTTATGTTGAGACATAAAGATGTTGAGTCTCACATGCCCTGTAACTTCACTGGACAAATTATAATAAAATAATAAATTTCCTGACGTTCGATTGCACTCAAATTTGGTGAACTTGCGTATCTTTGGTGACAATGCAAAATATGGCACTACCGAGCTGACCTAATGATGGAACCGGGCTGAAGGGACTAGAACTCCGTAATCGCAAATAGAAGAACAGTCAAATTGGGCTAGTAAGTATAAATTGTTATCAGTCGTTCTTTTCATTACATATGATACTTGTACTGTTCATTATTCTGTGCATATGATAAGGTATTTACAATAATTAATGATCGTACAAAACGAAAAAAACTACCTCACACGCCGCGATGGTCAAAGTACTGTCTAGTTATAATCATGTCATCTAAGTATACAAATTTGCTTACATTGTTTATCTCCATATCTCCGGAGATAATTGTCATAGCTCGATAACATTTGAATGGGACCAAACGGGAGGCATAATATCTCAAACAAAAAAATATGTTTTCATATCGGTTATGATTTGATGGAGTTCTGAGGTGGCAAGCATAAAATAAAATAAAACAGTCACAGTTGAGAACCTCCTCATTTTTTGTGAAGTCGGTTAAAAAGCTTGTGGTTAAAAATATTTTCACTCTTCATTTATGTTACGTTTGCTGCTGCTAAGGCATTCAGTCAGACAAACGTTTTAGCTGCGTTATGTACTTTGGAAGAAACAAAATAACAGTACTTAGCATTTAATGATCGTCCTTAGTAGGTACAAAAGAATTACCTACATTTAAGTAATGACTGATTTAAGGTGCCTACAGATATGCTCGTGTTGAATGCAATATCTACTCAACATCATCACCATCGTCGACCGACAAACAAGACTACGCAAACAAAAACTACATACAAACGCGTTACCATTACCATTATCAGGTGACTAGCTGTGCCCCGCGGCTTCGCCCGCTTTAAAAAGTATCCTATAGGCTAAACCATAATAATGGCTATCCGTATACAAAAATATGCGAAAATATGCGACATAAACGTTCATCATATCTTTCGACTTATATTAACTTTTCGATTTCGACTATATTAATTATAGTTTGATATGTTCACAGCCAAAAGAGACTGTAGACCTGAGTATTTGATATACAAATACAAAATTGCTTTATTTAAAAAATGTTTGTTGCAACAATTTTATGTGGTACCCTGCCTTTTTGCTGTAGTCTTTGAAAACAAACTTTGTACATACAGACAACGATGATCTACAATCATATCAATGCCGTGCCACATACCACATAGTGGTGATCTCGCCAAGAATTACGATGTTTGTTTACTAGTTAAACATTTACTCGATTTTGTTTCATTCCAAGTATCGATCGATAAAAATCGAGAAAATCTATGAGCACCATTATATTTTCACAAAAAATGCAATTGGTCAGCCAGAATTGCAAAGCCGCCGTTGCAGACACCGTCAGATATAAGAGTTGGCAATTCTCATACTGGCATACCGCCCACTGGGATTTCTGGGATGAAAACAAAAACACTGTTAAGAGAACATTGACAGCGGGATTATCGATACGACAATAGATAAAAATAAACAGGGAAAAAACTACAATAACAACTGTTGGCAATTACCACGCAATATTTCATTCGTTAGAGTGCAATGAAACGGGGGATTTATGCAAAACGATTTTAGCAGCAAACTGTTTTTAGGGTTTCGAACCCAAAGGGTACTAACGGAACCCTATTACTGAGACTCCGCTGTCCGTCTTTCTGTCCGTCTGTCTGTCTGTCTGTCTGTCCGTCTGTCACCAGGCTGTATCTCATGAACCGTGATAGTTAGACGGTTGAAATTTTCACAGATGATGTATTTCTGTTGCCGCTATAACAACAAATACTAAGAACAGAACAAAGTTAAAAATTAAAGAAAAGTTTAAAAAAAGTTTTTTACGATAGCGCAGCACCTATCTAGTTGCTAAGATGGCGCTATCGTACCTTACGTTAATCTGAATCTCGGAAGCGGCTCCAACGATTAAATAAAATTTAGTATACCTACAGGGGATTTCGGGAGCGATAAATCGATCTAGCTAGGAGTCATTTTCAGAAAATGTTGTTTTATTCGTGTTTTCAATAATCAACTTTATTGATAATCAACTTAAAATATGACTCTTCCCGACATCTATTGGCGAGTAGAAGTACTGTATCAGTAAAGCAGTTAGTTGCTCTCAATTAAAAAAAATAGTATTATTATTCGTCAATAGACGTCGGGAAGAGTCATATTTGTCTGTTTAAGTGGCAAAAAATACCGAGCAAAGCTCGGTCAACCAGATATTTAATAATATTAATTACTACAATTACTATTACTACTATATAATACTATTCTACCTTTGTGTTAACGTTTACTTAGTTGGTGTTAGAAGTTCGTTAGAAACTCGATAGATGACGTTCGGAACCCTCCGTGTGCGGGACAAAGACTGACTCGCACATGGCCAGTTTTATTTATTTTCCTTTTCCTGTCAATTCAAAACTGAAACTGATCTTTTTCTTCAATCCTTCTGCAGATCGCACAGTAGGTACTACATCTGTTTTAAATAAGTACATCTGTTTTAAATAAGTATGAGACCACCTATAAAGTCTACCTACCCTATTAAACATAAGAAGAATTTTCCAAATCGGTCTAGGCGTGTTTGAGTAATCTGTGATCATACATAAAAAAATAAATATGTAGATAAATACATACAGTGGAACACAGAGCATCCTCCCTTTTTGAAATCGGTTAAAAATGGAGTTATCCCCTTCCAAAACTTCATTTAAAAAATCTGCACGTCAAATTGCATTCGTCATACACAACACTCAACGTAAAAAGATAAAGTTTCAAATCGCTAAGTCACGTGGCGTACTATATTTTTGATTGAATTAAAAATGTACGATCGTTGAAAATATGAACAAAAACCGACTTCACATACCTCACTAGTAATATTCAGTAGCAAGTTTGAGGGTGTTTATCTCTATATCTCTGGAGATACCATGATACTCACCAGTACCCTTAGTACGAGTTTTCATCGTAAACGCTTTTGACAGATCTCACATAGTTTTCAACTTATGCTGGCTCCCTGATTGGTCTGAATTTAGTGAAGAGTGAAAACCACTAGAGGCGATGTACTGTTTTTCATACAAAATTTGCTCGATATACGATATCGAGTTTGGTACGAAAACTCGTCTCGAGAACCAAGAGAGAACCAGAAAAACGAATTGGTATAAAATGGTTGTCTGGAAGAGATCGCTTTATGCGATAAGACCGCCGATTGTATCACCGATTAAATAAATGTTAATATGTCTAGACTTAATGTTCCTTCTTGGTATACAATAAAGAGTTATCTATCTATAAAAAATAATTTCGAAAATTGATCTACAACTGACACAGAAAACGGTGAACATACATGACAACATACATACACATAACATTAAAAAACATACATACAGACGAACCAGGTTCTCAGTTAGTTAGTATTAGTTGGTTCTCAGAACCTTCTTCTTTGTGGAGTCGGTAAAAACAGGAATTTACTTTTTTTCACATTGGCCCTCCGGTGAAGGAAAACATCGTTAAGAAACCAACAACCCCCGCATGGTGGTAGGACACTATCTAGTGTCTGCCTGGCCAGCTACCACCCTCAAGTTAGAAAATCTGTCACCAAACATCTAATGTGTTCCGGCAGCCATACTTGAGAGCCAGTTCCCATTCTAGGCCTAACGTGTTTACCATCTTCGACCGCATCATCACTTACCAACAGGTGAGATAGTGGTCAAACGCTAGCCTATAAAGTATAAAAAAATAAAAAAATACCGTGAATTACGCGATTTCGATATAGCAATCGGTATATGTTTCAAAATTGTACGAGAAAAATGCAACTATGATCGCATCGTCTCGCCTCTCCATCTGCCTTGATGGACAGATTAGACAACTAGATCTTAAACAAAGGGACTGAGTCATCGAAGAATATAGTTTGAATTATAATCCTTATATAACGCAGTTATATTCGCTTTTCCAATACAAATAGCTGTGAGTGAGTGTATCTAATAACATTAGACACGTGTGTTAAAACTCGTGGACATTATGTATTTAACTCGTAGCGAATGCGCAGTTGAAAATAATACAATTACTTACAGAAAAGTAAAGTATAACGAAGGAAATATATGTATATCATACATATATTTCAATTTCTTAGATTTTTGTGATTATCCACACGTATTAGAAATATAAACAGTTAGGTTAGGTTATCTATAAGTACTTGTACCGTTATTTATTATGTGGTATTTATAAGCAATTATTTTAGCTTTATATTAGGGATTTTCTTTAATAAGCTTACTAGCAATGTGGGTTGCACATTACTAGTAGTCCTAGTAACCCCTCTAACTAAGGTAAATATGCTTGTATCTGAAGACAATAGTGCACTGGGTGGAGATCAAACTCACGACCTCTCTATCGACAGGCCGACGCTTTAGCCATTGCCTCTCCGTCAGTATTAGTCAGTCGAGCATAATGTCAGTAAATAGTATAAAATGGCAGAGCCAAATTTGCTAAGGGCCTGTTTCACCAGTTTCTACTTATTTTCAAAACTTATATAAAATATGACGCCATATAAAAATTGTCCATAATCTATCAAATAAGTATCAAACAGGCTAATCAGAAAGCGAAGACACTGGCACCTAATCAGACAAAGCCACTGTGCTCATCATTCAGTCAGCGCGTGGTACACGCTGCATGTGTCATAACTGTCATAAGACAACTACTTGTCATATATAATCATATCTTAATAACCCTCGAGTCCTCGAGGCAAACAGAATGGGTGTTATAAGTTTGACGTGTGTATCTGTGTATGTATGTCTGTCTGTGGCCTCGTAGCGCCTAAAGGGATGGATCGATTTTGATTTCGTTTTTTTTGTTTGATAAGTGTTTTAATCATGAGTGTTCTTAGCTTAGATTCGTGAAAATCCGTTAAGCTGTTACACGACTATACGCCTTTTCTAGATGATGACGCTATGACTATCAACTTATTTATGTCTGATTAATTAGAAATTTGGTATCCTATTACTTCAAAAATATTGTAAGAACATGGTAGCATTGACCTGATGCTGGGACATATCCTGAACACTGCAGAATACTCAACTCCTCACCAATTTGCATCAGACATGTTGAGTTTGGGCTCATTAGAATGTTCTTAATGAACAAACTATACTAGAATACATCGGGGGTGGCTTTAAATTTTGAATTAGTATTATTCAATTTTACTTCTCTCTTTCATATTGCACTCGTTAGCGGACTCTCAGTTTACAGAACAATGCGAGGGCTAACTATGTCCAACGCACAGGAACGGTTACGTGATCGATTTGCCAGGTCCCTACGGCAAAATAAAAAACAATAGATATTTTCAAAACAATAATGAATCTCAAAGGTATTCTAAAAATGGCAGTAAGTAATAGTTATATAAACTAGACAACTGCAATAGCACTACAATATGCAACACTAGACGACTAAACTAGACGAACAAGGTACACGACAGCGCGGGAGGATCGATATATGATGTTGATAATGTTGAGAAATCTATTTCAAAAAGCCTGAAGTCAAAAATCACCTACGTGCTAGAAGGAGCAATCCTAGCATGTGAACAATAAGGCGTCTTGCTAAAGCAAACTTGAAGCTATTGAAGCTATTTGACCCGCAAATGGTCCAAAAATCAAAAGGCAGTATTGCAATTCAAGGCTGAGTTACGATAGAGTGAGAGAGAGCACATGAATTGGATTCTGAATAACTGGTCAAGAGAAATGTTTTACGACGAGTCGAGGTTAATGCTATACACACATGATAGGAAGCAAAGAGTCTACAGAAAACCAGGATAGCGCCATAATCAAACATACATTGAAGAGATAGTACCATACGGCGGAGGCTCCACACGTATGGGCTGGAATTTCTTCCGAAATCCATACCAAGCTAATGGTGATAGAAAATGGCACTTTCTGCAGAAAGAAGGCACGTGAATGAAATGTTAAATGAGTATGTTGGCCAAGTTTTAGTAAATATGGGCGAGAACGTCATCTCTATACTCGTCCCCACTCCCCATGCAGCTCGGCTCGGATAGTGTTTTAGTTAATGGGGGTAGGAAAAACATGGAGGCGCCACGATACATTTACCTCTATACATATCTAGTGGACTGATACCAATAGTGATGACAAATCTATTTTGTAATACAAACAAACTGATCGGTCGAACTAAACCTCAGTATCGATACTGATAATAAAATTATGTTTACATCTAATTAGCAAAACAATAATGTTTTGGTCAATGTATTGATATTTAAAAAGATGTTTGAAAACATCACACATGCATGACATAGTAAAGTAAAAGATAAACAAAGTCTGAATGACTTTGTTTTGAGTCTGAAAATGTAACGATATACTCGTAATATGTAATATGTATAACAATAAGTAGTAAAAATAATTTTATATTACCAACACTGAAATCAGTTGCATTTCGGGTCGTCGCCGTTATTAGTACACAGAAAAAGAGTTTTTACAGAAATTAGTGTAGTACACATCGATATAAAAAGGGAGATGCGTTTCTCACTCTTATGCCGCGTAAACATAATGAAACTAGAAACAATTAGGTACATGAAAACACGAATTTCTTATGTCGAGCTTGATGTGCATGAAGAACAGAGGAAAGGCATTGTTGCTAATTATTTCAATGGATCTGCGATAATTGCACATGTAATTCTGTACGTGCTACACAAACGCCAGTTCGATTGTGACTAAGGTAAGATGAAATTAGGTTTGCGAACTTAATTCATACGTGCCACATTGAGGAGCGGGGTTACCTTATCTCCATTTTTTTAATATAAATCGATGGTAGTACACAGAAAATTGTATTTTTTGCAATGTTTTGGAAGAACTACTAACACATGGTTGACATGGTTGTCTGGTAGAGATCGCTATGAGCGATAAGACCGCCTATTGACACTATTATTAATTTTCTAATTTGTTTAGTCTAAAGTTAATATCCTTCTGTAAGTGGTGATCAATAAAGAGTTATCTATCTATCTTAACTTCTTAGAATAAACTGGCAACCCCAGTTTAAGTAGACTAACCTAGGAAACCACTATATTGCAAAGATGAACAGCTATTCTCCAAACGGTCTTAATCATAGTTAAAAAGAAGCTGAAACTTAATAGATTTATGCAGCACGAAAATATGCGTATTATGAGCAATTTAGGAATAAGAAAGCGTTTTATGATGTAATTCGCTCAAACAAACCAAGAACAAATTGATGAATCATAAAGACAAGCATTCCAAGGTTAATTGCGACGCAAAAGCGGAACAGAAATTCCATCTCAAATTCTGATCAATCTATTGACCAATTGATCAAACTCGTAAACAAATTATAAAATAATGAAACAAAAGATACCGCAATTGAGGTTACAAAACGGTTTAACAAAACATCAAGTGCCTTATTTATAAATGATACTTATGCGTTTTTTAAATTAAATGTAGGTTTGTATCGTTCTCTTCTCTCGTTCCATTTCCAGTCGTCAGTTGACGCATACTACTTTACTCTCAGTTAAATTGTATACTCAAGTACTTTACTGTAGTTTGCTTAATCTTGTTAATACCTAAGTAAGACTGTAAAGACCAAGACAAATTGTAAAAGATGGAAAAGAGCAACGATGGCAAGGGGGGTCAATATTGCGGTTGATAAATCATCAGTAGTGTCATAAAACCGAAGGTCAGAAGGCACATTGTTAAATTTGAGACTGACACACAAGAGGTCTTTCTGATTTTACATTAAGGATTCAAGGTTCAGGAGTGTCACGGAAGTTGTAATCACTTTTGGGGATTTATTCAAGACTGCAGATATGTAGATGGTGTTAACAATATACTAAAGAAAGTTTTACCTACTGTATAAAATATAGTTAAAGTACTATTTAGATTAGCAAGCTGAAGTAGGTACCAGTGGGCTGGTCACATCTGTCGTAGAACCGACAACCGTTGAGGTATATGTGTTCTAAAGTGGAGACCAAGGCTCGGTAAACGAAGCGTAGGACGCCCTCCAGCTAGATGGAGCGATGATATACGCAAGCTAGCTGGCACCGCGGCAGCGGTTGGAAACAAGGAGCTGAAGATAGAGCTCAGTGGCATACCATAGGAGAGGCCTATGTCCAGCAGTGGACGAATACTAGCTGTTAATAATGACTATTAGAACCGGATATTCAGTAGTATTTAGACTGGGCTTTTCACCGTTTCAATTCCTAAGCCAGTTCAAATACCCATTATCCTCATACCAACACCGATAAGATAGGGCGTATGCAAACACACTCAGGCTGGGATAGGTTATCGGCCAGCATCATGTATTAATGAACCATTTATTATAATGGCTCACTCATGTATGCTCCTATCAGTGTTATCAGGACATTAATATGGCAAATGAAGGTAATCATTTTGAGTTACTACCGTACTATACATATATACTATATATATATATATATCCCTTTGTACTTCCGAAGGTAAATAGAAATGCATTTCTTCAGTGGAGTGGCGTGGGATTGTGCCCCGGGGCTGAGGCATATTTTGCCGCCCCCTTATTTCCGCCTGAGGCATAAAAATTTAAAACCTAAAATAAACTTTTCAACTAAATTCAATTTGTTACAGTTACAACTAATAAATTAAAAAAATCATGCTTTGTAAATATCTGTAACTAGCAGCCCGTCCCGGCTTCGCACGGGTAGAACATATATGCCTACAAAATTTGCATCAGTTTGTTGCATCGAATATAAAATATGAACATATTTAACAACCATCGTCATATTTCATCCAATTAACACAAAACCTTAACGAAATATGCACCTAAACCTTCCTCATAAACACTCTGGCTATTGGTGAAAACCGCATGATAATCCGTTCAGTAGCTATTGAGATTATTGCGAACAGACAGACAGACGCAGTGATGAACTTTGTTTTATAATACTTACGTATTGATATTGGACGGCCCTTTGGCGTAAGGATAGTTACCCTGATTCTGACCCGACGGTCGTTGGTTCTAATCCTAGCTATATACCTGCCAATGAAAGTTTTATGTGCATTCATGAATCATGAGTTTTCGTACAGTGGTAGTGGAATCATTAAATCTACCAAAAAGTAGCTTACCACCAAGGAGTACATCTGCCGCCGTAACCTTACGGCGTTCCCCGACGCAAAATGTAGGGGTAATATACGTTTAACGTGTGTATCTGTGTGTCTGTCTGTAGCATCTTAGCACCTAACCGGATGAACCGATTTTGTTTTTATTATTGATAGTTATTTTTTGTTTGATAGATGTCTTCATCGAGAGTTTTCTTAGCTTTGATTCATGAAAATTCATTCAATCGTTATAAAATTATGAGCTTTTTTCTAGTTAATTGCGCTATGAAATCAACTTTTATGGGTCTGATCAATTCGAAAATCTTCTTCTTCAACGATATTGTAAGAACATGGAAGCCTCCTGGACTCTACAGAATACTCAAATCCTCACCAACTTACAGCTCAGATTTTAAATGTCGTGTTTAGAGTCATTGGAAAAAGCTATTATACATAGATCAGTCGGGGTGGTTTAAAATATTATATTATATTATTATATATATAGATGAATATTATTTTATACAATAGATCATATTATTATACTATATTGACTTCAAATTTATTGTGATCGGTGGGGATCTACAGCATAGCTAAGCTTATAATAATATTTTCGTAGTAACTATGACCTAATCTGTGGTTTCACTGCAAATATTTTATTAATTTTGCGATGCGTGTTTGTGAAATTCGTGATATTTTCTAGAGTTTTCAGTTGAATTATATACTGTAAAGGACAATTTTAATCTATAATATGTGTCCAAGCTAATTAACGTAATTATTTGGATAAGGATTAATACTATATACTTGAAATTAGCCTTGGAAGTTATGTAATATTTTTTAACAAAAATTTTAAGATTAAAATCGTGACTATGAGTCAACCTTAAGAGATAGACATATGCTGTCGCGGACTTTTTTGTAGGTCTTATTAAGTTGTACAACTCTTGCATAGAAAATATTCTTCTATCTATTTTCAATTAAGCAGCGTTCGTAAGAAACGTGTTTTTCGACCGTTTATTTGCCGACTTAGGTTGCAAATTAGGTCTCCACGAATGTACCTTTGATTTAAACGAGATAATATATAGCCTATTTTCATTCCGCAAGTCCATTCTATGTATTAGTGAAAGAATTTTTTTAAATCGGTTCAGTAGTTTTTGAGCCAAATCATTACAAACATACAAAAATACAAAAATACAAATGTTCTCTCTTTATAATATTAGTATAGATATTGACTTCAAATTGATTGTGATCGGTGGGGATCTACAGCATAGCTAAGCTTATAATAATATTTTCGCAGTAACTATGACCTAATCTGTGGTTTCACTGCAAATATTTTGTTAATTTTTCGATGCGTGTATGTGAAATTCGTGATATCTTCTAGAGTTTGCATTTGAATTATATGCTGTAAAGGACAAATTTAATCTATAATATGTGGCCAAGCTAATTAACGTAATTATTTGGATAAGGATTAATACTATATACTTGAAAATAGCCTTGGAAGTTATGTAATATTTTTTAACAAAAATTTTAAGATTAAAATGGTTACTGTGAGTCAACCTTTAGAGATAGACATATGCTGTCGCGGACTTTTTTGTAGGTCTTATTAAGTTGTACAACTCTAGCATAGAAAATATTCTTCTATCTATTTTCAATTAAGCAGCGTTCGTAAGAAACGTGTTTTTTCGACCGTTTTTTTGCCGACTTTGGATGCCAATTAGGTCACCACGAATGTACATTTGATTTAAACGGGATAATATATAGCCTATTTTCATTCCGAAAGTCCATTCTATGTATTAGTGAAAGAATTTTTTAAATCGGTTCAGTAGTTTTTGAGCCAAATCATTACAAACATACAAAAATACAAATGTTGTCTCTTTATAATATTAGTATAGATATAGATATCTGTAATGTATGGCAACCATTTCCCGTAAATCAACTTAGTCAGCAACAGATGATAAAGTAAGGTGAATTCAGTACGCGAGCGTAGCGAGCACGAATATTCCATGTAATACACCAAAAAAAAAAATTTACGCTATGCAGTAAAGACTGAAAATAGTAGTATGCGAGAGAAGCAAGCGCGAAATGTTTCATAATGAAATGAAGCTGAAACGAAAGTCATACATATATGAAAAGTTTTTTTGCGTTTGATTAAGAGTAAGAAGACAACTGAAACTGAACACTGAAAACGTTGCCGCCGCCCAAAACACCTACGCGGTTCGGCTTGTGTCGATTTATATAGTTCGAAAAAGGATTTTTTTCTACTTCATAAATCGCGGCTTGCTACACCACGCTACGCCACTACAATTTCATGGTTTGGACATGTGCCTTCCACATGTGGTAGGAGCAATATACCAATGTTCCGCCTGACTTGCTACCAAAAAGTAGCTTACGTAGCAGAGAGAGGTGGAAGATGGAGAACACGCTAGCACAGATTATATAATAATTACTACGTAACAGATACTTCACTCCCCTACAAAAACACAATACCAACGTTTATTTCAAGCAATACAGGCAAACATGTGTCTAAGGCGCTCGACCTAGCGTTGTTATTACTTCGTTCAGCGCGCGATGTACCGGCGCGCCCCGATACAGTAAAGGGTTGACTCAATAAACTAAAAAAAAGTTTACGAATTATTTTTATTTACCTCACAAAATTACATCAAAGTTCCTAACTAAGAGTCGAATTTTATGTCGGAAAAGTGAATTTTACGCCGTCTTGTCATTTTGTATCGGTAGCATAAAAAAATAAACATAATGTGCTTGTTTTTTGTCAAACCCGCAAAATGACTATGAAAAACTTAAATCGTTTCTAAGATAGAATACGAATGCGCAGTTATCCCGTCATTAGAATAATAATATACGTTGCGCGCGCGTGTGCAGTGACAACCGACTGGCAGATAGTACCGGCGCAGGTGACGAAAGTTTAGGTATAAATCGCAGTAGCTATGGGCGAGTGAGGGAGGCCTGACGCTAGGCTTAGATTGGTTCGACAGTTAAGGACTAAGCTGTTGGAACATGGTAAGTTGCTTAGGTTTTGGTGGCAAATTTTCTCGTAGTAAGGCGGAATATAAAATAAGCTGCCACCGACTGTGGACGAACACCCGTGCTAGAATTTGAACCGGCGACATCTCGCTTAGAAGTCACGCCATCTATCCAGTACGCCAACAGTGCTCTCAATATTATAATTATATTATCAGGCTAACATCCAATATACTAACAAACAATCTAGTTTAGATACCTACTTATTTTTCCATAGAACTGCACTAGATAAACAAAAATCCTAGCAAAAATCGCCAAACCTACTAAAAAGCGATTGATGGATGTTACGTCCATGAACTCAAAAGCTCGTGATATTTTAGTAAACGACGCAGTACATCAACACGTGCGAGATGAAAATAGTTGAGAAAATGTTTAAGTATTAGGTATTTATACTCACTTCCTTGTCTTCTATTAGCGTTGCGACTCGACCGGGCTGTAACAAAAGAAATCAATATGAATAATGGCTCTAACAAAAGGAAACAACATGAATATGGCTGAAAAGGTACGTTACAGACACTCACCGTAGACACTAGTACGTACTATTCATTATTCTGTGCCATAGCCAGGCAGATACGCTGCGCTAACTAAACTAAATTTTACAGCACTTATATTGTTTAAGTCTGTTTTCTTCAGAGGTAAGACAAGGATAGTACTATTTTTAGTACTGTCAAATTTAGTAAGCGCATCGACATCGGCATTACAGTGTAACTAAAACGCAGTTAACGCTTTCTATATATGCGCAGACATCATTCAGAGCTCTCTGCTTAGATTTATGCTAAAACGCAATTTAGCTCTAACGCAGTTCTATTTGTTTTTAGCCCCCGACACAAAAAGAAGGGGTGTTATAAGTTTGACGGGTACCTACATATCTGTGTGTCTGTCTGTGGCATGGGAGCGCCCAAACGGATGAACCGATTTTGATTTAGTTTTTTTGTTTGTCTTAATCGAGAGTGTTCTAAAACTAGAACACAGTAGTCAGAACAGGCACAGCCCAGCCCATCGCTCGGTAGCCGCTTGACGTTGAGTTTCGGGACACCGACCCATATAAATACCAAACAAACTTTATGGATATAGACAACAGAACACCAAGTTGTGACTAACATGCATGTATTCACTGTATACCTCCATTGTGAATGAATGTGAGATGGTATTGTGCGGATCTTGAACTGATCTGTCTGATAGCTACTTCCTGGCGAGTAGATATACATACTTTACTCATAAATGCAAGTGCCTATTATATTCTGCATAGATTGCCCGTCCTTAGTTATAATTACTCTATAGTAAAAGATCCTTACTAATATTATAAACGCGAAAGTTTGTATGGATGTATCATACATCCATACATCACGTATGGATATTTGTTACTCTTTCAAGCTAAAATTACTGAACCGATTGAGTTGAAATTTGGTATGTAGATAGCCTAGATCCTGGAATAACACACTTTTTATCCCAAAATTCCCACGGGAACGATGGCTACGCGGGTAAAACCGCGGGCACAGCTAGTATACCTATAACAGTAAAATTGTAAATAAAAATGCAGATGACTATAGAACTTCTTTCTTTTTGTTTTGAAAGTCAACTAAAACTAACATTCCACTGAAGTCATTAGTATAGCAACTTCACGGCTCAACGGCTCGATCGATCAGGTCGTAAGTTTGTACCTGGATAGGAAGCCACCAATACCACGGTAGTAATTTTCAGCAGGTACCAAGTTTAAGGTATTTATCTCCATATCTCTGGAGATACATCGCTACTTGTTGAAATTAAAATGGGACCCAACTCACTAAAATAAAAAATAATTTTCCAAATCAGTCAATACATGACGGAGTCCTGAGGTAAAATATACAGTCGAATTGAGAACCTCCTTTTTTAAAGTCGGTTGAAAAGGAGGAAGTTTTCAATACGAATGATTTTTTTTTTATGTATGTTCGGGCATAGTGTTCTTCATCCGTTATTTGTAGACGGATTTGAAAGTTATTATTTTTTTAAAGAGGCTTATTCCGAAATAGTAATAGTAAATTCAAAATTTAAAACCATCCTTCATAATCTGTTCATTGAGACCACTCCGATGAGCCCAAACACGACATCTCTGCTGTAAGTTGGTGAGGAGTTGAGTATTCTGCAGACTCCAGGAGATGTCCCAGCATCAGGTCAACGCTACCAAGTTCTTACAATATTGTTGAAGCTATTCATTATTCTGTGGTTGAAGTAAGAGTTACCGAAATAAGAATTGATCAGAAGTAAAAAAGTTGAGTGATCATAGCGTCATCAACTCATCATCTAGAAATAACTGGCCAAGTGCAAGTCAGACTCGCACTCGTAGGGTTCCGTAACACAGTTAAGTATTCCATAACTATGATTTTTCGCAACTACAAAATTAACTTTGTTTTTCATAGTGTTTGTATGAAAAACAAAGTTATCTTTGCGGTCGCCATATCTCAAAAACTGCTGACTGTATCTCGTTCAAACCAATTTTCCTTGTTAGTTTTTATTGAGATCTACAGCATATATTTTTTTTAGATTTTTCACTCCCATACTTTAAAAGTTAGAGGGGGGGACACACATTTTACCACTTTAGACGCGCCTATCTTTCAAATGATTGACTTTGAGAAAAAATGATTTTAGAAACCTCAACGTCATTTTTGAAGACCTATCCATAGACACCCCACCCCACACGTATAGGTTTGAAGAAAAAAATATTTTTTTGTTTCAGTTCCATGTATGGGATGCCCCCCCTTAAACTTTTATATTTTTTATTTTTGTATAAAAATAGGAAAGCGGTTCACAGAATACATCTACCTACCAAGTTTCAATTCTGTAGTCCTAAAAGTTTCGGAATAAAATGGCTGTGACATACGGACGGACAGACAGACAGACAGACAGACAGACAGACAGACAGACAGACAGACATGACGAATCTATAAGGGTTCCGTTTTTTGCCATTCGGCTACGGAACCCTAAAAAGCTCAGTCTTCAAACGGCTAAACGGATTTTCATGAATCAAAGCTAAGAACACTCTCGATTAAGACACCTATCAAACAAAAATAAACTAAATCTAAATCGGTTCCTCCGTTTGGGCGCTACAATGCCTCAGACAAACACACATGCATGACAGATGTACACGTCAAACTTATAACACCCCTTCTTTTTGCGTCGAGTGTTAAAAACACTACAGAGGTACTAAAAATGAGTAGCGCAGCACTTCTTGTAGTTGTAAACGATCTGAAATTATTTTTAAAACACGATTTAGAATTGAACCAGTTTGAATAAAAGTGCTTTATCTATTTGTACTATTCATTATTCTGTGTCTATGACCCAATTTTTATTTTGCGTTCAATGTGTTTGTCCACGAAATTCCGCGAGTTATTTAAGGCCGATCCCATAGTAAACTGATACTTATAGCTATTCTGTGGTTATATCGCGTAAATCGCGATCACTGTGCGATAACGTGAATCCCATTCACGTGCTAAATGCGTGATTTATATAATGTAGTAGGTATCTCATGGTATATTCTAGTACGTATATAACGTATCCCTGAAACGGCTCTAACGATTTGGTTGACATTTTTGTATTTCGAAAGGGTTTAGCTTATTAACCGACTTCACAAAAAAGAAGGATGTCATACCGCAAAATAAATCAGCCAAACCATCAATTACCAAGTTGAGAGTGTTGACCCTTCCTAGTCTCCTTGTACTCCAGTTAGGCCGGTACCTATGTACTCGTACGTGAGAATTTGACGCTGTACCCTGTACTATTATTTATTCTGTAGCTGTACAAGAAAAGAGAAACGCACGGGTACGACATGCAAACATACATACCTATTAGTGTGTCGCGGACGCTAGCTAAAATGTCTAAATTATTCACGTGATGGGTCCAGAGTGACTCTGAAGTGTAATAACAGACAAGTTCTGTTATTGATATTATATATGTACCTACAAAGCCTCTAGCCGGTTACGAGGTACACAAAGCGATGTGAAGGGCATGAAATTATATACGGCTGGATGGTGTTAGCAGGTCTACCGACACCCTCAAATTGAGGGAGATGACAGTTGCCTAAAGAACATTAGTACTTATTTGAATATAAAATCCATTTATGTCCGACTGCTGGGCAACAGCCTATCCTCTCTTCCATTAATCACGGTTAGGTGACATCGTTTACTAATCCTCATATTATACCTACAATAATAGGTCATATAAATATATAAGATAATAATAATAATACGATATGACGTTGGTTGCGTGGTGTCGAGGGAGACCGTTGGTGTGGGACGCCACATTTATGCTGACACATTAGCGGCGTCCCACTTATGCGGGACCTCACTCACGGTCAGCGGGCGCGGCAGCGGATGCAGCAGAAAACCTCAAACAGAGGAAATTTGCTACTATTGGTGATAGATATATATTTATTCCATTTGGGGTCGAAACAATGGGCCCATGGGGTCGAGATGCCCGGGGTGACCAAAGAGCTGAGCTTACCACAGCCAACCTATTAGCCTAGCTATAAAACGAGATAACGTCGCTAGCTTTTTGGGAACATTACCGGCAGGTAATGACCTAGGTTCTGTTCTTTATTTATAGTATAGGTATTGTATATTGTAGTTTAGGTATATAAATTTGATATTGTTATTAGTTAATTATTTTTAAGTTATTTTAATAAATAAACATCCCAGTTATGTGTAAATAATGATTGTTAGATTTTAACATATTATAAAGGTCACAGTGCAATTTACTAGGGATATTTTAAGCTTTTAATGTGACAGCATTAATATATAATAGCAATAGTATTAGTGATATCAAGTACTTATTAGTACTATCTATTGAAGCACCTTGCTCATTATGATAATGGTCAATCCCAGAAGTGGTTTCAGTGCTAGGATATATATGTATGTATAAGGATTATATGCATAGACTTATAAATGCAAACTTTAGACGCAAGATGCTGCTTAGTAGCTAATTCAAGTTGTAAGTGAGTGGGTCTCAGAGAGGTGGGAGTAATGGGAAATGCACACCTTAGTGTCTGACCACTATCGCAAATATTGATAAGTGATGATGCAGTTGAGGATAATTAGCACGCTAGGCCTAGAATGGCATATTCCACTTCTAGACTTGGAATTATAGACATCTTAGAATGGTCTATTATATTAGAACAAAGGTATATAAGCATCCTGTATTTGTATGTTCATAATAAATAATAAAAAAGGAAGAAAGTGGAAGTAGACCCATCAAAAATGCAATTCATTATGGAAATAAACATCAATTCTCATTTCAAGTCAGAACTTCTAAAATGTTTTGTGACTTTTTAAGATATGAGGTAACAGGGCAAGTAAGATGCTCACCTGATGGTAAGCGATGATGTCTGCTTTTATAACAGATGAAGAAACAGTGGTATGCAAAACTAGGTAGTCAGAAATTTGCACACTGTCCCATTATCTTGAGACAATAAAGCCCATTGTGGGTAGTCACATACGTAGCTATACTATATGTATACATTTTAGCAAGACATTTAACTATATTTTCCTTACTTAATCTTGACCGATCACAGACAGAGCAATGTATGTTTCAAGATATGTGGAGAGATGTATCATATCATCATATTTGTTTCAATTATATTGCATAATGCTGAACGGTCTAGCTGACTCTTCTCAACGCATTGGTCTCCGGATGAACTTGGGTAAAACCAAGGTTATGTTCAATGACCATATAAATCCGGAACCAATTGCGGTACAGGGCAGTATTCTCGAAGTTGTTAAGGAGTATGTTTACCTCAGGGAAACTCTGCAATTAGGTAAAAACAACTTTGAGAAAGAGGCCAATAGAAGGATACAGCTGGGCTGGGCAGCATATGGGAAACTACGTCAAGTCTTCACATCACCAATCCCACAATCTCTCAAGACGAAAGTCTTCAATCAGTGCGTCCTACCCGTCATGACATACGGGGCCGAATCATGGACACTCACGGTTGGTCTGGTCCACAAATTTAAAGTCGCTCAGCGTGCTATGTAAAGGGCTATGCTCGGAGTTTCTCTGAAGGACCAAATCCGAAACCAGGTGAGCCGACAGAGAACTAAAGTCATCGACATAGCCCATCCAATTAGTAAGCTGAAGTGGCAATGGGCCAGCCACTTTAGCCGTAGAACCGACGACCGCTGGGGTAAACGAGTTCTTGAGTGGAGACCGTGAATCGGCAAACGTAGCGTAGGACACCCTCAGACTAGGTGGAGCGATGATGTTCGCAAGGTGGCTGGTAAGAGCTGGATGAGAGTAGCCGAGGATCGTGCTCAGTGGCGTGCAGTTGGAGAGGCCTATGTCCAGCAGTGGACAAGTATAGGCTGATGATGATGATGATGATGATATTGCATAATGTGAATGTAATGCTATATTTTATGTTTTATGGCTTGTAATGCTATATTATTACTTGCTGGTTGTAATAAAAAAAAATTGTGTTATAAAAATATATAAGTTACTGGTTGTAACATGAAGGTTATAGAGTATAAAAAGCTAAAAATTAATGTTAGGTAGACAGTATTTATGAATATCGAGCGCCCTTGTTCTACCAAGATCTAAAACTTACCAGGATAAATCAGCGGTGTCATTGAGACTTTTAATCTCGGACCGGGGGACAGGCAAATGATAACACGGTTTGGGATTGTATGACAAATTTTAATACTTCAAAACGTCCCTTACCTCCAGAATGAGATACACATTATTTAGTTAAAGCCGGAATACTATGTCTAAACATTTGACTATAAATACCATTCGGTTTTCGTTACTTTTTAGGTTAATTTATTTTACATTTTACTACTGAAATTTGGTTATTGTCTTTCTTGCATCTTGCTAATATGAAATTAAAGTTTTAAGGGTAATAAAAAGAGTTATAATGAAATTGGCTTAGCTGCAGCGTCCGGGGGCGTCTGAGCACTCCACTCTAAACAGACGTCATTCATCGTCGCACCAACAGCTCAAAACTACGACGACATCCAAACGGTGTGCGTCGCACAAACACCTCAAACTAACGACGTCTTCCAGCGTCGAACAAACAGTTGACGACACCCATCGTCGCACAAACAGTAGACGACAGTCGTCCAAACAAACAGCGCCAAAGGCTGTAACCAAAAATCCGATTGTAAATATATTTGTCGCCATGAAGGATGACGCGAAACATTTTAGGTTATCAAAAATTGACTCACCGCAAAATCACGACGTTATCATATGGCACTACGCCATAAGCACGCCGAGTATCATCGCAAATTTAATTAACAAGATGGATTAATCTTGTAAAATCTGATTAAGAAAAAATACAAAAAGTTTAGCTCTTCGTAGGCCCCAGGGACAAGAAAAAGTGACGTCTCCGATCGAGAATTGACAGATGTCAAAGTCATTTTTTTTTGAAAGATTGTCTATAGGATATGGAATGATCCACAGACCAAGTAATAACTCGATTATTTAAAATCGACTAAAAATGGCTAAATACGAAAATGTTCTAAATTATTTAAAACCAAAAGGTAATTTTGTCAGTCTTAGAAGCTGAAATGTGCTTCCAAACGAAAAATATGTAACGAGTCGAAATACCTCGTTACAGTACATACCTTCCCAAAAAAAAATAAAAGAATGAAACTTCTTTTATTTTTGAGAAGAACTCCCAAAAAATTCCTAATAAAAACTTATTCAAAAAAATTGATAAACAGAAAATATTCCACCACCAAAATATGAAATTTATTCAAACTAAAAGAAGACACTAATAAAGCATAACGTTAAATCAGTTAAGCTTCTAGCCACTGACTAAGTTGCTCTAGAAAAACAAGTTATAAAAACTTTCTAACCAAGTGAAAAACAATGTAAAGGTTTACCAAAACTAATCCATCAATATGACTCAATCCTGAAATCCATCACAAATTAATTATACTCAAGAGTGGATAAGCACCATAGCCTCCATCTACCTATCTGTATTACAAACCAAATAAATATTTCTGAAATATTTAACAAAAGTGTAGATAAGCACCATCGCCTCTATCTTTTATAATCTCAGAACGATTCTAACTAAATTAAAAGGTAATAACAAAGGTTATCCATATTGTAGTACGGTTAAGCATTAGCTGCCGACTTTAGATAATTATTCACTGCAAACGATTCAGTGAACAAGTTTTCAATGAAAAAGTTGAACAACAAAAGTTCAAATTATTCTCATAAAAATAGAGAACCAAAAATAATAAGTAGTGACCGGCTCAACTCTACCGACTTTCCGAACACTAACAAATTAATAAAAGGGTTTGTCAAAAAGACCAAAAATTGTATATTGTGACCGGCTCAACACCACCGACATTCCGTGCACAATAACAAGTTAACAAAAGTTTGTTGGGAAAACAACAAAGTTGTATTGTGACCGGCTCAACACCACCGACTTTCCGTTCACAATATCTAAAGTTTCCAACGCTTGAACCAAAAATGTCAAAGCGAGGAAAAAAATGAAGAGTAAAAAACTTACCCAAAAAGGTTAACTGAGACAAAAGCTCAAAAGAGTCAAATACGAGAGGCAAATCCGGGTAAAAATTATATAGAGCGCTAAGTGTCAAATCCAGGTCTTAGGTCTACAACAAACACAAACTAAATAATCTAAATAATATATAACATGCTTCACAAAGACTGAAACACATTTATATTAAAAATGTATTTACACTATGTGCAGGCTATTTGAAAAGTGGAAAGCTTTTCATAGCAATCTAAAACAATATTTATACTAGAAAAGTGGAAAACTTCTCAAAGTATCTAAAAGAAAGTTGAGTACTTGAAAAGTGAAAAGCTTTTCAAAGTAACCAAAATAATAAAATATACAAAAATATACATAAGATCTTTTGATGCCAAGAAAATTTCTAAAAGAAAATATAATCGTTAGATGTAGTTTTTAAAGTTGGGTAAAAGTTCAAAAGTAGGATAAAAGTTCCAAAAATAAGATGAAGGTATCAAAAATAGACCTAAGTTAGGTTTAGTATATTTAAAGTTGTATTTCAATAAAGTGTTGGTTTCCTTTCAGATAATCATCTTTCATCCTGCGCGTCCTCTTCCATACATCAAACCTCATTCTTCCACATTCAACGCGCTTCCCAAAAAATATCAAAACAAATTTAAATAAAAGTTAAATCCAAAAATGAAAATTTTAATATTTAATTATATCTTTAACATGATAACGTCCAGTACTTGTTTTATTAAATTCCTTTAGTACATAAACGTTAGGAGAAATTCTCTCTACAATTTCACATTTAATAAACTTAGGTGCTAATTTAGCCGAAAAATATGCAGGTGCATTTGACTGTACAAAACTTCTACGCCAAACTACATCACCGACATCAAAAGAAATGACTTTTCTTCCCCTATTATAATAAAGAGCATTACGCTTATAAGCTTTCAAAAGATAAGCTTGAACTTTAACAAAAACTTCACTAAGTGAATTTAAAGAGTGAGCATAAGTATCTCTAGTACCAAGCTCAAGTTGATCTAAGTTATCAAAAGAGTTACTAAAACGGTGTAAAGATGCATCAAAAATAAGTTCTCTACCGAACATCAAAAAGTTAGGAGTGTACTCTGTAGCAAGATTTACACTACTATTTAAAGCTAATTGGACATGAGGCAAAAACCTTGACCAAGTTCGATGATCATTTTTAACAAAACAAGAAATACATGTTTCTATTGTCTTATTATATCTTTCTACTGGATTATTCTGTGGAGTGTATAGTGCATTATAAAATATTTTAGTTATGTTGAAATTTTTTAAGAAATCTACAAAATGTTTAGATATAAATTGGGGTCCGTTGTCGGCCACTAACATTTTAGGTACACCAAATTTAAGAAATATTTCTTTTTCAAAGATTTTACAAATTACTTTAGAAGTAGCATTTATCATAGGAAATATCCAACAATATTTAGTAAAAACATCTACAATTGAAAGAATGAATCTATGTCCAGAATAAGATTTAGGTAAAATCCCAATAATATCAACGGATAACATTACCATAGGTTGATCAACTTTCTTAGGGTTAACCATCTTACCAGCAGGAGCAGAAATTGAATGTTTATAAGCTTTACAAATGTCGCAAGAAGAAATATATCTTTGAACGTCTCCGAACATTCCTTTCCAATAATAATGTTGTTTTATTTTATTAAGAGTTTTATGTATTCCAAAGTGTCCAGAATTAATATCATCATGATTAGAACGAATAGTATCTAAAACATGTTCTTTAGGTATAACAATTTTCCAATTTAAACGACTATTAGGGTCAAATTTATTTTTACAGTAACGATATAAAGTATTATCTTCTACTCGAAGGTTTTTCATTCTAGAAGGGTATTTTTGACAATTTATAAAGACTTTTCTATACCAAAGGTCTTCTATATCTTCATCTGGTGAGACAATATTTATAGCGGAAACTAATATTGAAGTTATATTGATTCTAGATAAAGCGTCAGGAACTTGATGTAAAGATCCTTTTTTATGAACAATATCAAAAGTAAATTGAGAAATACGTGCAGCCCATCGAGCTAAGCGTCCACTAGGGTTATTAAGTTTTAAAAGCCACTTAAGACTAGCATGATCTGTCACGACTGTGAATTTCATTCCTTCGACATAAGGTCTAAAATGTTCAATTGAATCTAAAACTGCCAAAAGTTCACGTTCAGTGGTACTATAATTTCTTTCACATTTATTTAAAGATCTTGAATAATAAGCAATTGGATGTTGTTCATTATTTTCGTCTTCTTGACTCAGAACACTACCAATTCCTACAGAACTAGCATCGCAATGTAAAAAGAAAGGTTTTTCAAAATCAGGACACTGTAAAACAGGGGTAGTTATTAAGGCATTTTTTAAATTAATGAAGGCTTCTTCAGCTTCTTCATTCCAAACAAAAGTATGTTTTATCTTTTTACTTCCGGAAGTTAATTTAGTTAAAGGGGAGGCAATATCAGCGAATTTACAAATGAAACGTCGATAATATGAACATAATCCTAAAAAGCTTCTAAGTTGTTTTACGGACTCTGGTCGTGGAAAGTTTTCTATAATTTCTAATTTAGACGGATCAGTATGTAGGCCTTGACTGTCTACAATATAACCAAGATAACGGAGTCTTTCTTTGCAAAATTCACATTTTTTAAGATTTACTGTTAAGCCTGAGTTTTTAAGTATTTCATGGACTTTTTTAAGGTACTCTATATGATTTTGAAAATTATCATTTACTAAAATCAAATCATCTAAATATTTAAACAGGACATTGTCAAATTCAGGTCCAAAGAGTTTATCAACCAAGCGTTGTAACTCTGCCGGTGCGTTGGTGATTCCAAAAGGCATCCGAACAAAATGGTACAAGTTTTTTCCAGGAACTACAAAAGCAGTCTTTTCACGAGAGGACTCTTCAAGTTTAATTTGCAGAAATGCTTTAGAAAGATCTATGGTAGATATGAATTTAGCCCCACGAAGGCTGTCTAATATCCTAGAAGGGTACGGCAAAGGATAAGAATCTTTAACAGTTATTGAATTTAATCGTCTCGAATCTAAACATAATCTGGTTCCACCATCTTTTTTATCGACGGCTAATACAGGGGAACACCAAGGAGATTTTGAAGGTTCTATAATTCCTTCCTTTAATAAAACTTCCACTTCATCATAAAGTTCTTTTTGTTTAGCAGGACTCAACGGCCAATATCTACTTTTAAAAGGGTCGCCAGTAACGTTAATTTTATGTTCCACAAGGGTGGTAAGGCCTAAACCTTTTTTCTCATAAGAAATATCTTCAAACAAAGCAATGGTTTCATCTAATTGTTGTTTCTCAGAAGGAGTTAAATGAACTGTAGAAGTAACAGCGTTCACTTGAATTTTATTATTGTGAACATATTCAATATTTTTCCACAAGTCTTTAGCTAAGTTAAATTTCAACCAAAAATCAAATCCCAATATAATAGGTGGATCAAAAGAGGGTATTATTAAAAATTCTACAAGTTTACAAACATTGTCAACGGTAACCGGTAATCGCATAGAACCGATAACTTTTCTTGATGAACCGTCAGCAGTACAAGCGGAGGCATCAATAGGTTTAATTTTAAATCCTAGTTTAGAAAAATGCAAGTGTTGGTTATTACCTAAAACACAGCTATTTGAACCACTATCTAGCAATCCAGAAAAAGTTTCATTATAAATGGTAAATTTTAAAAATGGTCTAGTATCATTTTGTTTAGTAAAAAGTATAGGAGCTGCTTTATGAACAGAAAAAAATGTTTTTAAATAGTCAAGCCATTCTGAAAATTCTCTCTTACACGTATCATCATCAGGTTTATAATTAGATATCGGAGCACCTGAAGTTTTTTTAAAAACTTGGGCCCGATGCCTTACAAGTTTTTTGAATTATTATTATTTTTAATATTGTCAGAATGACAAGTATCACAGTTCTTTGTCAAAACGCCTCGTTTATGACATTTAAAGCACACAGGTCCAAGAATCTCTGTACACTCTTTATAAGTGTGGTCAGTCGACTTACACTTCAAACAAGAAAGTTTGGTTTCAACCGCATGAAAGTTTTGTTTAATTTCCTTTACAGGTTTTCGGTTAACTAAAATCTCTAATTCCTTACTAATTCGGATAAACTGTTCAATAGTGTCTATTGATTTTCCAAATAAAAACGGTGTGTAAATAGGTAACATGTTGTGTTTAATTATAGTTATCAAAACATTCTCAAAAATTGGATTAGCTAATCTGCTAGACATATCTAAAATCTCAGTAATGAAATCAGGAAGTGACTCATTACTCCGTTGTTTGCGAGTTCTCATTTCATACTCCAAATGATAATCAAATTCAGGTTTGTCGAATCTGTTCAACAATTCAGTTTTAAGTGTTGTCCACGAAGAAACCCTAATTCGAATACTACGGAACCATTTCGTTGCTGTTCCAGTGAGCAGATCAGAAAAAGAACCGACTAAAAAGTTTTCATCAAAGTTTTTATACAAAAAATATTCCTCAACCGAAGTGATAAAGTCTCTAACACAAGTTTTCCCATCAAAAGATATCTTACTACGCTTCAAATCAGGAAGTTTATTTGTTGAAGGCAAATGCTTTTTCAATTGTTCATTGAGTTGAACATTCATCGAGTTAAACGAAGGTAAAGGTGTAAAATTATGCAAGCTACTATGACCCAAGTTAGGTAAGAAAGGGTCAACCTCTGTTGCATTCTGCATAACTAAATTATCCAACACCGGATTAGAAATAACATCCCTAGAAGTACCAGGTAAATTCTCTTCCAACAAGGGTGGAAATTGAACCTGTTTGTCAGTCATGATGAATAATCAAAAATATTAAAGAAACAAAGACAAACAACCAACTAAAAATTCAAAGAATAGTTAAAACTCATCAAAGTTTATAAGATTTTTTGTTAAAACCGGTTTAAGTTATTATGTTTTAAAGTTTATGTTAATATTTAATAATGTTCAAAAGTATTTAAAGAAATTTGAATGTACAAAGAAACATTCAAATTGTGAAGTATGTAAGATGCAAAAAAGATTCACAATTTATCTTAATTTTCAAGATTATTAACAACGGCTAAGGTTATATCTATTTGTGAAAAGTAAAATCAATAAACTAGTTAATAATTATGTTAATAAGCTAGTATTTTCTAATATGAATGTAGTTTAATGCTTCTCAACAGTAAACAAACGTTATAACTTTATATAAGACAAAGTTATATCAATTCAAACAAAACTTAGCACTTTCAATGTGGTCAAGGTCAGTTCCTTACAAAATGTAAACAACGCATATCTCAAATGTTATTATATAGTAAGTACACACTTAGATTAGTCTATCCAGTACATAAGACATATAAAGAACATTGTATGTTAATTAGTTTTGTTAAAATACAAAAAAAGTTGTAACAATTCTGTTTTCAAAGTACAAAAACTGTAAAAATGCTAAAAATAACAAAAATTGCACTAAATTGTGACAAGAAAAACAAAAATAAGATGCAAGAAAGATTATGTATGTGGAGGTAACTCCGGTCCCTGTTCTCGCGCTAATTGTAATAAAAAAAATTTGTGTTATAAAAATATATAAGTTACTGGTTGTAACATGAAGGTTATAGAGTATAAAAAGCTAAAAATTAATGTTAGGTAGACAGTATTTATGAATATCGAGCGCCCTTGTTCTACCAAGATCTAAAACTTACCAGGATAAATCAGCGGTGTCATTGAGACTTTTAATCTCGGACCGGGGGACAGGCAAATGATAACACGGTTTGGGATTGTATGACAAATTTTAATACTTCAAAACGTCCCTTACCTCCAGAATGAGATACACATTATTTAGTTAAAGCCGGAATACTATGTCTAAACATTTGACTATAAATACCATTCGGTTTTCGTTACTTTTTAGGTTAATTTATTTTACATTTTACTACTGAAATTTGGTTATTGTCTTTCTTGCATCTTGCTAATATGAAATTAAAGTTTTAAGGGTAATAAAAAGAGTTATAATGAAATTGGCTTAGCTGCAGCGTCCGGGGGCGTCTGAGCACTCCACTCTAAACAGACGTCATTCATCGTCGCACCAACAGCTCAAAACTACGACGACATCCAAACGGTGTGCGTCGCACAAACACCTCAAACTAACGACGTCTTCCAGCGTCGAACAAACAGTTGACGACACCCATCGTCGCACAAACAGTAGACGACAGTCGTCCAAACAAACAGCGCCAAAGGCTGTAACCAAAAATCCGATTGTAAATATATTTGTCGCCATGAAGGATGACGCGAAACATTTTAGGTTATCAAAAATTGACTCACCGCAAAATCACGACGTTATCATATGGCACTACGCCATAAGCACGCCGAGTATCATCGCAAATTTAATTAACAAGATGGATTAATCTTGTAAAATCTGATTAAGAAAAAATACAAAAAGTTTAGCTCTTCGTAGGCCCCAGGGACAAGAAAAAGTGACGTCTCCGATCGAGAATTGACAGATGTCAAAGTCATTTTTTTTTGAAAGATTGTCTATAGGATATGGAATGATCCACAGACCAAGTAATAACTCGATTATTTAAAATCGACTAAAAATGGCTAAATACGAAAATGTTCTAAATTATTTAAAACCAAAAGGTAATTTTGTCAGTCTTAGAAGCTGAAATGTGCTTCCAAACGAAAAATATGTAACGAGTCGAAATACCTCGTTACATGGTGTCAGTAGAACAGTATAGCGTTGTCTAAAATGTGCTTAATGCTGACAAAATATATATTATAGTATAGCTACCATATGCACAGAATACTTAATAGTACTAGATACAGAATGCTCACTCTTTCAAAGCAAATATGTGAGATTAAACCTAATTACAATGTCGGTAACGTTCAAATGCACTACTCGCTACAGGCCCTGGAGGGCCCCGCGGCCGGTAGGTGAATAACGCGGTACATGGAGTGAGACAGGCCTGCCGTATGTAGTGGTGGTTTGAAAAATTATAATCCTACTAATATTATAAAGGGGAAAGTTTGTGAGTGTTTAAGTATGCTTATTACTTCTCCAAGCTAAAACTAATCAAACAATTGAGCTAAAATTGAGTATGTCGATCGCCTACTAGACCCTGGAACAACACATAGGATACTTTTTATCTTGATATTCCCATGGGAACGATGATTACATGGGTAAAACTGCGGGGTACAGCTAGTATGGGTACTATAAGCTAAGCTAAGCTACATGTGGGACAGGTTTTAAGAGATATACGGTTTAATTGTATGCTATAATTTCAGTGGAAGTTTTTCTTTATGCAAAGCACATTATAGCTATTTACTAATACCAATATATGAAAATATGATAAAGCATGAAATATGTATTAGCAAAGAAGCTTATCATTGAAACAAGGTCAAGCAGTGAAATAAACACATGAGTATAATTTTGATAGTAGAAATATTAATTTAATTTAATTTTGTTTCCGGTATAAACTAGAAATGACAGCTGGAAGTAAATATGTAGGTCACAGATGATTTAAATGTATTCAATACATTATCAATATCATTTACAACCTATTTTAAGTTAACTCGTTCGCTGCTGAAAACACACACCGTGCGTTTTTTCGGAAGTAAAATTAAAAAAATATATATAATACATGTTTATTTTAAATTAATTTTTTCACAAGGGGTGCGTGTGACCTTCTGCTGTTGGATTTTAGTTTTTATTTGATGCCACACCTACGAAAAAAAATAATAAAAAAATAATTTAAAAAATGAAAAAATATGAAAAAATATGCAAAAAAGTGCCGCAGTCAAAGTGTTAAAGCAGTAAGTAGGTATCAAATTAAAAAATTCGCATTTTATTTCACAATCTGTTACATTTTTAGGGTTCCGTACCTCAAAAGGTAAAGAAAGGAACCCTTATAAGATCATTTTCTTGTAAGTCTGTCTGTCTGTCCGACTGTCTGTCTATCTGTCCATGTGTTGTCCATGTGTTGATGTCCACCACCAATTTTCTCAGGAACGGGTGGACCTGGCAAGTTGAAATTTATACCAGATACTGAGGTCTATAGTCCCTATTAGGTGTATAAAAATCAAGGTCCTGAGTCAACACGATAAAAAGATATGGCCAAATTTAGATTTTCGCGAAAACTTGTAAGTACACAAAAAATTTACCTTAATCTTTAACTTTTTTTTATTTTTTGGAATTTTTCCTTAACTAAGTATTTTTTTGCATTCATGCATAGGTACCTATATTTTATTTACTAATTAAATATCAGCTATAAAGCTGATAGAAGCGGTATGATAACATACCAAATAATTCACTGTAAATAAAATATTACAATAACTTCAAAGAGTAAAATGATTAAAAATTTATTTTTTTAAGCTAACTTTTACTGTAATCCAGCTTTACAAGATTTTCGAAACAGGGTCATCTGTAATTTGAAAGAAAGGCCTCGTATTGCATCAGAACACCTGTTGTTTGAATGTCAATGACATTAGCGCAAAACATATGAAAATCGTTCACTTGACGTTAGCACTTCATAAAAACTTTTTATTTTGCTTGGAATTAGCAGACTTAACATCATTCTCAGTTCACATTCGAAATTTAAAAATAATTCAGGGTATTTTTATGACGTCGGCGCGCGGTCGATCGAGTGAAAATTACCTTAATTTCAGTCCCGCGATGAATTGTATTTCCTTGCCAAAATCTTCTTGAAAAACCTTTTACATATCCCGTGACGGATTGTTTGTATTCAAATCCAGGATTCCAGCAAAGAGATCCATATCCAAACACCCAGAAAGGTTCTTTTCTTCGCTCCGTTTCTTCTTTTTTCGCGGCGAAATCTGTTGCCGTATTCTCCATGGTAAATTCTTTATTTTTAAATTAACTCTATCTTTTCACTGTCTTTTTAGATTTCTAACACAAGTCACTGATCTGTAAATTCGCAGTTTTTGAACTAAATAGAGAAAGTCGATGTATGAAAGTGGATCAAATGGGGCTCGCACAATTACACTATGGATTTGCTTAATTTTCTAATTTAGTTTCATGGTGAGTATTTACAACTTACGAGAACTAAACATTAGCACTACAAATGTCTTATTAATTTTATTACACCACTACCCATTGCCACTTTCGATTGATGACTGACTGAACTCTGAAGTCACTCTGAAGTGAGAAGTGACTGAACTGACTGACCTGACTGACAGACATGACATTTTCATATTCCGTTCGCGGAATACCAATCTTTCGATCGACTTTGACGTTTACGTTTCTTTTCACGTAATTGAAATCTCTATTCCGTGATTGAAATACAGTAGTATACAGGCTATATCGCCAGATTACTTGGACTTTTTAATACATAAACACATGATGATATATTATATTTTCATAGCAAGAGCTAAATTTATGTTTTATTGAGATTTCAGATTTAGTGATACTAATTTCTACATTGCAATGAATGTACTCCACTTCATCGGTTATATTTTACGAGCGTGGAACGGAACGTGTTACTTACTTTTTAGGGTTCCGTAGCCGAATGGCAAAAAACGGAACCCTTATAGATTTGTCATGTCTGTCTATCTGTCTGTCTGTCTGTCTGTCCGTCCGTATGTCACAGCCATTTTATTCCGAAACTGTTAGGACTACAGAATTGAAATTTAGTAGGTAGATGTATTCTGTAAACCGCTTTCCGATTTTTATACAAAAGTAAAAAAAAAAAAAGTTTAAGGGGGGGCATCCCTTACATGGAACTGAAACAAAAAAAAAATGTTTTTCTTCAAACCTAAACATGTGGGGTGTCTATGGATAAGTCTTCAAAAATGACATTGAGGTTCCTAAAATCATTTTTTCTCAAAGTCAATCATTTGAAAGATAGACGCGTCTAAAGTGGTAAAATGTGTGTCCCCCCCCCCCCCTCTAACTTTTAAAGTATGGGAGTAAAAAATCTAAAAAAAATATATGCTGTAGATCTCAATAAAAACTAACAACGAAAATTGGTTTGAACGAGATACAGCCAGCAGTTTTTGAGATATGGTGACCGCAAAGATAACTTTGTTTTTCATACAAACACTATGAAAAACAAAGTTAATTTTGAAGTTGCGAAAAATCATAGTTATGGAATACTTAACTGTGTTACGGAACCCTACGAGTGCGAGTCCGACTTGCACTTGGCCAGTTTATTTATTTTTTAGAATAGCCAATGGCGCGTTCTATTGGTTGCTTTGCTACATGATATGATGCAATTATTAAAATGATTTCTTGCAAATTACAGATATGGAATGGGCTGTCGTAGCTCATCGAGTAATAAAATAAGCCGGTCAAATGTGAGTCAGACTCAAATACGAAGGGTACTGTATTATAATTTGCAAATACCGAGCAAATAATACAAAAAAAAATAAACTGGCCAAGTGCAAGTCGGACTCGCACTCGTAGGGTTCCGTAACACAGTTAAGTATTCCATAACTATGATTTTTCGCAACTACAAAATTAACTTTGTTTTTCATAGTGTTTGTATGAAAAACAAAGTTATCTTTGCGGTCGTCATATCTCAAAAACTGCTGGCTGTATCTCGTTCAAACCAATTTTCGTTGTAAGTTTTTATTGAGATCTACATCATATATTTTTTATAGATTTTTCACTCCCATACTTTAAAAGTTAGAGGGGGGGGACACACATTTTACCACTTTAGACGCGCCTCAAATGATTGACTTTGAGAAAAATGATTTTAGAAACCTCAATGTCATTTTTGAAGACCTATCCATAGACACCCTACACGTATAGGTTTGAAGAAAACAATTTTTTTTGTTTCAGTCCATGTATGGGATGCCCCCCCTTAAACTTTTATTTTTTTTACTCTTGTATAAAAATCGGAAAGCGGCTCACAGAATACATCTACCTACCAAGTTTCAATTCTGTAGTCCTAACAGTTTCGGAATAAAATGGCTGTGACATACGGACGGACAGACAGACAGACAGACAGACAGACAGACATACAGACAGACATACAGACAGACAGACAGACATGACGAATCTATAAGGGTTCCGTTTTTTGGCATTCGGCTACGGAACCCTAAAAACAACGGGTTGCACTCCGGAGTACCGGCAAAAGTGAAAACTTGAACATTAACGTTGTGCCATCGATGTTATTTTCCAATTTGGCGCAACCGGCGCGGCCTTTCCGCGCAATGTTCAGTTTTTGGGCGAGGCCACTTAAAATGCTGATAACTCTAAATGTTTGCTTTAAGCCTACGTATTATTTACTATTGTTAGGATTGTTTTGAAACAAGCTAAAATTTAATGTATAATGAATTAAATGAAATAAAATTAAATGTATTGTCAAATTCAAGTTGAAAATAAAGGTTAGCGATTTTTTTATTTTTTCGAAATTATTAACTAAAGTTGTGATATTATTATTAAGAACGGTTGTACACTCACGGGTTTTTTTATCGGAATTGCTCCGACCAGTTTCAGACACGTTTGGTGTCCTTCTTCTGGGAGCCACGTCTACCGCAAGCTCCTCGCGCAACGAGCTTCGGCACGTAACTCTAAAAAAATATATAAATATAATAATAAATAATATATAATAAAAAAACCCGTGAGTGTACAACCGTTCTTAATAATAATATTATGTGTAATCCTCACGATACATTTAATAATCATAAAGTTGTGATAATTAAGAAATTAAAACATTGTTTCAATATGTATTCGTTTTATCTACTATATAGATACTCTATGGACATTATAACATTCGAAAACGGCACCTCTGTTTATACAGAGGTGCCGTTTTCCGAAGTGACATTATTGTCAAAGTCATAGTCAAAGTCAAAGCTTTTATTCAGTATATGGGCAAATTAAAAATTTGCACTTACACACGTCAAATAACATTAAACAGATCATATTCAATAAAAAATATTATAGATATAACAGAAACATAACTAATTGCTTTGAATTTACAAAAAAAAAATAAAGGTATTGGGCCATTCAGCTTTCATCTAGACATCGAACGTCACACTTAAAACACATGTTTAATTCCCCTGATTAATGTAGGGTTGCCAACCGTACTATTACGTGTACCCGCAACCCAGTGCATGTTTCAGTACTTCAGACAATTTTTATCCAAAAAATTGTGAAATAATGAAACATAATAAATAAATAAAACGCAGACTAATTGCAGTACAAATCATATTCCGAATGGAACGGATTGTCCGTCTATCAGCTGCATAATACCGTCTCTACAGGCAACCCTAGATCTGCAAACAAAATATGAAAACTGATTGACTGTTGAATCTACTGGTGTTTCGGAAGTACTCCCATCAGAGAAGAAACACCAAGAAACTCTATGGGGCTTGTCAAAATTGAAAAATGTTCTGGCTCTCGAACGAACAAGACCAAGGACTTCGCGTTAGTGCCAACTGGTACCCGTTATATATTTCCACGATTCTGTAAAGTTTCGCCGGCCTACTACATATTGTTACATCGCGTCGTCGAGTCGCGATGTTTCACCAAGCTTCTCGAACAAAAATACCGTGGGAAAGAATAGACTAATTAGGGGCTATAAACACCCGACCCGACCGTCATAAAAGTTAACCTTCCGGGAATTCAGACCCTAGTCAATGTACCTAGTTTTGTAGTTAAGATTGAACCTTATTCATAAGTAGTTAGAGATCAAATTAGCTTGTATGGTAAAGTTGTTTACGTCAGATGCTCAAAGGAAAGCCGCCCCTTTTGTTTGTGATTGTTATTGCTTTGTTTTGAACGTCTTTTGTCAATTGTTTCGAGTCAATACTGGAAAGTTCTGTAGAAATATTCTCGTCCTATATAAGACGTTGAAACCGCGGCTTGAGTCAGTCATTCTCTGGAAGCGACAGTGAACTATCTAAGCGCGGAAAGTGATCGTTAAGTGTTATCAGTGAACTCGTGTTGTAAACTGTGAACAGTGAAATCAGTGATTGTGAACTAACGACCTCAGTGTGTGTTAACGGACTTTTGATAATTGTGCAAGACGATTTGGACAACTACTGTGGAACATTGTGCTAACCTAGTGATCAGTGGAAATAAACGTTCATCTCATCGGATTGGCATTTAAATACCACCCCGCACGTAACAATTGGTGTCAGAAGCGGAATGCCAATCACTCCGAGGGAAGATACGCGTACTCCACGCACCAGGCGCCAGGCGGAGATGGATGCAACCCGGCAGAAGGAGCTCGAAGCATCGGGAGCAGGAACATCCACATTGGAAGAGCCAGCAGCAACACCGATGGCACCCACCATGGCAGCGCCACCTACAGCACCGCCGGTGAGTCTAACTACGGATGGAGGCCTGCAGGCCATGCTAGCCGCTCTCCTAGCAGGACAACAAGAAGCTAGCCGTAAACAGGAAGAAGCTAGCCGTAAACAGGAAGAAGCTAGCCGTAAACTGGAAGAGACAATTGAACGTCAGTTGCACAGCGGGCTTGCCAGCATGGGAGAAAAGATCAAAAGGTGGAAGCCGGTGTCAAGGAAGTCTCCATGAAAACAGACTGTTTGGAAGGACGGCTTGAAGTACACGAGAAAACCATGCATGACCTGTCTAATAAGGTCCAGAGACTGGAGTTACGAGGAGTTGGACAGATTCCCGCTACGACCTCGCCCTTCAAACTAGATTTGCCGCACTTCGACGGAACATCTTCGTGGGCAGCCTACAAATTCCAATTCACAACGCTGTCCAAAAGTTGCGGCTGGACAGACGAGCACGCAAATACAGCGCTCACATTAGCGCTGAAAGGAGACGCTCAGCTTATCCTGGAACGCATACCTGAAGAGGAAAGGACCCTGAAGACCCTGCTGGAAGCCCTCGAAACGCGCTATGGAGACAAGCACATGGAGCATGCGTACAGGGCACAACTACGTGAGCGCACCCAGAAGCCCACAGAGACATTACAACAGTGGGCAGATGAAATCGAGAGGTTGGTCCGACGAGCCTACGTGTTGACGCCATCAACCATTGAGGTGACATCTCTACAGAGCTTCGTGGATGGAATCAGGGATGATGAGGTACGCGCTGCGGTACGATTGGGACATCATCAGACACTCAAGAGCGCTCTGGCTCATGCTTTAGAAGTGGAAACTGTGCGAAGAGACACCAAACCGTATAGGGTTCAGAAACTGGTGACTGAACCCAGGAAGCCCCGTTATGGACCGACATGCTACGGGTGTGGAGAAGGAGGGCATATTCGGATTGATTGCCCAAAGATGAAGAAACAGGACCCAAGTGGCAGAAGAAACGTCGTCTGAGCTGCGGGACGGGCGCCGTCTGGTCAAGAGAGAGCCCCCACCATCACTGTGACACAAGTGTGCAACGGGAACAGCTTAATCGTCGAGGGCACCCTGAACAACAAGACCTGCAAGTTCACAGTGGACACAGGAGCATCGCGCACAATTGTGAAGCCTGAATTCCTGCAACGATTTATATCACGGAAACATCGATCCGCAGCATGCTCACTACGGACAGCAACCGGCCAGTCAGTACCTGTCCTTGGCGATACCGACGTGGAGATAATCATCGGTGAGCACTCATACATTCATCCTGTGCTTATTGCAAACATAACTGATGACTGCATTCTGGGATTGGACTTTTTGGAGAAGCAGCATTGCATATTGGATGTGGCCCATGGTGTACTCCGGTTTCCCGAGCAAGAAGTGTTCTTCGAAGGAACGGCACCGTGTAAGCTTTATTGTCTCAAGGACGTCGTGTTGGCTCCAAAATCGCAAAATATTGTTCGAGTGAAATTTCCAAATACAGTCAAGAGTGGACTATGTGTAGTTGCCGAAGATGAGGGCACACATCCGACCTGGATTACTGCAAGAACATTGCTCATGACAAACAGAACGGCCAGTGTGCGAATTCTCAACCTTGGCAATGAAGAAGTTCATCTGAAGAAAAACAGCATAATTGGAAAATGTCAAGAAGTGAAGTACCTGCGACGAACGGATATTACTTCTGCGGAACCAAGCTCGGAAGACCAAATATCACAGCTGCTGGAATCATCCAAAGACAACTTAACGTTCGCTCAGCTGTCACAAGCAAAACGTCTGTTGATGCGGTTTAAAGACGTCTTCGCCGCTGGAAACAACTGTGGACGTACCGGACTTGTTAAACACAAAATTGACACTGGCGACGCAAGACCTATACGACAGAGGCCACGAAGGATTCCATGGGCGAAAGAAGCTGAAGTTGCAGACATGATACGAGACATGGCCAAAGAAAAAGTCATCGAACCATCTACAAGTCCTTGGTCATCGCCAGTGGTTCTGGTGAAAAAGAAAGATGGCTCCACCAGATTCTGCATAGATTACAGAATGCTTAATGAAGTCACAAAGAAGGACAGCTACCCCTTGCCTCGAATAGACGATACACTGGACATGCTCAGTGGAATGAAGTGGTTTTCAACGGTTGACCTGAAAAGTGGCTACTGGCAGGTAGAAATCAGTCCAGAAGACAAAGAAAAGACAGCATTCAGTACGGGCATTGGAAATGGTCTCTGGCAATTCAACGTCATGCCATTTGGACTGTGTAATGCTCCAGCAACGTTCGAACGTCTCATGGACAGAGTAATGGTTGGATTACTGGGAGACGTATGCTTGGTGTACCTGGATGACGTCATCATTTTGGGCCGAGATTTTACTGAACATCTGCAGAATCTGGAGAAGGTTTTGAACCGTCTACGTGAAGCAAACCTGAAGCTGAGTGCTAAAAAGTGTGACTTCTTTAAATCCAAAGTCAGCTACCTTGGACACATCATTTCGGAGAACGGGGTACAAACTGATCCTGACAAAATCAAGGCTGTTCAAACTTGGCCTACCCCGAAGAATAAAACGGATGTAAGGTCGTTTTTGGGACTATGCGCTTACTATCGGCTGTTCGTCAAGAACTTTTCTGGAATTGCCAAACCCTTACATCGACTGACGGAAGAAAAGCGCACATTTGTATGGGACTTAGAGTGTGAATCCGCCTTCAACAATCTTAAGCAGCGACTGTGTGAAACGCCGATCTTGGGGTACCCTACCAGAGATGGAAGATTTATCGTGGACACTGATGCCAGTAACACGGGAATTGGAGGAGTTCTCTCGCAAATCCAAGGAGACCAAGAAGTGGTCATAGCATACTTCAGTAAATCATTATCCAAACCAGAACGAAACTACTGTGTCACCCGCCGCGAGTTGCTAGCTGTGGTGAAGACTCTTCAGCACTTCAACAAGTACCTCATCGGAAGGGAGTTTACGCTCAGAACTGACCACGCTGCTCTTAAATGGCTTCTTCAGTTTAAGAGCCCGGAAGGTCAAGTGGCACGATGGATCGAGCAACTTCAAGAGTTCAATTTCGTGACAGAACATCGCAGTGGAAAGGGCCATAGCAACGCCGATGCCCTGTCAAGAAGACCTTGTGCAGATGTCTGTAAACACTGCGAGAAGCACGAGTCTCAAGAAGAAGTTAGAGTCATCAGGATGGACAGAACAGATGACGAATGAAACGGCGACAATATGAAACAAGCACAATCAGAGGACAGTGATTTACGACCTGTACTGGATTGGATAAAGTCTGGAAATAAGCCCCAGTGGAGCGACGTGTCAGCTTGCAGCCCAATTACAAAAAGTTACTGGGCTCAGTGGGACAGCCTGACTCTGGAACAAGGAATCTTGTACCGAAAATGGGAAAACAGCAATGGAAAAGAAACTACGATGCAGGTCGTTGTTCCCCGGAGTAAAGTGGCATCTCTACTACGACACATTCATGATGGAGTTTCTGGTGGACATCTAGGAGTCAAGAAAACTCTTGTGAAGGTTCGTCAACGATTCTACTGGGTACACAGCCGCGAGGATGTAGAAGATTGGTGCAAGAAGTGCACCGCTTGCGCGTCAGTAAAAGGACCGAAGACAAGAAGTAAAGGACAACTAAAATTGTACAATGTTGGGGCACCATGGGAGCGCATTGCCGTGGATGTTGCCGGGCCATTTCCCGAGACTGAAGAAGGCAACAAGTACATCATCGTAGTGCAAGATTACTTCAGCAAATGGCCCGAAGTTTTCGCGACACCAAACCAGGAAGCAAAGACAGTTGCAAAGAAGTTGGTGCAAGAAGTGATCTGTCGATTTGGTGTACCGATGGAACTGCATTCCGATCAAGGAAGGAACTTCGAGTCTGCCCTATTTCAGGAAATGTGCACCCTCCTCGGGATCCAAAAGACGCGGACAACGGCAGCTCATCCACAGTCAGACGGAATGGTTGAGAGGTTTAACCAGACGTTGGAGAATCACCTGGCTAAAGTCGTGGACGCACATCAACGTGACTGGGATCAGTACATACCTCTGTTCTTGTTGTCATACCGTTCCGCTACCCATGACAGCACTGGTATGACTCCTGCAAATGTGAATTTTGGCCACGAACTAAGACTTCCTATCGACGCCATCACTGGTTCCCCGCCAGATGCTCCGAAGCCTGTAACCGACTATGTCAGTGATCTTCGTAGTCAGCTGGACGAAGTGCACAGGATAGTTCGAGAGAATAGTTTAAAAACTGGTGAAAAAATGAAGACCCGGTACGATCGTAGAGCGAATACGATGGGTTTCGAAGAAGGAACTCTCGTCTGGTTGCACAACCCACTACGAAGGAAAGGAAAAAGTCCGAAGCTGCAGGCTCATTGGGAAGGACCATACCAGATTATCACGAAGATAAACGACGTTACCTACCGCATTAAACGAGGCCAGAGAGGAAAGCCGAGGGTAGTACACATCGATCGACTTACACGATACCATGGAACAAATGATGATCGGGACGATCATAACTAAGAAGGGGATAATGTTACATCGCGTCGTCGAGTCGCGATGTTTCACCAAGCTTCTCGAACAAAAATACCGTGGGAAAGAATAGACTAATTAGGGGCTATAAACACCCGACCCGACCGTCATAAAAGTTAACCTTCCGGGAATTCAGACCCTAGTCAATGTACCTAGTTTTGTAGTTAAGATTGAACCTTATTCATAAGTAGTTAGAGATCAAATTAGCTTGTATGGTAAAGTTGTTTACGTCAGATGCTCAAAGGAAAGCCGCCCCTTTTGTTTGTGATTGTTATTGCTTTGTTTTGAACGTCTTTTGTCAATTGTTTCGAGTCAATACTGGAAAGTTCTGTAGAAATATTCTCGTCCTATATAAGACGTTGAAACCGCGGCTTGAGTCAGTCATTCTCTGGAAGCGACAGTGAACTATCTAAGCGCGGAAAGTGATCGTTAAGTGTTATCAGTGAACTCGTGTTGTAAACTGTGAACAGTGAAATCAGTGATTGTGAACTAACGACCTCAGTGTGTGTTAACGGACTTTTGATAATTGTGCAAGACGATTTGGACAACTACTGTGGAACATTGTGCTAACCTAGTGATCAGTGGAAATAAACGTTCATCTCATCGGATTGGCATTTAAATACCACCCCGCACGTAACAATATCATTGGCGAGTTCTTAACGATTTTTTCAAAAGATTCTTTCTTTTGAGGTTATCTTGAGTGAAATTACTTAGAATACGAAAACACTAGTTTTCTGTGAGACACTCTTCTACAAATAATATGTGCGTTATTTTAAGAATACGTATACAAAATATCAAGTATTTATATCCATTACTTTAGACAATAATGATAAAAATCTATTTGCAATATTTTTGGTAGATTACCGGTGGTAGATTACCAAATTCGAGTGAACATTAAAAAGCGGCCGCACGATAATTCAAGCTTTTCGCATATTTAATATACAGCTAGACCCATCGATAAAAAAAAAATTGCTGGGCGAACGTTCGTGCAGTAGAATCCGTTTTTCTTGAATAACTCCGAAGCCGTTGGAGGCACAAATTTAAAATTTCAGGCACATTTACACGATATAAAGCACTAATCATCTGCATCATTCAATTCTTGAAAAGGCGATACTTTTTGCTGGGCGAACGCACACAATTTTTTTTTGGTATAATTATGGCTCCACTTGATTTAGTGTATTTAGACAGTGTCAAGTAGTAATTCCAGTAAAACTTCTTCATGTTTTTGTGTATTCAAGTCATGTACATTTAAAAAATTTCAAATACTGTCAGTAATGACAATTGTTTTACATATTTATTGATTGTCAAATATGCGTGCGTTCAGAAATGTATGCTTACAAGCGGGATCCCTTTGTTTTTCATAATTTTTTATTCTTAATTTACTTAGGCATAACGGGTTACGCATAATTTTATAGTACTATTGCATAATTTCTTTTGGCATATTGTTTAAACAAGCATAACTTTCATTCAGGCTATATTGTTTCGGCCTAATTTTGATTCGAATATTGTTATTGGCATATTTTCTGGCTCAAAAAAAACGTTCCGTGGTTCAAGTTTTAAAATCAATATTTATTAATATTGTGAACGTCAAGTCCAAATAATATGTATTAAATATTCAATTTTTTCAAGTTATTAATACCAACAACATTTTGGTACTAGACTGTGACAGTAGGTTCAAGTTCGGCGGGGGTGGCCCTTGGGCCTCAAAAGGAAAAAAAGGCACCCTTATAAGATCAATTTCTTGTCCGTCCGTCCGTCCGTCTGTCCGTCTGTCCGTCTGTCCGTCTGTCCGTCTGTCCGTCTGTCCGTCTGTCCGTCTGTCCGTCTGTCCGTCTGTCCGTCTGTCCGTCTGTCCGTCTGTCCGTCTGTCCGTCTGTCCGTCTGTCCGTCTGTCCGTCTGTCCGTCTGTCCGTCTGTCCGTCTGTCTGTCTGTCTTTCTGTCTATCTGTCTGTCTGTCTGTCTGTCTGTCTGTCTGTCTGTCTGTCTGTCTGTCTCTCCGTCTGTCACCGGGTGGACCTAGCAAGTTGAAATTTATACCAGATACTGAGGTTCATAGTCCCTATTAGGTGTATAAAATCAAGGCCCTGAGTCAACAGGATAAAAAGATATGGGCAAATTTAGATTTTCGCGAAAACTTGTAAGTACCAAAATTTACCTTATTTTTCAACTTTTTTTTCGGAATTTCCCCTTTTTTAGGGTTCCGTACCTAAAGGGTAAAAACGGGACCCTATTACTAAGACTCCGGTGTCCGTCTGTCTGTCTGTCTGTCTGTCTGTCTGTCTGTCCGTCTGTCACCAGGCTGTATCTCATGAACCGTGATAGTTAGACAGTTGAAATTTTCATAGATGATGTATTTCTGTTGCCGCTATAACAACAAATACTAAAAACAGAATAAAGTTAAAAATAATAGAGGGTCCCCATACAAGAAACGTGTTTTTTTCGGTATTTCATCTATGAACTCTTAGTTAGGTAAACGTCCCATAGATGGCGTTATATTGAAATGTCAATCCCTAACACCTTTGTTAGACGTTAGATGGCGTTATAAGAAATAAAATGTTTACTAATTATTATTTTTTGCTAGCGAAAAATGATAGTGGTATTTTTTGCTCAATCTTATAAAATACTGTAGTATGGTAAGGAACCCTACGAGTGCGAGTCCGACTTGCACTTGGCCAGTTTATTTGCTGTAAGCCTTGCTTTTGACCAAAATTGACAATTCTAAATAAAGGAAAAATACCAAAAGTAAAAAAAAGTTGAAAATTAAAGAGTGTCCCCAATCACACATAGTTTACGCCAATTAAGACCTCTGAGATAAAATTAGCGCTCATACAATTTAGAGGTCTAGCTTAATTGGTACTACCTATTGGTATCCATACCAACGTTTGTAGGTAGCCTTGGTGGGCGACTTGGCCGGTTTTTATTTCGTAAATTTAGAAGCTGAGCCTCGTAACTTCGTCTGCGTTAAAAAGTATTATATGTCCTATTCCATTTTTTTTTGATATACCAGAGCAATATTTAAACAAAATTGGTCTATTTAACTCTCTTAAAGGTGGAAATTCTAAAAAAACCTGAATCACATATTTACTTACAGAAGTATTTGTGTAAGTTTCCAATAAAATAGACTATCTTATGTTGTTTCTATATACAAACATGGAACTCCCGTTTCATCCCTATAAGGGGTGAATATTGGAAAATTCTTTCTTAGCGGAATACCTACGTCATAACTCATAACAACTATTTGCATGCCAAATTTGGTTTAAGCTGTGCGTTGATAGATCAGTCAGTTAGTCAGTCAGTCGGTAACATTTGCCGTTTATATATACAGATTTCATTATTTACGTTAAACTGAATACTATCCCTACATAGTGAATGGTACTTTTCTATACTTACAAATTTCATTTTGCACACGAATGTTGAGTGAATCAAACCAAGTATGTAATAAAATTTACCATAGAAACTTTATCACCCTGTTTAACCATTTTAGGGGATGATTTTTGAAAATTAAAATACCCTATTCTGTTTTATTTCAGGAACTACTCATGTTTCACTATCTACATTTCCAATGTCATCAAAATTGATTTAGTAGTTATGCAGATACGTGGGTAATATAAACATTCATGTATTTTCTATGATTTCTTCAGATAAAATTTAATGTTTACTCCCCCTAGGGGTAAATTTGAAAGAAATAAAAAATACATGTTTCATTATTTGTTTAAAATTTTATTTGTACTTTTTGTTTTTAGTGAACCGGACCGAGGAATAACATTTGTCATAGAAACTTTATCACCCTATGTAACCCCTTCAGGGGTTGAATTTAAAAAATAAAAATAACTTATGTGTTATTTCAAAACTTACACTATCTACTGTTAAACACAATCCAAAATTTCATCGTACCAACGGGACTTGAACCCGCAACCTCCGGAATAACATGTTCCGGTGCTTTGCCAATTAAGCTATGGTGCGAAGTAACGTTACGACGAAATTAGTGGATTGCATTTGTTAACCCAATTATGCATTGGTGGCGCCATCTATGACTACTTATTACGTAAGTTAAGTAGTCATAGATGGCGCCACCAATGCATAATTGGGTTAACAAATGCAATCCACTAATTTCGTCGTAACGTTACTTCGCACCATAGCTTAATTGGCAAAGCACCGGAACATGTTATTCCGGAGGTTGCGGGTTCAAGTCCCGTTGGTACGATGAAATTTTGGATTGTGTTTAACAATTTACAAAAATATTAAGTGTGTAACACTTCAAAGCAACATAATATTACACTATCTACGTTTCAAATTTGATTGAAATCGGTTAATTAGTTATGCAGATACGTCAAAACAAACATGACTGGATTTTCTATGATTTTGCCAAAAAAAACATTTTACACACCCCATAGGGGTATATTTGGAAAATAAAATAAACTGGCCAAGTGCAAGTCGGATTCGCATTTGTAGGGTTCCGTAACAGAGTATTCTATAACTATGATTTTTCACAACTACAAAAAACTTTGTTTTTCATAGTGTTTGTATGAAAAACAAAGTTATACTTGCGGTCGCTATATCTCAACAACTGCTGACTGTATCTCGTTCAAACTAATTTTCGTTGAAAGTTTTTATTGAGATCTATAGAATATATTTTTTCTAGATTTTTCACTCCCTTACTTTAGAAGTTAGAGGGGGGGGGGGACACACATTTTACCACTTTAGACGCGCCTACCTTTTGAATGATTGACTTTGAGAAAAAATGATTGTAGGAACTTCAATGTCATTTTTAAAGACCTATCCATAGATATCCCACACGTGTAGGTTTGAAGAAATTTTTTTTTGTTGTTCCATTTCCATGTATGGGATGCCCCCCTTAAACTTTTATATTTTTTATTTTTGTATAAAAATCAGAAAGCGGTTTACAGAATTTATCTACCTACCAAGTTTCAATTCTGTAGTCTTAACAGTTTCGGAATAAAATGGCTGTGACATACGGACGGACAGACAGACAGACATGGCGAATCTATAAAGGTTCCGTTTTTGCCATTCGGCTACGAAACCCTAAAAACACGTGTCTCATTATTTGTTTTAAGGTTTGTTTGCACCGTGTTTTGAGTGAATCGAACAGAGGAATACGTGAAAACAAATATTACTGATTTTTTTATAATTTTTACAAAGAAAATTCATTTTCAAGCCCCCTAGGGGTATTTTTGAAAAAATTAAATACACGTGTGTCATTATTTGTTTTAAGGTTTATCTGTACCGAGTTTTGAGTAAATCGGCCTAAGGATTATAATTTTCCATAGAAACTTTATCACCCTATTTAACCCCATTTATGATTTTCAAAAATAAGATCAGGCTATGTCTTAAGTTAGAACCTACACTATCTACGTTTTAAATTTCATTAAAATTAAGTGGTTATCGAGATACGTGGTAACAAACATTCACACACACACACACACACACACACACACACACACTTACTTTCGCATTTATAATATTAGTTGGAAGGATAGTAGGATTCTTTACAATATCATAACACAAATGCTTATGCTAACTTACTGTTAGCATAAGCATTTGTGGCACATATCATGAAAAATATGCCTAATTACTTTATGCCAAATTAAAGTATGCTTATGCTTAGGAAACACGACATTATGCCAACGACATTATACTTGTACTATTATTATTCATTATTCTGTGATTATGCTTAAAGTATATTATGACAATAAATGTTATGCTAAACCAAAGGGAACCCTTACAAGCAACTTAAAAAAGTTTATATATCCAAAAACAATTTCTAAGATCTATCACGACGGTTAGCTGACCTTCGCAGCTTCATTCGCGTGGAAATTGATGCGTAGAAAGTTAAGAACAATATCAGATTCACTTCACAGTTCACACACGCTTACTTTTGCATTTCTACATACATTTCCAATTTAATCCTAATCCTATCCAACTATATTAATATTATAATTGCGAAAGTAACACTGTCTGTCTGTCTGTCTGTCTGTGTCACTTTCACCCCAAAACCACTGAACCGATTTAAATAAAATTTGGTAGGTACACAGATAGTCTATACAGATAGTCTGTACACAGATAGTAGTCAGATAGCCTGAGAACGGACATAGGCTATTTTTTAATGCGAAAAGAGGGTTGTAAGAAAGTTTGTTGGGTTGAAAGGGGGGATGAAAAGATGTATGGAAGTATCGTCATTTTTAAAGCTAGAAGCTTGAAACTTATTGTTTAGGCTGTTGATTCGATGTAAATTAATATGTCATTCAAAGTTTGCGAGGGGGAAGGAAAGGGAGAAGGGGAAGGGGGAATGAAGGGAGGGAAGGGAGGGTGGAAGCGAGGGGAAGGGGAAAAGGGGAGAGGGATGGGAGGTGAGGGAAAGGGGAGGAGAGGGGAGGGCAGAGGGAAGTGAGGGGAGGGGAAAGAGATAGGGGAGGGTAGGGGAAGTGGGGGGAAAGGGGGTGAAGGGAAGAGACAGGGCGAGGGGAGGGGAAGTGTGAGGGGGAGGGAGAGGGGAGGAGGATTTGCGCGGCGTGGTACGGTGCGGTGTAGGTGGGATACGCATGTGTCTTATTTGTAAAATAATTAGCCTAAATATTGAAAAATGCTACCCAAAGACACTATTCCACGCGGAAGAAGTCGCGGGCACAGCTAGTTAAATATAGGTATATATAGTTTTTATAAATAAAAACATATGTATGTTATGTCGGTTCGTTAGATTCCAGGTGAACCATTTACTTTGTTGTAATAAGCCTAAGTTTTCTCAATAAATTATTCTTATTCTCTTATCTATCTATATCTCTCTTCTGGTATACAATAAAGAGATTATCTATCTATGTACCATTGTTTGTTTTAAAGTTTATTTTTACCGAGTTTTGACTGAATCAGAATGAGAAAAATGTCCCAGAAATTTTATCATACTATTTAATGCCTTTTAGGGATAATTTTTGAAATAAGATTAACATATGTCTTACACTAGAGCCTACACTATCTACGTTCATTTCATTAAAATTGGTTGAATGGATAATGGATATATATAATGTAGATAGATAGATAGTGGTAACATTTACACACAAACACATACACACATAGGTTACCATATCTCAGGATTTGTCCAGAGATTTCAGTAATTTTCGACTTTTCTCAGGATTGCGGCCGGATTTTGCAAATATCGTGATATCTCAGGATTTTCAATGAAATACGGGTTACATTTTAAAGATTTTTTTAATTAAAAGTTCAACAAACTAAAAACTATTTTCTTCTGGTTACAATTGAACAGTTAAAATCTATACTTATTTATCCAAGTAAAACAAACTAAACATAATCTTCTTAGAGAGAAAATTCTCAAACTGTATAAAATCTAAGGACTTTTCCATGGAAATCAGACCTTTTCTGCGGTCTTTTGATTTTTTCATCTTTTTTCATACACACATTTACTTTACATACATACATACATACAATCACGCCTTTTTCCCGCTGGGGTAGGCTTCTTTCCACATGCTACGATCCTGACATACCTCCTTCGCTTCTTCCACTTTCATGAGCGCCTTCATACATGCTCGCCGGTTATAGGTACTTTTGGCCTTTTTTTAAACTCTTTTTTTATTTACTTTAGCATCATACTAATATACTAAGGGCCAGTTTCACTGGTTTCTGATAATGCGTTAGATAGTTATATACACATGACGCCATATAAAAGCTGTCAAAAATCTGTCAGAAATCTTCATATTAGCGCTATCAGGAACCGGTGAAACTGGCCCTAAATGTATATTATTAGTATGACGTAGGATAGGTTAATCATGCTCCGACTAAGTTTTGCCTAATACGTGTCGCCCCTATCCTAGCTGCTCCTAAACTTGTTAGGCCTTCCTAGCGGCCTTCGTGTTAGGCCGAAACCTTTGAATAAAGATAATTAACCCGAGTGTATCCCATAATCAATAATAATCAATGCCTAATCAATTTTATTTGTCAGAATAATATATATAGATATATATTCTATTGACTGATTCTATATTCTATATATATATCTAGAATTTATATTATAGAATATAATAATATATATAAAATATATAGATATTATAAATACAGGGATATGCAAGAATGTCATAGCCAATGTATGAGTGCCGTATACATTCTTATCCATAAGGCAAATAAATATTTAAAATATATTAAGACGGTAATCCATGAAGTAAGTATACCTACTTATTCGGAATTAAAATTAAATACTGGTAATTAAATTTTTTCAAATAAAATTAAATTCAATCGAACGAATGTCATTTTAATAACTTATCCATACAAAAATTACAAATACAATCGTCTAGCTGACACGGGGTTTAAGTACTTGATTATTATGTTTTATTGAATTTTTATTCTATATCTGTAATGCCATAATACATTAATATCTCTTTTGTATTCATTTATTACGTTCATATTCATAAAAGCATAAATTACGTTCATCTAAAATAACACGACATTCATTGTCTGTTAGGTGGTACGAAGTTAGCCGGGCCATATACATTATTCTGTGGCCGGGCCAGCTAGTCGGATATATAAAACTAGCAGCCCGCCCCGGCTTCGCACGGGTAGAACATATATGCCTACAACATTTGCATCAGTTTGTTGCATCGAATATAAAATATGAACATATTTAACAATAATCGTCATATTTCATCCAATTTACACAAAACCTTAACGAATTATGCACCTTCTTCATAAACACTTTGGCTATTGGTGAAAACCGCATGATAATCCGTTCAGTAGCTATTGAGATTATTGCGAACAGACAGACAGACGCAGTGATGGAATTTGTTTTATAATACTTACGTAGTGATATTGGACGGCCCTTTAGCGTAAAGGATAGTTACCCTGATTCTGACCCGACGGTCGTTGGTTCTAATCCTAGCTATATACCTACCAATGAAAGTTTTATGTGCATTCATGAATCATGAGTTTTCGTACAGTGGTAGTGGGATCATTAAATCAACCAAAAAGTAGCTTACCACCAAGGAGCCCGGGCCCGGTGGCGTAATCGGGAGAACGGTCGGCTTTGATGCCGTGGTACCGAGTTCAAACCTTACCGTGCACCAATGGATTTTTCCATCGAAAAATGTATGTGCGCTTCTCACAGTGGCCCCCCGGTGAAGGAAAACATAGTTAAGAAACCAACAACCCCCGCATGGTGGTAGGACACTATCTAGTGTCCGCCTGGCCAGCTACCACCCTCAAGTTAGACATTATGTCGCCAAAAACATCTAATGTGTTCCGGCAGCTATCCTTGAGAGCCAGTTCCCCAGTCTAGGTCTAGCGTGCTTACCATCTTCGACCGCATCATCACTTACCAACAGGTGGGATAGTGGTCAAACGCTAGCCTATAAGATATAAAAAAAAAGGTGAACATCTGCCGCGGTAACCTTACGCGTTCCCCGACGCAAAATGTAGGGGTAATATACGTTTTACGTGTGTATCTGTGTGTCTGTCTGTAGCATCTTAGCACCTAACCGGATGAACCGATTTTGTTTTTATTATTGATAGTTTTTTGTTTGATAGATGTCTTCATCGAGAGTTTTCTTAGCTTTGATTCATGAAAATTCGTTCAATCGTTATAAAACTATGAGCTTTTTTCTAGTTAATTGCGCTATGAAATCAACTTTCATAGGTCTGATCAATTCGAAAATCTTCTTCTTCAACGATATTGTAAGAACATGGAAGCCTCCTGGACAGAATACTCAAATCCTCACCAACTTACAGCTCAGATTTTAGATGTCGTGTTTAGAGTCATTGGAAAAAGCTATTATACATAGATCAGTCGGGGTGGTTTAAAATATTATATTATATTATTATATATATATAGATGAATATTATTTTATACAATAGATCATATTATTATACTATATTGACTTCAAATTGATTGTGATCGGTGGGGATCTACTGCATAGCTAAGCTTATAATAATATTTTCGTAGTAACTATGACCTAATCTGTGGTTTCACTGCAAATATTTTATTAATTTTGCGATGCGTGTTTGTGAAATTCGTGATATCTTCTAGAGTTTTCATTTGAATTATATACTGTAAAGGACAATTTAATCTATAATATATGGCCAAGCTAATTAACGTAATTATTTGGATAAGGATTAATACTATATACTTGAAAATAGCCTTGGAAGTTATGTAATATTTTTTAACAAAAATTTTAAGATTAAAATGGTTACTGTGAGTCAACCTTAAGAGATAGACATATGCTGTCGCGGACTTTTTTGTAGTTCTTATTAAGTTGTACAACTCTTGCATAGAAAATATTCTTCTATCTAGTTTCAATTAAGCAGCGTACGTAAGAAACGTGTTTTTTGACCGTTTTTTTACCGACTTAGGTTGCAAATTAGGTCTCCACGAATGTACCTTTGATTTAAACGGGATAATATATAGCCTATTTTCATTCCGAGAGTCCATTCTATGTTATTACATAGCTTACCATTCTTATATTCTTTCACTATTGTGAAAGAATTTTTTAAATCGGTTCAGTAGTTTTGAGCCAAATCATTACAAACATACACAAATACAAAAATACAAAAATACAAATGTTCTCTCTTTATAATATTAGTATAGATAAATTATAAATAAAAAATATTTTTTAAAACAAGCTTTTATCTGGGATATTGAACATAAATGTTAAAAATAAATTCTAGTAAGTATTTGGCGTTTAGGTACTTACCTATATTCTTAAAAGCTTGAAGCACTACCCGTTTTTTAGGCTAGGTAATTACTATACTTCAGAGCTTCAAGCTTTTAAAAATATAGGTAAGCACTTACACGCCAAATACTTACTTGAATTTATTTTTAACATTTTAGTTCATTATCCCAGATAAAAGCTTGTTTTAAAAAATATTTTTTACTTATAATTTATTTTTAACTTTTTAGTAGGTACAGATATACGAGTAGATACCGACTACCTACCTACTACCTAATTATTTAAGAGAAGGCATGATGTTTTAAAATATTCCACGGATATTTGATGTGATTATGATGGGTAAAGTGCTCTTCAAGGAAAATCAATCGACTTGGTGGGGCTATGTTACTTTATAACAGAAATGCTATGGCCACCTTACTTACTTTACTTCTCTTCAAGACGAATCAATCGAGCCCAAACTCGGTAGAGTTTTGTTTTTTTATTACAGATATTCCGTGGCTGCCTTCCAGCTTCATCATCAGACCCTGGATATTATCTAGGTGTAAAGTTCTCTTCAAGACGAATCAATCGAGCACAAACTCGGTAGAGTTACGTTGATTTATTACAGAGATGCCGTGGCCAATCACAGTGATGCCGTGGCCACCTTCCTGCTTCATCACCAGTCGCTAAATATCATCTAGGTGTAAAGTTCTCTTCAAGACGAATCAATCGAGCCCAAGCTCGGTAGAGTTTTGTTTTTTTTTATCACAGATAGCTAAAATAAAATAAAAGGCAGACGGATTCGTGCCTAACACCCGAGTGAACGCAAGTTCAGTAATACTAAATGCTTGGTTAATACGCCTCCGCGCTCAGTTTGCTACCAAGCGGCAACTTGCTACATGATTTTAAAATAGATACTGAAAGGTTATCAGGTCCTGCAGAACCGACACCTTTTAGCCTGCTCAAACCATATTCAACACCCTTAGGTGTTACGTAGGGTATGTTGACATAGCCAGTTTAGAGAAGGAGGTACATTTTGGAAAACACTCGAAAAGTAGTCAGGGAAAGCCTCGGCTGCTTCAACACCGACGTGTGACTGTCCCAATGGGTGCACTAGAACTTGGTACTGGCACCAAGTTCTAGTGGAGCCAGGGCTGCGTTCACGACCTACGCTCGGAGTGCAACCTGTGCAATCAAACGCTCGAACCTCTCTCTCTAACTCGAATGTGACGCTCTGAGGTTATGAATGGAAGAGGGGTGTGGGGGGGGGGGGGGGGGGGGGGGTTAAAGCGTTTGGTCAGTTTTACAGTTGAGAATCGCCTTTGATGTTGGACGACACCGCCGCGCGAGTGGGTAGTACTTACGCTATCAGCCGCAAATATGCAAGGTTGTCAAAAAAAATCTACGAGCTGATAATATTAAGCGACAAAAATTGTTATTGATTTGATCCTTGATCCTGATGACCTCAACTCAATTTCACTAAATACCTAGTATGGATAGTTATTAATTTATAAAAAATAAATATTATATATTAAATCGTATTAATTTAATAAATGAAATCGTAAGTCCTTGTTGTATTTTGCTGTCGGAATATACATACACAAAACTAGTATCCACCAATAAAACTCGTAACTAAAACTTGGTCGTGCATTAACACGTTCACGGCGTCCTTCGTGCGATCCCAGAAACTAAGCGAGATGGTGGGATGCGGTCCGCGCCGCCCGCCTCCCTGCGAGTACCCCGCCGTTGCTCTGCGCAGGTACATTCGATTCCAAACTGTATGATTGTAAAACTGTGGTTTGGTTTAAAGATGGCAATAATGGTTAATTAATAAAATAAACGATAATTTTATTGGTTAAAAATATTAGTTAATATTATTCGAGTAGGTTTGATTTTTTTCATTTTCGACTCCCACACACTTATCGAAATGAATCCATATTATTGCCGGAGGTATTTCGTCTCAGCATTTTTTAAAACAACTTTAGTTTTCCACTACACAACAACACAAAATAAGTAATAGTACAACAACAATAACTTTATTATCTAATAAAAGTAACCATAACCACAGAGAGTACTAATAGCATTAACTCATTCCATACACTACAGTTAATTGTTTAAAATATCACTTCACTTTGTTAAGAATAAAAATATCGAAAACATCGATTAACTCATTCCATACTACAATTAATTGTTTAAAATATCGCTTCACTTTGTTAAGAATAAAATTATCGGAAACATCGACTCGGCGAATAAATTATTAAAGTGTTTTATTTTGAGGGCAATATAGCATACAATCGAATGCAGTAAACTTATGGAATATTTTATATGGTTGAAAACAACATGTTCGAACTTCACTCCGGTCATCGTAATACAATATATTCAATTTTCGAATATGTTCCTTATCTATTACCGTTTAAAGCTTAAATTTAAGTGCATAAAAATGGGTTAGTTCGTGATTCGCAAGGCGAGGTCATTATCAGTTGAAGTTGATATAATCTTTTTATTCGTTAATTTTGTTTATTGAATATTATGGTTAATTTTGAATATTAGTTTATTTTAATGGTTGATAGTTATATTCATCATCTCTAGTTTGGTTGCACTCCGAGCGTAGGTCGTGAACGCAGCCCTATTTGTAAAATCGCATCGCAGAGAAGGATAAAAAAATGTTGTTCATCTCGCTTTCTCATACTAGTGATTGTATAGTTTTACCCTTCTGGTATTTAAATGCCAAATCCATATACTCCATCCACGTTTTTGATACTTATTATTCTATTCCTGACAAAGACAATTCTAAGACAAAAATATTGGTCCAGCCGTTCTTGAGTTATAAGTGTAGTAACTAACACGACTTTCTTTTAAATATATTTCTTTTAGATATAGATAGCTTACATATTATAGAAAAGAAATAAAAAACAATATTTTAATATAATGGTCCATTTATATGTTCAGAATAAATCACAATGCATTAATTTAAAGATATAGGTACCTACACATTTATTTGTTACATGTTATGTTAAAACGATATTTTGATATAATTTTATAGGAATTATCGTTTGTAAACTTAAAACTTTCGCTATTTGAACACATAGTTATAAATATTATAATACGGGACTTACCGCGCCTAAAACATAAATTTTTATTTATCTCGATGTTTTAAGCGCGATAAGTCCCGTATTTTAATATTTATAACTATAGGAATAAACGTGTCTATTCTAATGAAATCAAAAACAAAATTTATATTTTTCACTGCTCTAAAAATAGTTTGTCTTTTTAGTGTGATTTTAGCTGCATTTGTTTTTGTTAAATAACATAAGAATAGACACAAAACTACGATGAATATTACCAGTGTGAATTAATTTATATAGGTAGGCTACTAAATCAAAATTAGTTTCATGCAATTTATTTTCATGTATGGTTAACCTTTTAATAATTATAGATGCCTTAGTTTTCATACATTTTGTCAATAAGCCTGTATAGTGACTGACGGTATAAGTACAATTAATAATTCAAAACAATCGATCCTGTATAATGCAAACGTTATCTTTAGTGAACATTTATTTAGTGCGAGCGCGCACAGCGTTGCGATGCGTTTATTCATAAAAAAACTAAAAGCCCTCCAAAGTTATTAAAGATCATCGAATTTATATTATACATAAACATGATCGATTGATTATGAATTATAGTTGTATTATTAAATTCATAAACACTGTTTTATACGCATTTTGTTTTATACTTTGTTTTATACAATCCAAGGATTCAAGAACATAATACTGATTATGAGTAGTTTATTGCTAAAGAGGGTAACTTCAAAAATATTGTGTGAGTATATAGAAATGCAATATCTACCGTCATTTTTTGCGAAGGGGAATATCTGTTTATATATAAGTACCTACCTAAAATGTAGGTTCTTAAGTGTGTGCAGTTATATAAAATGTATTTGTTATTAAAATTACTGGAATGATCTGTATTACAATCAAAGAGTGTTTTGTAAAATATTATCGTGTGTACGAGTTGCATCAAACTTCTGGTGATCTCGGAAAAGAACGAAGCAAATTCATTTTCTTAGCTGCTTGTTTGTCACCAAGCTAGTTTGTTACTTATCTAAATTCTGATGTGTAGAGATACATAACGGTAAGACCTAGACAAAGAAATACTGATTAGTTATCATTATACGAATCCGAAAGAAACTTAAACAATAAATGACAGAGAGAGTTGACGAAACAAGGCTGTGGTCAAGCATTAGAAGGAGATGGAATTCTTCTTCACCTTTTCCATCATATCAATCATGACTTTTCAATAGGGTAAAAGGACCAAACATTGACACTGATCCAGTTATTAGCAACCGACTTTAAAATCGAAACTGTGAGTTATTGTGCATGATTTAACATATGCATTTCCAAGTACTTACAATGTACCTACATAAAATTAATTCCGGCCTATATTGAAATACAACAATAAATTTTAAAACTCAGGCGCCAATAACTGAGCCAGTGCCACTATTTGGCCCTTTTACTCACCTTAGGTACAACAGATTGAATATAAAATGTTCAACTAAACGAAAATCCTATAAATGTTTTAGATATGATAGTCACTAACATTTCTTCGTTTAGGTCTTTTTTCTACTGCACAAAGGATTAAACAAGGTACTTATAATGTTTTGTCCTTTTCTCATATAGTTTATTGGAATAAGATGAAAGTTCCCCTGCGTTAAATAGTTTCAAAATGTATCAGAATGTTAAATCAAGAAGACATTTTAAGTTACTTTTATCGGTATGTATATCTATACTAGCTGATACTCTAACTTTGTTCACGTACACCTTGAATTTAGTAGCCTATGTTCATCATCATGCCATAAAGTATCTCATAGTTAAATTTTAGAATGATCAGATCGTCCGTTTAGGCGTGATTAAGTAACAAACAGACAGAGTGACAGAGTTACAAAGGTTTTTTTTAATATTAATCTGGATATATAGCAGCTATGTTTGATACATTGTCGTGCAATAATGAACATTTCATCCCTAAAAACCATTATTTATACTTATATTTTAAAATTATTATTTGCACCAAAACTTGTGATATCATGGGTAACTAACAATTATTATATTTATCGAGATTACAGAATCCATAGAATAAAATCTATTTACAATTATTATCTCTATAATATTGTGATATTTGGCTTCATTTTTTTTCCTAATTAGGAAAAAAATATTTTTACTGCATGGAGTGTTTCATTTTTAAAGATATATTATATAAAATATACTCTAATAAATAATATACTTACTTATAAAAATAAATAAAATGTTTTGTTTGTAGCAGTACTTTAAAAAAAATTCAAGCACCTATTTCGACTTTGATGGTTGATTTTTGCAAAAATTCATGAAAATACTTGATCGGCAGTATATTTCAAAACCATGTATGACTTTTCAACTATCCAATAGTTAAATGTATAATAAAATAATGTAGGTACTAAGGAATATTATACATTAATACAATACAGTCATACTATGTAATTTTAAAATTCTACTTTGGTAAGAACCTTGAAGACATAATCAAACCACTATAAAATATTGTAATTATTTTTAAAGTTATAATTATTATTGCAAGACATCTAATACTTGTAACATTTCTTTATTTTTACAATAATGATCAATAAAACACTCCAAACAGTTTGTTATTCAAGCTAAAATACATTTTAAAATTGTGATGGTCATTCAAACTATTGGAATCAACGAACTATTTACAATCAGACTTTTTACAATATATTTATAGACTATTACAATATGTCAAGCATTATTTAAAATAGTTTACGAGTCATTACAAATTAGTTGCAGAATAGTGTCGATTTGGTGAGAATCAACTGCTGAAATAACTTAATTTGACAGCTCTAAAAATAGTTTGCATTCTCACCCCTAAAAGAAAAACCTAATAAAATGTTTTGCTAGTTAATATTTATCTTTACGGATTAATAATAATTTAGCTTTTCACTGAATATTTTTTTTTTTTTAAAGAAACAAAGTATTTATATAATAATGCTTGACATTATGATAAGACGAATCCAAATTTTCAACAAATTTACATTATTACAATCCAATAACATTTCAACATTCAAATATTTAATTGAATATACGAATATAAATATAATCTAAATATAATTTAATACTATTCCTGAACACAGGACAGGTACGGTTAATATAATAATTATGATTTTTATTTGAAAATATTATTTAACTTATTTACACAATGACTAGTGATATGTAATGATAACTTTACATAGGTTATGGTAAAACAGCAATTTATTCATATTTGTTATATTAATATTTTTATTTTAAATAGCCATCAACGAAATGTCACATAATAGTTGATAAATTGCAATAAATGCAGTTGGCTTTACATACACACATATATAGTAAACTGATATTTCATTATTATTATTATTTTTTATTAAATTATATCATTATTTATTATTTTATTGATTTAATATAATTTACACCTAAAATGCACCACAAGGGGAAACTAAAATAAAGTGTCTAATTAATTTCAAAATGTCAGGCTTTTTGGTAAATCCCATGGGGAGTAACAAGGGTCAAAAGTAACTTTTATTTAAAGGAGGTAGGTAGTGTGTTTTTATCTAAAAATATTTATTAATTATGCCTTTTAAATTTTTAATGTTTCTAAAATTATATTTTATATTTTATTTCTATATTATGAATAATATCAGATCAGACTACATTTTGGTCAAAAATATATATATTTCAATATTTATACAATCACTATTTTTTTTTTCAGATACTTTGAAACATAAACCGGACAACACACATCAAGAATTATGAGAGTTATTTTATCACTAAGCATTTCAAGATATTGCAAATATTTTCTATAAGTTATATTATTATGTTTCGCCATTTTACAGTGATAATATACACAGTACGGTAAATAAATTATATTGATCTGCTAAGCATTACTAAGTTTTACAGACAATATAAAAAATATGGATACAATATATCTGTACTTCAGACTGCAGGAAAGTACCTCCTGTACGAAAACTGTAATATGTTGTTCAGAATGTATATCTACTATGCCTACCTAGACGAACTCATAATATAAACAAATTGAACATTTTTCTACATAGCATAATTATGTAGGTATTATGTTAACATACAGACATTTTATTACTTTTTAACAATATCACTTCATTACCTAAATAATATTTGATTCAGGGTCCTTAAACCATAAACTACGCCATAGTCTATGACTTTTTCTTATCTATATTTACAACAATGACGTACAACGTCAACTTAAGCCGAATCCAATATGGCGTCGGCCTAAGTGGAATGCTTGGATCATACATTCGACTCAGGTCCTTCGGTGTTGTGCTTGAACGAAGCCCGAATCCTAGCCAGGTAGAGGGCGCAAATGTGGCCGTAGCACTTGTTGTACCATTCTGGTGTTCTACCCCTGAAAATAAATAAAATAAATAGAATAAAAGGTCGCAAATTGACTTGAAAATAGCATTTTAAAACTTAGGTTTTATTAGCAAGTTTTACAACAAGAAGTATGCTTTGGCCTGATCAATAATATATATATTTATCGATCTATCCCTTTGCAAAATTTCAGCTATGCTATGTTTGTCAGTGAAGAAGTCCTAAACAAACTTATTGTACAAATCAAGTTTAGTGGAGCAAATAAAAATACCAGAGAGTACTAATATATACTGGGAAAAAAATACTCAAAACATCATGATTATTAATCTGTCATTAATAATCATGATGTTTTGAGTATTTTTTCTATATTCTATTCCATATTCTATATTCTATTCTATTCCAGCGCCATCTATTAGCAATAGTAATACTCACATAGTGTCAACTCTAGCGAGATGCACGAGTCGACTCCGGCCCTTGCCGGCAGGTTGCGCTAGGTACCGGGAAGCAAGCACAACGCCTCTGGAACCTTCATTGGGCGCGCCGGCGTGAGCTACCGACGTCTCTGCTACGGCGCACCATCCTCCGCCGCCACCACCTTGCTGCCATGATCTGAGTAGAAAAGATTTAGATATAAGTAGGGTAGGTTGCTTACAATAGTACTTACAATAATAGGTTGTCATTTGGCCACGATTTGACTAGAGCTGTTAGGTGAAATGCAATGTAAAATCCCTTTGAGTATCCAGCCAAGTAAAATCCGGTTCTCTGTTTGAAAATTATGCACAATTAGCAAAATAAAAAAAAATGCAGACGAAATAAGAACCAGGCGGGATAGTGGTCAATCGCTTGCCTAGTCAGCATAAAAAAAAGAATGTTTGAGGACGGTAAACAATAATAATCAATAATGCATACTAAGGCTGAGTCGCACCATCTTACTTTAACTATAACAAACGTCAAAAATTAGTCAAAGTCCATACTAAACCACCGGTTACAGTTATAGCACATGAGTAACTTTTCTTTACTCATGTGGTTATAGTTACGGTTAAGTAAGATGTTGCAACTCAGCCTTAATGTCAATAAATACAACTTCTTTTTGGGTTGCCAGTGCCACATCGTTAATTAATAATCAGGTAAGACAATTATCAATTTATTGTAAGTGTAAAAAAATGTGGTAGCTTACCGTAAAACACAATAATCTCTGGATGGCAAGTTAATGCTGGACGCTGTGATGTATTGGAACACCTCCGCGGTAGTACCGAGCTTCTCCACCACTCTCCACTTCACCAAGGAGTCGTCCCATATATGTCGCTCCCGGAGTATCCTGGACGTTGACAAATTTGTTAGAGATTAAAGGATAAGTAATTGTATTGTACGTATATTGTCTGTATATATATACTACATATATATATATATATACAGACGTACAATACACAATATACTGTATATATATGTATATATATGTAGGTGTTCACCTAGGACAGACGCTCCAAATAGGCAAACACAAGTTTGAGAAGGAAATCCAGAGAAGAATTCAGCTAGGCTGGGCAGCATTCGGAAAACTCCGTCAAGTCTTCGCGTCGCCTATATCACAATGTCTAAAGACAAAATGTCTTTAAAGCAGTGCGTCCTACCTGTGATGACATACGGAGCTAAGATGTGGACACTCGCAGTTCGACTTGTCCACCAATTTAAAGTCGCTCAGCGAGATATGGAGAGAGCTATGCTCGGTGTTTCTCTGCGGGTTCGAATCCGGAAAGAAATAATTCGCCAGAGAACTAAAGTGATCGACATAGCTCAAAGGATTAGCATTTAGCAAACTAAAGTGGTAGTGGGCTGGTCATATCTGCCGTAGGACTGATAACCGTTAGGCCTACGTCCAGCAGTGGACTGACACCGGATGATTATGATGAATTGTATTATAAAAGCCGATAGACGTGTTCATTGAGTGATATGGTCGCGTTTATTACTTCTTAAATGGCACAACTGCCAGTTGCTCAAGCAATAGTAGCCAACGAGCGGTTGGCTTTAGTTGACTCATTATAATATTGCAACAATAAAACAGGTAACTAAAATAACCGATTACACATTTGCTTGTTGTTCCATACTTATGATTTTCGTGGGTTCTTTATAAAATGTTTATGGAGGAGGTAATGAATGCCAGTCATAATAAAAAATGAAATCGCAACGAATTTCGTGTTTCAGTTGTCACAAACCTTTGCATAACCTCCTGGGGCGGTGCCTCAACATCAGTGGTGGCTCTCCACAGCCTCAGTGGATGTCCATCGCCGACCTTCTTGCAGCACAACTCTACGTGAGGAGCAGCACCAGAAACTGACATCCATCCTCGTGTTCTGAAAACCAAGGAAAAGTTAATAACACTCTATGAACAACAATTAAAAAATCCAATGATCTTACGCAAGCTAGAGAATTTCTATAAAAATAAACTGCCTCAACGGACAATACCTAATTAGTTTCGTTAAGCTGCGTATAGATGGCGTATAGGCGTTGTTATAAATGAGTGAATGGCCGCCGTTTAAGCGGTTACATTTAGTACATGAGCTACTTATAGATGGAGCAGCTATCAATACGTTTATTGCAATATTGAAATATTTCGTATGCAAATAAACCTAAAATAAGCAGCGTACGATTAGCGTCTTAATTCAGAATTCAGATCCATAAAATAGCTATAAATAAGCTGACAAAGACCAACCATAGGACATTTTTGAAAATGTATCTTTTGCATATCAACAATTTGATTATATACATCAGTCTTTTTAAAATTTTTAGTCAAATATACATAAAATACGAGACACTTTTTATATCATTTTCTTTATACCATTAGGTCAGACCGCTTTCTTGTATAGAATAAATGTTATCGGGCCTCACATGTAACCCTGTGGCATTCATTGATAATTTGTGAGTAATACAATAGTTCATAGCGAAGTGGCTAAACACTAGAAATAAAATATAGCACAGAGACACCTAGGTGCTGACGATATCACTACGATGAGAGTGAAGTGTAGGAATTGAAATGCTTTCGATGGATTTTGAGATAATTTCTGTTCTTTTGAAATTATGTTGTTTTTTATAGCGTGATTTCGAATGATGCGCCTATATTATTACATTAATTTATTTTAGCTGACTAAGCAGAATAATAAGCATAAGCGTACAGGTGTATCTATACTATACACCTATATTTTGTATAGATCTGTGGTTAACTAAATATGTTATTACATACTGATTTGGATTAATTACTAGGTAGGCTTTAGATACGTATAATTATCTAAGTAATTATGTTAATATTTTGCCAACACAATATGGACCACATAAATATGGTTTGCTTTACAACGTCTATATCTGGTCAACAAATTAGCCACATTACAAAGCAATCATAATAAAATGTTCTTGCTATTATTTAAAAAAAGTTAAACCATAACTGCACACTAGAACAACATTGCTGGGAAGACAAATTAATTCACCCCAGATTGGCTTGACTCACACTTACTGTAAGAACAGTCTGTGATATTCTGTCAAGCACTAAAATCAATGAGATGAAAAGAGCAAAATCATGACTTGAAGTCATTCAAGGCCATATTTTTATTAATCAAGAGTTTATTTACATACGACTTCCATCAGAATCTATACTAATACATATTATTGTTGAGTATAAATTTCTTTTATTATTTTAATCTAAAATCACACAGAACAGAAATTATTATGACATCGATGAATCGAAAATGGCGGACGCTCTAACACTAGGATGATGGATTATAATGGATGGAGCCATGTCAGCCATGTGACGTTGTCACATCGACTTTCATTCTATCAACACATTGTCCTACCCTTTCTATCACAGGGGTCGCGAGATAAGAGTAAACGAGAAAGCTAATATCAATTTGACAACCTCGCGCATGGGTGATCGTGTCCATTTTTGACCGGCTAGCAGACCATAATATAGCGACGCATCATACTTATAAATTAAAAATTAAATAGAAACATAGCTTTAAAGACTGAAACACTGTTACATGGTTAAATGATGTCGTGTTGTGCTGTGTTTTATCCATCAAGAACAACTAAAGGAGGCGTAAAAGATCCAGAATTATCATTTCACACGTAAGTCTTTGTGGGCATTTATTCTCATATATAACCGCTTTTTGAATCAAAATATTTATTTTGCTTACATTATATACATCTTTTTCGTCATATAACTAGCGAGGTGGTAAATGGTTATCATTTTAAAGCTTTAATTTATGTAATTAACAAACATTATTTTACGCCGAACGGCTAGTGATGTACGAGAACCCTCCAAAACTTTGTCGATAAATATAGTCGATACCCTTATAAAAAGGAATATATAAATTCCTTTAAGTGTAATATTATAATATTACACTTCAAAATTTAAATATATAAATCGTTTATATACATTTTACACTAAAGCTATACATATAAAAAAATTGAAGTGTCTGTTTGTAATTCAAAATTAACAGCTTTTCACTAAATGCATATGAAAAAATATACGGTACTTACATAAAAAACTAAATTTTAAATGTTTGTCTGTCTGTCTGTTTGTTCCGGTTTATCTCTGAAATGACTGGACCAATTTAACGGGACTTTCACTAGCAGAATGCTGATGTTAAAATGTTACCTACCAAGTAACTTGGCTACTTTTATTATAAAGTTCCGCGAAATCAAAATTGAAACTAATGAAATAGGGAACAATATCTGATTCAAATAGGGAAGGTTAATGTGCAAATTAAGCAGTGTTTTCTACCGCGCACAGCCCACGCGCATGTTGCCGCTGTCATTAAACGCGGACAAAGCCGCGGGACCCAGCTAGATGATTTATAATATGAAGATTTTTATTAAGGATGGAACGGTTAGCTTAGGGCCTTGATTAGAACGAAATTTGAACATTTTTAACCAACTTCACGATAAAAAGATGAGGTTCTCTCTAGATGATGATCTCAATAAAAACTAACAACGAAAATTGGTTTGAGCGAGATACAATCGGCAGTTTTTGAGATATGGCGACCGTAAAGATAACTTTGTTTTTCATGCAAACACTATGAAAAACAAAGTTATTTTTGTAGTTGCGAAAATATATAGTTATATAATACTTTACTGTGTTACGGAACCCTATGAGTCCAACTTGCACTTGGCCAGTTTTTTATGTTTGTTATCTCATAACTCCGTAAGTTCTTAACCGGATTGGAAATTATTTTTTTTCGAGAGATTATTCTGCCCGTTTGGTCCCATTGTACATTTTTTGAAATCTGATAAGTATCTCCAGAGATATGGACATAAACACCTCCAACTTTATACTGAAAATGGATAGCGTGGCATTTGAAGTTGGTTTTTTCGTTTTATGAACGATCTTAAAATATTATAAAATGTGATCAAAGTAATGTCGCGCAAAATTAGTAGTAACTAGGTACCTAATTATATTATCAGCACTGATACTTACTCGTATTCAATCTATTATTACTTATGATAATGCTATTATAAATATGTTTAATGAAGAATGTGTGACAGTTTACCACATTAATATATTATATCATTTTGTTGTAGGTTACCAAAATGTTCGAAAATCCAATCAAGTGGATAAAGGCAGTACGGCGTTTAAATTAGGATCCAACTAAACACTTCAGACTTTGTTCTAAACATTTTGAAAAATCAACTTTGTACCTACTAGATTATCAATCTAGCTGGAACTGACACCGAGGAAACGGAAAAGAATAGAAGCTAGTGGAGTCAAGATAGAAAATCTTCCTATAAGTCTTCCTATAATCTTCCTCTGCGAGCAATGAAGGATGATGAAACGGTTTTGAAAGTGTTTTAATCGAAAGTGTTATTAGCTCTGATTCATGAAAATCTGTTTGGCCGTTGTAAAACTATGAGCATTTTTCTAGTTGATGGCGCTATGAAATCAACTTTTATAGTGATTAATTCGAAATTCGGTATCCTTTTCTTCAACGACAAAGGACACTGAAGCATTGACATGATGCTGGGACATCTTCTGGAATCTGCTGAATACTCAACTCCTCGCCAACTTACAGCTGAGATATCGTGTTCAGACTCATTGGAATATTTTTAATTTCCATTATAGATTATACATAGATCAGTCGCGGTGATTTCAAATTTTGAGTTTTGGAGAGTGGAGATCGCGAAACGGCAAACGTAGCGTAGGACGTCCTGTGACCAGGTGGAGCGACGGCATACGCAATGCAGTGGGCAGTGATTGGAAAAGAAGACCTGAAAATCGGGCTCAGTGGCGCATCTTGGGAGAGGCCTACAGTCCAGCAGTGGACTGACACTGGCTGATGATGATGATGATACAATAGATCATACTATATTGACATCAAATTACTTTATATCGTTAGCATTTACAAAAGAGATGAGCTCATTTTTCTGTAGTGGTAGGACTTCTGCTAGTCCGCCTGGGCCGGTACCACCACTTTGCCAATTAATTTTCATAAGAATGTTTTTTGGTTGAAATGGCAAGGTGTCCAGTGAAATTACGGGGCATGTGAAACTTAACATCTTTATGTCTCAAGGTAACAGGCGTAGTGGAGTGACATGCAAAATTCTGGACTGCCAGAATTTTCCTTTATCGCTGTATCTGTAATAGGTAGACGTCATCGCTTACCATCAAGTGAGAGTCGTGCTTGTCCTGTTACCTTTTACAATAAAAAAGCTGATTAATGTTTACAAAGTAAGTATGGCCTAATTTGTGGTTTCACTGCATTTTTTTTATTATTTACGATGCGCGTAATTTTATATGATAATTTATCTAATACTATAAGAATCTTTGTCCAGACATACTGACTGACTGACAGACAACGCACAGCCTAAACCGCTGGTCATAGAGACTTGAAATTTAAAGAGTATATTTGTCTTAGTACGCAAGGATGCACTAAGAAAGGATTTTTCAAAATTCACCCCGTTAGGGGGTGAAATGGAGGTTCAAAGTTTGTATGGATAAACAAGATTAGATAGTCCCTAAAAGAGTGAAATGAGGTAACAAAGTCTAAAAACCAATATTGTTTCGGGTTGCGCTGAAATTTGGCACGCAGATAGTTGTTTTAACATAAGTATACGTTAAGAAAAGATTTTTCAAAATTCACTCTTTAAGGGGATGAAATGGGGGTTCAAAGTTTGGATAGTCATTTTATTCGACATTTCACACAAACCGTACTTCTGTAAATAAATAAGTAAATACGAGTTTCAGGCTTTTTTTAAATGCCACCCTAAGAGGGGTAACAAAGTCTGAAAATCAATATTGTTTCGGATTGCGCTGAAATTTAAAATGCAGATAGTTGTTATGACGTAGGTTTCCGCTGAGAAAGCATTTTCTAAAAATTTCCCACGGATATTACTTATTATTTATAATTATATATATAAAAACTAATGGATTTACGTAAGTACTTCTATAAATAAATAAATAAATACGTGTTGCAAGATTTTTGCAAGGGGTTGGTAAAAAAGTCTGACAGTCAATGTGGTTTTTTGGGTTTTATAAATATGAATCCCTATTTCCCTTAGTCACGCAATAACTTGAAAACGGATGCACCGATTTGGCTTTTACTTCTTTGATGTCTTTTATGATAGAAAGGTTTCACAAAATAAAAGTTTTAAGTAAATAAAAGAAGTCTTTAACGCGACCGAAGCCGCGGGGCACATCTAGTATTTTCATATAAATTATATACTGTAAAGGTCAATTTTAATCTATGATATTGGGCCAAGATAATTAGCGTAATTATTCAAATAAGGATTAATACTGTATAGAAGAAAATAACCTTGAAAGTTCTGTAACATTTTTTTTTTAAAAATAAAGATTAAAATAGTTACTGTGAGTCTGTGCGATAGACATATGTTATCGCGGACTTTTTTGTAGGTCTTATTAAGTTGTACTACTCTCCGATACATACTTTATTTCAGATTAATCATCTTTCATAAAAAACGTGTTATCTCGACCGTTTTATTGGCGACTTAAGTTGCAAAATAGGTCTTCACGAATATACCTATCTTTTAAACAGGATAATATATTGCCTATGTTCATTCTAAAAGACCATTAATATATTTATATACGAGAGAAAAAAATAATCGTCCTGTAGTCCAGTAGTTTTTGAGCTAACTCAATACAAACATACATGTTATCTCTTTATAATATTAGTATAGAAGTATAGATAGCTTTGAAGCTAAAATTTGTAATATTTAATTGACGTATTGAAAACGCAAAAACATTTAAGATTTGTGTTATAGAAAAGCTAAGAAATATATACCGCCAGATTTAAGGTTGCCTACGTACAGTTAAGTACTGTAGCATTTTTTTAACAATAACTAATTTCCATAAGTTCAATAAAGTAACTACGTATTTTATCACATAAATTGTTTTCTTTTTACATAAGTTTTAGTTTTCTAATTTTTTCACCTTTTTATCGATATGTTCTACACTAGTGATCACTTCCCTACTCACGCAGACTCTAGCAGTTCTAGACACTAACACAAACAGAAAATGGACATGCTGCCAAAGTTTTGACGCCATCCATTATAATCCATCATCCTAGCTCTAACACCAAATCTCACCTCTTTCCTGAACGCCCACAGACTCTAAAAAAGCACGAAAATAGTTAGACTAGGTATTTGTAAAAGTACAGATTATAAAGACAGATGGACCCGTAGCCAGATGAATTACCATGTTTATGACTCTATTTAATATGCAGCAAGATTGGAATTACTATGTAGAAATATTACAGATGAACTAAAAGAAGTAAACAATCGTGTTAAACTAAGTTAAAACAAGTTTTATACAATTTTACTGGTAAGGATTGAGAAAGTTAAATAAAATTCAGTAACGAATAATGAATAATGTCTGAGCTATTGCTCATTGAATAATGTTATTATATTCTACTGTTAGATGGCGTTTAACTGAATGATAAGTTAGTGATCATTTTTTTAACTTGAATGGCAGATCATACCTATCCTTTATACATATTACTCTACTGGATACGGGTCTAAGTACGGGATAATGTTAGTCAATCTATCTACAATACAAGAAGAGTAGAAATAGACATAATAGTCAGGGAGCTAAAACTTACTTTTCTTTGGCTTCTTTGAGTAGGGCCTTTATACAGGCTTGCTGGAATCCTTTCCAGTCTTGTTTAAAGTCAGCACCGAGCTCTTCTAACGCGACCTGTAAGACGTACGTCGTAAAAATAACTTATCATAAGCTGCCAAAGAAATATCTAATACCTACCTTAAATTACTGTAATTGAGACGCTTAAATGATAACCTACCCTTCAAAATGTAAAGATTCATCATAATAACACTCTGACTCTCAAGGGATGTGTGCTGCCGGAACACCGTAAGGTTATGGTGCAGATTTCCTTCATGATGGTAAGCTACTTTAATTCAGGCGTAACATCGATATAATGCTGCTACCACCTAAGGACGAACACCCATGTATGCACATAGAAAAAACCATTGGGGCAAGGGCTAGGAATAAAAGCGGCGACCTCCTAGTTGGAAAGTGAGCTTCCTACCCATACTATTCTTTATACCAACGGGCCATCCAAATGTGGTCACCGGTGAAATACAAACACCTGCACTGTAAGTGCAACCCTAGGAGTGTTGCCAGTGCATTGCCCAGCTTGTGCTCAAAGCTGCAGAAACATAAGAACATCATGCTTTCTCTGTGAAGACAAAGAAGATTCTTGGTTTTGGCGTGAACGTGAAAAAGTGCATGTGTTCTTATTGTATTTTTTTCCTCTTCCGCAAGTTAATGCATAATAAGTGTGGATTATTAACCATTAAGTGGCGGTAAATGTGTGTGAGTGTAGGGAAACCGCAAAATGTTGAAAAAATTGCTTTTTGCGTTTTCATTAAAATTCCACTGTAAATCTTCTGTAAAGTCCATATCTTTACTGCGGGAATGGATTGGACTAGACTATGACTTAAACTTGAGCTAAAATGTCACATTGACCCATCTTTATGACTTGAATTCACAAAAGCTTGAAGAATTTTTATACTTGACACTGGCTAAATACACTAATAGCGTGGAGCCATAATGAAAAGAAGAAGATGATTCTTACCGGTACAGATTCCTCGAAGTAATTAAACTTGCATCGAGCGAGCATGTCAGCTGGGGCCAGGAACAGCTGAGCATGTTTCTGTATGAGCAGTAAGAGACACGCATGCGCGGCTCGACTCTCGCTGATTTGACGCTGGTCAGCCACGCTCTCAATCACCATCCTAAAAGAAAATAAGATCTTAGTTAGTAGTAGTAGTCGAAACCGCTCTAGCAAGATCGCGACCACTGTCACGAAAACTAGGTCGAGACATTCCATGGATGTACTATGTAAGGATAGTGCACATCAGATTTTTGTCAAATTCAATTTAATACGTATGCTCTGAAGTTATGGTTGTAATTGCTGTGTACATCAAAACGGCCCAAAGGAAAGGAACCTAAAAGAGAGTGTGTCCTTGTCTATCAACCTGCCAGTACAATATATATATGCACTATTTCTATTAGTGTAGTATAATATATGTGGTCCCTACAAAAGAAAGGGACAAACTCCGTGCAAATGTCGGTCTCTTTTGAGCCGGTAATGCGTCTTTATAGTGAAATGTCTTTGAGAGATTCAATAATAAACTTAGAAATGTAGGTTATTTTTTTTAAATATCTTATAGGCTAGCGTTTGACCACTATCTCACCTGTTGGTAAGTGATGATGCGGTCGAAGATGGTAAGCATGCTGGCCTAGAATGGGAACTAGCTCTCAAGGATAGCTGCCGGAACACATTAGATGTTTGGCGACAGATTTTCTAACTTGAGAGTGGTAGCTGGCCAGGCGGAAACTAGAAAGTGTCCTACCACCATGCGGGGGTTGTTGGTTTAACGATGTTTTCCTGCAATTTTTCGATAGAAAAATCCATTGGTGCACGGCGGGGTTTGAACTCGGTACCACGGTATCAAAGCCGACCGTTCTCCCGATTACGCCACCGGGCCCTCAAAAGGTAGGTGTACCAACCTGTTAGAATTCCCCTCCTTAGTACTGCCAGTGGTGGGTGGAGCGTGATGCAGCCTCAGCAAAGTGGGCGCGAGGCACACGGCTAGGTTGGATGCTGTCATCTGGTTCACCGCTGAATGTTCCGCCACCTAGGAAGAACCAAACACAATATTATACCAATAATTTGAAAGAACCGACATACAATTTTCGGTACAAACTTTGAGGTATACGCTCTAAGCGATAAGACCGCCGATTGTATTACCATTGTATTGTTGTATTACTTTAAGTTTTGTTAATTTGATGATCAATAAAAAGTTATTGTATTATATTATCTCTGAAGATAATCAAATTCAAATGGAACCAATTGAAAAGTAAGGTGCATTCGGATAACTCCGAAAATCTGGTAATTCCAATTAATTCGAATTTATTTACTTACTACGCGACAATATTTCAACACAGACTCAAGCAAGGAATTGCATTCGTTGGTAGTGCGAATTATGAATTAATAAATACATGAAGTAAAGGCACGGCCACACCGCTGCGATCTGCGTTCTGCGGGCGCGATTTAAGTACTTTCAACTGTTTTCTGATCGCGTTTGGTGTGAACCAGTCGTTACAAATACTACTGCGCTATCTGATCGCCGCCTAGATCGCACACGCAGGACGCCAAGGTGTGTCCGTACCTTAAGTATAGGTAATTGAGATTTATTTTCCTTACCCCAGCTAAAAACACCAGTAAGGAATGTAAAGCTTCCAGATGCTCCTCTGGCAGCAGCAGCAAAGCACATTGCACTGCGTCTGGTCTTAGCGGTTCAGGAACATCTGTTACAAACATACCTTGATTAAATCAACAAATATTTATAATACAACTAGCAGCGCCTCGCGACTGTGCCCGCCTTTAAAGCATTCTATAGACTAATCCATAATACTGGCTATCCCTGTGCAAAATTTCAGCGATATCGGTCCAGTCGTTTGACCGTGAAGAAGTCCCAAATAAACAAATATACAAACTGACTTTCGCATTTATAATGTTGGTGCAATGTAGATTTTCACGTCCCAATGGTGCAGTGGAAGAATGGCAGGGGTGGGAATGAAAGGGGTAGCAGGTTAGCGGCCCACCAGTGGTAGGAGCATATTATTAAATCGATGTTACGCCTGACTTGCTACCAAAATGTAGCTACTATCAAAGAGAACATTTGGCGTCATAACCTTGCTGTGTTCCAGCAGCACAGCCCTTGAGTGTCAAAGTATTCTAGATCTAGCATGTACACCATCTTCGACCACATCATCGCTTGATCACCAGGCAAGATAGTGGTCAAATAATAAGCCTTTAAGATATGAGTAAACTGGCCAAGTGCAAGTCGGACTCGCACTAGTAGGGTTCCGTACCACACTATAGTATTTTATAAGATCGAGCAAAAAATACCACTATCATTTTTTGCTTTTATCATTTTTTGCTTGCTTTATAAGAAATTATAACGCCATTTAACGTCTAACAAAGGTGTTAGGGATCGACATTTCAATATAACGCCATCTATGGGACGTTTACCTAACTAAGCGTTCATAGATGGCGTGAAATGCCGAAAAAAACACGTTTCTTGTATGGGACCCTCTATTATCTTTAACTTTATTCTGTTTTTAGTATTTGTTGTTATAGCCGCAACAGAAATACATCATCTGTGAAATTTCAACTGTCTAACTATCACGGTTCATGAGATACAGCCTGGTGACAGACGGACAGACAGACAGACAGACAGACAGACAGACAGACAGACAGACAGATAGACAGACAGACAGACAGACAGGCAGATAGACAGTCAGACGGACAGCGGAGTCTTAGTCATAGGGTCCCGTTTTACCCTTTGGGTACGGAACCCTACATAAGTATATCAGTAATATAAGATATAAAGAAGGGTACATCAATAAAAATACTTACGTTGAAATATAGCAATAAACGTCTCACTAAGCTTGTTCGTCAGCAACGCATCAGGCAGTTCTCTAAAATACTGCTTCACAACATCAGCCACATCATGGGCCTGAGCTCCGTCAAAGTTCAGACTAGATAGCTGGGCATCCATTATGTTCATGTTCTCTATGGCGAATGGAGCGTTTGAAGCTCCAGCCGCCTCGACCACTGTTCGTAGTTTGGCGATGCGGGATTTTACTCCAGCTTTACGGAATATGCCCATCTGTGGAAATTAGAATAGAAAATTATGTAATACAATAGGTTATAGTACACCGTAGTAATACCGTAAGTAATAACGAGTGGGATGCACTCGTTAAAGATTTTCGTCTTCGGGCTTTGTGGCGTGGGCGATGAAAAAACTCGACAAAGTTTTCCAAATGCTGCCCATCCCACCCGTATCTTTGTGCGACCTTTTTTCTCGAGGTTGTTTCTACCCAATTGCAAGATTGGCCCAAGGTAAACGTATTCGTGAAAAACTTTGAGAGGAACTCCGTTTAGAGCAATCGGTTCCGGGATTACATGTTCGTTGAACATGATCTTGGTCTTATCCAAGTACATCCGGAGACCACTGCATGCGAGGGTGGTTGGCATGTGTTGCAGGTCCCGCACGGTGTCGGCCGTGATGGCGATGTCGTTCGCGGACCTCAAGTGTGAAAGGCGTCCAATTCAGTGTCTTGTAAAAAGACGTTACATCAAAATAAAATGTGAGTAATTTGATATTACCTCCTATACCAATCTCAAACATTTTATTTCAGACTAGCAGCCCGCCCCGGCTTCGCACGGGTAGAACATATATGCCTACAAAATTTGCATCAGTTTGTTGCATCGAATATAAAATATGAACATATTTAACAACCATCGTCATATTTCATCCAATTTACACAAAACCTTAACGAATTATGCACCTAAACCTTCCTCATAAACACTCTGGCTATTGGTGAAAACCGCATGATAATCCGTTCAGTAGCTATTGACATTATTGCGAACAGACAGACAGACGCAGTGATAAACTTTGATTTATAATACTTACGTATTGATATTGGACGGCCCTTTGGCGTAAAGGATAGTTACCCTGATTCTGACCCGACGGTCATTGGTTCTAATCCTAGCTATATACCTACCAATGAAAGTTTTATGTGCATTCATGAATCATGAGTTTTCGTACAGTGGTAGTGGAATCATTAAATCTACCAAAAAGTAGCTTACCACCAAGGAGTACATCTGCCGCCGTAACCTTACGGCGTTCCCCGACGCAAAATGTAGGGGTAATATACGTTTAACGTGTGTATCTGTGTGTCTGTCTGTAGCATCTTAGCACCTAACCGGATAAACCGATTTTGTTTTTATTATTGATAGTTTTTTTTTGTTTGATAGATGTCTTCATCGAGAGTTTTCTTACCTTTGATTCATGAAAATTCGTTCAATCGTTATAAAATTATGAGCTTTTTTCTAGTTAATTGCGCTATGAAATCAACTTTCATAGGTCTGATCAATTCGAAAATCTTCTTCTTCAACGATATTGTAAGAACATGGAAGCCTCCTGGACTCTACAGAATACTCAAATCCTCACCAATTTACAGCTCAGATTTTAAATTTCGTGTTTAGAGTCATTGGAAAAAGCTATTATACATAGATCAGTCGGAGTGGTTTAAAATATTATATTATATTATTATATATATAGATGAATATTATTTTATACAATAGATCATATTATTATACTATATTGACATCAAATTGATTGTGATCGGTGGGGATCTACAGCAAAGCTAAGCTTATAATAATATTTTCGCAGTAACTATGACCTAATCTGTGGTTTCACTGCAAATATTTTATTAATTTTGCGATGCGTGTTTGTGAAATTCGTGATATCTTCTAGAGTTTTCATTTGAATTATATACTGTAAAGGACAATTTTAATCTATAATATGTGGCCAAGCTAATTAACGTAATTATTTGGATAAGGATTAATACTATATTCTGGAAAATAGCCTTGGAAGTTATGTAATATTTTTTAACAAAAAATTTAAGATTAAAATGGTTACTGTGAGTCAACCTTAAGAGATAGACATATGCTGTCGCGGACTTTTTTGTAGGTCTTATTAAGTTGTACAACTCTTGCATAGAAAATATTCTTCTATCTATTTTCAATTAAGCAGCGTTCGTAAGAAACGTGTTTTTTCGACCGTTTTTTTGCCGACTTAGGTTGCAAATTAGGTCTCCACGAATGTACCTTTGATTTAAACGGGATAATATATAGCCTTTTTTCATTCCGAAAGTCCATTCTATGTATTAGTGAAAGAATTTTTTATATCGGTTCAGTAGTTTTTGAGCTTACTCATTACAAACATACAAAAATACAAAAATACAAAAATACAAATGTTCTCTCTTTGTAATATTAGTATAGATGGAGGACAAGTTATATTCAGAATAGCCGTGGCGGCGCGAACGCTCTATTTTACTCCCAATAAATAATAATTCATTTTAGTCATAGCTAAATTAATAACTTGAATGAACTAGACTTTTATTTGAAGTCTTCCACTATGGGTGATCGTCGCCATGATGACACAGATGGTGACGTCAGCGTCATACGTTGTAAAAACAATCGTAGGGTACCACCCTCGTCATATATATGTATACGGTCGAATTGAGAAACCTCCTCCTTTTTTTGAAGTCGGTTTATAATCCAGTAGCTAAACAATTGAGGGAATTTAGAATCTCATTTTTTTTCGTCGGTTGAAAATGTAAGTATGTAAATACGGACAACAAAGTGATCCTATAAGGGTTCCTTTTTTCCTTAGGAGGTACAGAACCCTAATGAAAAAGAAGATAATTGATTATATATTATCTTATTAAGAAGAAGACTACGTACCTGATCTAGAGCGTTATTCTTGAGCCAGTTCAAAGCGCTCTGTATTGGCTTTGGCAGAGCATGACCTGTCCTTTGTAGAGACACTGTCAGTGGTACGCCAAACACTGTTTTATCTGAAAATACCGAAAGGTATCTGTTATAGTACCAACTAAGCAAGACCGCATATTAGAGGTATTCTTGATGTTGTAAAAGTAACTATGGAGAATGTAGGCATACCGCTAAGTCTACCGAAGATGGTATGTAAATAATAAAACCTTACATTAAATTCTAGCTTGCCAACCTGCGATTTACTAGTAATTCTAAAAGCATCAAATACCTTTATAATCCGGCGTCTTGATCTTCCTGATAATTTTAGGCAGTTCCCAGTTCCATCCAGACTTGTGTGAGGGACAGTACCGCTCCATGCAGGCGGTAAGGCGTAGCAGAGCCAGTTTCCTGAGGATGTGCAGCTGACCACAGGATAGAGAGGACATTGGACGGGATACTGAAATGTGGAAGAAAACTTTTATATAAAGAAATTACCTACATTACATTCTATCAATCACTTTGGATTTCATCATCATCGTCAGTAATTGTCCACTATTGGAGATAGGATAGGCCGCTCCTATGACACGCCAATGAGTTCGAACTTCAGCTATTTGTTTCCAACCGCTGTCAGCTTACTATATCATTGCTCCACCTAGCTGAAGGGCGTCCTACGCTTCCTTTACCGTGGTCTCCGCTCTAGAAACTCCAGATCGCATAGATGTGATGTGATGTGATGATATTCAATGCTCAATTTTTGTACATACTATCCACTCAAGATAAAACGAGCTACTGGTGGTGTGAGTGTCTTCAGAGATAAGGCGCTAAGGACTACTTCTAGTAGGCATTACTGTGAATTGAATATCATGCCGGCAATGGGCAATATATACATGATTATACGTAAGCTGGCTGGCAGTGGTTGGAAACAAATAGCTGAAGGTCGAGCTTAATGGCGTGCCATAGCAGTTGCCATATGTCCAACAGTGGACAGACGGCTGATGATGATGGTGATGAATGTGTATGCATATTTTGAAAATCGTGCTGAGTTTTTTTTTTTACGATTACTCGCAATGTGGGTTGCACATTACTAGTATTCTTGTTAACCCCTCCAACTAAGCTGAATATGAGTCTGGAGTGGGTTCACGTCAATAGTGCAATGGGTGGGGTGGCGATCGAACCCACGACCTCTCGATCGCCAGTCCGACACCCTATCCATTGGGCTATTGCCACCTTGCTGCTATTGCCGCCTTGCTTTGCCAGTTTGAAGCAGGTAGTCCATTTAGGTAGGTACTCACAATAGGAATCTGGGTCTTTCTGGTTAGGTTGTGGTTGCAGCGTGTTGTTAGCCTTAGGGCCACCATTGAGATTACTTGTTCTGAACGAGTACCATCTTTGGATGTTGTTTCTGTAAAGAAGCAGACATTTTTTTCTATTATTTTATATATCCAATTGAAATATGTATTTAAATACATACATAAAATCACGCCTTTTTCCCGTTGGGGTATACAAAGACTACTTCTTTCTACATGCTACGATCCTGACATACCTCTTTCGCTTCTTCCACTTTCATGAGCGCTTTCTTACATCCTAGTAACTATATTTTAATGCTGTATTTTATTGGTACCAAATAACATAATATCACCTTTACTATGCAGATATTTTTACATTTTATGATGTTGAGGGTTGATTAAGCATGAACTGACCTGATAGTATGGCGTGGACTAAAAGAGAGCCAGCAGTGAGCATGGGCTGATATTATAGTCATAGGATATTATTAATCAATGTCACTGGAGTAAGATTGACATCGAAAATAATTCGGCATTAATAAAATTATGATGCTAAAGGCGGCAACATAGCGATTTGTCCAATGACAAGTTTTCAAACGATCAGGGGTGGAAGTCTCTACATTGATAGCGATGCGTCCTGTCATTGCAAATGTCTAGTAGAAGGAGATGCAGCTAGAGAGTTGTTATCAGCATCTCTTTTCGTATCGACGATATATTATGTAAAGACTACCGACCCAGGGCCGGTAGTATAGTCTCTACATGAATAGCGATTAATTTCGTCCGCTGACCGTCGTTAAGAACAGAGATGCAATTATACTACTGTCTAGCTGCATCTCCCTTTATTAGGACGTTTGCGATGACAGAACGCATCGATAATAATGTAGTGACTGATTTACCGGCGAGCTACAAATCCTTATTCATTGACGTTATAAGAATATTCAAGGTAGGCAGCATATATATTTTTTATATTTCATAAGTTAGCTTTTGACCACTATCTCACCTGTTGGTAAGTGATGATGCGGTCGAAGATGGTAAGCACGCTAGGCCTAGAATTCAAAGACAAAAAAAAATGGTTACACTCTTACTCCATGTAACCTCCATAATCTTCTTGGTGAGTGACAATTATATGTTGATAGGCGACGGTAATCCAAAGGGTTATAATATATTGGACAGGTAATCACTTCCCATGAAGTCTTCTTGTAGGCTACCTACATAATAAATCGTAGATTCACAACTTGAAATCCACACTAATATTTAAAAAAAAAAACGTTTGTAACTCTGTCACTCTGTCTCTTTGTTACCTTATCACGCCTAAACGGACGATCCGATCTTACTGAAATTTAACAAGGAGATTCTTTATAGCATGAAGATGAACATAGGCTACTACATTTTTTGTGTACGTGAACGAAGTCGCGGGTATCAGCTAGTAGGTTATAAATACAACTACTCACTTTTTCCCCTTCATATCAACACTGTCATCGTCATCATCATTATCACCATCATGAGATCTGGATCCAGCTGAGTTAGGGCTGCTTTCCAGCTCTGAACTCCTTGACGCAGACTTGTCCCTCTTCAGACTTCTATCTCGAAACCTGGAAAGAAAAATTAAAAGAAGAATTAATGTTTATGTACTATCGAAGCATTCTCGTATTATGCCGACTTTCCATTCTAGACTTCCACGAATCCATCTAATTGCATCGTCCTTAATATAAGGTGACAACTTGAAATAAGTTGACCATAAATTTTAACCTTTTTTTTCACACAAGCTTTTGTAAAGATGTTAATATGTGTTAACATCATCATCATCATAATCAACCGGTATTAGTCCACTGCTGGACATAGGCCTTTCCCAAGTCATGCCACTGAGCCCGATATTCGGCTCTTTGTTTCCAGTTACTGCCCACCGATTTGCGAGTGCCGTCGCTCCACCTGGTCACAGGGTGTCCTAAGCTACGTTTACCGATTCGCGGTCTCCACTCAAGAACAAGTCTACCCGAACGGTTATCGGTCCTACGGCAGATATGACCAGCCCACTATCACTACAGTTTGCTAATCCGTTGAGCTATGTCTATCGCTTTAGTTCTCTAGTGAATTATGTGTAATGAAAAGTACTAATTATAACAATATATACTAACCCAAATTCGACTGTCCTACATTTGTCATTACGCCGCAGTCCCTTCAGCCCGGCTCCTTCATCAGATCTCGGTGGTACCATATTATTGCATTGTTACTGAATATCGACATACATATATACTTCCAATCGAACGTAAAGAAGGTTCCAATTTAGCTTCCAAGATTTGACACACACAAAGATACATAAGTACCGACTTAGCTACACGTCAAGTTAAATAAAAGCTTGTAAAAATAACTAAAATCCAGATCGTCGAGGTCGTTTTTGAGTTCAAGTGTATGATTTCGTTCTTCATCCAAAAGTGGATTGAAAGATATCTAGATAGCTTCTAGCTATAAATCTTCTTATTAAACAGTAGCAGTTACTTGAATTACTTTTTTGTTTGGGCGTCAATAAATAATTTCGTATTGTATTGCAAGCATTATAAGTAAGACGAAACATTTGATTTTACATTAAAGATGTCGAATGCAATCTCTCTCTCTCTCTCTCTCTCTTACGTCCTTTAATAGAAAATACAAAATGTGCCCCGAGCCCCGAAGCTTTGCCTAGAAGGAACGAAATTTCCTGCCGGAGTGTGTGTAAAAGTGATGACTAAAAAGTATCGTATCACTAATTCTGTCTTATATGCAAAATGTTCAGCCAAATAGACCGATTCGTTTAGCTTCGAAGACACAAATAAGCAAACAATCCGATTTCCAGTAATTCAAACCACTGCCACTCCAGTACAAAATAACTCTTAGAAACCATTTAAGCACCGCACCAAACAGTTATAAATCCGCGTCGAACGTGTCCAGATCTAAACATTAGCATGCCAATAACTCCGCAACTTTGACCGTAAACGTCTACAATCCGTGTGTCCATTATCTGGTACTCGTTAGTACTAATGGCTCCGGTTTAAGCAATTAGTCATTCGTAATGAGCTTGGAAGATGCTTTGAGTTATGGAGATTTGTTTGTCTACAATGGCTGCAATATGATGTGCGTATATCACTTGCAATTAGGCTTTAGAATATTTGAAGATATTGCTTTAGGTAAGATATTGAGGTGGGTATCTACATAAATCATATTGGGAGATTTTCATTCATAGATGATAACGTCGAATGTAGGCACTGCGGTAGTATTACTTATTTTTATGTCATATAGGCTGCATTAATGTAGCCAAACAATCTCATGATCATGGAAAATCAATATACGATTTTATAACATTTAAATTGTATACGGATAACGATACGGCGCAAATAAAAGCACTTAATGCTAAATACAGCTAGTATGAACATATTATGAGAAGAATTGAAGTACACTGTCTAGAAAGGTAATGGATATGAAAGTGGACGGCTATAGAGGAAGAAGAAGACCGAAGAAAGTGTAGATGGACTGTGTAATGGAAGGTATGTAAAAGGAGTAGATGCGACCCCAATAGAAGAGAAAGACTTGTTGCACCGACCCCATTTAAGTGGGATAAGGGAAGATAGATGATGAATGCTAAATATAGCATTAATACTAGTCAAAATTTTTCCAATAATATTATTTGAAAAATGTTGGTAATTTTTCCTACAAAATTTAAAAATCATAAAGCTACAGCCTCTAGAAAAATGTATCTTTCCAGGTCACATATGATGTCCAACTTACTTCTGTCCATCTTTCCCAAGGTTCAGCGAGCTCGTCCTGATGGCCTGCCGTCGATGCACCGTGTGTCCCGGAGACTTCTGGACTTCTCGGAGAACTTCCGGATCTGCCTTCAGTTCCACTGGGGATGGTGGTTCTACGTACACCTGAAAAGGGGTTTAAATGATAAGGTTAGAAGAATATTAACGTAGGATTTTCCAAAGTGAGCATAGAAGAACGATTGACATGGGATCTTTTAAGAATATGTATTGAGCATGAGCACATATAATGTTACCTAAGTGTTCTAGATACTCATCACCATCATTATTATTATCAGAGGGCTAGCCAGGGGCACTTAAGGTACGGCCACACCGCGGCGTCCTGCGATCTCAGTATTTTTCTATTGTTTTCTGATCGCGTTTGGTGTGAACTAGTCGGTACAAATACTACTGCGCTATCGGATCGCCGCCTAGATCGCGCACGCAGGACGCTGCGGTGTGTCCGTGTGTGTGACCTTTATATTATAATGCTACCAAAAAACTTACATAAACTTAAAATAAAAGTTATTTTGAAATCAACATGCAGACTCCAACGATAGCTCAGTAGCTTGAGATAACAATGTTCAGGAGCAAATTAAACTTGAAACAATGACATAATGCCGACAACTTTGGTAAGTTGACTAACCTCTGTCTGAGTATTATGATGAGTATTATGCTCCTTATAATAGTTATGCCTCCAACTCGCCGGCTGACACTCCGAGTCACTCAGTGCACTGGACTCTTCATTCCTCACTCCTCTATGGAATATCCTCTTCGCTCTCCCAAGCTTCGACTTCGAACTCTTATTGCTCGAGCCCATACTGCCATCTGACGCATAACTTGAGCTATCATCCCCAAATGGTGGATTAAGGACAAATGAAGGTTCTAAAGGACCTATTGGAGAAGGTGGCATCACAGTCATAGGTGAAGGTGGTTGTGTTCTAATAGCAGCAGCATGTGCTGGTGAACTGTGGAAATCAGGAAAAGGAAACGCCGTTGGTGTAGTAGGCGTCATGTCAATATAGCTCAAATCAGCATATTTATCCTGACTGACGTCTAGAAAATGAGGGGAAGAGACAATAACTTCTGTCCTGTTTTGCCGTTTTCTCCGGCGAGTCTTAAGGGATTCCACCCTTCGGAGTAGAGCTTTTGCGCCGTCTCGCAGTCTTTCGGAACCTGTTCTTCTGAAACGGGTGCCTGTTTCTTCTTCGTCTTCTTTGTCGCTTGGTAAGTGGATCATTTGCTGGCCTGGTACTGTTAATCTGTAACAAGATGGAATAGGTTTCATATGATTTGGTTAATACTTTTTATTATAAATAGTGTTGCGATATAACTTTTAATATACATTTTTAGAGTTTTATTATGTTACTGTATTTTCTTTTTAACAGCTAAAGTGCCTCTTAGACTATATAGACTAGTTAAGCCGTGTCCCTGTACTTTGTCCTCGTCAATAATTATTTCGAACAAATTTGTACGGAGTTACTTTCGTGTAAATAATATTAGGGAAAAACCTATAGATAGATCATAATTATGAAAAATCTCTCTTGATAATAATTAAAAACGTATTCAAATAAAATTAAGAATCTTTGCTCATAAAATTTTAATAGTCTGACGTCTGATCCATCTTCCTTTCAAAACATTATGACGAAAGAAAAACCAATTTGCCTAATGTACTTTTGCAGTACGCCCTAATTAGCAATTACCATTTCGCATTACTTAAAAGTTTATCCCACAACAAAGCGCTTCATAACTGGGAAAAGTTATACATAGATCCTTCAAAGTTGGTCATACATTTCAAGGGAAGTTTCTAAGTGCTAAGTTAGAAATTGGACAAACAAAAGTGGTTAGTGGGACTGTCCACAACGCTAACAGGTGCGGCTTTGCAGATTATCTACTGACTGAACTGTACTTCAAGTTTTGTGTTGTTGTGAACTGAACCTTTTCGACTTCACAGGGATGCATACCCTTGCTAAGTTATTCTCCCTCTTTTTAACCGACTTCAAAAAAAAGAGGAGGTATCTTCGATTCGAGCGAAATTCGACCGTATTTTTTTTTATGTGTGTTCGCGGATCGGAGTTTTCCTATTTTCTATCCCAGAGCTTAAGTCTTAGCCCTTGTGATACCCACTACCCAAGGACCGGTTAAGAGAGTCTCTAAATCCCTAACGGAATAGTGGTAGGTATACGGTGTCACCACGCTCAATGCTGCTTGTGGGATCCTCTGGTGTCGTACAAGAGATAAAATGTGCACTGAAAACTATTTCAGAGGATATTTATATATTTCGCTTTATAGTAAAAAGCTTCACTGTATACTCAGTCTTTGGAATCGTCAGGAGGTTCCTTTATGTGCCGATTATGCAGCTCTAACCAGTGTAACTAAGACCATATATATATATACCTCTGTTTGTAACAAACTAAGATTAGGCTAAGATGATTTTCTTTGAAATGTAATATAATAATAAAAACCCTAACTTGTCGTATAAAATAAGATTTAAAAACTTAAAGAACCAACTTCAAGTGCCGCGTTATTAATTTTCAGTGAAAAGTTTGAGGTGTTTATCTTCATATCTCTGGAGATACTTATCAGATCACGATGAAATGTCAATGGTACTACCCTTGGGATATCTCCTATCCAACAAAAAGTATCATCAAAATCGTTTCATAAACGACGAAGTTAGCCGCAAACACACATATATACGGTCGAATTGAGAAACCTCCTCCTCTTCTTTTGAAGTCGGTTAAATATTTGAAATGATAATATTATATATTATATATCATGAGATGTTAAAATCTTGTAAGCAAAAGGCTTCAGAGTCTAGAGCATCGCCGCAAAGTCGCCAGTTTATCGGTCTTTTATCGGATACATTTCGGGGAGTGTGCCTACCAACTGCACGAATTAATTCCACCGTCCCTCTTGTACCATCGTACTACCAGACGCACAGATATACGCCATCGATACATGGTTGATATTCCATTCTATAGAACAAAGCCCTTTGCATCAACATTTATCATACGCACAGCAAAGGAATGGAATTCCCTGCCAGAGTTTGTGTTTCCTGTGAAGTACAATCCGGGGTCTTCAAATCGCGAGTGAACAGGTATCTTCTAGGTAAGCGTGCTATATCGTCGATCACATATATGATCACATATATATCATCATAACATGATCACATCTTCACTTAACATCAGATGAGATAGTGGTCAAACGCTTACTTATCTTCAGTAAAAAAAAATGACTGGCTCGACATTTGAAGTCGGTTCTATTAGATTTTAAACGATCCTAAATTATCACTGTAACTTACTGTACGCGTTACAATAAACAACCTAAAAACAAAACACAATAAAAGTAAAAGAAAGTTACAATTAACAAACAAGTTAATTAACATTTACAATTATCTTATCTGTAAGGTTGCCGTGTGAATGTACAGTAACAGTTGTAAATAGAAACTAGCTTCACGCCCACGGCTTTGTTTTACTATCTGATTGGAATAATAATCATTTGAATTGTTTAGGTAGGTACCTTTGCTTAAAAATTCAACTGTATTATAAATTCTTTATTGCACATAAATAAGTACAAAACGAGGACTTAATGCTAAAAGCAATTTCTACCAGTCTAGTATTTTACTTTTATCTCGCTTCTGCCAAAAACATTACCGCCAATAACATAATTGCAAAAATATTATGTTTCTTTGAAGTGCACTTACTTTTTGAAGAACACTTTATATTTTTGTAAATTGTTAAACACAATCCAAAATTTCATCGTACCGACGGGACTCGAACCCGCACCCCCCGGATTACACGTCCAGGTGCTCTGCCAATTAAGCCACGGTTCGATACATCGATACGACGAAATTAGTGGATTGCATTTTGTTAACCCAATTATGCATTGGTGGCGCCATCTATGACTACTTATTACGTAAGTTAATCATTCGGAAGAAATCCTTACAGATTTCAAATCCGACGAGAGATGTTGCACTGCGTAAATCGAATATTATGTTTCTTTGAAGTGTCTCACACTTTATATTTTTGTAAATTAACAATGTTTAACAATTTATAATTGCTAAAGTCAGTCGTTTATTAAAATTAAAATGGGTCGGCCAAATTGTCGGAAATTTAAGATATGGTAGTACCACAGTCCTATGGATTGTAAAAGTGTGGTAGTACAAAGACTATTTTTTAAAGGTAAAGATCATTTATTTACATGAAGAAAAACTTTAACCAGGACATAACACCGAAACGCAACTAGTTTATTTCACTACTCTTAATTTCTTCTTGATATTTATAGACGTTGCGTAAAAAGAACTTTCTTTGTACTCCATAAAACATTCCCATACTCCTAACTTCGAGAACAATGACATATAATTCCATACACTTCCATACATCCCATCAGAACCCCATGATTGCAACAATGACTATAATTAAGTGGTCTAACGTTTTGTTCTACTTATCATTCTGTACTGGGCCCTTCACCTATCACGGTGCATTGCCAAACCTTAATGATACACTTGGGTCGGGTGGGGTGCCACTGCGAGCGGCTAAGAATGCGATGGACAACTTTTCACAATTTTTTGGATAAAAATTGTCTGAAGTACTGAAACATGCACTGGGTTGCGGGTGCACGTAATGGTTGGCAACCCTACATTAATCAGGGAAATTAAACATGTGTTTTAAGTGTGACGTTCGACGTCTAGATGAAAGCTGAATGGCTCTTTTTGTAAATTCAAAGCAATAAGTTATGTTTCTGTTATATCTATAATATTTTTTATTGAATATGATCTGTTTAATGTTATTTGACGTGTGTAAGTGCAAATTTTTAATTTGCCCATATACTGAATAAATGCTTTGACTTTGACTTGACTTTTCATACAAACGTAACATAAAAAAAAAATGTGGAATACAAAAATATTTCACATTGAAGCATCGACACGTGTTTCAAACAAACTTAACGGTCTTTCGGACTTAAAAATGACTTTTTCTAAGCTAACGATTGAATAGGATGTTTTTTTTTATATCACATAGGCTAGCGTTTAACCACTATCTCACCTGTTGGTAAGTGATGATGTCGCCCATGATGGAGCATGCTTTTCTAGAATAATTTATCTAAGCCCCTATGCTATAATACGTCTTGTTGTTTACTCAAAATGGTAACTTACAACGACATTTTAGCAAACTGCAATTCACGCATTTTTCAGCAAAGATGATCAGACACATTAATTTCTTCAATACGGTTAACTATTATATTAAGCATCTAGGCATTTTACATATTAGGCATTTAGCTTTGAAATTTAAGGGCAGAAAAAATTATTTTAAACTATCTTTGATAGACCAATATTTAAACTCTAGTACGGGAAAGGAAATCCACATCAATATTAACAATCGTAAAGGAAAACAACAAACACATACACTGTAGTGGTAGGATTTCTGCTAGTTAAACTGGTGCAGTGCCATCATTAACATGTCTAGTGAAATTTCAGGGTATGTGACTCAACAATCCGAAACGAAGTAATTCACCAGAGAACTAAAGTGATAGAAATAGCTCAATGGATTAGCAAACTGAAGTGGCAGTGGGCTGGTCATATCTGCTGCAGACCGATAAGCGCGAGGTAGACTGGCTTTAGAGTGGAGACCGCGTATAGGCAAACGTAGCGTAGGTAACCAGATGGCTCTACGAAATACGCAAAGCGGTGGGCAAGAGCCGAAGATCTGGCTCAGTGGCGTATTTTGGGAGAGCCTATGTCCAGCAGTAGACTGATACCGGCTGATTATGAAAATGATGATGATATTTCCCATCTAATAGCTTTTAAAAGGCGGCAATAGCCCAATGGATAGGGTGTCGGACTGGCGATCGAGAGGCCAAGCAAGCATATCTCGTAGCTTAGTTGAAGGGGTTAACATGAATTATAGTAATGTGCAACCCACATTGCGAGTAATCTTTAAATAAACTGGCCAAGTGCAAGTCGGACTCGCACTAGTAGGGTTCCGTACCACACTATAGTATTTTATAAGATCAAGCAAAAAATACCACCATCATTTTTCGCTAGCAAAAAATAGTAATTAATAAACATTTTATTTCTTATAATGCCATCTAACATTTAACAAAGGAGTTAGGGATCGACAATTCAAAATAACGCCATTTATGGGACGTTTACCTAACTAAGCGTTCATAGATGGCGTGAATTGCCGAAGAAAATACGTTTCTTGTATGGGGACCCTCTATTATTTTTAACTTTATTCTGTTTTTAGTATTTGTTGTTATAGCGGCAACAGAAATACATCATCTGTGAAAATTTCAACTGTATAACTATCACGGTTCATGAGATAGAGCCTGGTGACAGACGGACAGACAGACAGACAGACAGACAGACGGACAGCGGAGTCTTAGTAATAGGGTCTCGTTATACCCTTTGGGTACGGAACCCTAAAAAAGGGTAGGTAGGTAGGTAACAGGCAAAGTGACGCAGTGCAGTGACGCAAAATTCTGCCAATCCAGAGCTTTTGAACCAGTGTCTGTCATTAACTGACTTTATCACCTACCATCAGGCGAACGTTAAAAAGATCTACGTTTACATAGTTATAAATATGAAAATACGGGATTTATCGCGCCTAAAACGTTGAAAAAGTTGAAACTATTAAATATCTAGGTATACAAATAGACCAGCATTTAAATTGGCTTTCCCAAATTACCACCCTGTCCAATCGACTCAGAAAAATGATGCACATTTTCAAAAAACTTACAGTAGTCGCAGATGAAAAAACTATAAAAATGGTGTATCTCTCTCTATGCCAATCCATAATTAGCTACGGTATCGTATGCTGGGGAACAGCTGCCAAAACTCATCTACTAAGACTTGAAAGAGCACAGCGCGCGATACTGAAGGTAGCATACAGAAAACCGTTCAGATACGCCACGAATATGCTTTACAATGAAACTGGACATCTGACAGTCAGACAACTGTACATTATGGCAACAACATTGAGATTTCACAAAACATCTCTCTCCAGCATATCTGTCCGTGAAAGACCTTCTCGCCATAAAATGTGGGATTTACCATCTACAAAAAGCTTATTTGCGACGCGGTCTTTTGCATATAGAGGTCCGTATATCTATAGGACCATAGATAAACGAAACAATATCCTTACAGATACTCGTCACATCTGCAAACAAAAAATATTTACATTTCTCAAGTCCCTCAGTTATGACGAAACAGAGGCACTTTTCAAAGGTCCTAGCTAACAGTAAGGGCCTGTATCGTCTTGCACGGAGTGTCTTGCGCACTTGCAATGCGAGGCGATCCAGGCCCGCTGACCTATGTCATACTCGGACTCACATAATGTCACTGAGCCCTAGTCCACGAATTATAAAGATTAAAGAAATAAAGAGCACTTAAAAATTCAAATACAGTCATACTACACTGAATACACATTCTTTTTCATTTTCATACACACATTCTCTCATTTACTCGCTTACTCAATTACTCAGTCACTCAAATACATACCCACTATCACTCTCATTCACTCACTAACTCTCTTACCTACTTACACTGATATATACCTAAAAAATTGCATTGTGTATATGTATTACTCTAGGAAACTGTTGGAAAGAGCTACTAGATCTGGCGACACAGGAACTTTCCTAGTGCTGGATATAGGGTTTCCCACCACAGTAGGTATCTTATTTACTTCGCGTTACAGAACAACATATTATTATTTTGTTATTTAATTAACTTTTATTATAAGATCAAGTGGTTTTCATTTAGTTGATTTTAGTTGTTAAATAATTTATTGATTGCAACAATATAAATTTATAAACTCATAAGGCACAGCCTTTAACCTCATTTAAAACAACTAAATGATCAACATAATTTAATTATGAGATAAATGACAGATTTAAAAATTATGTTATGTTATAACATAAGTTTTGTAATTAGTATTAACATCATAACTGTAACCTACTCATTATCCATGTTAATGAAATAAATAAATAAATAAATAAAACATTAATTTTATTTAACTCGAAGTTAGGCGCGATAAGTCCCGTATTTTCATATTTATAACTATGTGTTCAAATCGCGAAAGTTTAAAGTTTACAATCTACGTTTACGTTCCAAAACCAGCAAATATGTATTCTATTCGCCATTCGCTGGATATGGCACCGAACCCCAACCTACGCATGACTTTGGCCCCGATAGCCCATAAAGGGCGGGCGGTTTTTTGGAGCGGAATGCTTTTAGTGCAAGATTAATTGGTTTAACGTTAAACTAAGTGGAAATAGAATGTAAGAGCATGTAAAACGCAACTTGTAATCTAACTACACAAGTTGTAGCGAACTAAAGGGGTCGGATAAAGGAATTGTATATGTAATATAGAAGCGAGTTTTACCTACTCTTACAGCACTATTTTTAAATTTTACTTTTTCACCGAAGGGTGACCGAAGTCTATAAAAATTCTAGATATTTGTCCTGCAGATAATATCTTAGGAAAAATATTAAGGGAATTGTGTAATAAGAAAGAAAACTTAACTTTTTCTATATAGAAGGTTTTTAATGTATTTGTATTATTTCATCATCATCATCATTATCAGCCAATTACCGTCTACTGCTGGACATAGGCCTCTCCTATGGCACGCCATTGAGCTCGGTCTTCAGCTATGTATGAATTATTTCGTTCCTTCAAATTTCGGAATTGACACAAATTATAAGATACTTGATCCGTGTAAACTACCGAGTAAATTTTGCCTGACTTCTAGCAGCACAAGAAAAACACTAAAACATATTACCTATAGGTATTATAAATAATAATTGATCGTTTAAAAACTAAACAATCGACTTCACATTGTGGCATATCTTTAAACGACCTCATACATTTTCATATATCATATATATACTCTTTTGTATTATAACGATTTGTTTCTTTATGACGGGTCACGTTGCCATGGGAACGGAAAAAAAACAAGAAAGTCAGTCTGGGAGAAAAAAAGGACAGAAAAACATAAAAATAATGAATGATAAATAAATTGTTGAAAAATAATAAAATGAGAAGCCAGCGCCGCACATGATGCCGCTGGCAAAATGGAGAATGTGGACGCAGGTACAAGATAAAGAAGTGGACGACATTTACAGTGTCTGCTGTTTGCCAATAGCATAGAGAATGTACAAGATAAAAGTGAAGATGTTCACAGTGGCAGCTTTAACGGCTTGGCAATAGCCGCCTGCCGCTATAATAATCAAGATGTGATTATTCGATTTTTCACGGAAAAATCTCGCCAGACGTTCAAGGCTTTGATGGGATACTTGTCTCGAAGATGTAACGTTATGAGCAGTGAAAGGAAGATAATCGGTGAACATTTTATAGTGTTATTTTAAGTAAAATTATAAATGTAATAACCTGTGTTCATATTTCCCCTTTTAGGTTCCATCCACATCAGGCGCTCCGTTACGTTACAACATGCCGTAGTTTTTGAGTCACGGAGTTAAATACCTTAAACTTTTTGAGGTATTTAATCCCATATCTCTGGATAATTACTGGTCAGATCTCGATGGATTGTACCATGAGACCAAAACAGAAAGTATAACTCTCGAACAAAGAGGAATTTTCCACATCGGTACATAGTAAATGACGGAGTTCCAAGGTAACAAACTGAAAAAAATAAAAAGAAGCGAATTGAGAACCTCGACTGTTTTTATTTTTTTAAGTTACCTTTTTTCACCTCAATTTTGTTACTGAAAATGACCATTGCGGCATTTTAATATACAAAACGAAAAACTCCGACATTTAAGTCGGAGTTTTTCGTTTTGTACGATCTTACATTATTTGAAGTCACAGAGCACATAAAATTTAACAAATAAATCTTTCCGGGCTGCATCGCAGTACAGTAACTACAGTAACACGCTAAAAGCACTTGACTTCACAGAGTTTTGCCCACGTTTTACGAGCTAAAATATCTGTCAATGTCATAGGCAAATGACAATGACATCGCTTACCAGTCTAAAGCCGGCGCCAGACATAGCTCAAACATTTGGGCACTTATTTACTTAGCACGGGTATTTGAGTATTTGTTCAAAGTTTGCTCAAAGTTTGAACAAAGTTTGGCACTGCCATTTGGTGTCGGTTTTTCGAGCGCACATCAAAGCGTTCAAAGTTCGAAATTGCAAAAAGTGTTGTTTGCAAAGTATGTATGGCAGGTACCGCAAATAAGTGCTCAAATATGTGACAAAGTATGTGACGAAGTCTGTCAAACATTTGTTTGTGTCTGGCGCCGGCTTTAGCGAAACGTCTAATTTGTACTATTACACAACAAAAAAAAAAATCAACGCATCGTAAACAAACCACAAATCAAAATAATGACAGTAACCGCCTACGAACTTAACAAGACAAACAAAGTAACAAAAGATCTTAATTTCATATGAAACGAGAGCCATCAGTGCGCCAGTTAGACAATCTATTGGGATCAATACACTTAACATTCCTATCCATCAGTGGAATGAATATATGAGGAATGATTTGGTGTTGCCAGTTGCCACTACAGTACGTAGGAGGTTGCCACGTAGGTTACAATTACATACCTACATATTTAGATTTTTTAACAGACTTCAAAAAAAGGACGAGGTTCTATTGTTTAAATATACGGTCGAATTGTCGGCCGTATATATATTTTTTTAGTTTGTTCGCGGATAACTTCGTCGTTTATGAACCGATTTGATTATTCGTTTTTTGTTGGAAAGAAGTATCTCCAGAGATATGGAGATAAACACCTCAAAATTGGTACTGAAAATTAATAGTGCGGCATTGAAGTCGGTTCTTTTTAGGGTTCCGTACCCAAAGGGTAAAACGGGATCCTATTACTAAGACTCCGCTGTCCGTCTGTCTGTCTGTCTGTCTGTCTGTCTGTCTGTCTGTCTGTCTGTCTGTCCGTCTGTCACCAGGCTGTATCTCATGAACCGTGATAGTTAGACAGTTGAAATTTCTGTTGCCGCTATAACAACAAATACTAAAAACAGAATAAAGTTAAAAATAATAGAGGGGGGAATAAATCCCCATACAAGAAACGTGTTTTTTTCGGCATTTCACGCCATCCATGAACGCTTAGGTAGGTAAACGTCCCATAGATGGCGTTATATTGAAATGTCGATCCCTAACACCTTTGTTAGACGTTAGATGGCGTTATAAGAAATAAAATGTTTATTAATTATTATTTTTTGCTGGCGAAAAGTGATAGTGGTATTTTTGCTCGATCGTATAAAATACTGTAGTGTGGTACGGAACCCTACGAGTGCGAGTCCGACTTGCACTTGGCCAGTTTATTAGTTTTTTAAACTTTTATTTATTTTAATCATCATATTCTTCTAGGATCACAATAGCTACACATATTTTAATACAGATATATAGTATCTTAGTACCTATAGCTTTCAATAAATCACATTTCATTGCTCAGTGCTCGTCGCGATCTCGCTGCGTGAACTCCCGAGGATGTGCATCGGACATGCATGAAACATAGGTCGAGACAGTCGACAACAAACAGTAGTGAGTATAATAGTCGGTGTTTTATAATCATGATTCAAACTCACGATAACTATAAATCTAAAACACATTTCATTGATTTCAATAATAGTAAAATGGAAATCCAAATTCAATTGGCACTCGTATAAATTAAACTTCTTAAGTGCATTTCATTTCACCGCGCCTCTCAGTTTACTTCCACAGACATAGATTTGGACCGACACCGCAAGTCACTTATTTTGTAATTAATAAATGCACAAAACACAACACAAGTAATTAATGCACAAAAGCCCAATCAAATTGAATGTTCTTCCAAAGGCACGTTATGGTGCCCTTAATTTGACATTCGACAATAGATGTCAGCAATCTCAGTTCGGCTATTTTTATCCGACTTCACAAAAAAGGAGGAGGTTCTAAATTCGTCAGAATATTTTTTTTATGTATGTTCACCGATTACTCGAAGATGCCTAAACCGATTTGAAAAAATATTTTTTTGTTTCAAAGACCCTTTTTCAAAGTACCCTTCCCAGGTGGTCCCATTTAAATTTTAACGAAATCGGTCCAGCTGTTTTTAATATATCAACATATGTATTACGATGCATTTATATACCACGATGACATGCTACGTACTGCTGGCTACTTTGACTAGCACGACGTTTGAAGTCAGTTCTTTTCGTTTTTTAAACGATCTTAAATCTTTTTTTTAACCGACTTCAAAAAAAGGAGGAGGTTTCTCAATTCGACCGTATATATATGTTTATTTTTTTTATTTTTTTATGTTTGTTCGCGGATAACTTCGTCGTTTATGAACCGATTTCGATTATTCTTTTTTGTTCGAAAGGAGATATCCCAAGTGTGGTACCATGGTAATTTTATCGAGGTATGATAAGTATCTCCAGAGATATTGAGATAAACATCTCAAAATTGGTACTGAAAATGAATAGCGCGGCATTGAAGTCGGTTGTTTTTTAGTTTTTAAACGATATTATTATATTCATTATAGATAAACGTTTGACCACTATTAGGGTATGATGTTGGCTGCTAACCAATTTGGTTAACAGGCCGCATTAAAACTCAAAGAACCGAGTACAACTGCCGTGCGAGACAATCTCAGTTGCATGTCTTAATGTATTTCTTTTCATATTTAAAAAAATATCCATCAGATTTTTTTATCCTACTAGACCATCCTGCAATCTATATACATACCTTTACATATAACAAACAAATAGTTCTAGTTGAGGTCAGTTCAAAAGTCACAGTTAATTTTGCTATTTTATACGTAGGTATAAATAATAAATCAACATTCACACGATTTCAATACTTTGGCAAAGACGTCATAAATCGACACGATAGTTCACTAGGAGCGTCTAGTTAAATCTACGTTTGTACTTCTCCTAACCAGTAGTACAGATTATATAATAGTTACTACGTAACCAGTAGGGCTCTGGTTGTACTATTCATTACTCTGTGGCTCTGGCTAATGGCTGACGCCTCCGATTCTATACATGGCAAGGTATTTAGATTACATTGTAATGTAGTTAACGTCTATCATATTAATGGACGGCCTGTTATTATTTGATTGTTTAATGGCGTTACGATGGAAGTCTGATTGTCAGTTATTTATTGACTTAGCGCTAGATACGGCTGACGCTCCAGGGCATTTAGTTCAGTAACATTATACTCTTGGTTTGTTTGTTTTTTTTTTAACTGACTTCACAAAAAGGAGGAGGTTCTCAATTCACCTATATTGTAATTTTTTTTAAATATTTGTTACCTCAGTACTATTATACAGTACTATTCATTTAGTAACCGATTTGAAAAAAATATTTTTGTTTAAGAGAGTATGCTTCCCGTCTGTTTTTTTTAATACTTTATAGACTAGCGTTTGACCACTATCTCACCTGTTGGTAAGTGATGATGCAGTCGAAAATGGTAAGCACGCTAGGCATAGAATGGGAACTGGCTCTCAAGGATAGCTGCCGGAACACATTAGTTGTTTGGTGACAGATTTTCTAACTTGAGGATGGTAGCTGGCCAGGCGGACACTAGATAGTGTCCTACCACCATGTCCCAAAGTAATTCATCGAGATCTGATAAGTAGGTTATAGAGAAAGGATATGGAAACGGGATATGGAGATAAATACCTCAAACTTACTGCTGCAAATGACTAGCGCGGCACTTACAGTAGTTTTTTTTTCGTTTTGTATCCGATCTTAAATTATTTTGCTTCTGAACTTGAAGACACAAAATAACAACGTTTCAAATAAACTTAAAAGAACTGATTTCAAATGATTTCATTGCGAGTAGTTTTTGTTGTGGCTATTTCACTCTATCTAATTCAATTGATGTATAATCGAAGAATCCCGAGAGTCGTTTTTAACGGCCTTAATAGCGAAGGGTGTTGACCAATATCTTGGAAAACTCGCCAAACGGCTGGATCATGGACCAAATACAGGCAATACTCCTTAACGCCACCGTCATCGTCAGGAGGTTTTTCTTTCTGCAACACGAAAGGTACGACCACACCGCGTGCGCGAACTAGGCAGCGATCAGATAGCGCAGTAGTATTTGTACGACGGGTTCACACCAAACGCGATCTACGGCGATCAGAAAACGATACAAAAACAGATTGCGAACGCGCACGCGGATGCACGACGCCGCGGTGTGGTGGAACCTTATCCAGCGGATAGCTTGGGTACTGCCCCGCTGTCTCACTCAGACTCAGCGGTGCTCTAGGCCCTATTATTTTGATTTACATTTTTATAGCCAGTGGCGCATCTTGGGAGAGGCCTACGTCCAGCAGTAGACTGATACCGGCTAATTATGATGATGGTTTTTATAGCAAAGCAGTATAGTTAAAATTGCATATGTAGTAAAACAAAAGGTAAATATGTATGGTAAGTAATAACATGTACTTACAAGTCTGGTTCGACATCAGTGTAGTGCCCATCAGCATCCACCAACCCCACCCTGATGGTGGGTAGCGTCTCATCCTCATCATCTTCTATTTCTCCTCTCGCTTCCCGCGCCTCTCTCTCTGCTAACGCCCTGGCTGCTATCACCTGAGAATGAAATAAGACTCTTTATATTTATAACCAGCGTGGCGGTTAGGGCATTCCTCCCAAAGATTGAAAGTCACACACAAAGCCAAGGCCCCAAGGCAGTGACTGAAAAAGAAGAGCCAAAGATCGGGCTCAGTGGCGTATCTTGGGAGAGGCCCAAGTCCAGCAGTGGACTGACACAGGCTGATGATGATGATGATGATATATATAAATATAGCCAAGTGCTGTGTCCTGCCGGAACACCGTAAGATTATGGCGGCAGATTTTCTTCTTGATAGTGGTAAGCTACTTTTTGGTAGCAAGTCAGGCGGAACATCGATATGATAATGTTACTGCCACCTGTAGACAAACACCCGTGCTAGGATTGGAACCGGCGACCCCTCACTTAGAAGTCAATCCAGCTACACTCACTTCGAGCATTTACCAATGGAGATGTTAACGTTGTAATCCGCAAACATTTTTTTCTGCCGATACTTACGGGGGACGAGGTAAACACGTATTGCACACACACACATCACTCACTTTAACGATCCCGCACACTAGCTTGAAACACGCACACAGTATTAAAAATAAAGCGTAGTTACGCACGTTCATATGGCCAAAAATGGCTATATGGCCAGCAGAGGGGTACGCTTTGCGTTAACATCCCCTTTGGTAAATGCTCGAAGACCACTCAAGTTATAAAATCTGTCGCCAAATATCTAATGTGTTCCGGCAGCTATCCTTGAGAGCTAGTTCACATTCTAGCGTGCTCACCATCTTCGACCGCATCATCACTTACCAACAGCACCACCTGTTGGTAAGTGATCGAGTTGGTAAGTGGTGAAGTTGATAAAGTGAGAGATAGTGGTCAAACGCTAGCCTATAAGATATTAATTGCGAATGCTCAATGCCGTGTTGTATCACCACCAACATCTGGATTTATTTCATCGTTCAGTAATAGAGTTTCACAAAGTTCTTGCTATGTTTGTGGAGTCATTCTCGGCTTCTCTTAGCAATTTATAAATGGCGGTGTATGTTGATTTTAGTTAGATAAACGGAACTTATTTTAATTTATATTATTTTTTTGTATGTATTGATAACTTGGATGGATGAATTGGGAAACTGTTAGGCCCATCTAATGTACGATAAATTAATAAATAAATAAAAAAATATATTAAAAAAAACTATCTGTTACGCCAACGGTGTTCTAAAACTCGGGAATAATGTGGGTTGATAATGAATGAAGAAATGTCGTTACCTGTAACCTTCTCTGAGCTTGTGGAGTGATCTCTACAACCCTCGACCACCTCCTCGACTTCCTCTCATACTGCCATTTGTCGCTCAGCGCGCACTGGTCATCATCGGAGTCATTCTGTGGACAAACAGCATAAATTAGTTCCTGGAACACCATTCAGCCAATCAAGAACTATATCAGTGATTCGGTGTCACATTTATTTCTAGGTCACACACTAGGAAACGTGATTGTAAATAATTTTAAGAAGCACTCTAATTCGAGGTCTCTTTTTGAAGGCTATTTTCAGGTTGGTTGCATTAGATTGTGATGTTTGTCTGATTTTAATGTTGAACTGTTGAACTATTACTTGTTCAGAAATCAACCTGATGAAAATCGTATGAAAATTCTCAATATAATTAACTTCTTACAATCAAGGTAAGTTAGCAAATCGCTATTTCAATTCGTATCTCAATAGGCGTTTTTGATAGTTTTCGTAGTATTTAGGCTACCGACTTGCTAGGGAAGTGCAAGATTGTAAGACCAGTGATTTTTTCTATAACTTATCCTATAGGCTAGCGTTTGACCACTATCTCGCTTGGTGGCAAGCAATGACGTGGTCGAAGACGGTGAACACGCTAAGCCTAGAATACTTTGACTCTCAAGGGCTATGTGGTGCCGGAACACCGTAAGGTTCTGGCGGCAGATTTTTTATTTGATGGTGATAAGATACATTTTGGCAGTAGTAGAAGTCAGGCGAGACTTCAATGTAATAAGCTCCTACAGTAGAATCGCTAAGGCATCGCACTACATTTTTGATAAAAGTTTAGATAATTAGATACTATGCCCTTGAGTTAATTAGCATAGAATCTAACAAAATTAAGTATATTGTGTAGTCATAGTAACACTGTTAAGTTTAATTTAAAAAGATGAAAGCGCCACTTGCTTATTCACAAACGTTTAAAATCTTAATTTATTCGTTGATTTATTTACAGTGAAAGCAAATTGTAACTTAATTTAAAGTCGCTTTACCGACGTGGGGGTAAATTAAATTCAATTAGAATGAATTATGTACGTCTAAGATGTGGAGTTATGGGACAATTGTGTTACAGACATTCGCAAAGCGATGGGCAGTGACTGGAAACAAACAAGCCGAAGATCCGGCTTAGTGGCGTGACTTGGGAGAGGCCTATGTCCAGCAGTGGACTGATACTGGCGATTTGTTTTTTTTTTACACCAATCTGGGTAGCACTTGATCACTATATCACCTGATGTTAAGTGATGATGCGGTCGATGATGGAGCGTACTTACCCAGAAGATACCTATTCACTCGCGATTTGAAGACCCCCATATTGTACTTAACCGATTACTGATTATGATGATGATGAGTGTTACAGATGGTTAACAAAAAAATAACACAATATTTGCTTCTAATATGACATTACTATTGACAATATTGTATAATACTATTTATTGGTAATAACGTTAAAAATCTTCATGCCAAATGAATACGGCAATTTACTTCCGGATAGGTTAGGTTAGATATTGGAATGTGCGGCGTACTATGCAATCTATGTCAGTGGTGTGCGTGCTGTACCTGAAGATACCTGAAGCTATTTAAATTGAAGAATATCTTACTACTAACAATTTAACTTACTCGCAAATGTACTCTGTCGATAAGGCCGTTCTTACAGTCATTTATTTGTAGTGAGCATTACTTATTCGAGCGGTAAGAACTCGTATTTTAGCCAATCAAGATTTTGCAGTCAAAAATTACAATATTTCCCACTTATTTTGCGGGTAAATAAAGTTCCAGCTTAAGGAGGAGCTATTCGAAGTCTGTTTCATTAATTTGCTCTTAAAACTGTTGCAAAACAAGTAGACAAATAATGGCCGAAAATAACCAAAACCTTCCTCTATCTCCTAACCTACTGACTCATTCAGACTGTTCGTGAATTCGGCTTCAACTCTTAATTGAAATGGTTTGTCATCGAATGAAGTAATTTGTTTCGGATTAACTGGTAAACCAGCGTTAGCACCTGTTTTGAAAACTGATGGACCAATTTAAACTGTTCAATCTCTGCGTTGCGCGTCCAAATTGACCAATTATTGGAACATTGGAATAACTTCTGTCTCGTCTTTACTATGTTTATTCCATGGAATTTATTAGACTTCAAAGACGGAGGGATTGGAAATGAAAGAGTTTATTGATGTTTTATTCTTTAACAGTCTACTAAACAAATGTCAATTTAAACAGAAAGGGAGCTATTGGATGCCTTTATTTAGTAACAAGAACAGATAATACTTTAGAGAGAAGGTAAAAAAGTTATAAATTTCAGGGCTATCTTATCTACGCTTAAAGGCTTCAATGTTTTATTCATAGGTATATAGTTTTAATAAGATTAATAGAGCTAAAAATTAAGGTATCGTTATTGATATTTTGTAGGAAAAATAAAGATGATTCTTTATATTATACTAGCTGGCCCGGCGAACTTCGTACCACCTAACAGACAATGAATGTTGTGTTACCTTTTAGATGAACCTAATTTAGGCTTTTATGAACATAATACAACGAATACAAAATAGATATTAAGTTTAGTAATGTATTATGGCACTTTGATTATCAAGTAAATAATCAAAGTTGTGGCAATACAGAAATAAAATAAAAATACAACAATCAAGTACTTCAACCGCGTGTCAGCAAGACATGATGCAATGAAACAATGTTAATATAGTTATAGATAAGTTATTAACTTGAAATTAGTTCGATTGAGTTTAATTTTAATTGTAAAAATATAATCACCAGTATTTAATTTTAATTCTGAATAAGTATAGGTACTTACTTCATTAATAACTGTCTAATATTTTTTTGCCTTATGGATAAGACTGTATACATACGGCATTCATAAATTGGCTATCACATTCTTGCAAATCTCTGTATTTACCTACATTCTGACAAAATATAAAATTGATTATATAGGCATTGATTATGATTATTATTGTCTTGATGGCTTGTAATCATAATTTTTTAAAGTTTCGTTATGTCTCCACACGATGAGTGTATTTAGCCAGTGTCAAGTATTAAAATTCTTCAAGTTTTTATCAAAATTGATATCGTCTTAGAGATGGGTTAAAGTAACATTTCAGCTCAGTTTTCAAGAAAAAGTCTAGTCTAAGTCATACCTTCAGTAAAAATGTGGTGTTTACTGAAGATTCTCAGTGGAATTTTGGTGAGAACGCAAATAGCATGTTTTTCAACATTGTGCTGTTTCCCTACACTCGCACACATTCACCGGCACTTAATGCTTAATAATCCACATTTATTACACATTAACACACGGAAGAACACCAGTTTTAGGAAAAAATACAATGAGATCACACACACTTTTCCACGTTCCCGCCAAAAACTCGTAAGCATACATTTCTGAACGCACGCATATTTGACAATCAATAAATATGTCATACAATTGTCATTACTGACTTGAAATCACAAAAACTTGAGTAGTTTTGTACTTGACATTGGCTAAATACACTAATCGTGTGGAGCGATGACCCTTATTAATTTGCGGTTTACCGTATCGACGGAATAAACAATTGAACATCAAATGATTGGCAGATTTTCAACCCAGGAACATTTTTGACAAAATAATTTGTCTTATATATTTTTTTAGGTCAATTATTCATTGTTTTTAATACTTATTATCCTATTCCTGACAAAGGCAAATTCATAAATACAAAAATCATAAAAATCGGTCCAGCCGTTCTTGAGTTATAAGTGTAGTAACTAACACGACTTTCTTTTATATATATAGATATCTTATAGGCTTGCGTTTGACCACTATATCGGCTTGTAATAAATGTAAATGTAAGTGAGGTCTAGTTACATTCCTAAAACTAGAGTTCTTATGCGAATTTACGTAGAAAAAATATGTTATGTAGTCACAAAAAGATTAGGATAATATACTTCGTTCAAAAAGAATCTATTTAGTACTATAAAAGAGAACCGACTTCAAAGTCGAAGTACTTAAAGTGAGTACCGCATTTTCCTTTTTATTATTATCGATGCATACAGTCGAACATATAACCTCCTCCTTTTTTGAAGTCGGTTAATAAATCAATTAGTCTCCGAACTTGTTTTACTTTTTGTGTTTTCACATTATCGTAATTAGTCCTCACAAATTCGACCATTGTTTCCAACATCCCAAATAACATTTCATCGTTCCACTCAATCCAATTCACTCACTTCCGGTTTTTCGGCACCAATATTTCAGTAACTTTCGACGAATTTAAATCGACATTGTTATTCTTATAAATGGATTGAACAAAACGTCCCTCAGGATATTGTCAGAGGTAGGGAAATTGGTTTTATATGGAAGATGTGTACCTAAATTATCTTTTGTTGGTCTTTTCTCTTACTAAATAATATTTTGTTGTTATAACCGAGTAGCTCAATAAAATCTGAGAATTAGGTCATTTTTTTACTTCTGAATAAAAAGTAGGTACATACCTACTTTTATTCAGAAGTAAATTGTTTTAATGGATAAACAAGCAATTAAATAGAAACGTGCTTGTTTGGAAATCAAAACCATTGTTTAAAATATGAACGTAAGTTCGTTTATTTGTTTGTTTGAGACTTCTTCACAGTCAAACGGCTGGACCGATTTAGCTGAAATTTTGTACAAGGATAGCCAGTACTATGGATTAGGTCATAGAATACTTTTTAACGCAGGCGAAGCCGCGTGGCACAGCTAGTAGATTACAATTTTTAAAGTTTTTCTTTCGTGTTTGGTATCGTATTTTTTTAATTAACCGCCATATAATTTTGCCATACGGAACTTTTTGTAAACAAGTACCTGTTTACAACAAATACTTGTATATAGCTAAATACTAATAAAGAGCACAAATTGTGGATGAAGGTAAATACAAAGCCGCCAACAAGGCCCTATAGGAAATCACAATGGATGTCAACCTTGGTCTTACATTTGATAATGAGGTAACGAAGTACAAGGTCTTCTATTAAGTAGGGCGTAGGGTCTTCGTTGTTTTTATATAACTGGTACCTTTTGTTATGCTCTTCAGACCTAAACTATTCTACCAGCAATGTTCATCCAAATCAGTAGAGTCGATTAGCTATAAAGAACAAACAAGCTAACCTTCGCAATTATAATATCGATGGTGATGGCTCTACACACATAATATAGAAATTATGTGTCCACACTACAGTAACAGAGAGTTATTAAGTAAAGTCAAAGTCAAGTCCAAGTCTATGTCACATTATTGCTGCTTTGATTGAACTTGGACTATGACTTGGATTATCAACGCAGACGTACTTGGGACTGCCAAGCTATGTCCAAAAACATTTTATCTAGGTTCTACATTACCCAAAAATAAGCTAATCGATGTCATATTTTTTTACCCCAAAAATGTCTTAGGCAATACTTATTTAAAGAAAAATAAAATAAATCATTGACAAAATTCCTCACAATATTCCTATTATTCCATTATTTTTTAATTTATTTTTCATTTAAAAAATAATGGAAACCTAAGTCTTGATGAATATTGATAGAGGTGACACATAATTTGCTCCATTTATTAGGATTCTTTTATTCCTTTATCAACTCTCTTTCTATTACATACGGGACAATCACCAACATAATTTCACACCGGAAACACAAATATCCTACTTTATATCAGAAGCATTCAAAAGACAAAAGACGATCATTCATCATATCCACCATTAATCACCTGATAATCTCTCCGACATTAACCAAAGCATATCAACTCAATGAAACCTGCTCTGTCATACACTCGTTAACACTAACTACACTTCAATAGACGCAAATTAATAATATTATCTAACAATTTGACACATTACTGGCAGCCCTTAAGAGATAGCCGTTTAAATTTGAACTTTGCTTCAATAACAATAAAAGCGTTTTACAAAATTCTTCATTCGAATTTAAACCGAACTTTACTGTGTTCGATTTTAAACATAGAATTCTTTAAGATCTTAGATGAAATTGATACATAGTAATTTAAACGTTATTGCGTTATAGATAAGGATAGTTTTAGTCTAATGGTAAGGTTTATAATACCAATTTGGCGGGATGATGCGCGGAAATTGAGAGATAATATCGGATGTTTGGATACTCGTTAACACAAGTGATTTATAGTTTTCAATAACTAAAACGATAGTAAAACGCTGTAAAGATATATTTAACAAACTATTGATCGCTGTTGACAGATGATTGATATGTTGACGGGACAACAAATAGTAGATAGGTATCTAAGATACACAGGAGTTTAGGTGTAAATAAAAAAATAAATAAATGTAAAATGTCTCTCATTTTCGTTATTGGCTATCTTCGTCAAAGATTATTAATAATATATTAATAATATAATATCTTAGTAATAATATAATATCTGCCGCTTCAAACTTGCGATCGAGAGGTCGTGGGTTCGATCCCCACCATGGTTCATATCGATGATCCCCACTCGTTGTACTATTGACGTGAACCCGCTCCAGAAACAAGTATATTGCCTAGGAGGGGTTTAACAAGACTACTAGTAAAGTTTTTTTTTTTTTTTTTTTTTTTTTTTTATAAGAAAAAAAAAGATTACTCGCAATGTGGGTTGCACATTACTAGTATTCTTGTTAACCCCTCCAACTAAGCTAAATATGCTTGTGTCTGGAGTGGGTTCACGTCAATAGTGCAATGGGTGGGGTGGGGATCGAACTCACGACCTCTCGATCGCCAGTCCGACACCCTATCCATTGGGCTATTGCCGCCTTAAAGTGCAACCCACATTGCTAGTAAGCTACTACTTTAAATAAAACTGGCCAAGTGCGAGTCAGCATCGCGTCTCTTATCGCACACTTAGGGAGGGTTCCGTACAATACGAAACAAAACAGAGTTTCAACCTCATATATTTGATTAATTGATATTACCAACAATATTTGGTTTGGTCGCGATCTAGAAAGACGGGGCTCGTTTACTAGCGCCATCTATGTCATTTTGCCGAAACTAATTAGATAGATGGCGTTTAAAAACACGTTTTTTGTATGGGGACCCCCTTTAATTTTTAACTTATTTTTATTTTTAGTATTTGTTGTTCTAGCGGCAACAGAAATACACCATCTGTGAAAATTTCAACTGTCTAAGTATCACGGTTAATGAGCTATAGCCTGGTGACAGACAGACAGACAGACAGACGGACAGCGGAGTCTTAGTATTAGGGTCCCGTTTTACCCTTTGGGTACGGAACCCTAAAAAGGGAAAAGAAAAAATATCAACATTAAAAAATATCAAAATATAACCTTGTAAATCTTGTAAATTATGTACATATATTATTTGGGCTAATAATAGGCCGTTTCATTCCTTTAGTAGTAGAAAAATTAACAGTAAGTTTATGATATACACATGCAGAATAAATATATAAATCGAAGATAAATGGGTGTAAAGGCATATTTATGAAGTAAATATTTTGAACTTTTCTATTTGGCCATTTGTGGAAAATAAACAATTCAACCGAAAAATTCTGATTGAAAATATTAAACAAATAATTATTTTGTATCCCGACTATCGCAAGCAAATCCATGGTATGCAGATAGTGTGTGAGAGAATAAACCAAAAATAAAGGCTAACATTGCCTTTTTAGCGGAGCTTTTATTATGTAAACGACTGTACAATGTAAATGACTTGACACAATCTTCAAATAATTTGAAAATGGCGTGCGGCGCGTTATCGCAAAATTTATTATTATTTAGTTTTTAGGGTTCCGTACCCAAGGGACTCTATTATTAAGACTTCGGTGTCCGTCCGTCCATCCGTCAGTGGGCTGTATCTCCTTAACTATAATAGGTAGTATCTTGATATTACAGAATTTGGTATCAATATGGCCGCTAGAATAACATAATAACATTAATATATACAATATATATATGTCGCAGCATCGGCACAACGGCGCCATCTATTGGAAACGCCAAGCAGCTCCAGACAGCTGCTTGGGTGTGGTCGATGCCAGTGGTGACGTTTGACATTTGATTTTTGACAGTTTGACCGTAGGACTATTAGCTTTTCTGTGGTTTGACAGTCGAGACGGGACTTGACGGGACTAAACTGAACGTCATTCTGTGTTGAAAGGTAAGAGCGAGCGGTCGCACGAACGCCACGTGGCATCGAACTCACCGCGATTCTAATACTAATCCATCCGGTTAATCTTTAAACTGATTTTCAATCTATTTACGCATTGGTAAAACGAACGATTGTGTTATTTTGGGTTTTCACAATGTCCGAACACTCTGATAACGAGTCTCCCGAACGAACCTCCGTTATATATATATATATATATATATATATATATATATATATATATATATATATATAAATATTACGTATTTTCAGGCGTTTTATACTCGATCTTACAAACGGTAATAGATAGACATTAGAAATTGTCACAGTGTGTGTAAATTATGGCCACTATAACTACAAATAATAAACATATAGAAAAGTAATCTTAGTAGATTTGTTTCTGCCTATAAATTTATATATTTATTTATCGATCTATTATTCATACTATTTATTATACAAATTGACGTTTATTGTTTTGTACCAATAATTGTCCAACTTCATTGACATTAATAATCATAAATATTATATATATTAATAGTAGATTTGTAGCATGTAGTTGTAGTGCTCTATTTTTAACCGACTTCAAAAAAAGGAGGAGGTTTCTCAATTCGACCGTATATTTTTTTTTTTTTTTTTTATGTTTGTTCGCGGATAACTTCGTCGTTTATGAACCGATTTCGATTATTCTTTTTTTTGTTCGAAAGGAGATATCCCAAGTGTGGTACCATGGTAATTTTATCGAGGTATGATAAGTATCTCCAGAGATATTGAGATAAACATCTCAAAATTGGTACTGAAAATGAATAGCGCGGCATTGAAGTCGGTTGTTTTTTAGTTTTTAAACGATATTATAAGACATATTGTTACGGTGGTACGGAACCCTTCGTGGCGAGTATGACTCGAACTTGACAGGTTTAATCATTTATTCTTCAAGGTCGACGATGTCTTGTAAAGGTGGATCAATATTACAGTAATGTACTTAATAATAATTTAAAGTCGCAAGTTAAGTTCCAATTCACTGTTTTACACGTAGGTAAGTAGTTGGGAACCTTGAGATGTTCCAACCATCAGGTATATGGTTATTGCCTAAATTAGCACAAGTGCCTGTGACAAATAAAACAAAATGGTTGCTATTTTATCATGGCGGACAGTTTTTTTATTTTTTTAACCGACTTGAAAAAAAGGAGGAGGTGTTTTTCAATTCGACCGTATATATATATATATATTTTATGTTTGTTCGCGGATAACTTCGTCGTTTATGAACCGATTTTGGTTATTATTTTTTTGTTGGAAAGGAGATATCCCAAGTGTAGTACCATGGTAATTTTATCGAGGTCTGATAAGTATCTCCAGAGATATTGAGATAAAATACCTCAAAGTATTTTGGTAATTTTGGTAATTTATATTTTTCTGCTCTGACAGTGACACTCACGAACGTCACATGTCACGTAGACTAATTTCAATCAAACTTCAACTTCATTTGTCAAAGTTTAGACAATGTGATTTAGAGAGTACCAAATTAGGTTGTCAATTTGATTTGGTATCGATCGCACAGTCCGTAATAATTTAATGTTTCTCTAGTATATATATAGAAATTTTATTTTACTTTATTTCTATTTATGTATACAAAGTGATGTAAATATCAATTTTGTTTTAGAAATACATAATAAATAATAGTTTTTAGACATAGGCCCAAAATGTAAAATATTTTTAAACTTATTTACTTCTGAAAATACATAAACGTACCTAATTTAATTTTATGCTTTGAAATACCTACATATTTTAAATGTAACATGTTACAAATTTTAAACACAAATTGGCAGGAGAGGACTTTCGTAGTATAAATTATATAATTATTTGTTTTTAGCGCAATATATATTTATTTAGCTTTTATAATTAACATATAATTTTTTATATCTTATTGTATTAAATATTACACATATATTACACATAAACGCAATACATTAAAACGGATAAAATTTGTTATTTTTATTAGAAATGCCATGTAAGAAACTGTTAAAAATTGGTTTTATAAATGCGGGCTCGCTAAGTACAAATCATGACGATTTCATTGCTGCCATGGATGGGTATGATGTGGACATAATGGCCATTAATGAGACGTGGCTCAGAGCTGGTGAGGTAGGGCGAGCGCCACGAGTACCTGGCTATCGCTTACGTCATATCCCTAGGCCCCAACATATTTGTGGTGGTCGCGGGGGTGGTGTAGGATATTATATTAGACACGGATTAAATGTTCGCACTCGTCCCCACCCCGCTGACCCACAGCACAACAATGTAGAACAAATGTGGCTATCGTTCACTATACATGGCAAGAATATTGCCATTGGCACTGCCTATCGTCCCCCATGGTTAAATGTAGAACTATTTCTGGATGCGCTGTCTGACTCTGTAATTTTTTTCTCAGGTTGTGATAGCATTATTGTGTTAGGTGATTTTAATATAAATTTACTAGATATTAATGATAACAAGACAAAACTTTTCAACATTACACTACAGTGTCTAAACTTATCACAGATAGTCACATCCCCTACTCACTTTACAGCAAATAGCCAGTCGCTCATTGATGTGGTGTGTACAGATTTACAACCAAAACTGGTCACTGTTGATCCTGTGGGGACATTAGGCCATTCCTTTATTATTTGTGAATTCAATATAAAAAGAGAGAAGTTAATACCTTACACGATCTCATACAGGCCTTTAAAAGACATTTCGCATGAATTATTTACAACTGATTTAAATAGGATATGCTGGGATTCAATATGCTTGCTTAGTGATGTAAATGAAATGGTGATGCTTTATAGCAAATATGTAATTAATTTATTTGATATGCATGCACCTTTTAAAATGATAACTATAAGAGACCATTCTTATCCATGGATAACAGATAACTGAGCAATGATGAAGCACTGTCTGAATACAAACGCACTAACCTAGACGTAAAACTTAATTATTACAAAGACATAAAATCCCTAGTAAATAAGTCAATATTTTTTGAAAAAGTTGCGTACTTCAAGCACAATATAAACAATAAAATTAAGGAACCTAAGACACTTTGGAATAATCTAAAATCTAGCGTATTGAATTTTTCTGATGACAAGGAACTTCCAGCACATTTTACAGATGTTAATGCAATAAATGCTCATTTTCTCAATGTCCCTGGCAAGTCTGATGTACATCTGTCACAAATGACATAGGAAACATATTCTCAATTTCAACAATAAGCCCCGATAGTATTTACAAAATACTAAGAAATTTAAAATCCAACGCAGAGGGCTGCGATAATATCACACTAAAAATGTTATTTCTTACACTTCCTAATTCTATTCAAGCAATTACATCACTTGTAAATACCTCAATTAACACCTGTACTTTTCCAGACATTTGGAAAATGACTAAAGTAGTACCATTACCTAAAAAAAATAACCCAGTTGAGCTAAAAGACTTGAGACCAATCAGTATTTTGCCATGTCTATCCAAAATAATGGAGAAAGTAGTGTGTCAGCAGTTAACTACATACTTAGAAATTAATAAAATTCTCCCTGAGGTACAGTCGGGTTTCAGACGAGGCAGAAGTACTACAACTGCCTTACTTGATGTCACAGATAACATTTTAGCATCTCAAGACCAGGGCAAGTACACACTGCTGGTACTGTTGGACTTTTCCCGTGCATTTGATGCCATAAATATCCCACTTTTATTATCAAAACTAAAATATTATGGCTTTGACACTGCTGCTATAAAATGGTTCAACAGCTACTTAAGTAATAGGTGCCAATATGTCGAGACCAAACAAATGTCCGGTGGTCCCTTCAAGTCCTCTCTGTCTGAGCTGAAAAGGGGTGTACCGCAAGGTTCTATTTTAGGTCCAATCCTCTTTATACTATATAGTGCTGATATAATTAAATGTATACACAATTCCAAATGTCATATCTATGCAGATGACATGCAGGTTTACATCGATTTTGTACCAGGGGAACTAGATAGGGCAATATATAAGCTTTATCAAGATCTAGCCAGAATTGTAGATTGGTCTGAAAAAAATTGCCTCTTGTTGAATCCATCCAAGACGAAATTTATGGTTCTTGGTAGCAAACACCTGGGGCCTTATTCAGTATGACCATTTTAAAGTCTTACCGTGCCGTGTCACGTTATCTCCGCGTTATGGTATTCTCTATGCCAATGAAAACGCGGTAGGGTAAGGTTATGAGCGCGTTTGAGCTGTCAAAATACCGTGACATATGAGGACGTGTAACGCGCGCGTTTTGTATAATTAACTTATCGTGTGGCATACAGAATACAATTTTTCAATAACGTAACGCGGCGCGTTAAGGAACGCGTTATCTCATTGGTCATACTGAATAAGGCCCCAGCTCTCACAGCTCCCAGATGATATTGACTTAGAGCTCATGGGTGAAAAGGTTGAGCGAGTGTATGTGATACGCAACCTTGGTTTAAAAATTGATGTACATTTACGTTTTGAAGAGCACATTGCCGATTCAGTAAAACATTGTTTTTATAGATTAAAAATGCTCTATAAGCTAAGATCATACCTCAGCGAAGAACTTAGAACGCAACTTGTTGAAACATTGATACTTTCCAAGCTGAACTATGCTGACACTGTGTATGGCACAAGATTGCTGTCCAGAACACAACATCTGATACAGAGGGTTCAGAATGCCTGCGCGAGATTCTGTTACAATATCCCAGCTAGAAGCCATGTCACACCCTTTTTAAACAAGCACTATGCATTAAAGATGAAATCGCGGCGTAAACTCCATCTTGCATCTCTTCTTTTTGGCATTATAAATTTTAAGAACCCGTCGTAATTGTATGATAAGCTCAACTGGATCGCTAATACCAGGTCGTGTTCTGCTAGAAATGTATCTCAGCAGCTCTCCACACAGCATCATAGAAGAGTCTGTTTTCGAGGCTCCTTCCGCTATGCCGCCACCAAGTGCTGGAACAATATTCCGCCTCCAATCAGGAGTCTGAAATCATTACCTTTATTTAAGTACAAATTAAAACAGTACTTGGTGGTAGAGCAAATAAACTTTGCTGACATAAACATAGACATGTCATTCATTTAAACTTTTACTCTGATACAAAAATAAACATCACAGTGTTAATTTATACTTACATTTTTAGTCGTAACTTTTTATTTTTATTTTATTTTATCTTCCAAAATCAATTCCGAAAATCCAATAATATAAAATATACATTATTTATACATAATTCAATGAAATTACTTGTGTTGTCTTTCTTGTCACGAATGTCATGATCAATACTTGTCAATGTCAATATACGTTGACATACAAATCCGTACCTGTTTCCCACAGATTGTCTATTACGTGTCCCTACATCACTCTCTTTGCTCAGCAGTGGCGCGCATTTAAAAAGTTGGTTCCGGTTCTTACAACTATGAGTAGTTTAATTTTTTATGATATTTATATTTATCCGTTATATGTTATATTATACTATTATATATATATATATATATGTATATATATTTATAAATATGTTATCTGTTATTGTTAATTTATGTTATTGTATCTATTTTATTTATGTTATTGTATCTATTTTATTTAAGTTATTGTTATAGGTGTTAGTCCTACTCCCGCTCTCAGGCCATTCTGAAAATCAGCGTCTTGGTTTTGGGGTCTACGATCCAAGAATCTAGACATTTGTGCTGAGACTGGTCTGTTTCAGCACCTCATATTGTATTTCTTTTTTTGTTTTTTGTTTTATTTTGTTAAGTTTTTTTACTCAAAATGTCAAATATATTTTTCATCTGTACTTTAACTTGAGGACCGCTGAATAAATGATTTTTCTTTCTTTCTTTCTTTCTTTCAAAGTTGGTACTGAAAATGAATAGCGCGGCATTGAAGTCGGTTCTTTTTAGGGTTCCGTAGCCGAATGGCAAAAAACGGAACCCTTATAGATTCGTCATGTCTGTCTGTCTGTCTGTCTGTCTGTCCGTCCGTATGTCACAGCCATTTTATTCCGAAACTGTCAGGACTACAGAATTGAAACTTGGTAGGTAGATGTATTCTGTAAACCGCTTTCCGATTTTTATACAAAAATAAAAAATATATAAGTTTAAGGAGGGGCATCCCATACATGGAACTGAAACAAAAAAAAAATATTTTTCTTCAAACCTATACCTATGGGGTATGGATAGGTCTATGGATAGGTCTATCCATAGACCTATCCATAGATAACTAACTTCAAAAATAACATTGAGGTTCCTAAAATCATTTTTTCTCAAAGTCAATCATTTGAAAGATAGGCGCGTCTAAAGTGGTAAAATGTGTGTCCCCCCTCTCTAACTTTTAAAGTATGGGAGTGAAAAATCTAAAAAAAATATATGCTGTAGATCTCAATAAAAACTAACAACGAAAATTGGTTTGAACGAGATACAGTCAGCAGTTTTAGAGATATGGCGACCTCAAAGATAACTTTGTTTTTCATACAAGCACTATGAAAAACAAAGTTAATTTTGTAGTTACGAAAAATCATAGTTATGGAATACTTAACTGTGTTACGGAACCCTACGAGTGCGAGTCCGACTTGCACTTGGCCAGTTTTATTTAGTTTTTAAACGATCTTATTTAAAAATATATCATAGGCTAGCTTTTGACACTATCTCACATGTAGGTTAGTGATGATGCGATCGAAGATGGTGAGCACGCTAGGCCTAGAATGGGAACTGGCTCGCCGGAACACATTAGATGTTTAGCGACAGATTTTCTAACTTGAGGGTGGTAGCTGGCCAGGCGGACACGAAATAGTGTCCTACCACCATGCAGGGGTTGTTGGTTTCTTAACGATGTTTTTCCTTCACCGGAGGGCTACTGTGAAAAGCGCACATAATATTTTCGATAGAAAAATCCATTAGTGCACGGCGGAGATTGAACTCGGTACCTCTGGCATCAAAGCCGACCGTCCTCCCACTTACACCATCGGGCCATTAATTACTTACTGTTTCATAAAGGGTAAGCCACTACTTTTCAGCACTCGGTCTGATACCTATTGTTTGAAATCAAAACTAGGTATATGTTTTATACAAATATCCAAGTAGATTCTTATTACAACATAAGTAAGAATAGACCTATGTCCAGCACAGGACTGAAATTTGCTGATAATGATGGTGATGATGATGATACGGTAAAACATATTTGATAATACAAAAATCATGTAGGTACTTACAATTAGCTTGTAGTTTTGATTTAAATCTCAGGTACTAGTAACAGGCCGAATGCTGAGAGTATTCTAACCGAATTCACAAAAAAGGAGGAGGTTCTCAATTCGTCTGTTTATTATTCAGTTTGAGAGAGTATGCTTCTCGTTTGGTCCCATTGTAATTTTATCGAGATCTGATAAGCGTATCCAGAGGTATGGAGATAAACATCCTAAACTGACCAACTGAATCGCTAAAGAAATTATTTGTGCTTTTTTACAAAGTCAGTTTGTATATTTGTTTGTTTAAGACCTCTTCGCGGTCAAACGGATTGACCAATTTGGCTAAAATTTTGGCTGAAATATTCTGTGCAGTTGTGGGGTTTCACTTTTTGCTAGTCTGATAGGGGCGGTGTGCTACAACCACGGGGTACTACTAGTTTCTCTGTGATTCAAACATTCACAAACGTACCTACTAACTCCTCGAATAATGACTTCATACAACAAAACCTTCAAACAACTAAATAGGTAGAATAAACACCAGCAATGAAACACGGGAGCAAATGTGAAAAGGTCAAACCAATTACAAGGAGTACAGATAATTCGAGACCTTCGCACGTGTTTGTAATGATAGACTTGATGGAGCTAAATATAGATTACTAACAAGAAAAAAAATAAACTTGCCAAGTGTATGTCGAACTCGTACTTGTAGGATACCGATTCCGTACCACAGTATAATCTACGAAGTCGGAACGTGTCTAAATAAAACATTAAATTAAAAAATCAAAAAACCCGACTGCGCAAAAAGTGAAGTGTTAAAAAACGAACTGAAAAGAAAAAAAACAAGTAAGTCTAGTAGTTTAGACTTCTGTTTAGGGATATCAAAAATCTATACCATTTAAATTCTTTCTCGGTCGATACACTCATAAAATAAATTATAAATTGTTATATGGAATGTAGAGACTTTAACAGTCGGGACACATTAATGGCTTAATGGGGATTAATGTGTCCCTGTATAGTTTTTTGATATCCCTAAACAGAAGTCTAAACTACTAGACTTACTTGTTTTTTTCTCTTCAGTTCGTTTTTTAACACTTCACTTTTTGCGCAGTCGGGATTTTGATTTTTTAATTTAATGTGTTATTTTACACTTTTTAGTTAAGTAAAGGACGGCAAATTCCGTACTATTAAACGACTATACCAAAAGGAAGAGGTTGTTTGTTACCTCAGAACTCCATCAATTCTTAACTGATTTGGAAAATTCTTTTTTTGTTTGAGTTAATATGATTTTGTTTGGTCTCATTGTAATTTTATTGAGATCTGATAAGTAACTTCAGAGATAAGCGTATAACGCGGCATGTAAAATCGTTTTTTTTCGATTTGTACGATCATAAATTATTTGTTATAAATATATTTTGAATCTCCATTTTAAGACCTTTAATTTGAAGCCCCACTCGACAGGTTTTGAAAAAAAAAATTTTTTGAACTCCAAATTTTGGCGTCTGAAATCCGCCATTTTGAATTTTTCAATTTTTTATGTTTTCGTTGACACTCGCGCTAGCATGGCGAATCTATTGACGTGCCAATTATCAAAATCGGCCCACGCGTTTGGTCTCTAGTGTGCCACAAAGGAACAAACATACATTCATACATACATACATACATACATATATAGACTGATAAACACATTACCTCTCCTTTGCGTCGCGCAGTCGGGTAAAAAGAACGTCTGACTGTACTGTACTAATCTCAGTTTACGTAGTAACTATTGTATAATCTGTGGCGGAGTGTTGGTTCTCACCATCGACTTCATAGCAATAGTCGATGGTTCCCACACTCATGTATGGTAGTGAATGCTGGGTATGGCAGAAGAAGCATGTAAGTAAAATTAATGCTGTAGAAATGAGAAGTTTGAGATGTGTGGTTGGTGACTCTGATGGATAAGGACCTAATCTATCAGAGTCACTCCAATCACACATAACCTAATCTAATCAACACATCATCATTAGGTGGAGAACAGCGTGATAAGGGAATGTTGTGGTTTGGTAGAAGATGTAGTGACAAAGATAGAGAAAGGGTTGCTTAGATGGTTTGAACATCTAGAGAGGATGCATGAGGAACAAAATGAAACGAGTGTGAATGGCCCACCGGTATCGGTACAAAACCTAAAAACAAGACTTACTTTAAGCTTTAGAGTTTATATAATATTTTAATAAAATTTATAATAACACACTCTCTCCTAACAGACGATACTAAGGGGATAAAATATTTGAGGCGTTTCCACCCGCCGCCATTTTGTTTTTTTTTAAGTTACAGCGTACGATGAATGTAATTGATATGTATAGAGGATACTTAGAGGAGTCTTCAACACCTCTAAATCTTTAATAGTTTGTGGCGATTTCAATGTTAATTTAATTGAGCAGTCTCCGCTCAGCGACAAATTAAAAAAATTATTTCTAAGCTTCAATCTGAAGCATCTTTTTAATCAGCCAACAAGAATCACTAGCTCGTCAGCTACCTGCTTGGACAATGTGTTCTGCAACTGTGAACCCGAAAAAATTGCAATTTTTGATAAACTTGGCTCGGACCATCTGGGACAAAGTGTCACTTTTTCATGTAAATTATCCATCAAAGGCCAAGAACATTTTTACAGGCCCATTACCACCAAACGGGTTGAACAGTTTGTGGATATCATTGACAAGCAATTAATAAACCTAAGATTTTCTGAGGATCCTGATGACCTATGCAGTGCTTTATTTCAAATGTTAGATGCAGAGTTCAATGATATTTTTAAAATTAAAATGGTTAGAAAGGGTGCGAAGGTTCGTTTCGATGACTGGGCAACTCCTGGTATTTATAAAAGTAGAAACAATTTGTATAACTTGTACTCACAAAAAACCATTAATTTACATAATACTAAATTCATAAATCACTTAAAATTGTATTCAAAAACTTTTAAAGTTGTTTGTCAGACAGCAAAATCACTGCATCTAAGTAGAAAAATTAAGCATGCCGATGACAAAATAAAATCAACATGGAAAGTCATTAATACAGAAACTGGAAAAATTAAGCAGAGGGACGGTAAAATTATGTTAAAAGTTAATAATAAATTAATCATAGATAATAATGATGTCGCTAACACATTTGTTGAGTACTTCTCACAAGTACCTATTATTACTACTCAGCCTTTAAACTCTTCCCCTAAGGATGCTTTTGTTTTACTATCGAAGTGTGTGAATGTATGTGACTCTATGTTTGAGTTCAGACACATAACTTCAATATCAATTATCAAAACTTTTAAAATGCTCAATCAAAAGAAAACCGAGGATCTGTGGGGTATGTCAACCAAAGTACTTAGTTATATTATTAATGCAATTAGCCCTCACTTAGCGTTTATTTTTAACAGATGCGTCGATGAAGGTGTCTTTCCTGATGTAATGAAAAAAAGTAAATTAATTCCCCTATTCAAATCAGTGAACAAAAATGACCCTTCAAACTATAGACCAATCTCTATATTACCGGCGCTCAGTAAAGTTTTTGAAAAAGTTATATTAGACCAGCTTTTGGCACATTTTAATATTAATCATCTTTTAAATCACAAACAATATGGTTTCACTAAGGGGCGTTCTACTACTGATGCTGGAGTAGATCTTCTTAAACATATATTTGATGCCTGGGAGAAAGCACAAGATGCTATCGGCGTTTTCTGTGACTTATCTAAAGCGTTTGATTGCGTCTGTCACAAAACGCTAATTTGCAAATTAAAACACTACGGCGTTAACGGAAAAGCACTTGATCTGGTCTCATCCTACCTCAGTAATAGAATACAGATGGTTGAGGTCAATGGCGTCAGGTCATCTGGATCCCTCATAAAAATGGGAGTTCCGCAGGGATCGATCTTAGGACCATTTTTATTTCTAGTTTATATTAATGACTTGCCGTCTTTCGTGCAAAACTTATGTGACATTGTTTTGTTCGCGGATGATACATCCTTAATATTCAAAATAGATAGGATTGCGCCTGGATTTGACGATGTTAACAAATCAATCGCACAGGTTTTGAATTGGTTTACAACCAATAACTTATTACTGAACGCCAAAAAAACTAAATGTATTAAATTCTCGCTGCCAAATGTAAGAAAGGGTGTCATTAATAGCAGGATATTAATAAACGATGTACCGATAGAATTTGTTGAATCCGCTACATTCTTGGGCATCACCCTGGATTCAAAACTACAATGGGGTTCTCAAATATCGTCTCTGGCAGGTAGATTGAGCTCCGCTGCATACGCAGTACGTAAAATCAGAAACTTGACTGACGAATCCACTGCTAGATTGGTTTACTTTAGCTACTTCCATAGTATAATGTCCTATGGCATTTTATTGTGGGGGAAGCCGCCGAAATCCAATCTATATTTGTTTTACAAAAAAGAGCTATTCGATCTATATATACCATGAAGTCGCGAGACTCACTTCGTGAAAAATTTAAGGAGATTAAAATTCTCACAGTGGCATGTCAATATATATATGAAAATATTATGTATGTACGCAAAAATTTGAATGATTATGATAAGAGGTCCGATGTACATAATTTCAATACAAGACACAAAAATAGATTAATTCTACCTCAATTCAGGTTGTGGAAAGTTAGTGGTTCTTTTCTGGGGAACTGTATACGATTTTATAATAAACTTCCTAAAGATATTGATCAACTGTCTATAAGCAGATTTAAAACCTTTGTAAAATCCAATTTAATGAAGAAATCGTACTATACAATAAATGACTATATGAATGACAAAAATGCTTGGCCTGAATGCCCCAAGCTCCAAGATATAATATAAATTGTATGATAATAGAATTACTTATTGTACATTAAACATTTATTTAATATGAATTAAAAAAAATGAATTAAAATAAGTGACAAGCCCCATAGAGTTTCTTGGTGTTTCTTCTCTGATGGGAGTACTTCCGAAACACCAGTAGATTCAACAGTCAATCAGTTTTCATCTTTTGTTTGCAGATCTAGGGTTGCCTGTTACGACGGTATTATGCGGCTGATAGTCGGACAATCAGTTCCATTCGGAACATGATTTGTACTGCAATTAGTCTGCGTTTTATTTATCTATTATGTTTCATTATTTCACAATTTTTTGGATAAAAATTGTCTGAAGTACTGAAACATGCACTGGGTTGCGGGTGCACGTAATGGTACGGTTGGCAACCCTACATTAATAAGGGGAATTAAACATGTGTTTTAAGTGTGACGTTCGACGTCTAGATGAAAGCTGAATGGCTCAATACCTTTGTTTTTTTTTTGTAAATTCAAAGCGTTATGTTTCTGTTATATCTATATTTTTTGTTGAATATGATCTATTTAATGTTATTTGACGTGTGTAAGTGCTAATTTTTAATTTGCCCATATACTGAATAAATGCTTTGACTTTGACTTTGACTTTGACTTTGACTTATACGAACAAAAAATGTCAAGTAGGCAATATATATGTTACCCCAAAGTGTCACGTCTCGAGAAAGTGTTAAATTGCGCATGCATTTATGGTTTGACAAACCTAAAAATAAAACATTAAATTAAATAATATCGTTTAAAAACTAAAAAACAACCGACTTCAATGCCGCGCTATTCATTTTCAGTACCAATTTTGAGATGTTTATCTCAATATCTCTGGAGATACTTATCATACCTCGATAAAATTACCATGGTACCACACTTGGGATATCTCCTTTCGAACAAAAAAAGAATAATCGAAATCGGTTCATAAACGACGAAGTTATCCGCGAACAAACATAAAAAAAAATATATATATATATATATACGGTCGAATTGAGAAACCTCCTCCTTTTTTTGAAGTCGGTTAAAAATCAAAAAACCCGACTGCGCAAAAAGTGAAGTGTTAAAAAACGAACTGAAAAGAAAAAAACAAGTAAGTCTAGTAGTTTAGACTTCTGTTTAGGGATATCTAAAAACTATACCATTTAAATTCTTTCGCGGTCGATACACTCATAAAATAAATTATACATTGTTATATGGAATGTAGAGACTTTAACAGTCGGGACACATTAATGGCTTAACGAATGTGAATTAATGTGTCAATTTTAAGACCTTTTATTCGATACCCCACTCGAAAGGTTATGAAAAAAAAATTTTTTTGAACCCCAAATTTTGGCGTCTGAAATCCGCCATTTTGAATTTTTCAATTTTTTATGTTTTCGTTGACACTCGCGCTAGCACGGCGAATCTATTGACGTGCCAATAATCAAAATCGGCCCACGCGTTTGGTCTCTTGTGTGCCACAAAGGAACAAACATACATACATACATATATAGACTGATAAACACATTACCTCTCCTTTGCGTCGCGCAGTCGGGTAAAAAGCTTGTCAGCTAATTCGAGATTCTTTTGAGGTATCAAAAATAATTCAGGCCTAATTTAAACAATAAATACACTCAGCTTTCACTCAGGTTTTATTCGCGTGAATAAAAATTGGTTTATATAGTAACCTATATTAGAAATCCGTCCAACATTTTGTTTTGGCATCTAAATTTCGCAATTTAGTTACAAAACCTACCAACAGTAATTTGCAACAAGGCAACACAATTCAGCACCACAAACTACCAGGCTATCATAAATCTCAGGCGATGAATCTCGAACACGAAACAATAGTTCGCGTAGGAAGATAGGTAAACTCATTTGCATAGATACCGAGAACGGCTTAATCACAATATCCAATGCAATGAAGCTGTTTGAGAAATTCGAAAGCTTGTATTAAATCTAGAAATACTTACTTCCCTATAGCACAGAATAAATAATAGTACAACTACCTATAGATAATATACATGGTTTGATTTTTGCTGTAAGATGGAGCTAGGTAGTACAAACATTCGTAATGTTAATAGCAAATATCTTTGTTTTATTTTCTGCCGACTTCTAAAAAGGAGGACGTTTTCAATACGTCTGTAGGGGTTTTTTGTATGTGTGTTACGCGAATGTACTCCGTCGTCAACCTATTCGTATTCTATCGTACCGTGTGTGAACCTATTCGAATGATTTTTTTTTAATTGGTAGGGTACATTTCCAAACTGATACCATTGTAATTTCATCGAGATCTGAGTATTTCGAGAGATATGCAGATAAAAACCTCAAACTTAGTACTGAAAATGGCTATAGTGGCATTCGAAGTCGGTTTATTATCGGTCGGTCAAGTTAATCATTGGGCATTTTCTCGACACCAAAAATACCCAATGACCAATATCTTTTCAGCACACGAAGTCGTTTTTTGATACAATAAAAACAAACATTAGGTAGGTACATAATTATAAAACCTAGAAAACTACTGCGGGAATTTAATTAATTTTAATTTTATTGCATGTTGTAATAACCAGTTTAACAGTGATTAAATCTTACCCACGCACCATTAAAGTTTAGCAAAATCGAATGTAGGGATTCCCAACACCAAGGAGGAAAACCAGTGCTTTATCTGGTATTATCCAATCTTTTGTCCAAAGTGGAATTGTCATAGGAAATTTATCAAGAAAAACCGGAGATTATGATGTAAATCTCATTTTAGATTGTGTGGAGTAGATTTTTAGTTGTATTAAATTATTTATACTCTTTTTTATATTAATACTAGCTGCGCCCCGCAGCTTTTCCCGCGTTAAATCCTGGTTATAAACCGTCTTCTTGAATTACTCTATCTTATGCTGAAAACTGTATTAAAATCCGCTGCATAGTTTAAAAGATCTATGTGTACCTACCTACCTACCTACCTACAAACCTACCTTATTACTAAAATTTCTGTGCTACCTACGGACAATGGGAGCGACTTGTGTTATACTATGTAATAATTGTATATTACGATACGTATGACTTACGTAGTCGATTATTGCACGGCGTGAAGTTAGCACCCGAGCGCACCGAGGGTGCTACGCCGTGCCATAATAGACAGCTTAAGTCACGAGTATCGTACATTATTTTATAGATAGCAGTGTGACATATACCCGCCCTTTTCGCTTACGCCACGCTTTTCCGTCAAAAAGTCGATTATTACACGTCGTGAAGTGAGCACCCGAGCGCAGCAAGGGTTCTAAACGCCGTTCAATAATCGACTATTTAAGTCACGGAAAAGCGTGCGTAAAATGCGGGCTTAGGTTACAATGTGCTATAAAGATTGATAGAACAACCTTTGATCACTATCTCATCTGGGGTCAAGTGACGATGTGGTACACGATGCAGTACGCTTGCATAAAAGTCGTAATTCGGTGACCAATTTGAAGATCTCTGGTGGTAACTGTCAGAAAACACAGACTCGGCAAGGAATTCCACCATAGAGGTTTCTCTGCCCTATTCCTTTTTAACATAATAATAATATAAGGTGAAAGGACAAGCCAAAAGGACAAGACGCTTGCCTTATGTTAAACGATGACAACTGCCTTCAAAACTCGTAAGTACGTGTCACGCAAAACTGTGCTTTGCTAAAATATTATTTCATTGCTCTGTGAGCTTCATTACCATAAAATGTTTAAGTGATAAGTCTCACATACTCTGAAACTTCACTGCGAACTTTGCTTCAAACCGAGTGCATCTAAATTTGCAAAGCACCTGTGAATGCGCACACATATTTTTCGAATCAAAAATCTATTATTGCACGGCGGGATTTCATCCCATGACCTCCTTATTAGAAGTGAAGATACTAGAGGCGCCACAAGGCTTTCAAGGGTCAATATGTGTCCACGTAAGCGAAGCCAGAATGGTAAGCTAGTGTTAGCAGAATCTAGGCCACATACAGGGTTATCACGCCCAGCCAGACAGTGATCATCGTGCCATTGTAAAGACTCGCTCTTGCTTGAAATTAGATCGTGATCTCCACAGGAATAAAAACCTAGAGGGAACCTGGCGTTCAGGCTAAATTATGTCAAAAAAAGACACCAAAGCAGTTAACTGTCTAAAAATATCAGAAAGTAAATGATGATTAGTTAGTCGTTAAAGATAACCGTAAGAGTAAATTACCCCTGCGTCATCACGGCGCTTTCGCTACAAAATGGATGATTTTTGTAGCGAATGTTATATTGTGTCTTGGACACGCAACTAGATCAAGTGCTTAGTTAGATTCGATTCAATGCAATAAGTGGCAATAGCTCAATGGCTACGGCATCGACTGGCGATCGAGAAGTCGTGAGTTCGATCCACACACATTGCACTATTGACGTAAACCGACTCCAGACACAAGCATATTATTTAGCGGGGTTAACAAGATTACTAGAAATTAAGCTACATAAACTACATAGCAAACTACATTGCAAAAAAATCTTAAACATGGGAAACGTGTAAGCTTCCGTCTACCATTGCTGGCGAGCTGCAATGGAGTTTTTCAAAAGTGGCGTTTATTTAACCGAATGTCACTTTCTATCAGGCTATTTACTATGGGTAGCAAATAAGCAGACGGGCATCTGCTTATGTGCTACCCATTAGCAAAAACATGAAGCAAATCGGCTATTGTAACCAGGTATTTTGGCTAAATTAATGAAATCAGGCGTACTTTTATCAGCTTTACTTGTCATTGACATAAGGCTCCTTCTACCTTATTCTTTCTCCATGGTAATATCGTGATTGAAATAACACGAGTAGATGCACTGATTTACAACACAAAAGAGATTATTAGTAATTAACGAAGCTCGCTCGACTGTGAACCGTTTTGATAGAGCTTTTTGTTTATGTTAATTTTATATTATGCGCAGAATAAATTATAGGTTTAACAACATACCATAACCATTGTATTATAGTACCTAAAATGATTAAAGTATGTTGTTAAAACGTGAAATAATTTTTTTTTTATTTTTCTGTGTGTAGGACAACAAACGCAATGCAGGGACGTAAAAAAACTAAGTTAAATCCAGAAATTATGCGTGCCACTGTTATAGCAATAAAATATTGCAGCAGAAGTCATCGATTCGTGAATGAATGATTCGATCGAAGACGTGAGCACGTCTTGTTTTTTTTTATGTTTCAGTAGGTAATTAAGCAGGCGGCCCGTTTAATGGAAAGCGGCTACCGTCGCTTATGACCCGCAGCATCATGAGCGCTGTGTTCAAAAAATATATGGTTTTCTTAAAAAAACTTATCCTTTCTATAAACAAAAACCTACATTTATTTACCCGATTTTTACGATGATGATATACTTATCCAGGAGTAGTTACAATTTTAGTAAAAAAACCGGCTAAAGGTACGGACAAACCGTAGCGTCCTGCGTGTGCGATCTAGGCGGCGATCAGTAGCGCAGTAGTATTTGTACCGACTGGTTCACACCAAACGCGATCAGAAAACAATTGAAAAGTACTGAGATCGCGCCCGCAGATTGCAGAAAAAAAAAGCCCTAAAAACATATAAGTAACTATAACATAATTTTAGTTACAATTAATAAAGGTAACTGTAGAAAGAAAATCAAAGTGTATTTTTCTAGCTATGATAAAACCGCCACATTCATGAAATTAATATTCAAATCGAAAACTAATTACAACACAAATAACATAAACATAAATTTCAATAAAAATAAACGATTAATATTAATGACATTCATAAACGACACTGAGGGTATTTTTGATTACAAAACGATTGAGTTAAGTTCCAAAGTAAATTAAAGAGGCATGAACTTAAATTACTTTTCATACAATTTGTAACATGATATTTGATGCAAATACAAATATTACCTAATTATGAATCTATTACTATTCAAAAGTTAATTGAAGCGCATCGAAATGATATAAGTTAAATAAGTTAAATATTTCTTCATTTTAATTATTATCTGAAGACAGGTTTAAAAGAGTAGCGCTATGAGAATGAGTCGTTTTTAGGGTTCCGTAGCCGAATGGCAAAAAACGGAACCCTTATAGATTCGCCATGTCTGTCTGTCTGTCTGTCTGTCCGTCCGTATGTCACAGCCATTTTATTCCGAAACTATTAAGACTACAGAATTGAAACTTGGTAAGGAGATGTATTCTGTGAACCGCTTTCCGATTTTTATACAAAAATATAAAATATAAAAGTTTAAGGGGGGGCATCCCATACATGGAACTGGAACAAAAAAAAAATTTTTCGTCAAACATACACGTGTAGGGTATCTATGGATAGGTCTTTAAAAATGACATTGAGGTTTCTAAAATCATTTTATCTCAAAGTCAATCATTTCAAAGATAGGCGCGTCTAAAGTGGTAAAATGTGTGTCCCCCCCCCCCCCCCCTATAACTTCTAAATTAAGGGAGTGAAAAATCTGGAAAAAATATATTCTGTAGATCTCAATAAAAACTTTCAACGAAAATTGGTTTGAACGAGATACAGTCAGCAGTTGTTGAGATATAGCCACCGCAAGTATAACTTTGTTTTTCATACAAACACTGAAAACCTAAGTTATTTTTGTAGTTGCGAAAAATCAAAGTTATTGAATACTCTACTGTGTTACGGAACCCTACGAGTGCGAGTCCGACTTGCACTTGGCCAGTTTTTTTTTTAATTAGCTCGTGGAGATTCAACAGATGGCTTACAAAAATGCAGTGATCTGTCACTGTCATCTAAACTAATAAACTCCCTTTGTTTTTGTTACTACTCCACACTTGGTTGTCTGAAAGAGATCATACAATAAAGAGTTAATCTAGTATTATAAAGAGAAAGATTTGATTGTTTGTTTGTTGGTTTGTTACGATTTAACACAAAAACTACTGGACCGATTTCAAAAATTATTTCTCTTATGGAAAGCTACATTATCAGCGAGTAACATAGGTAAGCAAAATTTTACCCCCGTATTCTCAAGGGAAGGGGAACTACGCGGGTGAAACCGCGGGGCGGTGCTAGTTACTGAATAAATCTGTCAAACCTCTTGTTTTACTTCCATTAGTTTTAGATTATTAATGTCGATTTTCATTTCTAAGATTTCTAACATTAGTAATATACAACCACCTTAAAATATATAACAAGTGATATTTTAATATATCTTTTTTAAAAACAAGCTTTTACATAATCTTAGACCAGAGAAAGTCAAGACAAATCCAATGAGCCCAACACGACGGGTTTAACATGTGTAGTATAGGAGTTCCTACGGCCATTTTGCAGCTTCATCTTCAGACGAGCTTGATGGTGCCATGATATTGCATTGACATCCGATTTACATATTTATGCAAAATTTAAGCTCTATTTCTATACTGAGTTCCTATGGCCACCTTCCAGCTCCATCATCAGATCAGACCCTGTTAACCATATATAAAAAATAGACTTACAGACTAATAAACTGCATCAAAGTTCAGAATTACTTTCGAATTAATTGATGAAATTCTAGTATACCAACATACACTTAAGGATATGGATACTACGCTGTTATGAAGTTAACGAACCAAACTATAGGTTTCAATTTAAAATTTGTACACTGACGGACTCTGAAAGGACCATTCAATTAATTTGAAAGTAGGTAATCCTGAATTTTGATGCAGTTTATGAGTCTGTGAGTGTATTTTGTAATGATTTTGTTAATAGCGCCCGAGTCAAATCCTTCAAAGGCTTTAATAAATAATTTGTAATGTATCTTACCGAAGAAAAAGAAGAAAAAGTGGAAGAAGCGAAAGAAGTATGTCAGGATAAGGAAAGAAGTAGTCTCTGCCTACCGTAACGGGAAAAGACGTTGTATGTATTTTTTTTCTTTATCGTATAGGCTAGAATTTGACCACTATCTCACGTGTTGGTAAGTGATGATGCGGTCGAAGATGGAAGCACGCTAGGCCTAGAGTGTATGTATGTATATCTTACCGATCTCTTTTGATGATGATGATGTTCTAGTTTCATGTTTGCGCATCTGTTCAGCGCAGTCAGCCGTCTGAACAGCGACTGCAGAGAGTCTGCATCCAGGAACGGATGATCGTTCTGTACTCCCGACACGTCGATCGGGAACTGGAGGTCTGGAACAAGAGGAAATTCACTTTAGTTTTACCAACTTCAAAAAGGAGGAGGTTTTCAATTCATCTGTATGTATTGTAGGCTAGCCTTTGACCACTATCTCGTCTGGTGGTGAAAGATGTGGTCGAAGATGGTGAACACGCTAGGCTTATGACTCTCGAGGGCTGTGTACTGTCGGAACACCGTAAGTTTATGGCGGCAGATCTTCTCCTTGATGGTGGTAAGGTACTATTTGCTTACAAGTCAGGCAGTCAGCATATTATGTCGATGTTCCATCAATATAATATGCTCGGAAATCGATAAAAAAAAACCCTAAGTAATAAGTATCCATAAAACAAATTTTCATGCATTATGCGCATTGTCATATTTCAAAATCCTGGACGATCATCTTCAGAATAAATAACAATACACAATAAACAGCAACAAGATTCCATATTACAAAGTCACCAAAACTCGACTCGACGAATCAATTCATTAATAATCGAAATCGAATGAGTAGTAAAAGCAAATACATAACCACAAACATACATCTACTACTAAAATAATAACACTCCCTTTGCCGTATACATAAAAAAAAAACAATCCCTTCAACTTACCTACAAGTTTACTCTCTCTATTCACTCCAAAAGAGCTCAACACTGAAATCCAAACACCACTTAAAGTACCAAAAACAGTGTTGTTCCTATTACCTAATACACAACACCAAAAAGTCAAATCAATCAAATAAAACCGAAATGCCAGCCACTATCTTATCAATCACAAAAGGCAAAAGATTCGATACGTCCGCTGTACCAATCTGATACGATTACACTAAGGAACTAAGGACAGCGTTGCTCACCATTTGTTTACTTGGTTGAAGTTGATTCACGGTATCTAGTTATCATTACGTCATATCGGTGGGAAACAGGTTTTGTGATAATGAGTAAGGTTACATATAGCTAATCTATAAATGTGACGAAGCCGTGGTAAAATGTTCAGGAATGTTGCCAAAAAATATCGTTTAGAACTTGCATTTGTTAAAAACATTTCAACCGAATTCTAAAAACAAAGGAGGTTCTCAATTCGTCTGTATGTTTTTTTTTGTGTGTATGTTACGCGATTACTCTTATTAATTCGATTAAATTTTATGAATATTGCGAAATTTCAGCTTAGCGTGTTCACCATTTTCGACCACGTCATCGCTTACTACCAGGCGAGATAGTAGCTACTTTTTGGTAGCAAGTCAGGCGGACCATTATAAAATATGCTCCTAACACCTATCCTTTACCTCAACGGGACTCTCAGTTTAAAGAATGTTTATGACTTTTCTATACACTAATAGGTATAAATAATATACAGAATAGTATATAATATACAATAACACCACGAGGTCTGACGTCATTCATTCAACGATACCTTCCGCGTAATAGGAGTATGGTACATGATCATGACTCAACGGCCTGAGAACCGTACTTGAATAGTTAATTGTTATATTTGCGTTTTATGGCGCCTCTTCACAATCGGCGGTCATAGACGATCACACGCGAGCACGATCGTGTAGAAGGGCTACTCGCCTGTAGTCGGCCATCATGGTCCTTATTCGTCGTCATGATCGCGGCGATCGGTGACTTGTCTGTATTTCGGGCACGCATCAAAGGGAATCGGTTGTAGTTGGGAAGCGCGTGCCCCACACGATCGCCGATCATTCATTCACCGGAGGACAGCGGAGCCGTGCATACATTGCGTCGTTTTTTTTGTTTTTAAATACAAGTTTGCCGCTCAATAAATGATCACGGACGATCGTGTGGATGCTTGCACAATGATCGTGACGATAACCTTGCCGATCGCAGACGATCAACGAGTGTCGATCATCGCCGATTGTGAAGAGACGCCATTATAAAAGGTGCAATCGAATGACGCACTTGGTCTACAATTCTACTCATATGTTTCCTATGTTAAGTGATAATAAAATTACCTAACAAGGTGCTGGTGAAAGTAAACCCAGAGATACTGAGTTAAGACACTTACGACGAATCATCATCAACAGCCTGTGTCAGTCCACTGCTAGACGTAGCAGGCCTCACCTAAGATGCGCTACTGAGCCCGATCTTCGGCTCTTCTTTTTTAGGGTTCCGAACCCAAAGGGTACCAACGGAACCCTATTACTGAGACTCCGCTGTCCGTCTGTCTGTCTGTCTGTCTGTCTGTCCGTCTGTCACCAGGCTGTATCTCGTGAATCGTGATAGTTAGACGGTTGAAATTTTCACAGATGATGTATTTCTGTTACTGCTATAACAACAAATACTTAAAACATAACAAAGTTAAAAATTAAAGGGGGTCCCCATACAAAAAACGTGTTTTTACTATAGCGCCATTGATGAACGATTGTTTACCAGTGTTTTTCAACTTTTTTCATGACGCGATGCAACCCTCTTAGTATGAAAAAAAAAACGACCTACTTGCACTGTTTATAATCTGTATTTTGTTATATTGCTAGCTTCTACCCGCGGCTTCGTTCGTGTGGCCAGTGTGTACAGGAAACAAATTACATAGTTTTCTTTTGAAACAAATATTATAAGCACTCTCAGTCACAACACCTACAAATGCTCTTTAATTAATATTTTCTTTAAAAGTATATTTTCAAACTTTGTTTTTTTCTTTTACTGAGGCTTCGTGATCCCCCGCGATCCCCTTACAGAGGCTTTGCGACCCCTCAGGGGGTCGCGACTTCGCGACCCACACGTTAAAATACACTGGTTTACCTTACCTAAAATTGTGTTAACGTTAACTTAGTTGGTGTTAGAAGTTCGTTAAATATTCGTTAGATGGCGGTGTAGTAAATAAGTATGTTTAGTATTGACACGGTATTTATATACATCGATGTTAAAACTACATGTACTTAATATTTCCGGCAAATTTTGTTCAATCGGATACCCTGCGTGTGCGAGTCTGACTTTTTCTTCTTAATTTTTTTGTACTATAAATAAAAATAATCGTAATAGTTATATCTAGGCACATAGCTAGTCTGGACTAGCTCCTTAACAAAGCCGCGTGATTTTTGACCCCACAGGCTCATAGTTTCAACCCCAAACGGAAGAAAACCATAGTTGTAGATATAGATACCATGGGCATTGAACGAAACCATGGGCCCGCGGGGTCAACAATCACGCGGTCCGTAGGACTCTATCTTTTCTGTGGTCTGATTATAGTCTTTGTCATATTTTAGTTTTATTTTTAGGTAGCTTTGCAACCTAATAAAAAGTATAATAAACTTTTATCATTCCATAATTTTGGCATTTTAAAACACCGATTCGACTCAAATTTTAGTAAGCGGTCACGGAAAATTCAAGTCAAAATATCTACACAAATATTTTCTATACATGACATATTTTCATACCAGTCAAGCGAAATTGATCCCTATTCTCCACACTCTCCTTTCAGTACCTTACCGAGGGTATATAATCCTTAGAAAGTAGGCTTAGAAAGATTAATCTCACCTCAGACTTAAAATCTACCTTCACTGCTTATTCAGCCATATTCTGTAGAAGGATTGAGTAGTGAATAGTTAAAGCCTCCAAAAGACGTGATTGGTCCAAGTTGTTATGTATAATATCTATAAGGATTTAATTAATTTTATCTGTCCTGATTTTCTTTGAGTTTGGAAATACTTGAAACGATCTGCCCTGAAAGGTTTGACCCAATTGGGTAACCGCTGGTGTTAAGGTACTCATATCCTGTCTTTATTTATTTTCTTTTCTTTATGGTATACAGTTCAATCCCTCTACTCCTTATCTAAAAACCCGTGTTCCATTTTCTTTCTTCCTCCAACCCTCTTTCCCTGTTTATCAGAGAACCTGCTTCTCGACACTCCAGCTCATAGTACACATTTCTATGTGTTTTTTCATTCACTGTCCAAGCCGTGCGCCTATAATAGGTACCTACCTATTTATATAAGACGTGCACAATCCATAGTTAGTTTCAAGGACCAAGTTCGGAACTTCTATCTCTGTTCTGTTAGACACCTTTTCATAAAATTTGGCAACAAATATAATATTATATTATTATGTATGCATATGTAGATTTATGATACTCAAAAAAATTATTAAAGAACGACACTCAAACAAAAAGCCACTCCAAAGCACAGAATTAAGCCGATTGATTGAATACATCGGGTCTAATTAACAAATCTCTCTATTTATAGGTACTATTAGTCCATAATACCGACCTAAGGTGATGCAGTGGTCAGGTCCTACATTTCTTGCCCCATTTATAACTTAAGTTTGACTTGGGTTTGACTCGTATCATCAAACTCAATGAATGAGAATCTATAACGGGAGGAAACGTCACTACTTGACACGACACCTCCAACGAAAATAGTTACGACATCTTTGTGATCTCACTGTGAGGTAGGTGTGCCCAGAGATGAAGAGGAATGGAGGAGAAATATTGATTTAATATTATGTTCAGACCCGACGAGAAATATTGCATTGCTTAAAACAAATATAATGTTGTTTCTTCAAAGTGTTACCTACACTTTATATTTTATACGTTACTACATACAATCCAAAATTTCGGACTTTATATAATAAGTAAAAAGTTGATAACACTTAAAATAAGCACATAATATTTAATTTAAGCAGTGCAATATCTCTTGTCGGATTTGAAATCTGTAATGGTGTCATCAGAGTAATTTCTTCTAAGCAGTACGATGACAAATTTGAAAGCCCAAAAATAGTGCTAAACTTGTCTCACTGCTAAAGACATAAATGCAGTTAACAAAATTACTTTATCATCAAATTTTGTTTAAAATAAGCTTAAACACAGTTTGTTTTAAGCCATACCTACATTTTACTGAGGTTTTAATGTCAAGAGCACGATATAGCCAATAAATTATTACGCCTCTACAAATATTGTACTCCACGACGGTAAGCAAATATAGGTGGGCACGTCAGGTGGGTAGATAATAAAGATAAGGTTTGACAGTATTCCTATCTTCGTCTCTTGACGTCACTTTACGTCGTCACAAAAGGTAGATGTGATGTACCGGAAGCCAGCGCTATCACTCTCCTCTCTTGAAATATTTTATATTGAGATTTGCGGAACAAATATTTGACGAAGGTTATAAAACGAATCTGACTGAAAAAATCGAAATCGTGTATGCCTAAGACGTCCATTACACGATAGGTTTTGCTGTTAGTTTGCTGGCTGTCACGGTTGTGACTGATGGATCACTGATCAAGTAATGGGGCGACTGACGGTGACTGACTGATATTTACTTAATTTGATTTGCTGCATGAGCAACCATCAGTCATGACTTTTGGTTTTGAATGACAGATAATCTACCGTGTAATGGACGCTTAAGTTCGAAGGATATAAAAACAACATTCACACAAATTGTGTACCGCCTTTTTTTTGTGTATTAGGTCAAATATTTATTCCGCGCATGAAATTGGTAATTTCTTGAAGTGGAATCCTGCAATGACACAGGCAAAAGATCGCAAACTCACAATCAAAAGACACAAAAATATTAAATGATGGAATAGAACATAGAACATGATGGAAGGAGAAGAGAGGAGACATCTAATTGATATTCAATTGAAAGGTTTCCGCTCGATGACAAACAAGTTGTGGATCTTATTTGAAGTATTCAGAAATATTCTACTTTTTCCTCGAGGAAAATGATAACTGTGCTTCGTTTCTATGAATTTATGAAAGAGGGTAGATTCCCAGAAATTATTTGATACAATACAATTGGTTTGATACATATTGGTGAATTTTTTCACGTATGCATAAAATATGAACCACAAATTCATCAGGGGATAATATGCACATTATAATGAAACACGCTCAACATATTGGTCTATAACGCTCACTGGTGCATCGACCATTTTCTACCGAAAAAAAGGAGGAGGTTTCAATTCGACTGTATTCTTGTTTGTGTGTATCTGTGTATATATGACCAGTTCGTTTCAGATACGACCACATCTCGAGTCCATTTGAAATTTGATGTCTAAATCTGTGGTAATAGGGTGACTATTGATGCCTTTATTCGTTATTCACATAACCCTTACAGTTTTAATAAGAATTTATCTTTATAGAAAAACTAACTGTGCTCTGCGGTTTTACCCGTATAGACATCGTTCCCGTGGGAATATCGGAATAATTAGATTCTTGGTGTTGTTCCAGGGTCTAGGCTATCTACATACCAAATTTCAGCTCAATCAGTTCAGTAGTTATAGCGAGAAGAAGTTACAAACATACACACAAACTTTCGCCTTTATAATATAAGAAGGATTAACCCCTTATTTGAATAAGGGGTTAATCCATCTCAATTTCAAGCATTTCAATATGAAACGCTTACCCTAATTGGCATATATCCGAGTTCCCTGAACTAACTGGGTTACTGCATACTAAGTAAACTGCCTTTGCTTGGTTAAGTTGATTGCAGGATTCGGTTGGATTAAGTCGAGATGCCTTCAGTTATGGAGATTGGAACAAGGCCGATATAAAATACCGTCTTAGATGCGAGTAGTTGGGTATGTCATGGAGTTTAATTATTTTTGTTTAGTTTAAGATTTAGAAACACCAACTAGCTAGTTGGTGTTTCTAAATCTTAAATTCGAGCAACGGCAATCTCTACCAAAGGAAAGATAAAGATTATTGCGAAGAAGATGCTAGCAGACATTTAGTTATATTTTGGATTAGTACTTTGTAGCTACTCAAAATAGTTCGGAAGATGGGTACAGATAGTTGGAACTTTGTGGATTAGAATAAAGACAATGCAGCACATCAACTTACTGATATTTTCCAATTTCTAACCAACACGATACCATTTTAGACCGCATTGTCACTTAACCAGAAGATGGCCCATATAAAAATAAACATAACGTAATCTTCATGCAAAGAGGAATTGACATTTCGAATTCGCTGAAACATATTAAACAATCCTAGTGAGCTAAAGCAAACTCAAAATGAAAAAATATTCCTAATAAATTGGACCTAACATTTCCATGGAATTTTCTCAAGAGAAGTCGTAAAGAATTAAACCGCAGAGCGGTCTGAGCAAGCAAAGCGGCAATAAAAAGAACATCAAATTAGAAAAGGTATAAAATTCTAACATTCCAGTTATCGCGACCATAAAACTAGGACGACTGTTTATGTCACAGTATCGCAGTTGACAAGTTCCGGTCAAGAGGCGGGCGCCGGAAGCTGTCGTTCCGTTTTAGCTTCAGTTGCGCCTAGACTGTCAAACGTGTAGAACGTGTCAGGAGTTGGAATTTTCTTTTATAGCTATTCGTAGGTGATATAAAAATATAAAATTGTAGTATTTTACTTGATAGTAGCTGTGTGAGAAACTAATACTTATTTTATTTATTTGCAACTTAATACACGTTAGAATTTCCAAGTTAAGCTTTAGGTTATTAGAAGTCCAATATGACATTATTGCTATTTATGCTATTGGACAAATTTGTATGGCTGTACTTTGTTTATCAGTATATGTATATCAATCAGTTATATGTATATCAATCAATCTTTCATCAATCGTTGACGCCAATAAATAGCCCTGACAATTATTGTGTATTGTGTATGCATTGCAGCCAGCCAATACGGCTTCCTTTTACATCTTTTTACATCGAATCTTAAACATATAATAATCATCATCATCATCATTATCAGCCTGTATCAGTCCACTGCTGGACGTAGGCCTCCCCCAAGACACGCCACTGGCCCGATCCACGGCTCCATGTTTCCAGTCACTGCCCACCGCTTTGCGAATGTCGTCACTCCACTTAGTCACAGGGTGTCCTACACTAGGTTTGCCGATTCGCGGTCTCCACTTTAGAACCTGCCAGATCTAGAACTGCCCCAAACGGTCATCGGTCCCACGGCAGATATGACCAGCCTACTGCCACTTTAGTTTGCTAATCCGCTGAACTATGTCGAACAATTTAGTTCTTTGGCGAATTACTTCGCTCCGGATTCGATCCCGCATAGAAACACCGAGCATAGCTCTTTCCATAGCTCGCTGAGCGACTTTGAATTGGTGGACCAGTCGAACCGTGAGTGTCCACGTCTCGGCTCTGTATGTCATGACAGGTAGGACGCACTGACACAAAACTTTGTCTTTAGGTACTGTGGTATAGGCGACGAGAAGACTCGATGGAGTTTCCCAAATACTGCCCAGCCCAGCTGAATTCTTCTCTGGATTTCTGTTGTCTGGATGGAAGTTGTGTTCGCCTAGTTGGAGCGTCTGCCCTAGGTAAACATACTACGTGACAACTTCGAGTGGGATTCCATCTACGGCAATCGGTTCCAGATAGGGTTCATGATTTCTCGAGCTTATCAGCTTCTCGGGTCTCTTAGGTGGTTTTCCTCTCAGATAAATGTATCAAAATAATCATAAAACTTTTATTGCCAGTTTTTAACCAAATTAGCTTCTATCAAACAATCCAAAAAAAGGGACCATCCTGGACATAGACCTCTCCTATGGCACGCCACTGAGCTCGATCTTCAGCTATTCGTTTCCAACCGCTGCCAGCCAGCCTGCGTATATCATCGCTCCACCTAGCTGGATGTCGTCCTACACTACGTTTGCCGAGCCGTGGTCTCTACTCTAGAACACGTCCACCACAACAGTTATCGTGACAGATGTAACCAGCCCAAGATGTGACCAGCCCACTGCCACTTCAGTTTGCTAATCCTTCGAGCTATGACGATAACTTAGGTTTTCCGACGGATAACCTTCAGAGAAACTCCGACCATAGCCCTCTCCATAGCTCGCAGAGCGACTTGGTGAACTAGTCATACCGTCAGTGTCCACGTCTCGGCTGCGTAAGTAATAACAGATAGGATGCACTTGTTAAAGACTTTTGTCTTAAGGGCTTTGTGGTATGGGCGATGAAAAGACGCGACGAAGGTTTCCTAATGCTGCCCATCCCGGCTGTATCCTTCTGCGAGCTTTCTTCTCGAAGTGGTTTCTACCCAATTGCAATATTAGCCCCAGGGTAGACGTATTCGTGAACAACTTCGTAAGGAACTCCGTTTAGGGCAATCAGCAATAACATATTCGTTGAAATTATATCTTGGTCTTATCCAAGTTTATCCGGAGATCGATGCGTGCAGAAGAATCGGAAAGGGTACACAACACAACACACAAACATATGTATTGTCCTGTACGGTTTCAGCCTTGATGACAATATCATATCATCCGCAAATCTCAAATGTGAAAGGTAATTGCCGTTCATATTTATGCCCCGTCCTTTCCAATTCAGCGTTTTGAACATAATTATTGTCCTCTAGAGTGTTAGTGTACAATTTGGGAGATATAACGTCCCCTTGTCTCACGCTCGATGTAAGCGGATATGTTCAGTCTGCTGATTTCGTACTTGCTGACCTATAATTACAATCATAGCTTCATTTTTGGCAGGTTAATTAGGAAAAAATCAACTTCAAACTTAGCAAGATCAATAAAACAACATCTGAAAATCTGAACATACTCGTACATACAAAACAATTAGATCTGCTTACTCAGTCTAATAAAATATGTATTTAGAAAAACTAAAGCATTTATATCTTAATCATATAGCCGGTTTCTTATTTAATTTACTATGATTGATATGATATGATTTCTCGAGTTCTCGACTTTTCTCGAGCTTAATTTCCCGGGAACAAAGCCCAACGATTTCCCGGGAATTCCCGAGCAGAGAATTGAATGAACCCTAGTTCCAGAACAACGTGCTCGTTGTACATGAATGTAACATTTATATTATTAAACATATATGTAAACGATAAGTTCATCTAATCAATCTTAGACCTATTCCTTCGTTTCCTTGCTAATAAATACAATTTTAATATATCTGAATTCTTTAATCGTACAATCCTTTCACAACAAACAGAAAGAATCCCAACAACCCTACAATTTACACTGAAGAAAACTCCCTCATTAGTTTACAATTACACAACAGTCATTCTATATTCCTCCTAATGACGTACAAAAGCATCCCTCTTCAGAGAATTCATTTTTCAATACACCCATATCAGGTGTCTATTTAGATGAAAATACAATTCTCTTTGTGGGAGACATTCTACGATGACAGGGGTGAAGCATTGTCGTTTGTAGGACAATGGTGATGATGGCTTTAGAATTACGTGAATTGAGATAGGTAGGTTTGGATAAGGTTGCTATCTGCTATAGTTTGCTGTATAAAACATATAACTAGTGCTTCTGTAGCCGTCGCGAGCTCGTCTGTGTTAAAAGTTTTTTTTTGTAAATCACATAGGCTAGTATTTGGCCACTATCTCACCTGTTGGTAGTGATGATGCAGTCAAGGATGGTAGCACGCTAGGCCTAGAATAGGGCCTTATAATTAAGATCGTTAAAAAAACTATCAAAACCGACTTCAAATGCAGTGCTAGTCATTTTCAGTTGTTTATCTCCAAATCTCTGTAGGTACTTATCAGATCTCGATAAATTTTGCAATGGGACCGAAAACGGGTAGTATTATACACTCTCATAAAATATTTTTCAAATCTGTTAATAAATGACGAAGTTCTGATTTTTTACGTATTCAACCCCATATCTCCGCCATTTTCACTTCCAAAATTATCGAACCTGCTCACAAATTTTCACGAGAATTGGTTCAAAAATGCGAAAGCATTTTTAGGAAAGGTGAAGAAGAGACTTTCGTTTCGCTTGTTCAAATAGAGACTTCAAGGAGCTTTATAAATCGCAATAACAATTCAGAAGTCAGAGTAAGTTAGAAAATGATTGTGTGGTTAAAAAGAAGGAAATAGTCATGGCCTGCATTAACCATAATATGCTGTAGATGATGATTATGACGATAATCACTATTATTCTAGAGTAGTAGTATTCTAGATAAGATTATAACATTATAAGATGGTTTTAATAAAACTGGCCAAGTGCGAGACAAGACTTTTGTCCCGCACACGGAGGGTTCTGAATTTCCTAACACCAACTAAACTAACTAAGTAAATATTAACTAAAAGGTATTTATTATAATTAGATATCTGGAAGACAGAGTGTTCGTACGACTAACTTTCTACAGATTCTATCTAGTTGAAGATATATTATTCAACACTGTACACTGCATTTTCTTCAATTAAACCTTAACTAAGTAAACAAATCGACCGAGGCCCACAAATTTAACAAATGAAACGCTTGCGCGTGCTAATTTTTCTTGTGCTGCCATCTACCGGCGTCGAGGTAAATTAATTTCGTATCGTATCGTATTGTAAAAAACACGTTTTTTGTTTTAAACCCTTTAATTTTTAACTTTGTTCTGTTTTTAGTATTTGTTGTTATAGCGGCAACAGAAATACATCATCTGTGAAAATTTCAACCGTATAACTATCACGGTTCATGAGATACAGCCTGGTGACAGACGGACAGATAGACAGACAGACAGACAGATAGACAGACAGACGGACAGCGGAATCTCAGTAATAGGGTTCCGTTGGTACCCTTTGGGTTCGGAACCCTAAAAACTAAAAGAAACGACTTTCATGCCGCGCAAGTCCGTTTCAGTCGCAAGTTTTATGTTGAATCACGTCCTTTGAAGTTTTTGTTCTAATAAATTATAACACAAGCTTTTCAACCCCCGACACAAATAGAGGGGTGTTATAAGTTTGACGTGTGCATCTGTGTATCTATGATGTGTGTTTCTGTTTGTGGCATTGTAGCTCCCAGACGGATTAACGGATTTTGAATAAGTATTTTTTTTTGTTTGATAGGTGACTTGATTGAGTGTTCTTAGCTTTGTTTCAAGAAAATTCATGTCAGACTCCTGACACGAACCCCGTTTTTTAATTTAAGTATTATTGAAAAATGTTATCATTATGTAATGAAAAGTGCTAATCATGGGATGTAAGGGAGCACAAATACCACCTCAGTGCTCCCAGCCAACCTCACCTGCCTATGGTGCAGCATCCTGCTGACCAACAAACGAGGCTCTGGCGACCGACAAAGGGCCGTATAACCATTTCAAACTATGGCGTAGCTAAATACTACAGGCCGGTGACGGGCAGCAGCGTCACCGGTGCGAGGAGCTACGTCCTGCGATCGCCAATCCGCCTGCCCAGCGTGGCGATTATGGCATATTCCTCCCAATGTGCCGAAGATCGGGCTCAGTGTCGTCTTGGCAGAGGCCTACGCCCAGCAGTGGACTGACACAGGCTGATTATGATGATGATGATGAATGAAAAGTGCTAATCATAACAATATCTACACACTAGCTTAAATTCGAATGTCCTACCATTTGTCATTACGCAGTTATAACTACTAAAATACGTCAAGTTAAATAAAAGCTAGCATAATATCGTTTAAAAAACTAAAAAAGAACCGACTTCAATGCCGCTTTATTAGTTTTCTGTACCAATTTTGAGATGTTTATCTCCATATCTCTGAATATACTATTCAGACCTCGATAAAATTAACATGGTATCACACTTGGGATATTTTCTTTCCAACAAAAAAATTATAATCAAAATCGGTTCATAAACGACGAAGTTATCCGCGAACAAACATAAAATATATATATATATATGTATATATACGGTCGAATTGAGTAACCTCCTCCTTTTTTTGAAGTCGGATAACTACTAAAATACGTCAAGTTAAATAAAAGCTAGTAAAAATAGAATATAAATATCAGAGGTTCGCAGTTGTTATGAACATAATCCACGTTTATATCTCTGGGACACGTAAAGTATTAACACAGTATAATTGATATTATTCTGGATGACCCAGTTTTTGTTCAGTTTGCACTCCCTATGCCGCAGAATGTAGCAGTGAATTAATTTTCCATTGAGGGCCCAGTGGCGTAGTGGGAGAATGGTCGGCTTTGATGCCAGAGGTAACTACCGGTTCAACCCCCGCCGTGCATCAATGGATTTTCTATCGACAATTTTATGTGCGCTTTTCACAGTGGCCTTTTCTGCCCTCCGGTGAAGGAAAAACATCGAACATCGATACTTAGGACATTCGATATTCGGTACTTCGATATTTAGAACTTTCGATGTTACTTTTGTTTATAGTTAGATTTTAGATTTATCAGACGTAGATATTATAACCATTCGATAATATAAAATTTCGAAATTCGAAATTTTGAATATCGATATTTTATCTGTACATATTTTAACTTTCCACGCTCAAATATGTAACCATTACAGGGCATGTGAGACTTAACCTTTTCAATCGTATCATACTTGTTCAGATCATAAATTTTAATGGATAAAATATAGCTTGAAACCAAATTGTGACGTAAATAAGTTGTCACGGAATCTATACAACTGGCACATCACTATACAATGTAAACCTGCAGAGTGACGTGCATGTTTCAACGAGTGACATGATATATTGTGTTCCAACAAAGTGTGCCGGTGAACTGGAAATAAATAGGAAAATGAAAATGTGCTTATTTGAGGCTTCACTTGGAGGTTTTCGTATCAGCTACAGTTCTTTGTCGAGTCGTTTTGGAGTGGCAATTACTAACTACTAGTGGTTAAAAAGATTGTGAAGATTATAAAGTGTGGTTAGAGACAGCGTGAGGTAAAGATAGATAGATATATAAACTCTTTATGACCACATCAAAGATACAGACACATAAAACAGATACAGCTTGTAGTGGTAGGACTTCTGCTTGTAGTGGTAGGACTTATGCTGTAGTGGTAGGACTTCTGCTAGTCCGCCTGTGGGCGGTACCACCACTTTGCCAATTAATTTTCAGCCGTGAAATAGGAATGTTTTTCGGTTGAAATGGCAAGGTGTCCAGTGAAATTACAGGGCATGTGAGACTTAACATCTTTATGTCTCAACAGTCTCAACTTTATGTAACAGGCGCAGTGCAATGACATGCAAAATTCTGGCAGTTCAAAATTTTGCATGCTGTATCTGTTATAGGTAGACGTCATCGCTTACTATCAGGCGAGCGTCGTGCTGTTACCTTTTACTATAAAAAAATAAAACTGGCCAAGTGCGAGTCAGACTTTTGTCCCGCACACGGCCCTCCGTGTGCGGGACCTGAAGTCCGAATTTCCGAAGTTGGTTGGTTAGAAGTTCGTGGCGTTCGCCACGAACTTCTAACACCAACTAAACTAAGTAAATATGAACACACAGGTAATTAATTAATAAATATAAATAAATATCTGGAAGACCGAACCGAGTGCTGGTACAACTTTCTACTGATTCTAACTAATTGAAGCTCTTTAGTACTAAAATTGAAGATATATAATTCGATACTGTGCACAGCATATGTACAAATTAACCTGAACTAATTTAACAAATCGACCGAGGCCTACAAATTTAACAAATGAAACGCTTGCGCGTGCTAATTTTTCTTGTGCTGCCATCTAGCGGCGTCGAGGTGAATTAATTTCGTATCGTATCGTATCGTACAAAACACGTTTTTTGTTTTAAACCCTTTAATTTTTAACTTTGTTCTGATTCTTAGTATTTGTTGTTATAGCGGCAACAGAAATACATCATCTGTGAAAATTTCAACCGTCTAACTATCACGGTTCATGAGATACAGCCTGGTGACAGACGGACAGACAGACAGACAGACAGACAGACAGACAGACAGACAGACAGACAGACAGACAGACAGACGGACAGCGGAGTCTCAGTAATAGGGTTCCGTGTGGTACCCTTTGGGTTCGGAACCCTAATAATAAAAAAAGCTGTTACAATCGGCATATATACACGTATGGCATACATCAACTTCATTTTATTAAAATCAAATTAGGCGTTGACCGTAAAGATGGTACCAAACAGTTTTATAGTATATTACCTTGCCGCTTTACCCGCGTCACAAAGTAGGTTATGTATATTATAGTATATTTCTTTGAGTTATTTATATATAATACTACCATTTAATGTTGTACATATATATATATATATATATATATATATATATATATATATATATATATACTTATCATTGTATACCACCGTCTTATTCTTCTTGTATTTCTGTCCATACAATGGTTGTCTGGTAGAGATCGCTAATAGCGATAAGACCGCCCATTGTAATACCGCATAGACATTATTTTTTATTTTTTTTTGTAATAGATATGTACCTAATTGGTTTGCAATAAAGAGTTTTTGTATTGTATTGTTATGTATTATTCCAGGTTATATAATATCTGTATGCAACATTTTATTCAAATCCGTCGAGCAGTTTTTGCGTGAAACAGTAACAAACAGCCATCCATCCATCTAATACTCACAACTTAGTAACTGAATAGCATATAGATGGCGCTGCCTCAATGTATGAGATCCTGCATCGCGCAAACGATATTTTCCTCGATGTTAGTACCTGATGCACTTGTTCGGTTAATTTTGAACTCTTCATAGAAACTACAAAAAATTTGAATGCGTGTGTCAATATCTTAGTCTTAGGAAGGCCACACACCAGGCATACACTTGTATCTCGATAATTGTGGCGTCACACTAAACCAACGCGCCACAAAAAACGAACGTGTTCGATCTTGAATTCGTGTAGCGGCTGTAGCGCGGACAACGTCTCGCCACAAAGTGCGCCCGCTACTAATGTTTCCTCGTGCTCACGTACAGACATAAGGGGGCCTTAAATGTGTCGCGTTTCAAATGTGGCGCCACAATTATCGAGATACAAGTGTATGCCTGGTGTGCGGCCTGCCTTAGAGTAATGGCGTAGTGCAGTGCAGTTATATATATGACCCTGTTTTACATATTGTAACAGATAACGAAGACGAGCCCCAATGTAGTGGTGTTACTATGCGGAGTAATTGTAGCGTAGTAGACTTAGTTAGTTTAAACTAATGTCTAAGACAATGGGGAGGCCTGACTCAATCAACATTTTTCATCAGAATATACAAGGTCTCTCCAGCAAAGCCTTAGAGTTAGAAATATTTCTCGATTTTTATAAAGTTGACATAATGTGTATTACTGAACACTGGTTTGTGAAAGGTACTTTGTTACCAATATTAAAAAATTATACAATTGCCAGCACATTCATTAGACAGAAGGCAATTCGTGGTGGCTCACTAATATATGTAACTGAAAATTGTAACTTTAAAGAGTGACGAGCAAAATTCTGATGAATGAATTTAGCATGCGAAGCTGTCTAGGCAGATGTCAAGTGAGCATATTGCATCTCTTACCACCGATTATTAAAAGAAAACTTGAACTTTGAAGAAAACTCGATGTTAGTGTAACTTTTCTTTTCTTTTCTTTGAATTTTATGCACTCTCATTTATCTAAAGCTATTTAATGGTTCACAATAAAACAGAGCAACGCTTTCAGCTTTTAACAAGTTATTTACAGTAATCTACAGTAAAAAGGCTTTTACTTGCCTTTAGAAGTTATACTGCAGTTTGATTAGTGGAAAGTGATTGGATAAAATATTTCTTGTTAATGTTTATAATAAGATCGTTTAAAAAACTAAAAGAACCAACTTCAATTGCCGCGTTATTCATTTTAAGTACCAAGTTCGAGGTGTTTATCTCCATATCTCTGGAGATACTTATTAAATCTCAGTAAAATTACTATGTTACCATCATTGGGACATCTCCTTTCCAACAAAAAAAAGAACTATCAAAATCGGTTCACAAACGACGAAGTTATCCGCGAACATACATAATGTATCTCATTATACGATCGAATTGAGAAACTTTTTTTTTAAGTTCACAATACCTATCTGCCTAGAAAATCGAAAATTTTCAAGCTTGAAACTTGCTTATGAAAATAACGGCAATTTGGGTTTGCATTTTGAAATGTTCGTGTATTCAAAATGAAAAAGTTTCATAGCCTGGAGTTTCAAGCTCCAGAGTAAGTAAATTCAGCTGAGATTAAAACAGAAACATGGGAGTTTATGAATCGATGCAGGTTCGTATGACACTGCAAATGAGTTTAAGAAAAAAGAGAACGTATTCTCTAAATGAATAGATGTTTTCCTTTTTAACCGACTTCAAAAAAAGGAGGATGGTTCTCAATTCGACCGTATATATACATATATTTATATGTTTGTTCGCGGATAATCAGTTTATGAACCGATTATGATTATTCTTTTTTTGTTGGAAAGGAGATATCCCAAGTGTGGTACCATGGTAATTATATCGAGGTCTGATAAGTATCTCCAGAGATATTGAGATAAACACCTCACAATTGGTACCGAAAATTAATAGCGCGGCATTGAAGTCGGTTCTTTTTTAGTTTTTAAACGATATTATTCAGAAGACGGTGTTAGTATATATCAGGAGGTTTTTGTTTTCTAGAATTGAGCTAACATACTTAAAAACCTCAAGCTCAAAGCACTTATTGTTAAAATGCAATAATAAGAAATATCAAGCACGTATACATATCAACATAATGTAAATCTTCATATAATAGATACCTATATGTATAGTGGAAATAAGTAAACGCTCTATAATGAAAACCGTTGATTGCCATCAATTTATCGACATCAGATCATCCAGATAAAATACACTGGCCAAGTGCAAGTCGGACTCGCACTCGTAAAGTTCCGTACCACACTACAGTATTTTATAAGATCGAGCAAAAAATACCACTATCAATTTTTGCCAGTTAAAAATAATAATTATTTAAAAAAATATTTCTTATAACGCCATCTAACGTCTAACAAAGGTGTTAGGGATCGACATTTCAATATAACGCCATCTATGGGACGTTTATCTATCGAAGCGTTCATAGATGGCGTGAAATGCCGAAGAAAACACGTCTTGTATGGGGACCCTCTATTATTTTTAACTTTATTCTGTTTTTAGTATTTGTTGTTATAGCGGCAACAGTAATACATCATCTGTGAAAATTTCAACTGTCTAACTATCACGGTTCATGAGATACAGCCTGGTGACAGACGGACAGACAGACAGACAGACAGACAGACGGACAGCGGAGTCTTAGTAATAGGGTCCCGTTTTACCCTTTGGGTACGGAACCCTAAAAATCATAATGCCTGTATTGTGTCGCAATGGTAACTCTGATCAAGACCAACTGAGGTTAGTTGGTAGTTTCAACAAACTCTTATTGCCGATTTACCAGTGACAACAATCAATGCAAAAAAAAAGTTTAAAAAGTAAAACAACCGACTTCTATGCCTCGCGAGTCAATTTCAGTAGCAAGTTTGAGACGTTTATCGTCATATCTCTGGAGATACTTATCAGATTTCGATAAAATTACAATGGGACCATCTCGACAATGTATCCTACCGAAATAAATAATCATTCGAATCGGATCATAATTCACGAAGTAAAAACCTAAATTAAAAATAATAATTAAAAAAACATACAGACAAAATGAGAACCTCCTTCTTTTTAGAAGTCGGTTGAAAATGACGAAAATTTCATCCAAATCGGATCAGTACCTAGTTTCTGAGAAAATCGCGGACATACAAACATACACACATACGGGTAAAATACAGACAGAACCTCCTATTTTACCGACTTCAAAAAAGGTGGAGGTTCTAATATCGAGTGTATGAATTTTATTGTGTATGTTCACTGATTACTCGAACACGCCTGGACCGATTTGGAACAGATTTGGAATAAACACCTAAAACTTGGTACTGAAAATCCACTAGCGCGACTTCAGATTTTTTAGTTTTTGAAATTTGAATTCAGTTAAAAAACAGTAGGTATAAAAGCAAATTAGGTCAGACACAAGTATACTCGTAGCATTGTATGCTATATAGTGTTGTTTAGGCTCACCGATTTAGGATGAAGGCGCGCTTACTGGGGCGAGTGTGCACGGGTGGCCGCGTCCGCTAATTATAAATAACCCATCCCGCACAGCCGTGCTATGCTATGGGGATGTATGGTATATTTTATTTTTAACCCCCGACCACAGTAAATTGTGCCCCGACGCAAAAAGAAGGAGTGTTAACACAGCTGTCAGTGTCACCTGCCATTCTTACATACATATCAAAGTTAGTTCCTAAAATGACCGCAAGTGGCGCGGCGCTGACACAATCGAATATAAAGGCTGACGCACCGGGGCTCGGCCTCTTTTTACCCGAATACGGCGAAGCAAAAAGGAGGGTTATGTTTTTACATCTAATATTATTCTAATTCGTTCACAGATCTATAACAAGCTAAATAAAATCACTGCTCAACACATTTTGGTGTATCTTTACTCGACGAAGGTACAGGGGTGTTATAAGTTTTTTTTTTTTTTAATGAAAAAAAAAATATTACTCGCAATGTGGGTGGGTTGCACATTACTAGTATTCTTGTTAACCCCTCCAACTAAGCTAAATATGCTTGTGTCTGGAGTGGGTTCACCACAGTAGTGCAATGGGTGGGGTGGGATTCGAACTCACGACCTCTCGATCGCCAGTCCGACACCCTATCCATTGGGCTACTGCCGCTTTCTTGACGTGTGTATGTCTGTCTGTGGCATCGTAGCGCCCAAACGGATGAACCGATTTTGATTTCGTTTATTTTGTTAATAGGTGTCTTAATCTAGAGTGTTCTTAACTTTGACTCATGAAAATCTGTTCAGCCGTTTTAAGACTATGAGCTTTTTTTTAGATGATGATGCTATGAAATCAACTTTTATAAGTATGATCTGTGCGATTTATTCGGTATCCTCTTCTTCAACGATATTGTAAAAACATGGAAGCATTGACCTGATGCCAGCACATCTCTTGGAATCTGCAGAATACTCAACTCTTTACCAACTTACAGCAGAGACGTGGAGTTTGGGCTCATTGGAATGGTCTCAATGAATAGATTATAAATAGATCAGTCGGGGGTTATTTTAAATATTAAATTTAATATTTTTTATGCGAAAATGAGTAGCGCTTCACCACTATCTCACCTGATGCTGAGTGACGATGCGGTCGATGATGTAGCGCGCTTACCCAAAAGATATTATATATCTATTATACCTTTGGTTACCGTTAGAGGGCATTTTTTTTAACCGACTAACACAAAAAAGAGGAGGTTCTCAATTTACCTGTTTTTTATGTTTATTACGCGATTACTGCGTCAATTCTGAATGGATTCGAATGATTATTTTTTTCATGGGTAAGGTACACCTCCATGGAAGTCCCATTATAAAATTCATTGAGATCTGATAAATATCTTCAGAGATACTCAAAAATTCTATAAAAATAAATTAAATTTTGTAAAATACTCGTTTCTCACAGACTGTCCTAGAGCTAAAACCATTTGCGTCAGTGAGATTTCTGAAGAAATCCTGCTTCAGGTTTACAGTTTGTACGTTTCAGGGAATTTCTTGAAGTTTCGTAAGTAGAAAGAAGAACTAAGAGAGAGAAGAACTGTAGCAGTACTGTAAATTTTTTAAGGGTTCCTCACCTCGAAAGGAAATTTTTCTTATGTCATGAAAAAGCTTATTAGCAATGTTAGCAATTGGCAATGTGTGTTGCACATTACTAGTAGTCTTGTTCACCCCTCAAACTAAGCTAAATGTGTCTGGAGTGGGCTCACGTCTATAGTACAATGGGTGGGGATCGAACTCACGACCTCTCGATCGCCAGGCCGACGCCTTAGTCATTGGGTTATTGCCGCTTTATTTGAACTAACTGTGTGTCTATTTTTTTTTCCGGCATAAGGCGCGTTCTTAAAACGTAACCACATTCCGTTATAGCTGGAATGCATGCACTACTGAACACGCTCCCTTTGTTATGGACTAAGCTCGTACTAAGCTATTTCTGAACAAATCGACTGTGCTAATATTATGCTACATAAAGTTACAACGAGCTACTTTTTGTGACTGGTGGTTTGGCATTTTCCATGCACTTAACCTCAATCTCACTTGATGTGGAATAGTGATACGTTCTTCAATGGAATGGGTCCTGTCTGTAAGTGGAAGACTGTAGAGGAAAATAAAGGATTATTCCTGTTTGTTCTTTTAATCTGTCAAAATCAGTTGGCTTTTGCGATTTAGGACTTTTTTATGCCAAAATGGGTAGAGCTTGACCACTATGGTACCTGATGTTAAGTGAGAAGTTGTTGAAGTTAAGTTAAGTTTAAAGTTAAGTAACTTTGAAGTTAAGTCATTTAATACGGCACTATCTAGTGTTCTACTCTACCTCTCAAATTATATATTGAAGATAGTTTATAAATTAAAAAAACCTACCACACAATGCCATCCAAGTCAGTTTCAGTCGCAAGTTTTAAATGTTTATTGCCATATCTCTAGATATATTTATCAAATCTTGCTAAGCGTTAATTGGGAAAAAATCATAAATATATAGACGAATTAAGAACCTATTTCTTTTTGGACGTCGGTTAAAAATCTGTCGCCAAACACCAGTGCGCACCAACCGCAGTCCTTGAGAGCCAGTTCCAATTTCCAATGCTGGGCCTAGCGTGCTAACCTACCATTTTCGAAAACATCGTCACTTGAGATATAAATGATACAATACAGAACCAACCTGCATTAAGTAAATAACTCTTTCTTTAGTAATGTCGGTCAATAAGAAAATTGACTGCCATTCAATTTACAACTCGACACAGAGAGAAAAAGAGCAAAGCAAAGAGCCATCAACAATTAAATCGAGAACGAAAGTGGACTTGTCGATGGTTGATTTAAAAAAAAATAGCAAGTAAAAGAGGCTGGTCTATTTTTACCAATAATCGAATGCACGGCCCAGTGCCCACAGCCCTTTGTCTGCCTTTTAATTCTATACTGGACATTCGTGTAAGGCTGCAGTATGGGTAATGCGTAGTGTAGAGCGTAATAGAGTCTATTTTGTAGATAAGCACCCTCGCCTGACGGTAAGCGACACCTAAACACCACTGATGCCTTTTAATTTTTAAATCGGTTAATTTACTTTTTAATCGACGAAAAAAAACGGAGGCGGTTATCAAGTCGACGCGTATATATATATATTTTTTGTGTATGACCACGCATAACTTTTTACAGAGTAGTCTGATTTCGATAATTCTTTTTTTATTGGAAAGGGTATACCCCCAAGGGGGTCCCATTTAAATTTTAACAAAATCGGTCGAGCCGTTTTGAATAAATCAACAAAAATAATGGAGAAGGGTATCATTATTTTGATGATTTTATCATATCATCAATGTATGTCAACAAACACTGGAAAAAAACAAAGTGCCGAAAATCGGGCTCAGCTGCGTGTCTTGAGAGAGGCATATGTCCAGCAGTGGACTGATACCGGCTGATTATGATGATGATATTTTATAGGTGGTACCATTTAAATTTCATCGAGATATGTTCAGTATCTCCAGAGATATGAAGATAAACACCTCAAACTTAGTATTGAAATTGACCAACGTGACGTTGGAAGTCGTTTTTATTAATTTTTTTATGTGATCTTAAATTATTTTTATTATTATTATAAAGCATAAATGTTCTAAATAACGTTTGTCTAGGCCAGGGGTAAGCAATGATGCCTGCTTTTAACATAGTAGATTATGGCCACAAACAATTATAAAATAAAACTTTTTAACAAAAAAATAAACCGCCGAAAAAACTGAAAAGCAAAAAATAATTAAACGTTTTTATTTAACCTTAATAACGAAGTTCTTAAAATACTGTTAGTATCCTAAGTATATATGTTTGTAATTGTTTTGAGTTATTAACTAAACATAATAACTAAGTTCTTAAACTAATTACGTGACTAAGTAAGTATGCTATACTACAGTGTATTTTATTATTATATGTATGATATGTATTATTTAATATTTAAAGATAGGTATGTATGTATATATGAATATATATATACATACATATACATATATATATATATATATTGTATGTATGTGTATTTATGTGTAATGTATATATAGTATGACATTTGTTTTTTATGTTTGTAAGCATATTTATTGATTTTATTTCAATATTGATACTCCAACATCCGTCATAGTCTCGTTTTATTCTTTACTATTGGGTTGTCTGGAAGAAAGCTCTAAGCGATAAGACCGCCCTTGCATAGCTATAGTTATAAGTTTAGAGTATATTTTGTTTTACATTGTTTCTGTTCTTTTTATGTGCAAATAAAGAGTTTAAATATTATGTTTCTTTGAAGTGTTTCACACTTTATATTTTTTTTTGTAAATTGTTAAACACAATCCAAAATTTCATCGTACCGACGGGACTTGAACCCGCAACCTCCGGAATAACATGTTCCGGTGCTTTGCCAATTAAGCCACGGTGCGAAGTATCGTTACGACGAAATTAGTGGATTGCATTTTGTTAACCCAATTATGCATTGGTGGCGCCATCTATGACTACTTATTACGTAAGTTAATCATTCGGAAGAATACATTACAGTTTTCAAATCCGACGAGAGATGTTGCACTGCGTAAATCAAATATTATGTTTCTTTGAAGTGTTTCACACTTTATATTTTTTTGTAAATTGTTAAACACAATCCAAAATTTCATACGGGACTTGAACCCGCAACCTCCGGAATAACATGTTCCGGAGGTAGCGGGTTCAAGTCCCGTCGGTACGATGAAATTTTGGATTGTGTTTAACAATTTACAAAAAAATAAAGAGTTTATCTATCTATCTAATATTTCCATCTAGATGTTTCAGCATGGCGTAGGGCATTATCGCAAAAAATCTGGCAATTCAAAATTTTGTACGACACATTGATCTGTCGTCATCGTTTACCATAAGCGTTTGGTTGCCCTGTCATTTTTACCGCCTAAAATATAATTAGAATAGAATGAAGGTATAAAAAATACGACGAAGCGCTTCGAAAGAAGGTAGGTAGATAGATAGATAGATAGATAGATAGATAGATAGATAGATAGATAGATAGATAAAACTCTTTATTTGCACACCAAACAAAAAAACAGAAACAATTTACAATTTACATCAAACTATAAGTAATGCAAAGGGCGGTCTTATCGCTTAAAGCGATTTCTTCCAGACAACCGAAATAGTAAAGAAGAAAATTACGAGACTGTGAAGGACGGTGGTGTACCGATATAAACTCTAAAATTAATAAATATACTTACTTACATAATATTAACATATTATCATACCATACACTACTTAAAAACATATACATATATCATAATAATAATATAAAATACACTGTAAGATAAAGATTTCAATGAATTAGACTAGCAATAACTATAACACAACAAAGAATAATAATAATAAATAAATAGAAAAATAAAAATAATAATAATAAATAGTTCAGGCTAATAATAGTTCAATAATAGTGCCCTTACGCTTCGCTTGGCTCGTCTATTGGCGGATATCTATCCTAACGCTATATTCTACGCTCTTCCTCAACCACGGCCTAATGCGACATCTAAATTGCCAGCACTCACAGGCCAGTGGTCCTTTTCTGTCGAAAGGCAGTAAAAACGCTTAACTGTTAATATTGATTCTGCAGAGCTATTTTGTATGACTCTATTACACATTTAGTAAGAATTTCGCTTTTGTAAGCGTAGTTGACCAATACGTTATTAACCGACAATTGAAAGAAAGAAATGGATTTATTTAGCAATTGAATAATATCTCATAAGTATAATGGAGTTTTAAAATATTATATTTAACAAAATTATTTTGGATTTAAAAAAAAAATTAGAATCAATTTGCTGTTTGCTTTACCTATAGACTTATTTTAGAAGACTTCATCGGATTTTGTTTGTTTGAGCAATAATGGTATTTAAAATATATAGATTCTATATTTAAGAAAACTTTTTAAAAACAACATTTCACGTCCGTTGGTGAGTAGTCATCTTCCATGATTTTACTATGACGCTAACGACCGATAAAAACACCGAGTGAGTATTACAAAATAGTCGAATGAAAGCTGCAAGGTTGTCCGAAGCGACCAGCTGGTAATCAAAACACGGCTGAGTGGACACGTGCCTTTGTTGAGGCTTTAATTTGTGAACACCCTGTTTGTAGATAATAAAATGAGTAGAGCGCCGCGGTGAAAAACTTTGAAATAAATCTCTTTCCATGCTTTGATAATATACGTTTTTATATCATAGTTTCCATGATAGTTTTTTTTATTTAAGTTTCGTGTCAAAAGGATGCGTTTCAATTCGGAAGCCTCGATATGCTTTGCTGCTGGGACTCGTCAATGTAGTTGAATTAGTCAGAATCAGTTTATTTGTCAGAATATAATGTTTTTTATGCTAGTTAGGTAAGCGTTTGACCACTATCTCACTTAATGTTAAGTGACGATGCGGTCGACGACGTAGCACGCTTACCTAGTAGATACCTGTGTCATCATTGTATGTATGTGTATGATTGAATGTGATCATACAAAAACTGCACAGATGTTATTGCAGATAAAGTTGTTATACCTACATATCCTGAGCCTTCAGACAAACAAATATTACAAATTAGTAATACGTTCTCACATTTTATATTATTTCAAATATTATGTTTCTTGAAGTGTTACACACATTCTATTTTTGTAAATTGTTACCTATCATAAATAGCACATGGGCATGTTTCCTACGAGGTGCGGTGCGGAATTGTGTGTAACAATTGTATTATTTATTTATCTTTACTTATAAACTAACCAAAAATATAGTATAATTTAAGGCTAAAAACAACAAAAATATTACAACCTGCTCCAGCAATGAATTAGGGGTTTACCATAACGTAGACTATTTCAGTAGAGATTTACTGTAAGCCATTACGTATTATGTACGATCGTATAGCAATACGATGTATAGCAATATATATAGTTCGGACACGATCATTCGTAATTGATAATTTCTACGTAATCGATCGTTTCAATTGACGGTGCGAATGATGGAGCTTCAATCGACGCGTCAATTGCTCGCCCACATTTGCTATCTGGACTGTAGAGAAGGTAGACGCACGATAATATCAAATTCTGATTTCGACTAGCGAGCAAATGACCGAACGATTGTCAATTGCATATCGAGACGTTCAATGCTTGCTTCATTTGCGATTGTCAATGGGCTTCAATCAAAATTTCCATCAATGGCCTTCAGTTACGTAGTTGCGAATGACAATGGCTTCAATTGCCTCTGTAGACGATCAATTGGTTCATCAATAACGTAAAAATTGTCAATTGCGATTAACCGTCTCCGTGGTACTTAAGAAGGTACTACTCGTAGCAGAAATCTATCACAGGCATAGTAAGACTGAAATTAATAGATTTTTTAAGCTTTGATTGATATTATCTCATTCCTAAAGCACGCAAAACTGAAATGAAAAAAACCAATAACTTACATTAATTGCCTTACAAAGCAACTGATTGCGGCAATTCGCAAAAGCATTCCACAGACTACAGATACCGTTTATCTCTTAAATCAAGTTATACGGGTAGATAACTATTCCATTGTTGTTATATCGAAACGTCATCTATTATCTAAAATTGCATTTACAAAACGCTAAGGTTGACCGCACATTGGTAACTTTTACCTACTCGAAATTGCTAAGCGGCAAGTTAGGCCACAGCGAAGCTACGTATTGCCTGTTTGCAAAAAACATAGCTTCAAAATATCTATAGCTCCTATCAGTATACTCAGCTTGCATGCCTCGTTACTCAATACACCGTTAGATTTTTGAAATCAGAATCAGAATAACTTATTGTGTTACTGTCTTAATTTACATTAGGCTAGTTGTCATTGCCTTTAAGACCCGTCAGTTACCCACATCGGGCATTCTATTCAATAATATGATAGAATAGATTTGTTCATTTAATTTTAATAAAAGACATTGATAATTGTACGCAATTCGTTCGAAATTAATATTAGAGATAAATATGACTTATTCAATTAAAGAGTATGTCAATATATAATGTTAATAAAAAATAATGTTAATATTAATAATACATTTTATAATGAACGTCTTGAAACATTTTAAATCAAATTTGGTAACAGTACCCTTGTCGTGATGCATGAATTCTTTAATGTCATAGAAACTTTTTTATAAAAGCCACCTCTTGAGTTTTGGCGACAGATTTTCCAAATTGAAGTCAGACAGACAACATTCAACTTACACAATGAGCATTTCTATGTTAAGTTCAGCTAGTAATATTTACTACGATACGATCTAGTTGACGGTTTTCCAACCGGTATTTTCTGTCTTATATGTAAAAGTAATACAGGAGCGTCTTATTGCTTGAACCGATTTTTGCCAGACGACCGAACAGTAATGGTTGCAATATTACTGGTATGCAAGGGAAGGTTTGTTTACCACTACTTCATCGCGCAACTATCAGTTGCGATAGTATCCATTGTACGGTCAACCTAATCAAAGTCCGCCCTAATAACAACCGGACGTGACGTCGAAGTTCTTTGAAACGGAAATGGGGCAAAAATCGTGACGTCATCTCCTTATTGTAGGTTTCTTTCTGCGTTCTTCCGTCGGGTAGTTTTGTAGAAGGGTTTCGATGTTTGAAATGTGAATGACATGATTTTGCTTTTGCTACTTGATGTAGGGCGATAATGCTGCAGGGTATACAACTTAAGTGTAACAACAGGAGGCTCTGAAAGAGGTGAATTCGATTTTCGTGAAGGCGAGGCAACGGGCGTTGTGGCGTGTTGTGAAATCGCTAGGCAATGTTCCAGTTCAGCTAGGCTATTCTGTAAGCTATCTCGACAGCGGAATCCGCGGTGAGATTCGAATTTCGTACTACGAAATTCAATCGTATCACGTTCGTAATACGGTTGAATTTCGTAATGTAGCTGTTCCGGTTCCATATGCTCCTACCATCTGCGGACAAAGACCCGTGCTAGAGTTTGAACCGGCGTCCTCTCGCTAAGAAGTCAAGCAATCTATCCTTTACACCAACAATTTTTTATTTTTTTTAGTCCGTTTTCCAGTCCGACACCCTATCCATTGGGCTATTGCCGCCTTACACTATACACTAATACTGAATTCACGATTCAGAGGAACTTACTGAATTCACGTGTATATAATATACACTGACGGACTAATAAATTGCATCAAAGTTCAGGATTACTTTCCAATTAATTGAATGGTCCTTTCTAGTTTACAAACATGCACTTAAAGTAATGATACTACGCTGTTATGAAGTTAACGAACCAAACCATAAGTTTCAATTTAAATTTGTATAAAAAGTTTGAATACTTGGTTAAAATCTATCTGTGTATCTGTGTATCTGTGTATGTATGTGAGTATATTATATATGTATGTATATGTATAACTTATATAATAGCTTAATATTTTGTTTTATTTTCATACTATTTTTGTCTGGAAGAAATCGCTTTTAGCGATAAGACCGCCATTTGTACTCATTCTTAAAATTTGTTACTGTTTCTATCTGTAATATTTTCTTAGTGTGCAAATAAAGAGTTATTGTATTGTATTGTAAAATGTTCATTTCAAAGGCGTCTTCAATATCGAGGCAGTTTATTAATCCGTCAGTGTATATTATACTCTCGTGAATTCAGTACGTTCCTCTAATGAAGTCGGCTAAAATTCAATTCGCTTCTCAATCTTAAAATGTAATTCGTAAAAGTATAAAGTTGCTCAAAGTGAACCGCCCTAACGTTAAGTTAAATTTAACTGCAGGAATTAATGTACCGCGCCATTGTTGCGGTTGTGGTTTACTTTCGTCGTTTAAGTTTAGACAGGTTAGTTAATTTGTGGTTAACCTAGTAATAAAGCTCGGTTAATTATAACTAATTCAATATGTTAATTATAGAGTTTCTAGATAATAATAATAATGTTTATTTCAAGAATTTTGCTTTACATAACATACCTATGTGAGCAATAGGCTCCCAACTACGATACCCTGTCTCAGGGAGACTATTTCCCTTCCAAAATATTCTTAAATGAAAACAAAAACAGGATTAATTCCGATACAACACATTCATTACATTAATTTAAGTTATATTAATGTGTGTGTGTGTGTGTGTGTGTGTGTGTGTGTGTGTGTGTGTGTGTGTCCGGGATGGATCAATACGCTGCTATAGTATCAAAGGAGGAGGTTCTTAATTCGTCTGTATGTTTGTTTTTTGTATGTATTTTACGCGATTACTCCGTCAATTGTGAACCGATTCGAATGATTCTTTAATCGGTAGGGTACATTTCAGAGGTGGTCTGATTGTAATTTCATTAAAATCTGATAAGTTTCTCCAGAAATATGTCGATAAACGTCTCAAACTTGCTACTGAAACTGACTCGCGTAGCATGGAAGTCGGTTGTTTTAGATTTTAAACATCTTATTAATTTTAAACCGACTTCAAAAAAAGTAGGAGGTTTCTCAATTCGACCGTATATCGTATATATATATATTATGTTTGTTCGCGGATAACTTAGTCGTTTAAGGACCGATTTTGATTATTCTTTTTTTGTTGGAAAGGAAATATCCCAAGTGTGGTACCATGGTAATTTTATCGAGTTTTGATTAGCATCTCCAGAGATATTGAGGTAAACACCTCAAAATTGGTACTGAAAATGAAAAGCGCGGCATTGAAGTCGGTTCTTTTTAGGGTTCCGAACCCAAAGGGTACCAACGGAACCCTATTACTGAGACTCCGCTGTCCGTCTGTCTGTCTGTCTGTCTGTCTGTCTGTCTGTATGTCTGTCTGTCCGTCTGTAACCAGGCTGTATCTCATGAACCGTGATAGTTAGACGGTTGAAATTTTCACAGATGATGTATTTCTGTTGCCGCTATAACAACAAATACTAAGAACAGAACAAAATTAAAAATTAAAGAAAAGTTAAAAAAAAGTTTTTTTACGATAGCGCAGCGCCACCTGTCTCGTTGCTAAGATGGCGCTATCGTCTTTACCTTAATCTGAATCTCGGAAGCGGCTCCAACGATTAAATAAAATTTAGTATACCTACAGGGGATTTCGGGGGCGATAAATCGATCTAGCTAGGAGTCATTTTCAGAAAATGTTGTTTTATTTGTGTTTTCAATAATCAACTTTATTGATAATCAACTTAAAATATACTCTTCCCGACATCTATTGGCGAGTAGAAGTACTGTATCAGTAAAGCAGTTAGTTGCTCTCAATTAAAAAATACAAAATAGACAAAGTCTGACTCGCACTTGGCCAGTTTTATTTAGTTTTTAAACGATATTATGATTATTAGTAGTGTTGTCAACGCAACAAAACAGTAAATTAGAACACGTGATATCAATTTCTACGACGGTTCTCTTTTTGCACAGACTCTATGAATCCAGTCTGTCACTCACTCTCCTCTCATCTCATCATCAACTCACCTGTTGACAAGTGATTGATGATGCAGTCGAGCATGGTAGCGCCTTGTTATTATCTTATACTTAGACTAGCCACTTTTGACCACTATCTATCCTGGTCGTAAACGATGAGGTCGAAGATGGTGAACACCCTAGGCCTAGAATACTTTGACTCTCAAGAGCTGTGTGCTGCTGGAACACCGTAACGTTAAATAAATCTGACAATATGCAACACCCCACTTTTCTCGAACATAATAATATCGTTTAAAAACTAAAAAAGAACCGACTTCAATGCCGCGCTATTCATTTTCAGTACCAATTTTGAGATGTTTATCTCAATATCTCTGGAGATACTTATCAGACCTCAATAAAATTACCATGGTACCACACTTGGGATATCTCCTTTCGAACAAAAAATTAATAATCAAAATCGGTTCATAAACGACGAAGTTATCCGCGAACAAACATAAAAAATAAATAAAAAAAATACGGTCGAATTGAGAAACCTCCTCCTTTTTTTGAAGTCGGTTAAAAATAATCCACTTCGTCCAAGAAGTTAAGTTAACCTGCACCCTGACGTTTCAATAACTGTCAGCGAAGTTAACTAAGTAGCAAAATGAAGTTGACTCGAAATTTGAATTAAGTTTGGAAAGGGTTCACAGTTTGAACGGGTGTACTCCATGTTACACAGTGCAATATGTAGGACAAAGGGTTCGGGCTGACGTGTTCCTGATATAGGATACGATGTGTATGTCATTTACAGACTTGTATAAAGTTTTTGTTTGTTTGATATCGGAAATAGTTAAGAGGAAACGCGGTGTGCGAGGAATTTGTAAAATAGGTATAATAAAGAAACCATTGCCGTCGCGCAGTGCCCGCACAACCAACAAGAGTGCGATAGGGACAACTGCAACTCAGGCCTAATTAATCTACAAAAAACTTAACTTAAATAAGGTTTCATATTTTTCTATTTTCTTGAAAACTGATCCAATCAAATTATTTTTTGGATAAAATTTTTGCATTTGAGTGCATCGATGCTCATTTTTTTTTTGTCTTAAAACCCTTTCAAATTTGTCTGGTAGCGTGAAGATCAGGGCAGTAAAATATATCATTTTCAGGTTTTTGAAATTTCGTTTTGCAATTGGTTGGCCAAAAAAGCAAATGACGGAGCGTAGCTACAGCAGACTTTGATTTTTGTAGAGAAAATTTTGCTTTAGAAGTATTTTGCACCTTACTAGTATTTTTGTTAACCCCTCCAACTAAGCTAAATATGCTTGTGTCTGGAGTGGGTTCACGTCAATAGTGCAATGAGTGGGGATCGAACGCACGAGCTCTCGATCGCCAGGCGGACGCCTCAGCCATTGGGCTATTGACGCTTCAACTAACACTTAAAATTAAAATCATACAATAAGCAATCAGTGATAATTCAGTTGGATTTCAAAATGAACCCCTTCAATTTAATAGAAGACGTAGTATTCAATAATCTAATTGAAACATTTCAGAAAAATGATCTGATTCAAACGCGGGGCGCTCTGATTTCATATTACAAATTTGCAGGTTTTAATGTTTATTTCAGTACCTTTAGACAGGATTTTGTTGCTCTGTTGATCAATTTTACGACTGTCTGTGTGATTTGAGCATAATAGTAGATGGATAGTAAGTTTTAGTTTGTTATAATATTCAGAGTAGCCATTTCCAAAATCTGAATCAATGAATACTTACTTACTGCATTTATTTTTTTAAGAGAAGCACTAAACCACTAATATCACATTAAGTAACGATATATTTTAAGGTTTTCCGCGTGTGGTAGGAGCATTATATTGATGTTCCGCGTGGCTTGCTACTAAAAAGTAGCTGAACACAATCAAGGAAAAAATCTGAGGCCATAATTTGTGTTCCAGCAGCACACATCCCTTGGAAGTCAGTCTATTCTAAGCTTAGCGTGATAACCATCTCCGACCACATCATCGCTTACCACCAAGCGATTTAGTAGTCAAACGCTAGTTTTCCAGATATAGAAAAATCTTCTTTACCTGCCGGCAGATATTCTCCTTGATGTAAATTCTCTATCGCTTCATATATCTAAAACTAGAAGTGCCCAGCGGCTTCGCCCGCTTAAAGAACATCTCTAATTTATTTAAAACTTTTCTTTCGTAAAAAACCTTTATTTCATAATAACACATCAAAAAAAGAATAAACCAAAACGGTCCACCTCTTTTTAAGTTATGGCGTGACCAAGGGAAATAGGGATTCATTTTTATAAAACCCAAAAAACATATTGATTTTCAGACGCTGTTACCCATTTCACCCTTTTAGGGGTCGTCTTTCGAAAGAGCCTGAAACATTTATGTGAATTTATGTGAAGTATCGAATAAAAAAGACTATCTAATTTTGTTTCTCCATACAAACTTTGAACCCTCGTGAAATCCTTTCTTAGGGGATACCTACATCATAATAACTAATGGGATGTAAGGGAGCACAAATACGACCTCGGTGCTCCCAGCCAACCTCACCTGCCCGTGGTGCATCCTGTGAACCAACAGACGGGGCTCTGGCAACCGACAAATGGCAGTATAACCATTTCATATCTATGGCGTAGCTAAATTCTACCGGCCGGTGACGGGCAGCTGCGTCACCGGTGCGAGAAGCTACGTCCTGCGATCGCCAACCCGCCTGCCCAGCGTGGCGAATAGGGCATATCCCTCCCAAGAGATGCGTTGAAGAGCCGAAGATCGGGCTCAGCGACGCATCTTGGGAGAGGCCTACGTCCAGCACTGGACTGACACAGGCTGATGATGATAAATAACTATCAGTATGCCAAATTCAGTTTGGTTTGCGCTGTGTGTTGATAGATTATTCAGTCAGTAACGTTTGTCTTTTTAACCGACTCCACAAAAAGGAGAAAGAAGGTTATCAATTCGTCGGAATAATTTCTTTTTAATGTATGTTCACTGATTACTCAAAGATGCCCGAACCGATTTGGAAAATTGTTTCTAAGGGTACCCTTCCCAGGTGGTCCCATTTAAATCTTAAAGAAATCAGCCGAGCCGTTTTCAACCGACTTCCAAAAAGAAGGAGGTTCTCAAGTCGTCTGTTTTTTTGTGTATGTGACGCGATTACTCCGTCAATTGTGAACCGATTTGAATGATTCTTTTTGTAATCGGTAGGGTCCCGTTGTAATTTCATCGAGATCTGATAAGTGTTACCAGAGACATGACGATAAACGTCTCAAACTTGCTACTGAAATTGACTCGCGGAGCATTGAAGTCGGTTGTTTTAGTTTTTAAACTATCTTAATTATTGATATATCAACATTTGTATTACGATGCATTTATATACCTTGACGAAATACTCTAACTACTGGCACATATTATGTTATAGTTACTTCGTCTACAGGCTACTTTGACTAGCGCTATGTTTGAAGTCGGTTTTTTTAATTTATCTTAAATTATATACTATACTAGATGAACGTTGACATAGGTCGCTAACTTCAAAAGCGTTTCTACTGAAGTAATTCCACGACCTTGTGTAACCAACATAATAAATTCTTTGTTGGTTATTATTCTCAGTCCAATTGAACCCAGATGTTAGGTTGGTAGGTCAGCGCTTGGACTGTATGGAACGTTGTGGTATAAGTTATAAGCTTTTAGAGGTTAGTGCCGCTGCGCGGGTAAATACGCGTAAAATTTAATTGTGAACTTTCTTACAAGTTTTAGTATTTTGTACATTTCGTGCTTTTACAACTATACAAGTAATTACGCTACTATGAATGTAATTGTTTTTTTGGTTTGTCTTTGAACTCTTCCCTCGGTACGCGAATTCGGGCTGGTCTGTGTTTTCCGTAATATGGGGAAACGAGCCCTATACAAACTATCCTGCTTCCTAGTAATATTATAAAGTTTTTGTATGTAGATAGCCTAGACCGTGGAATAACATAGGGTTCTTATCCCCAATATTTCTACGGGAACGATGTCTACGCGAGTAAAACCACGGGCACAGCTAGTTATATATATAAGCAAATACGTATATTATATCATCAATATATATAAAACTTTTCTTTTCGCTGTAATTTTAACTCAAGAACGGGCTCACCTATCCAAACCAAATGGCTTAGGCTTTGTTCGGACTATTTAGTAGATGGTTTATGTGAAGTTAGCACAAAATCGGTCGAGCAGTTCTTCATTTATCACATTTCACGAGGACTCAACGCTGGCAAAGCCGCGGGGCGCAGCTAGTATTTTATATTTATACATTTATTAGATACGCTCTACAACAATCAAATCCAAATTGTGTGATAAATTCGAATTCGGCGAGAACCGCGAAACTCAAAATTCAGACTAGTGTTCGCGAGTGTCAGTGGCATTTCGCGCGAGTGTACAAATGGTTTTAGTAAATATTTGCTTCAGCTTTTCCCTTATACCATAAAAGTTTCATGGAATCGGCCAAGGTTAATCCGCACATGCACAAATAAACTATAAGTGTTGATCGATGGACTGAACAACTCCACCCACGTTTACTTAGTTACGACTATGAATATGTATGAGGCAATGTTGACCGATAGACAACTTTGGACTTCATCAACTGTTGTGATGTAAATGACTGGGAAGTTTTGACGACTTTATTTTCCAGTACTTTAGGTTGTGAGGTTGAAGTTTATAATTTACGACAATACGATTTGATTACCCATTCTAGGCCTAGCGTAAGTAGCATCCTCAACCACATCATCTCTTACAAACATGTTAGATAGTGGTCAAGCGCGTGTGTCAAAAAGTGAGCTAAATAATTAAGATAGTTTAAAAACTAAAACAACCGATTTCCACGCCCCGCAAGTCAATTTCAGTAGCAAGTTTGAGACGTTTATCGTCATATCTCTGGAGATACTTATCAGATCTCGTTGAAATTACAATGAAACCACCTCAAAAATGTACCTTACCGATTAAAAAAAGAATCATTCGAATCGGTTCACAATTGACGGAGTAATCGCGTATACAAAAAAAAACTTCAGACTAATTGAGAACCTCCTTCTTTTTGGGAGTCGGTTGAAAAACCTTAATAATTGATACTGAAAATTACTTGTCAGTTAAAGTTTGGACGGGTCGTCAGCGAAAAGGATAGATAACTTTACTTCGAATACTAAGGTCGTGGGCACAAAGTACTGAATCACTCTACTACGTTATAAGAGTAGGCACTTCCCTACATTGTTGATACCCAAATTATGAAAGCACTGTGTAGCCAACCTAACAACGAAGTATTATTTACGTAGTAACTATTATATAATCTGTGGTATTATGCTTATAAATTTTTTTTGCAGTGTTGGTTGGTACAAAGTACGTTCATAATTCTAAGTTATTTAATTATGTATGCAGTGTCGCGGGACTGATCGTGGGTTTAAATCCTAGCTGTGCATCAATGGAGTCCATGTGCATTCATGGGTGCTCGTCCGCAGGTGATAGCAGCATTATTTCAATGTTCCGCCTGACTTGCTATGAGTAAGTTACCTTGCCATCATCTGCCGCTATAACCTTACGGTGTTTATGGCAGCACAGCCCTTGAGAGTCTGACCATTCTAGCCCAAGCGTGTTCACCATCCTCGACCACATCATCGCTTACCACCAGGCGAGAGTCAAATGCTAGCCTATCACATATAAAGAAATACTTTGGGAAAGACTATTTGTTAAGATTTTTTTAAGAGTTTCATTAGACATATACAAAAACTTGGCCACGAGATCTCGCGTGATGATATATGATGATAATGCAGTTTAATAATAAACTTACCTACTTTTAACGTAGCTTAAGGGCATTATTTACCATATGAGTACTTAGTGTGACATAGTGAGAAAATATCTCCATTGTTCTTAGACATTTTTATCGTCTTTTAACATGTATTTCATCAATATTGTCTCATAAAATTCCTCTCTGCAGTTTAGTGTCTAGTTTGCTCTGACAGGTATATGCTAATGCAGATTTTATAACTTTTCTGTTATGGACATAAAACCGTAGTAGTAGTAACTCTTTGACTTTTATGTAGTTTTCTATAAGAAATGAGTATGGCTAGTGACAGAGGTAAAATGTGAATAATTGCTAATACAGCTGGGTTGGGACGAAGTTTTCTAAATGCTATTAGAAAACTTCGTCGATTATTTATTTGCCAATGACTCGTGCGTCCTGACCTGTGATTACTGATGACATATGGAGCCGAGACGTGGACACTGACAATGCGACTAATCCGTCCACCAAGTCACAAGTGGCAATGGCCTATGCCTCCGAGCATATATCACTAAACAATCTAATTCAAAATGAAGCCTTCCTCAGGAGAACTAATTTTATCGACATAGCTCAAAGGATTAATTAGCAAGCTGGAATGTCAGTGGGCTGGTCACATCTATCATAGAACCGATAACCGCTGATGCAGACGTGTTCTAGAGTGAAGACCACGGTTCGGAAAACTTAGTGTAGGACGTCCTCCAGCAATAGATCAATTATATTCGCAAGTTGGCTGGCAGCGGCTGGAAAATGATAGCTGAACATTGAGCTCAGTGGCATGCTATAGGTGAGGTCATGTCGAGCAGTTTACGGAATTTGTAAATAATAAAATCAGTTCGTGATCTTTTCACGGTCAAACAGGTCATCCGAGCAATAGGAAATATGAAGACAAATATACAATTAATTTGTGATATTTAGACATTTATTGTCGATACAAATTTAATAAACTGTTTTTATTAGTACCGGTCAGACGTTTGTGTTTGCATTGTTGTTCTATACACTCATAATAATACTATACACATTTCATACATTTTCCAAAAATAAAATGAGTTCGTATTTTTAATAACTCCGAAAAACTTACCAACTAAATATATTCAACAGCCACGATATTCAAACCACAAAAATGTTTTTTCATCACTAACTTTTTTGTCCCACCACAAAATAGAGAACTGCACATTGCAACACACTGTCTCGGACTGACAGTCAAAATTTACCTGAACTAATCGGAAAAAATGTTTTGATGGATATCTCAAGAACTGTCAAGGGTGCCGACCCCCTGCCACCATTGCGATCGTTTAAATCACTTTAAAAACACACCAAAAACGAATATTCACATGTATTTTACAATAATTAGAGTTGATTTTTGAATGTGTATTGATTTTATCGTTTACATTGACACCGGCACGTCGCAACACTGCGAAAAATTAAACTATTTCAATCCTTATTCAAACTCTCTAAGGTTAAATATCGAATGTTTTTTTGAGGAATTTACTCATTTAGAAAAATGTTTACCCGTGTCACAGATAAGACTAATCGGTTATGTTTTATTTGACCACGGGATGACGTAAACGATCGTTTGTTGTTTACGATTTTAATCTGTGGGCGGACACTTTCGCTTAGGTTTTTATTGCCCTTTAAAATTGAGCAAAAAGTTTGGATTATGTCATTGGAAACCGATAAAGCTAAATTTTGGAGCATTTTGGCGCTTTTTTGGGTCACTCCTTTGTTCGGTTTAAGAATTTGGTTTTTATGGGTAAATTTTTAACGGTATTGAGTAGCTTTTACGTGCTATTATGGCAATGGTCATTGCACATAAATATGTTAATTTTATTGGTCTCAAATATTTACAACACGAATATCTGTGTCATATTATATTGGCGCTAGCTATAAATCATGCATTGAAATGTAAATTGTTCATTGTTGCTGTATAGGATCGTTATTTTAGAGTTAAGAAGCCTTTAAGTTACTGCGGTTATTGCAATGGAAAGATTGGATTCTTTGGTATTTTTTAAATAAATATAAATACATATAACTCCTTACCTTACTACTTATAATTTTAATTACTTACTGGATTTTCTTGGTTCTTAACGCAGTTCGATAGCCAAATGGAATTTCCTTGGATTCAAATCCAGTCATAAAGTTTTAATTGAGCATAATAAAAACGCCTTAAGTTTTAAACACATGAGAAAATTACTGTCACACATGCTCAGCTCAAAATTACTGTCACACATGCTCAGCTCAAAATTCTTTGCACAAAATTAAAAACTCAACCTGTATAGTTCAGGTGCATAAATTTATAGTAACTGCGCGTAATAAACCCAATATTACTTTAATTACCGATTTTAAGTGACATTTTATTGGTAAAATGTTTATAGATATCAATAAATAGTGTTTTAACAGCTTCCTTGTAGCAAATAAGGGACTGGTTGTATGTTGCAATGATTATGTTTTTCCACGAACTGATGCGATCCAGCCCACTGTGCGGATAAATGAATGACTAATCATGAACCAATATTTCCTTAATGAGAACTGTTGTAAAATTCTTTTTAACATTATTTTTAATCTGACTAGGTCTGTTAGGATTTTTTATTTACTTTAGAACTAACCGGCCTTTGTTCGCGTTTATTTTTCAATTAGGTAAGCACAAAAGTAAAAATGAATATTACAATTCATGATAATTATAAAACTCAAGTTTTTTTTTATTTTATTCCAATATCTCGATAATTTTTAAAAGTATATCTCTCACTTACGATTTGCAGATGACATCGTCATTATGGCAGAGACGCTGCAGGACCTACAAATGATGTTGAATGGCCTATTTTAATTTTAAAATTATCGTGAATTTGTAACATTATTATATACCGGCTGTAATTCACGTACCTTTAGTCGAATTTTCTCGACCTAGGTTTCGAGCGAGTCAGTCGCTCTTCCTCGGGAGTGAGGTCACGCGGTGAGATCGCGATGTTCACTGCGGGCCGCCGCTCGCTGCGCTCGGCTTGATAGCCGGGGTGGGGGCGGACTCGGCGGAGATCGGTAACGGCTGTTCCTTTTCGGTACCGAGGATGCCTGAGATAGCCCGAATGTTGTCATCGTCGGTTCTTCATCGCTGCTACTCCTATCGCCAGAAGTACCGTCGCAAACAATGCTGACTGTGTCACACTCTAGACTGACTGACACTTTCTTTTTCGAGGACGCCTAGCTGAATTTGATTGAATGGCCTAGCTGATTCTTCTCGTCGCATTGGTCTTCGGATGAATTTGGATAAAACCAAAGTCATGTACAACGAGCACGTTGTTCCGAAACTGATTGCCGTAGATGGAATCCCACTCGAAGTTGTAACGCAGTATGTTTACCTAGGGCAAACGCTCCAACTAGGCAAACACAACTTCGAGAAGGAAATCCAGAGGAGAATTCAGCTGGGCTGGGCAGCATTCGGAAAATCCCGTCGAGTCTTGTCGTCGCCTATACCGCAGTGTCTAAAGACAAAAGTCTTTAATCAGTGCGTCCTACCTGTGATGACATACGGAGCCGAGACGTGGACACTCACAGTTCGACTGGTCCACCAATTTAAAGTCGCTCAGCGAGCTATGGAGAGAGCTATGCTCGATATTTCTCTGCGGGATCGAATCCGGCACGAAGTAATTCGCCAGAGAACTAAAGTTATCGACATAGCTTAACGGATTAGTAAGCTGAAGTGGCAGTGAGCGGGTCATATCTGCCGCAGGACTGATAACCGTTGGGGTAGACTTGTCCTTGAGTGGAGACCGCGAATCGGCAAACGTAGCGTAGAACGTCCTGTGACCAGGTGAAGCGACGACATACGCAAAGCGGTAAGCAGTGACTGGAAAAGAAGAGCCGAAGATCGGGTTCAGTGGCGCACATTGTGAGAGGCCTACGTCCAGCAGTGGACAGACACCGGCTGATAATGATGATGATGATGATGATAATTTTTAAGAGCTTTAATCGAGCCGAAGTCAACATTAAGAGGCCCTTTATATGAAATAAGTCATGTCTATTGATATGGGAGGTATTGTAAAATTCAATAAATTAGTTTATTTCCGTTGATATTGATTAAATTTTATTTATTTTATGCTATGCCTAATAAATTGATTTTTACGATAAAAGTAGTCGTAGAAAAATACCTGCTGCAATAAATAATACGTGTATAAATATGAATATTAAACAACGTAGACGTATAAAATAAAGTTCTCTCATTATACTAACTCATACCAAAATCCCAAGGCTATATTGTAAACTTGTTATCACTCAACGAAAAGAAATCTGAATAAAAAGATGAATAATCTTTTATCGCTCTCGAAAAATTTGAGGCAAATACATTATCTTTCTTAAATACATATTCCATCATAAACGTAAAAATGTGTCTTTTCACGGTGCCTCTTATCTCGGAGATTACGATAAAAACCTTGACTTCTCAAATATTTTCGTACAACCTTTTCAAAACCCTTGTTAAGATTAAGATTTGTACGTATTGATACGTATCATCAAAATTATTAATTCGAAAGGTAGTTTGTTCGTAACCTACTTATAACATCAAGATATTATATTCTACAATTTGTGACAAACAAACAATCACACCTCTTTACGGTCAAACGGCTCGACCAATTTGAATAAAATTACACATAAGTAGCAAATAGTATAGAAGATGTACATGTATATCAGTCATTATGTAGACACTACAATAATACTCTTACATTGTAAAAAAAATCATTAAAATTGGTTGACAATAGAATTGATTATTGTACGATTTCCATTCAAAAGTACCAATGCATAAAATTATGAGTAAATGGCCGGAGCGAAAACTTTCATCAAATACAAAAGTCAAATTATGTAGGTAAATATAATTTTCCATAATTATAGAAAGACTTTTGTGCATTAAACTTTTGCATAGAAGTCGCCAGCTAAGATTAAAAAGTGTTGACTCTAAACAAATAATTTAAGATCGTTTAAAAAAATAGAAGAACCGGCTTCAATCGTCGCGCTAGTCAAAGTAGCCAGTAGATGTAGTAACTATTACATAATCTGTGCCAGTAGTTAGTAGTCTGTCGTCAAGATAAGTAAATGCGTCGTAATACAAATGATGATATACGTAAAAAACGGCTCGGCCGACGAAGGTCCGACGAATTAAGAACCTCCTCCTTTTTTGTGAAGTCGGTTAATAAAGGGAATGTAATTTTTAACAAAAAATAAAGAACTTTTTTTATATACCTCTCATAGTTTGACCAATATCTCACCTGTCGGTAAGTAATGATGCGGTCGAGGATGGTAGAACGTAGGCCTAGAATGGGAACTAGCTCTCAAGGATAGCTGCCGGTACGGTGAAGGTGGTATGGTAGCTGGTACACTAGATGTCCTACCACCATGCAAATGTCATACAATTACATGTCGCAGTATATACCAGACTAGCAGCCCGCCCCGGCTTCGCACGGGTAGAACATATATGCCTACAAAATTTGCATCAGTTTATTGCATCGAATATAAAATATGAACATATTTAACAAGCATCGTCAAATTTCATACAATTTACACAAAACCTTAACGAATTATGCACCTAAACCTTCCTCATAAAAACTCTGGCTATTGGTGAAAACCACATGATAATCCGTTCAGTAGCTATTGAGATTATTGCGAACAGACAGACGCAGTGATAGACTTTAATTTATAATACTTACGTAGTGATATTGGACGGCCCTTTGGCGTAAAGAATAGTTACCCTGATTCTGACCCGACGGTCGTTGGTTCTAATCCTAGCTATATACCTACCAATGAAAGTTTAATGTGCATTCATGAATCATGAGTTTTCGTACAGTGGTAGTGGGATCATTAAATCTACCATAAAGTAGCTTACCACCAAGGAGAACATCTGCCGCCGTAACCTTACGGCGTTCCCCGAGCAAAATGTAGGGGTAATATACGTTTAACGTGTGTATCTGTGTGTCTGTCTGTAGCATCTTAGCACCTAACCGAATGAACCGATTTTGTTTTTATTATTCATAGTTTTTTTTTTATTTGATAGATGTCTTCATCGAGAGTTTTCTTAGCTTTGATTCATAAAAATTCGTTCAATCGTTATAAAACTATGAGCTTTTTTCTAGTTAATTGCGCTATGAAATCAACTTTCATAGGTCTGATCAATTTGAAAATCTTCTTCTTCAACGATATAATAAGAACATGGAAGCATTGACCTGATGCTGGGACATCTCCTGGACTCTACAGAATACTCAAATCCTCACCAACTTAGAGCTCAGATTTTAAATGTCGTGTTTAGAGTCATTGGAATGCTTTTAATGAAAAGATTAGGTGTACATATATCAGTCGGGGTGGTTTAAAATATTATATTATTATATATATAGATGAATATTATTTTACACAATAGATCATATTATTATAGTATATTGACTTCAAATTGATTGTGATCAGTGGGGATCTACAGCATAGCTAAGCTTATAATAATATTTTCGTAGTAACTATGACTTAATCTGTGGTTTCACTGCAAATATTTTATTAATTTTGCGATGCGTGTATGTGAAATTCGTGATATCTTCTAGAGTTATCATTTGAATTATATACTGTAAAGGACACTTTTAATTTATAATATGTGGCTAAGCTAGTATAGTAGTATAGTACTATATATAGTACCTAGTATAGATAATAATTCCAGAAAATATGGTTTGGATATAGGTACATACTTATATTTTCAAACACTGCCACAGATTATATAATAGTTAATACGTAATAATAGTATCGGAATGCTATCTTCCATAGATATGTCTGGTCTATTCAAGTACCATTCAATCATCCTGGTCAAAGGATTGGTTTGATCTAAAGGAATGTTTATCAAGGAGAGTGCGTGTGTGTCCTGTATCAAGATATTAAGGATAATTTAGTTTATATTGTCATCGATGACGAAAGAATAGTGTTGATAAGACTAAGACTTATTTGTAAAATGCTGATTGAATGACTGACAGACAATTCACAACCTAAACAGCTGGTTCAACAAATATGAAATATTATAAATAAGTTCTATATTATGGCGTATGTAAGCACTTAGAAATTGTTGTTTTTATGTCTTATTAAAAAAATACATTTGTTCAATACTACACAAAAAAATTATCTCAATAAAAACAACGCGAACGCGAAAAAAGGCGACGTCGAGTTGTACTGTAAAAGTGATCACTTCATTTAGCTATATACTTTGCTCATTTTATTATGACTGCAGACTTACAAGCAGTTTAATTACAATGTCAAAGTAGCCTAAGATCCAACAAAATCGTACTGGTCTGAAGGTAAAGCTACAGTCAGAAGATATGCCAGACCGACTCTAGTCCAACCTTCATCGAGCAAGTAACACCTTCGATTGGAATTTAGAAAGGGAAAGTCGTATCCATACTATAATGTCAACAAATGTGAATAGTATTCAATTGAAAGGATCATCTTTTGAGCTCAGCTTCGTTAAATCGTTACTATTCCAGCAATATACAGGATGTTCCTAAATTTGTGTTGAATAACAATTTACACATTCTTTAGTATAAAAGGACCTTTTAAAAGAAAAAATATACTGAATATGTAATTGCAATTAACGATAATACGGTTGAACAAGATTCCGAATTTCGGGAAAACTATAACTAGACTAAGCTGTGGGCAGTGACTGGAGACAAAGAGCCGAAGATGGGGCTTAGTGGCATGACTTGGGAGAGGCCTATGTCCAGCTGTGGACTGATACCGGCTGATTATGATAATGATAGACTATAGGTATATTTTCTCGACCTAAGGTTTCGAGCGAGTCCGTTGTTTTTCTTCAGAAGTAAGTAAGGTCACGCTATTGTTCATTTTTAGGGTTCCGAACCCAAAGGGTACCAACGGAACCCGCTGTCCGTCCGTCTGTCTATCTGTCTGTCTGTCTGTCTGTCTGTCCGTCTGTCACCAGGCTGTATCTCATGAACTGTGATAGTTAGACGATTGAAATTTTCACAGATGATGTATTTCTGTTGCCGCTATAACAACAAAATTAAATACTAAGAACAGAACAAAGTTAAAAATTAAAGGGTTCAAAAAAAAACGTGTTTTTCCCGATAGCGCCATCTAGCTAGCATCATAAATGGCGCTATCGTGTTTACCTTAATCTCGGAATCGGAATCTGAATCTGAATCTCGGAAACGGCTCCAACGATTAAATATAATTTAGTATTTCGTGGGCGAAAAATCAAAATAATCTAGCTAGAATTCATTTTCAGAAAATGTTGTTTTATTCGTGTTTTCAATAATCAACTTCATCGATAATAACTTAAAATATGACTCTTCCCGACATCTATAGGCGAGTAGAAGTAGCTTTAGTATTTTATTGTGTCGTTCAACCAGTTAGTTGCTCTCAATTAGAAAAAAAAAAGGATTTTTATTCGTCAATAGATGTATATATGTATAGATGTATATGGCAAAAGCGGTCAACCAGATATTTAATAATATTAATTACTAACACCTTTGTGTTAATGTTTACTTAGTTGGTGTCAGAAGTTCGTCAGATAATCTCTAGATGGCGTTCGGAACCCTCCGTGTGCGGGACAAAAGTCTGACTCGCACTTGGCCAGTTTTTTTTTTTTTTGTTTATCAATAAAGAGTTTTGTTATGTATTGTATTGTATTGTATTGTTACGCGCTGAGATTGCAACAATCACTGATCAATCAACCTAGGTCGTTAAAATTCGACTACAGGGACGTGATAATAAATACGTGTTAAAAATAATGATGTTTTTTCTCTAAAGCCTACATACATTAGGCGCTAAATAACCACACATCCATAAATCAAACATCCTGTACAAAGATGTGGGACAAACGACAGTTGACGCGCTTAATCATGATTAATCGAATGTTGGGACAGGTCGGTTCCGGGACGGCTTTAATGGGACACTGTCCCACTTCTTTTTGCTTATTTTTACAATAAAGGGACTGCTAGAGGTGATTGTGTCCAAACAAAATAAAATTAGAATAAGAAGTAAAGAAAAGAAAGGTAAAATCGAATATGCTGGCAATTTCATAAGCCGCCAAAATTATACAATCCAAAAAATATTTTGGCTGCCCCAAACCACGTGCCCTTCAAGCACTTTCACTTCACAATTTCAACCCTATATTATCCCCGCTACATAGTGAGATTTAATTATTGTACACCTTATTGAAACATTTTTTTGATCTTTCTCTTTGTAGCGTAAGCAAAAACAAAACGCTATCTTACCTTCGTACATCTGCGCATATTGCGGGAAGCCAGCAGCTCTCAGCCATTTGCAGGCTTCTGCAGCTTCGATTTCTGAAACAATACAAAAATAACCATCAGATGTCATGCATAAAAAAAATTACCCACATTTTAAACCGACTTCAAAAAAAGGAGGAGGTTTCTCAATTCGACCGTATATATATATATATATATATATATATATATATATATTTTTCTTTTTTATGTTTGTTCGCGGATAACTTCGTCGTTTATGAACCGATTTCGATTATTCTTTTTTTGTTCGAAAGGAGATATCCCAAGTGTGGTACCATGGTAATTTTATCGAGGTATGATAAGTATCTCCAGAGATATTGAGATAAACATCTCAAAATTGGTACTGAAAATGAATAGCGCGGCATTGAAGTCGGTTGTTTTTTAGTTTTTAAACGATATTATTTAGTTTTTAAACGATATTATGTAAATTATAATCATCATTATCATCTGTCTATACTATAGTCCATTGCTAGACATGCCTATCTCATTTCACACCATAGAGTACAGTCCTCGACTACTCTAATCCAGCTCTTGCCAGCCATCTTGCGAAGATCATCGCTCTACCTAGTCTGAGGAGTGAGGGCATCCCACGCCATGTTTGCTGATTCGCGGTCTTCACTCAAAAACTCGTTTACCCCAGCGGTTGTCAATAGGTAGTTAGTAATCTTTCGCCTAAGATAATCTTTAAATTATAAATAATAAAATATGTTTGTACCAGACATAACCGAGAATAAAAACTTTCCAAAAGCTATAAAATGGCGTAACGAATACTTGAACTGCATTGGACTTAACCAAATGAAATAGATGTAAAATTAAATGTTGCTTAGAAATGCTATAAACTGTCTTATGTTTTTTAAAGTTAAATAAGCAGAGATTTACAATCTTTTAATGAAGACAGTTTGCTAATCGGCTGGCCACGTTATGAAATGTAGTATGTTAGTAGTAATTGTATGTACTTAGTGAAAAGAAAAAAGAGAAATTGCCGTCCGTTGGCGTAAGGGACATTTATGACTTTGGCTTTTTAACCGACTTCAAAATAAGGAGGAGGTTTCTCAATTCGACCGTATATATATATATATATTTATGTTTGTTCGCGGATAACTTCGTCGTTTATGAACCGATTTTGATTATTCTTTTTTTGTTCGAAAGGAGATATCCCATGTGTGGTACCATGGTAATTTTATCGAGGTCTGATAAGTATCTCCAGAGATATGGAGATAAAAATCTCAAAATTGGTACTGAAAATGAATAGCGCGGCATTGAAGTCGGTTCGTTTTTAGTTTTTAAACGATATTATTAAGTATAGGTTGTTTACTACTAGACGAGCATCTTTACAACACACAAAACATGATTATATTTATAAAATATCCTTTATTTGAACTAACTGCAAACCGCGGTTTAGCCCGCGTTTAAAATTATTATCTGTGTTAATCCAGGTTACTTTTTAACCTGGACTAACCAAATTATGATAAATGATGCCAAATTTAATCTAAATCCGTTCGAAATAGTAACGAACCCATTCTATCCATCTATACTCACCAACTTAGTTTAAAAGCATCTAGATAGCGCTGAAGTAGTTTGTCAAGTCCATATAAATATTGCCTAAATGTATGAGATCCTGAATCACGCTAACGATATTTGCCGCGATGTTAGAACCAGATGCACTTGCTTTGTCATCAAACATCTTAAAATGTGAACGCATTACATAACATTTCGTAATTTCTATATTACAAGGATTATCATGACTTTAATGCTTGTAGGTCGATAATGTCGATATCTATTTATACATACGATACAAATTTCCCCAGCCCCATTGTGACATAGAAATTGAATTATGGCCTAAGTACTATTGAGCTAGGGTTTAGTACAATTAGTTAAACCTACCTTTTCCTCGAGAATTATGAGACGACTTTCTCACTATAGTACCTTGTACTATTATTAATTCTGTGACTGTAGGTCAAAGCGAGAATCAGTTTCCATTGTAGTTTCTGTGATTTGTTGTTAATTAATTTTCAGACCTTTACAAAACAAATGGTAATAAAATGATATGGTGTACTTACTGAATTTTCTATAGAAAATTTATAAAGACATATTTTATCTTCCAGAGATTAAAGACAAGAAAGAGAGACAGGCACTCAAAATCATGATATGTGACATAGCGCTTGCCTGTACCATAGATGATGATGTTTTTATTCTATGCCTGTACGCACTAAAAAGTTAACAAAGACATACATACATAAAATCAAGATTTTTCCATGGGGTAGGCAGAGACTACTTTTTAGGGTTCCGTACCCAAAGGGTAAAACGGGACCCTATTACTAAGCCTCCGCTGTCCGTCTGTCTGTCTGTCTGTCTGTCTGTATGTCTTTCTGTCTGCTGTCTGGCCGTCTGTCACCAGGCAGTATCTCATGAACCGTGATAGTAAGACAGTTGAAATTTTCACAGATGATGTATTTTTCTGTTGCCGCTATAACAACTAATACTAAAAACAGAATAAAGTATAAAATTAAAAGGGCGTTAACCGTCCATAGATGGCGTTATATTAAAATGCCGATCCCTAACACCTTTGTGTTAACTTTAATTTAGATAGCGTTAGACTTAGATGTTAGATGGCGTTATAAAAAAATAAGCACGCGGCTCACGCGAAAAATGATAATGGTATTTTTTGCTCGATCTTATAAAATACTGTAGTGTGTTACGGAACCCTACGAGTGCGAGTCCGACTTGCACTTGGCCAGTTTATTTCCCGTTGGGGTAGGCAGATACTACTTCTTTCCAGATAATACGATCGTGATATGGGTACCTCTTTTGCTTATTTCACTTTCATGAGCGATTTCATACATTCTCACCGGTTATAGTACAAAGACATGTCAATGAAATAATCAGCTGTAACCTTGCTTAGACCTACCTTAATGATATACTAATACCGCAACAAACTTATGCAATATCTAAAATGACATAAAAGGGCTTGGTCGGTACTGGAGGCATATTTTTGGGTGGCTTTCCAAATGTATGGCGTAGCATGATTTGTATGTTTGTTTTTATGTTATCTGCCAACGGCTGACACTTTGATGTATGGTGCATTTATAGAGTTGTAGTGATAGGTGTTGGATTGGTACAGTCAGCGACAAAAATTTTCGTTTGATACCAGTCTAAGACAATTTAAGATCTTTTACAGAACGAAAATAAAACTGGCCAAGTGCGAGTCAGCATCGCGTTTCTTATCGCACACTTAGGAAGGGTTCCGTACAATACGAAACATAACAGAGTTTCAACCTCATATATTTGATTAATTGATATTACCAAGAACATTTGGTTTGGTCGCGATCTAGAAAGACGGGGCTCGTTTACTAGCGCCATCTTTGTCATTTTGCCGAAACTAATTAGATAGATGGCGTTTAAAAACACGTTTATTGTATGGGGACCCCCTTTAATTTTTAACTTTATTTTGTTTTTAGTATTTGTTGTTCTAGCGGCAACAAAAATACACCATCTGTAAAAATTTCAACTATCTAACTATAACGGTTAATGAGCTATAGCCTGGTGACAGACGGACAGACAGACAGACAGATAGACAGACGGACAGCGGAGTCTTAGTAATAGGGTCCCGTTTTACGCTTTGGGTACAGAACCCTAAAAACGGACTTTAAAAGCCGCGCTAGTCATTTTCAGTACTAAGTTTGAGGTGTTTATCTCCCTATCTAAAGAGATACTAATCAGATCTCTATGAAATTACAATGGGAACACCTTGGAAATGTACCCTACTAATTAAAAAAGAATCATTCAAATCGGTTTACTATTCACGGAGTGATCGCGTAACATACATACCAAAAAAAATACAGACGAATTGAGAACCTCCTCCATTTTGGATGTCGGTGAAAATAACGTATTCATATGTTTTAACTTGAGGGTGATTGCAGGCCAGGCAGACACTAAAATAGTGTCCTACCACTTACCACCATGCCGAGGGTGCCTTATATTTTTTGTGTAATATAAATCGAAATGGTATATCGTCATTTCTTTGTATGGGTGCTTCAGTACGCTATTGATGACCCCAACTGTACACGATTTTAGTATCAACTTGTAATAACTTAACATGTTTAAGTTATTTATTACTTGATAAGACAGTTACAAGTTACAAAACGATGTTAAGTTTAATGTTGTTCTATTTAGTCACATTTGAACTTAGTTCGTTTGATCATGTTTGTACTTAGATAATAATTATTGTGTCTGTTATTCTTAAAAGATAACAAGGGAGTGCTTCAAAACAAAATTTGTAAAATTTATAAGCTCATTAATATCAATTAACTAAATTGTTAAATACAATCCAAAATTTCATCATACCGACGGGACTTGAAGACGCACCCCCCGGATTACACGTCCAGGTGCTCTGCCAATTAAGCCACGGTTCGATCCATCGATACGACGAAATTAGTGGATTGCATTTGTTAACCCAATTATGCATTGGTGGCGCCATCTATGACGGTAGTATGATGCGGGTTCGAGTCCCGTCGGTACGATGAAATTTTGGATTGTGTTTAACAATTTACAAAAATATAAAGTGTGTGACACTTCAAAGAAACATAATAATAAGTTAACTAATTATTGTTAAAGCAATGAATATAAATTCTTTGCAAGTCCATTACGACTTGCAAAATTGAAGAAAAATAGACTATTATTAGACCGACTACGCAAAAGATGGGTTCAATAAGATTCCTGTTAATGGTTCTATTGATATAACAGGGGTTGCGTTCGCGTCCTACGCCTGGAGTACAAATAAACGCTCGAAACGAGTTCACAACCTCGTGCCAGACTCAGCTGTCGCAACTGTGTCGGACCAATTTGGCAAATACTTTTTATAGTGTGTTTTTATGAAAAATAAAAGGATTTTACAACAAAAAATGTTTGAAGTAAATGAAAGAAGTTTATAACCACCAAAAACCCACAGAAAAGATACTAGTCCTACGAAACCGCGAGGCACTTCTTGTTAATTATAAAAAGAAACGGAAAATTTTAAGAAAAGAAAAAATAGGATTGTGTCTTATAGGAATCGCATATATGATGTGCAAACTGCAAACATCTGACACCTTGGTAATAAGTAAGACACGCGCTTATTCGTCAATTTGAATGCGCGCACTTCCTTGGCTTACTGTTACACACTTCCGTCCCTTTTCACAAAATCACTCTCACAGAGTACAGGAAAGCGAGTGAAAAGATGTTACATACCAAAAATAAAAGCACCTAACCTCGAAATTCGCGTCAGCGCGCGATATCAAACTTCGAAGTAACAATTCGAGTTAAAAACAAACGTGGTCGTATCACTACCTTCGAGCGAGTTTTTTTTATGGCAGATTGACAAGCGTTTGACCATTATTTCACCTGATGTTAAGTGACGATGTGGTCGACAATGTAGCACGAATTGCACGATGTTGCAGAACAACCATACAACCTACACCCAGAGGATGTGAACGCGTAACACTCCAGGGCACGTAACACTCAGCTTCTAAACGTCTCAGCCTTCTCAGGGGAGCAGGCAAAGTGCACAAACTCGCCAAATTCAGACAATTTTATAGTTTTGCATGTAACACGTCATCGCTTACCATCAGGCGAGCGTCTTGTTTGTCCTGTTACTAAATATCGTAAACATTAATCAGAATTCTTGATTTTTTTAATCAAAAGAACTCATGAAGAAGTTTTGAATACTAACTACATAGTCCTCTCGCAAATTACATTTAAAAAAATCAAAACAGCATAAATGTAGCCCATTAAACTCAAAACACAAAATGAGACTTGACTTTACCACAAAGCAATCGGGGTTTAATATTTCCTAAACAAAAACGAGATTTCTTCGAAATGCCTTTAGAAGTAGAGATCTATTATTTGAAGAGCTGGAATAAAGGCCGTTTTACCGCTGAATCTTTTGATCTCTGCGAATCTGTGTAATGTACGGTTTTATTAACTATCTGGATCATACTAGATTACAGTACTTTAATACAATTCGACTATGAAATTATATAGTTTACAACAGACCGCAATAAATTGTACAATGGGAATAAATGGGAAGTAACCCTCTAAAAAAAAAGGATGTTTTCCAAATCCAGAATGTTGCATGCTGCTGTATCTGTATCTATGTATATATATAGGTAGACGTCATCGCTTACTATCAGGCGAGCGTCCTGCTTTACGGTCTGTTACCTTATTTCATAAAAACAAAATCGGTTGATAAATTAATGTGTATTGAGATAACAAACAGTTAAAAAAAACGGTCAAGTCGAGTTGGACTCGCCCACCGAGGCTTCCGTACCAACTTCGCAGACTAGGTTAAAGGACAAGCTTAACTTTGTAGTTCGATCCAAAGAAAATGTATTACACCAACTACACGTAATGAGTTTGTTTTAGTAAATTAACTTTTTTTTAGTTCTTACACTACATATTTACGTTTTTTAGATTTATTCCTAAACTAGAAGTCCCCCGCGGCTTCGCCCGCGTTAAAAACTCCTTTTATTTACTTAAAACTTTTCTTTTGTAAAAACGATTCTATCATTAAAGACATCAAATAAGAATTAGCCAAAACGGTTCACCTGTTTTCATGTTATCGCGCGACTAAGACAAATCAAGATTCATATTTATAAAACCCGAAAAACCCAAAATAGCGCAATCCGAAACAATATTGATTTTCAGACTTATTTACCCCAGTTCACTCTCTTAGGGTGGCATTTTGAAAAAGTCTGTAACTCGTATTTACTTATTTTTTTACTGAAGCACTTGTGTGAAGTTTCGGATAGAAAAGACGATCTAATCTTGTTTCCCCATAAAAACTTTGAACCCCCGTTTCATCCCCTTCGAGGGTTAATTTTGGAAAATCCTTTCTCAGAGGGAACTAACGTCGTAATAACTACCTGCATGCTAAATTTCAGCGCAATCCGAAACAATATTGATTTTCACACTTTATTACCCCATTTCACCCTCTTAGGGGTGGAATTTCAAAAAAACCTGAAACACGTATTTACTTATTTTTTTACTGAAGCACTTGTGTGAAGTTTCGGATAGAAAAGACTATCTAATCTTGTTTCTCCATACAAACTTTGAACCCCCGTTTCATCCCCTTCGAGGGTCAATTTTGGAAAATCCTTTCTCAGAGGGAACTAACGTCGTAATAACTACCTGCATGCCAAATTTCAGCGCGATCCGAAACAATATTGATTTTCACACTTTATTACCCCATTTCACCCTCTTAGGGGTGGAATTTCAAAAAAACCTGAAACACGTATTTACTTATTTTTTTACTGAAGCACTTGTGTGAAGTTTCGGATAGAAAAGACGATCTAATCTTGTTTCCCCATACAAACTTTGAACCCCCGTTTCATCCCCTTCGAGGGTTAATTTTGGAAAATCCTTTCTCAGAGGGAACTAACGTCGTAATAACTACCTGCATGCTAAATTTCAGCGCAATCCGAAACAATATTGATTTTCACACTTTATTACCCCATTTCACCCTCTTAGGGGTGGAATTTCAAAAAAACCTGAAACACGTATTTACTTATTTTTTTACTGAAGCACTTGTGTGAAGTTTCGGATAGAAAAGACTATCTAATCTTGTTTCTCCATACAAACTTTGAACCCCCGTTTCATCCCCTTCGAGGGTCAATTTTGGAAAATCCTTTCTCAGAGGGAACTAACGTCGTAATAACTACCTGCATGCCAAATTTCAGCGCGATCCGAAACAATATTGATTTTCACACTTTATTACCCCATTTCACCCTCTTAGGGGTGGAATTTCAAAAAAACCTGAAACACGTATTTACTTATTTTTTTACTGAAGCACTTGTGTGAAGTTTTGGATAGAAAAGACTATCTAATCTTGTTTCTCCATACAGACTTTGAACCCCCGTTTCATCCCCTTCGAGGGTTAATTTTGGAAAATCCTTTCTCAGTGGGAACTAACGTCGTAATAACTATCTGCATGCCAAATTTCAGCGCGATCCAAAACAATACTGATTTTCACACTTTATTACCCCATTTCACCCTCTTAGGGGTGGAATTTCAAAAAAACCTGAAACACGTATTTTCTTTTTTTTTTACTGAAGCACTTGTGTGAAGTTTCGGATAGAAAAGACGATCTAATCTTGTTTCCCCATACAAACTTTGAACCCCCGTTTCATCCCCTTAAGGGGTGAATTTTGGAAAATCCTTTCTTAGTACACCCTTACGTACTAAGACAAATATACCCTCCAAATTTCAAGTCTCTACGACCAGCGGTTTAGGCTATGCGTTGTCTGTCAGTGAGTCAGTCAGTCAGTATGTCAGGACAAAGATTCTTATAGTATTAGATAAGTGCTTCAAGACCTTGCTTCATGCCAAATATTATGATTCTAGGGCAGCGGGAAGTACTTACCCTATTGGTTTTGATTCCCTTTTGAATTTGATGCTCTTTTATTTAAGTCGGTTAAAAAGATATCTACAAAACCTAATTCAAATAACTAAATGGTAACTAATTTATCAACCGTTGACCTATTTGTACATCTGACAACAACAATCAAGTGCTATTAAAATAGGCTTAATACTTGTGAATGGCTAGACGGCTAATCCTGGATGATTTAGATGGCTCGTACACTTTTGTGCCATTTTAATTACAGTGGGTATACATGTTTGATGTCTATATCAATAATTATCTTCATCTTTTGACTAGTTGGCACTTGGCAGAGACTACTTCTTTCCACATGCTACGATCCTGACACACGTCTTTCGCTTCTTCCACTTTCATGAGCGCCTTTATACATGCTCGCCGGTTATAGGTATTCTTTTGACTTGGCCTTTCTGACGTGAGTCAGGATTGTAGCATGCGGAAAGAACTTGCTAAGACGATGATGATGTGGAATGAAGATGATGGTGATGATAATATGGAAAGAACTTGGCCTCTCTGACGTGTGTCAGGCAGGTTCGTAGCATGTGGAAAGAAGTAGTCTCTGCCTACCCCAAAGGGAAAAAGGCGTGATTTTACATATGTTATGGCTTGTTGCGCCCCGTGGCTTTGCCCGCGTGTAATCCTGGTTATAAATCTTCCGCTTAAATCACTCTATCTACAGATTAAAACCTAAAGTGCTCGTCGTTTAGTCGTTTTTTAAATTATTTTTTTATTATTTTATAGCTAAGCTACGGTACGGTACACTGATTAGTACAGAGTACACCTATCTATGAACGAGTAATAAGCGGGAATGACCCGACATACAGTCGGAACAGTTGATAAAAACAAAATTTTCTTCTCATAAAAGTGTCTCAATTAAAAAATGGTTAGGTAGGTACATTAAAAAAGGTCACGGTAAAGAGCCATTGACGATTACCATAAAACAACGCAGCAGTAGGTAAAATAAACATCAAATAGATAATCAAGAATGGCAGTAAAAATAGGGATATAAAATTAGCACATTAAAATGATATCTTTTATTTATCTAACACAGGTTATCTTCGAAAAATGTATGTCAAAGACATCGTGAAATTTTATAGCCGGACAATTTAATTTGTGCTCTGCGATCTTTGATATTCATATACGTTTGATTGCATTCTTTTGTTGACTGCGTTTTATTGTTGGATGCATAGTTGGTTTCGGTTTAAATTTCAACATGTAATATTATATTGCAACGATCGGATCGTAAGACAGACAGTCTATTCCGTGTCACGAACATTTTGATTGAAGGAATACAAAAACTTGGAACTAATTGTAGTAGCGTCCAGATGAAATATTAGCAACTTTGAAAGTATCTCAACGCCGACTATCAACACCAAAGACATTGTACTACTTATATAGTATCCATTAAGAATTATCAAAAAAATTTTTTTTTTTGCGGCAGAATAACTATTATATATTAGGCAGAATAACTATAATATAATTTGTGGCTGAAAAGCATCGTTATAAGATCGTTTAAAAAACTAAAATAACCGACTTCAAATGCCACGCTATTAATTTTCAGTAACAAGTTTGTGGTGTTTATCTCCATATCTCTGGAGATACCCATGGAATATCTCCTTTCCAACAAAAAAAATAATGATCAAAATCGGTTCATAAACGACGAAGTAATCCGCGAACAAACATAAAAAAACCTCCTTTTCTGGTTAAAAAACAGTTAAAAATTTGGTCAAAAGCGTTTAAAAACAGTTCGTCTGCTCCATTCTAACGGTCGAACTGAACTCTTTGTTCACACAAATTGCTCTCAACAATTAGCCAGTGATAAATACGCCATTTTGTGTTTAGCTAATTACTGTGCCTACTTAATTTGTAAAGAGCTAACGGGGGTTATATTGTTCTCTAAAGTAGACAAAAGTCAAGCCAATAACCACGATCTATATTTAAAAAGAGGTTTAGTGCACAATCTGCTTGCGACTGTAACCTTTTTTGGTTTGTAAATGGAACCTTTTTAATACATGATTTTTGTAAAGTATTTTTGTTGTATTTGTATTCGTATTTGGAACTTTATTGAAAAGAGTTTTGCTAATAGAAAACGTGCCTTCGGGATTATAGATTCTACGTATTGAGCCTTTTCTTTACTCACGTGTATTGCGTTCATAGGTAGAGAAACCAATGATTAGTCACCAATGATGGGATGACGTGTTCTAAAGGAGTGAGATCGTATTCATTAGAAAGGACTAACCCGGATAGAGTTAGTCCTATAAGGGTTAGTATAAGTATCCTAGGTACACTCTAGTTTCAGAAAGAAGAAATCAATCGATTGATTTTTGATGTTCTATTGATAGATTAAGTACTATATGCTTAGTACCTACATATTTGATATTCTAACATATGAACATGTTTATGAAAAAAAACAGTCAAATTGAGAACCTCCTCCTTTTTTGTGAAGTTGGTTAAAAAAATATATAATAATTTATTTGTGTTATTTCAGTAATAATATTTGCTAAAGAAAGAAAATAATCAAGGTTCGTACAATTTTCAGACTGAATTTCATAATAAAATGACAAATGTTGGTGATGACTTGAATATTCTGCAGATTCCAATGGAAATGCCTCAGCATCAAGTTAAGTTTTTCATAATTTTGAAATATAAAAGCAGCAGTAAAAGCATACCGAATATTGAATTGATCAGACCTATCAAAATTGCTCTGGTAGTACCTAAATAATATTAAAATCTTCAATCTAAACAGTCAATATATTACAAAATTGTTTTATGAACACCGGGTGTTACCTAAACTAGGCTCTAAACCCGTGACATAGGTATCAGGATTCTTCCGTCTGATGATACTGCCCTTATTAACTAGAAAAAAGCTTATATAGTCTTCAATCGGTCAGACAAAAAAAAAACTAAATCAAAATCGGTTCATTAGTTTGGGAGCCACGATGCCACAGACAAAGACAAACATACTCAAACACACAGACATACAAATAAAAAAATTATAACATGTCTCTATTTGTATCTGGCGTTAAAAACACTATAAAATAAATAGCAAGAAAATAATATCACGAATATGTACCTGTTATTTGATCAGCGCTCAAATTAGGCACACTCATTATTATCACTTCACTTTTACCACATTTTAACTAAAAACCAAAGCGAGCACAGACACTAGCAAACTCAGGCGCATCATAACAAACACTGAATCACTTATAACGAATATTTAGATCTCATTAACAGCTATTTATCATAAATTAACTTAAAACAGTTTTCCAATGACGCAATAATTTAACCGGTTACAGAAAAACTGCCAAAAACAACATGTTAAAAACCAGTTGTTTTATTGTTATTTACAACTGTTATTTATCATAACACAATATTATTTTTAACAGATTTCCAGCTGTGATGCAACGTTGAAATAGTCGCTATATTTGTACCGCTACTAGCGTTTTATTAGTTTTTATTGCTTGACACTTGTTATTTTATTCATAAAATTATATTTTCATATAAATAGTAACGGTACAGATGTAAGGCTGTAAAACTAGCGATAACTTATTTTAATACTGCCCACACGTGTGATTGCACAAATAAAAAAGCATCATTTAAATCTTCAAAATATTCACAGTGGTATATTGTATATGTTTGTATAATTACAGAAAAATGTGTCGTAATGTTTTCGGAAACTGTTATAAATAGCATTTAATTTTTAAGTAATCGAACTTAAATTCAAATTAGTTCGAATTTTAAATTTACACAATTAAATAAACAGTCCACTTCACAATGCATAAATACAGGCCACTAAAAAATCTTTACCGCCTTAAAATCACAAGAACTATACAACACATAACTTGGACAAAAACTCCAACATTTAAATTATGTATTTCGAATGTCTATGGATGTAAGAAACACACAAGTCTGCTCGTAGCTGGGCAAGACAGAGATTAGTTTATCAGGCGGTTATCGCGGAGTCGTTTACCGTCCTTAAATCGCTGGACGCGTCACCGATAGCGCGCCGTGATTGTGGAAAGGATGTTTAGTGGATATGGTAAAGTAAATAAACCGAAGAAAATTGAAGAAATTCTTACATAAGGAATTTTGTGTCCTGAAAATTTTAGTGTCTTCTATGGTGACATTAAAAACAATAGAGTTGTACTAGTACCTACCACTTCTATGAACGAAACTAGAAATACCATAACTAAAAGTATTTTGCGTTGTCTTAAGTACTATAGAGTGCAAGTAGATATTGCTTGTCATAAGCATCAATTTCTCTAATATCATAATTTGACTAGTGGTAGAAGAATGGTAGAAGCAACAAAATAAGAAAAGAAACAGCAGCACTAAGGTGCTGTTAAGATTAATTAAGAAGTTAATTAAGATTAAGCATGTGACTTTAAAAAGTTGAATAAAAATTGATAGCATTCTAAAACACATCCGCGATACTTATATCGTATTTATACCACTTTCTTGTAGGATTTTATAGTCTTAAGCGAAAGTATCTATCTCAGAATTCTATAAAAGAGAATGGAATAAGGGCATGTGTTTAATTTCGTAGCTCGTCGTAATGGAACTACGAATGACTTTAAAAATTAAGGAAATATTTGGTGTGCCCAAGTCTTATCTGTGCTGTAATTCACAAGCCATTACATAATTGATAATCGCGTGTGTACTCTTGACGCATAGTTTTTTGTAAACTTTATTTTTGCAGTGACATTGACACTGATAATATTGTCATACTTGTACAAAAAGTTTTTTTTTTCATACCATCAACAAAGACACTGCAAGTACGGATTACATTAATTTATAAAATAATTCTTTTACTATTATTATATTTGTACTATTATTTATTCTGTGGCCTATATAAACACCGAGTACAAAAATACAAAAACTTAGTATTTCGAAACCTTGTAAACAATAATGAGTATAGCGTACCGCACAATTCTATTTTTTAACCGACTTCAAAAAAAGGAGGAGGTTTCTCAATTCGACCGTATATATATTTTTTTTAATGTTTGTTCGCCGTTAACTTCGTCGTTTATGAACCGATTTTGATTATTCTTTTGTTGTTCGAAAGGAGATATCCCAAGTGTGGTACCATGGTAATTTTATTGAGGTCTGATTAGTATCTCCAGAGATATCAATATCTCTGAGATAAACATCTCAAAATTGGTACTGAAAATGAAAAGCGCGGCATTGAAGTCGGTTCTTTTTTAGTTTTTAAACGATATTATTGTTTAAAACATAAGACGTAGAGCGATTTAAGTATTTTTACTTCTTTCAACTGAATCTTATAAATTAAAATAAATTATAGCAAAAAATTGATTGAATTACCCCAACGGGAAAGAAGCTTGACTGTATGTAAGTAAAGCCAAACATTTATTAAAAGGAAAATTTGCCCGTGCACATTGTTACGTAAACGAAAACACCAACAACATTGTAACAAAATACAGAATTAATCAGGAGCCACTCAAATTATTAAAGGTAGAAAATGATTACTTCCTTACACTACCTTTTACCAATAAAATTACCATTTCTACGTAACCAATGATATCGATACCTATATACTAGTTTAAAATGTTAATAATCTACCAGTTGCATATAAATGTTTATCTTTTTAGATAAACCGTATCGGATTATTATGTTAAGCTCATGTCTATCCCGGCATAAGTGTGTTGAGATACTTTTGAACCTTAATAAATACTAAGTGTGATACGTACCGGTTTTGCTACAAGCGAGTATGAGTATTTTTGCAATATACCTCACACTATTCTGCAATGGTCTAGTATTACTTGTAAATAATGGTTTATATTTCAAGTCTACCTAGTGGGATTTTTGAAAGAATAGGTATATTATTTACAGTAACTAGTAGTAGTCTGTAGTACCTTGGATATTATTATTTTTCGTGAGTATGCTTTCAGTTGTGTAAACAACTTTTAGACGTAAATGCGTAACATTTTTAAAATCAATGAGGATGATTCATGCAATACGGTGTCGTGCTTATGCCGTGCCGGGTACGGTCGGACAATCAATTCTATATACACTAGCCGGTACGTAACTATATACGTGGTACGCCCTCGGACTAGGTGGAGCGATGATCTTCGCAAGGTGGCTTGCAGGACCTGGATGAGTGTTGCCGAGGATCGTGCTCAGTGCCGTGCAGTTGGAGAGGCCCATGTCCAGCAGTGGGCTTACATAGGCTGATGATGATGATGATAAACTAGCTACGCAATACGGCTTGAAAGAAGTATTCTATCCAATTTACTATTTCACCATATTAGCTGTCTCTGTGCCAGCCAATTAATTTCAGACGAATCAAACAAAGAATTAGTATATTCTTACAAGCTTTCGCATGTTGATATTGATTTGTATCAAATTTCCTGCCGTGGAACGATACGGTCACCGTACGTGACATTAACATCTACAATAAATAATAGTTTAAAAAAACAAAAAAATACGCTTTTATAGAAAATCCAACTAAAAAATAGAAAATAAATTTTAATAAATTTGAATTAAAAATAGTGTAAGAAAAAATGATTTTATTGTAAAAAAAAACTGGCCAAGTGCAAGTCGGACTCGCACTCTTAGGGTTCCGTAACACAGTTAAGTATTCCATAACTATGATTTTTCGCAACTACAAAATTAACTTTGTTTTTCATAGTGTTTGTATGAAAAACAAAGTTATCTTTGCGGTCGCCATATCTCAAAAACTGCTGGCTATATCTCGTTCAAACCAATTTTCGTTGTTAGTTTTTATTGAGATCTACAGCATATATTTTTTTTAGATTTTTCACTTCCATACTTTAAAAGTTAGAGGGGGGGGGGGGGGGACACACATTTTACCACTTTAGACGCGCCTATCTTTCAAATTATTGACTTTGAGAAAATATGATTTTAGGAACCTCAATGTCATTTTTGAAGACCTATCCATAGACACCCCACTCGTATAGGTTTTAAGAAAAATCATTTTTTTTGTTTCTGTTCCATGTATGGGATGCCCCCCCTTAAACTTTTATTTTTTTTACTTTTGTATAAAAATCGGAAAGCGGTTTACAGAATACATCTACCTACCAAGTTTCAATTCTGTAATCCTAACAGTTTCGGAATAAAATGGCTGTGACATACGGACGGACAGACAGACAGACAGACAGTCAGACAGACAGACAGACATGACGAATCTATAAGGGTTCCGTTTTTTTGCCATTCGGCTACGGAAACCTAAAAAGCGTGGGGTGCATGGTATCAATAGTTCCAAATATTTTATGAACAGATATGACTAGAAGGGTTATTTTGATAATATCCTGAAATTTTTTCTTACACTATTTTTAATACAAATTTATTAAAATTTATTTTCTATTTTTAAGTTGGATTTTCTGTAAAAGCGTATTTTTTTAGTTTTATAAACTATTATTTATTTTTCATTTTTTAGTCGTTTTTTTTTAATTTTAATTTTATTTATTTATTGTCATCGGTCCTTAATAAGTATGCCAAATTTCGAGTTAATCCGACGTTTTGAAGGGGGTTAAAATCATGTTCAAAGATTCCGTTACATACTAACATACAAACATACTCGTACATACGTCTGAATATAAAAGCGTATTAAAAAGAATTAACAAAATCTCAACTCGCATCATTCGATAACATCCAAATCGAGTCTCAAGCGCAACCTTACATAAAATCGATAAAAATCGCATTACCGCCACGACCTTCACAGAACAATCGCGATTCTTGTAATCAATGCACTTCATAACAACTCGAGCGTTAACATTTTGAGATAATGCAGTAGTAAAACGTATCGATATGGTTTCCTACTATCGAGATATGAGTCATTTCTATCTGCCTTTTCTAATATTCTACCTGTACTGCTTAGTCATATGTAGGGTTACCATTCCAAAATTCACTCTATTTAGATGGAAAGCCAGTCTTTTCAAAATTGGTTAGACCATCTTACAAAGTTTTTACCTTAAGGCCTACAAAGCGCATAATGATGTCAGCTTCCGCGATTTGCCGGCTAATACTGTACAATGCAAAAATTGTATCTAATTATAGAAAACCGGAAGTGCGTAGAAAGCTACTCCTTAAAAGTAAAACTTCCTCCACATTGAAATACGCGTAGATCTAACGCGTAAATCTATATTGCAAAATTTAACGCGTACGTCACTACCGTTGCATGCTGACTGAGATGCTAAATTAAATTTTACCCCAGTGCGCCTAAATAAGATTCATTTAAAAAAAAAATCTAAAAAGGCAAATAAAAATCTTCGATGAAGTCGGGGCAAAAAATCCCGGAAGACGAAAAGTCTGGACGTTTACGGACGGATGGTAACCTTAGTCGTGATGGTGAGTAAATATTCTCTGAATACGTAGTCACAGAATAAATAATAGTACAAACGCAATGGAAGGATCCGGCATCTGTAAATAAATTTCCTTAACTTCCGATGTTGAGAATGATTAGTGTTTCATTTGTGGAACATCATGGGGAGTTACGTCATCAATTACATCGTGAGATATTGAGGGTAGACGACTTGTACGTACTATGTACCTACCTTAGTTTGGTTTGAAAAATACATAAGCAAAGTATTAGAATATGTTTTGATAATCGTCTAAGCGATGACGTATGTCTATAACAAATACTACGGCACAAAAGCGCACATAAAATTCTGGCAATCTTGAAAATTAAAAACATGCAAACATACAAAAGACCTTAAAAATTTATCAACGTATTTATATTTCTTTTTTTTTATAAAAAGATCTGATGATGATATTATGACAATTAACGATTTTCAAACTTGCTACTGAAACGGAATCGCGCGGCATGGAAGTAGATTTTTTTGTTTTTATTTTTAAAAAGCTAGGATTAAAAAGCTTAAAATTGCTTAGAAATGAACTAAAATTATGTTTAATTATATGCCACAGGTGAGGCCTATGTCCAGCAGCGGACAGAGATAGGCTGGTGATGATGATAATGGTGGTAGATGAGGATATTAGGTAAGAGACGAGCAGGATGCTTGCCTTATCACTTCGTAGCTTTGACTTTTTTTATTAGCTTTTTATTAGCTTCACCTGTATGTTTGTATGTTTGTAACCGACTTCTTTGGGCGCGATTTTGACCCACTTTAAACGGCCAGATTTCGTTCAAACTTTGTAGATTTATCGAGGACCGATGACAATACACTAATTTGATAAAAACATATTCCATTTTCAACTAAAAAGTAGAAAATAAATAATAGTAAAAAAAAAACTAAAAAACACGCTTTTTATAGAAAACCGAACTAAAAAATAGAAAATAAATTTTAATAAATTTAAATTAATAATAGTGTGACTAAAAACAAAATATTTTATTTAAAAATAAGCGTTTTTTTAAATTATTTTTTATTTAAATAAAAGTTAATGAGCGATGTGCGTTGCATATATATACTAGAACTAAGCTAAATATGCTTGTGTCTGGTGTGGGTTAACGTCAATAGTGCAATGGGTGGGTATCGAACTCACGACCTCTCGATCGCCATAGCCATTGACCAATGCTGCTTTTACCCTATTACATAAAGTAAAATAAAGATAATAATATATTCTGTTTGACTTAATCAAATCCATAATTTCGTAACCAAATTTTGTAACATTACTTTTCGTTATCAATAACACTGCGACGGTTGTAATTGACAAATTGTCGATAACACATTATCTTAATGTTCGTAATATCAGTCATACTTACTTTGAATATCTCCGCCGACATTCATAAAATTTTAGCACCGTTTTATCATTCAGGTCAAAATAATATTAAAAAATAACATGTACTAAATACGAGTAGGCACACACGATACATTTTTGTTTTTTTATAAGCTTACTAGGAATGTTACTTGCACATTACTAGTAGTCTTGTTACCCCTCCAACTAAACAAAATATGCTTGTGTCTGGAGTGGGTTTTAATTAACCTAGTACTAAAAAAAACATACAGACGAATTGAGAACCTCCTCCTTTTTTGTGAAGTCGGTTAATTAGTTTTCTGCACTTCATTTTATGTAGGTAGCTTTTAACTTTGTGCCATTGATAAGTTTATTATGTATATTATGATATAAGTTTATGACATACGTTTATTATGATATGAAAGGTCTAAGTCGTTCATAGCATTATGAGATTCGCAAGCTTCGTCTAGATGTGTCGAATTAAAAGACTGTTCACCGTTGCTTTATATTAAGTTTTTTAGGGTTCCGTAGTCCTGACAAGGAACCTTTATAGTTTCGTCATGTCCGTCTGTCTGTCTGTCTGTCTGTCTGTCTGTCTGTCTGTCCGAGGTTTTGCTAAGAGACCGTTAATACTAGAAAGCTGTAATTTTGTGGGGGTATGTAAATAAATGACGCCGACAAAGTGCTGAAATAAAATTTTGAAAAATATTTTTTTAGGGTATCCCCCTATATGAGAAGTGGGGATGAATTTTTTTTCATCGTCTACCCCATCGTGTGGGGTATCGTTTAATAGGTCTTTTAAAATGATTTGTTGCCAATACCATTTTTCAATTGAATGCTCCATTTACGAAATATTAAACTTAATAGTGCACATTTTTGTTCCAGAAGGGCGTCCCCCACCCCCTCTAAAAGCTAAACTGCTGGCTTGAAAAATCTGGGAAAGTTCGTCATAATAGCGCATTTCATGAACTTTAAAAGAAAATTATAGCAGTTAAGATAACTTTATTAGTTTAGCAGTAATATTCGTTGAACTTGGGTGTTGGATAATTTTGTACTAAATACAAAATCTTTAGAAATAATACTTTAAAGTGACAAAGACGGAGTACCTAGTTGCTTATTTATAACGGGTAAAGACTTGCATTGAATAACAGGCTACTACGGAATCCTACACTGCGCGTGGCCCGACACGCACTTGGCCGGTTATTTTTTTTATCTCGCCTGGTGGTATGCTATAATGTGGTCGAAGATGGTAAACACGCTAGGCCTAGAATATTCTGACTCAAGGGCTATGTGCTGCCGAAACACTGTTAACAATGGATAAGCTTAAACTTCAGATTAAAAAGCTTAGAATCGCTCAGAAAAGAACTACATTTATATTTTAACTAGCTGTGCCCCGCGGCTTCGCTTGCAATAAAAAGTACCCTATAGCTTAATCCATAGTACTGGCTATTCCTGAATCTATCCCAAAATGTCAGCTAAATCGGTCCAGCCGTTTGACCGTGAAGAAGTCCCAAACAAACAAATATATACAAACTGACTTTCGCATTTATAACATTGGTAATGATTTATTTGGGGAGAGACTAGCAGGACGCTCTCATGATGCTGAACGTTAACTTGCCAAGTAAAAAAAAATGTGTAATCCCAGTTAATTACTCTGCGCTTTCGTTTTAGAAACACATTAAAAGTCTCAAACGCTCAATAATAGGCAAATCACTGCAGATTGCACTCATACACAAACGCTGCTTTATTTACTATAATAAAGATAGTTTATAAACTAAAACAACCGACTTCCATGCCCCGCGAGTCAATTTCAGTAGCAAGTTTGAGACGTTTATCGTCATATCTCTGGAGATACTTCTCAGATCTCAATGAAATTACAATGGGCCCACCTCGGAAACGTACCCTACCTATTCAAAAAAGAATCATCCAAATCGGTTCAAAATTGACGGAGTAATCGCGGTAACATACACACAAAAAAAAAACAGAAAAAATATACAGACGAATTGAGAACCTTCTTTTTGGAAGTCGGTTGACAAGCAAAACATCCGAAGCCCTCACCAAAACATTATATGTAAAGTAATTTACCAAGTAATTTTCCAAGCAAACGTATAAAATCCAATTACCATAAGAAGCGAGATTTTCCTCTATCCTCCACGATTCCGGGAACGAATTCAATACAAGCCTTAATACCATGCAAAAGTTTAAAAGGCAAAGGTGCACAATTTATACCATATGCGAATAATGATTTACATAATTACACTCTAATTCTGTGAAATAAATTAACTGATTTGCAACTCACTTAATGATATATGTAAAAACTTAGTACATATTAAAGGTACGAGTATATATATCTAGACAAACATGTCTTTGAGAACCAGTTCCCATACTAGGCCTAGCGTGCTACCATCCTCGATCGCATCATCACGTACCAACAGTTGAGATAGTAGTTACGTGGCTATAATTATGATACTCTTTAGCTCCTAAACACTTTTACATATATGTAATACTACAAACACACTACAAACTACTACAAATGACTTTTTAGAGTAGTCTGAGGTAAGGTAATACTCGGTCTACAGCTGAGATGTAGTACATATTAAGTAAATGTATTGCATGTGATCCCTGCGTAGTGAATGTGTATAAGTACTCTTCTAGGCTTCAGGCATAAATAACACGCTCATCCACATATTATCAATACTTGGACTGCGCACACATCTCGATTCAAGCGGTCATTCATTTCTCCCTCACACTTGTAAAATGTGGAACGACCTCCCGTCTGCTGTTTTCTCGCAAAGCATAACGTGGAGTCCTTAAAAAGAGGCGGTAGAAAAAAAATGGACCGGTCAGACAGATGTCTTGTCAGTATAGTTTATAAATATGAAAATACGGGACTTATCACGCCTAAAACATTTATTTTATTTAACTCGACGTTTCGACCAAGTTGCATTGATCGTGGTCACGAGACGACTCAACTGCAACTTGGTCGAAACGTCGAGTTAAATAAAATTAATGTTTTAGGCGCGATAAGTCCCGTATTTTCATATTTATAACTATGTGTTAAAATCTCGAAAGTTTAAAGTCTTGTCAGTAGTCAAGTGCTTCATCATCATCAGCACAATCAGACGGTATCAGCTCACTACTGGACATAGGCTTCTCCCAAGATACGCCACTAAACCCGATCTTTGGCTCTTCCTTTCCAGCCACTTCCTCACGTCCCTTTCAAAGTGCTTGTCTGTCCAAAATAAAAAAAATCTTCATACAACCTTATTGTATCAAGGGAATTAATCATACAATAAACAATATCATATAATAAATGCAAATAAACGATTTTAATTCAGAATAAAATTACTAAGTGTGCGGCCGAAGCGATAAGCTGCTGACGTTAAAATCTTTATAACGTGAAGTTGTGTGAGCATTAACCGAGGTCTTTAAAAGGAGGAACAAGGTATTATGAGTTTAAAAGATAATCTTCAATTTAATAGTGAAGTTGACGTAATCTTATAAGCGAAGATAGGGTGCGGTGTTAGTGACAAGCGGAGAGAGGGCGCGATCCAGCGTGATTATTGTCATCGCCTAATCGAGCGCAAAGGGCGAGCTACGCGTCTCGGTTTCAGCTTGGGCAAAAATGCTTTTGTATATCCGGACGGATGTACGGACGTACGGTTGTTCTCCTTTACATGTCGTATTTCTCAACATATTCTCTTGTATTTCAGCCATTTCGAAAATTGTTTAAAAATATCACGATACTCTGTTGTTACCATTATTAAGACGCAACTTTTTGTCCAAAGAACTTTTCCAAACGCTAGCCTATAAGATATAAGAAAAAGAAAACGGGAATTAAATAAAACAGGAAATAAAAAAAGAAAACGGTTTGCAAAATCAGTAAAGACATCGCGTAATGCAGGGTGGACAGTGTGTGCTATGTATTACGCCCTGTGTCACAGGATGGACGGATGGCAAACGAATGACGACTGGAAGAAGACGCATCTATACAAGTGTATAGCTCCATCTACCTATATCCAGAGTTCGTTTGCGTTCGATCTGTCCTATGTGTTCATACAAGTCACGTTAAATTACCATTTTCAAAGAAAATATTGCATTTTTTTTTATGCTGTATAGGCAAGCGTTTGACCACTAAGATAAGATAAGATAAGATAATTTATTTGCAGAACTTAGCTCATCAGAAACAGAGTTTATAAATAGCTTATGGTAAAACAGCATCATATTGAGCTCTGAGTCTCATACTAGGGAATCCCTGTGTCGTGAGATTCAGTCTCTTCCAGTTTTGGATTAGAATAGTAACTAGGTGCATACTTAATACTATTTTAAACAAGGTTTTGCATAGGACAAGGACAAATTATTAAACACATCAAATAAAATGTTGCAGAGTAGGTATCATCAATAAAATTATAGTACAGATAATAGTGACTGAACTCATCTCTCCTGATGTTAAGTGACAATGCGGTCGACGATGTAGCTCGCTTACCTAGTAAATACCTGTTCACTCGCGATTTGAAGACCCCCGGGTTGTAGCTATCGGGAAACACAGACACAAGCAAGGACAATTAAATAAGCGCTGAAAAAACTTTGTATTAAAAATCACTTTTAACCAACTTCCAAAAAGAAGGAGATTCTCAATTCTTCTGTATGTTTTTTGTTCTCTTTTTTTGTTTGTATGTTACGAGATTACTCCGTCAATTGTGAACCAATTCGAACGATTCCTTTTTTAATCGGTAGGGTACGTTTTCGAAGTGGTTCCATTGTAATTTCATCGAGATCTGATAGGTATCTCCAGAGATATGACGATAATCGTCTCAAACTTGCTACTGAAATTGACTCGCGGGGCATGGAAGTCGGTTGTTTTAGTTTCTAAACTATCTTATTTATATTTACACAACTTAAACAAAAAAAAAACTTGTGTGTACTTATGTACACGCGTTAGAAGTTATACTTCTGTGGCGTATGGAAAAAAAATAACTAAAATGCAGTAGTGATTAACGGTAAATATTAAAATTAATCAAAAAGATTTTATTTAAATAAAAAAGGTTTTAGTAACGTAAAAATATGACGTTAAATATGACATATACAACTTGAACATAGTCATGCCACCTAGAACTAACTTCACGGTGTAGAATTTAGGTGTCGGTGTGCGCGCGCATCGTAAAAATTCACTCTCATAATTTTTCTCTATCGCGCCAAAAGAAGTATAACTTCAAAAAGTTGCAACTAATTGTTACAGCAGATAAATAAATCGCTACTCTTATCAATAAGTCATTTGCCATAATCGCACTTGTGTCCAGTCGGTCGACGCGTCGGTGGGCCGGAAGGCTGTACTGACCCATTAGCATAAGATGAGCCAAACATTTCTCTGCTACATTAACTTTTAGTGCAATTAGGGAGATGATAAGATTGTAAGGATTAACATTACTTTACAAGGCACAATACACGTGAAGTTGTCTACTATTCTGTGACTGTGAGTAATTATGGTGTACATCATAAAAACTTAATATCAAATTGAAGCATAATAATAATAATAATTGTTATAATTGGCGGGTGCCGTACCTCATCCCATAGACCAGAAAACAGACATCAAGCAGCACACATTCATAGACATAGTAAATTAATGTACCATCTTTTATAGTTTTTCATCTCTCCATCCACAAATATTTTTATTTAATTTAATATTGTAAAGGGCCTCTTGACGTTGGCTTCGGCTCCGTCAATGCCTTCCAAAGGACCGGACGATTTGCAGCCCGTGATATATTATTGAATAATTGTTATATTATTGGTTAAAAAAAAACGCTAACTGCTTGTCTACGGAAAATATGCCAATTCGCAGTCCAGAGAGGGTTATCTCTGCGATAGCAAACCAGCAAATAATAAAACTTTACAGCGCTATAAAAGTACAAAGTCTACTAAACATTACGAGTTTGCAGCCAGGATTTCCAGTAATTTTTTTGTCATTTCAGATTCTGGGACCATTCCCACCATTTCTACGCATTAATGTTTTTCAGCGGCCATTTTGTTTTGCTGTTCGAAATTCAATTTGCACAGAATGTCCTGTCACGGTCCTGTCTTTCGTCACATTGTATGCAATGCCGCGAACGTAAATATTGTTATCTACTTGAACTATCTGTAGAGATGGGACGATGGATTATTTACGGATTGTAAATAGATTACGATTAGCTGTAACCTTAGATAAAATATACTCATTTAATCTGACGCTGTGACATTTACGAAGCACTCGGTTGTTTGTATGTGTTATTACACTATCATCATTATTATCGGCCCACATCTGTCCAAATCAGTCCATAGCTGGTCATAGTCCTTTCCTAGTGCTCAGCGGTGCGCTTTTTACCCGACTGCGCGACGCAAAGGAGAGGTAATGTGTTTATCAGTCTATATATGTTTGTATGTATGTATGTATGTATGTTTGTTCCTTTGTGGCACACTAGAGACCAAACGCGTTGGCCGATTTTGATAATTGGCACGTCAATAGATTCGCCATGCTAGCGCGAGTGTCAACGAAAACATAAAAATTGAAAAATTCAAAATGGCGGATTTCAGACGCCTAAATTTGGGGATCAAAAAAATTTTTTTTTTCAAAACCTTTCGAGTGGGGTATCGAATTAAAGGTCTTAAAATGGAGATTCAAAATATATTTATAACAAATAATTTATGATCGTACAAATCGAAAAAAAAACGATTTTACATGCCGCGTTAGTCACTTTCAGTAACAAGTTTGCGGTGCTTATCTCTGAAGTTACTTATCAGATCTCAATAAAATTACAATGAGACCAAACGAAAATCATATTAACTCAAACAAAAAAAGAATTTTCCTAATCGGTTAAGAATTGATAGAGTTCTGAGGTAACAAACAACCTCTTCCTTTTGGTATAGTCGTTTAATAGTACAACTGTAAAGGAAGTAAACTTAATAATCCACATGACATCAACTCTCTAAATGAAATGAGAAGATTACGGAATTTGCCGTCCTTTACTTAACTAAAAAGTGTAAAATAAAACATTAAATTAAAAAATCAAAAACCCGACTGCGCAAAAAGTGAAGTGTTAAAAAACGAACTGAAAAGGAAAAAACAAGTAAGTCTAGTAGTTTAGACTTCTGTTTAGGCATATCAAAAAACTATACCATTTAAATTCTTTCTCGGTCGATACACTCATAAAATAAATTATACTTTGTTAAATGCAATGTAGAGACTTTAACAGTCGGGACACATTAATGGCTTAGCTGGGGATTAATGTGTCCCGACTGTTAAAGTCTCTATATTCCATATAACAAAGTATAATTTATTTTATGAGTGTATCGACCGAGAAAGAATTTAAATGGTATAGTTTTTTGATATGCCTAAACAGAAGTCTAAACTACTAGACTTACTTGTTTTTTCCTTTTCAGTTCGTTTTTTAACACTTCACTTTTTGCGCAGTCGGGTTTTTTGATTTTTTAATTTAAAGTTTTATTTATATCTGATAGGCTAGCGCTTGACCACTATCTCGCTTAGTAGTAAGCGATGATGTCATTATTATGAAGGGTAGTAGTAGCGTGTTCACACTCTAGAGAGCTTTTTGATCTGATTCCACCATCGCCATTTTTTTATCGTACACTCGGCTCCGTCAAAAAAGCTCATCCTCACATCTTACAGACCTGGACGTCTCGCACTACCCGTTTTAACCGAGGATTTTTACCGCGTACCTGTAAGATGTAGGATGACCAGCCCGCCACGATCTTCCCATCTAGCTGTAGGATGGGATCTTTTTGCCAACCATAACATAAAAAAACACTCCTACGGTCTAGAATGGTCAGACCATAGAGTAAGATAATTAAGTAAGGGAATACGCAGCTCTGATTCTCAAGGGCGGTCTGCGTACCGGAGAACTGTAAGGTTTTAGCGGTACTCTTTCCTCTTTCATGGTGGTAAGCTATCTTTTCGTAGCAAGTCAGGCAGAAAATTGAAAATTAATGATCTTAGTACTACCAGTCTACCGAAACTGCAGTACAAAAAAAAAGATCTATGAAAACTAATGAAAAGGGGGGCGCGTCCGATGGAAGTCTATATTCGTCTCACTCACTATTTCTTACTTTGACGTCGTTACTTCTCGTTTTGACATTTCGCTATTTGGTCAGTTTGCTCTATGGGAGTCCCGACTCTTCTTAACGTAGTGGTTATATTCTCTTTGAGTACTACTTGTGATCGAGCACCTATGAATGCATATTAAAAAAAAACATTAGCGGACGGTTAGGACTTGAACCTCTGGGGCCCTTTACGTCTACGGGCCGTAATATCCAGTTGTCTTCATCCTATGTATGTCGTCACTCCATCTTGTCACAGGACGTACTACTTTGACCGTGGATGGAATATTAAGCGGATGTGGAATTTAAGTAACAATAATAATATAAGAAGGATAAAACTATACAATCACTGGTATGAGAGAGCGAGATGAACAGCAATTTTTCATCCCTTACCTGCGTATGCGATTAAACTGGCTTCAGCAATGTATGGAGCCAGTTTCTAGTGCACCCATTGGCTCTCACCCGCTGTCATATATAACCCGAGCTGGCATATGTATCACGTGTTCATCATTTTAGTCGGGTTATATCTCTATAGCTATTTCATTCGCATACGCTAATGTTCTCTCTAATATATATACTTTCTTTATGACTTTGACCAATTCGTGATCTCGCTCTAGAACACGTCTACCCAACGGTTATAGTTTCTGCTACATACTTGTACGACCATGACCATTGCCAGATTGCTCATACGTTGAGATATTCCAGTCATTTACGTTTCCAAAAAATCTATGTATTCCGCGCTTCCACTACTAAAATAAGTTTAAATTCGTGCGTCACAAAAACTTCACAAAAATATACTCTCAAGATTTTACTGCCAGAGTACGGTATTAACTTTGAACTCTAAAACTGGACATCAAGCTGCTAGCTGAAATGAAGTTTTAAAGTATCCAGTCTAGTCTGAGCTAAGTCTAGTCTAGACTAAACCAGCTGGAGGCGATAAGCTAGCTTAGGTGTCTAGACTTCACGATTCAGTGAGAGTGATTTTAGATAAAGTACTGGTGATTTAGGTCTTGATTGAATTTGCTTGGAAGTATATCAAATTAAGAATTCTGCTTTGCATTGTCCTCTTAAATGTTTATTTTGCACATAAAATACATATTTGTATTATGAATAATATCCATACTGCGGTTCTATGAAACAAAATACACCGGCCAAGTGCGAGTCGGAGAGATTTAACGCATACAGGAGATTTAAAGGTAACACATGTATAGATAGAAAAGATATAATTTTCAAAACTAATAAAATACGCTTAAAATACAAAAAAGCCTCATGGCTCTATTATCAGACCTTCGTTACCAAGCCCAATATGTAAGACAAACTATTTAGTCATAATCAATAAAATTATCCGTAAACCAAACCAAGCAACAAAATACCGCGTAGTTTTCGAATAGGCTGTCCCAGCACTGATTCCTCATACAAATTCATGGGACCTCATAGGGGGTTCTCGCTATAAAGCAAGGTCTGACATTTTTACGATCTCGCGAGCAGGCTAGTAGATGGCTATTTTATGTGTGTTTAAAATTCTTATGTTTGGAGATGAAATGTTTAGAGCCTAAGTGATGATGTGGCGCGGAAGGTCGAAACCCATAAAGTGTGTAATGATAAGTAGGTACTTTATTCTATCGCAAATGTTTTGCCTACTTTCCACAAAGCCACAGAATAATGAATAGTACAAATAACAAAGCTAGCTACAAGTTTTGTATAACAGGGCAGGCAAAGTTCGAAGCATTTTAATTAACCGACTTCAAAATAAGGAGGAGGTTTCTCAATTTGACCGTATATGTATTTATTTTAATATGTGTTTGCAGATAACTTCGTCGTTTATGAACCGATTTTGATGGTTCTTTTTTGTTGGAAAGGTGGTATTTCAAGGGTGGTACCATAGTAATTTCATCGAGATCTGATTGGTATCTCCAGAGATATGGAGATAAACACCTCAAACTTGGTACTGAAAATTAATAGAGCGGCATTTGAAGTGGGTTATTTTAGTTTTTTAAACGATCTTATTATATTATCAATTTATCATGCTAATTATGATTAGTAAGTTTGTATTTTATTTGTTTATTCACTAAGTAGGCAGTGTTAATATAGGCACATATAAACGTCTAAAATCGTAAAAGTGGCTCCATTTTTAAATCTTACTAGCAAATGTGGGTTACACATTACTAGTAGTCTTATTGACCCCTCCAACTAAGCTACATGCTTGCGTCTGGAGTGGGTTTACTTCAATAGTGCAATGGGTTGGGATCAAACTCACGACCTCACGATCGCCAGGCCGACGCCTTAACCATTGGGCTATTGCCGCTTATCAATTGATTAGTAGTACCACACTCACACACACTTAAAAAAATGTTTAATTCCCCTGAATAATGTAGCATTGCCAACCGTATTACGTGCACCCCTAATGCATGTTTCAGTACTTCAGACAATTTTTATCCAAAAAATTGTGAAATAATGAAACACAATAAATATTATATAAAACGCAGCAACTACGCAACTAATCACAGTACAAATCATATTCCGAATGGAAATGATTGTCCGTCTATCAGCTGCATAATACCGTCGTAATAGGCAACCCTAAATATGCAAACAAAGAGGAATAGGTACTAAATGACTGTTGAATATACTGGTGTGTCTATAAAAGAAAATAAGTCTACCAAAAAAAATTGCGCAAAGAACAACGCAGACCTTTTTTTACGAAATCAAGAAAAACTCAAGCTCAAGTCAAGTGTGTTCTTACCCTGATCATGTGGTCAGCCCAGTACGTTTTGTCCTTTTAATACCGTCGTAATAGGCAACCCTAAATATGCAAACAAAGAGGAATAGGTACTAAATTACTGTTGAATATACTGGTGTTTCTATAAAAGAAAATAAGTCTACCAAAAAATCATTGCGTAAAGGACAACGCTGATCTTTTTTTAGAAAATCAAGAAAAACTCAAGCTCAAGTACGTAGTATTATTATCTTTTCTATGGCTCAAGGCAAGTGTGTTCTTACCCTGATGATGTGGTCAGCCCAGTACGTTTTGTCCTTTACGACTTTCCTGGGAGATGATTTAATAGCGCTCTTAAACTTGTAATAGTAAATATAGGATTACTATATAATTCTTATCAGGGAATGTTTTACTTTATTGTACAATCACAGATTTAAGATGTTTACGGGTAAAAAGGATTATATCGCATTGAAGAATAATCCAAAATATTCTAGTAGTCTAGTTCGTCCACAGTTGGTAGGAGCATTATTATATCGATGTTCCGTCTGACTTGCTACCAAAAAGCAGCTTACCACCATCAAGGAGTAAATCTGCCACCATAACCTTATGGTGTTCCGGCAGCATACATCCCTTGAGAGTCGGAATATTCTAGGCTTAGCGTGTTCACCATATTCGACCAAATCGTTACTTACCACCAGGCGAGATGGTGATCAAACATAAGCCTATAAAATATAATAATTAAGATGGTTAAAAAACTAAAACCGACTTCAATGCCCCGCGCGTCAATTTCAGTAGCAAGTTTGGGACGTTTATCGTCATATCTCTGGAGATTCTTATCAGATCTCCATGAAATTACAATTGGACAACCTCGGGAACATACCCTACCGATTAAAAAAATAATCATTCGAATCGGTTAACAATTAACGGAGTAATCGTGTAACATACATACAAAAAAAGATTTAAAAAAAACGTACAGAATGAGAAAAAAACATACACATTGAGAATTTGAGAACCTCCTTGTTTTTGGAAGTCGGTTGAAAATATCTACTCTTATTTTTTTTAATGAAAGTGAAAAGTTGTGGCGTACAAAGTAATTTAGGTGAAAGTTAACTTAAATGAAATAAGTGGACATTCCTAACTTCAGTTTAACATATCTAAGTAATTACTTATAATCAAGTTACGAAGCGTGGGCCGATAATAGTTCAAAGATAAAGTTATTTCGCAAAACTATTTAAGAGCTCAGATTTTAAAATGAAGATGACGGCATTTCTTTCATTAAATTAGATAATTGTATTTTGTGTTAGAGTTTTAGAGATAGGTATAGGAAGTGAAATCTTCTTTATGCATATTATTTTGTTAGTAGTGCATGAGACTATTCTGGAGGTCATAGATTTAAGACGGGAATTTAACGTGACTTACGCGATGAGGATCGCGCGAACGTGACTCGCCGATGCGTTCAGCCTCGCACTGTGCGAGGCTGGACGCGTCGGCGAGCGCCCCGCACTCAAGATCTTGAAGAGGGCCTCCGGATGAGGCCGAAACATATGTCGAAAGTCACGTTAAATTCCCGTCTTAAATCTATAAGTTTAAAATGAACGTGAGTTTTTATAATAATATTCTGGAGGTTTGGATTCCATTACGAAATCACTAAATATGCGAAGATATGCAACATAAACGGTCATAGATCTCGTTGACTTACAAGTTTGTCAACCGACTTCCAAAAAGAAGGATGTTCTCAATTCGTCTCTTTTTCTTTTCTTTTTTTAGTGTGTATGTTACGCGATTACACCGTCAATTGTGAACCGATTCGAATGTTTGTTTTTGTAATCGGTAGGTTACGTTTTTGAGGTGGTTCCATTGTAATTTCATTGAGATGTGATATGTGTCTCCAGAGATATGAAGATAAACGTCTCAAACTTGCTACTGAAGTTGACTTGCGGGGCATTGAAGTCGGTTGTTTTAGTTTTTAAACTATCTTAATTATTGAGTAGTGCATTAGACTATTCTATTTAGGTTTTGATTCCATTTTGAAATCGCTAATTATGCAAATATATGCAACATAAACGGTCATATTTTATGATCTCGTTGATTTAAAAGTTTGTTATTATTAACGCTGAAAGAGACTGTAGACTCGAAATTTCGATATAAACTCAAAGGATATAAATTTCAACTTGATACCTCTAAGATTTTCCTGAGAAAAAGGCTCTTGACGGATAAACCGAAAACAAAGTAAAGTTCCTTTTTTAACCGACTTAAAAAAAAGGAGGAGGTTTCTCAATTCGACCGTATATATTTTTTTTTTTACTTTCGAAGTGCGGAACCCTAAAAAATATTTTTGTATGACCATTTTTTTTTAATGATTAAATCGTTGATCTAATACTGAAGAATATGACTAACTGAGATTAGAATATTTGTATATTTTGTGGGAGAATATATATGATACCAGAGGTACCAAATTCAATCCCCGCTGTGTACTAATGGATTTTTGTATCGAAAAATGTATGTGCGCTTTTCACAGTTGCAACAAGAAACCCCCAATCCTCGCATGGTGGTAGGACAATATCTAGTGTCCGCTTGGCCAGCTACCACCCTCAAGTTCAAGAAAATCTGTCGCCAAACACCTAATGTGTTCCGGCAGATATCTTTGAGAGCCAGTTCCCATTCTAGGCCTAGCGTGCTAACATCTTCGACCACATCATCACTTACTAACAGGTGAGATAGTGGTCAAAACGCTAGCCTATAAAATATAAAAAAAGACTTATAAAGGTAGGACCACATTGGCGTCCAGAGTCCACGTGCGCTTTCGCGATCCGATTTTCAATCGTTTTCTGATCGCCGTAGATCGCGTTTGGTGTGAACCAGTCGGTACAAATACAACAGCGCTATCTGATCGTCGCCTAGATCGCGCAAGCAGGACGCTGCGGTGTGGCCGTACCTTAAGAGTTCTTTTTTACTTTTGAGGTACGTAACTCTAAAAAATATTTTTGTACGACAATCGTTACTTTTAATGATCAAATAGTTGATCCTATACTTCAGTATAGGAAGGATTAACTGAGATTAGATAGATGGTCGTTATTCTAAGGAATAAATAATGTTATAGATTGAAAAAAACATCAAAATAAATTTTGAAGCCAACTAAAATTATTTAAGGTCTTCACTCTAGCAAAATATCTATATAAGTATATTTCACCTCATCGCCATAGAAAGTGTTAATTCTCTAATTTCACAGCTCGCTCCTAAGACCATCCCTTTATGGTGTATTTTAACGATGGTTCCGTCACGTCTGCACGTCGCCATTTACGGTCGATGTTTGTTATTGGAAATACCCATAAAAGGACACATGATGTGTATAAGAAACATGTTTATTAGTTAAAGCTTAGTAAAATATGTGAATAAGCCCTTTCCATTAAAAAAAAGTTCAAAAGCATTGGCTAGTTAGTTAGCTTTAGATGCGAATCTGCTAAGATGTCAATGTCAAAAGCGCCAAAGTATCATTTTATTTCCAAATTCAATCAATTCAAAAAAGATTTTTAACCGACTTAAAAAAGAGGTTTCTCAATTTGACCGTATATATATATATATTTTATGGTGTTCGCGGATAACTTCGTCGTTTATGAACCGATTTTGATGATTATTTTAACTAGACATTATCCTACCACTATGCCAGTTATCTTAACAATATTTTTCTTTCACCGGAAGGCCACTGTGGAATGCGCACATTTATTCTTCGATAGAAAATAGATAAAGACGGATAGACAAACATGACAATTTCACGAACTTTTAAGGATTCTTAGTATTACTACGGAACCCAAATAAAGAAATCAGTGTTGCCATAAATTGATATCATAATATCCATATTCGGTAAAATTAGACGATTAAAATTATCAGTTTGTTCGTAAATTAAGTTCAGAGTAGAAAGCTTGTTTATTTTGTATATGTTTTGAAATGGAAAGTTAGTATTTTCATTCGTAGATATAATAATGTTTTCATTCGCTTTTGATCCCTTTTCCCGAAGTTATTTTGAGTTATATTTAGTTAGATTGGATAGAACCTCATGAATAAAATATGAAATGGCCGTATATTATGCATGTGAATTCTTTCTGTTTGTACTTACTGTAGCAAAAGTATATATATATATATATATATATATATATATATATATATATATATATATATACCACTACCGGTCACAGTGTCCAGAGAGATACGTAAAAGTATACTTTATAAAAGTATATATAACTCTTAACAAAAAATTAACTTAAAAGTATGTATATATGCATATACAATGTATATATGCATATGCATGTATATATTAATTACTTAAAAGTATGTATATATCTTAACATTCTAAACCATCTACGGACTAACTCAAAAACGCATACCAAAATTCATTTAAATAAAAAATTCAATCAATTCAATAAATTAAGTCCAGCAGTGACATACATACGTACAGTAGAATTATATATATAAAGATATATTTCCCAGGTCTACAATATGTGAATTGTGAACTAAGCTCGCGCATGTGCCCAACCGCAGTCGTCATAAAAATTATAAAAATCAAACTGGAAACACCTTGGTCGATTCACCAAAGTGTACTAAAAATAGAAAGTATATGTATATTTTTATTTTTTATTTCATGCATAAAGTCTGTCATTATGCTACTATTTTGAATTCATTATCAAAACTTTACGATAAGGGTGGAGATAAAAAATCAATTTATAAAATTGTACTATGAACGAACGCAGTTAATATATTTGTACACCCTAAGTGCATTGAGGGATCTAATTCGAAACGAGGTCATCCGTCAGAGAACCAAAGTTATCGACGTAGCTCAAAGGATTAGCAAGCTAAAGTGGCAGTGGGCTGGTCACATCTGTCGTAGAACCTATAACCGTTGGGGTAGACGTGTTCTAGAGTGGAGACCACGGGTCGGTGAACAAAGTGTAGGGCGCCCTCCTGCTAGGTGGAGCGATGATATACGCAAGTTGGCTGGCAGCGGTTGGAGAGAAGATCGAGCTCAGTGGCTTGCCATAGGTGAGGCCTACGTCCAGCAGTGGACGGAAATAGGCTGATGATGATGAAGTGCATCGCCTCAAGCAATATCAGCTTAAATCAGTGCATCCAGAACCTACGACGTAACATAAATGACCCACTTTACCTACCTTAAAAACAAGTTAACCCTTAAACGCGCTTAATTGGTAAGACACGCCATTCGAAAACCTTCATCGAAAAGTAAGTGAAACGCACTCAAAGTGTTCCGACGCTCAAAAAAAAGGTGTTCTTATTATGATATTGATGCCGTCAATTTAATCATTTAATCAATTAATAAGATCCCGATTTGGTCTTCAGATTCGCGGTCAAACTTTTTGTCGGGCGAGCTGACAAGTATGGCCAATACGGCCGTCTTGCATTCGGGACATCACTGGCTTTCGATTCGTGGAAAATACAGCTTTTACATTTTAATGTGACACATTGGGACCTACCATAAAGTAAGCTGTTGTTTGAATAAATTGGCGGCATTACATCGTCACCTAACATCGGTGAGATAGTGGCCTAATACATACATAAGTACATACAGACCTACAACAAAATCACACCTTTTTCCCGTTGGGGTATAGGCATAGACTACTTCTTTCCACATAACATCCACATCCAGACATACCTCTTTCGCTTCTTACACTTTTATGAGTGCTTTCATACATGCTCGCTGGTTATAGGTACTTTTGACTTGGCCTTTCTTTAAAACGTCTCAGGTCGTGATATTGAGCACAAAAATATTTTTAAGATCGTTAAAACTAAAAAAACGACTTCAGATGTCGCGTGAGTCAATTTCAGTAACAAATTTGAGATGTGTAGGTATCGCTCTGAAGATACTTATCAGATCTTGGTAAAATGGTAATGGTATGACCTCTAAGATGAACTATACCGTACCCTTTGTATTTTACTAATGTACTAAGCTACTTTTAGGTAGCAAGTCGGACGGAACATCGATATACGAGTACTTGTTTTGGAGTAATGGTAGGTACCCACTTAGAAAAATGTTTGTTTTCTTTTTCTTATTTGCACTCTAAATACACCTTAACCACGGGAGCATTATATCGAGGTTCCGCTTGACGTGCCACCAAAAAAGTAGCTTACCCGCATCAAGGAGAAAATCTGCCCCCATAACCTTACGGTATTCCGGTAGCAGACAGCCCTTGAGAGTCTGAAGACCATTCTAGGCCTAGCGTGTTTACTATATTCTACGACGTCATCGTTTACTACCAGGTGATGTAGTGGTCAAGTCTACCCTATATGATATAAATGAAACTTAAGCGTCCCCGAGACGATCTTTTATTTTATTTTTTTATTTATTTCGTAAGCATTATGATGACAATTATTTAGCTAGCACAATTTAGTATAAATACATTAGGATTATTAAACATTATATTAATATGATTGCTAAAGCTACATATCTCTGCGCTAGACTAGAAGCCTGTATTGCAGAGGTATGTTCACTCCCATTATAGTGACAATATTCTAAGCGTACGTTATGACCGTTTCGTGCTTATTTGTAAGTAGTATTACTATGAAATGTTAACATTAAACAATTAGGTTAAATAACTTGATTATTTGGTAAGATTTAACTAAGCGAGTGTGTGTGTGTGATTTGTGTGTGTTGTGTGTGTGTACGTGTGTGTGTGTGTGTGTGTGTGTGTGTGTGTGTGTGTGTGTGTGTGTGTTGTGTTGTGTGTGTGTGAGTGATTTATGTATGCTTGTATTTCTATCATTTATTATTGAAAGTTTATCATTTATATTTATATTTTACGAAATCTACTTTTCATCTTAGCACTGATAGTAGGTTTTCAGTTTCATCATAGGTGTATCTCTTGAGGATGTTTGTGACCCTTATTTTGAATTTGTAGTAGTTAAGGTCTTTAATGGTTTCAATTTTAGATAGCTTATTATAGATGTAACCACCCAAGAAACATTTAAATCTTTTTGCAAATTGAGTTTTATGTATGAACACCAAGTCACTTGACAAGTCTACGTGCTTGAAGTGAATATTGATCGTTTACAGCATTCACTTGACAAGTCCCGTCAAGTGATCTACAGGCTTGACCATACTTGACAGAAATTTTGATTGACGGCACTTTCCTGGGCACACGGCGGCGATTGTGACACATGGACATGACGGCACCTTCAAGTCGCGACAAGTCCCTCGTCAAGTGAAATCATCAAGCACATAGACTTGTCAAGTGCACTTGATCGTCTCGGGGACGCTTTACGTATGTTGATGATATTTGATGCCTACTATATACTAGGTAAGTACCTACCTAGTACATATACACATATTTAAATGCTTTTAATCTCTAAAGCCTTTAACATATAAAGAATTGTTCTATGAAGTCGTAACTCTGATAAATATCGAGTTACTCGTACTTAAATTCTTGTAATAGAAGACAGACGCGTGATTGTAATGTCTGATAAGTTTTGTAAGTATTGACGTTACATACGAATACATATTTACGGTGTCTTTCACTGTTAGAAGCCTGTTTAAAATATGACAAGTTTCCATATTACATAAAACCTAAAAGCTGACTAATAATAAATAATGAAGACCATAGCATTGCAAAGATTGCACACGCTACGCCGAAACAGTGATATTCAAATACTGTCGCTAACAAGTATACAATTTAAGCCCAACTACTAAGGCATTTTCAGGAATCTGCAGAATACTGAACTCCTCGCCAATTTACAGCATATTATGTTGCGTTTGGGCTTGAAACGGTATCAATGGGCAGATTATAAATACGTAGATCACTCGCGGGTGGTTTTAAATTATGAAGAAGACGTGACGATTTAGAAAATTCTTTTTTCTTCTAGAGGGTATACTTTCCAAATAGTCCCATTTACTTAGATTAATTTATTTAATATTATATACATTAATATATTTTTAAAACTACCTAACTATAAAGAAACAAATATACCTAATAAATATTTAATTTATTTAATTGAATTAATTTATTAAATTGTATGAATGTAATATATTGTAAGAATAATAATAATGTCTAACTTCCAATATAAATTATGAATAATACAATTTGTACGCCTACGTGGCAAAAACATGTATGAACTGTAATTTCATTTACCAATATGCATGCACTGACGTAGTGTATGCATAGACATGTTTTAAAAAATAAATTATCTTTATCTTTGAATTTAATTGAGATGTGTTCAGTATCTCCAGAGATTTTCATATGGAACACCTCAATCTTAGTACTGATAATATCGTTTAAAAACTAAAAAAGAACCGACTTCAATGCCACGCTATTCATTTTCAGTACCAATTTTGAGGTGTTTATCTCAATATCTCTGGAGATACTTATCAGACCTCGATAAAATTACCATGGTACCACACTTGGGATATCTCCTTTCCAAAAAAAAAAGAATAACCAAAATTGGTTTATAAACGAAGAAGTTATCCGCGAACAAACATAAAATATATATATATACGGTCGAATTGAGAAACCTCCTTCTTTTTTTGAAGTCGGTTAAAAATAACTAGCGCGGTATTGGAATTCGGTTCTTTTAGTTGTTTAAACGATCTGAAATTATAACTTAATACTGTATTATAGACAGAAAGTTAAAATAGCATCGCGTTAATTCAACACAATTTTACCACCTCTGAGAAATCGTACAACGCATAACATTTTTATAATAATCACTTTTCATCTATTTAATGTTTCATTTTGTGGAATTAATGTTTATCATTTACTTCAAATTGGTTTTAGTCTCCAGCGAAGATAAGGTAATAATATATCTGGTCACTATAAAAGGGTAAACAATTTACATATTCTTGTAATAATTTAATAAAAATAGATTCTTCTAACAAGGACACTAAGATTGAAAATTAAACGTTTTTGATGATAACATTTTTATAAAAATGTATTTAGTTCGTATACTTTTAATATTAATATTAATGTCTTTATCTTAAAATACTAATTAGTAGAAACGATACGGCTCTTAATTAAATCTGGGAATTTAATTTATTTATAATAGCTCTATTTCTCTTTTTAATAATTAATTAGTTCTCAGAATGTTGTCTTTTTAACCGACTTCAAAAAAAGGAGGAGGTTTCTCAATTCGACCGTATATATGTTTTTTTTTTCTTTTAGCTGGCTAGCGTTTGAATACTATCTCGCGTGGTAGTAAGCGATGATGTGGTCGAGAATGGTGGAACACACTAGGCCTAGAATGCCGTGACTCTCAAGGGCTGTGCGTTGCCGGATCACCGTAAGGTTTTAGCTGCAGATTTCCTCTAGATGGTGGTGAGCTACTCTAATATATATAGTATAGGAATAGTATAGGTATAGCAAGTTATATAGCGGAACATTGATATAGCTGCTTTTGTAACTTTAATGACTCACACGAAAAAGTTTCTTACCTTCAACTTTACATAATATCGTTTAAAAACTAAAAAAGAACCGACTTCAATGTTCATTTTCAGTACCAATTTTGAGATGTTTATCTCAATATCTCTGGAGATACTTATCAGACCTCGATAAAATTACCATGGTACCACACTTGGGATATCTCCTTTCAAACAAAAAAGAATAATCAAAATCGGTGCATAAATGACGAAGTTATCCCCGAACAAACATAAAAAAAAAACGGTCGAATTGAGAAACCTCCTCTTTTTTTTGAAGTCGGTTAAAAATGATAAAGTTTTCTGTGTAGGTAACTTGTGTGAATGTTGTTTTTTTTTATGTTACTTATAGCTCGGCATCCATTGCTCTATTTGGATAGTTTTTTTATTTAATGCTTATAGGTATATGCATACCTATTTGCATTTTTTAAGATGATAATAATATGGCAATCTGAAGATTCGGAAAAACTTGATGAAAATATCAAAACAACTTTACGTGCGATAAGTACTTTTTTCGCTATACATAAAGGGTTATACAGTTGATGAATACATTGAAAATCTATGTACAAAGTTCACGAATTAGCAACCGAAGGTTATCAAAGAATAGGTAAGCACGCAGAGAAGGCAATTACTTTAGCACAATGTTCCGTAGGCAGTGTTGTAGGCAGATGCTAATCTTTGACATATGCGCGTTTCATCATACTGTTTAGCATTACAATTGAATGACGATATTACAAGAATCATTGTATGGCTAAATTATTATGATCAATTGACTTCAAATATCGATTGGGGTGCTTTAAATTATTTTACTTGTTATGGAATGTTATCGAGTGTCACATGATGCCACAGACCGTACCATAGACAGACACACAGATATATAAATATATAAGCAAATTGAAGGGGTGTTATAAGTTTCATATATATATATATCTATGTGAAACTTATAACACCCCTTCAATTTGCTTCGGGGGATGAAAATAAATTTGTGCAAAAATTTAGTTTATGCGTCGGCACATATAACGTTTTTATTTTTTTCTTATTTCATATGGAAGTCACTTAAAAATCTACCTTCGAGCATTTTAGTCTTCTTACTTAGTCACGATGCATTTGACAGAACCACATTTTATGCTCGTTTCCAAATTCAAAGCCAAGCCTTTCTGATGCTGTTTGCGATACATTGCCTTTTCACACTCTAGCTCTCCATTCTAATATTCTCTAGAGTACTAGACATAAATCAACTGGCCAAGCGCAAGTTGGACTCGCACTCGTAGGGTTCCGTAACATAGTAAAGTATTCTATAATTATGATTTTTCGCAACTACAAAAAGAACTTTGTTTTTTATAGTGTTTGTATGAAAAACAAAGTTATACTTGCGGTCACTATATCTCAACAACTGACTGTATCTCGTTCAAACCAATTTTCGTTGAAAGTTTTTATTGAGATCTACAGAATGTATTTTTTTCTAGATTTTTCACTCCCTTTACTTTAGAAGTTAGAGGGACACACATTTTACCACTTTAAACGCACCTATCTTTTAAATGATGGACTTTGAGAAAAAATGATTTTAGGAACCTCAATGTCATTTTTAGAGACCTATCCATAGACGTATAGGATCCCACACGTATAGGATTGAAGAAAACATTTTTTTTTGTTCCAGTTCCATGTATGGGATGCCCCCCCCCCCCCCCCCCTAAATCGGAAAGCGGTTTACAGAATACATCTACTTACTAAGTTTCAATTCTGTAGTCCTAATAGTTTCGGAATAAAATGGCTGTGACATACGAACGGACAGACAGACAGACAGACAGACATGGCGAATCTATAATGGTTCCGTTTTTTGCCATTCGGCTACGGAACCCTAAAAAGGGGTGCTGCTGAAAATCAGCGCACTGCTGCAGTACGTTCAGTAGCGCATAATGTTGAGCATGCGCCCTATTCATAGTCAACCACTTCATAACTATTTATATTATTTTTTTGATATTTTTCTTTCTTGGATAAGTAGTGGCTATGAATAAATGTTTTGTTTTATTTTTTCCTTCTTTCATTCGTCATCAAAGCTCAAGCGAGTTAATGAGCTATAAAATTGATATGATTTGCTTAGGCATACATTTGCAATCTCCATACATCGATTCCTTGAAGTAAGTATGTATAAGTATATTGTATCTAGACTTGACGTGTAATCAAGAATTAGTTTTAAATGGAATTTCCAACGTAGGTTTAATGTACAATGCGTGTGCCTAAATATTCATTTCTATTCCCAATATGATGACTAACAAAGCTTAGAATATTGAAAGGTAATTTGCAAGATACGTGTCAAGGAAAATTCAAATTATATTCCTTAAATTGCTCAAAGGGTCTCGAACCATGTCAAGTTAAGGTTATTTTCACACATTACATTTAACGGAGTTTTGGGTATTATTTTGCATTTAATTACCGTTATAAAGGTTAGACGACAAAATACTGATTATGGCATGTTATATCTGAACTTTCTTTTACGCTGAATTTACAAATCTTGTGTAGGTATTATAAAATGTATAAACAATGGAAAGTTTGTATCAAAATCAATGAACCTAAATAGTAAAGGCAAAAGATCATTTTTATATATGTACTTATGCAAAAAGTTTAAAATTTAGTTAAAAAAGACAAAAACATCTCTCGTGAACGTTTATTTAGACAAAGTACCATCACTGTCTCATAGCGTGAGGTAATACACCTGTGTTAACTGACGTGCAATTATCTGCAAACTACGATTTATTGACAGCTTTGACTGATATTGTAAAGATGACTCATGTCAGAAACTTAACACATTTAAACAAGCTTTAAAGCGAGGTTTTTTTATATTATATAGGCTAGCGTTGGACCACAAGGTAACTGTTGGTAAGTCTGTTGGTAAACTGTTGGCAAGTGATGATGCGGTCGAAGATGTAAGCACGCTAGGCCTAGAATGGGAAATTGCTCTCAAGGATAGCTACCGGAACACATTAGATGTTTGGCGACAGATTTTCTAACTTGAGGGTGGGAGCTGGCCAGGCGGACACTAGATAGTGTCCTACCACCATGTGGGGATTGGGGGTTTCTTAATGTTTTTCCTTCACCGGAGGTCCACTGTGAAAAGAGTACATAATTCTTTCGATAGAAAAATCCATTGGTACATGGCAGGGATTGAACTCGGTACCTCTGGCATCAAAGCCAACCACTCCTCTACTACACCACTGGGCCCTTGAGGTATCGGAAAAGGCGTTGAAGTGTGTTGTGAAATTGCTAGGCAATATTTCAGTTCTGGGATTCATAATCATCATTATCAGCCGGTATCAGTCCACTGCTGGACGTAGGCCTCCCCCAAGTCACGCCATTGAGCCCGATCTTCGACTCTTTGTATCTAGTCACTGCCCACCGCTTTGCGAATGTCGTCGCTCCTCCTAGTCACAGGGCCTCCTACGCTACGTTTGCCGATTTGCGGTCTCCACTCTAGAACCAGTCTGTCCCAACGGTTATCAGTCCTACGGCAGATATGACCAGCCCACTGCCACTTCAGTTTGCTAATCCGCTGAGCTATGTCGACCACTTTAGTTCTCTGGCAAATTACTTCGTGCCGTCGTTTACTTAGAGGCGCGTGAAACTACACCATTTTAGGGTTTATTTCCGTTTGTCCCCTTAATCTGTCCCCTAAAGTGGACAAATAGGGAGAAAAAGTTCACGCTTTCCCCTTGCTACGAGTAACAGCGTGGACTTTTTTTTGTGAAAGTGAACAAACAGGAACAAACCCATTTTAGAGTAGTTTTAGTGGCTTCACTTTTAGGTAAGTTAAACGCCTTTTGGTTTATTCTGTATTCTGAGATGCCATTCTATTTCGGGTGGGGATTTCGTAAGATCCACTCGTACATATCTAGAGTTGTTAATACCAGTTTAACAAACATTAAATCTTATACAAACACTCATGTGCAGACGGGTGACATCATCTCTGTGTTACTCCTGATTATCAAAACATAAACATCTTGTGACTTGTACAAGAGGTAGCGGATATTTAGCGGTATAAAAAATTTAAAAACAGGAGTATTTATTTGTCATCTGCAATAGTCAATTGCAATAGTCAAATGTCAATCTGCAATTATTTCACAATTTTTTGAATAAAAATTGTCTGAAGTACTGAAACATCCACTGGATTGCGGGTGCTCGTAATAGTACGGTTGGCAACCCTACATTAATCAGGGGAATTAAACATGTGTTTTAAGTGTGACGTTCGACGTCTAGATGAAAGCTGAATGGCTCAATGCCTTTGTTTTTTTTTTGTAAATTCAAAGCAATAACTTATGTTTCTGTTATATCTATAATATTTTTTTTGAATATGATCTATTTAATGTAATTTGACGAGTGTACGTGCAAATTTTTAATTTGCCCATATACTGAATAAATGCTTTGACTGAAGAAGACTTTTGACTTTGACTTTGAGTCAAAAGTTTTCTTTGTTCCAATAGTTACATTCCTCCGATAGGGACCGGAGACATTTGTAAAGCTTGTTCTGTTCTTTTTGTTCATACATTTAACTTCGATGAGTTTAATATTGTGCCCCATGCGGGAGTTGTTGATTTCTTAACGATGTTTTTCCTTCACCGGATGTCCACTGTGAAAAGCGCAAATAAAGTTTTCGATAGAAAAATTCATTGGTGCACGGCGCGGATTGAAATCGGTACCTCTGGCGTCAAAGCCGTCCGTTCTCCCGAGTAATCCACCGGGCCCTCGATAATGTATAATAAATGTGGGTTGTGTTTTTTTACTGAGGTGTGTATGTGTCATTATTATAAATAAATACATAAATGCGTATTACTTAGCAGGACCTTTTTTTTTTTTTGTAAATTGTTAAATAATTGGGTTAACAAAATGCAATCCACTAATTTCGTCGTATCGAACCGTGGCTTAATTGGCAGAGCACCTGGACGTGTAATCCGGGGGGTGCGGGTTCGAGTACCGTCGGTACGATGAAATTTTGGATTGTGTTTAACAATTTACAAAAAAATATATATATAAAGTGTGAGACACTTCAAAGAAACATAATATTTGATTTACGCAGTGCAACATCTCTCGTCGGATTTGAAAACTGTAATTATTTCTTCCGAATGATTAACTTACGTAATAAGTAGTCATAGATGGCGCCACCAATGCATAATTGGGTTAACAAAATGCAATCCACTAATTTCGTCGTATCGATGTATCGAACCGTGGCTTAATTGGCAGAGCACCTGGACGTGTAATCCGGGGAGTGCGGGTTCGAGTCCCGTCGGTACGATGAAATTTTGGATTGTGTTTAACAATTTACAAAAAATATATAAAGTGTGAGACACTTCAAAGAAACATAATATTTAGCAGGACCATATTTTGGTTATATATTTAGTTAATATAGGTAGGTATATTTTCCTTTTTTTCTTTTACTTTCAATTTTTTATTTTTAAATAGTTAAAAGTTATTTTTAAATGGATGAACAGATAATTTTACTACGCCTTAGCCATTGGGCTTTTGCCGCTTCAATGAATGGAATGGCGACCTTTGTTAAATGGAATGGAATGAATTTCAATTAAAACCTCAATCTTTGACTTACCTCTAGGACCCTCTATCGCTTCCTCTCTTAAATTACACCACTAACACAAAACGCAAAATGTTACGTTCAGTGGTGTTTGCATACTACTTCTTACAAACGGTTACGAAACGCGAATCTATGTTAGTTTAGTGCATTCTTCACTGATGTGATTATGTGGTAATGATAAACAGTTTTTTTAAGAGATATCTTTAGAACTCCTTACTTCGTAGTAGTGGTCGTCCAGTGGTCAAAACTCAACCAAAATATTAAATAATTAAGATAGTTTAAAAACTAAAACAACCGATTTCCATGCCCCGCGAGCCAGTTTCAGAAGTTTGAGACGTTTATCAACAAATCTCTGGAGATACTTATCAAATCTCGATGAAGTTACAATGGGACCACCTCGGAAACGTACCCTACCGATTACAAAAATAATTATTCGAATCGGTTCACAATTGACGGAGTAGTCGGGTAACATACATACAAAAAAAATAATTAAAAAAACATACAGACGAATTTATGCACTTCTTCTTCATATTAAATTTTAACTGAGTCAAATTTCACGTTCATCCGTTTCATGCAATTTTTTTGAAAAGGGGTGCAAAGTTTTCGCTTCACATATATAATATGGACCTTTATATACCTATATACCTTTTGTATATCCATATTATATGATATAACTATTATATTATAAATAGTTTTGTTTATTTTAGGTGGTAGGAGTATTATATCGATGTTCTGCCTGACTTGTTACAAAAATAGATTACGACCGCCAAGGAGAAAATCTGCCGCCATAAGTGTTCCGGCAGCACAGCCCTTGAGAGTCAGACCATTCTAGGCCTAGCTTGTACTATTCATTATTCTCTGTATTAATAATTTTATAAATAATTTAATCTTAAACCTAATAATTAATGATAACTATATTTTATTATGTACACAAGATTGATCAATTACTCTGAAGGAACTAATTGCTAAAATACGGGTGTTAAACACCTAGTTTAGTAGCTAGGGCCGCACTGAATTGTAAAGTACTTCGAAGTGAAATAAACAATTTTTTTTTTCTTAATTCTGTGGCCTAGCGTGTCCACCATCCTCAACGATATAATAGCTTACCATCGAAATAGCAAAGAACACGACGGATACAATATCTACTCTCTAACATATTTTGTAGTCGGTTAACTGTGTACAATTTTTAGTTTCCCACGATCAAATCCACGGGACACATCCATCCATCCAAACTTTTAATCTCATATCGAGAAAAGACAATAGAACATTCAAAACGATATCGAATTAAAAGTCATTCGAATCGTCATTCGAGTCAGAATATCATTCGATAGAATGTAATTGATCGATACATATTATCAATAGATATAACAGTTAGAATATTTGTAAATGGAATTATATCGATTTCCAGCATTGTGCTGTAACTTCACACAGAAATGCATTAGGGATGAGTTATGGGCAACCAGATTATGGTATCGATTATCGACAAAATAAACGTATTTGAAAGCTTCTGGAGTTTCCCAGAGATCTCAGTTGCTTTAAAAGAAAAGTTAACTGATTTTTCGTCTCAATTATGAAAAGTGATGATTATTAAAAGTTAACAATACCTATTATACGTCTTTATCTACATTAACCAGAGGTGGAAGTTTCTACATTGATAGCGATACGTTTTGTCATCGCAAACGTCTAATAGAAGGAGATGCAGCTAGACACATATATTTGCATCTCTGTTCTTATCGACGATTATCGCCCGAAATGTATCGCTGTTAATGTAGAGACTACCCGCCCAGCTTTGAATTTATTTAGATTTTTGAAGTTATACTTCTTTTGGCGCGATAGAGAAAAATGATGAGAGTGAATTTTTACGATGCGCGCGCACACCGACACTTAAATCGTGAAGTTAGTTCTAGGTGGTACGATGCGCGCGCACACCGACACCTAAATTCTACACCGTGAAGTTAGTTCTAGGTGGCATGACTATGTTCAAGTTGTATATGTCATATTTAACGTCATATTTTTACGTTAATAAAACCTTTTTTATTTAAATAAAATCTTTTTGATTAATTTTAATATTTATTGTTAATCGCTACTGCATTTTAGTTATTTTTTTTCCATACGCCACAGAAGAATTTTTTTTTTTAATACTTTATAGGCTAACGTTTGACCACTATCTCACCTGTTGGTAAGTGATGATGCGGTCGAAGATGGTAAGCACGCTAGGCCTAGAATGGGAACTGGCTCTCAAGGATAGCTGCCGGAACACATTAGATGTTTGGTGACAGATTTTCTAACTTGAGGGTGGTAGCTGGCCAGGCGGACACTAGATAGTGTCCTAGCACCATGCGGGGGTTGTTGGTTTCTTAACGATGTTTTCCTTCACCGGAGGGCCACTGTGAGAAGCGCACATAAATTTTTCTATAGAAAAATTCATTGGTGTACGGCGGTTTGCACTCGTTACCACGGCTCCAAAGCCGACAGTTCTCCCGATTACGCCACCGGGCCCTCAAAAGTATAACTTCTACCGCGTGTACATAAGTACACACACTCTTTTTTTCTTTAGAAATAAATATCAGTAACTATAATCCCACTGCAGGTCAAAGCCATTCCTCTCGATTCAACTAATTCTTGCCATAACACTATTACACGTGGCGCCATCACCACCAAGGCTTCCTCAAAAAATCATAAGGTAACACTTCAATTTTTCTACAACTCGATCCTCGTGTAATCGAGAAACAAGAGTAGCTCCCATTAAAAACAATTCACACACAAAACAATGGGTGTACAAACGGTCGCAAGCGCAATTTGTCAACAATGTATGTGATTTGTCAAATACTGTCAGATTTATCTGACGGTTGACCACCGGGCAAGAAGACTGTGCATATATGATTTGATGGAGGGATATTCCTTTCGTTACACGAACAGTTGGTTCGTGTAATTTTTTTATAGGTTTTATTAGCTAGCTATAATTAGCTAGAAGCAGCCCGCGGTTTTGCCTGTTTAAAAATTACTTTAGAAAAGTATTATTTCTGTCTGTTTGTTACAAAGATAGATTATAATAATATAATCTAGGTTATAATCTACCTGTGTGCCCAATTTCATCAACATCCGTTGTGCGGTTATTGTATGATTGGGTAACAAACATGCTAACATTCACATAACGTTTGTAAGCAAGCATTAGAAATAAAAAAAACTCAAAGTATTTGTTCTGTTATATAAGCAAAATAAAATATGGACTTACACAAGTTAAACATCATTGAATATTAACAAATTATTCTTAATATAGATTATGTCACGCTTTAAATTAAAAAAAAAGTTATGACATATTCAGCTTTCATCCAATCGTCACGTCAGATTACTAAATTATAATCGAACAAAACGAAAAAACTGACCTCACATGCCACGATAGTCAACGTACTGGCTAGTTATAATCATGTCATCTAAGTATATAAATTGGCTTTTATTGTTTATGTCCATATCTCTAGAGATAATTGTCATACGTCGATAAAATTTAAATGAAACCAAACGGGAGGCATAATCTCTTAAATAATAAAATAATTTTTCAAATCGGTCAAAATTATTCGGAGTTCTGAGTTAGCAAACATTAAAAAAATTATATAAAAAAATATAGTCGAATTGACTAATTGGATTTAAATGATTAATGTGGGGTTGCAAATAAATCCTTAGAGAAATCCCTTTTTATGTGGCCTGGGGAAACCCGGTCGGGTAGTTCAGGTACCACTCCGTAGTGGGGCCACGATGTGGTTATGTCAGGCTCTATAAGCTAAAACCCCAGCGTGTTTCGTCGCAACGCCTGGTTCGAGGCTAAGGGGTCGCTTTCGCATTTTGCAGCTACAAAAAAATACCTTCATAAACACAATCCAAGCAAACGATTGATAGACTTTTACAAGTGTGAGATGTTCTCTACACACGGTTGTGACAATTTCGATAGGTCCCGTTACGCCACCGCCAAAATAATATGCTGACATGCATCGTTTGTCAAATGCCTTGTACTGCCCAGAAATGGTCGTATGCCACTTCATATTATGCCACATTTTTGACGTTGTTTATTAACTACTTTGCGACACATCTACCGTTAATAATTCAAATTATTTCAGATCGTTTAACTACAAAACCGACTGCACATTCCGCGCTTGTCATTTTTAGTAGCTGGTTTCAGGTGTTTATCACAATATCTCTGGAGATACTCATTAGATCTCAATTAATTGTACTATAAAAATGCCCTCTCAAACAAAAATAAATTTTCTCGATTTTGAACATTGTACTCGTAAACACAAGACAGCATATTGGTTAAACTATCTTCGCTCTTGGTCGAATTTTATCAATACTGCAGGCTGGATTAGTTTTATAATATCCAATTAATGTTCTGAAAGTCTATAACATCGCTTGACCTTTGAATTCCAAGTGGTATTAACAAATATGTACATAGGTAACCTCTTAAAGTATGTCGCATAATGCCGGGTCCACTCTGGCCAGAACGACAAACGATCGCTGAGTAGAGGGAGATAGAGCTATATAGGTTCGCCATTCGTTCGCTCTCGTTTAGCTTGGTGCGGACCCAGCATAACCTGACAAACAAATGAATGAATTTTTTTTTTATGTCAATGGTGACAAACTAGCAAGCGGCCCACCTGATTGAACGTGGTCACCGCCGCCTATAAGCACCTGCAACACAAGTAGTATTGCCAGAGCTTTGCATACCTTTTGCATAGAGGACTCTTTTTATTTCTTTTTATTTACTCTTAAATCGCTGCATGTTGAACTGTAGCGGAAAAACTCAGGTGGGAGATCGTTCATCATCATTCATCACAGCTTGCAGGTCCGTGGATGAAACGACCGCATGTCCACATGTCTACAATATGTGGATGCGCTCTCTCGCGAAGTCGAGAAGATCGATGATAAAAACCAGCGAGAAATCGAAATTGAATAAGCATATACAAGTTCACGTACAGGCTTATAGTTCTATCTCCCTCTATTTAGAGTTCGTTCTCATTCGCCCGGCCCGGTGTGTACCCAGTATAAGAGGTCTGTCTATCTATGGCGGAATATCATAACCCCACAAATTCAGAATTCGTCGAATCAATCTTCGCTACAATATTTTACTGAGCAATTGTATAAATCGATACTCCATGACACGTATTGGCTTGCCAACTAACGCAATTTCCCACCGTCGGGAAAGGTCGCCCTTTGATTTTATTAACACGGTTTTGACACGTCAAGAGCTTTGACGGCTTTGATCTAAGCAAAAAGGGTACACACGGGGTTTATGAAAAAGCTAATGGTAAATATACCCTTATGGGCTGGATTTTGGGATTGCTTGTGTAGGTATATTAATTATAATATACTGTACCCTTAGTACGAGTTTTCATACCAAACTCGATATCGTATATCGAGCAAACTTTGTATGAAAAACAGTACAGCGCCTCTAGTGGTTACTACACTTAACTAAATTTAGACCAATCAGGAAGCCAGAATAAGTCGAAAACTATGTGAGATCTGTCATAAACGTCAACGATAAAAACTTGTAAGTATACCAATAGGATTTACGACAAAAACTATAGCTAAATAGATAGATAGAACCTCTTTTTTAACCGATTTCACAAAAAAGGAGGAGGTTCTCAATTCGACTGTATATATTATTTTATGTTTGTTACCTCAGAACTCTGTCAAATCTAAACCGATTTGAATTTTTTTTCGTTTGAGAGATTATGCCTCCCGTTAGGTCCCATTCAAATTTTGGTCGAGATCTGACAATTATCTCCGGGGATATGGAGATGAACAATATAAGCTTTGTATACTTTGATGACATGATTATAACTAGCCATTACTTTTTGACTATCGGGGCATGTGAAGTCGGTTTGTAGGGTTCCGTACCCAAAGGGTAAAACAGGACCCTATTACTAAGACTCTGCTGTCCGTCTGTCGGTCGGTCTGTCTGTCTGTCTGTCCGTCTGTCACCAGGCTATAGCTCATTAACCGTAATAGTTAGACAGTTGAAATTTTCACAGATGGTGTATTTCTGTTGCCGCTAGAACAACAAATACTAAAAACAAAATAAAGTTAAAAATTAAAGGGGGTCCCCATACAAAAAACGTGTTTTTAAACGCCACCTATCTAATTAGTTTCGGCAAAATGACATAGATGGCGCTAGTAAACGAGCCCCGCCTTTCTAGATTGCGACCAAACCAAATATTCTTGGTAATATCAATTAATCTTGGTAAAATAAATTACTATGGTACTACCGTGGGATATATTATTTCCAACATAAAAATAATAACTAAAATCGGTTCATAAACGACTAAGTAATCCGCGAACAAACATAAAAAATAAATTATATATATATATATATATATATATACGGTTGAATTGAGTAACCCCCTTTTTGGGAAGTCTAGTCCTTCTCTGGCAGCTATCCTTCATCATCGCTTACCACCAAGCGAGATAATGATCTTCAAACACAAGCCTATCAGTTGCAAAAAAGTTAGACTTAAGAGTTAGTAATTTTAATATTTTTTGAACCTGCTAGAAACATCATTCTACATATCAGCACAGAATAAATAAATAATGGTACAAATATCAGTCACATTCATAAATTCAGGTGACACAGTGATGTATAGGAGTCGGAAATGGATCCATGTGTTTTTCTCTACACATTCCTTACTTTCAGTGCGAGTATTAGATTTTTTTGTTTTTTTGTTATTCGGCCTGTTTTGTCCCATTGCTGGGCAAAGGCCTCCCTTTCCTCCTTCCACACATCACGGTCTATTGCCTGTTGGGTCCAGTTGCTAAAATGGTTATCCAGTTTATTCCGCCATCTCCGTCTGGGTCTACACGTCGTCATCTAACGTTCTGGGGAACCCACTCTGTAGAGAGTTTGGCCCACAGATTGTCCGACATGCGGCATATACAGTGCCACAAGTATAACTTGGCGGTGGTGGTTTTTGGAACTAATTCTTTTAATTGAAACTGTGAGTTTGACGTTTGAGAGATTACCGCGACATTATTGTTGATAGATCTGCTACATTAAAATAGTTCAATAATGCCAAAAGAAATTAAAAGTGGTTTAAGAGAAACGGTTATCAAAGTACAAAGTAAAAGCACAGTGGCGCACAGGCACGCCAAGTTATACTTGCCGGACTGTATGTCCGGCCCAGTTCCATTGATTTTTTAGTTAGTAAGTAATAATAAAATGATATTGCATAGTTGTTGGTTCTGGCCTATATACGTGAAACACTTTCAGTGCTTTAATATATACTTGTATCCAGAGATAAAAGAAATCATGCAATTTCTCCCACAACAGTACAATCGCCTACGCAAACCGAATCATGTCATTACAATAACTTATTCAACGATTGCATAAAAATGCATTGGGAGCGATAGCTTTTATGTATTATTCATGGCAAAATTTTATGCGTACCCCATTGTATTCATATTAGGCAGAACTTTCGCCAATTACACCATATACAACGATTTTATGTATAGATGTGCCATTTGTGAGTTCAAAATGGCACAGCGGATTTGGCTGTAAACGAATGTAAAAGAAAAATGCGTAGTTCCTAGCCGTTTAACTTCCTAGTTAATAGACGTTGATTAGAATGAGATGCACTCGGATGCAGTTATGCAGCTGTCTAGCTCTCGTCTCTCAGTTCGACGTCAAACTCAGTCAAAATCTCAGTTTGAATGGATAGGTGTCCAGTAAAACTACACAACATTATGTATTCGATTGTAACTGGCGCGGTGCCGTAACACGCAATGAATCTTTGCATGCCTTGTGTGTCGAGCTTCGTGTTTGTCTTGTTACCTTATATCATAAAAAAATAATAATATCTTTCAATCTATCATACTCTCATATCCTTTTCTATTTTTCGAACTAATGCGAACTAGTAATTATATCACTGTGTCATATAATACTATTTTTTTATAGTTTGCATTAAAATAACACTTTTAATATAAAACGAATGACAGCAGGACAAATATGTAAACGTCATTTGTAGCACATATTATACACACAAATGATAGTATATATGATAAAATCATTGATATTGTTCTTTATCAAAGAAGTTATGAGAGTAAGATAAAGAAAATTGTCATATCTTTACTATGGGAATAAGGTAGAGTAATTTTCTAGATTTAAATTACTTAGTAGTGACAGGATAACTTTACTTTCACAAGCAAACCCAGGGTATGGTAGTAGTAGTAGGAGTGTTTCGAAATAATGTAAGTTGAAAAGGATCTACAAACCTATGAGAGACCATGTTGACTGAACTACACAATCTGAAAGACCAGACGTACCTATATGAATGGGAGTAGGACAGGTATTGACAGTTTCACACATAATATACGACACGTACAAAAAATCACAGATTTTAACTTCCGTTCGTTGAAATCCGAACCGTGAAATAACGTAAAAATACTTACAAGGGGAAAATATAACCATACTTTTTAAGTAGTCCAAAATTCAACAGTCTAAGGAAAAGACAATAACAAACCAACAAAAACAATATAACGGTTATAATCGCATAAAACTATCCCCCAAGAATGCTAAATTACTATTTAATTTATCGAATTTGTACCCCAATAAAAAAAAATAAACACCGCTAAGAGCGCCAATTAACAGTACAAGCATGTTATTGTTTTTAATTGTTCGTAAAAACCGCTTTGAACCGGTTTTGTAACGTCAAAACGGATGGCTGTCAATGTCTTGCGGAGTTGGTTTTTGTTGTCGCAGTCGCATCAGAGTTGTTGGAATGTCGCCCGTTTGGAAAAACCTTAATGGTGTAAGTGATGGTAAGATAGCGGGTAATGAAAACACGACAGCGGTCGTCAGCTCGGCTGGTTTCTATATTTTTAATATTACGACTTTTTTTAATGGATAACATCAGAAATCATTCATCAGTTAGGACGCCTGTGTTGAATAACTTATCTATAAAAACGTTACAGCAAAATTATTTAAATATTTTCCATATAGATTTTCAAATATCACGAAAATGTATTATTTTTGGTATGTACCCACCAAAAACATTAGACTAACCAGTTGGTCTTGTGGTTAGTGAGCCTGTCCACGAAACCGATGGCCATGGGTTCGATTCCCACACGCCTCAATTCTTTGTATGATCCACAAACAATCGTCCAGAGTCTGGGTGAAATCGAGTGCTTGATTTGTAAGTTTTTCTAGTGCAGAGAGTTGTCTTTAAAAACAGACAGACAGACAGACACAGCAGTCTCAGTAATAGGGTTCCGTTGGTACCCTTTGGGTTCGGAACCCTAAAAAGAAGCATAATATATAAACCTCAACTTGCAGTCCACAGCGGCTATCGTTAAAGCTTAAAATATTTTGTAAAAGCTCATGGTGTACAAAAATGAACCGCAGGTAAAGTCATTCAAGCATCAAATATTCAAGACTTGCAAAAATATCTCAAATTATTTTCTATAGTTTTCATGTTCATATAAAATAACTATATTTTTACATCCATGGTCGATACCATTGATACTTATTTAATGTACCACAGTTACTTATCACAATAAAACAATGTATCCTCTCATCAGTTCGAGTACATTGAAATCTTCGAAAAACCATTGAATTGAAAGCGGACAGTACTTAAAAGGCAATCCACGATCCTTGCTTAAAAAAACGACAATTTCATTTCTCTATAAACAGTAAGAGCATTTCATAAACAAATTTTTTTTAGAAAAATAAAATGTTTTAAGAAGAATTTAATTAAAATTAATTTATTTCAGATTATGTTAACTGTTAATTTTCAATTTCAAATTAGTCATTTTACAATTTACATTGTATTATACATATTCAATTATCAATTTCTCACTATAATTTAAAATAAAAATATAAAGTAAATATTATCAATAAAAACTTTTGCACCTCTAATACCATTAGGTATTCTCAACATTCCCTAAGACCGCTTTAAGAACATTTAAATACTTAAGACAGCACAAGTAAAATTACTTTGAAACAATCCATTCAGTTGTGAAAGATTCGAAACAAATTAATCTATGGTAATACCATCGAATTATAACCAATTCGATGGGTAACACATAAAACGTACCAAACATAGGAAGGAATAGGAATCCTATGATGTATTTGCGCGCATCAAAAAATGCGGCATAAATGGCCGTATTGAGTTGAGACTGAAGCTTGATTCTATTATTACATCAACAAAGGATCGTACTTGGTACTCGTAGATATCGTGAAAAACTTGAGCCCTCGGAAGTTAGCGCGTATGACAGCGCAGTATGGATAAAATTAATAAATGTCATAGGGACGCAAAAGCGGCTTGACTGACTGCTGTCGACTGTACCAAGCGCGGTTTGGTACTCCGGCCTAGGTTTAAAGAGCTCACAGACTCGCGACCTGTACCTACATATTAATTTCAACTTTACACCTCCATGCGTTGCTGCGGATAAAGCCTAGGGCAGACAACGAAGTGACAGTATTATTATCTTTTCTATGGAAGTGATCCTAATACAGACCTCATACTTCTTTTGAGTCACATGACTCATCCAAGAACGAGTCATGTTTCTACTGTCCTTACTGCATAACCATCTATATTGTGCCTATCTGATACTTGAATGGGACTCCCAAAAAGCACACAAAAATGTAACCCGTACCAACTGAAGTATGTGAATGAAAAATACATTAAAAGTTTTCCGCAGCGCATTCGCAAAAAACTCTTGTCTCGAAATCAACTTGGTACAGCTGAATGGGGTTGCGAATGTATTGAATCTCGTACATTAAATGACAGGACGTATGAGGGTTTTTACTTTGGAGAAATAAATGCTTTTAAATGGTAAGAAGGTCTTCCTTTTTTTTGCACACAGATAAGCTCTTGACGATCTTACTGTTTTTACATCTTACCTAAAGGTCTCACCTGGTGGTAAGAGATGATGTGGTCGAAGATGATGCTAGGCCTAGAAAACTTTGACTCTCAAGTCTCAGGGCTGTGTGCTGCCGGAACACTGTAAGGTTTAGCGGTAGTTTTTTGTTATTGATGGTGGTAAGCTACTTTTTGGTAGCAAGTCAGGCGGAACATCGATATAATATGCACCTACCACCTTATGTTATGTGATGATGCAATCTAAAATGGAATCTTCTGGAATTGGACAGCGGCAGTACCACCCAGGGTTCCAGCAGCACCTAACATTGAGGTCTAACCCTAGTCACCGCTAGGTAATAATGACCCCTCTGTGGGTGAAAATGACTTGGCTTTGACCAAATACAACAAGAATATATTTCAACCGAGTTCCAAAAAAAAGGTTTTCAATTCGTCAATGTTTTTTGTATCTATGTTTGTTCACCGATTACTTCTCCAATAGTAATTCGATTTGAATAATACTTTTTTTCATAGGTGTGGTGGGGCTTATCTCTAAAGAGGTCCAAATTAAACTTTATCAAGACCTGATACGTATCTCCAGAGATATGACAATAAACATCTCAAACATGCTACTGTAAGTAACTCGCGCGGCATGGAAGTAGGTTTTTAGGGTTCCGTACGCAAAGGGTACAACGGGACCCTATTACGAAAACTCCGCTGTCCGTCTGTCTGTCTGTCTGTCTGTCTGTCTTTCTGTCCGTCTGTCACCAGGCTGTATCTCATGAACCGTGATAGTTAGACAATTGAAATTTTCACAAATGATGTATTTCTGTTGCCGCTATAATATATAATAATGTATGTCGGCATTTCACGTCATCTATGAACGCTTAGTTAGGTAAACGTCCCATAGATAGCGTTATATTGAAATGTCGATCCCTAACTCCTTTGTTAGACGTTAGATGGCGTTATAAAAATAAAATGTTTAAACTATAATTTTTTGCTGGCGCAAAATGATAGTGGTATTTTTTGCTCGATCTTATAAAATACTGTAGTGTGGTACGGAACCCTACTAGTGCGAGTCCGACTTGCACTTGGCCAGTTTATTTTATATACTTTTATTCGAATTTAATGACTGGCACCTTTCAATGGGAGATTGAATTTGCACAATGGCAACACCCAAGTTTAATTCAATTTATCCCCATTGAATAATACATTGCCAGACGCAAAAAAGAGCAGTCTTTATACGGGTTATATTTCGTTTATTTTTGCAATTTCAATTGGCTTTTGCAATGTGTCTGTTTTTTTTTGCAAGATTGTATTCTTTATGAAGGATCGTTGGGGTTCCCATCATAAACATAGGATAAAACTACTTTGACGAGGCATTCTGAAACCTAATGCGATCTTTTTTTAGCAGAATTTTAACTTTTAACATGACTTTAATTTTATCCGACTTTCGAAAAGGAGGAATTCTCAATTCGTCTGTACTTTTTTTTGTATGTATATATGTTACACGATTACTCCGTCAATTGTGAACCGATTCGAATGATTCTTTTTTTAATTGGTAGGGTAGATTTTCAAGGTGGTACCATTGTAATTTCATCGAGATCTGATAAGTATCTCTAGAGATATGACGATAAACGTCTCAAAGTTGCTACTGAAACTGACTGGAACTGGCGCGGCATGGAAGTCGGTTGTTTTAGTTTTTAAACTATCTTAATTGTCAGAACAGTATTGCCAACATTTTAAGATATGACGTCAGAAAAAACCTACATGAGGCCGTCCGCCACTTTAGTATCTCGTTATCAAATATAACATTAGCAGTGAAATTCAAGGAATGGGCAAGTGAGAAACAACTATATTTATCGTATCTCTGGAGATCTCAATGGGACCATCATAAAGATAAACCCTATCCGTGAAAAAAAGAATCGTTCGATTCGGTTTACATTTAGCGGCGTAATTGCGTGACAAATATACAAAAAAAAACATATACACGAATTGAGAGACTTTGGAGTCGGTTAAAAAAAAAATCTCCGTCTTACAACGAATTAATTGTCAATTTGTATGCGTGTGAACAAATAGTAGCCTGTCTTCTCAATAGTTTTTACCACCCATAAAAGGTAAACTAAAAAGTAGAAAACGTGAAGCATTTAAAATGAGCACAACAATGTTTTGGAATTGTCCTTTTATGAAAGGACAAGTCTGCAAATACATTTTCTGTTTTATTTGTTTTGACATTTTACATTGTACTTTTTCATTTCATGAATATTAATGAGGATGATTCGATGAGTAATTTTTATTTATAGCTAGAATACAACACGTCTCACAGCCAGACAAAGTAAATTCAAATATATGATAGATTACTTTTACAACGCAGGCGAAACCGCGAGACACAACTAGCGTCCAATAAAGGAACAAACATGTAGTAACTAAAATCCTTAACATTTTTGTCGGTGCTTTTCAAAGCGAGAATAAACGTATAGGTATTCTTCTAAGCATTCCTGAGGATTTGAATATCTTTAACATTTATTAGAATAATCCTCTTAGAGGGCGATTTGGGAACTTTATGGGAAAGACTCTGTTTTATACAGGCTGCTTTAAAAGTGCCACTAAATGTAATGTTCTGAAATGACTGAATGGAAGTTTACGTTTTTATGGTTAGGATTATTGTTTTTATGACTTTGAGGGATCCGAAAGATAGAAATGGAAAATAAGTTTCTGTTCTTTCGAATGACTTTGGTTTTGTTAAGTGTAAGTGTAATTTAAAAGATCTCATACAGTTTGGGTGAAAAAGCTTTTGATGTGTCTTTTGTTGTCTCTTTGTGTTGAAAATTTAAGAGGATTATACAAGCACATACATGGACATGTAGGGTATGTTGGTGAACACGCTAAGTATAGAATACTCTGACTCTCAAGGGCTGTGTGCTGCCGGAACACTTCACAGGTTATGGCAGTAGACTTTCTCTTTTATAGTGGTTAGTGAGCTACTTTTTGGCAGTAATTCAGATTGGTCAAGATTGGTGATGTCTTTGTACGGCGGTTGATTCGAGCTTCGGCTGAAGTCTACCAGCTCCTTATTTGGTCGATAGTTTATTTCTTTCAACATTTTGTAATGAAAGAAAATAGTTACAATTTAAAATATTTGAGGTTCCTACAGACAAAACCCAAAATACCCTTTTAAGCCTTAAACTAAAACTTCTTATAACAGAGCAAGTAAACATTTATTTATCACTTAACAAATTCCAAATTAAGTATCACTGAGGGGAAAACATAAATATAAATATTACAATAATAAAACATGATATAAATTCACTCATACTGTGTAAAAACTGTCCAAATTTTATAAGCAATCTTTATTTTTTATTACACTTAAAAGGATTTTGATGAAGCATTAAAAATATTGGTAGCCAGTTTATGAAAGCCATTTGTCGGCAGGTAAATCGACCATTATGCCAGTTGAGCTGGGACAGGCCACTGAGGACTGAACAAACCGAACAAAAGCGGTATACCTAATTCTGGCTACATAATTTAGTTTGGAGTGGCAATTAAAATATTAGATTTGAAGGTATCTGAAGTTTAGAACATAATTATAATCATAAAACAATTCTAATTTAAATAAGTTGCCATTTGATTGCACATAAACCACATTACTATGACATGGTATTTAACTTAGAGTATTTTTAACTAGGTGATTGAAGTTGAGCTGAGGCAAACTACTGATTACTGAATACAAAAACCATTAAACTCTAGTTCAAGATTTTAGTTTGGGGTAACTAATTAAACAATGGGTTCTATGTTTAAAATACAGTTTAACCTGCCGGAGCTAGGAAAGTCAGTGAGGATTTAATGCGAGACTTGTAAACAAAATCAGAATAAAATGTTACATCATTCAATGAATGTTTGTTTTATTCAGATATGAAAACGTTATCTGAATAAAACAAAACACAACGATCGCGATTAATTATTGAACGTGATTTAATTTAAGCTTTCTCCAGTTAGTAATACCAGAATATTAGATAAAAAAAATTACACACGTTGTATGGCCACTGTTTTAAAATTCATATATTCATTGTAAAACTGTGGCATTACCATCATTATTTGCGGTTATTCAGTCTTCAGAGTGAGTAGAGAGAAATATTTTAATATTATAACCAACAAGCTGATTTAGAAGATTAATGACGGTTTGATAAATAAGATTTAAGGTAAAATGGAGATGGTATAGAATAAAAAAATGAGAAGCTCAAAAAGGTGCATTTCTTCAGCTTAAGAAGAAAAAATGTTATAGGATTTGTATTTGTATAACTGAAGGATGAAATACCTTTACTTATAAATATTGTTTAAATCGTTTAATAATCACTACGTGTACTATGTTTTATAGGCGGCAGGCAAGCACTTGCCACTATTTTTAACCTACTTCAAAAAAGGAGCAAGTTCTCAATTCGTCAGAATCTTTTTTTTTTATGTATGTTCACGGATTACTCGAAGATTCCTGAACCGATTTGGAAAATTCTTTTTTTTTTGTTTCAAAGGGTACCCTTCCCAGGTGGTCCCATTTAAATTTTAACGAAATCGGCCGAGCCGATTTTAATATATTAACATTTGTATTATGATGCATTTACTTATCTCGACGACTTACTACTAACTACTGGCACAGATTATATAATAGTTACTACGTCTACTGGCTACTGTGACTAACGCGACGTTTGAAGTCAGTCGGTTCTTTTAGTTTTTTAAACGATCTTAAAATATATGTGAAGATATCATTTAAAAAAAATTAAAGAGACCAATTAAGGTACACAAAGTACCTACTGTCAAGGAATAAATAATAGTACGAAATACTGTTGTGTCGTCGTGGTACTAAATGCAAGGTGGTTAGGTCACTGTCCAGCGTTCGCCTAGAAAAATCTATCACTAAACATCTAACAGTGCCTTCTAAGAGCTTTCCCTGAGGGCCAGTTCCCATTCTAGGCCTAGCGAGCTACCATCCTCGACCACATTCTCACTTACCAGCAGGTGCGATAGTGGTCAAAAACGCTAGCTTATATGCTAATAAAAACAATATATAGAAAATATATAGAAAAAACAAACCGAGATAGGCACTTCTAAAATAATTAAAAATGGGTAAATTAACAATTTAACTTAATGAAATTAAAACATTAAAATAACATCGACTTCACTAATAACTAGGCAGTGAAAAGTGTAGGCGTGAAATGGTCTGCTTTCCATCTGTAGAACATTATCTCGTGTTGTATCTGAATAACTGTACACTTACAGACGGTATATTGACACATAACTAATTTTACTATTTTTGCAGACCGCACCTACCTTTAATATCTAACAAGGCAAGCCGATTCGCGACTTGTCTTGCCAGAACAAAGTTTAATTTGTTGAGGTACAATAATTAAGATAGTTTAAAAACTAAAACAACTGACTTCCATGACCCCGCGAGTCAGTTTCAGTAGCAAGTTTAAGACGTTTATCGTCATATCTGGAGATACTTATCAGATCTCAATGAAATTAGAATGGGATTACCTCGGAAATGTATTCTACCGATTAAAAAATGAATCACAAATCGGTTTACAATTGACGAAGTAATCGCGTAACATACATTAAAAAAACATAGAGACGAATTGAGAACCTCCTCCTGTTTAGATGTCGGTTGAAAAGTGTTAAACAGATGGCACTCAATATATACAAAAATAACCTGAAAGATCATGCAAATCATGCGAAATACCGTTTTAGAAACTTCGATGCGTAGAGATCCTAAACACTACGTCCGGAAGAAATCGGAACGTAAGTCATATTGACAAAATCGACATCGCGTAGGTCAAGTTCAATCCCCGTTTTATAACTATTTATTTTTCCTTGTAGGCTAGCGTTTGAACGCCTATTTGAACGTCTATTCCTATTGGTAAGTGATGATGTCGAGAATGGTAGCACGCTAGGCCTAGAATGATAACTGGCTCTCAAGGAAAACTGCCAGCAGAACACATTAGATTTTCGGACGGTTCGATTCACGGAGAGATTTTCCTACTTTTTTGGTAGTAGCTGGCCAGCCCAAAACAACATTACGATGTGTTATGTTACTTGCCTAGCACTGTACCTACAGCAGATGTGGTTTACAAAATTACCGTACAACTTTAAATTTTTAATTAAGCCATATGTATTAATTTTATGCAAAGTGTTATACGTTTTAATTTCCGCTCTGGTTGTAAAACCTATGTTTTATTGGGTCAATGATGACCAGAATTCTTGGAGCATATTGCCGTTTACAACCTACATTTTTTTGGTTTGGCCGTACCTTCAACTACCCTTTAGTGTCAAAATATCAAGTATTAAATAAAACTTACCTCAAATTCAAGTGACTTGGTCCAAAATATAAAAGCATAGTATAATCCAATTTCTTACCTGAAACCAAATGAAATAATTTAATTAATTCAACGCATTTTACGAATTGAATTGAAAAACAGGTCATTTATTTATTTTCTGAATTTTAATAGTAGATTGGTTAGAGTTCGGTATTGAAATAAAACTTATGAATATGAATCTTAATAGTCTAAGAAAGTTACCCCTGGATCCCACACTAGGATAACCTGTGTTATGGAAACCAGTTTCTTCCTGAGGCACCTGTGTATTTAAAAGTACTATAAATGATAATGATACGTACTAGCCCAAATTCTACAGCCCTACCATTTGCCATCACGGAGTCCAAGTCCCTACAACCAGGCTCCACTATCACGTCAGCTCGATGGTACTTACCATATTATTGCATTGTCATCGAAAATACGCAAGAAGGTATGCCAAATTTGTGTTCAGTCGAACGTCAGAAGTGGTTCTAATTTAGCTTCCAACATTTAACCCACAAAAACATACATACTAACTAATACGGCGAGCTAGTAATAAAATCAACACAACTTCGTATTCAAAATATTAATTTACAAAGTTCACGACCTCGCCCCAACACCTTTTGTATCTCTGGCAGCTGACGAGTTAAAAATATACAAAAATTTAAAAATACAAAAAGTAAATTGAAAGGGCTACAGAATCCATTACAAAGGCAAATTAAATAAGAGCTGTAAAAACCTTATATAAATATAGTGTTGTGAATACAACCATTAAAAGTTGAATAGAACAAAAACACAATGCATCCGTTGTCTGTCTTACAATAAGTCAATAATAAGGTTGTATATAAAAATAAACTTATGGTGGAATGGAAATCCAATATTAAACTGGGTGGTTAGTTTTTAGGGTTCCGAACCCAAAGGGTACCAACGGAACCCTATTACTGAGACTCCGCTGTCCGTCTGTCTGTCCGTCTGTCTGTCTGTCTGTCCGTCTGTCTCCAGGCTGTATCTCATGAACCGTGATAGTTAGACGGTTGAAATTTTCACAGATGATGTATTCCTGTTGCCCCTATAACAAAATATACCAAAAACAGAACAGAGTAAAAAAATAAAGGGGGTCCCCATACAAAAAACGTGTTTTTACTATAGCGCCATCTATGTGAACGATTGTTTAACTTATTAATAAATAATATGAATTACCAACCGTTGTGTTAACGTTCACTTATCGTTGGTGTTAGAAGTTCTTTAAATATTCGTTAGATGGCGTTGTAGTTAATATGCTTATTAAAGCATGTTTACTATTGACACGTTAATATAATATATTATTATACTGCGGTTCGGAACCCTCCGTGTGCGAGACAAAAGTCTGACTCGCACTTGGCCAGTTTTATTTGACATATTGTAAGAATGTATTTAGGAGATTAACGGTTGCTTACTATGTGTGTGCTTTTATTGATTTAACGGGTGTTACTGATTTGTAAAATGTATGTTCACCGATTAATCGAAGATGCCTAAACCGATTTGGAAAATTATTTTTTTGTTGCGAAGGTGGTCCCATTTAAATTTTAACGAAAGCGGTCGAGTGGTCATTAATATATCAACATATGTCAGTCATTTTCAGATTAGCTAATCCAGGTTCCAGACACTGCAATGGGCGTTAGTAGCATCGCTCTTTTTATTCATATTTATAAATAAATATTTTAGCGCCATTTTCTTTATTACATTCTTAATCCAAACACAACAGATTTTAAAAAGGAGGTGTTTGTTTTTTCCAAAAGGTTCCGCATAATTTTTTCTTCGTCTCATGCCATTGAAATATTCAAAGGCACACGAACTATTCTTTGTTTATTTAAAAGATAATATCTCTGTAATTGGATAGGTGTCCGTAATGGAAGCTGTATACTTGCCTCTGTTGATGTAAGTTAAAAAATACGAGCTGTCAAGAGTGATATTAACCGCGACGCAAGGGTTCTTTGGTTAGCGCCGACTTCTGTTTAGTTTTAAAAGGAATCTGACATTTTATAAACGCGAATAGTTATGTTATGCAATTATGCTTATTAAAGTGGCTGAATAAAATATGATAAGTGCAGTCCCTTGCAAACGAATTTAAGTACTTTGAGTTTCTAAAGCATAGGGGTAAGATATAAATATTTTTGCTTTGCTTAAAATCTTATCTTCTTATCATCTTACTTTAGTACGACTTCGTACATGCACACTATATATCTAAGCACAAAGATTTGTATTTTAAACCTAAGTAATTTACTGATGTTTAAAATGTAACGAAGCTATTTTACATTTGCAATTTTACTATCAAAAACCAGCAGTGGATTCCGTAAGACACATAATTTTTGAGATGTCGTGATCTGTCAATATTTTCCGCTTCTGTAAATATGTATAGATAGATTGTGTATAGTGATGTCCCGCAATTAATGGATAACCCTTTTATTCCATCTTTTCGATTGTAGCATAAAAAAGCTATCAGATTCCTTCGATAGCCTAAATTTATGGAACCCTAACAAAACTTTTAAATATGCTCCTAAAACCGTTGTCGGGTGATGGATTTATGTGATTCTCAGGTGATTTATATGATAGTTATCGTCCCATGGTTATAGATTTTTTCTGAGGATTATAGTCGAATAGAGATAGGTAATGAGGGTCAATAAGCCAATACATTTTACGTTTAAGTCATTCATTTTATTATTACGTATAATGGCTATGCCGAAAGTGATGCTATCCTAGTATTTTTTTAATTAAAACAACCTTTTATATTCGGATTTAATTATTATCTAAATTTTTATTATATTCCGATTTGTATTGCCATTCATAAATTGCCAACAATACCATTCATCAGACCCGTCATAGCTTTATTTCGACACAACTAAAACGTTAACCTAATAAATTCTATTATACATTCTGAAGTCTGAACTCGATTGGGCTTGAACGAACCCTCATCAAAATCTCGATCAACAACTTGGTACCTTGTCGCAATAATACATTAATTAGGTTTTCCCGCTGTTGCGAGGAAAAGGTTTAATTTTGTTATTCCCGCAGGGGTACAAAGTGTTAGGGTATTTCTGAAGGACCTTTGTCAAACAATGTGTATTCATTGCCTTCAAACGAAGTTACTTCTAAAATTGATTTCGTGTATATGAAACGTTTGAAAGTGATGGTAAGTATGTGATTATACTTTTGGCCGACTTTAAAGAAAGGAGGTGCTCAAGTCAACATACATACGTCAACAACTGTTAACATCATACATAATTTTTTTTTCTACATCTAATAGCAAGCATGAGGGCCCGGTGGCGTAATCGGGAGAACGGTCGGCTTTGAAGCCGTGGTACCGAGTTCAAACCGCCGTGCACCAATGAATTTTTCTATCGAAAAATTTATGTGCGCTTCTCACAGTGGCCCTCCGGTGAAGGAAAACATCGTTAAGAAACCAACAACCCCCGCATGGTGGTAGAACACTATCTAGTGTCCGCCTGGCCAGCTACCACCCTCAAGTTAGAAAATCTGTCACCAAAACATCTAATGTGTTCCGGCATCTATCCTTGAGAGCCAGTTCCCACTCTAGGCCTAGCGTGCTTACCATCTTCGACCGCATCATCACTTACCAACAGGTGAGATAGTGGTCAAACGTTAGCCTATAAAGTATTTTAAAAAAAATGGTATGAAGGCGCTCATGAAAGTGGAAGAAGCGAAAGAGGTATGTCAGGATCGTAACATGTGGAAAGAAGTAGTCTCTGCCTACCCCAACGGGAAAAAGGCGTGATTTTATGTATGTATATCTAGTGTTTGACCACTATCTCGCCTGTTGGTATGCGATGATGGTCAAGATGCTAGGCTTCGAATAGTCTGACTCTCAAGGACTGTGTGCTGCCGGAACACCGTAAGGTTATGGCGGCAGATTTTCTCCTTGTTAGTGGTAAGCTACTTATAACGATCACCTATTACACGGTAATATTATCTATAACTATATTACTGTGCCTATTAATTATTGGTGATGGATTTTCCCAAATAAATGTCAGCATCCATTTTGTATTATGCGTACCCGTAATTGAGCGTATTTTGTCGTAAAATTTTCAGACATTAACCTTTGTAGGCAAAATCTCAAAGGGTAATAATTAAATTTTGTAATATTCGTCTAATGTGCTTTTCGATAAATACAAGATGTACGAATATTTATAAAGATTTAGAAAGAAGTATTAAGTAATACTCATACCTACTGTAATTTTTTTAACTGGAAGAATTCTCTTGTTTACGTATATGCATAACATACTATATAGTGCATAAGTAATTATTTATTCATCATCATAATCAGCCTATTTCTGTCCACAGCTGGACATTAGCCTACCTATCACGCCACTGAGCTCGATCTTCAGCCATTCGTTTCCAACCGCTGCCAGCTTGCGTTTTCATCGCCCTACCTAGCAGCAGAAAGAACGAACGAGCTAGAACGAAGTGTATGAACGAGCTAGAGTGATTGTATGGCTAGAATCTAGCTGAAGGGCGCCATACACATCGTTTGCCGAGCCGTGGTCTCCACTCTATATTTCTTATATTATTTATTGGTATACAATAATTCTCTTGAAAGACAAATTGTACATAAAACCATATTGAATTTTCTCATAAAGCACTTAAAATTACAAATATATAAATTATCTTAGACGCTTTCTCTGTAACGACCTCTATCGAACACTTAATTGAAATCCAATAATTTTCTATAAGTCATCTTATGAAACGATTATTGCTTTCTAATAACAGTATTATCAATATTTAAGCCTTATATCCGAGATCTCATTAAGATCTCGTCTAATTTATGTTAAATACGTGACCCCTCTTTGTGGTGTCAAAAGCTTTTACGTATATTGTTATTGTGATATGGTTCGAACACACGGGTGAAATGTTTGGATACCTGAATGTTCGTGTCGTGAAATCATATAAAACATCATTTAAAGTTACTTAACATTTTGTATTTAGACTTTAGAGTAAAGAGCGCAGTGACATTAAAATATCTAGATTTATTTTCAAATTAGGGTGTTGAGTGCCACAGTTTCTGTTATAGGCAAACGTAGACGTTTACCTTCAGGCGAGAGTCTGTCTTATCCTCTTACTTTCTATTATCTTTTAGAAGATCTTTTAGAATGCTTAAGTGTTTGGGCTCCGCATATTTGATTATACCCTACGAATAAATAATAAGTCATTCTAACTAACCTATTTCAACCTCTTGAATCAGAATCAGAGTCAGAGTCTGAGTAAGAGTTTGAGTCAGAGTCAGAGTCTGAATCAGAGTCAGAGTCTGAGTCAGAGTCAGAACCAGAATCAGAATTCTTATATCAACATCAATATTATAAATGCGAAAGTCAGTTTTTTCTGTATTACTTATTTGTTTGTTTGGGTCGGTTTGTTGTTTCACGGTCAAACGGCTTCACTAATTTGGCTGAAATTTTGCATAAAGATGCCTGGATGAAAAAAGCCTGTATAGATTGCGTAATGGGTACTTCTTAACGCGGGTGAAGCCGCGGGTCGTAGCTAGTTGTTATATATATATATACACTAAGTTTTTTTTTCACTTTCTATTCTTCTACTTCTCTTCTCTTTGTATTGTATGTTATGTACACGAGACGATTAGGGGTGTAATCGGTCATCGAGGCAGTCTAATGACAGATGTCACGCCGGTCAGACGTGCACCTACACTGTGTTTATAATATAAGGATAGTAAGCCGAAGTGGTTCCTAATGGCTTATGTAGTGAGGGTACACAAAAGTTCACTACGACCGAGATACAAAATCAACACTTATACTCAAGAATCAAGATCGTAAATCCGTGATGTCGGTTAAAAAAGTTTTCTAAACAACTTTGCCGTGTGTCTCCAGAAAACCGTACGTAACCGTTTACTGCCTTATTTAGGGCAATCGAGATAAACGCAGTTTTAAGAAGTGCACCGACAAATTAACAAGTGATATGGGAATGTTTTAACCTCCACAACAATTTACATCTTATGTACTTCAAATAAGGTTTATTTTAGTATTTGGAGAAATAGCCTGGGAGATGGCGTTCTACTGCATAAATAACTTTATCTCGGAAGGTACTTACTTTCGTTTAAGATTAATCAGTGGTTTATTGTACTTTTCTTTATTTGGTAGCTCTTGGGCTCGTTTTGTATACGATTTGCTAAATGATGTGCTGGTTATTTTTTAACGTTTATTTACATTTTGTCAAAGTTAAGATACGACCACACCGCGGCGTCCTACGTCCGCGATCTGAATTTCTATTGTTTTCTAATAGCCGTAGATCGCGTTTGGTGTGAACCAGTCGATACAAATACTACTGCGCTATCTGATCGCCGCCTAGATCGTGCACGCCGGACGCCGCGGTGTGATCGTACCTTTAGAACTGCATTTATATTATTGTTTTGTAGGGTTCCGTAGTCCTGACAAGGAACCCTTATAGTTTCGTCATGTCCGTCTGTCTGTCCGAGGTTTCGCTAAGAGACCGTTAATACTAGAAAGCTGTAATTTTGTGGGGGTATGTAAATAAATGACGCCGACAAAGTGCTGAAATAAAATTTTGAAAAATATTTTATTTTAGGGTAGGTAGTTAAGATAACTTTGGGAGCGTTCAAGTATTACGTAACGCAATTTTTGAAGATTTTTGACCCCCCCTCCCCCCACTGTAACGCTCCGTAACGTTTTTCTGTACCCCTCCTCCCCTCTCTAAACGTTACGTAACACTCAAGTGATCATTTTTACCCTGGTCGCAAAAAGTTATGTTATAGTTTTTATTCTTGGTATAGTTTTTATAGTTTTATACAATCGAGGGATTCCCTGTAAAACGTAAACGAAAAGGGTTGCCAATTTGGGAGTTTTCATTCCCTAATTTTTTATATAAAAAAAGAAATAATGTTACGTAACGTGTTGTAAGAAAGACCCCCTCTCGCCCCTGTAACGCATCGTAACGTTTTACGAGAAAAAATTGCGTTACGTAATACTTGAACGCTCCCTTTATTAGTCTAGCAGTAATAGTCGTATAACTTGGGTGTTGGATAATTTTGTATCAAATACAAAATCCTTAGAATAAATCCATTAAAGTGACAAAGACGGAGTACCTAGTTGCTTGTTTATAACGGGTAAAGACTTGCATTGAATAACAGGCTACTACGGAACCCTACAATGTGCGTGGCCCGACACGCACTTGGCCGGTTATTTTTATGTCTTATAAGCTAGCGTTTGACCACTATCTCACATGTTGGTAAGTGATGATGCGGTCGAAGATGGTAAGCACGCTAGGCCTAGAATGGGAACTGGCTCTCAAGGATAGCTGCCGGAACACATTAGATGTTTGGTGACAGATTTTCTAACTTGAGGACTGAGAAGCGCACATACATTTTCGATAGAAAAATCCATTGTTGCACGGCGGGGTTTGAACTCGGTACCACGGCATCAAAGCCGTCCGTTCTCCAGATTACGCCACTGGGCCCTCACAAAGTTCTACTTGTACCTTGTTATATACAATCTAAAAAATTGCGTACCGACAAGATTCGAACCTGCGCCTCCCAGAAACATCATCGAAAAATTTATGTGCGCTCCTCACAGTGGCCCTGCGGTGAAGGAAAAACATCGTTAAGAAACTAACAACTCCCGCATGGTGGTAGGACATTGTCTAGTGTCCGCCTGGCCACCTACCACCCTCAAGTTAGAAAATCTGTCACCAAACATCTAATGTGTTCCGGCAGCTATCCTTAAGAGCCAGTTCCCATTCTAGGCCTAGCGTGATTACCATCTTCGACCGCATCATCACTTACCAACAGGTGTGATAGTGGTCAAACGCTAGCCTATAAGATATAAAAAAAAACATGCCCAGGCGCTGAACCATTTCAGTTACAGTATGGCCATTAGGATTTTTTTATGCCAATGTGTCTGTAATAGATAGACGTCTTCGCTTACCATCAGGCGAGGGTTTTGCTTGCCCTGGTACCTTATCTTATTATAACTAGTGACTTTGTAAGCTGTGTAGACCTCGCGAGACAGAATAACACACCCCGACCCCATGAAAAAAAGTTGTTCATACAAATAATTAAGATATGATTATAAATTACCTACTATTATTGATGTCGACTGTCTCGACCTAGGTTTCGTGCATGTCCGATGCACTTCCTCGGGAGTTCACGCAGCGAGATCGCGACGACAACTGATTTATAATCATGATTCAAACTCACGCTAACTATAAATCAAAAATAATTAAGATAATATTATGTTTCTTTGAAGTGTCACACACTTTATATTTTTGTAAATTGTTAAACACAATCCAAAATTTCCAAAATCCTTGATCCTTGAAAAGATTGTGTTTAACACTTTACAAAAATATAAAGTGTGTGACACTTCAAAGAAACATAATATTTGATTTACGCAGTGCAACATCTCTCGTCGGATTTGAAAACTGTAATGATTTCTTCCGAATGATTAACTTACGTAATAAGTAGTCATAGATTGCTTGATTAACCAATGCATAATTGGGTTAACAAATGCAATCCACTAATCTCGTCGTATCGATGGATCGAACCGTGGCTTAATTGGCAGAGCACCTGGACGTCTAATCCGGGGGGTGCGGGTTCGAGTCCCGTCGGTACTATGAAATTTTGGATTGTGTTTAACAATTTACAATAATTAAGATAGTTTCAAAACTAAAACAACCGACTTCCATGCCCCGCGAGCCAGTAGCAAATTTGAGACGGTTATCGTCATACCTCTGGAGATACTAATCAGATCTCGATGAAATTACAATAGAAACACTTTGGAAACAAACCCTACCGATTAAAAAATAATAATTCAAATCAATTTACAATTGACGGAGTAATCGCGTAACATACATAAAAAAGCGTAGGTACAAACGAATTGAGAACCTCCGTCTTTTTGGGAAGTCGGTTGAAAAAGTAACAAACGTTTTTTGTGCCATTTAAGTGAAAATTTTTCAAAATGGCTGAAATATGGTTTCCCTGCCTTAACTATGCCATATTGAAAAAAATCCAAATACCGGATTGACAAAGAATCCCTATAATTATTAAACCTAAATGCGAGTTTCTTTAGATTTGTTTACTTATTGTATGGAATCAAAAAGCGCCATCTAGTGTGCATAATAGGTAAAATTGTAGTGGTGGGCGTTATTTATCGTAAGCGGTTTTAGAAACTGCTTACGAGGCTAATAACTGTATACGTAGTTTCGCGTATTAAAAGTAAGCAGTTATTTTTCGTAAGTAGTTTTGTGATAAGAAACGTTCCTTTTCTCAAAAATGTAATGCAAAATGGTTGTTAGATTACGCGTTCGCAGTTTTGTGCGGCGATGTGCTGTGACTAACTGTGTAACAAGCTAATAACATTATTCACAAAATAGTGAATAAAATCAAAATATTGTATTACCGAAATATCGCGAAGATTTTTTATCTTTGTAACGTGATATTTAACAGCATCAATTTTAGTACGCGTGCAAAACTGTTTTCCGAGGTAGCTCTGTGTGTGCTGTGTAGAAATAACCGGTTACTAAAATAAGCGTTTTTAAAACTGCTTACGCGTAATCACGAAACTACGTATAACTAGTTACGCGAACATTGTAATTTCCATACAACTCAGTGTTTACTTTAACGTGATCTAGTAAATAAACCAATCTAAAGAATCTCGCACTAGGTACTCCGAAGACACCAACAGTATCAAATAACGCTCTGAGCTATTCCCACGGAGTATTTTATTTGTAATATACTTAATAACAGTTCAATATACCTATAAACGGAGCGTGAATGAATAAGTGATTATTTATTTATTATCTTGATTGTTTTTAAATTTCCGGCCAGTTGAGATTTAGATAGTTTTGATGGCCTTATTGACATGTGAAACGCTGCAACCATATTTGATGAGGATCGGGAACTTATCTCTTTTTAACCGACTTCACAAAAAAGGAGGAGGTTCTCGATTCGTCTGTATGTTTTATTTTCTTTTTTTTTTTGTGTGTATGTTACGTGATTACTCCGTCAATTGTGAACCGATTTGAACGATTCTTTTTTTAACCGGTAGGGTACGTTTCCGAGATGGTCCCATTGTAAAGTCATTGCGATCTGATAAGTATCTCTAGAGATATGACGATAAACGTCTCAAACTTGCTACTGAAATTGACTCGCGGAGCATTGAAGTCGGTTGTTTTAGTTTTTAAACTATCTTAATTATATAAATAACTAGCGACCCGCGCCGGCTTCGCACGGGTAGAAGATATGTTGTGTAGATATGTTGTAGATATGTTTCATTATTTCACAATTTTTTGAATAAAAATTGTCTGAAGTACTGAAACATCCACTGGGTTGCGGGTGCTCGTAATAATACGGTTGGCAACCCTACATTAATCAGGGGAATTAAACATGTGTTTTAAGTGTGACTTTCGACGTCTAGATGAAAGCTGAATGGCTCAATACCTTTGTTTTTTTTTGTAAATTCAAAGCAATAAGTTATGTTTCTGTTATATCTATAATATTTTTTATTGAATATGATCTATTTAATGTAATTTGACTAGTGTAAGTGCAAATTTTTAATTTGCCCATATACTGAATAAATGCTTTGACTTTGACTTTGAAGTGTATATGCCTACATTTATTTACATGTGTAACAATCATAGTCACTATTTCAACCAATTTACGTAAAACCATTCAACCTTCCTCGTGAATTATTATGTCTATTGGTGAAAACCACAAGAAAATCCTTTCAGTAGTTTTGAGTATATTGCAAACAATCAGACGACAGACAGACGCGGCGGGGGGACTTCTTTTCTTTTATAATATGTAGTGATGATATAGTCAGTGGGCCGGACATATCAGCCGAAGAACCGACAACTGTTGGGGTAAACGAGTTCTTGAGTGGAGACCGCGTATCGGCAAGCGTAGCGTAGGACGTCCTCTCTCGAGACGATGATCTTCGCAAGGTGACTGGCAAGAGCTGGATGAGAGTAGCCGAGGATCGTGCTCAGTGGCGTGCAGTTGGAGAGTCCTATGTCCAGCAGTGGACTAACATAGGCTGATGATGATGATATAAAGTAAATGTTAAGCATACCTTTTTTATCGCAGCATAAATTTTATCTCAGTTCTGTTTTATCAATAAGTACTCTAATTTGATCGTTTTTTAGTAAGAGAGGGTTATGTGTTTTACCGGCATGTATGTATGTTCATGTATTCCCGCATAACTTCTAAACGCCTTATCATTTAAATCTGACAAATTACGCACCCATAGTTGGAAGCGTACCTACCCCGATTACTCCGCTAGTTGTGAACCGATTTTAACTATTTTTTTTTCATTCCATGTAATGTTTTCTGAAACTGACTCGGGCTTGTGGAGTCAATTTTTAAATCTTGGTAACTATTAATAATTCATTGAAAATTATTCACAAAATAAATTTTTATTAAAACATTTTTTTTTAATTTTTTAATGTATAACTAAAAGTGATGACCAAAGAGCTGGCGCTTACCTCGGCCAACGGATTAGCTTAGCAATTCAACGAGGTAACGTCGCCAGCTTTTTGGGAACGTTACCGGCAGACAGCTGCAACCTAGATTCTGTTTTTTATTTATAACTACTTTAATTTTTATTTATAACATTTAATTTATTCTCAGTTAATAGTTTAATTTATTTTTAAGTTGTATATATGTACCTTCTGTAAATAAAGATTAATAAACTCTACTATAAGTAACAGGTAAATACATAATTAACTCCTAAGTAAAGGTACTACAACAGTATAAAGTATTTTAAGGGCCAGTTTCACGTTGCCTGGTCGCCCTATTAGGAACTTATTTGACAGTTTTTGACAACTTTTGCATGGTGTCATCTCTCAGATAAATATCTGAAACTTTATAATGATCCGGTGAAACTGGCCCCGGCCTGGCATCCGGTGTAAATATAGGTAAGCGCTACTAGAGGCCATATAAAAATAATATAAATAATTTTCTTTTCAAATAAAAGTAAATACAGTCCCGTCACGTTTCATAAACAAAGTTAGGCTTAACAGGAGAGGTCGGCCATTCATTTTCATTTACTATGTTAATTATTTTGCCGCCCAATTCCCGAGAGGGCAAATCTTATAATCCTTTTATTTCGCTGTGTGTGGAACAAAGAACTTTCTAAACAATTTTTTTTTGCACTAGCATGATAAAATAAGGTTTTGTGTAGCATGCTTTACTGACTACCACCTACTACTGACTAATATCGTTCATTTTCAGTATTAAGTTTGAGGCGTTTATTTCCATAATATTTATGGAGATACTTATGAGATTTCGGTAAAATTATAATGGGACTAAACGGGAAACATAAATAAACAAAAAGTCGAATTAAGATCCTTCTTCGAAAGAAGTCGGTTATAAATAGGAAAATACTTTTACATTTAAGGGTCAGGTCACACCTCAACGCGACCTGACGAGGCTTTTGGTTTCGCGGCGCAGCGCGGCGCAGGTCGACGCCGCGCGGCGCAGCCCGACGCCACCAAATTATCTCAATGCAATATGTGTCTTATTGTTTGACAATAAAGTACAATTGTTTATCATGCGGTTTCCCGCTGCGCCGCGCGGCGCAGCTTAAAGTCGCCGAACTAACTCAATGAAATGTGTATCTTTTTATGTAGTAAATAAAGTTAATTTTTGTATCACTCACTTAATAAGTGCGCGCCGCGTCTCGGCGAGGTCTGAGCTGACCTTCGCATTTACCAAAGGAGATGTAAACGCAAGGCGTACCCCTCTGCGGGCCATATAGCCATTTTTGGCCATATGAGCGTGCGTAACTACGCTGTATTTTTAATACTGTGTGCGTGTTGCAAGCTAGTGTGCGGGATCGTTAAAGTGAGTGATTTGTGTGTGTGCAATGCGTGTTTACCTCGTCCCCCGTAAGTATCGGCAGAAAAAAATGTTTGCGGATTACAACGTTAACATCTCCATTGGTAATGCTCGAAGGAGCTGACCCTAATTGATAGGTAGACTTTTTGCAGTTTCTAAGTGATATATTTTTGTATAGGTATGTTTCTCACAAAGAATAGCTACAGACGGTATTGCATCCTTCTAAACCGTACAAAGTCGCTGGGGTCACAAGTACCTATATAACTGTATAATATAAACTGTCGTACGTGCTAGTTTAATCAGAATTTCTAATGAAATTGAATATTTGGAGGAACATGTCGCTATATTGGTATTCTAATTTGAATCCATTATGCATGCTACATAAACAATTAAGTTATTGTTCAACGATAATCTGGGAACACAGAGTTATTCGACATGCAATCGCGATAGTGTTTTAGACGATTGTAACGTTTACATATGGATTTATCATGGAGCTATCACATGGATTTTATTTGAGGATAGTATTTAAAATACTTGGATATAACAATGTATAGTTTTTATAAATACTGGGATACCCAACGCCAACGTGTTTTATATTTGAGTTAATTCAAGATTTTTTTATTTATATAAAACAATTAAAATATTTATTATATATAGATATATATTTAGGGTTTTTTATATCTTTGTGCATGATGCGAACCCCTAATTACTTTTAAAAATATTAATATAATGTTGGTACAAATGACTTGATATTATTACAATCACTACATACTATAAAACTAAGTCCCCCGCCGCGTCTGTCTGTGTGTCTGTCTGTCATATTATACTCGAAAAACAACTCAACAGATTTTAATGCGGTTTCCACCAATATACAGAGTGATTCATAAAGGAAGGTTTAGACGTATTATTCGTTAAGCTTTTATATAGATTGGTTGACATATGACGATTATTATTGAAGACGTTAATTCATCTACTCGACGCAACAAACTGATGTAAATAAATAAGGCATACATATATAATTATAGATATATGCCTATATTTTTTGCATTATGTTAAGATGAGTCTCCCTGCAGAATGCTATACTTTGCCTTATCATAGTAAATCAAGCAATAATGGAGTCAAACTTATATATTAGATTTTTCAATGTTTTTTCTTTTGTTTCATAAGGACAGAAACATAATTAAATAATTTTCTTGATACTCTATAGTTTATTTTTTTTGTTAATTATGCTTTTTTTACTTTTTTATTTTTATCTCTTGAACAGTTTTAGTAACAGTTTTAGTTGGTTTATAAGTATCTCCAAAAAATAATTGTGTTCTAAAGCACTTTTCATTCTCATAATTAATTAAATTAGTTTTGTGAATTCGCATTTCGCTCGGGTAGGGCTGAATATTGTGCTCTACCCGTGCGAATCCGGGGCGGGTCGCTAGTATAAAACTAAAAAGAATCAGAGAGTTTTTATAACAATTACTTTGAGTCCTTTTAAAAATAATCATAAAAATATAATTCTATAAAGGCCTAGAATCGTAAATATTAAAATATATTCAAGTATAAAAAAGTTTTTACGCAGTAAATGCCTTAAAATTACTGCTATGTAAATTTCGCTAACGACGAGGACGGTAAAAAGCTTTGGATTCAGTAATTTTACTTGATTTATTAAACTGTGGACTTTGGTATATGTTTGTGGCATCATTGTAGATTTATGACGTCACAGGTATTAAGGATTGCGTCGACTGAGTGAGAAGTATAATGGCGCACCAAACCTGCGTCGTCAAACTGCTTGTTCGAATGAAAATGTTGATTATATTATGACGGACCGTAAATTATCCTAAATTGTTCTCCTGAGTTGAAAAAGCTCAAGCTACACTACGCGCACGTTGTAACTATTATATAATCTGTGCTTTGGCATCACAATCAGTTTAAATAGGCGAATATGCACCGTGATGGTGTCATACATTTACATTTTACATTAACTTATTCATGTAAGAGGGAGTTACATTTGAATAGAATGACCACAACAGGACCATAAGTAATAAAAATTGGCGTTCGGATTCATTGCGGAGAGTTTGCATCGGAACTTCACAATTTGATTCCGCCATCCCCATTCTATATTCGAACATCCAGGGTTACAAAGTGGCGCCACCGCTTCATGGTAGATATACCATTTACGCGTACAAAGCGATTCGCCTCTTCTTTCATCATACGTACTGCCAAGGAATGGAATTCTCTGCCTGAGTCTGTTTCCGATTAGATACAACTTAGGGGTCTTCAAGTTGTGAGTGAATAGGTATCTTTTGGGTAAGCGCGCTACATCATCGACCGCATCGTCACTCAACATCAGATGAGATAGTGGTCAAGCGCTACCCATATTCGTATTAAAAAAAAAGCTATTGCCGATTTCCATGGTCACATAATGGACGCATGTCTTAAGACTATTTAGGCAGATCAAATAAGGTTTTAATACCAACATTTTAGGATTAGGGTCTAATGAGGATGGGAATACAACCCTGAGTGACAGCTGGCGGCTGAAAGGTCAGCATGACTTGGCGAATTTAATTATAGCTGACCTTAATGGCCTCATTTAAAATTGGGGCTAATTATAACTTTTAATTAGTTAGCAATTTGCGTTTGTATTTTGTTCGAGATCTAAGTTCTCGTTTAACTAAATCGTGATGATGGTACTTAAGTAAAAAGGCATATTAGCAGTAAAATGAATATATAGGTACATATATCTTAAGCCATCTGGTATTTGTCGCAATGAACTGACATAATTTTTGATTTTAAGAAAACTCATCATTACCATTTTTAGAATTTAGTTAGCACAGCTGCAGAAATGTACCTACCTATTTATTTTGGTGTTGTATGTTTGGTTAGTGCAATTTGTGTCGACAAATTGCACTACAAATGAGACTCTAAAGGATTAGCCAACAGCTGATTCATTTTGATAATTGCAGTGCTTCCTATTGTCCCCTTTACAAGTTACAACAGACTAACCTTAAACAAAACGAACTGCCACCAAAACACCCCGACAACTTGCAACTGTGCCAATCTAAACTTTATTCCGTTCGCACAGGAATATCATTAATCATTAAATCATTAATATCATAAAATATAAAATATCTTAATATCATGAAAATCATTAATATAAAGTTTGGCAAATGTACTGTTAATTTGGTATACTCTGATACAACCAACTAATCGAAATACTCCCGAAAGCGAACGGTCTGAAAACATGTTAAAGTTTCAACCCTATCCCCATTACAAAAGGACGGAATAATCGGCTTACAGTTGAAAAGCGGTACGTGTAACTTGGTTTTTCTACTGATACTGACGCGTTCGGCTTTTGTACTGAAACCCTTTGATGTAAGGGCAGTGCATGGCATATAGTAGCTTTATTAGACTTACTTCCGTTGGGCCCTTCGTGTATGAAAGTTCGGTGAGTCAGATCTAAGAAGGGCTATAGTTAGTTGTTTGGGTTCTAGGGCATTATGCCTGTAAATAGTTTGTTCAATATTGAATAGAACAGAATAGATCTTCATTTTTCAGCTGTGCAGGTAAGTACATAGGTACATAAATGGTCTTAAAATGTAAGTATCGTATCAACAGTTATCCCTTTCGGGCGTCCAATTTTCTGTACTAATAGTACTAAAAGATATCGATAAAAGTTGACCTATATTTAAATTTTTCTTTTCACTGCTTCGGAGGCTACAGCCGATCCTTTAAAGTTGTCTATTGAGAAGCCTATTTTACATCTTACCGAAATTTGATAATGATATTTGGTATGGATTGAATGAAAAATTGAAATGAATGAATGATTGAATGAGATGTCGATAGTATATTTATATGTACTTAAGGTGCATTTCCATCATTCAAAATGTCAAAATCAATTTTAAAATAATTGTACTAAATGTACTTACCAATGATATTCAAATGAAGATAAAAATTAGAGATATGGTGATCCAACATCTAGACGTCTCAAGGGGACGGGCGCTGTACAGTGACTTGCAAAATTATGACAACACAGAGTTTTGCATGCCACCGTCACTGATCGTCGTGCAAAACAAGATGGTAGGACAGTGAGTGACAGATGGTAGGATCAGGATGTTAACTTTAAATATTCGATATAATAATCGGTTTAAATCCATAATCGCATTCCTATAAACAAGTAATATCATATAAATCGGACACACAGGTACACACGTCAAACTTGTAACAGCCCTTCTTTTCGCGTCGGGGGTTAAAAATAGATAAAACCAATAATTGCTAACAAACCATTAAATCTTCAATTAATACGCCCCATCATTTATTTTCAAACAATATGATCTCATTAATTCCAACTTTTGTTTCGTAAAGTTTAAACCGACCCTAATTTTCGTAAACTCCGAAATCTATCTACTCACAACCTCATAGCTTTTACCAGATTGGTTTACGGATATTGAAACTTATCGGCTTATCGTTTTAATATAAATATTTGAAATATTTGTTAACTTTTAAACAATAAAACTTTATTAAACACAATCCAAAATTTCATCGTACCGACGGGACTCGAACCCGCCACCCCCGGATACACGTCCAGGTGCTCTGCCAATTAAGCAACGGTTCGAGTCCCGTCGGTACGATGAAATTTTGGATTGTGTTTAACAATTTACAAAAATATAAAGTGTGTGACACTTCAAAGAAACATAATCTAATACTATACGAATCTTTGTCCTGACATACTGACTGACTGACTGACTGACTCACTGACAGACAACGCACAGCCTAAACCGCTGGTCGTAGAGACTTGAAATTTGGAGGGTATATTTGTCTTACTACGTAGGGGTGTACTAAGAAAGGATTTTTAAAAATTTTCAAAAGTGGTTCAAAGTGTGTGTGGAGAAACAAGATAAGATAGTCTTTTCTATCCGAAACTTCACACAAGTGCTTTAGTAAAAAAATAAGTAAATACGTGTTTCAGGTTTTTTTTTAATTCCACCCCTAAGAGGGTGAAATGGGGTAACAAAGTGTGAAAATCAATATCTTTTCGGATTGCGCTAAAACTTGGCATGCAGATAATGATTACAACGTTACCTTTGAAATTTGATTTTTCAAATTTCACCCCTGAAGGGGATGAAACGGGGGTTCAAAGTTTCTGTGGAGAAACATTATTAGATAGTCTTTTCTATTCGAAACTTCACACAAGTGCATCAGGACATAAATAAGTAAATACGTGTTTCAGGTTTTTTCGAAATTCCACCCCTAAGAGGGTGAAATGGGGTAACAAAGTCTGAAAATCAATATTGTTTCGGATTGCGCTGAAATTTGGCATGCAGATAGTTATTACGACGTTAGTTCCCTATGAGTAAGGATTTTCCGAAATTCAACCCTGAAGGAGATGAAACGGGGTTCAAAGTTTGTATGGAAAAACAAGATTAGATAGTATTTTCTATTCGAAACTTCATACAAGTGCGCATTGCGCTGAAATTTGGCATGCAGATAGTAATTACAACGTTAGTTCCCTCTGAGAAAGGATTTTCCAAAATTCACCCCTGAAGGGGATGGAACGGGGGTTCAAAGTTTGTATGGAAAAACAAGATTAGATAGTCTTTTCTATCCGAAACACATAAGTGCTTTCGTAAAAAAATAAGTAAATACGTGTTTCAGGTTTTTTTGAAATTCCCCCCCTAAGAGGGTGCAATGGGGTAACAAAGTGTGAAAATCAATATTGTTTCGGATTACGCTGAAAATTGGCATGCAGATAGTTATTACGACGTTAGTTCCCTCTGAGAAAGGATTTTCCGAAATTCACCTCTGAAGGGGATGAAACGGGGGTTCAAAGTTTTTATGGAAAAACAAGATTAGTTAGTATTTTCTATTCGAAACTTCATACAAGTGCTCCAGTAAAAAATAAGTAAATACATGTTGCATGTTTTTTTTAATTCCACCCCTAAGAGGGTGAAATGGGGTAACAAAGTGTGAAAATCAATATTGTTTCGGATTCCGCTGAAATTTAGCATGCAGATAGTTATTACGGCTTTAGTTCCCTCTGAGAAAGGATTTTCCAAAATTCACCCCTTAAGGGGATGAAACGGGGGTTCAAAGTTTGTATGGAAAAACAATATTAGATAGTCTTTTATATTCGAAATTTAACACAAGTACTTAAGTAAGTAAATACGTGTATCAGGCTTTTTCGAAATTCCACCCCTAAAAGGTTAAAGTGGGGTAACAAAGTCTGAAATTAATATTGTTTAGGATTGCGCTGAAATTTGGCATGCAGATAGTTATTTTTACTTAGGTATCCGCTAATCCGAATTTTTCATAATACACTCTTTAAGGGGATGAAGCGGGGGTTCAAAGTTTGGATAGTCGTTTTATTCGACATTTCACACAAGTACTTCTGTTAATAAATAAGTAAATACGAGTTTCAGACTTTTTCAAAATGCCACACTAAGAGGATAAACTGGGGTAACAAAGTCTAAAAATCAATATTGTTTCGGATTGCGCTGAAATTCAGAATGCAGATAGTTATTATGACGTAAATATCGGCTCAGAAATGATTTTCTGAAAATTCCTCCCGGATACGGAACGGGATTCAAAGTTTGTATGGCGAAACAAGATGGGATAAAGTACGTGTTGTAGGATTTTTCTAAATGGGGTAGGTAACAAAGTCTATAAATTTAGATTTTTAGGGTTTATAAATATGAATCCCGAATTGCCTTAGTCACGCGATTACATGAAAACGGGTGAACCGATTTGGCTAATTCTTATTTGATGTGTTTAATGATAGAATCGTTTTTACAAAAGTAAAGTTTTAAGTAAATAAAATAAGGTTTTAACGCGGGCGAAGCCGCGGGACACTTCTAGTATTAAATAAAACTTTACTTTTATAAATTACAATTAGAGCCAGTTTCACCGGTTCTTTATAAAGTGTCAGATAGTTATCTAACATATGACGCTATATAAAAGCTGACAAAAATCTGACAGATAAGTTTCCAATAAGGCTATCAGAATCATATTCCTTTCAAGGAATATGTAAAATTGTCAAGGGATAAGTTAAACTTCCACAAACTACCAATTTGAAGAACAACAAAAAACAAAAGTACGTCTAATTAAAGTAAAAAGTAAGTCAGATTTTACGTTTGCGGATTTTTGCATTAAAAAAAATTCGCAAACCGATCGATCACTTACCTAATGTTTAAGTGGCGATGATACATCAATCCATTATAACCAAAATTATTAATATTATGCATTGGTGGCGCCATCTATGACTACTTATTACGTAAGTTAATCATTCAGAAGAAATCATTACAATTTACAAAAATATAAAGTGTGTGACCGACTTCAATGCCCCGCGAGTCAATTTCAATAGCAAGTTTGAGACATTTATCGTCATATCTTTAGAGATACTTATCAGATCTCAATGAAATTACAATAAGACCACCTCGGAAACGTACCCTACCGATAACAAAAAGAATCATTCGAATCGGTTCAGAATTGACGGAGTAATCGCGTAACATACACACAAAAAAAAAAACAAACAGACGAATCCTTTGTTTTTGGAAGTCGGTTTAAAATATACAGAATCGCTTTAAAAATCTATAATATCCTTACAAGGCAATTAAAATCCCATCAAACACATCCTTCAAAGCGAGCCCTACGCACCATTCAATGCTAATGAACCGGGACCTGTATGCCAATATCCGGTTCATAATTACTCCTCGAAAGAGCTTCCGGTTGACAGGAATAATACAACAAGTTTTCTAAGATTTCTTTTTGTAAGAGACAGACTTGCAATTGACCATAATCTCACCTGAAATCATGTAACAATAGGTATGGTGCCTACACATGTCATTGTCAATTATTTTCCAATACATTTTGAAGTTGCGTCACAGAATAAATAATAGTACAAGTAGCGTTTGGCGTGAATGTGAACAGAAATTGAATTTTATCTATTTTTTAACCGACTTGAAAAAAAGGAGGAGGTTTCTCAATCCAACCGTATATTTTTTTGATCTATTTTCTATCTATTTTATCTCGATAATGATAATAATAGCGATTTAATCTCAAGTTGCGGTACAGTCAAAAATCGAGGTAGACGGCCAGGCAGATTGCCTGGCCGTCTACCTGCCTCGATTTTTGCCAGAATATCGATATAATTTGTGGACGAAAACCCGTGCTAGGATTTGAACTTGCAACCTCTCGCTTAGAAGTCAAGCCAATCAACCTTTACGGCAACGGTGCTCTAAAAACTTTTACCTTTAACTTTGCTGGATTAGGTGCGATTATCTTTTTGTTAATAAATAGAATAGATTCAGTCCGTATTATTCAATTCCTTTAAATAAACTGCGTAATGTTTATGTATTTACGGCCACACCGCGGCGTCCTGCGTCCGCGTTCGCGTTCGCGATCTGATTTTCAATCGTTTTCTGATCGCGGTAGATCGCATTTGGTGTGAACCATTCAGTACTTAAAACTAATCTGCGAGCTATCTGATCGCCGCCTAGATCGCGCACGCAGGACGCCGCGGTCTGGTCGAACCTTAATAGTCGAACACATTTTCATAAACCTTAAATCAATAATACTTAAATTTAAAACTACCTTACCGATGTATAATAATAACTTAATTCAGACCATTCCAATGAGCCTTCTCTCCTGGAGTCTACACAATACTCAACTTTTCACCAACTTACAACAGAGATGTCGTGTTTTGGCTCATTGGAATGGTCTTATGAACAAACTATACATACCTAGATCAGTTGGGGTGGTTCTAAAATTAAGTATAATTGTTTGAAAAGGTACACAGTTTGCAAGGTGATCTTCAGATAAATTGAACAATTCCTTTTCGCAAGTAACAATCAATAAGATCATTTAAAAAACTAAAAATAACCGACTTCAATGCCGCGCTATTTTCGGTACCAATTTTAAGATGTTTATCTCCATATCTCTGGAGATACTTATCAGACCTCGATAAAAATACCATGGTACCACACTTGGGAAATCTTCTTTCCAATAAAAAAAGAATAATCAAAATCGGTTCATAAACGACGAAGTTATCCACGAACAAACATAAAAAAAAATAATATATATATACGGTCGAATTGAGAAACTTCCTCCTTTTTTGAAGTCGGTTAAAAAAGAAAATCGAAGTTTTCAGAATTCATAAATTGTTCATAATTTTTTGTAGATATATCTAATCATTCGGTTCTATTTTTAAACGATTTTTTAACCGACTTTACAAACAAGGAGGAGGTTCTCAATTCGTCTGTATGTTTTTTGTTTTTTTTTTAATCACCAATACAACTGCTAAGTAGAGATGAGAAAAAAAAACTGAACGATACGTACTTAAAATATAACCGCTACAATGTTACCAGTTTTAATAATTAAAATATTCATCCGAGATAAATGGAAGCGATCGATCAGCGCGGCATCGGAGACACGAGAACAGGTGTTGAAAACTTCTGATAGTCATTTCATTAATGTATGTGTTTGTATTAAACTTGACGATTATAATTATAAGCGGCAATAGCCTAATCTTCGAGCATTTACCAATGGAGATGTAAACGTTGTAATCTGCAAACATTTTTTTCTGCCGATACTTACGGGGGACGAGGTAAAAACATTGCACACACACAAATCACTCACTTTAACGATCCCGCACACCGCTTGAAACACGCACACAGTATTAAAAATACAGCGAAGTTACGCACGCTCATATGGCCAATAATGCCTATATGGCCAGCAGAGGGTACGCCTTGCGTTAACATCTCCATTGGTAAATGCTCGAAGAGCCTAATGGCTAAAGCTTCGGCTTGGCGATCGAAAGGTCGTGAGTTCAATCATTGTGAGTTCAAGAATTGCACTATTGAAGTAAGTAAGTACCCACACCAGACACAAGAATAGCTTAGTTAGAGAGGTTAAAAATACTACTACTTGTAATGTGCAACCCACATTGCCAATAGTTTTATATGTGTAAAAGCAACAATAAGTTTTATATGTGTAAAAGAAAAGTACATAGGGAGTATTGTAGTGGGAGAACGGTCGGCTTTGGGTACCGAGTTCAATCGCCGCCGTGCAACAATGGATTTTTCTATCAAAAACAAAAATTACAGACTATATATATATATGACACGATTATAAACATTTTTTTTGAAGCATCGCTAAATGCTCATTTTCTATTGGTTGCTGGAGACTTTTACTGAAGACTTAGTAAATCGTATAGTGGACCGTGTACCAAATTGTCTGTATGATAATATGATAAGATGATTGCGAGTATCGGGCTGTTAATCCAGAATTTTGATGCTTCTTTAACGTTCTATCATAAGCATACTTTATCGCTTACCATCATAATCATCATACGAGCGTTATGCTTTACCCAGATACTGTAAAATACAAAAGTCTAGATCGCCAAATATTATTGTAATTGTAAAGTAGCTTACCAAGAATAAAATCTGCCGCCATAACCTTTCGGTGTTCCAGCAGTACACAACCCTTGAGAGATAGACCATTCTATTGCGTTAACCATATTCAACCACATCATCGCTTACCACCAGGCAAGATAGTGGTCAAATGCTAGCCTATCATATATAAAAACAAACATTTTGCGAGTCAACGCGTCAACATGTTTATAGTCATTTTCTCACACAACACCTTTATAGTAATTTTCTCGTTTGCCTAGATATTTATAGCTCTAGCGTTCCGATCGGAATCTTGCAACTGAGATTTCGAGAACTTCCTGAATAGCTGTACGGCTGAAACTTTCACGGAATTTCATAACTCGATGACAATGCATTCTAAATACATTTATTAGCATGCAATACCAACCTAACTTAAAAAAAAAAACACTAAATTTCGTAAAGGAAGCGAGATGCTAAAATAACACGTAAATCCTAGTGTTTACATAAGTCTTTTTATCTAAGTACATTAAAATCTTGTTTAAAATTGCATTCTTCGATTGAAAACATATATCTTAGGGCACAAATAACACAATTTAAATGCAAGGTGTGAAATGTATTGACTCTTGCAACTAGAATCAAACATTAGTATTCGATACCTGCCTTGTGTCAGGACGATAGCTTTCACAGTACCAACTTATCTTCAAACAATATGATAGTTTATCTGTTTGAAGTTTCAATTTAAATTCAATCTCCTTATTGTGGATCACATTACCATCATTTGCATCTAGAGTTATATCAATGAGCTTGCTGTTAGCGATAAGACCCTATTTGTAAGCGTTATCTGAATTCTCCTTTTTAACCGACTTCAAAAAAAGGAGGAGGTTTCTCAATTCGACCGTATATATATATATATATATTTTGTTCGCGGATAACTTCGTCGTTTATGAACCGATTTCGATTATTCTTTTTTTGTTCGAAAGGAGATATCCCAAGTGTGGTACCATGGTAATTTTATCGAGGTGTGATAAGTATCTCCAGAGATATTGAGATAAACATCTCAAAATTGGTACTGAAAATGAATAGCGCGGCATTGAAGTCGGTTGTTTTTTAGTTTTTAAACGATATTATTTATTGTATAAGGTAACAAGACAAGCACTAAGCTCGTCTGATGGTAAACGATGACGTCTACCTATTACAGATACAGCGGCATCCAAATTCTGGATAGCCAGAATTTTGCATGCACTGCGCCTGTTACCTTGAGACTCAAAGATTTTAAGACTCACATGCCCTGTAATTTCACTGGACACTTTGCCATTCAAACCGAAAAACATTCCTGTTTCACGGCTGAATTAATTGGCAAAGTGGTGGTACCGCCCCAGGCGGACTGGCAGAAGTCCTACCACTACATAATCCTAAATCCTATACAGGCTATACCCTGCAGCTTCCTTTTTGTTGTCTTATGTTGTGTTCTACCTGTGCCAATTTTCAGCGGTTAAGTATTGGTGAGGACCAACAAATAAACTTGAATATAATATTGGTTTCGATGTAAGTTTTTTTTACTGGCGACAAGTCAAATGCTTGCTTACAACGTGTGCTGCACTCTTCGAGCATTTACCAATGGAGATGTTAACGTTGTAATCCGCAAACATTATTTTCTGCCGATACTTACGGGAGACGAGGTAAACACGCGTCGCATACACACAAATCACTCACTTTAGCGATCCCGCACACTTGCTTGAAACACGCACACAGTATTAAAAATACAGCGTAGTTACGCACGCTCATATGGCCAAAAATGACTATATGGCCAGCAGAGGGGTACGCCTTGCGTTAACATCTCCATTGGTAAATGCTCGAAGGCTGAACTAGGCAACGAAAAATAACCATTAGTAACTATTATATAATCTGTGCCATTAGATCAAAATGTCACTCAAGAATCCTCTTCCAATGTCACTAGTCTCAAAATATGAGGCCAAATTATTTAATAATGTTTATAGTATATAAACCCCCCAATCCAGTATAAATTATGAATGAAGGCAGCATCGCCTTGTTTAGCAACGCACGCATTAGTTTCTAGACAATAACCCGTGGGCGTCGCATTCAAGGGTCACGATCTATTAGACTAGGAGCAACTGGAGAAATATGTTACGACAGCTGCTTGAACTTAATAACAAGAATAGCATTACAGCTTTCACACTTTTAAAACCCAGTGTTACATAGAGTGTTTTAGTAATATAAAAATAACACCAGGTAAAGTGCATTTTCAGTTATATATTTTCCAAGAAAGATAGTATTAATGTCTCCAAATTGCATTGAAAATATAAAATCTATATTATTACAAGAGAAATACGACAGATTGACATCCTCTAATAGTCTAATATCTATAAAACGATATCAAATACCACGATATTCTAAGAACAAATTACTCACGATGCAGAACTTACAGAATATGTAGCGAATATCTGTAATTGCAGATTACAGATATTCGCTAAAATGATATCACGATAAGGAATGAAATCGAAGCAATTAGTCTAGATGCGATTAAAGAAAATAGCATTTTAAAAGACAATAACCTAATGATAGTTACTGTTGACAGCTGTAGTGGAAAAAAGACGATGCTTAGTGGTCAGTATTTTCAAGTAGTGTCTTCTACATTCACACGTATATTTTAACTCTATTTTCTTACGTCAAACTCTGTGGCTTTGTTTTTGGGAATTGTATTAATTTTTTTTCAGTTAATCTTGCTTGGGACCAAATCTAAATAAAACCTCCATTAGAATACACAAATACTATACATGTTCAAACTTTTTAACAGTTACTTTATATATTTTTTTAATTTTTCTATCTTAGTAACCAAATTGCCCTTCATAACCCAACTTACAAGGCATTGCATTACACTTATGGAGGTGTTTTGTAACCATTTAATTTATGGTTGCGATTCTCGATGCAATTTGGTGTTGAAATGAAGTTGTTTTCATCGTGAAGAGATCACTGTTGTTACATCCATGGTGTTGTATATTCTACTATCTTAATGTGTTTCCCGCTTTGTTCTATTGTGTACTGTGTTTATTGCCTTTAGTGTTACACACATTAAAGGTGCAAACACGTAAAAGTGTGGTTTTAATAGCTTTTAGAGGAATTTTATGTTTTAGCTAAACCTAAATATTTGAAATATTCTTAAAAATTACTTTACAATATTAGGTTTATTGCAAATTTAAATCAAGAAATATTATTTTTACTATCAATACCTTCCAATAATATTGTTAATGCGAAAGTCAGTTAGTAATGTTAGTATGATTATAACCTCTTAACGGTCAAACTGCTTGACCGATTTGACTTATACATGGTGGTGGAATAGGACACAAAATACTATTCTAACGCATGCGAAGTTGTGAGGCTCAGTTAGTGCGAAGCGAAGCCGCTTGTTACAACTTCATCAGGATCAATATTAAAAAATAAACTCGCCAAGTGAATTCGGACTCGCACTCGTAGGGTTCCGTACCACACTACAGTATTTTATAAGATCGAGTAAAAAATAGCACTTTCATTTTTCGCCAGCAAAAAATAATAATTAATAAACATTTTATTTCTTATAACGCCATCTAACGTCTAACAAAGGTATTAGGGATCGACATTTCAATATAACGCCATCTATGCGATGTTTACCTAACTTAGCGTTCATAGATGGCGTTACCTATTAATACTTTTCCTTCAAAATGTTTTGTATGTTATAAATATTTGTATCTGACACTAACATTCTTATATATTAAATCTACGACTGTACTGTAATGCATGCATGTCTCTATTCATTATGATGATGGCCAGGCCAATTCGTCTAAAATTGTAGCCCAAGCAGGCAATTAATTGCACACCAATGTGATTTGGTAGAATGTCAGGGCATTATTATATTTACTACCATCTTTTGTACTACATTTCTGCAATAAATGATTATGATTATGATTATTATGATTACATTGTACAATGTCGAAAAAAACACGTTTCTTGTATGGGGACCCCCTATTATTTTTAACTTTATTCTGTTTTTAGTATTTGTTGTTATAGCGGCAATAGAAAACATCATCTTATAATTTCAACTGTCTAACTATCACGGTTCATGAGATACTGCCTGGTGACAGACGGACAGACAGACAGACAGACAGACAGACGGAAAGTACTAAGTACTAATACTAAGACTCCGTTGGGAGTCTAAGTAATAGGGTCCCGTTTTACCCTTTGGGTACGGAACCCTAAAAAGCGGCAATAGCTAATGGCTAAAGTATCAGCCTGGCGATCGAAAGGTCGTGAGTTCGATCCCCACCCATTGCACTATTGACATGAACGCACTCCAGACACAAGCATATTTAGCTATACTATAGTAATGTGCGACCCACATTGCTTGTACAGAAGCTTTAAAAAAAACATCTTTCCAGATTTAACATTCCGACTTATGAATAAAGAAATATTTTACTTTATATACGTCATAGGCAAGCGTTTGACCACTATCTCACCTGATGTTAAATGATGATGTAATCGACGACGTAGCAGCCTTTCCTAGTAGATATCTGTTCACTCGCAATTTTAAGACTCCCAGAGAATCATTAATGTATTTTTAACTTCCAACACAATAAGAGGGGGAGGGAAAACTTAGACAAGGACGTAAGAAACATAATATTTTCCTTCATTAACATCTACAATGACAATGCATTAACATTTACATCTATATTATATATATATATACCCAAATTTTTCATTTATTAACTTCATAAGCAGAACTTCCATTGAAGCTTTACGAATATATGAATATTTTGAGGGTATTCGAATAAAAATGTCCCAAGAGCAAAATTCGTTAACATTCGAAAAATTTCATTACGAAATCCTAATCCCACGCTATTGGACGACGCGATGTGACGTCGTCGGAAAGAGGATTACTTTGGGTACTCGAAATAAATAAAAAAAAAATTAAGCTGAAGCTAGACAGATGGTTACGTAAATAGTTAGTTAATACGTAAAGTTATCCGATTCCTGTTGGAACCGTATAAAGCTGTAACTGTAATCCTGACTATCCAGTCCAGACCATCATTATAAAAACGTTTGTAACTCTGTCACTCTGTCTGTTTGTTATCTAATCACTCCTAAACGGACGATCCGAGCTTACTGAAATTTAACATAGAAATAATTTATAGAATGAGGATGAACATAGGTTACTAAATTCTTGGTGTACGTGAACGAAGTCGCGGGTATCAGCTAGTATTATATAATTAATTATTCTTTTGTTTGAAAGTTCAGGTGTATATACTTCTAAGGTGGTCCCATTTAAATTACATCAAGTTATGATGAGTATCTCCAGAGATATGGAGATAAACACCTCAAACTTGGTACCAAAAAAGACTAGAGGGAAATTTAAGGCAGTTCTTTTAGTTTTTCAAACGATCTTAATTTATAATTATAGCGGCCATAGTAACACACGCTTCTGAAAATTTTAAGTCACCTATCACAGTTCAGAGGATACAGCCTTAGGTGACACACAGACGGACGGATGGATGGACAACGGAATCTTAGTAATCTTGGATATGGAACCCTAAAATAACAGTAAATTTTATTTGTATTAAACTATATATATTGTTATATTGTTTGATTCTACCATTTACAAGTAAGTGGTAACTTTTAAAGTTTTATGTCCGTCCGTCTGTCACAGGGATATATGTCCTTAATATATTTTACATTAGCCGCTAAAACAACAAACATTAAAAAAACCAAATATTATCTATAAGATTTAAGGAGGATAAATGGAAAAAAATAAATTGGGGGTGACCCATTATACTCGTATTTCGGCGTTGTTTGCTCCATACTTCGTGTGCGATTCCGACTGGTACGTATATGACAATACATAATTTTTTACTAGTATTTTTGAAAATTAAACAAGAATCCCTTAGTAGGAACACTTTAAGTCCGTTCCCGAAACAGAAGATTAAATAATGTTCAATAAACATCCCTTTTACCCGACGTCATAAAAATGATAAATCACGCTCTAAAAAGAATGAAACAAAACAATTCTCATCTGAAATTGTTATGTACAAACTATTCAATATGTACCACGTATTAAACAAACAACTTAATTGTAATGGATATTTTATTGTATTTCATACATATTCATAGAATAGAATAACTCTTTATTAAACACCATTCAGAAAACATTAAAAACGTAAGTAAACATTCACAAATAAGTGTTACAAAAGGCGGTCTTATCGCTGAGAGCGATCTCTTCCAGACAACCTTTGGGTACTGAGGATTTGTTTAATGTCTTCGAGCATTTATCAATGGTGATGTTAACTAGGGGTCGCAATTTCGAACTGTTTTTTCAAAACCGGTATTTTCGGTACTGACTTCTGATCAATACCGGTATTCCGGTATTTCGGTATTTTCGATATTGCCGAGATCTGAACAATTTTTCGGTGTAATGTATGTAACTGTTAGTCGAGCTACTCGAGTCGAGTTGTTGTTATTTTAGAGCTTTAAGTTAATCCGCGTGATCTTATTGTGAGTTTGGTGACAAGAAAGGGAATAAAAGGTGGAGGGAGTGGTAAGTAACTGATTACAAACTATTAAATATTTTGATAGTTTGTAGGTTATTATTATTGAAAACACACAAGTTTATTAAATATGTTAGTCAAAAGGAATTGTATACATTTTTTGCTTGTGTTGTACTTACATTAAATGTTGAATGTGTCTGTACATTCAAAATTTAATGTACAATAAGATTACGCGGATTAACTTAAAGCTCTAAAATAACAACAACTCGACTCGAGTAGCTCGACTAACAGTTACATACATTTACAATTACATATAACACGCTCACATAACACTCGTCCGTCAGTCGTTAGCGTCTTGGCGTCACTGACTCACTGCCACAGACTACTCAGGAATGTTGTCACTGCACTGCAGTAGCGCTCGCGTCGCACTCGCTACGGCTAGTCGCTGCGTGATTGGTCGGCTGTCGGCACCAATTACCCCGCGCGAATTTTAAACTTGATAATCGTCGTAAATGTTTTATAAAACTACTTCTCGCGAAATATAGTTGGAATTATGAAATTACGCGCGGTTTTCAATTTTCATTTTGTGTAAACATAAGAATTACAAAAGTTTTATTTAATTTTTACTGAATATCGAAAATACCGAAAATCCCGGTTTTGGTTAAATCAAAACCGGTATTTATAGATCCTTAATTTAGCTCGGTATCCCGGTATTTTCGATATCCGGGATCCCGTTTTGCGACCCCTAATGTTAACGCAAGGCGTACGTAAATATGGTGTTAAATACCTAAACTAAAATAAATAAGTATATACATAAACACTACACTGCAAATAGATATAATATAGGGACTATACATAAATAATATATTTATCAATAAACAATACATATACTATAAAAATAAATATAACAGGAGAGAAAACAAAAATTACAGAAGGTAGCAGTTTAAACTTACGAGAGATAGTGAGCTTTGACATTCATAGTGGTGTTCAAAGGATAGTCGTAGTCGTATGCTACCTCCCGTAACAAAACAATAAGTAGTATTATTATCTTTTCTATGACAATACATTCTGTACAGTAGCATACGAGTTATCTTCTGGATACCACTATGGATATACATATGATAGATAACTTAAGGGTGGGTAGAAGCCAGGCGGACACTAGATAGTGTCCTACCACCATGCGGGGGTTGTGGTTTCCTAACGATGTTTTCCTTCACCGGAGGGCCACTGTGAAAAGCGCACATATTTTTTTCTATAGAAAGGGATTGAACTTGGTACCTTTGGCGTCAAAGCCGACCATTCTCCCATTACATCACTGTGCCCTCTCGATTTCGTCCCGAAACTACGTGTCCTATATCAATAACACTATCCTGGCTATAAAATCCTCATAAATCTCATGAGACACCCCAAAAACTCAAACAAAAAACCAAGTAGAGCCAATTTGCAAGTCATTTTGGTGGCTTTTTTCTAATTTGGTAAGATGGCTTGTTTATTTAGGATGCCCCAGATTAGGTTAATGTGGAGCTTTTATTTGCAGATAATGATATTTTGTTGAGGAAATTACGGTTTGTTTAACATTATATGTTTACTTTATAACAGACTTCCAAGAAGGAGGAGGTTCTTAATTCGTGTGGGCTTTTTTTTGTAAGTTTGTTTGCCGATTACTCTGTTATTAAAATGTGTTAATCTAGTAGCGGCCCTTGCGAGGTTATATCGTACTGTCTATTGTTTGCATGGCAAGCTAAACACCTTAAAGTTGTAAAATCTGTCGCCGAACATCTAATGTCTACCGACAGCTATCCTTGAGAGCTAGTACCTTTCTAGACCTAGCGTGCTATGTTCGACAGCATCATCACTTACCAACAGGTAAGATAGTGGTCAAACGCTAGACTATACGTTAGATCTCTAAATTTAGCACGTTATAAACGTGTCTTTCTAAATCAGGGGTGTCCGCATCCGCTTTTCACGCGAATGTGTGTTCGAAACCCAGGATTGTGTTCCAATGCAATGCGATATGCATTACACATGAGATGACGAGGAAACGGACGTATTTTATATATGTATGTAGATAGGGATCAATCAGGTGTCAGCTTGCGGAGATGCGTGAGCCAATGCGTTTATGGATGATACAGTATGGGCATTTGGCACTTCACTGTAACAAATTATAAAACAATGTCCCCCGCCACGTCTGTTTGTCTGTTCGCTATGAACTTAAAGACTACTAAACGGATTTTGTTGCGGTTTTCACCAACAGACAAAATAACTCATGAGGAAGGTTTAGTCGTATAATTTGTTAAGGTTTTGTGTATATTGCTTGAAATATGACGGTGATCATTGAAAATGTTAATTCATACTCGACACAACAACACAACAAGCTAATGCAAAAAATGTAGGCTTATATGTTCTACCCGTGCGAAGCCGGGGCGGGTCGCCTGTATGTTTCTAAAACATAAAAGAAGAATGGATACTTTTGTCAGTTGGTAGCAAAGCTATGTTGCGCTGTATTTTTAACCCCCGACACAAAAGAGGCGTGTTATATGTTTAATGTGTGTGTAGCTGTGTATAGCTGTGTATGTGTCTAGCTGTGTATCTGTGTGAGTGATGAACCAATTTTCATTTTGTTTTTTTTTAGTTTGCTTTATAGGCGACTTAATCAAGATTGTTCATAGCTTTTAACCGACTTCCCAAAAAGAAGGAGGTTCTCAATTCGTCTGTTTTTTTTGTGTGTATGTTACGCGATTACTCCATCAACTGTAAACCGATTCGAATGTTTTTTTTACGGTACGTTTCCGGGGGATGGAAGTCGGTTGTTTTAGTTTTTAAAAATCTTATTTATTATAATTATAATTAATGGAAATGCGTTCAGCAGTTTTAAGACTATGCGCTCTTTTTAAGTTGATGACACTATGGGATCAACTTTGACAACATGAATTGTCCATACCCACTTGCGTCCTACGAAATTGATGAAGCCCATTTTATGTGCTCGCCTGAGAAATGTCCGTTTGTATTCTTATGAGACCTCATTGAACTTCTGCGGACGTTTCAATGGAGAAATTGATTTGTAATTTATTGAATTCCACTTAATTATGTCAATTTTTCCATTCGTCATCATCATTGTGTGCTTATTTTTACATACATACATGAAATTATGCCTTTTATCATAAAATATCATATCATAAAAGCCTGCTAATCATAGTTTTTGGCAATCTTTAGAGCAAAAAAAATCGTAGGAACCGGTTGTTTGTATCGTATTGTATTGTATTATGTACTTAAAGCAATTTTAGGGCCCTGAATCAGAGAGCCGTATTTTAGATCCCCGTAGGCGGCCTATCATCTTTAGCAACAGTTCTGACTCAACCTTTTGGAACTTATTGCTGTTACCATGTTTCATAATTTCAACATCTTGGCCAAGTGCTCGTCTGTCTCTAATAAACAAAAACAAGTTTAGAATTGAAAGAATATAGAAACGCCATCGTTCCATTGCACATTACGAGAAGTCTTGTTAACCCCTCCAACTAAGCTAAATATGCTTGTGTCTGGAGTGAGTTCACATCAATAGTGCAATGAGTGGGGATCGCACTCAAGACCTCTCGATCGTCAGGCCGACGCCTAAGCCATTGGGCTATTGCCGCTTATATAAATTTAAATAACAACTTCAAAGAAATCACATGAAATGTGTCCTAAACTCTTTACCATAGATATAACCCAATCAACCTTATCATCTTATCAAGATACCACGGAAATATCACGGGGAGTGGGGTTATTGACCCTATTCTGTCTACACTTACTTTACTTTGATGTCTCAATTTTATCTCTTAATTAGAGCTTATGAGAGATGTGTATCTGAGGAATGTTGCGTCAGAACACACGCAGGTTACGGGAATTTGAGATTTTTATAAGAACTATTCATTTTATGTTTTAGGATCAGTCCGATTAGTGTTATTTGATGTTTTAGTGTAGTTATGATATGACCGAGACCGGAACAGGATTCTTTTGGTATTTCATCGACTTCCATGATGGTAGAAGTTCGTCTGTTTCTTAACCGACTTCACAAAAATGGAGAAGGTTCTCAATTCGGCTGTATTTTTTAACAATGTTTATAACCTCAGAATTCTGTCAAATTTTATTTTTTTGTTTGAGAGATTATGCCTCCCGTTTGGTCCCATTCATATTTTATCGAGATCTGATAATCATCTCCTGAGATATGGAGATATACAATATTGATACCTCTTGATATAAATTTGATACCTCGATGACATGATTATTGTATAGTGCATATTTTCACTATCGCGGCATGTGAAGTCGATATTTTCGTTTTGTACGATCATAAATTATCCCAAATGTCATCCTTTTTGGAAGCCGGTTGATAAGAAACTTTAACGTATAAGCATAGTTTTACAATCCATAGTAGTTATTTGTAAGTTAACTAATCGATTTGTCAATATAATTAATTTTTTTTGAGAGGGTGTACTGCCCGTCGTCAAATTGTATATTTTATCGAGGTTTGAGGAGTATGTTCAAAATACAAATAAATACCTAACTCAAACTTGCTACTGAAAATTACTACCCCGACATGTTAAAGCTAGGGATACACTAGGGACAAATGTCCCACGACGTGTGTCGGCGACATGTCAAGCGAAGCCGGCCGATTTCTACTGACATGTCTGGCGACATCGCGCGTTTTATGGCTTCGTTGGCTACACGTGTCACGCGATGTTGCTAGACATGTCGAGTAAAGTCCGGCACCGTCGCGCCACTTCACTAGATTTAGTTGGCGACACGTGTCGCAGGACATTTGATCCTAGTGTATCCCTGGCTTTAAACGGTTTTTACGGTTCCGTATCCAAAGGGTAAAACGGGACCCTATTACTAAGACCCCGCTGTCCATCTGTCTGTCTGTCTGTCTGTCTGTCTGTCTGTCCGTCTGTCATCAGGCTGTATCTCATGAACCGTGATAGTTAGACAGTTGAAATTTTCACAGATGATGTATTTCTGTTGCCACTATTACAAATAATACTAAAAACAGAATAAAGTTAAAAAATAATAGAGGGATCCCCATACAAGAAACGTGTTTTTTTCGGCATTTCACGCTATCTATGAACGCTTAGTTAGGTAAACGTCCCATTGATGGCGTTATATTGAAATGTCGATCCCTAACACCTTTGTTAGACGTTAGATGGCGTTATAATAAATAAAATGTTTATAATTATTATTTTTTGCTGGCGAAAAATGATAGTGGTATGTTTTGCTTGATCTTATAAAATACTGTAGTGTGGTACGGAACCCTACGAGTGCGAGTCCGACTTGCAATTGGCCAGTCTATTTAGATCTTAATTATAATTGTATTTTTCTATTTGACGATACCTACTTGTGAACGTGGATAAAATTGCGGTGCGATAAAACTTATAATTAACAAAGTTTTTCAATAAATTGTTGGTTAAATTGATTTCCAGATCTGTTCTGTGGTAGAGATAAGCATTTCCCCAAAATTACTTTTTTAGAATATCTTCATCCTTTGACAATACAAAATTAAGTGAAACAACAATTTTCCGCATTCCAAACCAACTGCATCAACGCAATTAAAGGTTCCGTCAAAATCATAAAACAAAACCCTTTCCATCTCGTTGGTCATAAACTCACCGTTTTCAATTCGTCGCGGTTACTGGTAACAAAATGGAAATAAAGGCTAACGTACACTACCACCAGACGAAGCGCAGCGAAATGCGTCGAATCATAATTACTATTGCGTTATGGTCACATTGTGAAACATAATTTGGTTATTGCTGTCTAGAAATGTTCTTTTGGATGTTTTGATAAAGAGTTATTCTATCCTGTTGCTTAAATGTATTGTTTTGGTCTAACCTAAGATAGATTTGTCTGATAGATGTCTCCCATGATCAAAGAGCTGGCGCGTACCTCGGCCAACGAATTAGCCTTGCCATTCAAAGAGGTAATGTCGCCAGCTTTTTGGGTACCTTACCAGCGGACAGCGACCTTAATTCAGTTTTTTTATTTGTAGATTTTATATAGTCTGTATTATAGTTTTAGGAGTAGTTTATATTTTACCTAAGATACGGGCTGGACTTATCAGCCGAAGAACGGACAACCATTGGAGTGAATGAGTTGTAGAGTGGAGACATAAGTGTAGTGTAAAACGCCCCCTCAGACGCGCCCCTCTCAGACGCGCCCTCTCAGACTAGATGGAGCAATCGACGATCTTCAAAGTAGGCTGGAAATAGCTGGATGAGAGCGACCGAATATTGTGCTCAGTAGCCTACAATTGGAGAGGTCTATGTCCTAGTATGTGGTCTAATATATAGGCTGTTGATGATGATGCACCTAAGATACACAAATACGTTTTACTGATCATATGCCACTTACAAAAAAGATTAAAACTAGCATTAAACAAAATATGCAACCTGCTGAAAAAATATTTTGATTCAGTATTTCCGTTTATAGGAAAATAAATGTTTTGTTAAATCATAATTAAAATGAAAAATTCTTATCATGAATCCATATTTCGCTAGAGAGGGGGATTATATAAAGGTATATTTTGCATTAGAGCTGCATGCAAAATAATTGCATCTCCCTCCTCTTTCTCTCTCTCTCTCTCTTGCATAGTTAAATGAATAAAAATACGGTTCTCCTTAATTACCGCAACAATGTACCTGTAGGATATATTTTGTAAGTCTCCACGCGTCTATTGACGGCCAGTGAACGTAAGGCTTTACAGTAACATTGTGGTAACTACAGCAATTTGTCAGTAACCACGCGTTGGTAGTAAACTTATGAACCGTCTGATTTCCTTTCGCTTTTATATTTTCCTATCAACACGATTTGGTTTATTGTTTAGAGTATTTCAAGAGGAAAATTAAATTAGAGTTCGAGAATGTTCAGGCTGTGCTGGTAAAAATAATTTATCGTTGTTCGAAAAATTGTAAGAATGCTTATTGGTAGAATTTATTTGGATTTCCGTGTCTTTGGTAGAAACTTTTATTTATGTGACCTTTTCGCCTATATTGCAGTGATGGTGGGTTATATTATTATGTGTCCAAACACATCTAAAATGTTAAAAGTTACCTTATTGCAGTCTACGGTCGCATTGTCTAATATTTGGTATTTAATTTTATGCAAAGCTGTTTCGTTGCTTAGAAGTTATCATCATTTTTCATCAGGTAAGATTGTGGTCAAGTTTATGTTGTCTCCAATCACATCCATAGCAAACCTCGCCATATTATTTACCTGTAACAAAAAAAAAACAGTATAACTATTTAATTTTTTTATACAACGCAGTCGCAAAACGCCGTCGACCACATAGAAATTACGTAGCGATCTGATCTGAGCTGTATGGATATTTCTGTGTGCATTCATGTTCCGGCTGACTTGGTCACGTAAATATAAAAATCTACCGCCAAAACTTTACGGTGTTCCGGCAGCACAGCCTTTGAGTCAAACCATTCTAGGCCTAGCGTGTTCACCATACTCGACCATATCATGCTTACCTCCTGGCGAGACAGTGGTCAAACTCTAGCCTACTTATCAGAATGAAAAGAAAGAACACATTTGCTCAGAACAGGGCTGTTTTGTAATAAGAACACAATTAAATTTTTACACCGAGATAAACCTAGACTCATTAGTTCTGGATTAAACCAATTCTTGAGAACTAGTAACTAGTAGTTTTTGTTTTTGTGAATAGATCATTCATGAATACCTACGGGTGTATGTGTTGCCGAATATTCCCGGAACGTGAAGCCGGGACCCCATTATCCCGTTAGCTGCACGTGTTCATTGCAATGCAGATGTCATCGGCAATGCGTGTCGCCATTGTTTCACGGTTCGATCGCGTGGGCTTGTGCCCGATTTTTTATGGAACCCAGTACGTGAGATATTCGCGAGTTGAACGTGGAGTGATTTTTAATTCATTAAAAAAACTAAAAGTAAATAAACTGGCCAAGTGCAAGTCGGACTCGCACTCGTAGGGTTCCGTACCACACTACAGTATTTTATAAGATCGAGCAAAAAATACCACTATCATTTTACGCCAGCAAAAAATAATAATTAATAAACATTTTATTTCTTATAACGCCATTTAACGTATTACAAAGGTGTTATGAATCGACATTTCAATATAACGCCATCTATGGGACGTTTACCTAACTAAGTTCATAGATGGCGTGAAATGCCGAAAAAAAACACGTTTCTTGTATGGGGACCCTCTATTATTTTTAACTTTATTCTGTTTTTAGTATTTGTTGTTATAGCGGCAACAGAAATACATCATCTGTGAAAATGTCAACTGTCTAACTATCACGGTTCATGAGATACAGCCTGATGACAGACGGACAGCGGAGTCTTAGTAATAGGGTCCCGTTTTACCCTTTGGGTACGGAACCCTAAAAAAGGACTGACTGACTTCAAAAGTTGTCACTATATCAGAAGGTCAAAATATAAAGTTGTGACTCGTTCGACATTTCAAAGAACGATCGATAACATTCCAGCTTGGTTCTCTACACCATCTCGAATTTCCATTTCTTTTTAGGCAATATAAAATCTGTATCACAAGGACGATCCTTATTTATTCACCTTCTATTTTATTCATCCGTTGACCTGATACTACGACAAAATTATCTCAGGTCAGAGAATGGAAAAAATATCTACGAATAAATTTACACGAGAAAACTTCGCTTTGCTAATGAAAAATAAGAAGACAAAAGATAGTATAAAATGAACTTTGCATTTTTTCTTTAAAAGCTTATATTTTAACTTAGGATATGATTATTATAGATTTGATATTGCTTTTATTTTATGACATGGAGCGCACAGATTTGTTAAAACCATTCTTAAAATAAGATCGTTAAATAACTAAAACAACTGACTTCAAATGCCGCGCTATTAATTTTCAGTACCAATTTTAAAGTGTATATCTCCATATCTCTGGAGATACTAATAAGACCTCGATGAAATTACCATGGTACCACACTTGGGATAGCCCCTTTCCAACAAAAATATAATAATCAAAATCGGTTCATAAACAACGAAGTTATCCGCGAACAAACTTAAAATATATATATATATATATATAAATATATACGGTCGAATTAAGAAACCCCCTCCTTTTTTTGAAGTCGGTTAAAAAGCAGTTCTCAATTCTTTTTGGGGTTCCATTCCCGAAACTAAAGAAGAAATTCTAGACCGTTATAGGATAACTTTGTGAGTCAGTCCATGAATGCCCTTTTCTCCAGGTGTCAAGGTATCAAGTTAAAATTAATATGAAATACTGAGTTCTACAATCTCTTTTAGTGAAACCAAAAAATAACTATGCAGCTAAGTCAAGACCATCGGCCATAAAATGAAGTTTTTAAAACGTGAGTAGTTCCCGTTGAGTAATAAGTTATCATGAAACTTGTGGAGAAGCAAAAGTCGCGCCAGCACCATAGTACGTAGTATTAATCTTTTCTATGACCACAGCCAGCACGAGAAAAAAAAAATGTTTATCTCCATATCTCTGGGTACTAATAATATCTCGATAAAATTACAATGCGACCAAACGGGAAACAAACACTTTCAAACGGTTAATAAGTGACGGAGTTCTGAACAAACATAAAATAAAACCGGCTAAGTCGAGTTGAACTCGCCCACCGAGGCTTCCGTACTAAACAAATAATCTAGACCTCTAAATTGTATCAGAGGTCTACATTAATTGGCGCAAACTATGTATGTATGGGGACACCCTTTAATTTTCAACTTTTTTATTTTTTGGATTTTTTCCTTAATTTTTGCTGTAAAACCTTGCTTCTTGCCAAATTTCATGATTCTAGATCAACGGGAAGTACCCTATAGGTTTTCGACCGAAAACCTATAGGGTACTTCCGGTTTACCTAGAATTGTCAATTTTGGTTATAAGCAAGGTCTTAGAGCACAAGTAAAGGAAAAAATTCCGAAAAATAAAAAAAGTTGAAAATTAAGGTACATTTTGGTACGAAGAAGTTTTCGCGAAAATCTAAATTTGCCCATATCTTTTTATTGTGTTGACTCGAGACCTTGATTTTTATATACCCAATAGGGACTATAGACTTCAGTATCAGGTATAAATTTCAACTTGCTAGGTCCACCCGTTCCTGAGAAAATCAGTGGTGACACACGGACAGACAGACAGACAGACGGGCAAGAAAGTGATCTTATAAGGGTTCCTTTTTTTACCTTTTGAGGTACGGAACCCTAAAAAACAGTCGAATTGTGAACCACCTCTTATTTTGTGAAGTCTGTTAAAAATATATGTATAAAAGGTGTGTACAGACTATGTACCATGACATGTTACACAACATTGTTATATTGTATAACATAATTTGTAGATAATGTGGACACAGAATGTTATAAAACATGCTATAATGACATGTTATTAAATTTTAGAACAATGTTATATTAGTCACGTATACTCACTAGCTCTGAAGAATGGTTATATAGAATTGTTGTTTAACACTGTTTTTCCAATGTGTACATATTTTTATTATGTTGAAACGTTGAATAACAAGGTTCCATTATATGGACGTGTTATAAAACACAAATTATATAACATGTCACATAGTCTGTACGCATCAATATATTATTCTTAGATTTTTAGAGAGAAACTTAACACACTAATAATTAAGATAGTTTGAAAACTAAGACAACCGACTTCAATGCCCCGCGAGTCAATTTCAGTAGCAAGTTTGAGACGTTTATCGTCATATCTCTGGAGATACTTATAAGATCTCAATGAAATTACAATGGGACCACCTCGAAAACGTACCCTACCGACTACAAAAAGAATCATTCGAATCGGTTCACAATTGACGGAGTAATCGCGTAACATACACACAAAAAAAAAGAAAAAAAAAACATACAGACGAATTGAGAACCTCCTTCTTTTCGGAAATCGGTTGAAAACTGTATGAACTCAGGCACCGTAATATGTTCATAGAATTTGCCTACTGACGCAGGTTATCCGAAAAATCAACAAAACTTAGGGCCGGTTCATACACACTGTTGAACACAGAGAGAATAGGTACTTTGGTTCTACACAGGATTAATGAATCAGTACCTTAACTTTTAAATACCTACTTTTATATTTCTTCAAAATATTTTTTCATTAAAAATAGGTTCTAATCTATCTAGGTTCATAAGTTCAAGAAAAAAAACGCCAAAAAACATGTTTCTTTTATGGGGACCAACCCTTTGATAATTTATTGTATTATGATTTCAGTATTTGTTGATAAATCCTCCAAAGTAATACATACTTTGTGAAAATTTCGAGTTTCTAACAGTTTCGGCACAGATTATATAATAGTTTGGTTACAGTAAAAAAGATACAGCCCTGTCAAGTGCGGACGGACGGACAAAAGAACGGGCAGTTAAGTCTCAGGGTTCCTTTGGTACCCTTTGGGTTCAAAACCCTAAAAACTAATAACATTTGGACAAGCCTTTGCGGCTTCATGCGATGATGTGATCAAAAATAACGAACTCGCAAGGTCTAAAATACTCTGAATATGTGAATATGTATATAATATGTGAATCTGTGTGCTTCCGAAACACCGTAAGGTTATGGCAGCAGGTTTTCTCCTTGAGGTAGGAAGCTACTTTTTGGTAGAAAGTTAGGCGGAACATCGATATAATATGCTGCTACTACCTTTGGATGAACACTGTGCATAAATGAATCAATTATATTTTCGTAACCTTTAAAGCAATGGAGCTTAAAGCGCTAGAGCTTTTTTACGACCACTAAATCTTTCAAGCCATTGTGCTTTCAAACCCACTCCAGACACAAGCATATTTTAGCTTAATTGGAGGTGTTAACAAAAATAGGTACTAGTAATGTGCAACACACATTGCTAGTAAGCTTTATAAAAAAAAGAAAAAAAAAAGAAAAAGATAAAATGTCGTGCAAGTTAATGTACTGTCTAGCTGTGTATCAACAGTGCGTCTACAATAAAACGGTTAATTTCAGTTTGTGCTCGCCCTTAAAGTTGAGAAAATGGACCTTTGTTGATATAGAAAAGAATTTTGAAATGAAAAAGCCGAGGTAAAAATTATTAAGTTACAGTTTCGTTTAATATAAAATGCTTTTTTTTTTCAACAGTCAAAAATCGAGTAAAATCCTAAAAATCTAAAACAATCACAGAAATGTCATGATTTCTTATTTTTGTAAGTTAAATTTACTTATTTAAATTATCCATCTACGCTTATTTTGATGTATTTTAATAAAGAATTGTGCTCAATTGACATGTTTTGTGAAATAGCCATTGGAAACGTTTTGACTCACACTGTCAGTGTCAATCGATGGTGCCAACCTGCCAACTTTAAAACTACCGCGAATGAGAATTGTCTGTGGCCTCTAAGCATGGATGCCAACCATAAAAAGAAAACAAGAAAGTTAACGCGGTAGAGAGTTGGCAGTCGGCTTCATTTCGGTTTTGGCGTTTAAACTAACTAGTAGCTCTTTGCTATAAAAGTACCTCTAAATTCTCGACATTTATAGTATAGTTTGTGATGTACGTACATTGGTCGGATGTATATTATACGAAGTTGGTGACTAATACACGATGTTTCAATAGGGATTATGTATGATTTTTTTTAAATATTTTTATTTCACTGATTACATCTATTTAACACAGTAAAAAAATTAAATAATACTGAAAGTGTTCAAATTAGGCTACAAAAAAAAGTTTAAGCATTGAAAAAATATGAGGTATCTAAAACGCCGCCAAATTTTCGCGCGCCTTTGTGACATCACAGAACACCACACGGTCTCCACAGATTAAATCTTTTTAATAGAAGTAGTACGTATTCGTACAACAGTGCATACTATTTCTATAAAAAAGATTTAATCTGTGGAGACCATGTGGTGCCCTGTGACGTCACTTTCTAATTGACAAGTGGTGATGTGTTTTCCAAATTGAAATTTCCCACGCTTTTTTTAGATTTTTCAAATAATATTTGAACACGTTTAAGAGTATTTTTTTTTTTTTAAATGTTGAACATACAACACCAGAACAATAATGATTCGAAAACAAATGATTTCAAGTAAATGTATAACACATGCATATTCCCTATTGGAGGAAGATGTTTTCTTTCAGAAATAGCTGATAATGTTACTTATACAACATTCTATACAAAGTGACTAAGTACAAATTTGGTATCATAATCAGTGGCAGACCACTGCTGGACGTAGGCCTATCCTAAGATATGCCACTGAGCCCGATCTTCGGCTCTTCTTTTCCAGTCACTGCCTACCGTTTTGCTTATATCGTCGCTCCACCTAGTCATAGGATTTTGGTAGGACAAAAGTTGTTAAGACCAATGTATATCATTTATTTATATTATAAGATCTAGATGGCTCAGGATACTTGACACGCTTAGTACAGTGCAAAATTCTTACATAGCAGAGTTTATTTTGACACAGATTCATAAATCTGTTATAAGCAGAAATCTGACAAGCTTCTTATTTGTCCCTAATTACCTACCTCGTACCATAGAAAAGATAATATTACTACGTACTCTTACCCAAGATAATAAATAACATTTATGAATTATGTATGACACAACCAACCCAATATCTATTAATGTAGGTAGGTACCCACCTAATAAACTGTACCAAATATGTTAGTGTCGTCGTTCCAGAAACTAAACCTATCAATTAGAGTCCAAATTCATGCATTACTGGAATCAACATTTTAGCAGCTTGCCCCAAGTAACGGAGAAAAGTTCCGATTTCTGAATTTCAGGCTTCCAAATAATGCAAAACGTCCAACTACTAATCCCAACATCGACTGGAAACTTGGCTTTAGTACATTTTGTAGAAGCAGCTTGTTCGAACGATCCCAAGGATCCCAAGGGATATTTTTTACGTCATAATTGGACTTTTAGAAATTGAAATAGGTTATTTAGATGCTATACTTCTAAAAACTGCACAGATTTCGACACCTTACTTTTTAATTAGACAAAAGATCGATCGGTAATAAAACTTAAAGTAAATGATTCTTAACCATTTTTAACCGACTTTTAAAAAGGAGTAGGTTCTCAATTCATCTGTACTTATATATATTTTTTTACTTTGTTTTTTTTTTTGTATGTATGTTATGCGATTACTCCAATTTCTCCTTCTCTCCTTTTAATTGTTTCTATTTCAATTGTGAACCGATTCGAATAATTATTTTTTTAATCGGTAGGGTACATTTTCGAGGTGAACCTATTGTAATTTCATTGAGATCTGATAAGTATCTTCTATCTATATCATATTTCTATGACGATAAACGTCTAAAGTTGTTTTATTTTTTAACCTATCTTAATTATTGCAAATTTTAATTACAGCTTGAACATAGATCTTATTTATAAGCTTTGCTTGATAATATTGAAAGTAAGAACAAAACTGTTACGCTTTGCTATTTTACAAGCTTTTATTTAACTTGCAATGTATGTATGTATGTATGTATGTATGTATGTATGTAACTATGTATGTTGGGGTGGAATCTTGGAAGCTAAATTCGACCAACTTCCCGATGTCCAATTGGACTCAAATTTGGTGTTCTTATGTATCTTCGGTGACAATACAATGATATGGTACCATGGAGCTGGTCTGATGATGGAGACGGAAGGTGGCCACGGCATCTCTGTGATAAATCAACCTACCCTACCGAGTTTGGGCTCGATTGATTTGTGTTGAAGAGAACTTTTCACCTATATGATATCCAGGGTCTGATGATGAAGCTGGAAGGTAGCCACGGCATCTCTGTGATAAATCAACATAACCCTACCGAGTTTGGGCTCGATTGATTCGTGTTGAAGAGAACTTTTCACCTAGATGATATCCAGGGTCTGATGATGAAGCTGGAAGGTGGCCACGGCATCTCTGTGATAAATCAACATAACCCTACCGAGATTGGGCTCGATTGATTCGTCTTGAAGAGAACTTTTCACCTAGATGATATCTAGGGTCTGATGATGTAGCTGGAAGTTGGCCTCGGCATCTCTGTGATAAATCAACATAACCCTACCGAGTTTGGGCTCGATTGATCCGTCTTAAAGAGAACTTTTCACCTAGATGATATCCAGGGTCTGATGATGAAGCTGGAAGGTGGTCTCGGCATCTCTGTGACATATCAACATAACTCTACCGAGTTTGGTCTCGATTGATTCGTCTTGAAGAGAACTTTACACCTAGATGATATTTAGCGACTGGTGATGAAGCTGGAAGGTGGCCACGGCATCTCTGTGATAAAATAACGTAACCCCAGTGAATTTGGGCAAATGATTCGTCTTGAGGAGCACTTTACACTTAAATGATAGCCAGGATCTGATGATGAAGCTGTAAGGGGGCCATGGCATTTCTGTTATAAAGCAACATAGCCCCACCGAGTCGATAGATTTTCCGCGAAGAGCACTTTACCCATAATCACATCAAATATCCGTGGAATATTTTAAAACATCATGCCTTCTCTTAAATACTTAGGTAGTAGGTAGGTAGTCGGTATCTATACCTACCTACTAAAAAGTTAAAAATAAATTATAAATAAAAAATATTTTTAAAAACAAGCTTTTATCTGGGACAATGAACTAAAATGTTAAAAATAAATTCTAGTAAGTATTTGGCGTGTAGGTACTTACCTTTATTTTTAAAAGCTTGAGGCACTGAAGTATGGTAATTACCTAGCCTGAAAAACGGGTAGTGCTTCAAGCTTTTATGAATATAGGTAAGTACCTACACGCCAAATACTTACTAGAATTTATTTTGAACATTTTAGCTCATTGTCCCAGAAAAAAGCTTGTTATTAAAAAATTTTTTTATTTATAATTTATTCATTGGTCAACATAGAGCAATCAATATCTAACAGATAAATGTTTGCGTCAATTTTATTTTTGCGGTTTACGAATCTCATTTATTTCTCAAAAGATTTGAATTCACTTCGAGAACTACAGCTAGTATTTTAGAAAAACGATGCCAGCACCTTAAAATAAAACATCTAAAATTCTTATCCCATCCAGAATTTTTATTTTATAGAAATATTCGTTTTGACGAGTTTTCGGAAAACGATATTGCGCTTTCGATAGCTACTTACGAAACTACCCTAAATATCCAAGAGACAATTGCGCGTTCAAAAATACTTTACAAAATTACCCTCATATTGCAAAAGTACCTAAAGATATGTTACCAATATTTTGGTACTCCAATTAGTCAGATTGATCTGCTCGTATTTCATGTCAGTATTTTGTATTCCACATACAGGTAATACTTTTTTTTGAATAGGCATCGTCTGTTCACCCGTGTTCGCATCGAGTTATGAATTTTAATTTAAAACAGAGTGACAGCTCTGACGTGAAAAAAAATGGCAACCCTAGAGCGTTGCATTTCGATTGAGGCCAGATGGAGGTCAGCATAAAATACATTTTTGAGTGAACATGGTGTGGGATTTTTGTTGTTTTTTTTTTAATTTTCATGTAAAATTATTTTTAGACTTTTGGGTATAGTGTCGGAAAAGTCGAAACTCAGTTTAATGCGGAGAGAACACACCCAGCGCTGGTTTTCAATCACGGCGTAGAGGTGGCGGAAACGCAGTTCTTTTAGTGTCGGAAACTACGATGTATCTATATATGATCCTATGATGTAGTACACATATGACTAAATTTGATTACATATTGGTAAAACAACAGCTGATTGTTCGAAACGACGTGCTCCATTGTAGACAAGCAATCTATGCAAATCAGTTGAGGTACAAGGCATGAGCTTTTGGTGTACTCTCCAATTTGTCGACGAACAATATTTTATCACGTTGCCAAATCGCGTGGCTCGGCAAAATTCTATACGGAACACTTATATAAACACTAAAATAGACTATTGTTAGCAAGTCAGGCGTATCATCGATGTAATATGCTACTACCACCTGTGGCCGAACACCCGTGCTAGGATTAGAACCGGCGACCTCTCGCTTAGAAAACAAACCGCCTTTCCTTTACTTATGCCAACTAGGTTCACAAAATTTATTCATTATTAAATTAGTAGCGTAAAGACCAGTCCGTCAGTGCGCCCGCTATAAAAGCTGTGGTACTACCTTATTAGGCCTAAAACCCCATACAGTCGAGCCAGGTTTGGGTCTTCGTAAAATGGTGGCAATCGACGACTTCTCATAAAATTATTTTCCGTCTAGTATAAGTGGACCCCTTGGTCCTAGCCTCAGCCTCCATTTATTTATCAGTTAAATGTTCTCTTAGACACATCCTAATATATAAATTAATAGACATTGAACTAAATCTCAATCGCTATAACCTTAAACTCGAACCACCGCATAACATAATGATATTTTGATTGATTCATTATTCATATCGATGTATAAGAAAATCAATTATGCTGATGCCATATTATAATATATGCCATCTTTGGAACCGATTAGAAAACATTTTTGCCCACCTCAATATAATATGTGATTTATAATAGTTCTTTAATTTAATGCCATCGTAATTTTAACGATTTCTTTATGCCGGAACTGCATTGGTTTATTATGATTAGTTCCGATGGTTATGGATATTGGATATTTGATTGACACTATTACTGAAGAACTGTCATTCATTTTGTGATATTGCTTAATTAAGTAAGCTTGGTCATAACCAGGTGCTGATGTTAAAATTTACGGTTAAATTTATGACTTTATAATTTTTTCCGCATTTCTCTTCTCTCAGCTGCCGCGAAGTTATGATTTTAGTTTGGTTGGATTTTGATTCAATATTTCCTTTCATGTTTATGAAGTTAAGTAGGAAATGAATCAAAGAACGATTTATAATTATCAAGGATCATATTCTTATAAGCACAGGTTACACGAATCACAACTTATTCCGGGAAAAGTAAGAAAAAAAACTACTTCCGTTTTTTTACAAACTTCGCAATTTTTTGCATGTTTTGTGAGTGCAATTAATAGCACGTTTATTAATGACCATATTAGTGAAACACTCACTGAAATAATTGACATGATTATAATTTGAAAATAATTTGAGGTCACAATATCCAAACGATATGATTTTAAGGTGTCAGTAAATTGGCCAGTTATAACTGAAATAACTCTGATATGGAATTGTTCCCGGAACTGTACCCTTAGTACGAGTTTTCATACCAAACTCGATATCGTATAATATCGAACAAATTTTGTATGAAAAACAGTACAGCGCCTCTAGTGGTTACTGCACTTCACTAAATTTAGACCAATCAGAGAGCCAGAATAAGTCGAAAACTATGTGAGATCTGTCAAAAGCGTTTACGATAAAAACTCGTACTAAGGGTATTGGTACAGGGATTGTACAGGGAACATAAATACACACAATATTTTTTGTAAGCATTGTCTAAGGTCGTCGATCTTTAAGCTATTACTAGAGTACATTATTTGAATGGCAACTCGCACAAGCTTACCCATCAAGTCTCAATGACGTATCAGGGGCGTGTAAAAAACGCAACACGATGTAGGAAGGCATCAATCAAGAATGAAATCATTGAACCTCCATCCTTCATCATCTTTACTTTCATTCAATCAAGCAGATCACTTCTCACGTTGCTTGACGCGTGGTTTCATTGAAACCAATCAATATTGTTTAACACAATGGTACCGTATCGTCTATTAGATATTTTATCAATGACTGCCAGTGGTGTTCAATGTTTTTGGGTTAGGTTCCCATTGTTCATGGAAATTATAGAAATTATAGTCAAAGTGGTTGAAACGTCGGTATTATTGTTACTAGCTTTTGATATCGGTGAGCAACGTTTCTTATCCCACTGTTTGAGTAGGGATATCATTAATGTAAAATGTGTGGATTTGGCATATGCGTGTAAATGTATTAGTAACCTCAATATGTATGTGTACAAACAGCTTTTTAAAAAATTACGTGCTATAAGAATTGTCTTAATCGTAGAAGGCATTTCCATAAATCATATTTACTTTTGCTTTTGAGTTGAAAATTTCCAGTTCTAGCAATTCTAGCCCTCAACGCTTATAAGCTCTTAATGTATATTAACTTAATTAGGTGAGCATAATATCCTGTTTTTGGTTTCTGTTACATAGCATTACATAGGATTAAAAAAATAAAACTAAACACTGTTTAGTACAGACAATACAGATTCTTTAGGTTGTTAGTTTAAGTTTACTCGAATATGAATCGATATTATTATGTACAAAAATCACTATTTTGTAATTTAGAATTTTAATTATGAGTATATGAAAGGTAAAGGCATGTATAGCTGTACCTACTGTGTCGAAGCGTGTGCTCAAAGAGTCAAAAGTTTGAACACCACTGACGAATAAGAATAAGAATATATTAATAGCTATTTTATCAATGATTAGACATAGAAACAAATAGATGTGTTGACTTATCTCTAGTGTAATCAGGTTGGAACAAAACGCTTGTAACATATGAGCTTGGTCGATTGTTTTCATGATTGTTTGAGTGTTTATCCACAGATTATAATAATAGTTAATATTAAAGTTTATCATTTTATCAATGAGGCTAATCAGACGTTGGTACTTTCTGTGGTACTTTCCCATTCATGTTGAAGACAGAATTTATTGTTTGTCATATGAATTGGGCATTATTGTAGTGTTTATTAATAATGATTTTACAATAGGAAATATAGAGATGCGCTCTTTTGATATCATACATAGACTATGGGAACAGGATAAATTAAAGATTATAGAATTACAAAGATAGATGATAAATAATATAAAATAATTTTTAACATCCAACAATAATATAAAAATAAATCGGGCGATCAAGCTCGCTTTTTAGAGTTCCGTAGTCCTGACAAGGTTAGTTCGTATAGTTTCGTCATGTCTGTCTGTCCATCTGTCCGAGGTTTTGCTAAGAGACCGTTAGTCCTAGAAAGCTGTGATTTTGTGTATATCAATTACGAAAATTGGTAAAATAATAGTTTGGAAATTATTTTTTTAGGGTAGCTCCCCTACATGTGAAATGGGGATGATTTTTTTTTCGTCGTCTACCCCATCGTGTGAGGTATCTTTTAAAATGACTTAGGAACGTAACATTAAATGTAATTTACTTCAAGAGTTTACCAAGAATCGTTTAAGAAAGTTAAATAATATGTGTTTTTAATAATTACCATTTGTAAACAATCATCAGCATAATAAGCAATTTCCAAATTCGGACAAAACAAATACCAATTACAGTCTGCTTAATATTGGCTTCCTAACTTTCTAATAAGGTAGATTTCGTATAATCGCGACATTCAGCTATATTAATTAGAACGCGACCATTGAGGTACAATACGTATGCCACGCCATGCAACTATAATTATTAAGTACTTTAATAACATTAGAACGCGACAACTGCCTTAAGACGGAACGCTTCTAGAGCAAAATTTGTTTGTACAACAAATCAAAATCTGCTACGCCCCTATCATTTGCTTTTTTCGACCAACCAATTGCAAAAAGAAATATAAGCATTCTAATCTCCTCATTTTAAGAATATTGAAGAGTCATATTTCTATTTGCAATTGGTTGGTCACAAAAGAAAATGATAGGGGCGTAGCTACAGCAGACCTCGATTTTTTGTAGAAACACATTTTTATATAGAAGCATTTTCCAGGGAGGAAACGGGGGAAAATATTTGTATGGAAAAGTGCACCCCGCGTTTCCTCTTAAAACGCGATACCATGCATCAACACACGTGAAAAAATGTTTTCAAGAATTGCTAAAAGAAAAAAAAGTTATTACATCATATGAAAGAGAATAGTTGATCTCAGGGACATGCTAGATAGATTAAATGATCATCCGAATAAACTCTTCATTTAGTTTAAGATAATGCTACTAAGGCAAATCATAATTCAAATAAGAACATGGACAATAACATATTGAATGTATACAATAATTTATTTCGAATTGTTTTTGATGCTGCAACACTTACCTACCATGCCAGGCATTCGTGTACCTACATAAATTGTCAAAGAGGTTCTGCATGCGTAAACATTTAATTTTATAGTGCAAATTAGCATCGATGATGATACGCAACACGCTAGGCCTAGAATCGGAACTGGGTCTTTTAGGGACAGCTGTTGGAACACGCTGTGTTAGGTGACAGATTTTCCAATTAAAAATTACCTTATATTTGACGCACATATCCGAAATCTACCTCAGCTTGCTTATTTGCATTACAACCGGCGATTTTCAAACATGATCGTTAAGTGTCCATAAAAGAGGGGCAAATACAGATAATCGATTGCGCCCACGCATGCAGGATTACTTTATGTTTTGTTTGGTACAATATAATTTTGTGTATTGAACGGTAAAACTAAGTTTTTTTCTTTCCTAAGGGCTAATTTCAAAATGTTGTATGATAGGTCATTACCACCTTATAAAAAGATAATAGCAGTATGAGATCTCCTATTCCGTCAGTACCACTTTATTTTGAGTTATCCAATCGTGGATTTTTTTTGTATGTAACGCAAAATAGTCATATTTTATTAACCGACTTCAAAAAAAGGAGGAGGTTTCTCAATTCGACCGTCATTTTTTTTTATGTTTGTTCGCGGATAACTTCGTCGTTTATGAACCGATTTTGATTATTCTTTTTTTGTTCGAAAGGAGATATCCCAAGTGTGGTACCAAGGTAATTTTATTGAGGTCAGATAAGGATCTCCAGATATATTGAGATAAACATCTCAATATTGGTACTGAAAATGAATAGCGCGGCATTGAAGTCGGTTCTTTTTTAGTTTTTAAACGATATAGGAAGTGTTTTTTGTCCAGGGTAGTTAGTGGTAGCAGGTGTCCAGTGCTGGCACGAGATTTCAAATAATTTTGGCAATTTTGTATTCCACAGTCCGTTTATTTGTCGCTTTTGTTTTTCTAACTAAGCAAAAAAAGCAGAGCTTTGATTGAAAAATTGTACCTGAATAAAGTTAACTTTCTTCTATTTTTTGTTGTGTATGTAAATAAATGAAAGCGTTTACAACGCGGGCGAAGCCAGCAGAGCTATTGAATTAATCTTTTTTATTGCAAACTTTGCAAGCGTTTTGGCCGCTATCTTATCTGATGCTGATGGTAAGTGACGACGCGGTCGAGGCCGTCGTGAACGGAGCACGCTTGCTCAGTTAAAACCTTATTACTTCTAGGCATAGAAAATATTGCTCTAGGTCTAGACTTGATGAGTTTAAGGTTAAATTAAGGTTGAATAATATCGTTTAAAAACTAAAAAAGAACCGACTTCAATGTTCATTTTCAGTACCAATTTTGAGATGTTTATCTCAATATCTCTGGAGATACTTATCAGACCTCGATAAAATTACCATGGTACCACACTTGGGATATCTCCTTTCGAACAAAAAAAGAATAATCAAAATCGGTGCATAAACGACGAAGTTATCCCCGAACAAACATAAAAAAAAAAAAATATATACTGTCGAATTGAGAAACCTCCTCCTTTTTTTGAAGTCGGTTAAAAACAGATGCCGGCAGGACATCCATACGTTAAGTGACGTAAAGCTAGACCTAGCTCATTAATTTCAAAATTACTAAAGCAAAGCTATGTATTTTCAAGTAATTATTAGCAAAAAGTCAGACGGTTACACAATCCTAATGGTACATGCAGAAACATGTAATGATATTAAATTGATACTAGAAACAAGATTCAAATACGTAATTACATTATAATGATATGCTCATGTTCATTTTAACAATGTATACACGGCTCAATTGAAATAGAAACTATAATTGTTGTAGCATAGTCTGAACAGGGGTATTTCCTTAGCATTGTTTAGAGCTATTTACAAATGAAAGTTTGATATTAGTAGATCCCATTCTAGACCTAGCGTGCTTACCATCTTCGACCGCATCATCACTTACCAACAGGTGAGATAGTGGTCAAATACTAGTCTATAAGATATTAAAAAAAATATCAGAGATGAAGCAGAAAGCGGTACATTGAGCGGATTATTAAGTTACATGTTAGAGAGATAAAAACAAAAATGTAGTCGACAATTCCTTATAATAACAAATTAAATTTCTTGCAGTCCATAACTAACCAATTGAATAAATAACCCAGGAGAAAACAAATCTTACGAAATAATTTCAATCTGCAATATCCATCGAACCGGTGCAATCAGGGAACATACAGAAAAAATATACATTCAGACAAACCTTCTTCTTTTTGAAGTCGGTAAAAGTGAAAACGTAGCTCTATGTACCCAACTTGTAAGTTACAGACATTCGACACGACTGTACAGTGTTATAGGTAGATAATTATTTCACAGGTTTATCTCGGGCTTTGTTTTATTTATAGTATTCCCACCGCAGTTCCCAGCAAGTAGAGCAGGGACATATAGATGTCGATAAAAGCAGATACATAATTAGTAATGTAGTCTACTGGTTAAACACGTTCATTCAAATTCAGATTTTCATTACCATTACATCATAATAGAACAAAATGGTCATGTCTACTAGAGTGACTACTATACAATACAAATAATACAAATACATTTATTGGCTAAATTTTGGTGCACAATATATAATATGAATCCATAGGCTCTTGAACTAGCATAGCTGTGTCTCGAGAGCCAGTGGCTTCTCCCATTTATGACAATATACTTATTGCTCGAACTTAGTTTTACACAATTTCCTCATTTATTTTTAAATCATAAAACTAGAATCTAGTAACTATTTCAACATTTATTTTACATATTGATAATACTAAGTATTACAACTAGAGTTGAGAGTATCTACATGTATGGCGATAATTTTTGGGCGATGATTGTTTTGAAGATAATAAGAGATGCAGTTATATAAGTGTCTCGTTGTGTCTCCCTCTATTTGACGTTAGCGATGACAGCACGCATCGATATTAATGTAGAGATACCGCCCCTGCTCATTCGGCAGAAGTGAAACATAATGTCTAGTGTCATTGCCCTCAAAAACTCATAATAGAAAACTTTGAAAGAAACATATCAATATCGATAAAGAACAATCATGTCATTACTCCGTTACAATGATACCGAAGAAAGCTTATAGTGTCGATAAAACATATCGATACTTTTATCGACAAAGCTCTGCACTACGTAAAGGCGTCGTGCGCAAGTTTTGATATCATCTATTTTTATCGGTTCTCCCCAGTAACCGACCACATATTACACACTGCTTATAATATAGTGTTTCTTTATTTTGTGCTGTAATTTCAAACTGTATCATGTGTAGTTTTACTTTGTATAGAAATTTGTTTATTCAGCAGTCAATATACTCACATTTTAGTTGCTGTATGATGTTTGGTGTCAGCCAGAACAAGACGGGTAACACAGGTTAACAAACCAGAGTTTGGCAAAATGAGCCGAACATAAATTTAAACTTCGTGTACGATTTGTATTGTATTTTATTTATTAAGTATTTCATTTTAATACTTGGTTTTTAGACTCCTCCCTGCACTAGGGATGCCTGTGTTACTAGGTAGACCATAATAAAATCATTATTGTATAGAACCATATCGAAGAAATAATCAGAAACCTTATCGAGAAAAGCTATCTGTATCAAGCGCTACTAGTGCATCCATATTTGGTAAAGCATCGATATCAGTAAATCTAGTGATCGACTGAGATCATTAATCAAATATTTATAGAGAAATTGATTGAATCAAGACACGTACAATTGACCTATTTAGTAAGAAAGTGTTGCTACATTCTGAAAGGTTTTGCCAAGGGTCTATTAGTTGTGATTTAGTTAAGAGGTCTGCGTCGAAAGACTTCTTGTCCACTTGTCCATACAAAGCTAGGAAAATCTATTTGGAGCTTATTTTCCTCGGTTTTCATTTAGCTATTAAATTGTTCTGAATTTGTAAATCGAGATAAGCGGTAACAGTTATTGTTACGGAACATATTTAATTGTCTAGTAGTTATTAGATTACGAACAAATTATTGCAAAAAAAAAATTAATGTATAAATGTTGGAAGTACGGTTCCATGCAGTCCTTGCAATTGTAGTTAACAACAGACATTGTAGAATTTTAATAAATATTTTTGTGTTTTAATTTAGGTATGCGATATTCAATTTTCATTAGCCTGGATTGCCACTGGATTATCAAATTTCCTTTCGATAGCAGTAAAATATCTACACAACTTTTCGAATACCACAGCAATTTTACTCAATTTATCAATCAAATGGATACCGTAGCGGGGGTAACTGGCTTGTCAACTGTTATTGACATTCAATGGGAGCCATTCCACGTAGAAACGATGGTAGAATTAAATCCATATGATGTCCATATGCTATGAAAATCGCTATGGACGTACGTTCAATTAAGCCGTACCTGGGAACTAAAATACAATTTCTAATGGTAGCCTACACGAGCTTTTCAACTATCAATAGTGAAAATTAGTAATATGAGAGAGTAGTTATTGGGAAAGGTATCTTGAGAAATGTTGGACTACTATAGACTAGATTTCTGGCTCATTGTTAACACATTTTTAGTGGATTAGCTCATTACGATTCAGTTTGCATTATGTCAGCAATCTCCGCTTTGTCCAGGAGCTGGGATGGCTTGGGACGACGCTGTCAGGGGAAAATGCACAATACACCTTGAACGGGGCCATGGGCGCCGGCAGAAATAATTTCCAGGTGGTGCAGAGTTTAGTTTTCCTACAATCTTTGCCGTATATGAAAGTTAATAAAAAGATGAAATTTTAGTCTGAATGTTCAAGACATTTACAAATTTCTGACTCTGATCTGACATTATGAATTTATTATATATTTTATTTATTTTTTATTTCAATAATTCCTGTTGATCCCGAGATTCCCAAGGGGTGCAAGTGCACCCCCTGGTACCCCCCTGCCGGCGCTCATGAACGGGACGTCAGTGAAGGTTTCAATTCACCCTATTACCAATTTTATGATGAGATGTTTGAGAAAATAACAGTAAAAATCTATATGCCTGTATACTAATATCATGACAATGTATTTTTTAATATAAAATTCCTTTTTTAAATACGGCATAAATCATGATCTTAAAAATACTATGACTAACATAGTCAACGAGATAATGTAGGTATATCCGTTAATAAAGTCTTCTGCAATACAAGAAATTGTATATCAAATAAACTAAAAGTAACACTACCCAAAAGGAGTGTATCACTTGTCCGTAATAAACTCAATGGACCCAACAGTAGAAACAATAGTCACGACGTATTCAAATCAAGCAATGGTACCACATAAAACTGACAAAGGCTAATAAAGTGATCAAAAGTCCAATGCCCCCTATCCGACGCATCAAGCACCACGACTAATTGGAAAGGGTGGCCAAAGGAAACAACCAGGAAGCGCCCATTTGCCATGTGGGCTAGCTTCATTAATTTTAATTGATGTTTATGATACAAATTTGTAGAGTTCGTATTGTTAATGAAAGCTTAGGATTATTGTTGTCAGGTCTAATTTAAATGTGCTATTGTTTTTGTTTGCAACTTCTATTCGTTGTACACTTGCGATTCATTATCACAAATTCTATACATATCTATAATTTAATCAAAACAAACAACTATCATCCTTAGAATGCTTTTTAGGCTAGAACGCGAATCTGATGCAAGAACTGTGTCGACATCATTATCATCATCTTCTTCTCCATTGGAAAAGTTATGCCAGCAACTCCGTCTTACAGAGTACCTATCTACTCTAACTTTATTTAGCGAAGTACTTTGGGACCTTGCAAAGCCTGAGTTTTTAACCGACTTCCAAAAAGGAGGAGGCGCTATATAGGAGTTCGTCTGTATGTATGTTTTTGACTACAGTTTTCTTATCTTACTACTTCAAAAATAAAGCTTCAGACATTATGGTATACTCTCTAGTATATAATATGTGCCATATATATTGGCACTAAAGTGCGTTGACCTTTCAGTGGTCTAGCAGCGGTGACAAACCTTTTATGACTGTGATTATAATTAGGTTTTCTTTTTACTTAGCGGTGTGTTCTAATTTTTATTTGGCACTAAAATATCCAATGTTTTTTTTCTGAAACATGTATACATATTTATTTTAGATGGAGTCTGCATTAATATATTGGGTTTAATGTAAGATTAATGTGTGTTGGAAAATAAATAAATAAAATATATTTCATATGATTTTTTTTATATTGTTGGTACATTTAATTATATAATTGCTATCACGTAATTCTTGCCAAAATTAATTTATAAAATAAATTAATTTATTATTGCCGAAGGTGACGCATCTCTGTTGCCTGATGTAAAAACATGTTCAAGGTAAATTGACATATCTCGCATATAATTTCAGGAAGTAGTTTCGTAAGTATTATAAAAGCTGTTGTAATGGTTATTTTTATTAATTTCAAATAGAAAAATTACAAACAGAAATGTTCGTTAATAATCATTATAATATCGTTTAAAAACAAAAAAAGAACCGACTTCAATGCCGCGCTATTCATTTTCAGTACCAATTTTGAGATGTTTATCTCAATATCTCTAGAGATACTTATCAGACCTCGATAAAATTACCATGGTACCACACTTGGGATATCTTCTTTCGAACAAAAAAAGAATAATCAAAATCGGTTCATAAACGACGAAGACGAAGAAGAAAGAACCGCGAACAAACATAATATATATATATATATATATACGGTCGAATTGAGAAACCTCCTCCTTTTTTTGAAGTCGGTTAAAAATAAAGTATAACATAAAACACTCTTAGCGCATTAAAATCCCTTTTTACAATAAAAACGGATAATAAATATCGAGATCATGAAAATACGACATTTAATATATCGAATGTGTTCTAGTAATATGAAGAATTGTAATAAACATCAATGATAAATAGATATTGTTGGTTTTCATTTTGGCAAAATTTTAAGTTACACTCATTTTTTCTTAGCGGCTGACGAGAGGTCGATGCACTTTAGTGCCAATCTATATCAATATCAAGTTAGAAAATCTGTCGCCAAACATCTAATGTGTTGCGGCAGCTATCCTTGAGAGCCAGTTCCCATTCTAGACCTGGCGTGCCGTTACCATCTTCAACCGGATCATCACTAACCAACAGGTGAGATAGTGGTCAAACGCTAGCCTATAAGATATATTAAAAAAAAACACAATTACAAGCTAACATAAAAAGCACCGGCAATATCGAGACGTTGAAACTAAAAATAATGGAAAACGAATTCCTTCTGGAATTAGTTTTCCATATTAATTTTAATATTAAAATACGCAAGCTGATTTAGAAAATGAACAGGATGTTACACGTCATAGATTTATGTGGCACTGTAACTGGACTATAAAAATATTTTCTTCCTCTTAAAGCTATTGTTATTAGCTGTAAGTTGTTGGAATTTTAATTTTAATGCATGCTTCTTTTAAAACATCAATAATTTAAGTATAGCTGTTTTTATTTATTGACATGATATGATACTAAATTATGGTTCGCTATTTTTTTTTCTTTTATATTTAAACTTTCTTTTTGATACCTTTTTTTTCTTTGATCAACTATTGTCATTTCTGCAGTTTCTGACTGTTACACATATTCTATGAATCCTCTTCATCTAAATTGTATTTATTGCACTTTATTAAACAAAATTTGATACTTTGTCTTTTAAAATATGAGTTAACATTATAACTTGTCATAATAAATAATTTTCTATTCTATTCACTTGCTTTAAGTTTAGAGATTCGTGGAAACCTATTTATAATCGATTTATATTCATTCATAAGAGTCAACGACAAACTGCGATACCCACATCACGATCAAATGCGCTGATTCGATTGTCAACGATTCTATTTGGGTATTTTCCGACACACGTGATCGAAATAGAGATGTCACATGTGACGCTTATTGAAATCAACTCAATTTAGCTCTATCAGTCATATTTTGGAAGTCAGCAGTTTTAGTTTTGGATATTCGAGTTTATGTAAGTGAATTAACGTTTTATTTTTGTGAAACAAACCGGACAAGTGACAGTGAATAAATGGACGTATTCCAATAGAACGTACTTGATTTTAATTGTTATTTCTTGGGAATAAGGTCTAAAAAATAGCTTAAACAATTGCTAGTATAAAAAAGCTTAAAATACACGGCAGGTGGACAGACGGACAGCAAAATTATAATGGTTTAAGTTTTTCTTTGTAAGGCATGATACCTGTAAAAGCAGATCAAGCGCTGTTGTGAATGGCTGTATTTGTCTTACCTATAAAAAAGCATAGTTACTGCTATAAAATCACGTAAAAATCTTTTTGCAATTAATTTACTCATATACTCATTTAATGGTAAACAGGTTTACACGTTTTCATAACTGTATGTGACAAACACCAATAAGAATACTTTATTGGTAAAATCTATACACATCGATTACAATCAACACTCGATAAAAATTGATTCTTTCCGCTACTGTCTCAGCAGTATCGCTAGTTCCGCACGCACGATTCGCTCGATTGTTAACTCGATATTGTCAATTCGATTGTGACGTAATTTTTCGAGCTTTCGTGAAGTCAGGTAGCGTGACCGAGTATAATGAGTCGACGGAACAAATTGTTTTGTTGAGTTTTTGTGATGGTGTACGTTGATAATGACAAAATTACAAAATTAGAGAGTTTTCGAAATATAACGGACTTTTACTGCTTCAACTTGGAATCTTACTTACTTTGTTCATGTAAATAAAAGTACTAAACATAAAAGTACCTTTCGTTATGCCTAGTATTTAATCACATTTGTGTTAAATGGAGGCGGAAAGGGGCAAAGTAGTAGCACATAGGGGAATTTCTAGTTCTCACCTAGCTAGCGCTGTGACTGGGTGAGGTCCGTCAAGTTGGAAAATCTGTTGCCAAACACCAATCGGTCCGTTTGACAGCTGTCTTTGCGAGCCAGTTCCCATTCTAGGCTCAGCTAGCGTGCTACCACGGATTTATCTATCCTCAGTGCATGCTACCGTCCTCGGCCACAAAGTCACTGGGGTGACGGTACCAACAGGTGACGGTTGTCAGACGCTAGCATCTTAATGCTATATAACAACTTTTGTTACAAAGCATAAATTTTATCCTAATTCAAATAATATGTCCTAACATATTAGAGTTCACAAACAAAACCACATACTTTCTACAACAAATAATCGTTCAACCGAACAAATCCGAGCATCAGACAATCAAATGACATGTACGCACGAGCGAACAGATCGCGACCGATTCGGAAGTCGATACAATCGTTCGAATAGTTCTCGCTGTCACATCGATAGTCATCGATATCCGTTCTATCGATACCATCAGAGTGATTGACTGTTTAGTGTTGGGTAGTGTTATCGATGATGAAAGTAAAAGTGAAGTTTGAAGTGGACTTTTGTAGGTGTTTTCCTAAAGTAGGTATTAACATTAATAAATTAAGTTATGAACTTAATTTATTAATGTATTAAGTATATCTTGAGAATATTTGGAATTTAAAGTACATGTAAAGCAGCCAGGAGATTTTTATAATTATACCAATCAATTATCCCATTCAGCCTTAAACTAACTAACAAATACCCTCTATCGATTCTCGTCACCTTGAAGTTAGCCGTTGTCTTTGAAACACCCAATTAATTTCGAACTTTTGAAAATAGTGTTTTATTCCTTTCAGACCCTCTCCGATTACTTCATTGCCCTGAATTTTAGATCAGATCATTAGGTTTGTGCTATTTCTTAGTAAATTAATTATTTTAAAGAAACTTTGTAGCTTATTGTAATAATTAAGCTCGTCATAAGACAACAATGCGCTGCAGCACTGTCCAGCGCTCTACAGTTCCGGCATTTCTCCAATCTTGATCTTGGATTATCTCAGGGCCACGCATCGTTAGGTGGCAATGGTGAACGATAACCATCTATGGGACATGCGGGTGACGCAGTACGTAAGCTTGTGACTTTTGTGCTCTAGTACACTTAGTTTAAACGTAAAGGATTTAAGAATCCTTTTATAATCGAGTTTTGTAAGAAATGTTGAAACTTTTGTATTAAAAAGTAAATATTAACACTTTGTTGCAACCGCGTAATTAATTTATAGATTTTTTAATTTGGTAACGCGCGCTTAGTTTTCATGGAGAAAATCAAGGATCGATGTTATTTAAATCGAATTAATACCACTGCTGAACAGAAAGATGGCACTCTAGTCGTCCCGCTAAGTTTCCTAACGTCGAGTTTGAACATCGGGGCGCCACTATCGCGTGCAGTTTCGAACTACAATCGGTGCAAGAAGCAATCTAATTTTATACTAGTTAAAAAATACTGTAAGTATTCGGTGTTGTGAGCTGTGTAAATGCACAAGGACTTTCGTGCTCCCTTGGGAAGGCTCATACAGGACGGACACTGCCACTAGACCCGCGGACAAGCTCGGTGCCTATTCTGCCTATTCTCATAGCTCAGTTGATTGTTGTGGAATTTCGCGAGAAGTTTTACGCTGGTGGTATTAATTTCCATCGTTTTGTTGCTTAGTTGAACCGGCAAATTTTGGGAGCTTCCCTCGACTCGCGAGGGTGCTTAAACATGAGGGTACTTTTTTGAAGTCGCACAAAAAGAACTAAGCGATTTCTATCTGTTAATAATGTAGAACCAACCGAAGCAAATTAATTGTTTAAGTATCAACTTTTTTATGTTTTTTTTATAGGGCTAGACGTTTGAACACTATTTCGCCTGGTGGTAAACGATGTTGTTGTTGAAGATGGTAAACACGCTAGAACACTGACTCAAGGGCTGCGTGCTGCCGGATGACCGTAAGGTTATGGCGGCAGATTTTCTCCTAGGTAGTGTTATCCTACTTTTTGGTAGCAAGTCAGGCAGAACATCGATATAATATGCATATGACGATCGAAAGGTTGCGAGTTCGATCCCCACCCATTATACTAATTGACGTGAACCCACTCCAGAGACAAGCATATTTAGGTTAGTTGGAGGGGTTAACAGGACTACTAGTAATGTGCAATCCACATTGCTAGCAAGCTTTTATAAAAATAAAATACTCCTAGAGTCTGTGCAAAAAGAGAACCGTCGTAGAAATTGAGGGCGCGCGTGTTTTAATTCTAATTTACTGTTTTTGTTACGTTGAAAACATAACTCAGTCATTGCCAATACGACTAAAAATGTTTGATACCTTGGTAGGTAACTACTCTTATCACTATCGGTGGTACTAGGTAGGTATCTAGACATATATATACCTTCGTTACCTTTGAATGTTAGTTCATCTTAAAACCACGACGGTCAACTTTTTGCACAGACTCTAACCACCTGTGGAACCACTTATAGAACTCTAAAGAGTTATAGTACTGCCATGCACAATACCAAAAGCAAGCGCTGATGATTTGTGAGAGCCTGACATTGTCGCCTTTATTGCTTATACGCTACTCTAAAGGTCTTTCTTCCAACGGGTTGCGCTTATCTGATGTAACGTTGTGCACAATCTGTGGAAATGGCAAGTCTTTCTCAAATTACCTGGTGCTTATTCTGAGTGTGGATTTGCAGTCTGTTCTCGTATTTTGCTAGATATATCGTACATCGCGCGTAACCTCGTTTGAAGGAGTGTCACTGATGTGCTTTCGCCTGCTAGTTACTATTTTCAACAGACAACAAGTAACAAAATTAAAATTTTGAATAAACACCCGCGACAATATCCTTTAGAAAATTAACGTCATAACATCTATCTAAAAACCACCACTGATTAATTACGAACCGTTTAAAGACAAAATCGAACTAGTTTTGGAGAAAAATTGCAACATGGATTTGCACAAACAAATGTTTACTGCAGCGCCCCCTGGTGAGTTGACACCGTAACACCTATTAAAAAACATGCACTAATCAAACACGAACCCATAACTGAAAACTGCATCAAAATCCGACAAGTCGTTTTGAAGAAAAATGGCAACATCGATTTGCTCCAACAAATGATTACTGCAGCGCCCCCTGGTGAGTTGTCACCGTAACACCTATCTAAAAACATGCACCAATTACATCTGAACCCATAACTAAAGACTGTATCAAAATCGTACTGGTAGTTTTAAAGAAAAATGGCAACAAAAAAACATCACCCCAAACGCATATACAGTCTCTGTCCCGTCGTGGGTAAAAAGGAGGAGGTTTTCAATTCCATTGTTTTTTTTTAAATTTTTGGTACCTGAAAAAACCGTGATTTATTTTTAAACCGATTTGGGAAATTCCTTTTTTGTTTGAGAGAATAAACTTCCCGTTTGGTCCCATTGTTCAATTCATCGAGATCTATCTAGTATAGATACTATTAGCAAAAAAAAAAGAAAAATTCTTAAAATGAAAATCACAACTTCAGAATTGGTATTTTATTTTGTTAGATACTTGTTATCACTATGCACTATATATGTGAAATGTTGTATGGTAAAGAAAGTAGCAATTGTCGCTTATATTTTAACATGGTTTTGCAAAAACCACCTGCTTTTCCAGTAGATATTTTCTAGGTATTTTTACATCAAAACGTAATTTGAAATGTTATCCTTAGTGGTTTGGCTCGATTTTCTGAGAAAATGGTATATTTTCTTTAGGCTTTACCTACAAGCCTTTCTTTCCGAAATTGCCTTGTCAACCTGAAATGTAAGATAGTAGAGGTTTCATATTTCCGTATATCTTTTAATGTAAGACCCATTCAGTTTGTGTCGCCTTTTTATTGAGATAAGCAAATATTGGACTATGTTTTTAACTGACTTCACAAGAAAGGAGGAGGTTGTCAATTCGTCGGAAACTTTTTTAAAGTATATTCACCAGTTACTCATAGATGTCTGAACCGATTTGGAAAATTCTTTTTTTGTTTCAAAGGGTAACCCTTTCTAGGTGGTCCCATTTAAATTTTAACGAAATCGGTCAAATCATTTTTAATATATCAACATTCAATTTGTATTACGATGCATTTATTTACCTCGATGACATACTGGCTACTGGCTATTTTAACTAGCGCGACGTTTGAAGTCGCTTCTTTTAGTTTTTTAAACGTTCTTAAATTTTATATTCAGATAAGCAAATATTCGTCTATGTTATTGTTTTCACGTGATGAAGAGTTACAATGCGGTTTAAGATGAAAGCTGGCCTCTATTGAAGCATATTTTGTCTAGATGTTGTGAGATGAAGCTCTACATAAATACGAGAATATTGTAAAATGTTTATTGGGCTTTATGTATCAAACATTTCCTGTTTCACTTGGCCAGTTATTTTGTGTATGTTACGCGATTACTCCGTCAATTGTGCACCGATTTGAATGATTATTTTTTTAATCGGTAGGGTTCGTTTCCGAGGTGGTCCCATTGTAATTTATCGAGATATGATAAGTATCTCCAGAGATATGACGATAAACGTCTCCAATTTGCTACTGAAACTGACTCGCGGGGCATGGAAGTCGGTTGTTTTAGTTTTTAAACTATCTTAATTATTAAAGTCGAACAGACATACCCTTGTACTTGTCTCTATATTGCAAAGCCTTTCTCGTCAGCACTCGTCCCTGATTTCAAATATCTCGACACAAGCATCGCAATGCAAGACCTCATACCTTTACACGCTCGTCATACAAAAATAATAATCCCGGCCCTGATATAGTCAAAACACGATCTTCGAAGCCGTGGATTTAGTGATGTGGCTTTTAACTTACTTCAAGTATCGATAATATGATACATTACGACACTAAAAAATACATAGAGATACTGATTTGTACTTAAGGTTGCAGTTTCATTTCAATGTAGTTCTTAAGTGATTATAAATCCTGAAGATGAATAAAATCATGAGGGGTAGAATAGCTAGAAAGAGATAGATTGTGAGAAAAGTTGTACTAATGATGCAAATATAGTAATACATTATTTGATCTTTATTTTTCTTATTAATAAAAATACTTATATTTTCATTACGATGTGACTGTGTTCCAAAACATTGTTTTTAGCTTGTATCATTTATTACATCATAGTATGAGAGCATAGTTGAAAGCTCTTTCTGAACTATAAGCCATTTAGAAAACGTGAACATTTTCTCATTTATCATCGCACATATATTGCAACTTTCTACACTGCATTCACATTCCCAAGTACAAATCTTTGTTGATCCAAACCTCACACCGAATCAATTATATCGTCGAAGTAATCTAGTATCAAGAGAACGATCTCCCGCTTAAGTTCCTTAAAGTTTAAACGATACAACAATCGTGGCGTCGACGAGTCTATCGATACATCGATAGTGAACGATGACAGCCCTACGTGTCAATAGTGCGGTGGAACTGGAAAGTGATTACACGATAATGCGATAAGTTAAATTGAGTAGCTAACGCGCTGAACTGCTGTTTTAGGTTAATGTATGGAAGCGTAGTAACTAAAAATTAAACAATGACTATGTCGCTATATTTTAATAATTCATTGATTACTAAACTATACAAAATATATTTTTTAATTGCAAAATTGATAGTAGTCTCTATGAGCTTGGCGATATTGCTTTTGATAAGTAAGTAGGTTACATTACAATTAAGCTTAGATATTGGCATATTATGTATGTAAAGTTAAGATTAAAATATAGATTGGTCAAGCGTTAGACCACAATCTCACCTGATGTTAAAAGTGTCGATGTGGTCGAGGATGTAGTACACTTGGCTAGAAAATATGGTATAGACACCTATAAAAGCCACGACTATAACGTTCAGAATACTTCTAAACCAGCAGTAGTCCTACTTATGGCTCCTACATTTTGAACAATAAACGGCAACACCAAGTCCTACTTACACAGAGATAGTAAACATCGATATCCCTGACCCCTAGCCCACATCACTAGCTCGAGAGTAGTGCGGTGAAAACAGATGGCACGATAAATCCTAGTGTAGAATGCGAACGTGTTTATTTATTTACGTGGCTTGTATGACAATGGGGAAAAGTTTATTTACTAAACCAAAACCACAATGTGGTTGTTGAAACACTAGAGGGCTGTGATTGTAATTAATTTACAGTCGGCAGCAATATTATAATTAAAACATAAATATTTAGAGTAGCGGTAGATAATATTTTTGGTTGTGATTTTATTGTTGATTTTTAACAATGGAAAGTTAGCTACAAAACAATATTGTAATCATTTTTAGGGTTCCGTACCTCAAAGAGAAAAAGGAACCTTTAATGAATGACTTTGTTGTCCGTCTGTCTGTCCCTCTTTCTGTCTATCCTTCAATCCTTTTTCTCAGAAACGCGTAGATATATAAAGTTAAAACTTATAACAAATATGAACAAATACTCGGATCTACGGTTCTTTCATCTGAAAAAAAAATTAAACTTGTATGGCGACGCCACAGTTTTACAATCATACAGTTGCGAATCGCCTTTGATGTTGGACGAGACTGCCGCCTAAGTAGGTAGTACTTACGCTAGCAGCCGCAAATGTGCAAAGGTTGTCAAAAAAAATTGTAGGAGGAGACAAAAATTGTTATTGATTTGTTATATGATTGTAAAATTGTGACTCTGGTTCACACAAGATCATAGCGACGTGATGCGTATGTAGTATGTACTTACAAACCTTAATGTATATAGAAGATTATTATATTGCCTTCATACCAAATACCTATAAATGATGCCGATAGTAATTTTTTTCAAAAAGCTTCTTGATTCTTTAACCTCAACTCAATTTTACTAAATACGTCCGGTATGGGTAATTATTAATTTATAAAAAATAAATATTTATATTACATCGTATTAATTTAAGAAATGAAATCGTAAATCCTTGTTGTATTTTGCAGTCGGAACATACATACATAGAACTAACGTCCACTAATAAAACTCGTAACTAAAACTCGCTCGTGCATTAACACGTTCACGGCGTCGCTCGTGCGATCCCACAAACTAAGCGAGATTGCGGGACGCGGTACTACGCGCCGCCCGCCTCCTCGCGAGTACCCCGCCGTTGCTCTGCGCAAGTACATTCGATTCCAAACTGTATGATTGTAAAACTGTGGCGACGCCATCAAAAAATATGACCGTTTATGTCGCAATTTTCGCATATTTTGCGATTTCACAGGGGAATTGAAATCTATAGGGTAATTACTTCCCGTTGACCTAGAGTCATGAAATTTGGCAAGAAGCAAGGTCTTGCAGCACTTACCTATATAGGGAAAAATCTGAAAACCGTAAACAGAGAAGAATAGAAATAAATCTTACCGGTTGGTGCATTAACCGTGTCTATATGCTTCTGTCTAGGGAGGAACTAGGAACTGCAAAGTTAAGTTTGTCCTTTAGCCAAGTTAAAAATGTTTTTACGGAAGCCTCGGTGCGCGAATCCAACTCGCACTTGGCCGCAAAATTCAATTCGCAAAATTTAGGATAGTAGCGCTCTGTAGAGTCAAGTACAACGCCTCGGCTCACTGTGGTCTTTACCCTTCCGTAAGCACTATTACGTAGCGTTACTTAACATCAGGTGAGATTGTGGTAAGTTTTTTGTCTGTCCCACATAAGAAAGAGGGAAAAACTTACGCCAGACACGTTATAACAATTTTTTACTATAATTTTCTTTATTCGTACTCCGTCACAAAATTCTGTTATACCAAGGTGAAATTTGATTAAAATTTCATCCAGTAGAGCCCAACTTTGTAGATAAAACTTGTAGATAACTTGTAGAACTATGTATTTTAAAAACAAAGATGCGATTTGGAAAATCTCAGTGGACTGGAACTGGAGCTACAGCCAAAACAAGGTTCTAATATAATTATGAAGCTAGAATTATTACCAAAACTGTCTATTGCTTGGTTGTACCCCTCGATAAAAGAGAGGTTATAGATTTAAAATCTGGAATTTAACGTGACTTCGATCGACATATGTTTCGACCTCAGCCGGAGGCCTTTTTTAGGATTTCGAGTGCGGGGCGCTCGCCGACAGTCAGTAGTACGTTAAATTCCCGATTATAATTATACAATTATAATTTAAGATCGTTAAAAAAACTAAAAGAACCAACTTCAAACGTCGCGCTAGTCAAAGTAGCCAGTGGACGTAGTAACTATTACGTAATCTGTGCCAGTAGTCAGTAGTAAGTCGTCGAGATAAGTGAATGCGTCGTAATACAAATGTTGATATATTAAAAACGGCTCGGCCAATTTTATTGAAATTTAAATGAGACCACCTGGGAAGGGTACCCTTTAAAACAAAAAAAGAATTTTCCAAATCGGTTCAGGCATCTTCGAGTAACCGGTGAACATACATAAAAAAAAAGGTTCCGACGAATTGAGAATCTCCTCCTTTTTTGTGAAGTTAATTTAAAAATGAACGTGAGTTTTTAACTGACTTCACCAAAAAGAAGGAGGTTCTCAATTCGTCTGTATGTTTTTTTTTGTGTGTATGTTACGCGAGTACTCCGTCAATTCTGAACCGATTCGAATGATTATTTTTGTAATCAGTAGGGTACGTTTCCGAAGTGGTCCCATTGTAATTTCATCTAGATCTGATAAGTATCTCCAGAGATATGACGACAAAAATCTCAAACTTGCTACTGAAATTGACTCGCGGGGCATTGAAGTCGGTTGTTTTAGTTTTTAAACTATCTTAATTATTATAATAAAATAAGAGAGTTGTCGTATATTTTGATATATAAGTTTGTATATGTGTATCTGTGTTTCTGTGTATGTGTGTGTCTGTCTGTGGCATCGTAACACCCAAACGGATGAACCGATTTTGATTTAGTTTTTTTTTTGTTACGGTATGATTTGCCATTGTGAAAATGACCACGTCTGTTCTCATTTGCGGAATAACCAGTATAACACTCGTACACAGAATTTGTTACAAACTTTTTATAAGCAATATGAAACGTGACTGGGTCGACTCAATGACGCCTGTTACGCGAATTTATAGCGGAAAAGTTTCAATGATATCTAGTGTAAATTTCAATTACATTAGACACGGAAATATTTAGATTAGATATAAATATTTAGATACATTTCGGAGAGTGTGCCATCCAATTGCACGAATTTGTCCCACCATCGCCCTTCTTCTATCGGACAACCAGACGTACCGATGTGCGCCATCGCTTTATGGTGGACATTCCATCTACCCTCACAAAACGTTTCGCTTCATCATTTATCATACGTACTGCCAAGGAATGGAATTCCTTGCCGGTGTCTGTGTTTCCCAGTAACTATAACCCGGGGGTCTTCAAATCGCGAGTGAACAGATATCTTCTAGGTAAGCGTGCTTATCGTAACTTAACATCAGGTGAGATAGTAGTCAAACGCTTACCTACCGATCTAGTATTTAAATAAAATATTTTTAAGTGAAAAGTGTTAAAACGCTGCTACGGGCAGGTGGAAATATCCACCATGTATTGATGCCGTTTATTGGTTTGTCTTGTTGACTGAAATCATCACTACTGCTGACTGATAAGCTAGTGGTGCATTTACCTAAAAATGCTCATAATACTTTCAAATTAGCTTAGCCATTATCATGCCGAATTTTGGACAGATGATTGGCGTCTTGTCATCAGTCATGCTGGATTCGGGTTGTAATGATAGGTACAAGCAAGCTTCATAAATTATTAACATCAGGGCCCTTGTCTCGTCTATCCCTTTTCAACAATTGAATATTCAATTCCCTTGCGATCACGTATTCTCAATGAATAAATTTAATCCACTCGGAATACCAATAAAATTCGAATAAATCTAAAACAGCGTAAATGTAAAATGTAGATGATAAATTTTGAATGCACTTAATTTAAGAGGGATCGTGGCGTGCACTTTTTCATACAAATGTATTCCCCCGTTTTTTCCCTGGAAAATGCTTCAAGAGCAAAATGTGTTTTTACAAAATATCAAGGTTTTCCGCCTGGGGCGGTACCACCACTTTGCCTATTAATTTTCAGCCGTGATTGTAGTGGTAGGACTTCTTCTAGTCCGCCTGAGGCGGTACCACCACTTTGCCAATTAATTTTCAGCCGTGAAATAGGAATGTTTTTCGGTTGAAATGGCAATGTGTCCAGTGAAATTACAGGGCATGTGAGACTCAACATCTTTATGCCTCAAGGTAAGCGCAGGCGCAGTGCAGTATTCTGTACTGCGAGAACTTTACATGCCGCTGTATCTGTCATAGGTAGACGCCATCGCTTACCATCAGGCGAGCGTCGTGCTTGTCCTGTTACCTTTTACCATAAAAAAGGTCTGCTGTAGCTACGCCCCAATCATATGCTTTTTTTGACCAATCAATTGCAAATAGAAATATAAGCCTTATAATCTTTCTTTTCACATTTTTAAAGGGTCATATTTCTATTTGCAATTGGTTGGTCAAAAAAAGCAAATGATACTGGGCGTAGCTACAGCAGACCTTAATTTTTTGTTGAAACAAATTTTGCTCTAGAAGCATTTTACAGCGAGGAAACGGGGGAATACATTTGTATGAAGAGTGCACCCCGCGTTCGCTCTTAACATTTTTTAAATATCTTATAGGCTAGCGCTTCACCATTACGACTGTTGGTAAACGATGATGTGTAATCGAAGATGGTAAACATGCTGAGCTTAGAATACTCAGAATCTCAAGGGTTGTGTGCTGCTGGAACACCATAAGGTTATGGCTGCAGATATTCTCCTAGATGGTGACTTAATCTACTTTTTGGCAGCAACTCAGGCGGAATAGCAAGATAATGGTCACGCCAGCATAACAGATATTAAAACAATTTTACAAACAAAGACAATTTGCATATTTAAGACCTACAGTGCGTAGTTCCTAATCAATTAAAATATGCAACTCACGCAAAAACGATTTATCTAAATGTATACCTTTAACCACCAAATTAAACACTAGATTTCAATTAGAAAGCAACACAAATTAACTCACACTTTAAATAATTAAGAGTCAATGACTTGCCAGTTGCTGGCCGGTTCATTCATAGTAAGTGGTCGAGGACGAGTCGAGAATCAAGAAGGAGCTTGAATGAACTTTATTTTATTTTTTTATATTTTACTAGCTGTGCCCGCGTCTTCGTCCGCGTGGAATAGTGTCTTTGGGTAGCATTTTTAAATATTTAGGCTAATTATTTTACAAATAAGACACATGCGTATCCCACCTACACCGCACTGTACGACGCTGCGCAAATCCCCCTGCCCTCTCCCTCCCCTATCCCTCGCCCTTCCTCTCCCCTCTCCCTCTCTCTTCCCTCCACCTCCTTTCTCCTCACTTCCCTCTCCCCCTCCCCTTTCTCCACTTACCCTCCCCTCTCTCTTCCCCCCACTTCCCCCTCCCCTTCCCGTCTCTTTTTCCCCCATTTCCCTCCCCTCACTTCCCTCTCCTCTCCCCTTTCATACTTATCAGACCTCGATAAAATTACCATGGTACCACACTTGAGATATCTCCTTTGCAACAAAAAAAATATCAAAAACGGTTAATAAACGACGTAGTTGGGTAAAGCCAAAATTTTATCACTAGTAACATAAAAGTAACAGAATAGTAACGTTAATACTTTTACGTTACTGTAACGTAAAAGTGTTATAAGACTGCATACACAATTAATGAGATTACGCAAATGGCAGGCTATTCTTATAAGTTAAAATAAAACTAAGTAGAATGTATCATTCAGAAGTTTAATGAAATTAACTTTTACTATCCCAAATAAACTGGATGTTAAATAAACTGAAGGAAATTAGTTAATTTCTTTAACATTCACCTCATTTGGGAAAGTAACATACCCATTACAATCTGCATCTGCGTAAGGTAAGAACATCACAATATCTTCTTCAGAAATAATGGATATATCGTTTTCTACTAATTAAAACTTTTTTTGTCTCCTTTCAATGATTTAAAACCTTCACCACCTAGGAATTTATATGAATATAATATATAATGAATATAATATATAATGAATATAATAGGAATTCATCACCTAGGAATCAATGCCGCAGGATACTAAAGCCAATCCATTCACCCTTCACCACCGGTATACACCTACCTTTATAATGCTTTTACGTTACGTAACATAAACTTGTAAAAGGGGTAACGTAAGAGTAACAGAAAAGTAACAGAAAAGTAACGGAAAAGTAACAGAAAAAGCATCTGTCTACAGCTTTACCATAATTTATAAGAAAGTGGAAAGGAATTGTTAGCTGCGGCTATGTTCACAATAATCTTACGTTCTCAAAAGTTAATCTTACATAAACAAGTAGAAAAATAACTTGAACATACCTTGTAAATCACAGACCTACAAGTTCATTAATTGCATCTAGATGACGCTGGAGGCACAGTTCTCATTTTTAACCGACTTCACAAGAAGGAGGAGGTTCTCAATTCGTCGGAACCTTTTTTATATTTTTTATGTATGTTCACCAATTACTTGATGATGCCTAAACCGATTTCGAAAATATTTTTTTGTTTCAAAGGGTACCCTTCCCAGATGGTCCCATTTAAATTTGAACAAAATCAGCCGAGCCGTTTTTAATATATCAACATTTATATTACGACCACAGAAATAGGAATAATAAGGTAGATTACGACGCATTTACATATCTTGACGACTTACTACTCACTTCTGGCACAGATTATTTATTAGTACTACGTCTACTGGCTACTTTGAGTAGCGCGACGTTTGAAGTCGGTTCTTTTAGTTTTTTAAATAAAATGTAAAACATCCTGCATAGCGCAAAACGATATTTTGCTGCACTTGGTAGGTCACTAAACATCTTAGAATTAAACTATTTACATAAAATTTCGTTTTTTTTTTACATCAAACTGGGTAGCACTTCAGTGATGATGCGGTCGATGGAGCGTGCTTACCCAGAAGATACTTATTCACTCGCGATTTGAAGACCCCTATATTGTATTTAGCCGGAAACAGCCTCAAATTTTTTTATAATATTAGTAGAATTTTTATGTTGACCTAGCTAAACAACACCTACTATCCATTCTCATATTAAAAAAAAAAAAACGTTTGTAACTCTGTCACTATGTCTGTTTGTTACCTGATCACACCTAAACGAACGATCCGACGATCCCGTCCAGTTGAAGACCCTTATATTATTGTAGGACAACTATTAACATTTTTTTATTTTTCTTATTTTATTATTAACCTATTAACTAATATTTACTGAGATAAACTTTTATATAATTAATTATTAATTAATGAGCTTGTTATAAGCATTTGTTTTGAAAACTTAAGAAAGAATTATTATTCTATTAATTTATACTTAATTTTTTTTTTTTTTTTTAATTAAAAAAATCTTTAATCCTATATAAAATTATAAAAAATTTACACCGATTAACAAGGAGATACTTAATAGCTTGAGGATGAACATGGGCTACTAAATTCTTGGTGTGCGTGAACGAAGTCGCGGGTATCAGCTAGTACAGTATATTATTTCAAGTTAGGTACAGTTCATGCAGCTATATTCATTGACACGGATCCACAGATAACCCTTGACGTTGTATTATTAGAACTCTCAGATGGCCAATGGTACGTAGTACTATTAAGTATTCTGTGCCATTGGTAAAGGCAATTATCTTTATAACTACTGACAGCAAAGGTCTCCGTTTCAGCTCGGTGTACGAATAAAAACTTCTAACTACACCTTGCGAATTGAAATCAATCCAGCCTACTTTAGCTTAAAACCAGACATCTTTGTGTCTCCAGGTAACAGGCGTAGTGCTGTGACATGCTTTATGAAACTGTATCTGTAATAGGTAGACGTCATCGCTAACCATTAGGCGAGCGTCGTGCTTGTCCTATTACCGTAAATCATAATAATTAAGATAGTTTAAAAACTAAAACAACAGACTTCGATGCCCATCGAGTCAATTTCAGTAGCAAGTGCGAGTCGTTTATCGTCATGTCTCTGGAAATACTTATCAGATCTCAATGAAATTACAATGGGACCACCTCGAAAATGTACCCTACCGATTACAAAAATAATCATTTGAATCCGTTCACAATTGACGGAGTAATCGCGTAACATACACACAAAAAAACATACAGACGAATTGAGAACCTCTCTCTTTTTGGAAGTCGCTTGAAAAAACCTTTACTACAGCTTTATTGACAGGCGTTCACATCGCACCTAATAAGCTATATAAAAAAATAAATCCTCCATTTGCGCAGTCGGGTAACAAATCAAAATTCGGCAGATTAAATTAGTCTCAGCATTAAAACAACAATGCAGTTGATTAGTGTATTCCATTCTCACAAACACAGACAACCTCCGGAGTAAAAGTCTGCATACACAATATTCTTAATTAATTATTGCTCAGCTGAACTTTATGATTTAATTTGCCCCCAGTAATACCCTGGCAGGCTAGAACTAATTCCGCGGGATGGTAGCGTAGGCGCTTGATATTTAGCTGTAAAGTAAACCGTTTTATCGTGCTGGTTAGACGAGATGAGTTTATGTATATCTAAGTTACTGCTTCTCGTTCGCTTTGTAGTGGTGGGACCACTACTGCGAACTACCACCACAGTGCCAATGAATTCAGTCGTGAAATAGGAATGTTTTTCAGTTTCAATGGCAATGTGTCCAGTGAAATTATAGAGCATGTTTATGTCTATAGGTAACAGGCGCTGTGCAGTGAGAAAGCAAAATTCTGGATAGACAGAATTGGGCATGCCGCTGTATCTGTATTAGGTAGACGTGTCATCGCTTACCATCAGACGAGCGTCGTGCTTGTCCTGCTACCAAATATCATAAAAAAAACACCCGTAGGTATACACAAACAACACAACACAACAGTACACGTGAACGCATAGGGTCATTTAAATCAAAAAGTACATCATTGACATTTACTTGTGTCAAATCTACCGCTGTTTATGAAAACCTTCATAAAACGGGTTACTCCCTTAAATAGTAGGTACCACACATAGTAAATTAATTACTTACTAGTCACACAACAAAGCAGAAATGGACGTGTTTATAGCATTAACTTTTTTGTTATTTATTTTTGCCGACTTCAAAAAGGAGGAGGTTCTCAGTTTGTTTGTATTAAGTTTTTTTTTAGTATGTTATATTTTATTCGAAAGAATTTACTGCTGAGGTGCTATGTGGAGATGGACACCTCAAACTTATACAACAATTGTTAACATAAACAAGTCCATCTATGGCTCGCCAGTATCGATATCGATAATTGTATCGACACCATCCCATCACTACCGTCTACTATTTACCAATGTCGAGACGGCCAGTCGTCGTGTAAAAACCGCAAAATCTCGCGTCATGCAGTCTGCGAACCAAGTCGGTGGCATTGCAATCCAAACAAAAACTAATAACGTTTCACTTACAAGCAAATCATACAAAAATCAACCTTATCACCGAGCAGCAAGTTACAAACCACTAGAAAAAAAACAATTAGCAGACACGCAAATCTCTGCCTTATGGTAATTACAATATTGCCGGGAAAAAAAGCAAAAGTGGTTAAAGTACACGCAAATATAGAATTTGCCGTGAAGTAAATAGCACATAGTATTGAGTGACAAATATATTTAATATTTGCGGTTGTTGAGAAAACTGACATGGCCATAGATGGACTTGGTTATGATAACATTTGTCATGGTTTTACAACGTTGCTTTATTTGCAATGGAAATAAAACTAGTTATTTCAACTTGTTACAGAAACAACTTTAAGATATGTAAGACTGATTGCAAAATAATAAAAATTACTTAATATATGGTTTTCCTTTCATTTCAAAATATTTTTGCGTCACATTGCCTTTCAGAATATTAAGATGGGTTCTTTAGAAAATTGTTTACGCCAATTGATTTTAATAAGATTAAATTACATATCTTTCTCGAGACCAAGGAAGCATAGAATACAATTTAGTTAGACCCGTGTAATTAAATTTCATAGGTCAAAATCACGGTAACTACATTCCACTATTTACTGAAACAGGAGGTTAAACAAATACCCCTTTGAACGTAAATACGTATAATACGAAATTAGCAAACAATCCCAAATGCTCAACAAGCGAGCGTATCTTTTTGATATGATGTGAATTTATTATACTTTCTTTTTTAGGGTTCCGTACCCAAAGGGTAAAACGGGACCCTAAAAAACTACTAAGACTCCGCTGTCCGTCTGTCTGTCTGTCTGTCCGTCTGTCACCAGGCTGTATCTCATGAACCGTGATAGTTAGACAATTGACATTTTCACAGATGATGTATTTCTGTTGCCGCTATAACAACAAATACTAAAAACAGAATGAAGTTAAAAATAATAGAGGGTCCCCATACAAGAAACGTGTTTTTTTAGGCGTTTCACGCCATCTATGAACGCTTAGTTAGGTAAACGTCCCATAGATGGCGTTATATTGAAATGTCTATCCCTAACACCTTTGTTAGACGTTAGATGGCGTTATAAGAAATAAAATGTTTATTTATTGCTGGCGAAAAATGATAGTGGTATTTTTTGCTCGATCTTATAAAATACTGTAGTGTGTTACGGAACCCTATTAGTGCGAGTCCGACTTGCTACTGGCCAGTTTATCTTTACCTGCATTTACTTAATTTAATATCAAAACTGCATCAACTTTATATTAACACTTTTGCTGATATTTACAAGCAAACATTTTAAACCAAGTGGAGCTTCGACATTAGCAAAGCAGTGGGCAGTGACAGGAAAAGAAAAGCCGAAGATCGGGCTCAGTGGCGTATCTTTGGAGAGGCCTACGTCCAGCAGTGGACTGACACCGGCTGATGATGATGATGATGACACATGTTAAATAATATTATATTTATACTGAAAAATTGTAATGTAGTTAGTGTAGTGTAAGTAATTTGAATCTATTTATTATTCTTATGAGTAGTACCTATAGCATCGGTTTGGCTTAAGTAAAGCTTGTTGATAAATAATTGATATGAAACTGCACAATTTAAAAACGCTTGAAGGATGCTGCTTCGACAAAATTGGTAAATCGTTAAATAGTCAATCAGGCTAATCATGTGGAAATAATTATTAGTAAATAAATGGTGGAAATAGTTGGTAACTACTAGTTCAATGCCACTGAGCTTGATCATCAGCTCTTTGTTTTCAGCCGCTGCCAACTAGCTTGCGTATATCATCGCTCCAACTAGCAGGAAGGCGCCTTGCATTGCGTTTACTGAGCCGCGGTAACTACTCAGTGGTGTGCCATAGGCCTATGTCCAACAGTGGACAAACATTAAAAAAGAAATACAATCAAATTAGGATTCTCCTCCTCTTTTGAAGTCAGTAGAAAATATAATATCAGGCACTAAAGCAGTAATACTAAATAGAATAAACAAAACTAACTGAAGACATTAGAAATAATCTACCAACATGATATTTTAAAACCCTTTATCACACGCGCACTTGTAAGAATTGTAAGTATGCTACCTATGCCAAGAAAAATATCACTTAACTCCCTCCATAAGTTATTGAGATCATATCTATATAATTGCATATTATTAATTTTGAGTAACGTGTGTATGACGTCATAAATTTATGTTTTTGCTGTACGAAACCAGTAATCAGCTACAGGTTTATGTAAGAAATATTTGACGTCTTTTTTGTTTGATGATTTATGTATTGATAGCTCCATGAATATGGTCAATAATTTTGGCCAACAAATATCAGGTGAATTTGTAAAAATTCAGATATTTCAGAATAAAAAATCTTGACTGTACCACTTCACATACTCATACACCTGGAGTTGTAGAGGAAGAAGACCTCAGAGGTAATTTACCTTTAAAATGGTCTTAATGGTCGAATAGTTGTTAGTAAAAGGTAACTTATTGTGTGTATTAATGCTTTAATAAACAAAAGTCACATTTGGCTTGGTTTGACAAAGTATGAGCATTCTATATATAAAATGTTCATTCTTGCAAAACTATTTCAAATGGGTTCTAAGTTGTCCATCTTAAAAGGAAAATGGAAGTCGTAAAGCACCCTTTTAAAGCCAATTTCTCTGTTACGACTGCATTCTATGAGTGAACGTTAGATCTTATCTTGGTAAAGGGATGCAGTCCGGTTAGAGCTTCCGATTGCATATCTATAATTGATTTAAGTGCATATTAACGGAAACTGTACTTTTTTTTATGTGGTTGTGTGTGTGGTTTTAATTATTTTATTTTCATGGATATTTTATTATCTAACGGTCGCCATCTTGCGTTATTTTGACAGGTTTACCTGCGGTGCGAGGAAGGATATCGGCAAACGCTCCGTACTCAATATCTTAAAGAATCTGAATCAATGAGGCGTTTAATAGAAAACTTAGCACAGACTAGAAATAAACTCAGGCCCCTTAACCATAAAAATTATTGTTTCCGTCAAAACTGCGATGACAGTGACAGAGAAATCAGTACATTTCTAGGCTACAGAGTTTTTAGGGTTCCGTAGCCGAATGGCAAAAAACGGAACCCTTATAGATTTGCCATGTCTGTCTGTCTGCCTGTCCGTCCGTCCGTATGTCACAGTCATTTTATTCCGAAACTATTAAGATTTCAGAATTGAAACTTGGTAGGTAGATTTATTCTGTGAACCGCTTTTCGATTTTTATACAAAAATAAAAAATATAAATGTTTTAGGGGGGGCATCCCATACATGGAACTGAAACAAAAAAAAAATTTTTTTGTTCAAACCTATACGTGTGGCGTGGGGTGTCTATGGATATGTCTTTAAAAATGACATTGAGGTTCCGAAAATCATTTTTTGTCAAAGTCAATCATTTAAAAGATAGGCGCGTCTAAACTGGTAAAATGTGTGGCCTTGGCCAGTTTTATTTGATAACGCCTCATTGTCGATCGCTGTCGACATTATTGATTGGATCGCATGGTACCAAAGACTGTTCGTTTGATACACATAAGATACGATTCACGAGATTACGTGAAAAGAGTTCCCCAGGGACTCACATTAGAACCTATGATTTACATAGTGTCACGAATAAAATTAAAAATTACCGTGCGTATGTGACTGTTCTTACTAACTCCTGATTTTAGTGACTCCTGAAGATTAATTACCTGAAACAAACAATATAGGTAATGAGTATTAAGCCAGATAAATTTCATAATGTTCCTTGCAAATTTTAAAAGGTATTTTACTTTATTTTCTTTTCATTATACATAAAAATCTAACTCAATAAAGTCGTAAATGAAGCTCGCTTGCCTAGAAGATATATATTTACTTATTTTTACCCGACTACATAACAGGAGGCTTATGATTTTGACCGGTGTCAAGTGCCAGCTACTACTCTCAAGTTGTAAAATCTGCCAGCAAACATCTAATGTGTTCGGGCAGCCGTTCTTGAAAGCCAGTTCCTATTCTAGGCCTAGAGTGCAACCATCCTCGACCGCATCATCACTTACCAAGAAAAAATCTCAATTTTCTGTGCTTTTACCACGCAAATAATTACATTGTAGTTAAGCGCTTGTCTTTATCTTACAAATAACATTTTAACCTACTTATTGCAGAAATATCTATTATTAAATGTTGCACTAACATAATGGCTTTAGCATCATTATCGAAATATTTATCTTTATCTTTATCTTAACGAGTTTTGATCTCGGTGACCGTAAAATGATTAATGACATGTAAATACGCCATTATAACTGCTTAATTACGATAATCCTTATCGATTACTCATTTAAGTTTATGTTTACAACATAAGTAACTTTTTTAGAGAGTAAAATTATAAATATTAAAGAATATAAATCAATCCAGACTAATATTATAAAAACGTTTGTAACTCTGTCTATTTATTACCTAATCACGCCTAAACGGACGATCCGATCTTACTGAAATAACAAGGAGATACTTTTAATTGTATCCTTTAATTAAATCTATAGGAAGATACTTTATATCATGAGGATGAACAAAGGCTAGAAAATTCTTGGTGTAAAAATAGAGTATCTACAAAATTCTTGCATCACTAACTTGGAACCCAGTAATAAGCAAATATTCGAATTGAAAATCAAAGCAGCAAAAATCTGCCGATATTGTCAGTGTTGTGTGTCGCAATGGCAACTCTGAAAAAATTAAAAATAAATTGAGGGTAGTTTCCAACGAACTCTCCTATAAATAGCAGTGCTGTCACTCACAACATTCAGTCGTCTCGTGACCACGATCAATGCAACTTGGTCGAAACGTCGAGTTAAATAAAATTAATGTTTTAGGCGCGATAAGTCTCGTATTTTCATATTTATAACCATATCTACAAAATTTTAAGATGACGAAGCAAGTACATCTGATTCTAGCATCGCGGAAAATATCGCTAGCGCAATGCAAGATCTCATACATTTAGGCTTAGACCAAATAATAAGTCAAGACCTCTCCCACCACAGAACAACGCACTGAAGCCGGTTTCGTAAGCATGTAAGTGTTGCCGTGCAGTAAGAACTTTGTGATGATGTGATGAAAATGTGTTTCCATCCTTTTTACAAAAACGACTTCACAAAAAAAGGAGCAGGTTATCAATTTGACGGTTTTTTTATGTATGTTACCTGAGAAGTCCGTATTTTTGTTTAAGAAATTATGCCTCCCGTTTGATCCCATTCAAATTTTATCGAATCTGATAATCCTCTTCGGATATGTATGGAGATAAACAATATAAACAAAATTGTATTTCTTGATGACATGATTATGACTACTACTACTTTGACTATCGCGGCATGTGAAGTCGGTTTTTTCGTTTTATACGATCATAAATTATTCTTTCTCGATGGTTGGTTTTTACATCCTTTCACAAAAGAATTGGGCAATTTTTTCTTTAAAAATTGCTAATTATTATAGTGTTCCCCTCCGCGTGCCTGACAAGGGAAGGCGTAGTTTCATATGTATGTGTCCGCCTGGCCAGCTACCACCCTCAAGTTAGAAAATCTGTCGCCAAAACATGTAATGTGTTCCGGCAGCTATCCGTGAGAGCCAGTTCCCATTCTATGCCTAGCGTGCTTACCATCTTCGACCGCATCATCACTTACCAACAGGTGAGATAGTGGTCAAACGCTTGCCTATAAGATTTTTTTTTTTAAAATGTACGTGTAACTGTGTGTGTACACGGCGAGGCGTAGTTTAACCGGCCTCAGTGAGTTGTTCGGCGGGCCTCCTTCTTGACTTCTTATTTGATCTGAGCATTTAGGAAATATTTACAAGGAGAACTGTTCAACCTACTCCAGCGCCATCTATAGCTTTTATACTAAGTTAAGTTATATATAGTTAAGATATGTATAATTGGATAGATAGATGGATGTTTGTTGCTCTTTCACGCAAAAACGGCTGAACGGTTATGGATTAAATTTGACATACAGATACATTTTAACCTGGATTAACACATAGGATACTTTTAAACACAGGCAAAGTAGAGGGGGCGCTACCAGTAGGTATCATAAAGTTAGCAGTGAATATTGTAACTGTAGCTAGCAGTATTGCAAGTTACCTTAAATTAGTTTAGTTAAGCTTCCTGCAGATTCTGCAAAGGTCGGTCGGGTTATCTAGGTTAACCTAATAGACAAAGCTCTTTAGGTAGCCGATAGCATGCTCGGTGAAGCTAGGTAATTATATTAAAGTGTTTAGATAGTAATTGACAAGATAGTGGAGGCAAATTGCTCGCTTAATAAAGTAAACTATTTTGAGTATAAAACGTATCGCCTCTTTAATATAAAAAGTCAAGTAAAAGCATTTATTCAAATTAAAAATTTGCACTTACACACGTCAAATTACATTAAACAGATCATATTCAATAAAAAATATTATAGATATAACAGAAACATTACTTATTGCTTTGAATTTACAAAAAAAAAAAACAAAGGTATTGAGCCATTCAGCTTTTATCTAGACGTCGAACGTCACACTTAAAACACATGTTTAATTCCCCTGATTAATGTAGGGTTGCCAAGCGTACTATTACGTGCACCCGCAATTATAATAAAAATAAAAAATATATAAATTATTGAGACCACAACAGTGCCAACCGTGCTTTTAGAATAGTTCAAATCATGAGTTAATTGGTATCTTCTAGGTAAGCGCGCTACATCATCGATCATATCGTCACTTAAGAATTTAAAATCTTAAGATAAGGTGAGATGGTGCTCAGGCAATAGTCTAAAGAAAGTTCAAACCTAGAACTTAGTACTGAAAGTGACTAGAGCAGCATTTAAAATCAACTTTTTTGTAAGTTTTTCTTAACGATCTTCAATTATTATTGCATAATGTAGTATCTTAATAACTTTATCCTTCCGCATGAAACCGGAACAATTATTATAGATCGACAATATCGACATCAGGTCAATTCAGTTTCACACATCTTAAATCTCAAATATTAAAGAAAATAAACCTTAAGTTACCCTTTCCTACCATAGAACAGAAGTTACGACCAAAAATATAAATACAGCACCCGTATATCTTAATCTAAGTCGACACAGCTGTCTGTCCCAAAAACCAAAATGCGTTGCAGCTAAATAATCTACTGTCAATTACAATCTACTTGCTACCTTATACGGAAAATATCGTAAGACTAAGAACACATAATGCCGAACTTTGCTTGACAGGACACACCTGAGCGACCGGCGGAAACGCAGTTGAAAAGGGCAAGCTTTATCAACGTCAAGCTATTGAAGACAAATGTATAGGTGACAAGTAAAATAGTGGTTGTGCAATAACATATACATACCCACCAATTAACACCATCAACACCAAAGAAATAAATTCGAAAGTCAGTGTGTATATTTGTTTGTTTGTTACCTTTTCACGGTCAAACGACGACTTGATTGGTCTGAACGTTTGTATTAGACAACCAAAATGGTAAGACATAGGATGCTTTATAATTCCACAGAATACTTAATAGTGCTACGTAATAATGCAGGCAAAGCCGCTGAGTGCAGCTATAAACGAGTGAACTGTATCTTTGCATAAAATATGTTTTATCCAAATAATTAGGTAGGTACGTAAAAGTAAATATTATAAATAAGACGACGACTCTAACTTCATACGCGTTGTTTCAATTTCGAATAAGAATTTTCATTTCATAGCAACTTAAAATAAAATATGAAATAGTTAATAATTGCCCTTCTTTTATTGTAAAGCAAAGAGCATGGTACAAATTTATCTGCAATATAATCATTTCAGACAGGGTTAAGTATTTGAAATGTTAAACGTAAAAACAGCGATGCTTTCAAACACTACTACAGCTTTACCAGTCAACAGATTGCGCAGGTATGTCCAAACCCTTATCTGGGCTAACAAGCCGAGATTCCAACGGTCCTATATCAACCATTTCAACACATAATGACTCAAATTAATGATCAGGTTACGATTTAATGACGAAATGAATTAAAGATACGATGACAGACCGGTCAACTGTCAATCATTGGTAAAATTGTTCTTATATGGGAGCGGAAAATTCAATGGTTCACACGTTTCTGGGACTTGTTAATGCTTGACAGTTTAACGGTGATATTGGTTTGTTGATGACATTATAAATGACAGGAACAAAGATCTGATGTCTTTATAGTTTGAGTAGTGATTTGTGGTTGTCGTATCCGGTTAGGTTTGTTCTTTTTATGATCTAAAATTCGATATGCTTGCTTATGGAAATGTTATTTTTTTTATCTCTTTCTAAAAATAATGTGCTTACATTTGATCAGTTATTAATACATTATGACATGTTTTTTGTATACAATTTTTTATTCCTTTATTAAATTCAGCATAAATAAAGATAATTATTCAGTCACAGCAAATTAGGAAACAATTAGGTAATGAATAAGTTTTCTCCCGTAATCGCGAAACCCCAATTATCCGTGCTAGTGAACATTTTTGTTATTGTGTGCGCGCGAAGTGAGATACGAGAGTGACAGAAAAAGTTATACTTACTACGTAACTTGTTAGTGCGTCCATATATTGTGTGGTAAGTTGGTATATCTAATATCTTATAAAAAAAATATTACATTTCTGGAAATGAGTTTACGCATTTGCTATTATATTAGGATTTGATATTCTAATTGGGGTGTCCGAGGTCTTGCGCTTATTATAATAATAATAATAATGATTTATTTCAGGCAAAAAAACCCATAGGTATATACATAGTTGTCTTAAAACTAAATTTGAACACTGTAAAGGGGTGCCAAGTAAAAATAAAATACAATTAAAAAAAATAAACCAAAATAAGTCGTAGCACTACACTAGTGCTGAATCATTTTTTGTTCTGATCCATGTGCACAGAGATCCAGCGCTTAAACGCAGGACCCCTAATGTCGTCAGAGACAGCCACGAGAATTTCATTGGTGGAGCGGCGCAGGCGATGCCAAAACGAAGCCACCCTAGATCGAATCACAGCAAAAAAGTCAGGGACCCCCGCTTCAGCAAACATGCTCGAAGCACTGCAGTACCGCGGAAGCCTCATAAGAGCCCGGAATACGTCATTATACTGGACTCTTATCCTGTTCATTGCTTTTTGTGTAAACGTTATCCACAGCTGGCAGGTATACATGCATAAGCAATACGCTTTGAACAGTGTGGTCTTTACGTCGTTACTACACTTGGCAAACCGGCGAGCGAGCATGTTTCCCCTGACGGCGAGGGCCCTCCTCTCCCGCTCTACGTCCTCATCGTCCTGCAGCCGCTCCGTCAACAAATGCCCTAAGTATTTAAATTGTTTCACAACCTTAACCGCTGTTCCGTTCAAATACACCTCGGGTACCCTGTCCGGACCCCGACCCGACGCGAACACCATCATCTCGGTTTTAGCGACATTGTATTTCAGTCCATGAGCATTGGCATAATGCTCACAGACGGAAAGTAGCCTACTCAACCCCTTGACAGAGGGGCTGAGGAGCACCATATCGTCCGCATAACTCAGGTTGTTGACACACACGTTTCCTATATGGCAGCCGACGTTGGTGCTCCTCAGCTCCTCGATCAAGCCGTTCACGTAGCAGTTAAAAAGGTCCGGAGAGGTTACCCCTCCTTGACGTACCCCACATTCTAATCTGTACTTGTTAGAAGTTGCGTCGCCCCACTTAACACTATTCGTTTGATTTCCGTACCAGAATCTCAGCAGATTGACCACTTGGGTAGGTACATGTGACGCCATCAGTTTGGCCCAGAGAATGTCATAATTAACCAGGTCAAACGCGCGGCTGAGGTCCAGAAAGCACGCATAGACAGTTGTCTTACGCGTTATGTAGTAGCTAACTGTACTCTTCAGGCTGTAAATAGCGGTATCTGTCGAGAGACCGGGACGGAAACCAAACTGCGCATCATCTATCTTTATATTTTTAAGCAGTTCAGGATGAATTAGACGCTCTAATATCTTTCCAATTATCGTACCTAACGATATAGGACGATAATTGGATATAGCACTAAGATCACCAGTCTTATTTTTTATGATAGGAACCACTATAGTGTACATAACTGTTTCAGGTAAGTAGCTAAATTTAATACAGAGGTTGAAGAAACAACATAAGTGTTTATAAATTTTGTCACTAGCCCAGAGTATATGCTCGATGCTGAGCCCGTCATGTCCCGGTGATTTACCACGTTTCATACTCATTATGACCTTTGAAATATCTTCCCGTGTAAATTCTATGACGTCATCAACGTGTCCAGGTTCAACCTCGAGCACACGCACCGCAGGCAGAGGGTTAACTTTAAACCTCTGCGCAAACAGTTCAGCTATATCAGACGGTCGCTGGCAGCCCTCCACGGACACAGGTAAGCTCTGTCTGTGGTTTAACTTTTTTGTTGTATTCCAAAATTTTATAAATTTTTTGTTTCTTCTATGTAATGCCAATATATTTAATTTGATCATCTCTTCATTATTCTGACACCATTTTAGTTTATTCTTGAAAACATTACGGCTATTACGCATGTTATCATAGTCAATCCCTCTAGAGGGCTTGCCAGCATCCATCCAGCACTTAAAATAAAATCGGGCTCTTTCGTGACTTTCTCTGACGTGGTAGTTCCAACCTGGAACTTTTCTATGGCGCGGCTGCTTACATGGACCAGAACTAATAATAGCTGCATTTTGCAGAACATCTATTATATGTCTGTAATATTCATCAATGTAGCTATGGTAATAATTAATATGTGCACATTTTATTACATTATCACAGTCACACAATATTAAATCAGTATATAAATCTAAATTATCATAACAAAATTTCCCATATGTATTAATTTGACTAGTAGATCTCTCGCCCCACTTAATAAACTTTAATGTGTCATGTATACAAGAGGCGGCGGGACTAACTGCCACTCCAGAGATGTCACATTCAATACTCAGCGGGTGGTGGTCAGACCACCTGACGTCATGTTCCACCCTACCGCCAACCACAGTAGCCCATGCAGCTTGAGTAGTGATGCAGTGGTCCAGCCATCTCCTACTACCGCTTGCTACACATTGAAAAGTGTATGTGTCTGAATCACTACCGAATATGTTACGGTCCGCCCATTCCCATAACAAATCATCACAAAACTTATCCAATTGTCTACCAAATCTCGCGTTAGGGTGCGCATTAAAATCTCCCAGTATATAAGCTACCTGAACTTCAGACTCATCAATAATTGCGCTAATCTCTGCCAAACATTCTGTAAATTCTTCAATATTATCACTTTTATCAGTAGGCATGTATACATTTACTAATAAGAAGGAGCCCGAGTTAATCACAACTCGAATAGCCTGGATCCTTTTATTCATACAGTCCACAGGCGACACATTGGGAAACGTGGCCTTGTTCCACATGATTGCGAGCCCACCATAGGGCCGCCCACGAAGTATACCCTCAGAAGAGTCAACCGAGGTCTTTGCTACACATCCAAATGATCTATTTATCTCATGAACGAAGTTCAGATCGTGCTCCAACAACCAAGTCTCTTGTAGGACTATTAAGTGCGAAGTAGTAGTCATCTCTTGTACTGTGTTTACAGATTTCTTGATATTCTTACAATTAAAAGATGATATTTTTATTCTTAATGTCGTACTATCCATATTAATTTTGTAAATTTGTGCGTCCTCTCGCCGTGTACTCACGGAAAACTCTAAATTTAACGCCTATGGGCCAAAACTCATCGCTCAAAAAAACATTTAATTTATGCTTAGGTACCGCAAGCTTATAGGAACAAAAGTCCGTTTCGTGCTTTTGAGTCAATAAATCTATTTTAAAACAATCTTCTCCCTTCTCTTTTACGTATTCTTTCACATCCTCTATAGTAGTCGATTTTTTCAAACGAGATATGTAGACATATGACGTCATCGCTGCTATCTGTAGCTTACTCGAACACTGCGCAGTGCCAGTCAAATTATTGTTTATGCGCCTACGTTTCTTGTGTTCCACCACTATAAAACTATCCTCTTTTTTATCATCCCGCTGCATAGGACGTTCCTTTGCTTGTAGTGTACTTCTACTAACAATCATATCGCGATACAGTGGTGTATGGATTGGCATTATCGGGTCAGCTGACTGCCCGTGCCCGCTCAAGCTATTACTCGTAAGTGTCAATGTGTGCAGCGCGCTTCGTTCACTTGTTGCGTCGGACCCGAGTGATAACTTGTTTGACAAGTTTTTGCCAGCATTATCGCGCGTCTGTGTTATTGATGCAAATGATTGCGTTAGATTATTATTATGTTTAACGCGTTCCTGTTGCACAGACATACTGCTAGCACTTTCCATTTGCTGCGTACTTTTGCAAGAATACTGAACATGATGTTGCAGTTCCTTTAATATTAATTTTACTTCCTCGACCTCTGCTGTCAATCCTTCAATCTTCACTAAATTGTTGCTATCAGTTTTAGTCACATTGTTGGCCTTGATACTAGCCATGTCATTTCTTAATAATGCCATTTCCTTGAGAAACGATGTAGAATCGATGTAATTAAAGGAAACAGGGGGTATCTTGTTAAGGTCTTTGGCAACAAACGTAGGTAAACAATCGGGGTCGAATTCTTTTATCAGTTTCACCATTTCACAAATACTTTTCTGTTCGCTTCCTTCTTTTCTCCGCATATACTTTTTATTCGGTGCAAGCAAATTCCACGCAATGCTTCGAGCCGCTTCTATTTCTGCTCCTGAGTACGCTGTTAGACATATTTCTGAGATTGCCGTCTCAGGCAACACGTCAACCTTGTTGCTTAGGAAAGCAAGTAACTCGTTTATCACTATCTTGCAGTTAGCACACTGCATCTCTGTGTCTATCGCAGGTAAAACATTATCGCGATTTGTTGCATTTTTTGGAGGCGGACGCGGTGGCGACCGTACAGTAGCCATTGTATCGTGCGGCGCACACGGCAGCCGACATGAGACTGATTATGTTCCACGTCCACGTTGTATACATCAGTTAATACATAATATAACTTACTTACTAATTTAGAGAAGAAATTAAGCTAAGCAAGTATAGACGTTCATTATTTAGGACTTCTAAGTACAACTTTGAACTTTTGTTACCTTCTTTCTGCGACAAAGTTAGGTTTTCTATCGTTCAAGCATGCAAGACCACGTAAATGCTCGTTGATGTTTCTAAAAAAACATCTGATAATGTTTCTATGTGATCTAAAATAAATAAACTAAAACATTTGTACTGAAACCTCTGTTAGCGAAGCTGTCTTTATAATTTCTTCATAATTCATCATCATTATCAGCCAATTTCCGTCCACAGCTGGACATAGGCCTCTCCTATGGCAGGCCACTAAGCTCGATCTTCAGCTATTCGTTTTATATAATTTTTGAATTCTATTCAATTTTCTATGTCAAGACTGTGCAACAGTTAAGATAGTGCGTTGTCCATCAGTCATCATATATTAAAATGTTAGTACTCCTTGATATTCTTCGATGTAAGTACTTACTAGGCGAGTGTAATGAATCATTATTGTTAATGATTCTGAGTACAGCTATAGTCCAGTCTAGATCATATCGAGCTAATTCTCGCGCTCTTTCAATTGACTCCAATGACTCCCACGGCCACAGACGTAAAATTACGTTACTTACTCTAAGCCTAGGACAAAATTTAACTTGTATAATTTCAACATATATAACTTGGTGTGTTAGTAGTGTGAGTGTGAAGTGAAGTGAAGTGTGAGTCAAATCTTGGAAGCTGAATGGAAAATGGAAAGCACGGGGACTAGAACTCCGCATAAGTTCTCAGGGAACCGGGCTGTAGGGATTGGAACAATACTAGCAAATAGTAGGACAGTCGAATTTGGGCTAGTATGTATTGCTATAATTGTTAGTAGTAGAGTGTGAAGTGAAGTGAAGTGTGAGTCAAATCTTGGAAGCTAAATTAGCACGGGGACTAGAACTCCGCATAAGTTCTCAGGGAACCGGGCTGTAGGGATTGGAACAATACTAGCAAATAGTAGGACAGTTGAATTTGGGCTAGTATGTCTTGCTATAATTGTTAGTAGTGTGAGTGTGAAGTGAAGTGAAGTGTGAGTCAAATCTTGGAAGCTAACTTAGCACTGGGACTAGAACTCCGCATAAGTTCTCAGGGAACCGGGCTGTAGGGATTGGAACAATACTAGCAAATAGTAGGACAGTCGAATTTGGGCAAGTATGTATTGCTATAATTGTTAGTAGTGTGAGTGTGAAGTGAAGTGAAGTGTGAGTCAAATCTTGGAAGCTAAATTAGCACTGGGACTAGAACTCCGCATAAGTTCTCAGGGAACCGGGCTGTAGGGATTGGAACAATACTAGCAAATAGTAGGACAGTCGAATTTGGGCAAGTATGTATTGCTATAATTGTTAGTAGTGTGAGTGTGAAGTGAAGTGAAGTGTGAGTCAAATCTTGGAAGCTAAATTAGCACTGGGACTAGAACTCCGCATAAGTTCTCAGGGAACCGGGCTGTAGGGATTGGAACAATACTAGCAAATAGTAGGACAGTCGAATTTGGGCTAGTATGTATTGCTATAATTGTTAGTAGTGTGAGTGTGAAGTGAAGTGAAGTGTGAGTCAAATCTTGGAAGCTAAATTAGCACTGGGACTAGAACTCCGCATAAGTTCTCAGGGAACCGGGCTGTAGGGATTGGAACAATACTAGCAAATAGTAGGACAGTCGAATTTGGGCAAGTATGTATTGCTATAATTGTTAGTAGTGTGAGTGTGAAGTGAAGTGAAGTGTGAGTCAAATCTTGGAAGCTAAATTAGCACTGGGACTAGAACTCCGCATAAGTTCTCAGGGAACCGGGCTGTAGGGATTGGAACAATACTAGCAAATAGTAGGACAGTCGAATTTGGGCTAGTATGTTTTGCTATAATTGTTAGTAGTCGTTTTCATTACGTCATTATAACGGCTGTACAAAAACTTGATTTTTTTTAATTGTTTTTATTTTTAGTTTTATAAAAATAACTACCTATTTTACTTTTACACATGAGGAGACAATGTGAAGTGACGTTAACTATCTCAAAATGGCGCAGGGTCTGAAATTGGTCGTAAACAGATAAATCCACTTGTTCGTTATTTAACTTATTATGCACGAATGTACGTATGTGTTCTACAAACCAGGTTACTTTCTGTTTCTGTTTAAAGTCGTTTTAAATTTAATAATAGTTGAAGCAAATTTTGTTCTAGAATATTATATTCAGTATGTAGTAGTACTTCTTCTATTAGCGACCTATGTATTTCATTCAGCCAATCCGCTTGCCCAGCGTGGCGATTAAGGCATACTCCTTCCAAAAACGGAAAGTCACACACAAAGGCAAGGCCCCAAGGCAGTGACTGGTAAGAAAGAGTAGAGGATCGGGCTCAGTGGCACATCTTCGGAGAGGCCTACATCTAGCAGTGGACTGACACCGGCTGATGATGATGATGATATATTTCATTGCTTATCTCATAGTTTGTAAGGCAACGTCTCAGCGGGTGGCAGCGGCACAGAACAGATAATAATACTACGGCAGCGGGTAAAAATTCTAAACTTTACTTTTTATGTGTATGGCTCTGCACGTGTATGTCAAGTGTGAAAAAAAAACAGTTTTATAACAGACAGCACAATAAAGGAGGAGGTTATCAATTCGCCTGAATATTTTTTGTTTGTTACCATAGAACTCCGACAGTTTTTTACCGTTTGAAATTTTATCGAGATCTGATAAGAATCTCCAGGGATATGGAGATAAACACCCTAAATTTAGTAGGTACTGAAAATGACAAGCGCAGTATTTCAAGTCGGTTTTTGAATTTATTTTGTAAGCGATTTTAAATTATTATTTGATACCAACGAAAGATCAAAATCGTAGAAGATGCGGACTGTGATTACTACGAGTTAGGAACAGTTTCAGTCTTAGATCATGCCCTTTTGGGATAACTTTGCACAAACAAAACCTATCTTACAAAAATTCCGAGATAAAAATCATGTACACATTAATAACCTTGGCGTATCCTATGACAATATAGCTATTGTCACACCTTTCACTTTCAAACTATTGTGTTGCCAAATTATCTTTATCAAATCTTTGATCAATTTTAATAATCCAACCAGTGGCACAGAATAAATAATAGTACAAAGTGTCAACTAGTGTTGCGCGCGAAATTAATTAATTTAATATTTATCGATATTACTTCGACCTTGCATTTGTTAACTGCAATTTAATTATAATCGATTTGAAGTTTACGCTTTTAACCAATGTTTACGTAGTAACTATTTTATATTCTATGCCAATGTATCGAATAATAGGTATGTATATACAAATAGGTAATGATTGTCAGAGATAATTATTGTCTTATAACCTCCTATTTACAGTTTACACTATTTACAGTTTTTACATATTAATTTAAGTAAGTACTTTGTTTTTTAATAATAATATCATTGCTTCCAGACACCAAAAACTATTATATTATTATCTGATGGAATTGTGGTACCAAATAAAACATAGATTTACTAATAGACAGCAGATTTGCGAAATGTACACTACATTTAGCAAATCTGTACGGTAGTTTTCATGGCAAACAATAAATTCAATAATCGATTAATAAACTATTGATACTAACACAACACTACCATTTAACCACAGATTAAATCTCGATATTCGCCCTGTTCTCGATATGTCAGTTTTTATATTTGACCCACAGAACATACGAAGTACTGCGATTTGACCAAACCACCCTACGTAATGCATGCCCCGAGGATGTAAAAAAGTATGATCGACGTGATCGACATGATCCATTATGATCGAGATAGCAGATCGATGCTACGAGTTTCACCTGTGCTCTAGATAAGTACTTTAAAATCACATCTTATTAATAATATTAGTTATTTTAGACACGGCTGAGCGTAGACCATAGTCACGACAGTCTTAAAACAGACTATAGTTGCACATAAAATCGTTTGAAAACTAAAAAGAACCGACTTTAATGCCGCGCTATAAATTTTCAGTACCAATTCTGTGGTGTTTATCTTCATATCTCTGGGGATACTTATCAGACCTCGATAAAATTACCATGATACCACACTTGGAATATCTCCTTTCCAACAAAAAAAAGAATATTCAAATCGGTTTATAAACGACGAAGTTATCCGCGAACAAACATAAAATATATATATATATATATATATATATATATATATACAGGCGAATTGAGAAACCTCCTCCTTTTTTTGAAGTCGGTTATAGTCGGTCGGTCGGTCGGTTTAAGCTGTGCGTTGTGTCTAAGTCAGTCAGCATGTCAGGACAAAGATTCTTATAGTATTAGATTGACTGACTGAAAATCCGCCGATCATAAACAAACCTTTTATTTTAAACTCTTCTCATGCTCGAGTAAACAAACAAATCGTTCTGCATAATACAATCTAAATTTAATTAACAAACACAATCAAGACACGTAACGCTATTTTATCTTGAAATTCAGACAAATGGCAGATAACAGTCTAGAAAATGTGAGAGATGAACTCGGATAATTATATCTACTTGAAAAGTTACCATGTTTTAGAGCTTTTTGGGACAGGATTAAAACTCAGAATCGCAGATAATTCAATAGAAAATAAGTGAATTCCTTACTATTAAAAAAATCCTACACTGTGTGAAGATTTTGTTCTTTTTTAAATTAAAAATAATTTAAAACTGTTACTATAATAATATACTCTTAAAACTATAATACAGACTTATTGTACTAATACTTTGTTATTTTTAAGCATTCCTCACTCCAAATGACATTTAAATACCTATATAAGCTGTATGTTTATATATAAGCTGTATCATAAGCAACCATTTAAAGAACTCTTTATTTTGATAGCACTCCATAGGTTTTGGATGAATATATATTGGTGACATAATATGGCGTCAAAATACGGCCATTTTGAATTATTATATTCAGTGTCACTCTCCTTATTAATACGAATGTAACGACCCCTCTCAGGCTCAAATCCATCGAGCTGTTTAGACTACAGAGCATGGTAAAAAATATACATACAATCCATCAAGCCGTTTAGGCTACAGAGCATGGTAAAAAAAATACATACATACTACTACAGAGAGAGTGTATGTAACACTAAAAAAATAACCTCGCTTCTAATGCAGCAGGATAAAAAATAAACGAGAGTGTGCTAAACCTTTTATAAAACACGCACGTAAATAATATGCGAAAATTCTATTTGAATAGTTAAGACCGTTTAAAAACAATAAAAAACTTATTGCACATGCCGCACAAGTAATTTTCATTGACAGCTAACTAAGCTAGTTGGCTGTGACGTGTATAAATGAGTTGAACCTGCAATAAATATTAAAAAATACCAATATTAAAAGGAAAATCACACGAATTTCGTAACTTCAGAAATAAGTGCATTCTAGAAATAGATTTAGCATGAAGTGACATAACGTCATTTTACAATTATTGTAATTCGCCTAACAAGTGGTAACCCTATCTGCCGAGGGCGTCTCGTGCAATATTTGATGCTTGTGACAGCTGCTAGTACCGCGACTCAGATTTTAATATAACACGTCTCCCACCTAGGGCCCTAACCTGACCTTTAGGGAGGAACGACCTCGATGGATAATATCTTTGTCTTGTAGAATTAAAATATCCATTTCTCGAAGTGTAATAAATTTGTAGCTACCAGACTGCAGATATTATTTACCTAAAATTTCTTTCTGTGGATGTTTCTACCCTGCTGGCCAAAAGTAGGGTACTTAATGTTTGAATATGAGTCGATTTTATGAAGTGAAAACTTCTTTAGCGGCGTTGTGCACTTTTCTTGGGTTGGGTAAAAAATGTTAAGCTCGCGTCAGGGCCACGTGTCCTGGGGGCCTAGACAAAGACACCTTTTTACCGTCGATGACGAAGTTCGATTTGTTCAAAATGTATGGAAATTGGCATAAGCTGTAGAAATGTCATAGAAATGACTAGTGACTTTCGTTTTCAACAAGTGCTAGACGATGGTACATCACTTATCGCAACGATGACGAAATTCGATCTCGTTCGTCAATATTTCCATACAAATGCGTAGACAAGTGGCACTCTTGTCAGTCGAAGTCGATGAGATTTCGATCGTTCAAATCGACACTAGGACCCTGTAGAAAAGCAAAAAAATATGGCTGATTGTCAGTCAGGTATATAGTATATAATATAAGTTGTCCATGCAAAAGAAAGGGACAAATTCCGTTGAAAGTCGGTCTCATTAGGGCCGGATTGCGCAGTCGAGTTTAATATTAGAAGGTCTTTGGTTAAAATTGACACTTGACAAGATTTTGACGTCTTGAATTTGCTACATATCATTTCGTTTTCACGTCGTTTTCATTTCGAAACCATAGCCAAGAAGTTGATTATTGTTGAATGATTGCTTTGCCTTGTCGTTGATTTGCTGCACAAGCGTAATCGGTTTTCGAAATTGATTCGACATGGAGCGATGGCTACTTGTATAGGCCCCCTGATCGTAAGACGGAGCGCAGGGCGCTTGCGTGAGGTGTCATTCCAAAATATTCAAAAATGACGTGTTCAAGTTTTCACTTCTGCCGGCACACCCGTTGGTTTTTTTTGTGTCGTATAGGCTAGCGTTTCACCACTACCCCGCCAGGTGGTAAGCGATGATGTGATTAAAGATGGTAAACACGCTACTCCTAGAATACTCTGACTCTCAAGGACTGTCCGGAACACCGTAAGGTTATAGCCGCAAATGTTTACCTTGATGGTGGCAAGCTACTTTTTAGTAGCAAGTAAGGCGGAACATCGCATTATGTACTTATCTATAAAATGTGATTACGAATAGCTATAATACTTACATTGAAATGTACTGTCCTACCAACTTAAGTCTTATCAATTCAAAACAAACGATAAGTACACAACTTTCCCCACCAAAACAGCCGACGTAATGAATGGTAACAGGAACGATGGCGCCGCGTGACCATTGACATTTGTAAATGAAACACGCGACCAGTCGATCGATGTTTGTAAATTAGTCCTAGTCTTACTGCAATTGCATGGTAATTGGTTACATCAAGCCGAAAACGTGGGACAATTAGATCTATATTGGATAGTCGATCGGTTGCACGTGTTAGGCCCGCTACACTAAACTTAAGCACTTATTACACTATTCAATTTTTAGGGAATCGAATTACGAGAACTCTATAAAGGAAGTTGGATGCTAGTGAGCAGACTACATTAAATTGAATTCTAAATCGGACAGACGACTCGCAGTCGTGAAGTGGATTAAATTGTGGTGCACATTTCGATGGCGCTATATCTCTCAAAACCTCGGGTCGGACGCATCCGTACAGTATTACTTCGCAGCGTTGCTTACGTAGTAATCGTGCCGTATTGACTATGCCTGACTGAGCGCGGAAACTTATTACTCAAGAATTGAGTATTACTGAACTTGCGGTCACTCGGGTGTTTGGCACGAATATGTCTGCCTTTTTTGATAGTCTGAGCTCAAAACTACAACAGATATAGCTTCCACTAGCTGTCACGGTGAGCACAATAGACGGATTAGGCGCAAAATGCCCAATTCTCAAAATGGCATATATGAGTCTTTAAAGGACCGATGCTCAAAATGGCAAATTCTCAAAATGCCTAATTCTCAAAATGGCAAATTCTCAAAATGGATAATTCTCGAAAATGGCGAAATTTTTAAATTTTTTTTGTTTATTAAAAAAGCTTGTAATCAATGTGGGTTGCACATTGGCCATTGGGCCATGCCGCTTTTTATGCCGGATGAGGTGTCAGACTGGCGATCGAGAGGTCGTGAGTCCAATCCCCACTTTCCCCACCCAGTGCACTATTGACGTGAACCCACTCCAGACACAAGCACATTAATTAGCTTTTTTGAAAAATAATAATAAAATTTGGCCATTTTGAGTATTAGATATTTTCAGAATTTGCCATTTGGAGAATTAGGCATTTTGATAATTAGGCATTTTGAGAATTTTCCATTTTGTAATTTAGCATTTTGAGTATTTGCCATTTTGAGAACTAGGCATTTTGAGAATTTACCATTTAGAGAATTGGTCCTTTTAAGACTCATATGCCATTTTGAGAATTGGGCATTTTGCGCCTAAACCCAAAAGACATTAGGAAAAATTAAGATAGTTTAAAAACTAAAACAACCGATTTACATGCCGCACGAGTCAGTTTCAATAGCGAGTTTAAGACATCATCATATCTCTGAAAATACTTATCAGGTCTCGATAAAATTTAAATGGAGGGTCACCTTGGAGTTGCTTGGGAACCCTGCTTGCAACAAAAATAATCATTCAAATCTGTTTACAATTGGCGGAGTAATTGTGTAACATACATTAAAAAAACACATACAAATGAAATGAGAACTCCTCCAAAGAAGCTGAAAGGGCTTGGTGAAAAGCGTACTTACTGATAAGAAAAAAAATGTCTCATATGAAAATTGTGCATATTTTGGAACAAGATGATTTTAGACATTTTTTTAAAGTTTTGATATTGTATTGTATGCGTTTCACGTTACATTACATTTTTAAAGAGTTGATTCTCAGCAGTTTCCATAGGTGGTAGGCGTAAATAATTATCGATGTTTCGCCTGACTTGCTCCCAAAGTATAGTTTACCACCAGGTTGCACCAAAATGCGATTACATTTACCTAAATCGTAAACATTGGGAGGCAGTGCGGTCGGGACCTTCTAATCACAATAAATCGGAATCTAACTGTTCTAACTTCAATTTCCTAATTAGATTTCCTAGAGATGTAATCTACACCAATATATTATGTATGCGAAAGTCAGTTTGTTTATTTTTAATTTTTAAAAAAGATTACTCGATATGTGGGTTGCACATTACTAGTATTCTTGTTAACCCCTCCAACTAAGCTAAAATATGCTTGTGTCTGGAGTGGGTTCACGTCAATAGTGCAATGGGTGGGGTGGGGATCGAACTCACGACCTCTCGATCGGCAGTCCGACACCCTATCCATTGGGCTATTGCCGCCTTTTTTTTGTTTGTTTTGGACTTCTTCACGGCCAAACGGCTGAACCGATTTAGCTGAAATTTTGTACGGGAATAGCCAGTACTATGCATGAGGCTATAGAATACCTTATAACGCGGGCGAAGCCGCGGGGCATAGCTAGTAGTGTAATACGTGCTTAATTTCGATTAGTACATCTATATACCAATTTCCTAAAACTATAATAGTCCTTTTAAGTTTTATAATCACTTTAATAAAGCACAAATTTAATTGCATTTGGTAAACTGGATTGATCAAAGACAGGATTTTAGATGAAGATCGTGTGACTCAAAGGATTTAATAATTAAAGTCGTCTATCAACAGTACTATCAGAAAACTGCTTCTACCTACCTCGTATAAATTAAAATGTATAATACTAGCTGTGTCCCGCGGTTTTGCCCGCGTGATATAGGGATGCAGAGTACCTTGTGTTTTTTTTTTTTTTTTTTTTTTTTTTTTTTTTTTTTTTTTTTTTTTTTAATAATTTTTTATTGAGGCAAAAGTTACATCAAATGAATATTTTTATATTATTGGACACTTGACACTTAAACTAGGCTCGAAACCCGTGGTATAAGTGTCAGGCTTCTTCCGTCAATTGTACATAATAAATGGTGAGCAACATTTGCCTATTGGGTTAGTACAAAATTACAATCTATTAAGGGCATGCGTTTGGTATGTGTGTGTGTGTGTCTGTGTGTGTGTGTGTGTGTGTGTGTGTGTGTGTGTGTGTGTGTGTGTGTGTGTGTGTGTGTGTTTGTGTGTATGTGTGTGGGAGAGGGGGTGTATGTGTGAGCCAATTTATTTTATTATTGTTATTAATTTTTCAGTTTTACCAGGGTCTAGGCTATCTACATACCAAATTTCAGCTCAATCGGTTGAGTAGTTTTAGCGTGAAGAAATAACAAATAAACCTACACACTCCCAAACTTTCGTCTTCATATTTGTATCCGTAAGATAACTTGGGAGTGAAACAGTAAAGTAGAGTTCACAAGAAATGAGAAGTGAAATTACAGGGCATGACTTAATTATTATCGATTCAATATATTATTATTATTTAGCAAGAGCAGTTCACTGACGCGTTAAATTCTGGCAAATTATAGTATTACGGGACTAAACCCACAGTATGCACACAGACATTTCTTACTATCGTGCGAGTGTCTTGCTTGTCCTGTTCTGATACTTAATTTCTTACCAAGATCTGCATCTGTTTGCGTCAGGTCAGTTACTTGCGGAAAATCAAAGAAAGAAATTAGGAACAGATGGAAAAACAGCGTTTAATACACTAAACTTATGCACCCAATGCACCCATTCACTAGCTAGAAGCTTATAAGACTTTGCGCTTTGTAGATTGGGCTAAAGTCCAGCGCCTCGTCCCACTACCGTCTTCCAATTGCAGACCTACACAATTCCATCATAGACCGCATCAGCACTTAGCATCAGCTGAGATTTTTTTATATCTTAAAGGCATTTGACTACTTCATCTTGCCTGGTTGTAAGCGATGATGTGGTCGAAGATGGTGAACACGTTAGGCCTAGAATATTCTGACTCTCAAGGGTGCCACCGTAAGGTTATGGCGGCAGATTTTCTCCTTGATGCTGGTTAACTACTTTTTGATTGCAAGTCAGGCGGGACAGCGATATTATATGCTCCTACTCCATAGTATGCAAGTGCTTCTCTGTCCAACATAAAAATAAAGTAACTTAATTGCTAGAATAATAAAACTCAATCTGTCTTGATCACTGTTTTTTTTACTACCAACAGCTGCAAATAGGTACATTATTACTTTCATATAAAACTCATAAAAGGCACTTGACACAAAAACGTAAGTATCTTTAGTTTTCTCGACACACATTGCTCTCGTAAAATTAGAATAATATATCGATTACGAGATACCTTTGATCCGAAAATAAATCGATACACATAAATCGGGTGTAATCGAGTCGGCTCTTTTGATCAAGAATCGATTGCTTTCCAAGCAAACTCGAGTTAGTCTACTAGTTTTAATTGTGTTTACTGAAACAAAAATATAAAAGTTCGATGACCTTGAAATACAGGAATAATCCCATGCGTTAGTAAATAAGAATAAATTTTGGTGTAAATAAAATGTGTGTTTTATTCATGATCTTTACGCTGTATAACGTTACCACACATTCGAAGAATATCATTATAGAAAATTGGTAACTATGAATATTAAATTAATTACTTCGGGGTTACATTTCCTCATGAAATATTATAAACATACAGTATCACATAAATTACTTTTCACAAAAAAGTAGAGGTTCTCAATTCGCCTGTTATTTTTAATGTTTGTTACCTCAGAACTCCGTTATTTCTAAACTGATTTGAGAAAATATTCTTTTGTTAGAGAGAATATGCTTTCCGTTTGGTCCCATTGTAATGATTACGAGATTTGATTGATTGGGTATCTCCAGATTTATGGAGATAAACGCCTCGAACTTTGTACTCTAATTTTTTATTCGTTTTGTAATCGATTTTAGACAACAGTTTCACCAGTTATGCGATATTTCATTAAAAAATGACATTCAAAATAATAGCTTATAAATTCTGCAGAAATTCTTTCGACCAAAATACCGTGCTCGTTCAGATGGGCAAAATTCGTCTTCGAATACCGTGCGGAATCCGAGGAATCTCATCAATTTTACACAATGTTTACTTCCTAAAAGAACAAAGATTTTAGATTAAATATTAAGGTACGACCACACTGCGGCGTTCTGGGTCCGCGTGCGCATTCGCGATCTGATTTTCAAAAGTTTTCCGATCGCCGCAGATAGCGTTTGGTGTGAACCAGTCGGTACAAATACTACTGCGATATCTGATCGCTGCCTAGATCACGCACGCAGGACGCTGCGGTGTGTCCGTACCTAATCACATTACGACATTATACGACTACGACTTACGACATATTATCTATGTGCATGTAACGCAAAAAATGTATATATAAAAAGGTAAGGGCAGTAATAAAGAAGTTTAAAGGAAAGAAGTCTTGGCATATTACAGTAATTTTTGAACAAAAATTGGTTTCATAGAGTAAAACTATAATGTATAAGACACGACACAAACATATTTATACTAAGCTTATAAGCTTATTTCATCGAGTGAAAAATGCAAAAGAATCAAGGCTGTTTATATCTATTTGAAATGAAATGAGTTTATTTCACATGAAATAGAGTATACAAAAGACAATAAAATTATATGAGACCATCTATTTCGCCATTTCTTGGCATGGGAAAGAACATAAACTACAATTATTATTGTACAAACAAATATTTACTGGTGTATTGTATTTATGTCTAGTCAATCTCTTTTATAACACTAGCGACCCGCTCCGGCTGCTCACGGGTAGAGCATATTGCCTGCATTTTTTGCAACAGTTTGGTGCTTCGAGTGAATTACGAATTATACACATAACCCTTCCTCATGAATCAATCTGTCTATGGGTGAAAACCGCATGAAAATCCGTTTAGTAGTTTTGATTTATCGCGAACAGACAGACAGACCAACGTGGCGGGGGAATTTGTTTTATAATATGTAGTAATTACACTTGAATCGATATTTTAATGAGCCATTTATCTATTCCCTTTGCTCAAATGCTCATAGAGCGGGTAGAAAAGTACTTAGACTGTATCAATCGGTCGCAACATTTTCTCCCGGCCGACGTAGATAAACTGTACCTTAAATTTCTCGCACGCTCTGAATTCAAAATAGCATCAATGAAATATACTATTTTGCGCCCCCGTAATACAATCAACCGTTAACACCTTTAATGCTGTGATGTCAAATTACTCATGTAGAAATCAAAAAGTTTGTGCCTTGCAGCTTTTTAATAGAAATTATCTAACATTTATACACAGAAATTGAAAAGTCAGGCGCGAGTTTTTTAAAAGACAAATGTCTTATGAATATTTATGGCCCAAATGCATTAACGATTACAACTCACTTTCTGATACACAGTTAAGCATGTACTATGTTTAAAAGTGGAAAGGCATACCTTAATTACTACAAAACTTGTTAACCACGGACAAACGGTTAGTTTAACTACCTTAGCAGATATCAATACACCTATCAATTCGAACGGCCAACCGGATTTTCATCAAACCCTTTAACCGGAAAGCACGAATGCAATTAAATAAAAACATAAATTTTATGTACCCATTGATCTACAAGAACACATACAGAAAACACGACTCTAAAGCTGCGTTTGTACTAGATATGTCCGAGGAAATCATGCGGTGCGAAGATGCATAGAGGAGCTGTGAAGCTCGGATTACAACAAAACGTACCACTTAATAACACTTAAATAAAAAATAAAGTGAGTACAGAACTAAAGTGGTCGACATAGCTCAGCGGATTAACAAACTGAAGTGGCAGTGGGCTGGTCATATCTGCTATAGGACCGAAAACCGTTGGGGTAGACTGGTTCCAGAGTGGAGACCGCGAATCGGCAAACGTAGCGTAAGACGTCCTGTGACTAGGTGGAGCGACGACATTCGCAAAGCGGTGCGCAGTGACTGGAAACAAAGAGCCGAATATCGGGTTCAGTGGCGTGGCGTGACTTGGGGAAGGCCTACGTCCAGGAGTGGTTTGATTGAAAAAGTAAAAAAAGGAACCACTCCACTCAAATTAAAAAAAGAATTCTATGTCGTAAGATGATGAAGACTTGAGAAGTCAGGTATCCTTGAGATTTCAGGAGATACTTCCACAACATGGTAAGGTAACAGGTCAAGGTTACCATGTCCTTTCATTGAAGTAATAGGATACAAACTTCAAATCGATTAGACTTGTGGCTGATGCCCTCATACCCTATCAGCAAGAAACTATCTGTTGATCTTCAAATTTCTTCAGAATTTCTTGAAACGACGGTAAGAATTAAGTGATATATTCCTTGCTTAAAACATCCTTCGTAAACATCCCTAGAGTAATTCTTTCAGTCGCGTCTTTCTTAAACATTTCGTACAAGTATGTGTGCAATTTTTCTGTGCCCTGCGATTTTACCCGCGTAGACATCGTTTCCGTGGAAACATCTGGATGACATCTAGGATCATCTAGGATATCTATCATCATCACAAACATCTAGGCTTCTTACGTACCAAATTTCAGCTAAATCGGTTGAGTGGTTTTAGCGTGAAGCAGTAACAAACATACTTACACACTCACAAACATTCGACGAGTAATATTAGCAGGACAACATGCACCAATTTTGTTTTGAGCTTGACCACCAGCTTTGACCACAAAAGCTGAGCGTAACCTAGCAAATGACGTACTTTTTGCGATGCTTTTTCCCCTGCATTCCACTTAACTACCTCTCACAACTCCGCTGGAAACGCAGCCTAATATTATTTTCTCGCAGTAAAAGTCAAAGAAACTTCATTAACGGATGTAGAAGTCGTAAAATATAATATATTGGTATTAGAACGTAATAAGAATTCGTGAAACGAAAGTGAAACTCGGAAATTCGGGTTTTTGACGCTTCAGTTTCTGTGTGATAATAAAAATTGTCATCAGAGAGCGCCGCTGGGGGCTATTTTAGAATTAATGAATGCGGCGTTGGTTTTCTGGAAATAGAGTATCAGTTTAGAGAGAGCGTGGAATATAACATTAATTTTGAGTGCGTTTATATCTTACATAGAAGTGGTATTTAGAAGCATTTATGGTGAAGTGGGTTGTTATTTCAAAGAAAAGCATGCTTTGAAATACTTTTCGTACCTCAGACCAATTTTTGAAAACTTTGCTATTGGCAAACGTGGCATAAGGATGTCCTCAGACTAGGTAGAGCGATGATATTCACAAGGTTGCTGGCAAGAGCTGAATGAGAGTAGCCGAGAGTCGTGGTCAGTGGATGGTAAGCATGCTAGGCCTAGAGTGGGAACTGGCTCTCAATATACTAGCTAGCTAGCTACCGGAACACATTAGATGTTTGGCGACAGTTTTTCTAGCTTGAGGGTGTTAGCTGGCCAGGCGGACACTAGATAGTGTCCTACCACCGTTCGGGGGTTGTTGGTTTCTTAACGATGTTTTTCCTTCACCGGAGGGCCACTGTGAAAGCGCACATACATTTTTCGATTTTATAATTTAAGTACCTTAAATATTTAGTAATAGCTTTGTCTAGTTTAATAACTGGTATGCGATAATTAGCTTTTGTATGGTATTTTCAGTGAGTTGTAATTACTACGTACGCAAGTAATAATAGTTCAATGGGTATTTTAGTTCAGCTTCAGTTCAGTTAGCAAATCTTTTAGTTTTTCATCCAGCTTTCAGATATTCAGCGTAACATCAATTTACTGCAAATAACCTAATTCCCTATGGAATCCATCCAGTACTCCTCACATATTGCCACGTACTGTATCGATACGCGGCAATATAAGTTATTGTGAAATAGGAAGTGCCAAGTAACAGAAGTCGTGACATCGATACCCGTGGGTCAGATGTAGACACAAGTTACGAGAATGTGGCTCAACTTGTTGCCAGTTACAAAGACGAGTTAAGATAGAACAAAATATGTTTTTAAGATATAAGATAACAGGCTAAGCTTGAGGATAGCCTGATGGTAAGCAATGACATTTGTTAAAAACAGAAATCACCAAACTCAGAATTGCCAAAATGTTGTAGTGGTAGGCTACTCCGCCTGGGCTACCACCGCTTTGCCAATTAATTTTCAGTCATGAAATAGCAATGTTTTCGGTTGAAAGGCAAGGTGTCCAGTGAAATTACAGGGCATGTGAGACTCAACATCTTTATGTCTCAAGGTAACAGGCGTAGTGCAGTGACATGCAAAATTCTGGACTGCCAGAATTGTGCTTGCCGCTGTATCTGTAAAAGGTAGACGTCATCGCTTACCATCAGGCGAGCGTCGTGCTTGACTTGTTACCAAAACCACAAAAAAATATATTGCGCGTCACTGTACTGCGCCCGTTACTTGACGTATCCAGTGACCGACCGCGAACGAGGAAAAACTTAGCATGATTACTGGACAACGATAGCAAAAGACCTTTGCCCAAAATTATGGTATTAAACCAAGTACTATTCATTATTCTGTGACCAAGTCTGAGTTTATACTAACTCGACAAAATTTTTTAGCCTCAAAACTCTTATCGTCTGCAGAAAATATAGAAAAATCATTAAGTAGAATGTAATTTGTAGCTAAGCGGCCATCTCTATTTGCACGCTTTTATATGTCATAACATGTGTAATTAACTATTTATTAAAAACCCAGCAAGCTTGTTTGTGATGTCTTCATGTTTATGGCAAAAAATATGTTTGTCATTATCTTGTTTTAATTTATCTTTAGAAGCGAGAAAGGCATAGCAAATTTTAGTGTTGTCAAGAGCGACATAAGTATCAGCACCTATGTATATAGGCTAATAGCAATGTCGGAATGATTGGCAATTTCGATCCAAAACATTGCTATAAGCAGAACGATATCGTTTTAGAAATCGATATCAATATGGTAATCTAATCTATTCTACATCCATCTAAAACATTACTAAAATAAGCATAAAACCAATTTCACGACACTAAAAACATTTTATCTACATCTGAAGCTATTATCCAATTGAAATTGAGTTTTATGAGAAAAGGCGAAGAGAATTAAGAGGCTCACGGCAAATGACATGTAAACGTAATACCATAATTATTGGAAATGGGAACGTATTTGCTGCTTACCCATTCATAACTACTATTCGGATTATGACAGTAAGTACTTATGTATCTAGGTTCCTATCTTAATTATTTTTTTTATTTCTTACAGGCTAGCGTTTGGCCACTATCTCGCCTGGTGGTAAGAGCAGATGCGGTCGAAGATGGTAACCACGTAAGGAAAACTCTAACTCTTAAGAGCTGTTTGCTGCCGGAACGCCGTAAGGTTATAGCGTCAGATTTACTTAGCAGACCTACTTTCACTAACTGATTTTAGTCAAAGGATTTTAGACGAAGCTAAATATTGTAAGAAGCCTCTTCCGTAAATACTCCTTGATATATAATAAACCCGATTAGACACAAATGATAGTTGCCCTGTCAAAGTATGTAATATGGTTGCTTTTCCTTACTATTACGGATCTTACGTAGTATTTATATTCTCTTTGATTACGGACTGATTTCGACAAAGTGAAATATTGTAAGAAGTCTCTTCCATAAAATGTTTTAAATTAACTTTAGGTAAATATGCATCCAATTATCCGATCTCTTACCATGACGCAGCAAGTCTCTTATAACTTACAAATGTATGATATCAGACAATATTCTATTCAAACCTTGACTCGGACTAACAATAGGATTCCTATATTTTCTTATCCTATTGTCCTGCTTATAGATAGTTATGCAATGCAATAAATCTCTAGTGCTTGTGTTTATTATGAAATATAAATTGGTAGATTAAGATAAAGCAGCTTCGAGTAAATCGGTGATGGATAACTGTTTATTTGCTATTACGTGTCTCAATAGAGATGACAATAAAAATTAAGAGTTCCAAGTTCTTTGCTGACACCTCTGCTTCAATTCTTTTACGAGTATAAATTAATTTCATTCGCAGTGTATTTATATTATTGTACCTGTATTTTTTGTAGCAGTAAATTATTTGGTTTTAAATTACGTTTGACTTTTAAACAGCTACGAAAACTCAATGACCTATTTCTTTTAATCTGAATTATTAGAATTTTGTAGCGGTTGAAGCAAAAGAGTACTTATCCCTAATACGCCCTAAAAGGGAAACAAACATACAAATTCATTATTTTGCATGTTACTTTGTGCATAAGGTGGAAAGTCAAAAAATAGACGCAGTGGCGTAAAATGGTCTTTGTTCAACAGTGGAGTAATACAGCCTGTTGAAGTTTGTACAGAGCACAAATACAACACTTTTGTTATATCGAGAATGTTTCGACCAAAAAAAAAACAAATCGTAAATATAAACCCATAAAAACTTTGACAGTAGCAAACCCTATTGCTATCAGCATACGTAATACCCACCGGTGTTTGTATACGAGCTTATCGCATGATCAGGTTTCGAAGTGAAAATGATTCTATAACGATCTATCAGACAGATTATGTTGCTTTAGTTCAAGTTCAGGGTAAAAGGTCAGGTTCACAATAACTGCAACGAGATTATAGATAATATTGTTGGTAATTTGAAGAAAGTGTAGCGGTTTTATTTTGGATTTTGGAGCATAACAAAAGAGTATGATCCAAAGTCATGATCTAAATTTGTGCGACTCTTGCTACATTTTGGTCCGATAGAATATATATGTTTTTTAATTTAGTACCCATTTTTTTTAAATTTAATTAGAGATTGAATGTAGGTGAAAATTATCTAAAACGACTGCTCCTATTTTGAAAAACTATCACCAATATAGTTAATAAATAACCGGCCAAGTGCGTGTCAGCCTGTTATTCAATGTAAGTCTTTACCCGTTATAAACAAGCAACTAGGTACTCCGTCTTAGTCACTTTAAAGGATTTATTCTAAGGATGTTGTATTTGGTACAAAATTATCCAACACCCAAGATCAACGACTGTTACTGCTAAACTAATAAAGTTATCTCAACCGCTATAATTTTCCTTTAAAGTTCATGAAATACGCTATTATCACGAATTTTTCAGATTTTTCAAGCCAGCAGTTTAGCATTTAAAGGGGGGGGACGCCCTACTGGAACATACATTTGCACTTTAAAGTTTAATATTTCGTAAATGGAGCATTCAATCGAAAAATGGTATTGGCAACCCTGAAGTCATTTTAAAAGACCTATTCAACGATAACCCACACGATGGGGTAGAATGTAAAAAAAATTCATCCCCACTTCTCATACAGGGGAGCTACCCTAAAAAAAAATTTTTTTCAAAATTTTATTTCCGCACTTTGTCGACGTCATTTATTTACATACCCCACAAAATTACAGCTTTCTAGTATTAACGGTCTCTTAGCAAAACCTCGGACAGACAGACAGACAGACATGACGAAACTATAAGGGTTCCTTGTCCGGACTACGGAACCCTAAAAAGTGTATTTACAATAATTGTAATCTATATGTTGGTATAAACAAAGTCTTGTAGGTTATATTATTTATTCTGTGCCAAAGTGCAATCTTTTTTTTTATACTCAATAGGCAAGCGATTGACTACTGTGTCACCTGATGTTAAGTAACGCTGTGGTCCAAGATGTATCAGGCTTGCCCAGAAGATACCTAATCACCCACACCTTGAAGAACCCCTGGTGGTAGTTATCGTGAAATATAGACTCAGGCAAGGAATTCCATTCCTTGGCAGTGCGTATAAGGAATTTAGAAGCAAATCGCTTTGTGCGTATTGATGGAGTGTCCACCATGTAACGGTGAATCGCAATTATTTTGTCTCTCTTGAAGTGTGATAAATGTTATAAGAACCTTCAAAATGTTTTTTCAAATTCAAATTCAAAATGTTTTTATTGCACAAAGGTAACACATTAATAATATAGTCGCTAGATACCAAACTAGACGAATGATCGCCCGTATCTTGGGATCTAGTTCCTCCCACGTTTAGGCACCTATATTGTACAAGTTACATTTCCTACGTGTTTTTTTTGTAATATTATTTTAAGTATAATGAAGATATTATTAATATTATGAAAAATCTAATCTATCTAAAATCTATTACTATTACATTACATTTCATTTAGTTAATATAGATAGATACATATGGTCATTTTATTGCACTAACATAAGAATTAAAATAAATTCAAATTAAAGTACCTACAAATAACCTAATTGAATAAGAATTGCAGAAAATGTTGTGTTAACTACTGCCAATTAGAAATTTATTGATATTTGTAATTAATATTAAAACATTATTAAAACTGAATTGCACACAAGTATTAAATTACAATGAGAAACTTATAAGTCAATAAAAATTAATAATTAAAACTGTTTTAAGTAGTTAGTACACATCTGTTTCCATCTATTTATAAATCTATAATAATTGTCAGTTACTATGTTTAGGTATTAGTGTGCTTGGGTGCGTGTGTGCACGTGTGCGTATGTGAGTGGGTGTTGTGTGTGCGCGCGTGTGTGTGTGTGTGTGCAAACCTTGGTGTCTTGAACAACGTAAGTGCGATGTTACATACCTACATTATACAGAGTGAGAGAGAGAAAAAAGAAAGTACCTACCTATATCTGAACTTTACTTTGGCCACTTGGCAGACCGAACTTGACAAACAAAACATAGGACTTGACGTGGTTTTGATATATATTTCCTAGGAAATAAACATGTCTTTTGTGTTTATATTAGCCGTAGCAGCTCTGTCCAACAGAAAAACTAGTGGTTTTATTTCACTCATTTTAATTTCAACCCTTTTTGTAAAATTATTATAATAAAACTGGCCAAGTGCGAGTCAGACTTTGTCCCGCACACGGAGGGTTCCAAACGCCATCTATCGAATTTCTAACGAACTTCTAACACCAACTAAGTAAACGTTGACACAAAGGTAGAATAGTATTACATAGTAGTAATAGTAATAGTGGTAATAGTAATTGTAGTAATTAATATTATTAAATATCTGGTTGACCGTACCTACCTTACATATCTGGTACCCTTTGGGTTTGGAACCCTAAAAATGCTGTTATTTAGAAAGAACTTTCTGAAAGTAGCACCAGCAACTAGGTTAAATTTTTCATTGAAATTGGAAGCTACCTATTTATTCATTACTGCTAAGTCACACAATAATGAATAATACAAGGCTAAGTGCAAAACGGTTTGCACTCGTATTTGGAGAGAAGAGCGCTAAAAGCTAATTTTAGTTTGAATAGTAAGTAGATACCTAGGTACTTACCCATTACGAATAGAGGGTGGAAATAACATAGTATTCGCTAAGCAGTACCAAATTGAATTCGTCGAAAGAAACTTTCCAATTGACCAACTTTTGAGTGATTTTCGCATAGTGGCTTGCAACATGGAGAATAGCCGATATTCATGCTCTGTTTTTTTATGATATTAGATAACAGGAAAAGCAAGACGCTCGACTGATAGTAAGCGATGACTACACAGACTTTCTACTACAGATATACAGGTATGCAAAATTCTGGATAGCCAGACGTTACGTCACTAGTCTGCGCCTGTTATCCGGAGACATAAAGATTTAAAGTCTTACATGCCTTGTAATTATAAGTGGTGTTCAAATTGTAGAGCATATGTCCAGCAGTGGACAAAGGTTGGTGGTGTGGACGATGATTCTTTGAACTGATAGTATTTTTTTTTAATATAATTTAGGCTAGCCTTTGAGCAATATCTCATTTGTTGCTAAATGGAAGCGGAAGAAGATGATAGCACGCTAGGGAAGGGAAGGGAATGGGTACCAGCTCTCAAGGACAGCTGCCGAAACACATTGGATGTTTTTTTTTTTTTTTTTTTTTTTTATACGTTATAGGCTAGCGTTTGACCACTATCTCACCTATTGGTAAGTGTTGATGCGGTCGAAGATGGTAAGCACGCTAGGCCTAGAATGGGAACTGGCTCTCAAGGATAGCTGCCGGAACACATTAGATGTTTCGTGACAGATTTTTCTAACTTGAGGGTGGTAGCTGGCCAGGCGGACACCAGATAGTGTCCTACCACCATGCGGGGGTTGTTGGTTTTTTAACGATGTTTTTCCTTCACCGGAGGGCCACTGTGAAGAGCGCACATAAATTTTTCGATGGAAAAATCCATTGGTGCACGGCGGTTTGAACTCGGTACCTCTGGCATCAAAGGCAAGCGTTCTCCCGATTGCGCCACCGGGCCCTCAAAAGATTGTTTAGAGACAGATTTCCGAACTTGCGGGCGATAACTGGCCAGGTGGAGTCTAGACAGTGTCCTTCCACCATGCAAAGCTGTTAGAAACTTACGACTTATTTCTTAGGTCTGCATGTTTTCAAGAGTCGCCAGTACGTGTTCGGTGCCATCGCTTGTCTCGTGTGGATTGTATAGTCACGCGCACTTACCTGAAAAGAAAAAAAAAATAGTATAGCAAGGGAATATAGCTTAATATGTAGTAGTATACAATATACAATTTGGGAAAATCTGTCCAAATTCTCCTATCTAACAGTGAGAACATTAAAGTTACATTGCTGATGCATACCATTGAGCAAGATCCTTAGTAACTCTTATCCCGCTTGGGTAAAAATTGCTTATAGATATTTACTTGTAGCGTTGAGTTCGAACTCGAAATATAAACGGTAATAACTAATAATTCGAACAAGGATAGTAAAGTAAAGGTACGACCACACCGCGGCGTCCTGCGTGCGCGATCAAGGCGCCGATCAAATAGCGCAGTAGTATTTGGACCGACTGGTTCACACCAAACGCGATCTACGGCGATAAGAAAACAATAGAAATTCAGATCGTGAACGCGCATGCGGAAGGAGGACGCCGCGGTGTGGTCGTGCCTTTAATCAAAAAGGTCCTGCAGAATGCAGAAAAATCTGCAGATCCTGGAATAAGAAAGTATCCTAGCAGCTTCTACAACAGCTTGCCCGGCACAGCAAAAATCAGGTAATCAGGCAGTTGTTGACAGCTCCTTGCAAAAAGTGGGCGAAAGAGTACATACATTTTCACACACTACGCGTTAATTTCAGTCCCTGCTTTCTTGCAAGACTTTTGTTTAAAAATTACTTTCCTTCACCTAAAAATATAAATACAAAGTACAGATAATCACTTTCCTTTCCACGCATGGATAACCCCATAATAAATAACGTGTCATACCACCAAATACGGCGGCGGTGAAACAAAACGAAAATATTAATGTGCTCCTTATACGACAGCGGTGTGTGTGGCCGATGTTTGGGCAGAGGTATTAAGTTATTAAGCAATGCAAATTAAGTAATCAACAATGCAAAACAATGCAAATTTTTGCCTCGCTTGGTTTCCTGGGTCCTTGCCAAATAATGGGCTTGGAGAGAAAATTCTTAGGAATTACGAGCAAGTACTGTTATTTGTGTAACGAGTCTTGATGTGAGGTACAGTGTGGTACAGTATAATTTCTTCTCGTCGCCGTCTTCAAGACAATTAAAAGGAAAGGTTTGGCACAAGTCACCACAAATTAAGCAGTGGGCAGTGCCTGTTACCGGCTGATTGTAAAGTTGATGATGACCACACATATTCGAGCCATTCACAAAAGATGGCTAAGCATCGTAGACAGAGAAAAGAATAGACCGCGGGTAGCTCCGTCTCCTTCCCACATGAAATAGGATATACTATGGAGTTATTCCATGTAACGGAAAAGGACAAAGCTATAATATTTCCCTCTCTCGGTGCGTGCCGGTTTTTACAGGGTCATTAAAGTTGTTAGCCGTTCTTAGCTCAACAAACTTTGACCTTTATTGCTATGTATCACTGGGTTCTAAATACAAATATGGCTATGTTACAATCTTCTATCTCATGTGGCCACGCTACACAAATCTCTCTAGTTTCATCCCTTTACCACAGTTTTACAAACATATGTAAAACTGTGCCTTTACGCTAAGACTACAAGAAGAAACATCGGGGGTAGTGTCAATCAATAGACAAAAAGGTTTCATTACTTTAAAACATATTCTAAGATTATGGTAACTCCCTTCTATCGCAAAAGCACTTACAAACAAGGAGCTGAAGATGAAGCTCAGCGGCGTGCTATAGGAGAGGCCTATGTCCAGTAGTGGACGAATACTGGCTGCTAATGAATGAATGAATGAATAAAACATATTTCGTGATGTGCTAATTGATGCCAAAAAAAATTATATAGGCAACTATGACTAAAAATAGATACTTGTCAAGTGCTCAAGAATTTAAAAATCAGTAGAATGGGCATAGAAGAACCAAAGGAAGTAAAACCAATCAGTGCACTTGGAGGCCAGTTAATGGGCCCCCATTCCTACCTTGAGGTACGCTTGCGTTGGAATTAACCAGCCATACTTAGTAATTACCCACTTGCACTGAGCAATATAATAAATCGGCAGAAGTGGCACATTTTCTGAAAGTCAGTATGTGAACTTCAATGTAAAGAGACGGTCTGGTTATTTTGGTAAATTAGAATTGACATTTCTTTTTCCAGTGAAAAGGCAACATTTGAAGATAAAGACGCCAGTGAAATTGCAGGGCGAGTGAGACTTGCGTGAGGACATGACCGGTGGCGTAATCGGGAGAACGGTCGTCTTTGATGCCAGAGGTACCGAGTTCAAACCTCGCGTGCACCATTGAGGACAATAAACAAATAGCAAGTCAGTGAAACTAATCACTGCCACCACGGATTTTTCTAACGAAAAATGTATGTGCACTTTTCACAGTGGCCCTACGGCGAAGGAAAAACATCGTTAGGAAACCAACAACCCCCGCATGGTGGTAGGACACTATCTAGTGTCCGCCTGGCCAGCTACCACCCTCAAGTTAGAAAATCTGTCGCCAGACATCTAATGTGTTCCGGCAGCTATCCTTGAGAGCCAGTTCCCATTCTAGGCCTAGCGTGCTTACCATCTTCGACCGCATCATCACTTAGCAACAGGTGAGATAGTGGTCAAACGCTAGCCTATAAGAAAAAAATAAGATAGTAACTCACGATAATGATAAGAGTAGGTAACAGCAGTAGTAATGACAGCAATGTTGTCAATGCAACAAAAAAAGTAAATTAAAACCACCAACGACCGACGCGACCTCAATTTCTACGACGGTTCTCTTTTTGCACAGACTCTAGCATTCAGAACTTTAAAGTTTCTTTAGCACCCATACTGTTGCTCGACTCACTCGGTACAATAATAAACTGGCCAAGCGCAAGTCGGACTCGCACTCGTAGGGTTCCGTAACACAGTTAAGTATTCCATAACTATGATTTTTTGCAACTACAAACTTTGTTTTTCATAGTGTTTGTATACAAACAAAGTTATCTTTGCGGTCGCCATATCTCTAAAACTGCTGACTGTATCTCGTTCAAACCAATTTTCGTTAGTTTTTATTGAGATCTACAGCATATATTTTTTTCAGGTTTTTCACTCCCATACTTTAAAAGTTAGAGGGGGGAGTTACACACATTTTACCACTTTAGACGCGCCTATCTTTCAAATGATAGACTTTGAGAAAAAATGATTTTAGAAACCTCAATGTCATTTTTAAAGACCTATCCATAGACACCCCACACGTATAGGTTTGAAGAATTGTTTTTGTTTGTTTCAGTTCCTTGTATGGGATGTCCCCCCTTAAACTTTTATATTTTTTATTTTTGTATAAAAATCGGAAAGCGGTTCACAGAATACATCTACCTACCAAGTTTCTGTAGTCCTAACAGTTTCGGAATAAAATTGCTGTGACATACGGACGGACAGACAGACAGACATGACGAATCAATAAGGGTTCCGTTTTTTGCCATTCGGCTACGGAACCCTTAAAAGGGTTGCGGTAATCGGTCACATTAGATAGATTAACCGGCGCGATGTAAAATATCGGTGTTACATACATTAAAAAATTGCACAGATTAAAATAATTCTTCGAAAGAGGAAGATGATAGTTTTCTTCGGCAGATGTGCTCTATTAGATGATTAGATGAATATGCGGGTAATTTCTTTATCCTGTTCGCAATTGCGGCTTGCATGAAGGCAAGTTAAGGCAGGAGAAACAGTAATAATAAGATCATTTAAAAAACTCAAAAAATAATCGACTTCAATGCCGCGCTATTAATTTTCAGTACCAATTTTGAGGTGTTAATCTCCATATCTCTGGAGATACTTATCAGATCGTCGCGATCTCGCTGCGTGAACTCCCGAGGATGTGCATCGGACATGCATAAAACCTAGGTCGAGGCAGTCGACAACAAACAGTAGTGAGTATAATAGTCGGTGTTTTATAATCATGATTCAAACTCGACGATAACTATAAATCTAAAATACTTATCAGACCTCGATAAAATTACCATGGTACCACACTTAGGATATCTCCTTTCCAACAAAAAAAGAAAAATCAAAATCTGTTCATAAACGACGTAGTTATCCGCGAACAAACATTAAAAAAAAACATATATACGGTCGAATTGAGAAACCTCCTCCTTTTTTTGAAGTCGGTTAAAAAAATGAAAACGAAACCCTTTTTAACCGACTTTACAAAAATAAGGAGGTTCCCTATTAGTCGGAAGCTTTTCTGATTACTCGAAGACGCCTGAACAGATTTAAATTTTTTGTTTGTTTGAAAGAGTACCTGTACTTCCCAGGTGGTCCCATACAAATTTCATCGAGATATGTTTATAACCTCCATATGCAGATAAATACCTCAAATTTGGTAAGTACCAAAAATGACCGGCGTTGCATTTGTGGTCGGTTCTTTTAGTTTTTATAAAATTACTCATATTTCAAATGAGGTGGATTACGTCATAACCTCACAGAGGCACATGGTTACAGACGTCTCCGTACTCAAATGGTTCAAGACTGGCAGTGATCATAGATTGGTCAGGGCTGAATTTAGATTTAACTTGCTTAAGGAAAGGATGAAATTTATAAAAACACCTAAAAAGTACGAGAAAAGGGACATTGCACTTCTACAAGATGGGTTCCGCATAGAATTAAAGAACAAGTTCGAGGGATTGGATGAGTTGAATTTAGATATCGACAGCTTGAATCAAAAACTATCAGACACCATCCTTACAATTGCGAAAGAACAAGTAGGTAAAGTGCCCAAAAAACAATCAAAATTAACACCAGAAACAATGGCATTGATAGAAAATAGACGCAAATTACCACTAAATACAGTTGTAGATCAAAGAAAATTGGAAAAAGTCAACAAAATTGTACAAAAAGCTATTAGAAAGGACACAAGAACGCACAAAAAGGAAACCATACCTAAGACAATAGAACAGTACAGAGGACCCAAAGTATTTAGAAAGAAATTAAATTCCGGAACATCACAAATAATAAGCTTAGCCAATAAAGATGGCATAAAAACTAATAATCGTAACGAAATGCTGGAAATAGTTAAGTAGTTTTACACAGATGTATATGCTTCAACAATACCAGAAGATTTGTCAATAGACCATAGAGCAGAACCCGTGGAATGTCGAACAGAAGAAGAACTTCCTCATATACTACCTTCTGAGGTGGTATGGGCACTCAGCCAAATGAAATCTGAGAAGGCGCCTGGTGAAGACGGCCTCACAGTAGAACTTCTTATAGCTGGTGGTGAACCAGTCTTAAAAGTCCTCGTAAAACTCTTTAATAAAGTTCTGGATTGCGGTCACACGCCAAACGCGTGGAAAAACGCTATAGTTACAATATTATATAAGAAAGGAGACAGTTCAAAATTAAGTAATTATAGACCGATAAGCCTCCTCCCTCAAACGTATAAACTTTTTGCTAAAGTTCTTTGCAACAGAATTACCCGACAACTGGATGAATGCCAGCCTGTCGAACAAGCATGTTTCCGGAGCGGATACTCAACTATAGACCACATCCATACCGTGAAGCAACTGATGGAGAAATGCGAAGAGCTTAACCGGCCTTTATGCTTTGCTTTCGTAGATTACGAAAAGGCTTTTGATAGCGTAGAGCACTGGGCCGTGTTCCATTCTCTTCATCGTTGCCAAGTCGATGCACGGTATGTTGATGTCCTCCGAAACTTATACCAATCAGCGTCGATGCAAGTACGAATGCATGCTCTCACCGAATCAATCCCCATTAAACGTGGTGTTCGGCAAGGGGATACCATATCACCCAAACTATTCACAGCAGTTTTGGAAGACGTCTTAAAGCTAGTCTTTTGGGAGAATAAAGGCATCTTAATAGATGGTGTCCACCTATCACATCTCCGTTTTGCAGATGATCTGATTCTTATCAGTGAAAATGTATCAGATCTCCAAGAAATGCTTAAAGACCTATGCTTCTCTAGGAGTGAGCCTGAAGATGAACATGTCCAAGACTAAGGTTATGACTAATATTTCCGGCGTATCACCGACTACTGTTGAAGTCGGCGGTGAGTTACTGGAGGTAGTTACTCAGTATACTTACCTTGGACATTGTTTATCTTTTGGCAGAGAGCATAGACAGAAAGAGATACATAGACGCATTCAGCTGGGATGGGCTGCTTTCAGAAAACTCGATGATGTCCTAAAAGACCGAAAAATGCCGCAATGCCTGAAAACCCGTCTGTTCAACCAATGTGTTTTACCCACAATGACGTATGGTGCAGAAACATGGACGCTCACCAAGGAAACTGTGCACAAGATGCGAGTCGCACAACGGGCCATGGAGCGTGCCATGTTAGGCATCACGTTAAGCGATAAAGTTCGAAATACGGAGATAAGAAAGAGAACCAAGGTGGTAGACATCGGATCCCGTATAACTAAACTGAAATGGCAGTGGGCTGGACACGTTGCAAGATGTGGTGATGGCAGGTGGAGTAAGTCCCTAACAGAATGGTGGCCTCGTGTAGGAAAACGAAGCCACGGCAGACCAATACAGAGGTGGGTCTACGACATCGAAAAGTACGCAGATAGGACCTGGCCAAGAGTAGCTCAAAACAGGGATGAGTGGCGTAAGAGGGAGGAGGCTTATGCCCTGCAGTGGGCGGAAATGAGCTGTTAATGATGATGATGATGACTCATATTTCTGTTCACAAGGAATGTATACATACATGCAAAGAGTATTCTTCTAAAATCAATAGGCTTGAAACTTTTACCTCTTTCTAATTTTATCTCTTCGCGTAATTGCTTCCGTGGCTCAATTCCGTATTAGCAGCGGGTTCGAATTTCATCGTGCGCAAACTTTGTTTTTTTTTTAACTATATATATATACTTATTATGCTTTATTTCGAAACCCAGTCCAGTAATATAATAATGATAATAAAAAGTTTATTTGCCTCCAAAAATTTACACACTATTAAAGAATCCATGTACATAAATAAGTAATACAAGTAATTGTGAGTTAAACAAACTAAATCAAGTTATTAGGTTAAGTCATAAATAACTTGGCTCTTTCTGACGTTTCTATAGAGGTAAGAATTAAGTATATAATAAAGTTTTTCAAGTAAAATATATTTCCGCTTATATTTTTTTTCGGAAACGAATTCAGAAATGCAAATATTTTAACTTAATCTTTACGGTTAACCATATTTTACGTGATAGGGTTGTCCCTACCAATCCAGTTGCGGTGTTAACAAATCGACGCATCATTAATCGAATTCCAACAGATGTATGGTTTCGTCGGATTGCAAATTTTAATTCCTTTCATGACAGTGTGACAGCCCTGAATTAATTGGACACAATTCGTTTTCAAGACAAGTTGTTATGTGAATCAGTTATAATTATTGTATCGATGCACGAAGAAACATCGAAATTATGGTAATAATTGGACTTGGATTTTGGCTCTGTTGTATGGGTGTGTTATTTGATTTTTAGCTATGCTAAAATCGACTCGCAAAGTCTACAGATCACAGAAACACTAGTTTTACTTTTTTTATGTTTGTATGCTAGCGTTTGACGACTATCTCACCTGTTGGTAAGTGATGATGCGGTCGAAGATGGTAAGCACGCTTGGCCTAGAATGGGAACTGGCTCTCAAGGATAGCTGCCGGAACACATTAGATGTTTCGTCGACAGATTTTCTAACTTGAGGGTGGTAGCTGGCCAGGCGGAAACTAGATAGTGTCCTACTACCATGCGCGGGTTGTTGGTTTCTTAACGATGTTTTCCTTCACCGGAGGGCCACTGTGAAAAGCGCACATAATATTTTTATAAAAGAAATACTTTACAAAAAATCTGACGACATTTTGATACAATCTTAAATTTACCTTGCGAGGTCGGATCATGAGTCATTCAACCTGTTGCCGTACATACGAAAATCCTGTTTCATTCTAACCTGCTACAGAATTAGGTCAAAAAGTCCTGTATTAAAAGTCATATAAAATTATTTTCAAGACAGGCGGAGGGTTATTTTGTATATTTTTATCGGAGAAATTTTACCTCATTGTTGTCGATACGATACATTTTGTAAGTTTGAGAATGCTTCACATTACTCAAAGCTATCGATTTTTTGGTCAGGTTAAACGATTGTTCGAAAAAGCACAGAATAACTATTACTTAGTACAAGGTACAGACAGTTCTTGGGCCGTAACGTAACAAGTATTTCCTATGTGTTAAAAATATATACGGCCGAATCAAGAAACCTCCTTTTTTTGATATCGGTTAATAAGAATAAAGAGCTTTGCTTTCATGGCGATAAGTTTAAGTATACGATCGGTAAAAAAACTAAAAATTTCCGACTTCAACGCCGCGCTATTAATTTTCAGTACCAATTTTGACCTCAAAATTGGTACTGAAGAGATTGGAGATAAACACCTGTTTATCTCCATATCACTGGAGATACTTATGAGACCTCGATAAAATTACCATGGTACCACACTTGGAATATCTCCTTTCCAACAAAAAAAGAATAATCAAAATCGGTTCATAAACGACGAAGTTATGCGCGAACAAACATTTAAAAAAATATATATATGGTTGAATTGAGAAACCTCCTCCTTTTTTTGAAGTCGGTTAAAAAAAAGTAAGTTTTATACAATACATAATTTTGTCTAATATGGCATTGAATACTTGATCAAAAGATATCAAATTTATAAAAATATAATATACATTCTAACATCATTCAAAAATGTATCATAAATATATATCACAAATTAATTTCGAACTATAATAATATCCGCTAAAAATAATTGAAGAAATTCGATCAAAGTCAGAATATAAAATTGCTCATTTTTCGTACTCAAGGTCGGAAAGTCCTGTATAAAAATACTAACATTCTTGTCAAGAAAGCGGGTCGAAAATTGATGACGAATTTAAATAAAATTATGGAGGAGAGCGGAAAGATTGCTGATAGCGGAAATACCTAAAATACTAAAGATTTTATCTACGTAAATATGAAATATGTATGTTGGTTTATCCGTAGAAATTAACAGTTATTGCAGTAGTTAAGTAAAGAAAATATTAATGTAGGTATACTAAAGTAAGTTTGGTTGTTTTTGAAATATTTTATTAGCCAATATTGCCAAATTGAAATTCATATCAAAACTCACTTAGTGTAAAACTCTATCGTTTGGTATTTTTTTGTCTTTCAAGAGAATTTTGGCAGAAATAGGTGTAGATTCTCGATAGATATTATTTTTAACCAACACGCTTAGAGTTGATCTTATGTACATTTTACCGAAGCGAATCTTCAGAACTATGAAGACTTCAGAACTTTAGAAACACGTGACATGTGAATACGTTCCTTTTCAGTCTTTTGCCCGACTACGGCAAAGCAAAACGGAGCTACGGCTAACCTCTGAATATCACTATGAATTATGTATTAATACATTAAGGGCCAGTTTCACTGGTTCCTGATAGCGCTAATATGAAGAAATCTAACAGATTTTTGACTGCTTTTACATGGCGTGTGTCAGATAACTATCTAACGCATTATCAGGAACCAGTGAAACTGGTCCGAAACTACGTAAGTTGGTTATTTTATAGTTTAATAAATAGTTTAATCATAATAATTTCACATGAGAATAGTTTCTTGCTCAAACCTTTTTGAGTGTGATTTTTCAGTAGTTGGATTTTAATTTTTAAACTACTATGTTATGTTTCTCTTTGACAAGGAGAAATACCTGAAAAACACCTACATCTTACACTTGTAAAATTACTTCGTACTTGATACTTGTACTCCAATATACATATACAACAATACAGTACATACGTACGTACGATTCGGCTTATCGTCTCGATAATTACAGTATGGAATGATGCCCGGGAGCGGCTTCAGAACTTTCTCTCGGCTTGTGAGCTAGGACTCGTGTACATTTTTTCATAACGACAGGTCGTGAAGTAAGCGTACTGTTTCTTTTGTAGTTTGCTAGTATTTGATGCAGTTTGGATGACGATATCGAGATGCTGTCGGCTGTCCTTGGTTTCAACATTTTTATAATCATTAAAGACTAGAAAATTAGTAGGAAATACCGCGCTTTTGAATGTAAAATTATCCAAGGATTTTTTAAATCAGCTCAGAGAGCTCAGAACGAAACTCAGAAGTGCCTACTCTAAAAATATTAGCTATCTAGCTGAAAATAGGCTAAACTTGGCTCGGCTTGATTTTTACGAGAGGGCCAAAAAATACGAGAGAACAACAGACAACGCATAGCCAAAGGCTAAATCTTCGATACCTGGAGAAAACACAACTTCTAAGAAAATCTAAAAATAGGACAAAAAGGTTGCTTAGGTTTCATTGGGTTGTAAAAAACCACCGTCTGTGACGTCACGATGATCTGGGGGTCGTCTTTATCTTCTCTATTTTTCGTACACTTTTTATATGTCTTTTTAGCCAGTACTTTGCACGTTTCGTCCTTTTACGTGGCTTTTCTTTCGTTTAGGGTTATTTTCTCCTCTCGGCTCTTTTTGTGTGTTTTTATTCATTAGTCAGTCGCTTTATTTCGGCGGAAAATGTGTATAGTTTCTTATACGTTCACTTCTTGGTATGAGATAAGCGCAGTTTTTAGGATTTCTGTTACATAATTCAAATCGGACAATAAAATGGCATGTGCTTGTAGTTAATGCCAATTTATTATTGCTAAAAATGAAATATTTGGTATTTAGTTAAAAAACTTTTTATTATATCTTATAGGCTAGCGTTTGACCAATATCTCACCTCTTGGTAAGCGATGATGCGGTCGAAGATGGTAAGCACGCTTGGCCTAGAATAGGAACTGGCTCTCAAGGATAGCTGCCGGAACACATAAGATGTTTGGCGACAGATTTTCTAACTTGAGGGACCAAGGCCAAAACCACAACAATCTGGTGTCCATCTGGCCAGCCAGCTACCAAGCTGGCTGGCTAGATGGCTAGGTGGACACTAGATTATTCTAATTTTAACACGATGATTGCCGAAGAAAGTTTAAACAAAGTCTTAAATAGGTTTTAATATGCTTTGCGGTTCGAGTTAATTTAAGAAATTATGTTAACTGTTCACTCTAATTTAACTTAGTGGTTTAAGCTTGTATGAACGAATAAATCTTAGGGAGGTAATTAAAAAGTTCATGAACTGCCTCAAGGAGGCAATATATTAATTTTAGATTTATAGTTATCGTGAGTTTGAATCATGATTATAAAAGTACCGACTATTATTTTCACTACTATTTGCTGTCGACTGTCTCGACCAAGGTTTCGTGCATGTCCGATGCAATTCCGTGGAAGTTTACGCAGCGAGATCGCGACGACCACACACTCAGTGGTCTTGCTGCGTACATAACATGCACGAAACCTAGGTCGAGACAGTCGACAACAAATGGTAGTGAGTATAATAGTTGGTACTTTTATCACTACATATTATAAAACAAAGTACCCGCCGCGTCTGTCTGTCCGTATTTCAGTTAAACTCAAAAACTACTGAACGGATTTTAATGCAGTTTTCACCATTAGATAAAATGATTCATGAGCAAGGTTTATCTAATACTATAAGAATCTTTGTCCTGACATACTGACTGACTGACAGAAAACGCACAGCCTAAACCGCTGGACGTAGAGACTTGAAATTTGGAGGGTATATTTGTCTTAGTACGTAAGGGTGTACTAAGAAAAGATTTTCCAAAATTCTCCCCTTAAGGGGATGAAATGGGGGTTCAAAAATTGTAGATATTTTCTATCCGTAACTTCAGACAAGTGCTTCAGTAAAAAAATAAGTAACTACGTGTTTCAGGTTTTTTTGAAATTCCACCCCTAAGAGGGTGAAATGGGGTAACAAAGTGTGAAAATCATTATTGTTTTGGATTGCGCTGAAATTTGGCATGCAGATAGTTATTACGACGTTAGTTACCTCTGAGAAAGGATTTTCCAAAATTCACCCCTGAAAGGGATGAAACGGGGGTTCAAAGTTTGTATGGAAAAACAAGATTAGATAGTATTTTCTATTCGAAACTTCATAAAAGTGCTCCAGTAAACAAATAAGTAAATAAGTGTTTCAGGTTTTTTGAAACTCCACCCCTAAGAGGGTGAAATGGGGTAACAAAGTGTGAAAATCAATATTGTTTCGGATTGCGCTGAAATTTGGCATGCAGATAGTTATTACAGGTACAGAAAAAATAATAGTTGCTAATCAAAGGCACAGAATAAGTAATAGTACATTGGCGCCAATCTTATGTAAATAGTATTTATGATGACATTGCCCATTTCTCTCAGAAGAATGCAACAATGAGGACGATACTACTTATGAAGTTCCGTGACTTCATGTAAGCAAAACCACGTCGACAAATTATAAGGCAATTTTCCCAAGAATCAGGTTATCCTTTACAGAACGCGATTTGGATGAAGCAATAAAAAGTAAAACTTTATTAGTTACACTCATATTCCCACATATCCCACATTCATATATATTTATTTATAAATGGCTGCGCCCCACGGCTTTGACCGCGTTAAGTATATGAGTTAATCCAGGTTATGTACTACCTATCTGTTCGCATCACTTCAGCCGTTTTTCGTAAAAGAGTATCACCTACTAAATAAATATGTTGCTGAGTTCTACTTGTATATATTGCCTTAATTTATGAGATCCTACACCGTGCTAACTAATATTATCACTTGCTTCGTCATAAAATGTGAAATTCCAAAAAACCGATACCACATTCCACAACGGCGCGGCGCGATAAAATAATTCTAAGCAGGTGTAAACAGCAAGGAAGATTTTGAATTGCCTGAATTTGGTACGATTATAGTTATACAAACAATTTAAAGTCTCATATGCTCTGGTCGCTTTGTTTATAAAATATAGCACAATGAAAATCCACAACACCATACATAAAATAATTATGTTTTTTGTAACACACATCGTGTTACTATTTAACTTCAACAAAAAGTAGTTTAGTGTAAGTGCTCACGGTAATTTGAGTAAAATTATCGTATAATGGTGAATGAAGTTATGATCATATTAAGATGACATTTTAATGTTTCAATGACATAATGCTTTCACGATAAGCAATTGAGTAATTTTCGTGTTGAATTTCTTGTTTGTCATATTAAGTATAGCTGTCTCTGTCTTACTGCCTTATTTGTAATAATTAGTATTTATTACATTTGATGGAGGCGGCAATACAATTTTGAATGAATTTCGACTGTTGCATATTGCAACAAACGTGTAAGTAGCAGATTACACTCAAATTCCACAAAGAGTTATTCAATAGACAAGAAAAATATTTATAGATTTAAAAACGGGAACTTAACGTGACTTACACGATGTCGATATAGCGGATCGACATATGTTTCGGCCTCATTCGGAGGCCTTCTTCAGGATCTTGAGTGCGGGGCGCTCGCCGTCGCGTTCTGTGTGTATGTTACGCGATTACTCCGTCAATTCTGAACTGATTTGAATGATTCATTTTGTTATCGGTAGGGTACGTTTTCGAGGTGTAATTTAATTTCATCGAGAATTAATAAATTAATTTATTAATTAAAAAAAAAAAATTAATTTCATTGTAATTTCATCGAGATCTGATAAGTATCTCCAGAGATATGACGATAAACGTCTCAAACTTGCTACTGAAATTGACTCGCGGGGCATTGACGGTTGTTTTAGTTTTTAAACTATCTTAATTATTTTGTGCCAAAATGTATTTACAAAAAATAAAAAAATAATATCGTTTAAAAACTAAAAAAGAACCGACTTCAATGCCGCGCTATTCATTTTCAGTACCAATTTTGAGATGTTTATCTCAATATCTCTGGAGATACTTATCAGACCTCAATAAAATTACCATGGTACCACACTTGGGATATCTCCTTTCGAACAAAAAATGAATAATCGAAATCGGTTTATAAACGACGAAGTTATCCGCGAACAAACATAAAAAATATATATATATATATATATATACGGTCGAATTGAGAAACATCCTCCTTTTTTTGAAGTCGGTTAAAAATAAAAGAACAAAGTATTTTGTGAGGAAGTTTTTTATTACCATAGAGATCAAGACAAGAAGTAAGTAATCTTGCGCCTCGTGTCATTACTGCTTTCAGCATTCAAACAACTACGTTTCGATCTTAAACCGCATCGTCATTTAACATCAGGTCTGAAATGATCAAGTGATTGTCTGTCAAGAAATGAAAGTCTTAAGGTACGGCCACACTGTTGCGATATGTAGGTACGCAATTTACTTTTCAATCGCTGTCTAATCGCCGTACATCGCGTTTGGTTTGAACTTTGAATCAGTCGGTGCAACTACTACTGCAATATCTGATCGCGCCCAAGCCCGTACCTGCAGATCACAGCGGTATTGCTGTACCTTTATTTTCAGACTAAGTATTGAAAAAACAAGCAAGATGCTCAATAAATAAACGAAATAACCACTAAATTGTCCATTAAAATCTTTATAAATTATTCAATTGTGTTGTCAGTGTTGCGAAGTTGTGGTGCGTCAATTCTTTGTCGGCTACAATCACGACACTTTAATCGGCCCTTAATTTGAAACGGTTTACATTTCGTAATTTAAATATAATGAGCCGAAATCCCTGATTGAGTGATCAAGTCTATTAATACGTAATTTACCTACAGCGTTCGTCGAGTATATTGTAAACATGACAAGTTAATGTCCCGTTTAACTGGTAATTTAACGTATATTGAAGGGAAAATTAACTTTTACGCGCAGAAAAACGTAATTCCGACATTTCCAACCGATTACTTGCAATTAAATACAAAATGATAATGTTTCGGTTTGTTATTGTAATTATCCTTAATATGCGAATAATTAACTGGGTTTGAGAAAGTTTCAATATCGATGTTTGAGGGTCAAGTTGACTTGCAAGGTGGTCACATAGGCGATATTATGTGTCTCGTAGATGGTCTAAATGGATTTTTATTTATGCCCAACTATTTAGACTTCCAGACTAATCCATATTTCCATACTATATTCTAAAAACGTTTGTAACTCTGTGTGTTTGTTACCTAATTACGCCTAAACGGACGATCCGAACTTATTGAAATTTAACAAGCAGATACTTTCTATCACCGGTATTTCACCTAATGACAACTTTAAAGTATTCTGTGCTGATGGTTAGTGATGATGCGGTCTAAGACTGAATCTGATCGGATCTGAATGAGTGCTTGTCTGGAATTTAAGGTCGACAGTGAGATGGAGCGCTGAACAATTGATTTTAGTCCAATCCATATTGAGCAAATATACCAAACCCTTTTCCAAATATTTTTTCAATATGTTATTCTTATTCTATTATATCTTATAGGCAAAGTGATGGTAAGCACACTAGACCTAGAATACTCTGACTCTCAAGGTCATTAACTCGTTCGCTGCTGAAAATACACACCGTGCGTTTTTTGATTGTTGGTACCGGAAGTAAAATTAAAAAAATATATAATAAATTTATTTTTTTAATTAATTAGGGTTCCGTACCCAAAGGGTAAAACGGGACCCTATTACTAAGACTCCGCTGTCCGTCTGTCTGTCTGTCTGTCTGTCCGTCTGTCACCAGGCTGTATCTCATGAACCGTGATAGTTGGACAGTCGACATTTTCACAGATGATGTATTTCTGTTGCCGCTATAACAACAAATACTAAAAACAGAATAAAGTTAAAAATAATAGAGGGTCCCCATACAAGAAACGTGTTTTTTCGGCATTTCACGCCATCTTTGTACGCTTAGTTAGGTAAACGTCCCATAGATGGCGTTATATTAAAATGTCGATCCCTAACACCTTTGTTAGACGTTAGATGGCGTTATAATAATAAGAATAAATGTTTATAGATTATTATTTTTTGCTGGCGAAAAAGGTTAGTGGTATTTTTTGTTCGATCTTATAAAATACTGTAGTGTGGTACGGAACCCTACGAGTGCGAGTCCGACTTGCACTTGGCCAGTTTATTTTTTAATTTATTAAGGGGTGCGTGTGACCTTCTGCTGTTGGATTTATCAATTTGATTTGATTTATCAATTTGTTTATAACACCGCATATTTTTTTATCATTACCTATTTAACCAACTTTTTAGGAATATGAGATTTAAGTTCCTATTATTATCCCCAGGGTATAACAAATAAACAGCTTTATGATTGGCTAGATCCCATCACACTTTCAATGCTTAACGCAGATGGGTTACAATAAACCCCCCACGGTTAAAAAAAAACCTCAATTTAATTATCAACCGAATTCCATTCATTCCGAGGTTCTCAATTCATATGTAGGTATGTTATTTTTTTATTATTATTATTTCGTATGTATGTTACGCGATTACTCCGTCAATTGTGAACCAATTCGAATGATTCTTTTTTTAATGGGCAGGGTACATTTCCGATGTGTTCTCATTGCAATTTCATCAAGATCTGATAAGTATCTCCAAAGATATGACGATAAACGTCTCAAACTTGCCACTGAAACTGACTCACGTGGCATGGAAATCGGTTGTTTTAGTTTAACTATCTTAATTATTTCAATTAACGTATAAGATACTAGCTGACCCGGCAAACGTTGTTTTGCCATATAAATAAATGGCTATTAAAAAATAAGGGTTGATCGTAGAAGGGTGAAAATTGAGGATTGTATGTATTTTTAACCGACTTCAAAAAAAGGAGGAGGTTTCTCAATTCGACCGTATATATATATATATATATATATTTTTTTTTATGTTTGTTCGCGGATAACTTCGTCGTTTATGAACTGATTTCGATTATTCTTTTTTTGTTCGAAAGGAGATATCCCAAGTGTGGTATAATTTTATCGAGGTATGATAAGTATCTCCAGAGATATTGAGATAAACATCTTAAAATTGGTACTGAAAATGAATAGCGCGGCATTGAAGTCGGTTGTTTTGTTTTAGTTTTTAAACGATATTATTGTATGTTGTATCATAAAAAAATAGAAATTAAAAATTTTGTCTAAAAAATAAAAAAAAATATTTAGGGGTGGACTAACATTTAGGGGGATGAAAAATAGATGTTGGCCGATTCTCATAGATACCGGATAAGCACAAAAAATTTCATCAAAATCGGTCAAGCCGTTTCGGAGGAGTATGGCAACGAAAACTGTGACACGAGAATTTTATATATTAGATTATAATACCGCTAATATACCTTTTAGCATAATCAACCAAGTGGAATCTAAAGCATCCACTAAAGCTTATTCAAAACTGTGCCAATTATCTAAGACTAGTCATATCGATTAACAAACCGAATCAAATCGAATGATACTTATGCAACTAACAGCTCTAATAAAATTGTAACACTGGTTGTGAAAGATCGATGATAAAAGTGTTTGTCTAGTTATCGATATCGAGATTTAGTATCGACTAATTGGTGAACAGTAGTAACGAATTAAGATTGTGTAAGTAATTTTTCTTTGAACTGAGTATTGAGTAATTTGATCATGAATAAAAGACGATGCCCAATCAAAAGATTTGGCGCTTAAGGTCAGTACACACCGAGAAGCGACGCGACGTGACGCGACACGACGATGTTTGTAGTTTCGCGCCACGTAGCGAGAAACCTGCACGGTGCAGCGAGAAGCCGTGCGGGTGCAGCGCGACGCCGCCGGATGAACTCAATGAAAAATGTATCGTTTTGTACAGTAAATAAAGTTCTATTGGTATCACCATCTTAAAAAGTGCGCGCCGCGTCGCGTCACGTTGTATCTCGGTGTGAACTGACCTTTAGACAGAAAATTCATGAGCGAAGGAATCCTGGAAGTATGGCATAATAAGTACATATATATATTTATATATTTATTGTAGATAAGTAAGCGTTTGACCACTATCTCACCTGATGTTAAGTGAAGATGTGATCGACGATGTAGCACGCTTACCTAGAAGATACCTGTTCACTCGCGATTTGAAGACCCCCGGATTGTACTTCACAGGAAACACAAACACTGGCAGGGAATTCCATTACTTTGCTGTGCGTATGATAAATGTTGATGCAAAGCGCTTTGTTCAACATATTTATCCTATACGTGATCCCTGGAAAGTACTAAATGGGTAACCACTTCTGTGGCGGTCACTCGGCTGGGCTTTGGTCATGGATTGAACCACCTAGCGAACAAGGAGGTGTTGCCGGTTGTTTCGTCGAGTTCCGGTATATTATTTGGTGCTATTCAGCTTGGAAGTCAAAGTCAAAGTCAAAGCATTTATTCAGTATATGGGCAAATTAAAAATTTGCACTTACACACGTCAAATTACATTGAACAGATCATATTCAATAAAAATATTATAGATATAACAGAAACATAACTTATTGCTTTGAATTTACAAAAAAACAAAGGTATTGAGCCATTCAGCTTTCATCTAGACGTCGAACGTCACACTTAAAACACATGTTTAATTCCCGTGATTAATGTAGGGTTGCCAACAGTACTATTACGTGCACCCGCAATCCAGTGCATGTTTCAGTACTTCAGACAATTTTTATCCAAAAAATTGTGAAATAATGAAACATATGAAGACGGACATGGAAGACGGGTTAGCGCTATATACGTATACACTTCTTTCCACTGCCGTTTTCCATTTCTAGAAAATTCATAAACTATTTCATCTTGGACTACTTACATTGAAATAGTGATCAAGAGCTTGTGTGTAAACAATTTTTAAAAAATCGTCACAGTATTCTTATCGAGTAGAACCCGAGATTCGTAGTTGAGAATCAACTCTATTATGCTACCACTAAAGTCGATTTTACTTGTAAAAAATTCATGGAGAATAATGCTAAAGAATAATGTAGAATATCTCTCCAAACAAAAACATAATATCTTTGGCAGGGTTGCGCAACATTTTGACTCAGCATTTGAGAGAAATGGATCCGTAATTCAATACTATTGAGCCTTGATGGATTGTACATTTACGGTAATGCCAGGAAGAATGCGATTTCACGTAGTGTTTTTACACACCGCCGCGTCACTACCTAGTGACAGCCATTTTCAGGGAGAAATAATATCTAAAGATATTTTTAGCGGTACTTTTTTCACAGAAAATTCTTACAACACGATTGTAAAGAACATGGCCAAATAGGCCACACAAAAACTTTTTTTGAAACCAGTTAATCGAGTTTCCTAGAAGAATTAAAGTATACATTCAGATCAACTGAGTTTAAGGTACTCTAGAAGAGAAAAAAAAAAAAAAATTTTAGCAAACATGTTGCATTGCATTGCGTTTACATGTTACTCGTATCTATCCATTTTCCAGAAAATTTAAAGTTTAGAGGTTCTATCTCAAAAAGCCACACTGTAATTAAATGAGAAAATTTATTTTTTTAGAGCAGGCGCCTTTGCCTTAAAACTTTTATGGAGGCTAAATCAATTTCAAAGACAACAAATTTCTTCGCTGAACTTAAATCCTAAAATTTGTTCTTTAAACAAAGCGATAGTACTTCAAGTGCAGCACTTAATCTCTAACACAACAAATACTGTATTATGCCTTATGCAAAACGAAAACACACCGCCTATTACAATAACTTCTCACATCAATCATTACGTCCCGTTCACACTGGTCCACCCACTCGTACCAGTAACTAAACAGATCATGTACATGTCAAGGCTGGCGAGGCATTGCCAACTCGCCCGCGTTAGTCAATATTCAATGGCAGTGCAAGCCATGCCAAAGGTTGTGAGTTTGTTGCCCCGTATTTTGTAATAGCTACTGTTATAACTCATAACTGTTCGCATTTCGGTGGGAAATGTTGCGCGCCACTGGATTTGATCGGGTTATCGCATTTAGGCCTAACGGTAGAATGTAATATTGTTAGAGAAAACTTTAAGATAATCTAAATAACTAATAAATGTAATATGGTAAAAAATTAAATTAAAAACTAAAAACTAATTAATTACTTTTTTTTTAAGATTACTCGCAATGTGGGTTGCACATTACTAGTATTCTTGTTAACCCCTCCAACTAAGCTAAATATGCTTGTGTCTGGAGTGGGTTCACGTCAATAGTGCAATAGGTGGGGTGGGGATCGAACTCACGACCTCTCGATCGCCAGTCCGACACCCTATCCATTGGGCTATTGCCGCCTTGGCAGGCAGAACGGTTGGTGAGGGCTCGGTGGCGTAATCGGGAGAACGGTTGGCTTTGATGCCAGAGGTACCGAGTTCAAACCGCCGTGCACCAATGGATTTTTCTATCGAAAAATATATGTGCGCTTTTCACAGTGGCCTTCTGGTGAAGGAAAAACATCGTTATGAAACCAACAACCCCCGCATGGTAGTAGGACACTATCCAGTGCCTCCTATCCGCCTGGCCTGCTACCACCCTCAAGTTAGAAAATCTGTCGCCAAACATCTAATGTGTTTCGGCAGCTATCCTTGAGAGCCAGTTCCCATTCTAGGCCTAGCGTGCTTTCTATCTTCGCTCGCATCATCACTTACCGACTAGTAAAGTCACTACAGTTTGTTGTCGACTGTCTCCACCTAGGTTTTGTGCATGTCCTATGCACTTCCTCGGGAGTTATCGCAGCTAGATGCGTAGACCATGATCCGATTTCACGATAAATATAATTCTTAACTAATGTATGGAATCATATGACAAATATACTGTAAGATTTCATTAATTGACCACTGCTACGTAGTACTACTAATATTATTTTTCTTGTTAGATTTCTTAGTTAAAATTGTAAATAGATACACTCGAAAACATCCGACTTATGTTACTTGTATGAGAATCTAAAAATAAACAAACAGTTATAAATAACCATGGATAGTGCCGGATGAGGTGGTGACTAAACAGTTAATGAATGAATCACAATTAGCGAAACGTTTGCGGAAGAAACCGTATTGTGTGATGAATCAACTACTGCCTAGATACAGACAACTATTTCTATCATTGCATTAAAGTACTTGCTTTCTGTTTTTCAGGAGAAAAGTAAACCACACCGCGGCGTCCAGCGTGCGCGATCTAGGCGGCGATCAGATAGCGCAGTAGTATTTGTACCGACTGGCTCACAACAAACGGTATCTCCGGCGATCAGAAAACAATAGAAATTCAGATCGCGAACGCGCTTGCGGAGGCAGGACTTCGCGGTAAAAACTGAAATTTTTAGATTAAACATGAGCATTTCAAAAAGTTTTGGCATACCTTTCGAAGCTGTACACTATGTCTACCTTGGGCAGACTATGATGCCAGGAAGAAAATAATATACCTACCTAATTCGAGTATATGTATACTCCAATTAGGTAGTTATATTATTTAAATAATTCTAGTTAAGTTGGATGAAAACTTAAAGATAGATTCTAGCTGAAACAGATTTCACCGCTGTTGTTTCCCAACAAACCATGGTAGGCATTTACTTTTCTATCTTAGACTGAAAATCATCAATTTCCATCAGATCAACGATCAACGATGAGTTGATCAATGGTAAAAAATATTACACTAATTCACCTAGATGTTTCCTACAAAAACTATAATAAAAAAAATAAAGTTGCAAACATTTTTGTGTTCAGGGCTACCCTCAAGTAGTTTAAATTCTTTCGAAACTTCTCAAGGGAAAATGGAATCAATGAAGCTTGATTCGTTTACATGGTGAAATAAACGTGACTTAATCAAGGAGTCACTGGTTTGGAATACTAAATTTTTATTTGTATTTCAATGATAAGTTGGATATACGTACTTTGAAGTGCAGTGTGAGCAAACAGCTTACTAAATAATTGATTGTTTTATATATAAAACTCTTGTTTTATATATAAAACTTCATTTTTATATAAAACTCGTGTTGTGCGTACATTATATTTATGTATATAGAAATACCGGATGATGTTGATAATGATGAAATAATAGATGGAACTTTTTTTATATAAATCCATCATACTAAAATTATAATAATAAACTGGCCAAGTGCAAGTCAGACTCGCACTCGTAGGGTTCCGTAACACAGTTAAGTATTCCATAACTATGATTTTTCGCAACTACAAAATTAACTATGTTTTTCATAGAGTTTGTATGAAAAACAAAATTATCTTTGCGGCCGCCATATCTCTAGAACTGCAGACTGTATCTCGTTCAAACCAATTTTCGTTGTTAGTTTTTATTAAGATCTACAGCACATTTTTTTTTTATTTTCACTCCCGTACTTTACAAGTTAGAGGGTGTGGGAGGTTGTGTCCCCCACACATTTTACCACTTTAGTCGCGCCTATCTTTCAAATGATTGACTTTGAGAAAAAATGATTTTAGGAAACTCAATGTCATTTTTGAAGACCTATCCATAGACACGTATAGACACGTATAGGTTTGAAGAAAAACATTTTTTTTTTGTTTCATTTCCATGTATGGGATGCGGGGGGGCATCTATCTATAGACACCCCATGCGTATAGGTTTGAAGAAAATTTTTTTTTTTTGTTTCAGTTCCATGTATGGGATGCCCCCCTTAAACTTTTATATTTTTTATTTTTGTATAAAAATCGGATAGCGGTTTACAGAATACATCTACCTACCAAGTTTCAATTCTGTAGTCCTAACAGTTTTGGAATAAAATCGCTGTGACATACGGACGGTCAGACAGACATGACGAATTTATAAGGGTTCCCTTTTTTTGCCATTCGGCTACGGAACCCTAAAAACGTTTGTAACTCTGTCTGTTTGTTACTTAATCACGCCTAAACGGACAATTCGATCTTACTGAAATTTAACAATATCTTTATAGCATGAGGACGAACATATGCTACGTAATTCTTGGAGTACGTGAGCGAAGTCGCAGCTCATTATATCTAGTACATATATAAAATCACGCCTTTTTCCCGTTGGAGTAGGCAAAGACTACTTCTTTCCACATGCTACGATCCTGACATACCTTTTTCGCTTCTTCCACTTTCAGGATTGAGCGCCTTCATATCCTCGCCGGTAAAAGTTTTTTTTATGGTAAAAGGTAACAGGACAAGCACAACGCTCGCCTGATGGTAAGCGATGACGTCTACCTTTAACAGATACAGCGGCATGGAAGATTCTGAACTGCCAGAATCTTGCATGTCACTGCACTGCGCCTGATACCTTGAGACATAAAGATGTTAAGTCCCACATGCCCTGTAATTTCACTGCACACCTTGCCGTTTCAACCGAAAAACATTCCTATTTCAGGGCTGAAAATTAATTGGCAAAGTTGTGGTACCGCCCCAGGCGGACTAGCAGAAGTCCTACCACTACGAAAAAAGTTCTTTTGACTTGGCCTTTCTTTAAAACGTCTCCGATCTGGTCGACACGTTCGCTTAGGTCGGACTCTACCGGCTTGCCCATTCACACTCGTTTTATAAATCTACTTCGTCAATCTTCCTTCATCCATCCTTTTTAGGGTTCCGTACCCAAAGGTTAAAACGGGACCCTATTACTAAGACTCCGCTGTCCGTCTGTCAGTCTGTCTGTCTGTCTGTCTGTCTGTCTGTCTGTCTGTCCGTCTGTCACCAGGCTGTATCTCATGATCCGTGATAGTTAGTTGAAATTTTCACAAATGATGTATTTCTGTTGCCGCTATAACAACAAATACTAAAAATAGAATAAAGTTAAAAATAATATAGGGTCCCCATACAAGAAACGTGTTTTTTTCGGTATTTCACGCCATCTATGAACGCTTAGTTAGGTAAACGTCCCATAGATGGCGTTATATTGAAATATTTATCCCTAACACCTTTGTTAGACGTTAGATGGCGTTATAAAAAATAAAATGTTTATTAATTATTATTTTTTGCTGGCGAAAAATGATAGTGGTATTTTTTGCTCTATCTTATAAAATCCTGCAGTGTGGTACGGAACCCTACGAGTGCGAGTCCTGCACCGGCCAGTTTATTTATATAATGCGTCTTAGCTGGAAGATATCGCTTTAAGCGATAAGAACGTCTATTGTACTTATTTAGTAAGTTGTTATTTTAACTTGCACCCTCTTCTAAAGAGTGATGAAGCCTATCAAATATATCTACTAACTGCCAAATGTCCCTAACAACTATGTCAGCATAAAGCTTCCCAACCAAAGTTGTTCTAACACTTCTAAGCACTCTGTCTAATTAAAAAACAAATAACGAGTAAAGTTGTGAATGTCAAGAAAACTTACCCGTGAGTTTCCACATTCTCTTACAAGGGAACATTTTGGAAGTTCTGAGAGACTCAAACTATGAGCAAGGTTAGGCATTTTAGTTGACTGTTCTTTGAATAGTACAAAGTAGTATGTGTGTAAACGTAGGAAACGTACAGTGCCACAAGTATAACTTGGCGGTGGTAGTTTTTGGAACTAATTCTTTTAATTGAAACTGTGAGTTTGACGTTTGAGAGATTACCGCGACATTATTGTTGATAAATCTGCTACATTAATATAGTTCAATAATGCCAAAAGTAATTAAAAGTGGTTTAAGAAAAACTGTTATCAAAGTACAAAGTAAAAGCACAGTGGCGCACAGGCACGCCAAGTTATACTTGCCGGACTGTATAAGATCACAGCTGGAAAATCATTTTTGTTGTCATTTCTATTTCGCAGTTGTTAAAGTTCATCAATAATATCGTTTATTGTAATTGTTTTGCGTTCACGTGCGAGTAATTTGAGAAATATTTCTGCATACATATCATTTAGAGTGTAATTTATTTTAATTTATCACGTCGTCATCATAATCAGCCTATCTCTGTTTACTGCTGGACATAGGCCTCACTGATGTGACACAATATGTTATTTTTTTTTTTATATTTGTATGCTAGCGAATACGTTAGACCTATAATGGGCTGACTCTCAAAGAATGTCTGCTGTCAAAAGAGCGTAAAGTTATGGCGGCAGATTTTCTTCTTGATGGTGGTAGGCTACCTCTTCGCAGCGAGTTAAACGGAACATCGATGTAATGGTCCATTCTTTTCTGTTGTATCTCTGCAGGAAAATACACGTGAGATTTTGATAAACTTTTATTACATCGACGTTCCGTAAGTCACAGTCTTGTTACCCTCGTCTGTTATGCCGGCTCTTGAGCGCAGATCGCTCGGTGTTGTATACCCTGTATGTTCTTTTTACTCCCAGCATGCAGCGCTCCATTGCTTTTTGACATACCTTGATGAGACTTGAGACTTTTGAGACTTCGTAAACGACCATGTTTGGGCATCGTAGGTCATAATATAAAGTACTTAAATATTATTATTCTTTCACAAAAAATATTTCAGTAGGTTTCAAATACAACCGATATCAGCAGCTTAGCAGCAATACTCAATGCTGCAATCAGTCTTACAGGTACAACAAAACCACCAAAAACCATAAAATAAAGCTTTGCAATTAAATACAAGTATTAAATCCTTTCCTTACTAAAAGAATAGCTGGTAATTATTTGGCCAGACGTCGATTATGAACAGCATTTCAATTGATAGGAACAATGGGTCGTTTTGGACTTCCTGTGATGGATGGGGCATGTTAAAAGCGTTCAAATAATCGGTTTAAGAATTTCACAGCATAAAAAGTAAGTGTGTAGAACGAGTGTATCGTAAAATCTTGCTTTGACAAAGGTTTACAAGATGAAATTTGTTTAGGGAGTCCAGTTCGCGAGCCAAATTGCGGGGGAACAAGTATGTTCTCGGCAAACGTGCTTCATTGTGACAAAGTGGTCAAACATTTGACTACTATCTCATCTGATGGAAAGTGACGACGTGATCAAGGGTAAGGATCAAGGGCATAGCTACTCGGTAACAAGTCAGTTCTAAGTTGAAACGCCTGGCTATTAACCAAAGAGACCCTTTAACCAAAGAAATGAGAAGAGCAAAAGATGCAAAGAAATGAGAAGAGCAAAATATGCGTTTAACCAATCTTGGCAACGTAGCATTTATATAGATATTGATAGCTGTTGCGGTACTGTCAAGGCGATTGAGGGAGATGCGATTATACAGCGGTCTAGCTGCATCTCCATTTAAAGCTTCCGTTGATAGCAAGATTTGGTTTGACCTTCAAATCTCTGCCGTGCACTATGAGATGATGATATGATAGATGAGAAACCGAGAGAAAAAAAAAACAAAAGCATTAGATGAAAAATGGTTTATTCCTATTTGTCCATTTAATCTGTCTCCCTATGTGGGCATTTAACACAGTGGCCCTAAGGATTATTATCGGTTCTGTGACTAAGGTGAAAGAAAACCGTCGTTAAAAAACCTCCTCCATATTAGTAAGTTGGCAGGACCTTCATGGTGGTAGCACACTCCCTAGTGACTGCCTGGCCAGCTACCACCCTCAAGTTGGAAAATCTATCACCAAACATCTACGATTCTCAAGGACAGCTCCTTGAAAATCAGTTCCCAATCTAGGCCTAACGTGCTGCTATCCTCAAACGCATCGTCACTTAACAAGAGCTGGTTACTAAACCAGGTCAAACGCTAGCCTAAGAGATATTAAATCGAATCTATATCTTAATTAAATTGGTTCGCCAGAGTTTTAGATTTTGTACTTTATCACTCATAGCCACATATAAATAATATCAGGCAATCTTTTGCTTGTTTTATTACTTTTTATAGTTCAAAAAACCTACTGCATGAATGACTCATGTAATTAGGAATAATTTACAATATGACAAACACTGACAACATTAATTTACGCCGTTCTCTTCAAACTTAACGCAACCCCTAACCACAATCGTGTCGCGGTGGTTATTCAAATCAACCTCTAATTACTTCCTGATGACGACAGACTGTGTGTGTGAATAGAATCGTGAAACATATGTAACCTTACCTTATTGTATAGTTGTAAAAAAAGTTAGGGAACTGGGTCACAGATAATTATAATACATAGTTATTAAGGGGTAGTAGGCCTCTGTCTAGTGTCCGCTTGGCTAGCTACTACCCTCAAGTTAATAAAAGTACGACCACACAACGCCGTCCTGCGTGCGCGATCTAGGCGGCGATCAGATAGCGCAGTAGTATTTGTACCGACTGGTTCACACAAAACGCGATCTACGGCGATCAAAAAACAATAGAAATTCAGATCGCGAGTACGCACACGTGGACGCTGGACGCCGCGGTGTAATCGTGCCTTAAATTGTCTACCAACCCAACCTACCTACCGAAAAATAGGTACCGAAATGTATACCATCATAATGATTAATATTAATTAATAGTATAAGGGCTGCATCAATTAATAGTGTTTTTATCATGTACGTGTTCTACAATTAATCGCCCTCACCTTTCAGAAAGCAGATGTCCACAGCAGCTGACATGACATCAGCTGTATTTGCAATATTTGTTACTTTCTTTCTTCTGTTGCGAATTTTATTCATAGAAAAAGTAGCATCTGCAAATACGCCCTCTGCTAGATTTCTTATCTATGAATGGAGCTTTCAATACGAGGTCGAAAAACTAATAGACTAAGGATTGCATCAAGGTATCGATACTGTATCGATAGATTTACTTAACAAGCTTTTTGCTCTAGATGGTTTGTTTTGATAACTTATTATTTTATGAGACGCGACTGCTCAAAAATACTATAGGTTTTCGAGTATATTCGTTTGTTTTTGTGACTGTCTGTAGCTAAAATGCCTGGAGCAATTTCGATTTTCAAGTTGTTAGGTTGGCAATTCTACCTCTAGTAGCATAGGTTACATTTTCGTGAATAATGATATGTTTCTAGTAAAAAATAAACATACTATTAAAAATCTAAATAAGTTAGTTCATTTAGCGGAGCTACATCCGCCGTCTGATATTTTGTCTTGATTATTGCCTTTCATCGGATTCAGAATACTTTTCTAAATGTTTCCTATTCGAATGATTGCCATGTCATAGTTCTTTGCGTGTTATTTGGGTACTTTGACTGTACCTATAAAATTTTACGGTGTAGTCGATAAACCTTCATCGATACATGTCCCATCTCTTGCAACACCGAATACTCTTAAACAAAAAAATACAGTTTACCGCTCCATATTACAAAGAATACCCTAATTGGACAGCAGATGGTTACCACACGTGCCATGGGCCCATGGCGCTTCCATTCCTTTACAAATCCACTGGAAAAACATACTGTATTTACTCATTAATAAGAGTTAAAATCTTTTGAAACCACTAAAGAAATGGGTAAAGCCTTATAAAGAGTTAAGGGTTTTGAAATTCAGACTTTAGATGGAGGTAAATTGGGTTGGTTTTTCTTTGCCGATTAGTAATATATTCCCGAAAAGTTCGAATTCCAGATTGGGAATAAAAGCGGTGTCTTAAAACTTTTTTTTGTCCAAGGTCGGAGGTTTACCTTTTGAGATTACGTTATTTGGGTCAGGTTTTGTTTTTGTTGGGATGTTGTAATACCACGTGCGTTTGTTTGTATGGTTGTATAAATTAGCGCATTGATAGATTGGTTGAGAAATAAATTAGAAATTGAGTAAGATTTTTAGACGAAGAAGAGTTTAGAAGAAAGTGAGGATAGAAGAAAGTGAGGATGCGGTCTAACATGAAACACAACGCATTGATTAGACTTTCGTCTATTGTATAACAGGTATCCTAAACTCTAAAGGGATTATCAAAGGTAGTTTTGTACTTTTGTAGACCACTACAAAAGTACAAAACTACCTTTGATACTTAAGACTTAAGACTTCTGCTAGTCCGCTTGAGGCGGTGCCGAAATTTGCCAACTTATTTTCAGCCGTGAAATAGGAATGTTTTTTGGTTGAAATGGCAAGGTGTCCAGTGAAATTACAGGACATGTGAGACTTAATATCTTTGTGTCTCAAGGTAACAGGCGCAGTGCAGTGACATGCAAGGTTCTGGCAGTCCAGAATGTTGCGTGCTGTTGTGTCTGTAATAGGTAGACGTCATCGCTTACCACCAGGCGAGCGTAGTGCTTATCCTGTTACCTTATATCATAAAAAAAAGAAAAGGTAGTTGTCCTACGCCTCGTCTCACTGTCTTCTTCCGTTTCCAGTTAAGCACAATTCTACCCACGACCGCATTTTCACAATACATAATAAACAAGTGCTTGTCTGTCCGCGATTTAAAAAAAAGTTCCACAGTTGCGCTGAAACCCTTTATGCAATTTTTTTCAAGATTTATGTCGATCTTAGTCTGAGTGACACGGACAACATTTAGCCCATTAGCATGATGGTAGGACACTATCTGGTGTACGCCTACACCCCCTACACACACCCTAAAACATCTGTCGCCAAAACATTTAATGTATTCCGGCAGCTATCCTTCAGAGCCAAGTCCTATTCTAGGCCTAGCGTGCTACCATCCTCGACTGCATCATCACAGGTTCCGTACTCAAAGGGTAAAACGGGACCCTATTAATAACACTCCGCTGTCCGTCTGTCTGTCTGTCTGTCTGTCTGTCTGTCTGTCTGTCCGTCCGTCTGTCATCAGGCTGTATCTCATGAACCGTGATAGTTAGACAGTTGAAATTTTCACAGATGATGTATTTCTGTTGCCGCTATAACAACAAATACTAAAAACAGAATAAAGTTAAAAATAATAGAGGGTCCCCATACATCTATGAACGCTTAGTTAGGTAAACGTCCCATAGATGGCGTTATATTGAAATGTCGATCCCTAACACCTTTGTTAAACGTTAGATGGCGTTATAAGAAATAAAATGTTTATTAATTATTATTTCTGGCTGGCGAAAAATGATAGTGGTATTTTTTGCTCGATCTTATAAAATACTGTAGTGTAGCGTACCACACGCACTCGTAGGGTTGTTGCGAGTTCAACTTGCACCTGGCCAGTTTATTTGTAATGCGGAATTCTTAGTACATGTGATTCCATTCACTCTATCTATACTTACCTACTCTCTTTTTCAATATATTATGCTCTCCTTTTTCGTCATAATGTATAGCTAGTTAAAATAATCATGCCGGTACTCTTTTGCGCCAAATAAGCGGAAGCCTCAGAAGCGATGTTTTGCATCTTACCTGAAACAAGTAGAATTATGTTATTGTATTATGTTCAAAGTTATAAGCCTCAAGTTATTTACAAGGACATCCTTTAAGTACCAAGTTATTTCATTATAACTTACAAGCGAATTTGGTTTATGCGGTCGAGGATGGCTTGAATGGGAACTGGCTCTCAAGCACAGCTGCCGGAAATGCCGGAACATATTGGATGTTTGGCGACTGATTTTCCACCTTCAGGGTGGTAGTAGCTGGCTAGGCGTACACTATAAGTCAAAGTCAAAGTCAAAGCATTTATTCAGTATATGGGCAAATTAAAAATTAGCACTTACACACGTCAAATAACATTAAATAGATCATATTCAACAAAAAATATACATATAACAGAAACATAACGCTTTGAATTTACAAAAAAAAAAAAACAAAGGTATTGAGCCATTCAGCTTTCATCTAGACGTCGAACGTCACACTTAAAACACATGTTTAATTCCCCTTATTAATGTAGGGTTGCCAACCGTACCATTACGTGCACCCGCAACCCAGTGCATGTTTCAGTACTTCAGACAATTTTTATCCAAAAAATTGTGAAATAATGAAACATAATAGATAAATAAAACGCAGACTAATTGCAGTACAAATCATGTTCCGAATGGAACTGATTGTCCGACTATCAGCCGCATAATACCGTCGTAACAGGCAACCCTAGATCTGCAAACAAAAGATGAAAACTGATTGACTGTTGAATCTACTGGTGTTTCGGAAGTACTCCCATCAGAGAAGAAATATAGTTAGCTTCCTACCACCATTCCAGGGGTTCAGGATGTGTAACGATCATTTTCCTTTACCAGAAGGCCTCTGTGAAATGCGCACATACATTTTTCGATAGAAAAATCCAATGATGCACGGTGATGATTTTTATTTTTAACCTACTTCAAAAAAGGAGTAGGTTTCTCAATTCGACCGGATATATATATATTTTTTTATGTGTGTTTGCAGATAACGTCTTCGTTTTATGAACCGATTTTGATGATACTTTTTTTTGTTGGACGATAGGAGATATCCCAAGCGTAGTACCATTGAAATTTCATCGAGATCTGATAAGTATCTCCAGAGATATGTCGATAAACGTCTCAAACTTGCAACTGAAACTGACTCGCGGGGCATGGAATTCCGAATCTTAAATTATGTCCTACTCGTATTCTACAGCTGTGCCATAGAAAAGATTTTCTTACTAAAACAAACAGTTGTTTTTACCTACTTACTTACTATCTACCTACTCGTACCTACCTGCAACTCATTGCACAGGGGAAGGACGTAGAGTGGCCATTTATTCACAATTGGAAACGGTATATTTTAAACTGACTATGTGTAATATTTCATGTTATTATTTGATAATGGATTTGTGTACTGAATATATCTATGAATTACAATGTCAATTTGTGAAGTCTTAATAAATTACTTAAATTTAATTGAAAATTAAAACTGACGAAATAATCCATTAGTGATTGACAAATTACTAATCCATCCACTAAATGCCAAATGATTAGTATTACTAATTTGGTAATTTTTATTACCTAATCAAAGTTCAGAGGTGAGCTTAAAGTTGGTAAGTGATATATTATAATCAATGTTTAAATAGAAAAATATAGGCCAATATTCATTAATACAAAACGGTTGCATGTCCATGCTAATCATTATTTTATTTATTAACCAATCTATTTAAAAGTGTTAGATTGGGAGCAACTGGATATTTTTGTATCGTGACGTTTTATTACGGAGGTAGAGTATTATTATAATTCAATAATAAACTGGCCAAGTGCAAGTCGGACTCCCACTCGTAGGGTTCCGTAACACAGTAGAGTATTCTATAACTATGATTTTCGCAACTACAAAAATAACTTTGTCTTTCATAGTGTTTGTATGAAAAACAAAGTTATACTTGCGGTCGCTATATCTCAACAACTTCTTACTGTATATAGTTCAAACCAATTTTTATTGAGATCTACAGAATATATTTTTTCTAGATTTTTCACTCCCTTACTTTAGAAGTTAGAGGGGGGGGGGGGGGGGGGGACACACATTTTACCACTTTAGACGCGCCTATCTTTTAAATGATTGACTTTGAGAAAAACTGATTTTAGGAACCTCAATGTCATTTTTAAAGACCTATCCATAGACACCCCACACGTATAGGTTTGAAGAAACAATTTTTTTTTTGTTCCAGTTCCATGTATGGGATGCCGCCCTTTAACTTTTATATTTTTTATTTTTGTATAAAAATAGGAAAGCGGTTTACAGAATACATCTACCTACCAAGTTTCAATTCTGTAGTCCTAATAGTTTCGGAATAAAATGGCTGTGACATACGGACGGACAGACAGACAGACAGACATGGCGAATCTATAAGGGTTCCGTTTTTTGCCATTCGGCTACGGAACCCTAAAAACATAAAAAAATAATGCTTATTTTAAAAAGTTGCATGCATATTTTTTTAGTAAAAAGCTTGTATTCCTTTTGTTAATAAATAAAACTGTGTTGCATTCACATTAGGAATTTTACTTAAGCTATTAACATAAAATCTTAATTTTAATTACCCCGCATGGTGGTAGGACACTATCTGGTGTCCGCCTGGCCAGCCACCACCCTCAAGCTACAAAATTTGACGCCAAACGTTTATAATTATAGGTTTAAGGTAGATTATTATTAGATATTCAATAATATAAAATATCATGTAAAGTTTTTAGTTTAAAATTTACATTTAACCGACTTCACAAAAAGAAGGAATGTCTTAATTTGGCTGTATTTTTTTAGGTTTGTTACCTCAAAACTCCATCATTTGTAAACCAATTTGGAGAATTACATATTTTGTATGTTTGTGTGAGTATGCTTCCTATTTGGCCCCATTGTAATTTTATCGAGATCTGACTAGTGTCTATAGAGATATGGATACAAACACCTCAAACTTGGTACTGAAAATTATTAGTGCGGCATTGGATGTTTTTTTTTTCGTTTTGTACACGATATAATTGGGAACTATCTTTTGTTTTAAATCTGTTACTTTCAACACAAGCAGATTTTTCAACCGACTTCCAAAAATAAAGGAGGTTCTCAATTCGTCTGTATGTTTTTTTTGTATGTTACGCGGTTACTCCGTCAATTCTGAATCCGATTCTGAATCTCTGATTCGAATGATTATTTTTGTTATCGGTAGGGTACGTTTTCTAAGTGGTTTCATTGTAATTTCATCGAGATCTGATAAGTATCTTCAGAGATATGACGATAAATGTCTCAAACTTACTACTGAAATTGACTCGCGGGGCATTGAAGTCGGTTTTTTAGTTTTTAAACTATCTTAATTATAATTCCTATAAAAACAAGAAAATAACTTCCCGCAAGCAAAAAAAACTTACTGTTTTCCGGCAACAAACAGCCTTTGAGAGTTAATGAAACAAGTAATATTTTTAAAAACCTTTATAATCACAAGCTTTTAATCACATTTTTTACATAACCTAGGACCAGATTCAGTCTAGACAAATCCAACGAGCCCAAACAGGACGGGTATATTATGTGTAGTTGAGGAGATCCTATGGCCACTATCCGTCTCCATCATCAGACCAGCTCGATGGTACGATACCACTTCCTTTGAATTCATCGTAATTGTTCATCGTAATTCCACGATGGTTCTCATTTTGCACAAACACTAATGATTTTAGCTGTCATCCTTCAAAATATAGGTAACTACTATCACTGTGAGCTACTTAATAGATATTTTGAACTGTGTTTATTAAAATAGCTAAAGATGCAATTTTTTTGAATCCACCATCTGTTTGAGATAAGATAAATATATTTTTTTAATTTCTTTAAACCTAACAAAATATTACCAAACTGTGCTTATATGTATTTCAAACTAGGGCTAATTACATGGGTATAACAGCTTTTACCAGTTTAGTTTTATAAAAGTTTACATGGTCTGTATTTCCGGAAACAACGTGATTCCTCCAAATCGATGTCACGGACATTTGAGAGATTGCAACATAACAAAAATTGATATTGGTAATAATAGTTACGTAAAGATATCTAAAAAAAATCGACTCCAGTATCATAAATGCGAAAGTCAGTTTGTACATTTGTTTGTTTGAGACTTGTTCACGGTCAAAAAGCTGGACTGATTTAGCTATAATGTTGCACAGGGATAGCTAGTATTATGGATTAGGCTATAGGATACTTTTTAACGGGGGCAAAACCGTGGGGCACAGCTAGTATTTTATAGATCATGGCCGTCAAGATGAGTGACCATCACGAGTAATTATATCGACCAAGGTCTCCCAGACTATAAATGTAAGACCATCGGTCACGGTGCTATTAGTCATAAAATATGCATTAATCACGTGAAAGTTTAATTTATATTAATGTTATATAATTTATTGCACAGAATAAATACATAAAGAGTCATCTTATTAGGGGATTAAGTGCGGCTTTGCAAACGTGTAAATCAAAATAATCATGTTATTTTTTAAATAAAATTAGTGACTAGCCGAGAGACACAAAAGGTTAGTAATAAATCATTTTCCCTTTTATCTCATAAATTTCAAAAATATCAGAAAAAAATAGATTGAATTATGACAGCATATAAGGAAACCTAAGCCTTTTGAGGGCATTTTTTTATTTTTTTTTACCCTGCTAGTTAATCTGTGGCCTCTTTGTTTAACATGAAACACTGAACACACTCTTCTGTTTACGTTGTGTTAAAAATGCATAAAGCTATGGCAATCATATTTTTTTAAATAAGACTAGGTTAAAAGTTCAGCTATAGAAAAAACGTGTTAAAAACATAATTTAAAAACAATGTCACTGACTCATTAAATGAAACATGTAATATAAATTATTATAATTAAATAAGTCCCAAGCATCTGTGACGGTTGCGCGGGTAAGTAACAGCATTATGTCTAACAGTGGGAGTTCTATTGTATTACTTTCTATAGGCGATTGTTTTACTTTATCATAGTACTAGCGACCCGCCCCGGCTTCGCACGGGTAAAGCATATATATGCCTACCTTTGTTGCATCAGCACAGTCACATCGAGTATGACATAACATCTTCAAATATCATCGTCATAATTCAACAAATTAACACAAAAACTTAACAGATGATAGACCTTTACCTTCCTCATGAATCACTCTGTCTGTTGGTGAAAACTGCATGAAAATCCGTTCAGTCGTTTTTGAGTTTATCGCGAACAGACATACAGACGCGGAGAGGGACTTAATTTAGGGTTCCGTACCCAAAGGGTAAAACGGGACCCTATTACTAAGACTCCGCTGTCCGTCAGTCTGTCTGTCTGTCCGTCTGTCACCAGGCTGTTTCTCATGAACCGTGATAGTTAGACAGTTGAAATGTTCACAGATGATGTATTTCTGTTGCCGCTAAAACAACAAATACTAAAAACAGAATGAAGTTAAAAATAATAGAGGGAAGAAACAACATACAAGAAACGTGTTTTTTTTCGGCATTTCACGCCATCTATGAACGCTTAGTTAGGTAAACGTACCATAGATGGCGTTATATTGAAATGTCGATCCCTAACTCCTTTGTTAGACGTCAGATGCCGTTATAAGAAATAAAATGTTTATTAATTATTATTTTTTGCTGGCGAAAAATGATCATGGTACGGAACCCTACTAGTGCGAGTCCGACTTGCACTTGGCCAGTTTATTTTATAATATGTTATTAGTGATGTACTACTTACTTGTAAGTTCGACTTCGCAGCGTGGCCCATGTCATAGAATAATTACAACACTAACACATACTTATCTCCCGTAAAGAAGCGTCCACGAGAACGTTACTCCGCAAAAATAAACAATTCAAACCAAAAGAGAACCAAGAACTTAAATACCATAAAAATAAACACTTCGAATGCCATCGAACCCTTTTAAATACGCGCCATTGTAAATACATTCACATTTGGTCGTAACAAAGAAGTAGTGTTTCTAAATCTATCGACCACACGCGGTGGCTGACGTTGGACATCTTGTGGATGGTTTTTTGTCGTTTGATGCCCTTCATGTGTTGCTTTTGATGTGACACATATGTCATTGGTTTTGAGAGTAAGGCTAGTATTTACCCGCGTCTACGTTCAGTTTTTTCAACCAACTTCCATAAAAAGGAGGTTCTCAATTCGTCTGTATGTTTTTTTTTGTGTGGACCTATGTTACACAATTACTACGTCCATTGTGAACCTATTTGAATTATTCATTTTTTAATCGGTTGGGTACGTTTTCGGTGGTCCCTGTGTGGTTGTAATTTTATCGAGATCTGATAAGTATCTCTAGAGATATGATGATAAACGTCTGAAACTTGCTACTGAAATGTACTCGCAGAGCATGGAAGTCGGTTGTTTCAGTTTTTTAACTATCTTAATTATTATTCCTATAAATAATACAAGAAAAAAAATTCCCGCAAGCAAAAAAAACTTACTGTTTTCCGGCAACAAACAGCCTTTGAGAGTAAATGAAACTAGTAATATTTTTAAAAACCTTTATAATCACAAGCTTTTAATCACATTTTTTACATAACCTAGGACCAGATTCAGTTTAGACAAATCCAACGACCCCAAAAAGGACGGGTATATTATGTGTAGTTGAGGATATCCTATATCCACTATCCGTCTCCATCATCAGACCAGCTCGATGGTATCATAACATTGCATTGTCATCTGATCTGTATATGTATGCAAAATTTCAGCTCAATCAGACACCGGAAAGTGGGTCATATGTAATTTTCAAGATTTGATGACAAACATCGGGACAAGTGAAACTAAATGAAAGCTTGTAAAAATGAATGACCATTCTAGGCCTAGCGTGTTCACCATATTCGACCATATCATCGCTTACCACCAGGCATGTACCACTTACCACCAAATATATGTTGCACTTGTAGCTGTAGCATTGCTAAACTAGTCGTACGTAACCGACCACCGTTAAGCAACGGACAAGTATTTGCCCCGTCAGTATTTGGATGGGTGCCCCCGAATGATGCCGCAACAAATTGTCGATCGCTTTATCGACATCTCGTAAGTCACGTTAAATTCCCGTTTTCATATCAATAAGTATTCGCCTATTGCTCCTTATTCGGGTAAAACGGGTTGCCCTGTATAGGAAAATGTTTTTGATCGTTTACATCAAAATTCTATATCACTTTCATTTATCTCGCACAAAGATAATAAATAAAAAGAAAAGATAATGTTGATTATTTTCCTTTTGTAATTGAACCTGAAGATAGACAATCATGTTTGTTTTGAATTTCTTTTCTCAGAATTGCTTTCCGTCCATTTACAGAGATATTTATTTTATGAAGAATTTTTTGAAACATCTTTTGATTGCCATTTGCGTTCACTGTTGCCATACAAAAGATAATATTTTGATAACTATTGTTATTTATTACTCTAAAAAGTTTTTTTTATTAACGTTTTTGCACTAAATGATATCCTCAAAATATCTAAAAAAACAACACCAAAATAGGTAAATAAGGGGTCATTAACCTATTTGTAAAATGTACTACGTTTATGATATTGTTTTTTTTTATAATGTTAAATATAATATTCCAGGATAAGCATGACATTCGTTGGGTGGTGAGCTTTGGCGTCAGCCTATAAAAAAATCTATCATTATGATTCAGATCGTTAAAAAATCTAAAATAAAATGTTTTCTAATGCTGTACCAGTCATTTTCAATACTAAGTTTGGCCTTTTTTGGTCAAGTTCTAACATGAGCGGTGATTTGATCCCCAAATACAGAGCCAGATACTTTCGCAAAATGAATAAATTTATTGGAAATTCTTTTTTTTTTGTGAATAGCTAAGCTTTGCGTGCTTGTTTTTATAATTAATCCGAAGGTACCGTAGGCCCTTAGGGAAAATATGCGACATGATTGTCGTAATGTTCCTAAAAATATATAACCCTACCTATGTAAATATCCCAGGGCGATGTTGCGAAATCCTTCCCATTATCAGCTCCATACCTAAACCGCATTTTTTGGTAATAAATATTAGATAACAACAATAATAGATGAAAATGCCTCGATTTTGTTTTCTTTGTAACCATACTTACTGTACCCCATGGCACAGAATAATGAATAGTACAACCCATGGTTCTATCTGCATTGAAAGTATTTATACTGTGTATTCCAGCTTTCTACCAACGTCGAGAAGGAAATCCAGAGAAGTATTTAGCTACGCTGGGCAGCATTCGGAAAACTCCGTCGAGTCTTCTCGTCACCTATACCGCAGTGTCTAAAGGCAAAAGTCTTCAACCAGTGCGTCCTACCTGTGATGACATACGGAGCTGAGACGTGGACACTCACAATTCGACTGGTCCACCAATTCAAAGTCGCTCAGTGAGCTATGGAGAGATCTATGCTCGGTGTTTCTCTGCGGGATCGAATCCGGAACGAGGGAATTTGCCAGAGAACTAAAGTTATCGACATAGCTCAGCGGATTAGTAAACTAAAGTGGCAGTGTGCTGGTCATATTTGCCGCAGGACTGATAACCGTTGGGATAAACTTGTCCTAGAGTGGAGACCGCGAATCGGCAAACGTAGCGTAGGACGTCCTGTGACTAGGTGGAGCGACGGCATACGCAAAGCGGTGGGCAGTAACTGGAAAAGAAGAGCCGAAGATCGGGCTCAGTGGCGCATCCTGAGAGAGGCCTACGTCCAGCTGTGGACTGACACTGGCTGATGATGATGAGTAAACAACATTAAAAAAAAAAAAAAAAAAAAAATTATAATATTGATAAAATCTTTATTCTTAGTCGGGTATAAATCCCCTCCTCTCCCTCACCCCCTCCGGTCTTAAAACAAACTACAAATAAAACATCTACCTTATTACCTCCTCATTAGATTTAAAGGTACTCATCCAGTACTATAAGCTAACATTTAACGCTATAATTTAATAAGCATTACTACTATTAAACCAACATCTCAGCGTGGCTCCAACGAGAGTGGTAGACACCATAACTGAGCTCTGAACACCCGTGAACATTGTAAGGCTACGATCATATTTAGCTGCAAGAAGGTAAAATAGGTTCTAGTAGATTTAAATAGAGGTGAAAAAGTGGATAAAGCTAGATTTGTCAGCATTTAGTTTAGTGAAACTTGGTCTTGTTAAGCATAGAGTAAGAAAATAACGTTTTAACATTAGCGTTTCAATTATTTCCACGCTTTGCTTAATTTTATATGATTACACGAGCAAATTTGTAGACACCTAATAATAATTGGTTGTTAAAATATGTAATTAGATCATCAACGATTCAGTAATATGCACACTATTTGAGAACTGTCCCCTATTAACCCGACTTCAAAAATTAGTAAGATCTCAATTAGACTGCATTTTGTATTTTTCTTACCTCAAAACTCCGTCATTTATTATTTGTTTTTTAGTTTGAGAGAGTATGCTTCTTCTTTGGTACCGTTTTAATTTCATCGAGATCTGAGGAGTATCTCTAAAGATGTGAAGATCTAGCGCGGTATTCGAAGTTGTTTTTTTTTGTTTACGATCTTAAATTGTATAATTCAAAAATTTATCAGTAATTTAATTATTTAAAAGTGTTGAACACTTTAAGAAACATCATATTTAAATCAGTTAATAATGGAAACTACAACGCTACAAATCGATACTATACTCTAAACGAATACTTATAACCCCTTCGGTTTCGTCATCATCATCATCATCAGCCGGTGTCAGTCCACAGCTGGACGTAGGCCTCTCCCAAGATGCGCCACTGAGCCCGATCTTCGTCTCTTCTTTTCCAGTCACTGCCCACTGCTTTGCGTATGTCGTCGCTCCACCTGATCACAGGACGTCCTACGCTACGTTTGCCGATTCGCGGTCCGTTCGGTTTCGTAGTGGATGAAAATATTAATGTGCACCAGCAATGCGTGAACTACGGGTGTAATATGAAAGCAGCTTTACGGAGCCATGGGGTGTCCATTCTCCATTGCCAGCTATCCACTGTTGTCGGGTAATTTAATAGACGGGGTAAAATTATGGCTACATTTTTACCAACTTTGCTTTTATTGTAGCCCTGCCTATTTACAACCACAGTAAAAAGCTTTTTTCTGGGGTACTATTTTGGATTATATGTTTAAATAATAATTTAGCCAGTTTCTGTTACGCAAATAATCAACGTAAAAGTTTACAAATCTTCGGTCAAACTATTATTGTATTAAGTGGGCTGCTATAAAAGGTTAGGAGCTATAATTTATAGATTAAAAAAAAATATCTTATGAGTAGCATTTGATCACTATCTCACCTGGTGGTGAACAAGCTAGAATGCTGTGTGGGCTGTGTGCTGCCGGAACACCGTAAGGTAGATTTTCTTATTGATGGCTACTTTTTGGTAGCACAACAGTTGGAACATCGATATAATATGCTTCTACCACCTATAAACGAACATCCTTGCTGGGATTAGAACCGGTGACCTTTCGCTTAGAAGTCAAGCCAATCTGTGTATAACGGCAACGGGGTTTAAAAAAAACATTATAATATTTTTATTGGTAGTTAGATTTGACCGCTATTTTAACTTGATTAACATATCAGATGATTTAAGATTTAATTGGCATTCTAGGAACCGGGATAAAATTTACAATCTTATATAGATCCAAGGTCTTGACTTAAGGTACGGCCACACCGCGGCGTCCTGCGATCTGCGGGCGCGATCTCAGTACTTTTCAATTGTTATCTGATCGCGTTTGGTGTGAACCAGTCGGTACAAATACTACTGCGCTATCTGATCGCTGCCTAGATCGCGCAAGCAGGACGCTGCGGTATGTCCGTACCTTTAGGTGTGAACCAGTTGGTACAAATACTGCCCTATCTGATCGCCGCCGAGATCGCGCACGCAGGACGCTGCGGTATGTCCGTACCTTTAGGTGTGAACCAGTTGGTACAAATACTGCCCTATCTGATCGCCGCCGAGATCGCGCACGCAGGACGCTGCGGTATGTCCGTACCTTTAGATGTGAACCAGTTGGTACAAATACTGCGCTATCTGATTGCCGCCGAGATCGCGCACGCAGGACGCTGCGGTATGTCCGTACCTTTAGGTGTGAACCAGTTGGTACAAATACTGCGCTATCCGATCGCCGCCGAGATCGCGCACGCAGGACGCTGCGGTATGTCCGTACCTTTAGGTGTGAACCAGTTGGTACAAATACTGCGCTATCTGATTGCCGCCGAGATCGCGCACGCAGGACGCGGCGGTGTGGTCGTACCTTAAAAGAGATCTTTTGAAAAATATTAAACATATGTACTGAACTCTTTCTTCTCTTTATTATCTAATACTAAGGTTGTCTAGAAGAGATCGGGCTAAGCGATAAGACCGCCGATTGTATTACCATAGTAATGTTGTGTCACTTTAACTTCTGTTTTTTTTGGTGATCAATATAGAGTTTTTATATAGTTTTAGAACATCTAAAGTGAATATCAATTAGTTAGGTATAAACATTGTTATTTTCATGATTATACAATATAAATCTAAAATTGTTATTTTCAACAAACACAAATGCAACATGCGACCAAAATAACCAAAGTAACTTCATTTTAAAGGACTGTTAAACTCCTTCTTTGTTTCCGCTGTCCTTAAACAAGGCATACTCCAACATTTAAACGGTACAAGCGTACTTAAGTACTGAATTTACAAGTGGAGGACCTAAATGCGTATTCAGTATTCCTAACCATGTTTTGATATCAAGGGCAGTAACAGGGCTATTTTACGACCAGGAAGTTGCTTTAGAGGTCCTTTCAATAGACGTAGTTCTAGGCCCTTAAAGGCTATGTAGGTGGATAGAATGAGCCTTTTTATAGAAGCTGGTTATTTGGTTCAGAGGAATTTAGAAACGATTGGATTTTTTAACTGCTTTTTGACTATTTTGTAATGTGTAATATATTAATTTTTCGGTATTTTGAATGTATCACAATGTACCTATGTAAGTTGAAAGAGATAACTTTGTCATTTACAATAACTAATTGTACGCCATTGCTGGTAAAACATGTAAGGTCTTCATTTAACTTTTTACCATATTGCATGCATTCTCAAATTGTATGCATACCCATGTTTTATGCAAATAAATGATCTTTATATTTATCTTGTCCCTGAAGTAGGGTTTCAACACAACCAATCGTCCTTTTCAAAGTCTAAAAAATGGCATATGCCAGTAGATTACTACGAGTATTCGTAACATTTGCAAGCATAATCCAACTTTCAAAAGGAGGAGGTTATTAATTCAGATGTATTTTTTTAAATGTATGAATTTAGAGAGGATGGATAAAGATAGATTTACGAAACAGATTTATGAGACGAGTGTGAATGGGCCAACCGGTAGAGGTCGACCTAGGTGAACGTATCATGACCAGATCGGAGACGTTTTAAGGAAAGGCTAAGTCAAAAGTACATATAACCAGCGAGCATGTATGAAGGCGCTCATGAAAGTGGAAGTAGCGAAAGAGGTATGTCAGGATCGTAGCATGTGGAAAGAAGTAGTATCTGCCTACTCCAACTGGAAAAAGGCGTGATTGTATGTATGTATGTGTATGTATGTATGTTCACGCATAGCGTCGTCTTAGTTGGATTTGCAAAATTAATTAAGGAAGTTAAGTAGTAATTTCTTATTCAAAAAAGGTGAAGAAGCATCTTGCTCTCTTGTTTTTAAACGGTCATTCTTGTATTTTGCACCATCTACAATGTAAATCTATCTATGGGCATGCACACAAATCCATCTCAACAAATGTTTCGTGAAAACATCCCCATAAGGCAATCGCAACGCAATATTCATAATTATGGTCATACAGCAATACCAACATAATAGAACTGTTAGTAATTAAGATGTAGACAGCCTGCAACCTTCCGGAAAAGTCAAATAACAAAGCACCATAAAGCAAACTGGGATTACCAAAGAGAACCTTGCTGAGGCTTGGACTGAGTACATGAGATAGCGATCTTAAGGTATAATATATTCCATCAAGGCTGTACACTGGTGCTGTAGGTCCAACCGCTGCCAGCCAGCTTGCGTATATCATCACTCCTCCTAGCTGGAGGGCGTCCTACGCTTCGTTTATATATATATTAATTTTATTACATGTGCACATAGGTACCAAACGCACTTAAAGTACATAGTAAGTAATATTTATGGAAGAATCGACTTATTATTTTAGGGTTTTGTATCCAAAGGGTACCAAAGGATTAATGAGACCTGATGTCCGTCAGTCCGTTCGTCCGTCTGTCCGCATTTCACTTTAACTAAACTTACCATAACCATAATAGATAGAGACTTGGAATCTTCACAAAGTATGTATTATTTGGCCGCTATAACAATAAATACAAAACATACTAAAAACAAAATAAAGTTGAAGAACCCCTTCTTTAACTTTATTCTATTTTTAGTATGTCCCCATACAAGAACCGAAACCCTACGGTACTATTAATTATTCTGTGCCTACGTGGGCGATTCTATAACTTTTCATTTTCCTCTATAGACGGCATGATATCGCTGTCGCCTATCACACAATCGCACCATACGCTGTATTACCTATTAAGCGGTGTTGGACCTCGGTTGTACCATCAGTACATTTATTTTATTGTATCTCGCCTACATACGAAACAATGCTTACTGGCATACGAAGAACCTTTTTAGGCATAATTACACCTATTTAACGTGGGATACAGTCTATTTTGGTTTGTCTTTAACCTAGATTAAGTTGATCTAATAATATTGAATTAGGATAAGGTTTTACGTTGTTTGCTTGTTATGTTGGTGTTGCAATTTTTGGAAATGCAATGTTCTAGGACACATAATTCTTAGACTCTAATGGTTACGTGTCCATGGCCTACTACGATTGAGATGTTCTTTGAATTCAAACACAGTTAAAGGGGAATGCGTCAAAGTCCTTCTTTTTTTAACCGACTTCAAAAAAAGGAGGAGGTTACTGAATTCGACCGTATATCTTTAGGTTTTTTGAAGTGAAAACTTCTTTAGCGGCGTTGTGATTTTTTTTGCGATGAGTAAAAAATGTTAAATACTCGCGTCAGGACACGTGACCTGATCGAAATAAAACTGGCCAAGTGCGAGTCAGCATCGCGTCTCTTATCGCGCACTTAGGGAGGGTTCCGTACAATACGAAACATAACAGAGTTTCAACCTCATATATTTGATTAATTTATATTACCAAGAATATTTGGTTTGGTCGCGATCTAGAAAGACGGGGCTCGTTAACTAGCGCCATCTATGTCATTTTGCTTTTGAAACTAATTAGATAGATGGCGTTTAAAAACACGCTTTCTGTATGGGGACCTTTAATTTTTAACTTTATTTTGTTTTTAGTTTTTTTGTTCTAGCGGCAACAAAAATACACCATCTGTGAAAATTTCAACTTTCTAACTATCACGGTTAATGAGCTATAGCCTGGTGACAGACGGACAGACAGACAGACAGACAGACAGACAGACAGACAGACAGACAGACGGACAGCGGAGTCTTAGTAATAGGGTCCCGTTTTACCCTTTGGGTACGGAACCCTAAAAACGCGTAAGACGGCCGAGCAGACCAAATGCACAACGTTAATGTTCAAGTTCAAGTCACTTTTGCCGGCACTCCCGGTGTGCAACCCGTTGTTTTTTTTTATGTGTGTTCGCGGGTAACTTCGTCGTTTATGAACCGATTTAGATGATTATTTTTTGTTCGGACACCCGGCTTGTTGGGATCACCATTGTAATTTCATGGAGATCTGATAAGTATCTCCAGAGATATGTCGATAAACGTCTCAAACTTGCAACTGAATCTCGCCTAGTGGTAAGCGATGATGTGAGATGGTTGAAGATGAAGAAGATGATTGTGTGGATGCAGGCTATGACCAGCTGGAACACCGTATGGTTATGTTACGTTATATATTCCTATCCATGTTTTAGCATTTTTAGGTACGTTTATTTATGAAATAAACAGTGTCTATGTTAAACGGGTGATTGATAGATAAACTTCGATCGTGGCTTCGATCACCTGCCGGAGAAAAAGATCTGGGTAATCGGTTCACTGAGTACTGGCATGATTTTTAGAAAAATGGAATGGATATAAGTCTTTTGTCTCACAGCAGTCTTCCACTTACAAATAATAACTATGTATCCTGCTTCGGGGAAAATATCTTCTAAACCTATTGCTTTTTTCTATTCTTTTTTCTATAGACTGAATGGTGTTTGTCAGTCAGTCAGTGTTAGCCAGTCAGTATTTCATTGTCTGTCTCAGTATTTTATTTTAAGTCTCGGAGACTTCAATAAAAAAAAATCATAGAGTTCAACGACCATCAAATGCTTGAAATCTGGCAATGCCACCAACGAGACATGAGAGTCTTTGATCTGCCGACGATACGATCTGTTTTCTAGCAAACAAAGGCACGTTGAAGTGGTACCGATAGCAAAAACGTTACGCAACCCAACCGTTAGCTCCGAGTCGACGATCGAACGCGCACGGGTTAAAGGTCCTTCGATGGAGCGCGACATTTTTAATGTTTTAGAAGGTAACTGATGAATCTGAAGACTACGAATATTAGCCCGTGAGTGTACAGCCGTTTTAAATAATTATAAGTTACCTAGAAGTGTCCCACATCTTCGCCCGCGATAAAAACTTTCTTCATTTTATTATGTTTCTTTGAAGTGTCACACATTTTATATTTTTGTAAATTGTTAAACACAATCCAAAATTTCATCGTACCGACGGGATTCGAACCCGCACCCCCCGGATTACACGTCCAGGTGCTCTGCCAATTAAGCCACGGTTCGATCCATCGATACTACGAAAAATTAGTGGATTGCATTTGTTAACCCAATTATGCATTGGTTTTCTTCATTTTACTTAAAACTTTTCTTTCGTAAAAACCTTTCGATCATAAAAACACATCAAAAAAGAATTAGCCAAATCGGTCCACCAGCTTTCAATTAATCGCGTGACTAATGATGCGGTCGAGGATGGTTGCACGCTAGGCCTAGAATGGGAACTGGCTCTTAAGGATAGCAGCTGCCAGTACACATTAGATGTTTGGCGAAAAATTTTATAACTTGAGGTAGATAGCTGGCCAGGCGAACACTAGATAGTGTCATATAACTATGCAAAAGTTTTTTGTAGTAATTTTTTATTGCAATATGCAAGCATTTGACCACTATCTCACCTGATGTTAAGTGACGATGGACCCGCTTGAAGATCGTGAGTTACTATTGGGAAACACAATATCTGATTGTGAAAAAACCATTCGTTGACAGTTGACAGTTTATTGAGAATAAATGCTGTGTGGTAAGTTACCTAAGGTTTTCATGTTTTATCAATGTACCATAACACGAAGACTTTAAGTGTGTAATAAGGCAACACAAGTACAACTTTTTGTTACACAATACGGCAATAGCCCATAATACGCCAATGGCTAAGGCGTCGGTCTGGCGATCGAGAGGTCGTGAGTTTGATCCCCACTCATTGCGCTGTTGACGTGGACCCACTCCAGACACAAGCATATTTAGCTTAGTTATAGGACCAAAGAGTACTTACGACTATATATTGGTAGGTATTTACTTTATTGAGAGTATATATTTAAGTAACAAAAAAATAAGTAAATCGTACAGCTGTACGAAACAAAATTATAGTAGCAATTCTTAGGGCCGGCGCTCACTGACGGCGTGGCGCGGCATGGCACAGCAGGTTGTGCTGTGGCATCCCGCGGCGTTCCGTGGAATGCCGTGGCATTCCGCGGCATGCCGTGGCATCTTACTGAAAGCCCAGCCAATGTTGTTACATTGGGGTTTTTTTTTCTCAAGTTTGGGAAATGCAACCCTTACAATGAAACGGCATGACACGCTATGCCGCAGCATCGCGTGGCGCATCGCGTCATGCCGCAGCATACCGCGGCACGTCACGTTATGCCGCGGCATCGTGGTATCAAAATAAAGTAACATGCATTCTAAACTCATTGAAATAAGATTCAAAATAACTTAATTAGTATTAAAATCCTTTGCCATGACACACCGTGCCGTGCCGGCAGTGGGCGCCGGCCGTTAGAAAAAAGCTGTGAAATTACCAAAAAAATTTAATACCTTATTGAACTCTGACCAAGAATGACTAAACCCACAACTTCACCTCAAAAAAATTGATAATGGTCCCTATTCTCAAAGCCAATGTAGCACAAGCATTGTAAAGCCCCGCACACAATGCGCATACAAAACGCAGCGTCTGTATCGACCGAACCTCCAAGTACAATGCCATTTGCCATTGCGGTCACAACAATGGTCTCAATGATGTGAACAGTTACAAGAAAAAACAGCGGTCAGGTCAGAAGCTCGCTGACCGATGATGGCTGTCGAAGGTTTCTGTGTTTATGGCGCGGCCAGAATTGTAATGAGAAAGGACTTCTGGGAACTACAATGACGAAGCTTTAGGATTATAAAGAAGGTTATATACGGGACGGGCGTTTATAAATAACTTTGCAAAATGTTGCTAACTTCAGTTTGATTTGCCAGTTTACATTTTTGCTGGATATTTTATCTGTCGGTTCCAAATGTGAATCTAAACCATCCAAGGACCAGCTCAATCACACACATAAAAAAAATCACATTCATACTTTTTTTTTCATGCGAAAATAACTCAATCTTTTTTTTATATCTTATAGGCTAGCGTTTGACCACTATCTCACTTGTTGGTAAGTGATGATGCGGTCGAAGATGGTAAGCACGCTAGGCCTAGAATGGGAACTGGCTCTCAAGGATAGCTGCCGGAACACATTAGATGTTTGGCGGCAGATTTACTAACTTGAGAGTGGTAGCTGGCCAGGCGCACACTAGATAGTGTCCTAGCACCATGCGGGGGTTGTCGGTTTCTTAACGATGTTTTTGATCTGGCATCAAAGCAAATACTAGCGAAATAATAGCGTTCTTCCGATGACGCCACCTTATTACGCCATCGGGACCTTTTTATATGTAAACCTAACAATGAGAAAAAACAAAAAAAACGTAAATGTTGACAATTCAGAATTCAAATTTAGTTCCTTTAGGCAACGCTTTTTGACAGTGACATCTTAGAAGGTTCGGATCAAAAGCCATCTAGCGAATGGAGTCGAACTTTTTTATTTCTTAATGCAAACAGCTCATTATTGTACACATAAAGGAAAAACTTCTCTATGATCAACAAATTAGAAATCAATACGAATTTGCAAGAGTCAGTCAACTTCACAGACTAATCACAAATCACAGACATATCAACGATCGTAACACAGTTGACAAAGCCCCATAGCTACACTATGGCATGATAATGGCTATCCAAATCAACACAGCATAGCCGCGAATGGTTGTCGATTGCCCAACAAAAGGTCGCCGCAATGCTCCGACGGGTACAGTTAGAAGAAAAATGAATGTCAACTGAATGACCTTACGCTGTGACAGATGTATTTCAGAAGATAAGGTTGCTTGATTTCGTTTTAGTTCCATGGTGTCCGATGTGACAATTTTTCAAGGTGTCGCAGCAAAATTATCAATCAAGTCTGAGCCCGTTCAATTTCTCCTCAGGAATCCTTATTCCTGGCGTCAAAGCCATTCCTAACTCCTGGACGACAGAGGTCAGAATCTTATCCATGCACCAATGGAGTTTTTTATCGAAAAATTAGGTTGAAAATGCTACATGCTGTTAAAATTATCTTATATGGAAGATTAAAAAAGAGTACCTACATCATAATCTTGTCAATGCTGAAACATTGGTTGCAATGCAGCAGTGGTCGTCACGATCTTGCTGCGTAAGAGCCCTGAGGAACTGCGTCGGACATGCACGAAACACACGTCGAAGCGACCGACAGTAGTGAGTATGATGAATACTTTATAATCATGCCGCTGAAGTGAAGAAGGAAAGACAAGCACGAAGCTCGCCTGATGGTTAACGATGACGTCAATCTATTACAGATACAGCAGTACACAACATTCTAAACTCCCAGAATTTTGCATGTCACTGCACTGCGCCTGTTACCTTGAGACATAAAAAAGTTTTAAAGTCTCACATGCCCTGTAATTTTACTGAACACTTTGCCATTCTAACCGAAAAACCTTCCTATTTCACGGCCAAATTAATTGACCATGTGGCGGTAACGCCCCAGGCAGACTGGCAGAAGGTCCTACTGGTCCTACCACTATAAAAATTGTAACAACAAATGTAAAAGGCATTCCCCCATCTCTGTTTTCCATTGCATCTTGGTTTAAGACAGTATGGCGTGGTACAAACGGTTGGTAACTGTACTCCAGTGTGTTGGTACAGTTTGACAGCCTTGCAGTAAGTAGGTTTGACACGCTGCAAGATAAATAGACATAATCCACAGGCTTATTTAAAGACGAATGATTTTTTTAACGATACGTAATAGGACAAGCGAACAAGATTTTTCTTTTTTTTAAATATATATCTTAGAGGCTAGATTTGACCACTATTTCGCCTGGTGGTAAGCGATGATGTGATCGAAAATAGTGACAACGCTAGGCTTAGAATACTCTGACTCTCAAAGGCTGTGTGCTGCCGGAACACCGTAAGGTTATGGCGGCAGATATTCTTGATGGTCTCTTGATGGTATTAAGCTTCTTTTTGATGGTAAGGATTGGTGGTAAGCGCGTACAACAGATGCTGAAGCAAACATAACTATAGATTACCAGAATTGCACTGCACCCTGAGTCGTATCTAATAAATTTGACAAGCCCTCTTACATTGTAGATTCGGAAAGCTAACGCAAAGGGAAAATGTTGAAGAGGATAGAAGCGGGTAAGACAAAAGAGCTGAATTCCTGAACTAGAGTTTAAACTTCTGCAGGGTTATATATATTTTTAATAATTCGAAACTGCTTTTACTTCGACTTAGATCTTTGCAATTCACAACGCTCCGATCAGTTACTTTTGATATTTCAATTCGTTATACCCTAATATACATTAAAAAAAACATTTTATAACCGAATTTATAACCTCCTCCTGGAAGTCGGTTAGTAATATATTCAAAGTTGAACTTACAGTCGTCAATATTGCTGTATTTAGCAGAAATGTTTACAAATATAACAGAGCATTGACTGAGATTGAAATGTGTTACACGCGTGACGGCTGAGTAAACAAATGAGTTACAACTTATTGACCGAGCGAGTGAAGCGAGCGAAGCGTCCCAGTTTTGAGAATGGCCAAGAAATGCTTTTGTTCGGATGTTTGTCTGTTTTCGCCTACAGGTCGCATTTTTCAACCGATTTTGACGAAAATGTTCCTGGATTTATTTAAAAAAAATCGTAGATCGCGTTGTTTTGATTGGGAGGAAAATAAGAGGGAAAGAAGAGAAGTTTGCTGTAGTGTTAATTATCAACTGATTTCAGTTTATATGGAAATTCATTCTACACAAGATGTTAAATACCATACTATACCTAAGTTCTCAACACTAAGAAATAGCAAGAGCAGTTCTGCTGCTGATGAATATACCATTCTAGAAACGTCTTTTCATAGCGCCACCTATTAAACACAGAGAAAATCAGATAAAAGTCATGCCGCCACAATACGACAAAAATATCTCGTCTACTTGCCTACTACTTATCTGCTCCCATCGCCACACGAAAAGGTACCTAAAGAAATGTCAAAGTACGATTGTCAATTGACCTCTTAAGGCGACAACGACCGTGTCTTTGAAAAGCAATGCAAATATGACCTCCAGTTGATTTTGAAACAAGATCAGAGTAAACATTACCAGTTTCGTGTCGTAAATGTTTGTAATTTAAATTAATTGAACGCTGTAAATGTGTATTTGCTTTTATTTTGTAGATTTTAGTTAGACGGATGCAGATTGTGTTAGATTTCTAATTTGGAAGTAATTGGTTCAAAACATTTTATTGAACTTGTTTGTTTATTCCGTAAGAATGTATATTTAAGTATTTTTAAATAGCGTGTAGAGAACTTAAGTATACATGAATACATAGGCAATGGACAGAACCATGATGACATTAGGCAGATATTACAAAACACGCATAGAATGTCACTGTAGAAAATTATCCTTAGGTCAAGTTTGCAAGACTTACTACAAGACCCATCATCATCATCAGCCTGTATCAGTCCACTGCTGGACATAGGCCTCTCCCAAGATGCGCCACTGAGCCCGATCTTCGGCTCTTCTCTTCCAGTCACTGCCCACCGCTTTGCGTATGTCGTCGCTCCACCTGGTCACAGGACGTCCTACGCTACGTTTGCCGATTCGCGGTCTCCACTCTAGGACAAGTCTGCCCCAACGGTTATCAGTCCTGCGGCAGATATGACCAGCCCACTGCCACTTCAGCTTGCTAATCCGTTGAGCTATGTCGATAACTTTAGTTCTCTGGCGAATTACTTCGTTCCGGATTCGATCCCGCAGAGAAATACCGAGCATAGCTCTCTCCATAGCTCGCTGAGCGACTTTAAACTGGTGGACCAGTCGGACTGTGAGTGTCCACGTCTCGGCTCCGTATGTCATCACAGGTAGGACGCACTGGTTAAAGACTTTTGTCTTTAGACACTGTGGTATCGGCGACGAGAAGACTCGACGGAGTTTTCCGAATGCTGCCCAGCCCAGCTGAATTCTTCTCTGGATTTCCTTCTCGAAGTTATGTTTGCCTAGTTGGAGCGTTTGCCCTAGGTAAACATACTTAGTGACAACTTCGAGTGGGATTCCATCTACGGCAATCGGTTCCGGAACAACGTGCTCGTTGTACATGACTTTGGTTTTGTCCAAATTCATCCGGAGACCGATGCTACGAGAAGAATCAGCTAGGCCATTCAACATCCTTTGTAGGTCCTGCAGCGTCTCTGCCATAATGACGATGTCATCTGCGAATCGTAAGTGAGAGATGTACCTGCCGTTGATGTTAATGCCACGATCTTTCCAGTCCAGCGTCTTAAACATATCCTCCAAGGCGTTAGTGAACAGTTTCGGGGATATGACGTCCCCCTGTCTCACTCCTCGACGCAGGTGGACATGTTTAGTTCGCTGGTTCTGTACTTGTACAGTCATCGTTGCGGCATTATATAGACATCTCATCACTTCGATATATCGCCAGTCGACTTGGCAACGCTGCAAGGACTCGAGAACAGACCAGGTTTCGATTGAGTCAAAGGCCTTCTCATAGTCCACAAATGCTAAGCACAGGGGCCGATTGTACTCTTCGGTCTTCTGTACAATCTGCCGCACCGTGTGGATGTGGTCTATGGTGCCGTAACCGCTTCGAAACCCGGCCTGTTCCGGAGGTTGAAACTCGTCGAGTCTTCGCGCAAGACGGTTCGTGATGACCCTTGAAAACAGCTTGTAGACATGGCTCAGAAGCGAAATTGGGCGATAGTTTTTCAATAGGGTTTTGTCTCCTTTTTTGAAAAATAAAACCACCATGCTTCTGTTCCATGCCTGTGGAGTTCTCCCAGTAAAAAAAACGGAATTAAATAGCTGCTGAAGCTGTTGAACTGCTGGAGCTCCTCCGGCTTTTAAAAGCTCCGTTGTGATTCCGTCTTCTCCTGGGGCTTTTCCATTTTTGAGTTGTTTAAGGGCCATCACGATTTCGTCTCGGCTAATTTCGGGCAGATCTTCTGTGAAGTGGCGGGTTAAGGTGGCTCTAGAATCCTCAGTATCGGGTTCGGGCCTTGAAGCATGCGATGCGTAGAGCTTGCCGTAGAAGTCTTCGACTTCCGACAGAATCTCCGGCTTGGATGCGACGACGTTCCCCGTTGACGTTGTCAGCTTTGTGAGGTGGCTTCTACCCAGAGGCTGGACGAACACTTTCGACCCCCGATTCTGCTCAATTGATTCTTTAATCAAGAGCGTGTTAGAGGATCGGAGGTCGCGTCGTACCAGCTTCTTTATGGATTTGTTGCGCACCAGGTTAGTTGACAAAGCTGACAAAGGGTCTGTTCGTCTCTCTTCCATTAGCCGAAGTGTTTCTGCCGAGAGTTTGGACTTTTTGCCCGTACGCTTGCTCTCGCAAAACTTCGTCCCTTCATCCCTGAGGATTTCCACCACTTCTTCGAGTTTCTGGTCTACGTCATCTGTGGTTTCCAAGGCAGCGAATGGATTTTCCAATTTTAATTGGAATGTTTCGGACCCAACAACGGTTTGGAGTAGGTTCGGACGGAGCGTAGACTTCATCAATCGGAATCTCTCGGCTTTAAAGTCGATATCCAGAGTGCCTCGTACCAGTCGGTGATCACTTCCAGTATTAAACCTAGTGATCACTGAGACGTCTCTGAATATGCGCCGTTTGTCCGTAATGATGAAGTCAATCTCGTTTTTAGTCACAAAGTCGGGGCTTTGCCACGTCCATTTCCTTTGGGGCTGTTTCTTGAAGAATGAGTTCATCAAGAAAAGCCCCTCCCTCTCGAGGAAATTGACGAGCATTTGTCCCCTGTGATTCCTACTCCCAAATCCGTGTGGTCCTATAGACGATTCGCCGCAAGTTTGTACTCCCACTTTGGCGTTAAAGTCTCCCATGACAACGTTGTAGTGAGCCTTGGAGGTGGTGTGTAAAGCTCTGGAGATATCTTCATACATGCTCTCCACCTCATCATCCAAGTGTGTCGAGGTCGGTGCGTAGACCTGGATAACCTTGAGGCTGTACCTCTTGGTTAACTTAATTATGAGGTACGCTACCCTGGTCGACACACTGGAGATTTCTACAACGTTGTCACTGAGAACCTTGTTGACCAGAAACCCGACGCCGCCTTGGGATGGCTGATCTCCTTCTCTGTAGTACATAAGATGGCCCGATTCTAAGGTTATAGTGTCCTCTCCCTGTCTTCGGACTTCACATAGCCCCAGTATGTGCCATCTTATGTGTTTCAGCTCCTCCTCCAGCTGCGCCAGATGATCGTCCAGCCGAATCGTGCGTCCATTATAGGTTGCGAGGGTCAGTCACAAGACCCATGCAGTCATGAAATTGGACTAAACGGGTGGTATAGGTTGCAGGACAGCATTTTTTTATCACGTAGTATATACCACTATCTTACCTTCTGATGAGTTATGAATGATGCAGTCAAGATTAGCACATTTAAGATACTGTCTTAGAAAAAATAAAGGATAGAATATAAGACAATTTTACTGTTACTACGACGGATAAAGCATTGAAGTACCTAAGGTCCCATACGGCTTTAGAAGAGTTACTTTATTTTTTATTCACCGTAAATAAAACTGTACAAAAAATAAGAAAGCTCAAGAAAAATATTGAGACTAACCCGCATCTCATGCTTTCAACAAAACAACCCAATTTCCTTGTCATAACTCACGACAATCTAATTTGTAATCCCCCATCTCCTATAAACATACCATAAGTCTCATGTCTCATACAAAACCCTTCCTAGAAAGGACTCCGACTTAAGACACCCATGACGACCCTTGACTAACGTAGTAACTATTATATAATCTGTGCCATGACCAAAGAAGAATATATGGAACAGTTATACATATAAAACATTGCGAATGTAAATTTTACATGTCGCAATATTTCGTTGATAACATCTATTAGTCGTTAATATACCTAATCGATGTTCCTCAACAAAAATCTACTATGTGTATTGTCGTTTTAAAAACGACATAATAATTATGACAAAACATGTGTTAATTATGCTGGTAAAATGGGAGAAATGTAATTGGCTTTTATTTTTGTTTTATTAATATTTAAACATTGGGAAATTAATTGTGAATTCATATTATTTATACGAGTAGACAGACTGATTATTCTGTCTCGAATAAGAGCATTAGTAATGTTTAAATGTTATCGACTATACTATTATTTTGACATTTCTATTTTTATCAACTATTACGATCTAGGTTTTGTGTATGTCCGATAAACTTCCTCAAGTAACACTCTTTGCCGAAATATGAAAATAGCATTTTATTGAAGAAATACGCTGCTAAATTTATTGTTAGTAGTTTGTACGTACAAGTCGTAGATCGCAGGGGCCTTAACAACGTCGATTTGACATTCTGGACCCGTGCGCATTCCGGAGGCTTTTGTGGAACTAGCGAGCTGTTAGTGGGCTTAAAATATGCATAAACCTTGGGACCAGTGTGGAAGTTTTTTTTATCTCATATAAGAAAGACTCTTGGAGCTTTTTAAACAAGAACTTTGCGTAGTTTATATCCATACTTTTATAAATTGTTGTTTTTTTTTTGTTTCGATTAAGTGCGAGATTGACAATTGTCTCACCTGTTAAATGATGACGTGGTAAACGACCACGTTTGCCTAGAAGATACATTTTCACTCGCAACATGCAACAAAAAGAGTCCTCTATGCAAAAGGTAGGCAAAGCACGTGCAATACTACTTGTGTAGCAGGTGTTTATAGGCGGCGGTGACCACTTTCAATCAGGTGGGCCGTTTGCTTGTTTGTCAAAGACTTAAATAAAATGTAGACCCCTAGATACATATACTAGATACAGATTCAAGCAAGGAATTCCATTTCTTGTTTTATGAAAGTGCTAGTAGGTAAATCGCTTTGTGTGTATTGATGGCATGTCCATTATATAGCGATGTCACCGTAAATCAAATGTGAAAAATTTCAGGCAAGCGTGGAAGCAATTTTCTAGACATTATGGATCACATTAAAATCAGGTGAAATAGTGATGAATCGCTTGCCTATTTAGCATCCATAAAAAAACCGGCTAAGTCGAGTTGGACTCGCCCACCGAGGCTTCCGTACCAACGTTGATAGGTACCAATTAAGCTAGACCTCTAAATTGTATGAGCGCTGATATAACTCAAACTATAAACGAACTAAACTCGCAACTAACGCGAACTATGTATTTATGGGGACACCCTTTAATTTTCAACTTTTTTTATTTTTTGGAATTTTTCCTTTATTTGTGCTGTAAGACCTTGCTTCTTGCCAAATTTCATGATTCTAGATCAACGGGAAGCACCAGGTTTTCGACCCAAAACCTATAGGGTACTTCCGGTTGACCTAGAATTGTCAATTTTGACCAAAAGCAAGGTCTTACAGCACAAGTAAAAGAAACATTACAAAAAATAAAAAAAAGTTGAAAATTAAGGTACATTTTGGTACTTACAAGTTTTCGCGAAAATATAAATTTGCCCATAGCTTTTTATCGTGTTGACTCAGCACCTTGATTTTGATACACCTAATAGGGACTATAGACCTCAGTATCTGGTATAAATTACAACTTGCTAGGTCCACCCGTTCCTGAGAAAATCGGTGGTGGTGACACACGGACAGACGGACAGACAGACAGACAGACCGACAAGAAAGTGATCTTATAAGGGTTCCTTTTTTTACTGTTTGAGGTACGGAACCCTAAAAATACATTATATGCTATATTTATTACATAAAACATAACATAACTGTCACAACAACCCTCTTTTGAACTTCTTTTAGTTAGCATTATCACTTACCAACAGGTGCGATAGTGGCTAAACGCTAGCCTATACGTTATAAAAATAAATATATAAAACACGCATAATAATAAAAATCTTATGTACCAATACAGCATACAAACAAAACGTAAAATATTGAAAGTATACACGGTCAGTACCACATGAGTAAATTACTCATGTGGTCAGTACCCTGCCAAGTACTTAGTAACTATTATATAATCTGTGACCCTGCGGACGAGCGTGACGGTGTCGATGACGTCATACGTGCGTGCATGTTACGTCACTAGCTCACAGTTAATCAAAACCGGTAGGGCAACTTATAGCCATTTTAAACTAGATAGCTTCAAAATAAATCAGAACCAAACAGTTGCTAAACAAGTTTCTATCAAAGGATTGTTTTTAACTTAACCTTAACATCAGATGAGATAGTGTTTTTTTTTTTTTAAAGATACAATATTATTAGTATTTACTTACACATTACTAGTATTCTTGTTAACCCCTCCAACTAAGCTAATATGCTTGTGTCTGGAGTGGGTTCACGTCAATAGTGCAATGGGTTAGGTGGGGATCGAACTCACGACCACTCGATCGCCAGTCCAACACCCTATCCATTGGGCTATTGCCGCCTTATATGGTAATTGCTTGTCTATTGTACAAAAACAATATATGTCAACATCTAATAGGAGTTCATCTTTTTTTTTACATCTGATGATGGGCTAGCGTTTGATCTCTATCTCACCTGGTGGTAAGCGATGATGTAGTCAAGGATGGTGAACACGCTAGGCCTAGAATTTTCTCTACTGTCAACTAAGGTACATGTCCTGCCGGAACACTAAGGTTATTGGCGGCAGATTTTCTCGGTAATCGATAGCTGCTTTCTGGTAGCAAGTCAGGCGGAATACTGAGATAATGCTGTTACCACCTTTGGAAACCATCTACTACCACCTGACACCTGTCATCATGCTATCAAACCAGGCACCGCGACAAAATCATAATTATTATTGTTGTTAACACATCTCCGGTCAGCTCAACTTTAGTGAGTGCTAGCCTTTATGTTTAGCCCTCGACACAAAAGGAGATGCTATTAAGTTTGACGTCTGTCTGTGGCATCATAGCTGCCAAACGAATAAACCAATTTTGATTAAGTTTTTTTTGTTAGAAATATGATTTGATCGGGAGTGGTATTTATAGCTATGCAATATAAGATTTATGAAAATCTGTTCAGCTGTTTGAAGATTATGTGCTCTGTTCTAAATTTTCTTTTCTCTGTTGATGAGGGCATGAGATAATCTTTCACTGGTATTTAAAATTCAGGCAGGGGTTTAAATTTTTTTTGTATCATATAGGCTAGCGTTCGACCTTTATCTCACCTGTTGGTAAGTGATATTGCGGTCGAGGATGGAACTGGATCTCAAGGATGGACAACACATTTTCTAACTTGAGAGTGGTAGCAAGCTGGCCAGGCGGACACTAGATAGTATCCTACCACCATGCAAGCATTTTAGGTACATACACTTTTTATTAGTGGTTTGTCATCACATAGAATTTTACTTCAGAGCAGACTTTGTACTCATTTATTTAACTGTGATAACTTAACTGTGACCTTATGTTAAACAACATGATATGCTGACAACATGAAGGCTGCATATTTACCTTTACAGTTTTTCCTTAATAGCTCTTATCTCAACACTGTAAGATACATTTTCCTAATGAAAATTAATTTGGCTACTGTAATTAAACAGCAAAGTCATACTTTCGTAAATTGTAATTAAAGTAATTATAATTCATCATTATCCAAAAAGGCCCTTCAAGATAACACGACTTATTATGCAATACGACAGCTCAAATTAGTTGAATCTTTTGAAGAGTTTTACAAAATTGTAAAGCATAGGTTACACGAGTAAGTAGCTTTAGACACAGAATAATGAATAGCACAAGTAATTATTTTATTTTTATTTATAAGTGCTTTAGATTTGAGTTTAATTAAGAGATTCGCAACATTCGCAAGCACATATCATCTACCAAGTACTTTAAAATAATTTAAAATCGTTTAAAAACTAAATGAACTGACTTCAAACGTCGCGCTAGTCAAAGTAGCCAGTATCATGTCATCAAGGTATAGAAAAGCATCGAATTCAAATGTTGATATATTAAAAACGGCTCGACCGAGTTCGTTAAAATTTAAATGGGACCACCTGGGAAGGGTACCCTTTGAAACAAACAAAGAATTTTACAAATCGGTTCAGACATCTTCGAGGGCAACTTCGAATAATTAAGATTATAATTAAGAAGTTTAAAAACTAAAACAAATGACTTCCATGCCCCGCGAGTCAATTTCAGTAGCAGGTTTGAGACGTTAATCGTCATATCTCTGAAGATACTTATAAGATCTCGATGAAATTACAATAGGACCACATGGGAAACGTGCCCTACCGTTTAAAAAATAATCATTCGAATCGGTTCACAATTGACGGAGTAATCGCGTAACATACATACAAAGAAAAAAAACATACAGACGAATTGAGAACCTCTTTCTTTTTGAAAGTCGGTTGAAGAATGAAAGCATATATTATGTGTATATATGCTCTACCTGTGCGAAGCCGGGGCGGGTTGCCATTTTTGAATAAGATAGGAAAGACCAGCTGGATAAAGTGAAGTAAGATCCATTACTCAATTTCATTTTGGAACTTGCATTGGAGTATTTGCGACCATGCGTAGAATCCATAGTAGTCCGTAGTTGCACCGTAAATTGGTCGAAAGTCAAATACCTCTTCTCACTGCCGTTCTACTTCCAGACAACTTCTCAGACTACTCTAGGTTCTACACTAGTTCCTTTTATACTAGTTGTACCTACAGTTACACAGAAACTATTATGCTAATCTGTGCCTCCAGTGCATAATAGCATAGCACAAGCTACTGTCCAAAGCCGGAATGCCGACAATGTAGGCGTAACTTTTGGCCGCCAGATGTTGAGATGACGAAATAACCATGGGACGGAGAGGACAAATATTGTTTTTGGAAATGCCGACAATCTGGCGGTGCCTACATACGCTGCAATTGTTTTAGAATTTTATGTCAATGGTATCTATGGATATATCTAGTGCTAAAGCTGTGAGATCGTCTAAGCAGGAGTTTCTTTTTATAAAAAAATAGAGGAGCAAGCAAGGATGCAGCCCACCTGATGGTAAGTGGTTACCGCTGCCTACTGACACCTGCAATACCAGAGGCAATACCGGTGCGATGCCTGCTCTATTGAAATCTGTTAACTCTCCATTTTAAACAACTCTGATGAATCTTCTGTCGAAAACAATCGAGAGGATGGTTATTCCACATCTTGCAGGTAAGCAGAAAGAACAAAAGTATGAACAATACAATACAATACAATACAAAAACTCTTTATTGCAAACCAATTAGGTACATATCTATTACAAAAATAAAAAAATTATGTCTATGTGGTATTACAATGGGCGGTCTTATCGCTATTAGCGATCTCTACCAGACAACCTTTGTATGGACAGATATACAAGAAGAATAAGACGGTGGTGTACAATAATAAGTATATGTACAACATTAAATGGTAGAATAATATAAATAACTCAAACATATATACTACACATATAAAACATACTCTATATCAATACAATACATACATTACAATACATACCAATAAATAAATAACAATACATTATACTTTCAATAGTTTAAATGCCAGTTTATGTATAGTTACACAAGTGAGAGATAATGAGTTTTCAACTTGTTTTTAAAAATTGCTAATGATTTGGCTTTTCGTATGTCCAAAGGTAAGTCGTTCCAGAGTCGTGCAGCTTGTACTGCAAAGGAATTGGCAAAATATTCAGAAGAATGAAAAGGAATCTTTAAAACTAAGTTTTCAGCGGAGCGTAAGGATAGGGAGTGTGAGTTATGCAAGAATTGAAAACGTAGTTTAAGGTAAGGAGGAGTAGAAGGAATGAAAAGGACAGAGTATAATAAAGAAAGGATGTGAGCATTCCGGCGCAGACGAATGGGTAACCAGTTCAGCTTTTTTCGAAATTCGGAAATGTGGTCGAATTTTCGCAGACCATATATGAAGCGGATACAGAAATTTTGAAGGCGTTCTAGTTTATTGAGCTGTTCCTCGGTTAAGTCTGGATATGAGGCATCGGCATAATCGAGTATTGGAAGTAATAGAGATTGTGCAAGCGCAACTTTAGTGGTTATAGGTAAAACATTCCGGAGTCTTCTGAGGGAAGAGGCGGAAGCAAACATATTGCGACTGGTTTCTGCGATTTGTGGTATCCAGGATAATTTGCGATCAATACAAATACCAAGGTTTTTTACAGTGTCACTAATTTTTACAATTGTCCCATCAAAAATGACTTGTGGAAGGTGAAACCAATCAATTTTCGATATTAATCTCGAGCTGCCTATAACAATACATTGTGTCTTAGTCGGATTAACCGTCAGACCATAGGATTTACTCCAGTTGGAGATTTTCTGTAGATCAGAGTTTGTGGTCTGGATTGCATCAGATAATTGTAAGAGAGAAGCTTGCGTGTAAATTTGCAGATCGTCTGCGTAAAGGTGGTAGGACGAAGAGAGTTGAAGTGAAATTGTATTTATAAAGATTGAAAAGAGAAGAGGGGATAGAACGCCGCCCTGAGGGACGCCCGCCGTCGTATCACACCACGAAGAATAAGTATCATCGACACGAACACGTTGGCGACGTCCATACAGGTAACTGCGAAACCACGAAAATACCGTCGGAGATATATTAAGGGAGCGCAGCAGTTCCAACAGTATATCGAAATCAACGTTGTTGAACGCATTACTAAAGTCTAACAGCGATAGAACTGTTAGCTGTCCATCGTCCATACCTTGTCGGATATCGTCTGTTATATTGACTAGAGCTGAGACTGTGCTGTGACCAGGACGGAATCCGGATTGGAAAGGGTTTACTAGATTATTTCGGATGAGGAAAGAGGTAAGTTGCTGATGAACAAGGCGTTCAAGGATTTTAGACAGGAAAGGAAGAATAGAAATAGGGCGATAGTCAGATAGTGAAGAGGGATTGCTTTTTTTAGGGAGTGGGGTTATCTGGGCTTCCTTCCATATGGAAGGAAACACGCCACTAGACAAGGATTCATTAAGGATGTATTTGATCACAGGCACAATCTCATCTAAGATAGGTACAATCATTTTCCGACTAATAGCATCGCAGCCAACTGCATCTGACGATATCGACTGTATGCTCGCCTTAACGTGAACGTATCTATAATACTCGTATGTTAAGAATGAGATACGTTAGACATAATTTCGTTGAAAAATTAATTTCTTTAGATTCTTGAAGTTTTTACTACATGACTTTAAGGGGGTACGATTTCCATTCAAAAGTATAATGCACAAATATAAGTAAATAGAGGGAAAACTTGCACTGAAATCACATCCATTGGTCTTTTATAAGTCTTTACGTGTAGGGAATCATATTTACCTACATGATTTGATTGATTAAGATGAAATTATTTTAAATAATAGTAAAATTCAAGTTAAACCAAAAAATATTGATTGAGTAATATGTTTATATTATTCATATTAATGTATGAATATAATTCCCGACATGTAAAGACTTATACAAGACCGAAGATCGAAGATCGAAGTACAAGACCAAAAGATGTGATTTCAGTGCAGGTTTTTGCTTCGATTACTCATATTTGTGCATTATAGTTTTGTATGGAAATCGTACCCCCTTAAAGATTTGTCTTTAAAGTTTTACAAAAAACTTTGGCCATAGGATCTTGGTACGTAGTAGTTAAGGATACAATGATGTTCTTACGGGCAAAATTATTGAAGTACATGAATCCAATTTTTTTAATCGATGAGACCTATGAATTTGCTCTTATACCTTCATCAGCTAGAAGGAATCGCTCAGCAAGTATTGATATTTTTTGATAAAAAATATATTAGAATTGGCTGGCTAACAAATGTCGATTTTTTTTTTAAATTCATTCGTTCATTTAGTTTTAACTCTAATACATTGAAAAAGGTATTCTGTAAATTAACTATCACCATGTAGATAGAGCTCAAAATAAGGCATCAAAAGATTAATAAGAAGAAAAAATTGCTCTTGAAAAAATACATAGCTAATTAAGATTTTAAACAATTTTAGATATTTTTGGCACAGAAGACCTTACGAGTATAACAGAAATTAGAAACGTTATCGCATAATAAAATATACGAATAAAAGCAGCAACTACAACAGACGTTTTAATAAAATCTGTCACACTCTCCAGTACATCTCAACTTAGGTATAAACAGAGATTTAGTTATTTAATTTGAAAATCAAACTTACTTTCTCGCTCTAAGCAAATTTGCAGAACTATAATAATAACTGCGAAAGTTGAACTGACAAAACGGAAACCAACAATCAAACGTCAGTAACGAGCGAAACCAAACAAAATTCAAAAGTAAAATTAATAATATCGTTTAAAAACTAAAAAACAACCGACTTCAATGCCGCGCTATTAATTTTCAGTACCAATTTTGAGATGTTTATCTCAATATCTCTGGAGATACTTATCATACCTCGATAAAATTACCATGGTACCACACTTGGGATATCTCCTTTCGAACAAAAAAAGAATAATCGAAATCGGTTCATAAACGACGAAGTTATCCGCGAACAAACATAAAAAAAAAAAAAAATATATATATACGGTCGAATTGAGAAACCTCCTCCTTTTTTTGAAGTCGGTTAAAAAGTTATAACAACGTTGTCGAACGCTTTAACGCGAAACTTTAACGAAACTGTGGCTTAACGAACACATGCAAATTGAATCTGGAATAGTTGATGATGAAAACAGATAGAACGACAGAAATGACGTAGAGATTATTTTTGCATGTGACAACTGACAACACTGTGATTCTTGTTGATTACTTGCTAAGTCAGTAAGAGACCTATTTTCAGTTTTAGTTAAAAGTTCATTTCAGAATAAAGTCCGAGTAAGAAATTACTAATTTAGTTTTAAGGGAGTTCTTCCGTTTTCACAACTCCATCTTCAGGTAAGATAATATAGTCCAGCGCTAAGATAATATAGAATAGCCAAGCTGTGCTTGTCGGTCCGGAAAAAAAACAGACCTTGCGGCCAGCAGAGAAGTGCCGATTCTCAAACACCTAAATAAAATTAAACAGAGGTGACTCCAAGCAATATTTTTTGTTACCAGTATTACAGCATCGGTTGCAAGATTATTGCCATACTAAAAAAGTGATAAACCACGATGATTCTCCAGTTACCAAACATAAAACGTAATTGAATAACCGCAATAAATATTAAGGAAGAAATCTTTGGAATGCCGACTGAAGGTTTATTGATTAGATTTTGCATGGAGCCGGCCTTGGTGCTTAATGGGCCAATGCTTGATCCTAAGCTAATGTGTGTATTGGTTCATATTAGCGGAGGTAACTGTATGTATGTATATTATTTTTCTCTTTAATTCGCATGACGACGGTGTATGCGCGGGCAGAGTAATATCGGGTAAATGTAATAGATTCTAACACTGGAACATGGAGCCTAAAATATGAAAAAATATATTAAATTTATATGCATTATATATCAAAATTGATAGGAAAACCTAAGGGAAATTTCGTAAGTAGAGTTGTTTCTACGCGAGAATAACTCAATGACCGCTAACATGTCGGCACTATAAGCAATTTGTATATTAAGGCAATATCGTTAAAATAATATCATAGAATTTATTACAAATATATAATGTGAATAGTGAATTTCTTTTAATTTCATTTATTTAAAATTAATTTCTGATGTCATACAGTTAATTTTATTTGGAGAAGTATAAATAAGAAGTAAGAGTACCTACCTACTTTTACATAGATATAAAAACGTACGTCAATTTTTTACATGTTTTTATGAGCTACGAGTAAGTTGTTTTAAGAGTGCAGTCATACTCGAAGTAGGTAATGCTAGGTAATGCCATCTTTTACTGAATTTATATTTATATTTTGCACTGACTATAAATATTATTTATACTTTACGGTTATTGTAGATATCCATATAGATAGCGTAGATTAGCATTTAGTAGTGATTATCTATACTAATATTATAAAGAGAGAACATTTGTATTTTTGTATGTTTGTAATGATTTGGCTCAAAAACTACTGGACCGATTTAAAAAATTCTTTCACTAATATATAGAATGGACTTTCGGAATGAAAATAGTTTATATATTATCCCGTTTAAATTAAAGGTACATTCGTGGAGACCTAATTTGCAACCTAAGTCGACTAAAAAACGGTCGAATAAACACGTTTCTTACGAACGCTGCTCAATTGAAAATAGATTGAAGAATATTTTTTATGGAAAAGTTTTACAACTTAATAAGACCTACAAAAAAGTCCGCGGCAGCATATGTCTATCTCTTAAGGTTGACTCACAGTAACCATTTTAATCTTTATTTTTTTGTTAAAAAATATTACATAACTTCCAAGACTATTTTCATGTATATAGTATTAATCCTTATCCAAATAACGTTATTTAGCTTGACCACATATTATAGATTAAAATTGTCCTTTACAGTATATAATTCAAATAAAAACTCTAGAAGATATCACGGATTTCACATACACGCATCGCAAAATTAATAAAATATCTGCAGTGAAACCACAGATTAGGTCATAGTTACTGTGAAAATATTATTATAAGCTTAGCGATGCTGTAGATCCCCACCGATCACAATCAATTTGAAGTCAATATAGTATAATAATATATTTTTACTGTAAAATTTAAAATTCTATTGTATAATATAGTTATGATCTATATATAAACCACCCCGACTGATCTATGTATAATCTTTTAAATAAAAGCATTGCAATGACTCTAAACACGACATTTAAAATCTGAGCTGTAAGTTGGTGTGGATTTGAGTATTCTGTAGAGTACAGGAGATGTCCCAGCATCAAGTCAATGCTTCCATGTTCTTACAATATCGTTGAAGAAGAATATTTTCGAATTGATCAGACCTATGAAAGTTGATTTCATAGCGCAATTAACTAGAAAAAAGCTCATAGTTTTATAACGATTGAACGAATTTTCATGAATCAAAGCTACTACTAGAACACTCTCGATGAAGACATCTATCAAACAAAACAAAAATATCAATAATAAAATCAAAATCGGTTCATTCGGTTGGGTGCTAAGATGCTACAGACAGACACAGATACACACTTTAAACGTATAATACTCCTTCTTTGATCCCATGATTTGATTGATTTTGATTCAATGATCCCACTACCTCTGTACGAAAACCCATGATTCATGAATGCACATAAAACTTTCATTGGTAGGTATATAGCTAGGATTAGAACCAACGACCGTCGGGTCAGAATCAGGGTAACTATCCTTTACGCTAAAGGGCCGTCCAATACTACTACGTAAGTATTATAAAACAAATTCCATCACTGCGTCTGTCTGTCTGTTCGCAATAATCTCAATAGCTACTGAACGGATTATCATGCTGTTTTCACCAATAGCCAGAGTGTTTATGAGGGAGGTTTAGGAGGTTTATATATGTTCTACCCGTGCGAAGCCGGGGCGGGCTGCTAGTTTATTATAAAATGATTTGCAATGGCTTTCCTTTTTTAACGGACTTCAAAAAAAGGAGGAGGTTTCGCAATTCGACCGTATATATATATATATATATATATGTTTTTTTTGTTTGTTCGCGGATAACTTCGTTGTTTATGAACCAATTTTGATTATTATTTTTTTGTTGGAAAAGAATATCCCAAGTGTGCTACCATGTTAATTTTATTGAGGTCTGATTAGTATCTCCAGAGATATGGAGATAAACATCTCAAAATTGGTACTGAAAACTAATAACGCGGCATTGAAGTCGGTAATTTTTTAGTTTTTAAACGATATTATTCTTGTTTCACTCTGTGTGAGGATCTACTGCCCAACATACGAGTACGATAACGATACATATTTAAAAATAAAATTAATAATAAAAATAAAGAAATACAAAACTTAAAAATAATTACCAAATGTCAATATCAACATTATATAAACTTATAATACCTATACTATAAATAAAAGACAGAACCTAGGCACAAAATAATGAATACAAAATAATGTTCCCAAAAAGCTAGAGACGTTACCTCGTTGTATAGCTAGACTAATACGTTGGCCGAGGTAAGCGCCAGCTCGTTGATCACGGATGATGTCAATTAGGCTTCTGGACAAATCCTTAACAAACCCCGGGCATCTCGACCCCATGGGCCCATATTGTTGTGACCCCAAACGGAAGAAATATGTATCCATCACCAATAGTAGCATATTTCCTCCGTTTGAGGTTTTCTGCTGCATCCGCTAACTTGCTTGATAAATATATCTTTCCATAAAAACACATTATTTAAAATATTTTCTGCTATTTATCTGTGAGTATCTTACATTACAACAGAAATTTTCCAAAATTGAATATTTGTTTTTTAGGGTTCCGTACCCAAAGGGTAAAACGGGACCCTATTACTAAGACTCCGCTGTCCGTCTGTCTGTCTGTCTGTCTGTCCGTCTGTCACCAGACTGTATCTCCTGAACCGTGATAGTTAGACAGTTGAAATTTTCACAGATGATGTATTTCTGTTGCCGCTATAACAATAACAAATAATAAAAACAGAATAAAGTTAAAAATAATAGAGGGTCCCCATACAAGAAACGTGTTTTTTTCGGCATTTCACGCCATCTATGAACGCCTAGTTAGGTAAACGTCCCATAGATGGCGTTATATTGAAATGTCGATCCCTAACACTTTTGTTAGACGTTAGATGGCGTTATAAGAAACAAAATTATTATTAATTTTTATTTTTTGCTGGCGAAAAGTGTTATATTTTGCTGGATCTTATAAAATACTTTAGTGTGGTACGGAACCCTACGAGTGCGAGTCCGACTTGCACTTGGCCAGTTTATTTTTTTTTTATATTCCGCTTTGATGTATTATGTATATCTAGATAACATAATGATAATAAGTGAATACTGCTTTCTATTTTATCTCAATATTTTTGGGAGGTCAAGTATACGAGGCGCCCTGAATCCCATGTAGCCAGTAATATGGTATCACAGTACACTTTATCTCATCGATCGCAAGATCAAAGGAAACCTCAACCTGCTTTCAGCAATCAATGTGCCAAATTACGATCAAGCAGACCAATCTTGTGCATACAAGTGAATAATTTCACTCCTTTGAGAGGGAAATCGGACGTAGCTTGTTATTTTGTACGGTCACAGAATAATGAATAGTACGGTGCCGTTTTTGTAAAAGGTTTGTGCATATCAATGTTTCAATTAATGTGATTTTTTATTGAACTTATTAAAATAATGTAGGTTATATCAGGAAGGAGGTTTCTTACCATCCATATCTATGGGTTGTGTTGTAACGACAACGACCGTTGTCGTTGAGAACAACAACGAACAACGACTGTTGTCGTCTCGTACCACGATCAATGCAACTTGGTCGAAACGTCGAGTTAAATTATAATAATTTTTTTAAGGCAATAAGTCCCGTATTTTAATATTTATAGCATTTTATACCTCGGTGCGTACGTTTGATTCGGTTTTGTATGAGTTTTTTTGTCATAAAATTTATACTTAGTGTACATAGCCGAGAATTTAACAAACAAAGGCGTGTGAACCAAGCCTTATCTCGTAAGAAGTGGGTTAAAAGCCAAGATTTACGTTTAAATCTCGCCAGAGACAAAAACCAATTCAATTAATTACAACGTATTTGGTATGGGAAAATTGGTAAATTACTTTGTTTAATGGCGTACGATTGAAAGCACAAGGTTTTTTAACAAGAATGGAGTCAGACAAAAAATGCGTTTTGACCTCTTGGTCCGATCCAAGTTGTTACGTGAATGATTTTTTTTTAACTTGGCTGACATAAGTATAGATAGATAAACTCTGTATTGTAAAAAAAACCGTAAACCAACAGTCTTACTATTTGCTACAATTGGCGGTCTTATCGCATAAAGCAATCTTTTCCAGGCAACCTAAATATGGAGTAGTAACAAAAACAAAGGTAGTTTGGAGATGGCGTTCAAACGTTAACTGAAAACCGCAACAAAATACATACATATACAAATTATTCATTAAATTACTTAGCAACACTATAAAACCACACCTAATATTCACGACTTACAAAAAGCTTTTTAACTACTTAATTTTATTCAACTTATCACGCCCAGGTCGCAAATGCTAACATTATAATTTTTTATTTTTTTATATTTTATAGTCTAGCGTTTGACCACTATCTCACCTATTGGTAAGTGATGATACGGTCGAAGATGGTAAGCACGCTAGGCCTAGAATGGGAACTGGCTCTCAAGGATGGCTGCCGGAACACATTAGATGTTTTGGTGACAGATTTTTTAACTTGAGGGTGGTAGCTGGCCAGGCGGACACTACATAGTGTCCTACCACCATGCGGGGGTTGTTGGTTTCTTAACGATGTTTTCCTTCACCGGAGGGCTACTGTGAAAAGCGCACATAAATTTTTCGATAGAAAAATCCATTGGTGCACGGCGGTTTGAACTCGGTACCACGGCATCAAAGCCGACCGTTCTCCCGATTACGCCACCGGGCCCTCAAAGTAATCGTAATCGTAAGAAATATCATGTCTATTCGTACAATAAAAAAAATTCGATCCTCTTCTCTACAAACAAATTAAAAAATCCACCCCCGACTATGTAGATATAATCTGTGTATTGAGACCATTCCAATGAGTCCAAACTCGACATCTGTTGCCGGAAAAGTTTGAAGTTTATAGCTTATAAAGTTAGCTTATATAAGACGTTTAAGAAACTAAAAAGAACCGACTTCAATGCCGCGCTATTAATTTTCAGTACCAATTTTGAGGTGTTTATCTCCATATCTCTGGAGATACTTATCAGATCTCGATAAAATTACTACGGTACCACACTTGAGATATATCCTTTCCAACAAAAATAAAAATCAAAATCGGTTCATAAACGACGAAGTTATCCGCGAACAAACATAAAAAAAAAACATATTTACGAATTGAGAAACCTCGTCCATTTTTTGAAGTCGGTTAAAAATTATTGAGTACTAATATAAAATGTTGTCCATTTAATTCCAGTCTATTAAGATTCAACAGATTTAAAAAAAAAGCTAGGTACTTACTACCTATTCCGTAAAATGCTTCCATACTTGACAGTCTCAATAAACAATCATAAACAACTCTAATACATTTTATCCATAACGATGATTGCTGAGTCAACAATGCCCGTACCATTACCTATACCATTGCCTCACAAACAGGGCTGTCCAGATTCCAACTCAGTCATCCTACTGCAATCTACTGTGAAGCTGTCCTAAATACCTTTCTCTGTACAACAGTGGTCTGATTGTGAATCGAGGAAGCATTTTTGACGATATGGGTCGGCTGTGATGGCTAGGGATGGGGGACTAGTTGATGACTTGTCGATAAACGGGATTTTAACATCGATACATATACTAATTAACGATTTTATCGACATATATGCAAGAACAAATATTACGTTTATTTTTAAGTGTTAGCCACACTTTATATTTTTGTACAATATTTATTGTAAACACCCAGAAAAAAATCAATTCCACAGCGAAAATTTGGATTATATATATAATAATGTACAAAAATATGCGAGATTTTTTGTAATATGGATTGTTTAAACAATAAAAAATACATTAGATAGTATTTCAAAAAGCACACTTATAAAAAAAAATTGGACCTTCATTAATCTGAAATGAAATTGATAGATTTTACCGTAAATCTTGGATGAAACCCACTAAATGTTTCCATTTTGAACTGTCTGCTGTTTGTGTCTTACCTGTGAAAAAAATTAAATATATTTTAATATCGAGTACAGGAAAATGTTACAACTGTACAGACAACATTGTAATTATTATTATATATATTTTATCATTGTCAAATCTCATCAAAATTACTGGCATAGCATTTGAAGTCGGTTTTTCGTTTTGTAAACGATTTTAAATTATTCATTCCTAAGTATTTTGCCTTGTAATTAATTGGTGATGGTGATTACGTGATCATTGTTGTATAGTAAATTATAGTACTGTTAGGTAGGTACCAAAATCTATAAAAGTTTGTAGCGGCTATTAAAACATATAAACATATTAACCAAATAGCCATTACAAACTTAAATATGTATAACTATAACGATAATTTTAATAATCAAGTACTCTTATCTGTTATTGTAAAACTGTATTACAAAGGTCTTAAAATAAGTAAACTGCCAGCTTTTTTTGGTCAAGCAATATACCGCCATTAGTCGTAGGAAGTTTATTTTATTGGATTTACTTCCATATTCTCCGTAAACTGAGGAATAGTAACGCAAACAATCGATAACCAATAATCCGCCTTTCCATCACTACTTGTTGCATCATCGACAGTGATTTAGAACGAAGTTGCGTTTTACCCAATTTTTCTTTGTTGTAAGCCCACTTCGGGTAATTTCTCAATGCGGAGAAACAATAGCTTTTTTGACCAGTCTCGGTGCCGGAAAATTAATTTCGTGGGGCCATTATTTTTGGCGGCAAAAGTAGGCTATGTTTGTTGATAGTTTTTCTTTGTTTATTTTTGTTGTTGTTTTGTTTAACGGTACAAGATAATGTGCCATTGTGTTAGAGTTACTGTTATTTGCAAGAGCCATACATTTTAAAAGCTTTATGTCGCTGCAGTGCATGTCAATCATTTTTATCGTAAATAAGCTAAGCTTTAGCATAATTTATATTTTTAGAAAATGAAATTGTACGAGTATATTGTACAAAATTTTAAGAGAATGGTAGGATGGATGTTTGTTAAATTCTCTTTCACTCACATACGTGTAGTTATAACCTGAATTAACACATAGGGTATTTTAAACACGGGCAAAGCCGCGAAGCGAATCTAGCAAATACATGTATGTATTTTAATTTTAAAATTATCGTGAATTTGTAATTCACTGAGTTCAGTGAACATCGCGATCTCACCGCGTGACCTCACTCCCGAGGAAGAGCGACTGACTCGCTCGAAACCTAGGTCGAGAAAATTCGACTAAAGGTACGTGAATTACAGCCGGTATATAACAATAATACATGTATGTAGTTTAAAAACTACGTCCCAACACTAAACTTGCCTTTTAGTGATGTCACAATACAATAATATCAACTAATACAGACATTATATCGATATTTTGCTATCACAACGCGACTGTAGTTATACTCTTTTATGATTTATCTGAAAAAAGGTTTTAATTAAACCAGAAAACACAGACAAGGAAAAACAAACACTTTCTCATTATATCAGGTTACGCGATTTGATTAAACTCATCATATTATAACTTCCAACGGCTTCGGATATTAAATTGTATCATAATAAAGCGTTCTAAATTTAAAAGGAGGATCGTGTTCCATTATTAAGTGTTCCGGGCTTTCTCATACGTCCGGTAACGGAATTAGTTCAACATGTGTTTGACCGCTTTAATTTGGGTGCCGATTTTGGAGCAGAATGATGCAATGAACGGACTTATGATACTTAAGAAGATGTAGTTCATTATAAGTATGGTTGAAATATACGTAAGGAATTATATTACTAACATCGCCCCGCTGCTTCGCCTGCGTTCAAAAGTATCCTATGTCTTAATTCAGGATAAAAAGTATATGCTCAATTTAATTTATATCCGTTCAGCTGTTGTTACGTTGTTAGAGTAACAAGCATCCTTCTAAGTGTACGTCTATACTCACCATCCTAACTTAATATAAAAACATATATGTAGATGGCACTGGATTAGGTTGCACAGTTCTGTTATCTTTGTAATATTTCCTAAATGTATGAGATCCTGTATCGCGCAAACGATTTTTTTCTGCGATGTTAGAACAAGATGCACTTGTTTCATCACCAGACATCATAAAATTTGAACTCTTTACATAACATTTCGCATTTTATTTCTTAGTAGGATAGTAGGATCACAGTTTTACAGGACTATGGTTAGTGTCTGCGTTAATATAGGGTCTCGTTGGTTCCCTTTGGATAATTAAAGCCCTTTAGGTTCGGGACCATTAAAAAGTTTTTTTTCACAATTTATACTTAGTAAATATAGGATCTTGAGGAAAATGAATATGAATCTACTTCTTTCTTCTACATACTTCTTCTATATCCGGCATAAGGTATTGGAAAATTAAAACGTGAATTTGGTTATTCAACCAAATTCTAAAACTGAGGCGGATAAAAATCTCTCTTCTCGTTATAAAAAAATATTACAACTAACAAAATACACCCAAATTGAGAACCTCCTTCTTTATCGTGAAGTCAGTTAAAAATAGAAATAAACTCTATCGCACCATTTCCACCACTCCATCAAAGGGCTGCTCTAAATAGGCCATTGGGTTACCAAAACGTATACACACTATTCCGGGAAATGCTGACCCATTTTCTATTACATTTTCAATTTAACTCATCAATGCTAATTAAAAACTCGTTAGCGATATGTCGAATGTTGAATGATAGCTGTTTAGATTATAAGAACCCGTGTTCATTGCATCCTCCGGTATTTTTAGGGTTCCGTAGCCGAATGGCAAAAAACGGAACCCTTATAGATTCGTCATGTCAGTCTGTCTGTCTGTCCGTCCGTATGTCACAGCCATTTTATTCCGAAACTGTTAGGACTACAGAATTGAAACTTGGTAGGTAGATGTATTCTGTGAACCGCTTGCCGATTTTTATACAAAAATAGAAAATATAAAAGTTTAAGGGGGGGCATCCCATACATGGAAATGCAACAAAAAAAAAATTTTCTTCAAACCTATACGTGTCTATGGATATAGGTCTTTAAAAAATGACATTGAGGTTCCTAAAATCATTTTTTCTCAAAGTTAATCATTTGAAAGATAGGCGCGTCTAAAGTGGTAAAATGTGTGTCCCCCCCTCTAACTTTTAAAGTATGGGAGTGAAAAATCTAAAAAAAATATATGCTGTAGATCTCAATAAAAACTAACAACGAAAATTGGTTTGAACGAGATACAGTCAGGAGTTTTAGAGATATGGCGACCGCAAAGATAACTATTGTTTTTCATACAAACACTATGAAAAACAAAGTTAATTTTGTAGTTGCGAAAAATCATAGTTATGTGGGCATCACATACTACTCGTTTCACACGACTGTTCTTCCCACGTACCTGTAAGATGTGGAATGATCTCCCATCTGAAACTTTCCCCGAAACCTTCAACCTTGGTAGCTTCAAACGAAGAGTAATGAGAGTGCTCACTAATAAGGGTAGGCAACACACCGGCAATACCTCTGGTTTTGCAGATGTCAATAGGCGGCGGTGACCACTTACCATCAGGTGGGTCGCTTGCCTGTTTGCCGATCTATATTATATAAAAAAAAGGGTATTTTTTGCTCGATCTTATAAAATACTGTAGTGTGGTACGGAACCCTACGAGTACGAGTCCGACTTGCACTTGGCCAGTTTATTTTTTATGTTTGTTACGCGATTACTCCTCCAAATTGTGAACCGATTGAATGATTCTTTCTTTCATGGAAAGGTTAAATCTCCACGGTGGATCCATTATACGATTCATTGATATCTGATGATAACCTCCAGAGATATGGAGATAAACATCAATCAACAATCTCAAAATTGCTACTGAGACCACAGATTATATAATAGTTGCTACGCTGAGACTGGCTCGCGCTGCATATGAAGTCGGTTTTTAAACATTTTTTTATAGTTTTATTAAATATCATATAGGTATATTAGGAATTTCAATTCTGCATAATGTACTTATTATAATCCACCATTGACAACGCCTTAGACTGCAGGGGCGGTGATATTGCTTGCAAAAGCCTTTACACAATCTGATGTGGAAAATGACGCTTTTCTTTCTTATTATGTCTTAGTAAATTAACTTCAACATTATTCAAAGCTGCAATAACTGTTAAATTAATGGTCCAAAACAACTTTTCAAATAAATCCTCATAATTTTAATGAAAACAAATGACGGTCAAAGATCTGATCAACGCAATCTTGACCCACTTGTTGCTGACTCACTCATTACTAGTAAAGTAGGTAATATTTTGTCAACACGCTCTTTTGTCTCTTTTTAACAAGTCGTGTTTTGTGTGTTGTGTCCTTTTCGTGTGTATTGTGTCGGTTATTTCAGACTATGACATAATACAGTATGGGTAGTGTGATGTTAGCTATTTACATATTAGCACGTGTGTTCAGAATCTAGGACAACTGCTTATTTCATCTTGCTACGAAGCAGATATCCTGTAAAAACAATATGTGAGTAGGTATCAGTAAACTTTATGTATGCCAGATAGATACTTGAAAAGGAAACCTTTATTAAGTGCAACTTTTATTACTTCGCCTCAATTTTTATAGTCCATCTATCGCATATCGCATTACAGCCGTTGCTTTAGCTTGATTGGTGGATATGATGTATGACATTTAGGTCTAGCTGTGATTGGCGGACGCATCCGCAGCCATATTTGTATACATGCTAATGTATAATGACAACTGCTGTCATAAAAGGTTTCACTTGCATCGTGGTTTCATAAAACCACACTACACTATTTTTTCTGAAGATCGATTAATGACATTCTTGTCTGTGGGTCTAGACCTGAATTCGTGTGTATGGATTAGATAAGACCAAAAACGTTGTACTCTAACTGCACCTTGCAAGTTAGAACATTGCTGGGAGGGAAGTAGAGAAGACATTGGATTAGCAAAAATCGTTATCGTTATATCGTTCCACGGATTATATATGTATATATAAGTAATATCAGAAACGTGAAATGCGTGTTTCAAATATAGAATCACTTTGTTGTCCGTCTGTCTGTCTGATATTTTTTCCTATACTGACCTAAACCTGAACCAAAGTATGAAGGAAAGATTTTTTTTCCTAGGGAATCATCAATTTAAACGTAAGGAAATTATTTGTAGGTATTTTAAATTTCGTGAAACATAGGAACGCAAAGTTATTATTAACTAGTGTCAGTTTAGTTACCATTCACTCCGTCTCTGTCGGCTTCATACCGATTACGGTACGTGGATTAGGTGGATTCAATGGATTAGGTACTATAGGAATAGGTGGAATGAATCTCAGATTTACCTAATACCTACTACACATTTCTACTGGGAAGGCAAATTAATTCACCCCGGCTTTGTTTCTATCTTGCTCAAACTTACCGTAGGAACAGTCTGTATCATTCTATCAAACAGTAGTAATCCTTAAAGGGTATCCCACGACACCTCTTTTTTTCCTGTATATGATACCTTTCATCGTATGACGCAGTATGTATAATTTGTATTTCCAATGCCCTTACTGTGTCTCCATCGCTTCTGATCAAAACATGTGTGTTCATGATTATTCAAAAACACAGACCTTCAAACAAGTATTGTTAAGTAACAACTGTGCTAACATCGTTTGACGCCATTCCCTTCGCATTGTAGTCTATGCCTTATAATGTTAGTGACGTAGTTACTATTTACTACTTGTAATATACTAGCTGATAACCGCGACTTCGTTCATGTTAACAATTTTTTTTTTGTCCCATTCATGGGAATTTGGCGCCGCACATTCTGTGCATTTACCAGTCTTGTTTCTGGTTAGGCTTCGATCGTGTTGCATGTTCATGTTTGCATCACTTTTTAACCGACTTCCAGAAGGAGGTTCTCAATTCGACTGTGTTTTTTTTGTATCTTTGTTACGCGATTACTCCGTCAATTGAGCACTGATTCGAATGATTCTTTTTGTAATCGGTAGGGTACGTTTCGGAGGTGGTCCCATTGCAATTTCATTGAGATCTGATACGTATCTCTAGAGATATGACAATAAACGTCTCAAACTTGCTACTGATCTTAATTATTAATTTTACAGAGTGGTACCACAGATTATATCATAGTTACTGCGTAAGTGGTACTGGCATGTACTGTGTAGATTGGTTAAGTGTCAATGACTTATTTTTAATTTTAAACGAGGGAAACCATGAAAATGTATTAACTAATGTGTGTAGTGCATACGATAAACTAACAGACAAAAATTCAAGATATCAGATGAGAAGAATAAATAATAATGTATCACTGTATAAAGCTCTGTGAATCAACATTTGTGTGATCTGTGTTGTTTAAGTTAAGTGTAAAAATCATGATTTTATTTTCACAAAAAGTAGTCTAAAGTTCATCCTCACGCTATAAAGTATCTCTTTGTTAAATTCCAGTAAGATCGGATCGTCCGTTTAGGCGTGATTAGGTAACAGACAGACAGATTGACAGAGTTACAAAGGTTTTATAATATTAGTCTGGATAGTACTACAGAATAAATGTCAGTACAAGTAATTGTACCTATATTATGTGTATGTATAATATTGTAAAATATGCTGAGAAATTCGATTCATAAAAGTCAAGTATAAGCAGATCACGGTTTGCATATTTTCACATACCCACAACTTATACGAACATTGCAACTTTTTAGGGTTCCGAACCCAAACGGAACTCCGCTGTCCGTCTGTCTGTCTGTCTATCTGTCTGTCTGTCTGCCTGTCTGTCTGTCGCCAGGCTGTATCTCATGAACCGTGATAGTTAGACGGTTGAAATTTTCACAGATGATGTATTTCTGTTGCCGCTATAACAACAAATACTAAAAACAGAATAAAGTTAAAAATAATAGAGGGTCCCCATACAAGAAACGTGTTTTTTTCGGCATTTCACGCCATCTATGAACGCTTAGTTAGGTAAACGTCCCATAGATGGCGTTATATTGAAATGTCGATCTCTAACTCCTTTGTTAGACGTTAGATGGCGTTATAAGAAATAAAATGTTTATTAATTATTATTTTTTGCTGGAGAAAACTGATAGTGGTATTTTTTGCTCGATCTTGTAAAATTCTGTAGTGTGATATGGAACCCTACTAGTGCGAGTCCGACTTGCACTTGGCCAGTTTATTTTTATTTTTTTCCCAAATATTTTTATTTTCCTAAAATATTAAACTAGTTTTTACATCAAGTCTTATATATATGGACACAAATTAAGCATCATTGACACAAAGAAATGTTACAAATAAATGTACCGTGGGTAAACTTATACATTACTACTTTCTAACTATTTGTGCATAATCGATATACCTAACTTAGACAACTGAATTAAAAGATTGTAAAATGAGTTAGTTACACATAACAATTTTGTGCATTGAGTTTTGAAACCCAAGATGGCCCCACACCGTGCGATATCGTGTAGCCAATATAAGACAAAACTTTGACGGATTTTATTTAATTAGCTCTCTTGTTCCCTATCAAAAGCAAAGCATATCAGCCTACGTAGAGCTATATTTTACAGCTATAATTCTCCAAATACAACTCGTTCCAAACACCTGATAAACTATGCAACAGGCCTATTTACCGGTAATAGATAGTGAAGCGATCCAGTTATCCAATACTGGTTGAAATATTCTGTTGCGGTTGTTATGTACAGTAAGGGCAGAGCAACAAGTGAACATTTAAGCGCCGTGTCTTGAAGCGAAACACGCCGAAAGCCGGCTGCATGCCCGAAAAATGTCCCGTTACGCTCATTGTACGCATGCGCCGATTTTATCAATGTTTTGTTATGACGTTGTCACGTTAAACTACCGTCCGTAAACCAACTTTACAGACAACCATTTTTTTTCTTGAGCGGGAAGTTTGATTTTGATTTTGTTTTGAAAGTAATGTTTACGTCTCTGCAAAGACAAGCGCCTTGATTGACCTCTATCTGAACCGATGTTAAATGTCGTTGTTGTCTAAGGCGGGTTTTATTGTCACGTGTAGCGACGCGTACCGTCAGCGCTGATAGGTTAACTATGTATGGTTGCTATAAAAGCGTTTTAGAATAACGCCGACTCTTAGGGCTGTAGAATTCATACATTTCGGCTGTCAGCGCTGACGGTAAGCGTCTCTACGCGTGACTCTAAAATCCGCCTAAAGTTGTATCAAGCTTTGTCTAAATACAAGAGAAAGATGGCATACATAGTATTTTTTCTAAAAGAGGACAGCGTTAATACTCTTTTTCTGCGTGACAACTTTTTGATTTTTATTCTTGTTTATATGGATTATCCCGTTTAGTAACGGGGGACATGAGATGTTCATCTTCTTTGATATTAAATTGTAAATTCTTAAATATGTCTTGGATTATCGTTTTTTGTATTTACTATATTTAAGGAGATACAAGTATTTGCGCGTCTTTTCCATCGTAGCTAGATCTGTGGTAAAGCTTTAATTAAGTAATTTACGACTAAACACATTCTCAATTTACATACAACAATAATATGCTATTAGGTGAAATGCCACAGATTCTTGAACATAAACGACAGCAACGCCCGTCTAAACTTGCTACGACCAAGATTTAGCAAAAATCTGGACTTTTCTTACTGTCGATAGCGTTTCTTCTTGTGTGGTACAAATGATAGAGTACATACCATCAGATATTGGTTCATCCAAGATTTCGCAAAAAATTAGACTTTCCTTACTGTCAATAGCTTTTCTTCTTGTGTGGTACAAATATCATCAAATGCATATCATCAGATAAACTTGGCTGGTCCAAGATTTAGCAAAAATCTGGACTGTCCTTACTGTCTATAGCGTTTCTTCTTGTGTGGTACAAATGATAGAGTGCATATCATCAGATGAAAATGTGAACAGTAAAGTTGACCACCTGTTCGGTTCCCGTAAGGTTACCAAATAAATTTAAGAATTATTCGGTTGCTAATAACTTTTCTTAGTTATTTATTACTGTGATGCTAATCGTGATTTGCTGCATTAGTAATTAATTAATTAAAAATGAAACTTACGTACCGGTGATAAAATGTGTTGTCGAATGCTTTATTTTTTTGTTAAAGGTTTGTGTTTTTGATAATGGAATGTTTTTGTTTCATAATTTAAATTACTGTTAGAAATATTCTCAGTTTTTAGGGTTTCGTACCTCATAAGGAAACAAACTGGCCAAGTCCGAGCCGGACTCGCACTTGAAGGGTTCCTTATCACCGTACAATATTTTAAGAGATCGAGTACAAAATGCCAAAAAAACAAAGTAATGGGACACCGCCATGGCGGCAGATTTTCTCCTTGATGGTGGTAAGCTACTTTCTGGTAGTGAAGTCAGGCGAAACATTGAAAAAATGCTCCTTCCACCGGTGATATAGTTACTACGTAAGACCGCATTGTCACTGAAAATCTTGTTACATATAGACTAAGTACATTAAAATAGACGTCTTTAAAATAATAATAATATTATGAGAAGGATAAAACTATACAATCACTAGTATGAGAGAGCGAGATGAACAACATTTTTTTATCCTTCTCTGCGTATGCGATTTTACAAACTGGCTCCAACACTGGCTCCAAGCTCTAGTACACCCATTGGCTTTCTCCCGCTTTCATGTATGAGCAGACCAAATTACGTTGTTCATTTTATCTTATAGCTGGCATATGTATCACATGTTCATCATTTTTGTCGGGTTATATCTCTATAGCTATTTCATTCGCATACGCTAATGTTCTCTTTCTATGTATATTATTTCTTGTATATTCTATTCTTGTATATTATGTCCATGCCAGAAGGTCTCGTAAGTACCTACTTGTCAAAGTTGCCATCAATATTAAAAATGGCTTGTCAAATGAATCACAATCAGCCACCGACCTAACAACAATGCGGTTAATATGTACGAAGGTTAACAACACATATTTAGTTAATTAACGACTATTATTATGAATAGTGGCGCAGTCGGCATTGGCGGCACTTGTGATAGTTAGCCGGAGTTACGTAGTAACTATTTAATTTATCTGTGGCCGGTGTCATTACATAAAATAATTTAAAAGAAATTGCAAACATTTGCTACATTGCAAGCGTTGCACATTATTAACCGACTTCACAAAAAAGGAGGAGGTTCTCAATTCGTCTGTATGTTTTTGTTTTTGTGTGTATGTTACGTGATTACTCCGTTAATTGTGAACCGATTTGAATGATTTTTAATCGGTAGGGTTTGTTTCCGAGGTAGTCCCATTGTAATTTTATCGAGATCTGATAAGTATCTTTAGATATATGACGATAAACGTCTCCTACTTGCTACTGAAACTTACTCGCGGGGCATGGAAGTTGGTTGTTTTAGTTTTTAAACTAACTTGATTATTTTCTTAATGTAGGGACAATTTTAAAATTTAATTTAATACTGTTTAAGATAGTAATGTTGAAAGCCTTCAAGAAATTGGGACGATAATCTTCAGGGCTTCTAATTAGTTCACCGATGCAAACGCTTATTTCTTGTATTACGAAGAAACATTTAACAATTAACAGATCAGTAAAAAAACACCTTAAAAATTTAAAAATTTAACAAGGAACATTAGATGTCAAGTCGCCAACGACTTGAGACGAACTTGAGGGTGGTAGCTGGCCAGGCGGACACTAGATAGTGTCCTACCACTATGCGGGGGTTTTTACTGTTTATCTGGCCAAGAAAACATTGAACTGATAAATAGATGGGGCTGAGATCGCTAGGATCGTGATCCGCTTATACTAAACGCAAAATCGTCGATGGTCATCATTTTACGAAGACCCATCTCTTGGCTCTACTGTAGTTGAGACCATAGTGAGCGCATCGCGACGGGTTGTCTCTTACGCTTACTCTACTAATACTAATGTCTATGGGGGAGTATGCGGAGATCCAAAACCGCTGGGGTAAACGAGTTCTTGAATGGAGACCGCGAATCGACAAACTAGCGTGTGTGGAGCTATAATGGTCTCAAGGTGGCAAGAGCTGGGTGATATTAGCCGAGAATACTGCATAATGCAGTTGGAGAGGTCTATGTCCAGCAGTGGACTTGTAGGTATAGGCTGATGATGTTGAGTGAGTATGTGACATCTCTGGGTCAAAGATCACGCGACAGGCGGCAGACTAGTCCATCTTTTAATAACAATAAAAACATTTTACTACCTATTCTAATCGTAATAAAATATGAATGAAAACTCATACTGTTTACGAGCACCATGTCAATTGGTTAGGTTAAGTATTTAGGTTGTAATAATATATATTTCATATGTTCGTTTTACGACCGATAAAGATGATAGCGCGATCATTTCAGAGAAATTATGTCGCGAACTTTGGTCATAAATATCTGTCCTACTATTGATTTGGGAGCAGTTCTATTTTATTTTCACTTTTTCCTTCATACAGGTCCTCTAATCGCATGTGAAGGTACTTATATTTTTTTTGTATGTTTGGTTTATAACCAATCGCCAATTGGGAAACGATTTCAATGATTTTTGTTTCAAATGTAGGATTTATCTCCAAATCCCATTTAAATTGTATTAAGACCTGGTTAGTATCTCCAGAGATATAACGATAAACGTTTCATTACTCGACGATAATTTTATACTTGGGAAAATAGGTTCCCAAAAGTTTGTGGTACTCATCTATTCAAACACAAATAAAACCAGAAAAACTAAGTGTGTGTTGGTCTTTCATAACATTTTATCATATGGTTAAACGAGAGAGTGAGATAAGATCGTTTAAAAAACTAAAATGAAACAGACTTCAATGCCACGCTATTAATTTTCAGTGCCAATTTTGAGGTGTTTATCTCCATATCTCTGGAGATACTTAGCAGACCTCGATAAAATTACCATGGTACCACGCGTGGGATATCCCTTTTCAACAAATAAACTGGCTAAGTGGAAGTCGGAATCGCACTCGTAGGGTTCCGTAACACAGTTAAATATTCCATAACTATGATTTTTCGCAACTAAAAAATTAACTTTGTTTTTCATAGTGCTTGTATGAAAAACAAAGTTATCTTTGCGGTCGCCATATCTCAAAAACTGCTGACTGTATCTCGTTCAAACCAATTTTCGTTGTTAGTTTTTATTGAGATCTACAGCATATATTTTTTTTAGATTTTTCACTCCCATACTTAAAAAGTTAGAGACCCCCCCCCCCCCTCTAACTTTTTAAGTACGACGAAGTTATCCGGGAACAAACATAAAAAAAAAAAATATACGGTCGAATTGAGAAACCTCTTCCTTTTTTAACCGACTTCAAAAAAAGGAGGAGGTTTCTCAATTCGACCGTATATATGTTTTTTTTTTTATGTTTGTTCGCGGATAACTTCGTCGTTTATGAACCGATTTTGATTATTCTTTTTTTGTTAGAAAGGAGATATCCCAAGCGTGGTACCATGGTAATTTTATCGAGTTCCGAAAAGTATCCAGAGATATGGAGATAAACACCTCAAAATTGGTACTGAAAATTAATAGCGTGGCATTGAAGTCGGTTCTTTTTAGTTTTTTAACGATCTTATTTGAAGTCGGTTAAAAAACAGCGATAAAATTACTGTTATTGCAATAAGTCCCTATTTTTACCACACTATATTTTTGTACATTGTGATTTTCTTGTTTATCTCCTGTATTTTTGTTAGTAGAAATTGAACTGAGAATCGATTGAACTGATGTATTGATAATCGATTATTTTTGAACTGTACAGAGATTTTTAAGAGGGTCACTTTTCAATGACTTTAAAGTGTAGGAATGTGGTATGTAAGTACGTACTTAACGTAGCCTTATAATATGCAAAACCTGTACTATGACTCATAAAACAAAGCCTAAACTAGACTTTCAACAAACAATCCACATTTCAATCAACTATTACAGTTATTTCTCACGGTTATGATCCTTGAAACAGTTCTCTTACAATACTCCATTGATTTGCACTTTAAGCCTTTTACAACAAGTAATATGAGACCTTAACACAAGGGAGTAGAGTTGAGTAGTAGACTGGCAAAGTGTGCTGTGTAGCCAATATCCTGAGAAACTGAAGTTACTATTGACTGTAATAACAGTAAGGGTGTTTATGGATAGGAGGATGCGATGCGAAGAGATTCGAACAATTTTTGTTTTTTAAACCAAGGTTTTTTTTATAGGTTACTTTTTTGTTAGAAACTTAGAACTTAGAAGCATGAAACTGCTTTGTTACTTAGAAGCATGAAATTAGGCAAGAAGCAAGGTCATGAAGCAGCTTATAAAGGAATAAATCCAAAAACCGTAAATATGTTGTTAAATAACATAAATAATAAACTGGCCAAGTGCAAGTCGGACTCGCACTCGTAGGGTTCTGTAACACAGTACAGTATTCTATAACTTTGATTTTTCGCAACTACAAAAATAACTTTGTTTTCCATAGTTTTTGTATGAAAAACAAAGTTGTACTTGCGGTCGCTATATCTCAACAACTGCTGACTGTATCTCGTTCAAACCAATTTTCGTTGTTAGTTTTTATTGAGATCTAACAGAATATATTTTTTCCAGATTTGTCGCTCCCTTACTTTAGAAGTTAGAGGGGGGGACACACATTTTTACCACTTTAGACGCGCCTATCTTTTGAATAATTGACTTTGAGAAAAAATGATTTTAGGAATCTCAATGTCATTTTTAAAGACCTATCCATAGACATCCCACACGTATAGGTTTGAAGAATTTTTTTTGTTGTTCCAGTTCCATGTATGGGATTAACTTTTATATTTTTTATTTTTGTATAAAAATCGGGAAGCGGTTTACAGAATACATCTACCTACCATGTGACTGTGACATACGGACGGACAGACAGACAGACAGACATGGCAAATCTATAAGGGTTCCGTTTTTTGCCGTTCGGCTACGGAACCCTAAAAAGTTTAATTTACTATTACAAACTTATTATTTGTAGTTGGTGCGAAACATTTTCTATGGATCGAACTACGCAGTTATGTTTGTCCTTTAACCTAGTCTGAGAAGTTGGTTCGGAAGCCTCGGTGGGCGAGTCCAACTCTACTTGGTCGGTTTTTTTTTATGTAGGCACGTACTCCAATTACTCAAAGACGCCTGGACATATTTGAAACATTCTTTTTTTGTTTGAAAGTGTATCCTTTCCAGATGGTCTCATTTAATTATTATTTACCAAAATAATTGAGTTCTGATGAGTACCTATCTCCAGAGATATGGAAATAAACACCTCAAACTTAGTGCTACATTCAAAGTCGACTCTTTTAGTTTTTTATCTGTGCCCAACTTGCTTGATAACGATATTTATTTATTTAAACAACTTAAATACATATATGCAGAAGGAAAATATATTTTTTTCAATAAGAAAATTTTCAAACTACATAATATCTTAAATTATGTTGTATGAAGTTGTCCTTCTGTTTCTATTGAATCTATTATAGTGCTGAAGTGTTAGTAAAGTGCTCTAATGTGGGAAGAGAGCGGATCTCGACATCCAACTGTGCAATCTGTGGATACGCCTCCGCATCATTACAGACGTATTTAAAGCAAAAAGGTAGCATTCAGATATAAATAGCCTTTATAGAGACTTTGAGTCATTGTAAAGCTTTACAGAAATGATCTCTTTGAAGGCTTCTTTTAAAGAGTTAACTTATATTAACTGCAACTATTAATTAAGATAGTTTAAAAATTAAAAAAGCCGATTTCCATTCCGCGTGAATCAGTTTCAATAGCAAGTTTGAGACGTTTATCGTTATATCTCTAGAGATACTTATCAGACCTTAAACAAAATTGAATGAGACCATTTTGAAGAGAAACCCTACCTAAGAATAATTTATGATCGTACAAAACGAAAAAACCGACTTCACATGCCGCGATAGTCAAAATAGCCACAAGCCATAATCATGTCATTAAGATATACAAATTTGTTTATATTGTTTATCTCCATATCTCCGGAGATGATAATCAGATCTCGATAAAATTTGAGTGGGACCCAACGGGAGGCATCGGTTAAAATTTGGTGGAGCTCTGAGGTAACAAACATTAAGAATAGTACAGTCGAATTGAGAACTTCCTCCTTTTTGTGAAGTCGGTAAAAAAACCATTCAAATCTGTTCACAATTGGCAGAGTAATTGAGCAACAAACACACAAACAAAAAAAACACGAAATGAGGACCTCCTTCTTTTGTGAAATCGGTTGAAAAGTATAAATATTAAGAGTAAAAAAAAGTATCCCTACTGTGCCTAGGAAAATAGGTACAACCTGAGGAAGTTGCAGTCTAGGCGGGTGATGGGCGGAAGCTTCGTCCGGCATTCAATGAAGCCGCCCTACTCTATTTGTTGTTTTACCTCAGAACTCTATCCCTCCCCCCTCCCCCTCTAACCTTTAAAGTAAGGGAGTGTAAAAAATATATGCTGTAGATCTAAATAAACACTTTCAATAAAAATTTTTTTAAACAAGATATAGTCAGCAGTTTTTGAGATATAGCAACAGCAAACATAACTTGGTTTTTCATACAAACAGTATGAAAAATAGAGGTGTTTTTAGTGGCAAAAGTTGTAGTAATAAAATACTCTACTGTGTTACGGAGCCCTACGAGTGCGAGTCAGACTTCTACTTGGTCAGTTTTAAAAGGTCACAGTTTTGTTCAAGTACAGATTTTTTTTCGTTGGGATTAGGTTTTTTATATCTTATAGGCTAGCGTTTCTCTACTATCTCGCCTGGTGGTAAGCAATGATGTGGTCGAAGATGGTGAACACGCTAGCCCTAGAACACCCAGATTCTCAAGGGTTTCTGTCGCGGTGTTGTGGAAATAATATGAAATACATACTTTACTTTCATTTATATTACAAGAAAATCTGTCACTGTGGTCATACTTTCCAAGACTTCTAAAAGAAAGCTTTAGTAGCAACTACCTTAAAAGAAAATATGTGTGACGTTTTATTGCCAGTGCCACCCAGTGAGGGTACTTTATAAATAATATCCTTCATAAAATATCATAACTCAAACTCAGCAGTCAATGATTTTATGTAAGAAGATAGATACGTCATTATCCAGCTAAAAATTACATCTAAATTGTCTGACACTGACAATTCCATCCGATAGTCGTTTAATCAATGCGTGGCATGGAGCCAGTTGTGTTTCACAAGACAGCTTGTTGCCTGTCTTTTTGCGTTTTTTTTATAGGATTTTCCTTGCGTTGAATTTCAGAGTGCCTTAACATTGTCAATTTAATTCCCATAATCATAAGACCTAATTAATAATTAATAAAACTAGTTAGCTAGCTTTGTGATTGGAAAACTCTTCCTTCTTCTCTCTTTCACACTTGTTGCACACTATGCAACAGGACAAAATTTCAAGCGTGATCTGTAGGACCAAAACCCATCTTACAAAAAATCATTGCCAGCAGTCGTAAACTTACACCTAAGTACAGGCATTTTGTTACAAATGGCATTGTAACAGTCCATGTTACATTGTCTATAATATTCTGTAAACAATTTAAGCTCTTGGCACTTTTACTCTGTTATCTAAGTTACACAGAAAGGAACTTAAAATATTACCTTTAATGAAAGCCGTGGGTGGAAGCACTCACTTTGCTGTTCAAGCCTTTTAGCCGGGGGCATATTCTGTTGGGATTGCTTACGTGAGCAATGCCACGGGCAATGCTGATCCGATATCAGTTTGGTTCAGATTTTTTTGTTCCGTGAAAAGGGCAATCGGCCTATATACTACATAAATATATAGTAAAATTTAGTAACAGGTTATCCATCATTTATTCCTCACTATTTATATTGCAACCAAAATATGTATTATTTCAAACAATTCTAACATTGCAATCAGTTATAAAAGGCACGATTCAATTTAAAAATGCTTCGAAATAAACAAAAGGATCTAAGATGCTATAAGGCGGCACGCAACAGCGAGAGCATTTTCATTCGATTCTTCTTCTCATTATCTCTTCTCATTGCTCTTCTTCGCATTCGATTAAAGTAAAAAAAAACCCATAAAATAACATAAAGGCTTCCAGATAAATCTGAAACTGTTGTCTGAATTACTATACCGAATTTTCGTTATATATATATTTATGTTTATGTTTTTAGATCTTTATTCTCATTAAGACAAAGTCACTTACATGAAAACACAATTATTACTACAAAATATTATATTACCGTAGGCTAAACAAACAAATTACAATTGCTTTTCTAAAACAATAAGTTTTATACAACAATGGTGCTAACTCCAATGTACGATTACTAACCGATAGCGTTAAGACTTTTGTCGTTCCGTTCTAACTCTAAGGAGGAGAAAGAGGCAGCATTATTTTATATATATTTGAATATATATATATATATATATAGTTATGTGTATACATATTTCATATGTGTAAAATATTTTTTCTTGAGACAGGCCTACGTCCTGCAGTGGACTGACATCGGTTGACGATGATGATACATATTCCCGTCTTCAAATAAAAGGCTTCTAAAAGTTCATATCAAATACCAGATAATCATAGCAACTAAAAATCATCGTTGTCGTTGCTTTTAGCTTAATCGAAAAACAAATCGCCTATTGTAAATGTTAACAACGCTTTTACTATATACACTTTCTAGAATAGGCTGTCAACACAGTCATAAAAGGCAGTGTACATAACCAGGACCGTTTAGGTTTTTATTCAATACACGATACCTATTAACGTTACCCTGCGTCTGAGTACCTCTACATTTGCAAGTTAAATTCTGCTTTTACTACGAACACATCGGCAAAAATAACACAACATTCAATTCCTCAAAATTAACATTTGTTTTCAAGGTAAAAAGGGCGATTTTAATTTGCGATGATGGCATGAGATAAGTTGTTTTAATAGCCTTATTGCTTGTTAATGGCCAGTAACAAGCGCGATATTTAAAAGGAGTTCGAAATTTGAATTGCTTGTTTTCGTATTTATATTGAATTAGATTGTAAATCACATTGGGATAATGATCAGAATAATGACGAGGTAATGAAAAATATTAATGATGAGTCGACGAACTTTGAGTAATGTATGAATGGGTGTGTAAAAACAATCTTCGTACTAATTATAATATTTAGCATTTTAGCTTGCTGATGGTTACACTAACGTCCGACTAAAAAATTTGAGAAATGACTTAACTAATAACAAACTGTTGAATAATGAAACAAACATCTTTGCCTATTTAATTGATGAAATTGTATATTCAAGCTTAAGAGAAGAATAAAACTGGCCAAGTGCAAGTCGGACTCGCACTCGTAGGGTTCCGTAACACAGTAGAGTATTTTATAACGATGATTTTTTGCCACCAAAAAATTAACTTTGTTTTTCATAGTGTTTGTATGAAAAACAAAGTTATATTTGCGGTCGCTATATCTCAAAAACTGCCGACTGTATCTCGTTTAAACCAATTTTAGTTGCAACTTTTTATTGAGATCTACAGAATATATTTTTTCTAGATTTTTCACTACCTTACTTCAAAAGTTAGAGAGGGGTTGGAATAGATACACATTTTACCACTTTAGACGAGCCTATATTTCAAATGATTGACTTTGAGAAAAAAATATTTTAGGACCCTCAATGTCATTTTTAAAGACCTATCCATAGACACCTTACACGAATAAGTTTAAAGATTATTTTTTTGGTTTCAGTTCCATGTACCGGATGCCCCCCCTTAAACTTTTATATTTTTTATTTTTGTATAAAAATCGGAAAGCGGTTCACAGAATACATCTACCTACCTAGTTTCAATTCTGTAGTCCTAATAGTTTCGGAATAAAATGGCTGTGACCAATATAATAATAATAAGATCGTTTAAAAAACTAAAAACAACCGACTTCAATGCCGCGCTATTAATTTTCAGTACCAATTTTGAGGTGTTTATCTCCATATCTCTGGAGATACTCATCAGACCTCGATAAAATTACCATGGTACCACACTTGGGATATCTCCTTTCTAACAAAAAAAGAATAATCAAAATCGGTTCATAAACGACGAAGTTATCCGCGAACAAACATAAAAAAATATATAAAAAAAACATATATACGGTCGAATTGAGAAACCTCCTCCTTTTTTTGAAGTCGGTTAAAAATAAGTTATTTTACTACTTTGTAGAAAAAACCGCATTCTAATTCTATTCACATTGACGTCGTAGACAAATGATTCATTATAAAATCACTCGTCAATGACTAAGTTATTAACATTTAGCCAATGACTAACATAGGAAGGTCCATGAGCGTAAGGAATCAATCATTTGTCAGCCTTTGACCTGAGGACCTTCGGCCAACAATAGGGCTTGCGTTCTAATGTTGGTAATTATTGGCATTTTCGGATGTAAAAGTGCTTTGTTTGAACAAGGATTTAGCTGTCAACAAAAGTATTTGTACTCATTGCTGTTTTTATTGGTTAGTATATTGCTTGAAGCAAAGGTCAGGGTTAATATACCTAATTGTATTTTTATTGCAAATGTCGGTAGGCAATTCATAAATGGAAGCAGCGGTGTTATGCAAGATGCGTGCACAACAACAAGGCATTTACAATAAGATATCTTCTGTTGGAGTCTTCATGCTCGAAGGTTGGAGTAGGCAAAAAGATTATATATCTTCTGTTGGAGTAGGCAAAAATATCAGATATCTTCTGTCAGAGTAGGCAAAAATATCAGATATGTTCTGTCGGAGTATACAAAAATATCACAAAAATATCGGATATCTTCTGTCGGTGTAGGCAAAAATATCAGATATTTTCAGAGACTAATTTTTTTTCTATACAGACAAGGTTTTCTGTATCTCACCTGATCTTAAGTGAAGATGCTATCTAAGATGTTGTTGTACTTATCTATAAATGGGACACTGGAGTGGGAAACGAGGTTATGGACTGACTTTAGTCAATTCACAGTATCGCAACTTACAAACTCCGGTTTCCAAACCAATTCCAATTACAGCCCTGACGTTCTCCTTTCTTCAATTCAATATCATATAGGCTATCGTTTGACCACTATCTCACATGTAGGTAAATAACGATGCGGTCGAGGATGGTATAGCACCTTTACCTTGGCTCAGAGTGCATCAGGTTTTAGCAGGCATCAAAATACTCAGCAAGTCTATAAGATCATTTGCACAAGACAAATACAAAGTTAGCTGTAAGTTAATAGCTCCTAAAGCTTATCCAAACATTCGTAAGCCCATTTTCCTGTTACCACCTGTTAAACACCCGGAATATGCAACATTATCTGTTAGGAGTACACAAAGTTAAGCCTATAGCTTGTGCTGTGACTCTTTATGGATAGTTTAGACTTTAGGTAGAAAGTAATGTTTACATAATTCCACAGAACAGATAATGATTGTTATAATTGATAATACTTTAAAGTACTAATCAACGTATAATCTGTTAATTGACACCCTCAGACTATCATAAAAAAGGCAAACAGATTCGTGCCGAACACCCGAGTGACCGCAAGTTCAGTAATACTAAATTCGTGAGTAATAAGTTTCCGCGCTCAGTCCGGCATAGTCAATACGGCATGATTACTACGTAAGCAACGCTGCGAAGTAATACTGCACGGCAGCGTCCAGCCCTGCTGCCGCTTGGTAGCAAACTGAGCGCGGAAGCGTATTACTCAAGCATTTAGTATTACTGAACCTGCGTTCACTCGTGTGTTCGGCACGAATCTGTCTGCCTTTTTTATGATAGTTTGAGTTGACACCATTCCAATGAGCCTAAGCACTAGTTGGTGAGGCGTTGCCAATTCTGTAGATTCTTGGAGATTTCCTAGCATTGATACATAGGCGATGATGTGGTAGCTGGCCAGGCGGACACTAGATATTGTCCTACCACCATGGGGTTCTACCACCTGTGGACGATCATCCGTGCTAGAAATTGAACCGGCTACCTTTTGTTTAGAAGTTAAAAGCCAACCCTGGAGCTCTCAAAAAAACTTACTCATTCCTTTTTTTTATTTTATTTGCTAGCTATAGTAGATATATATTAGTTTTTACTTTATTTTTGAAAGATACTCATATAATTTTCTATGGTTTCTGTTTTATAAGTGTGCAAACAAATTAAAGAGTTTAGAGAAATTATCTAAGTTATTGGGGGGTTACTTAACAATGTTTTTAAAGTGAAAACTTCTTTATCGGCGTTGTGCACTTTTCGTGGGATGGGTAAAAAATGTTAAACTTGCGTCAGGTCACGTGTCCTGATCGTAAGACGAAAATTCGTTAGACGTAGCGCAGGAAGCTTGCGCCGGGTGTCATTCCAAAATATTCAAAAATGACGTGTTTAAGTTTTCACTTCTGCCGGCACTCCCCGAGTACAACCCGCTGTTTTTTTTTACGGGAACTCTTTGTTGTTATTTCCTTTTTAACCAACTTCAAAAAAAGGAGGAGGTTTCTCAATTCGATCGTATATATTTTGTGTTTTTTATGAGTGTTTGCGAAAAACTTCGTCGTTTAACCGATTTTGATGATATTTTTTAGCTGGAAAGGAGATATCCCATTGTAATTTCATCAAGATCTAATAAGTACCTATCCAGAGATATGTCGATAAACGTCTCAAATTTTCAACTGAAACTGATTCACGCGGCATAGAAGTCAGCCGTTTTAGTTTTTAAACTATCTTATTACTTTATCGATACCTATAAACCGGAATCCCATTCCAAATTCTCAAGTATCCCCACCGATTTAACTAATCTGTGTAATCTGTGAATAACATCGTAATTACTGCGCGTGCGCAACGCGCTGGAATCCTGTCATTTCGCGAACCTTTAGTATGTTGGCTCGGGTCATCGACTCACAAGTTGTACGTTTTAAACATAAATACGCATTATGGATACATTTTTTAACCGACTTCAAAAAAAGGAGGAGGTTTCTCAATTCGACCGTATATATGTTTCGTTTTATTTTAATTTTTTTTATGTTTGTTCGCGGATAACATCGTCGTTTATGAACCGATTTTGATTATTATTTTTTTGTTGGAAAGAAAATGTCTCAAGTCTGGTACCATGTTAATTTTATCGAGGTCTGATTAGTTTCTCCAAAATTCGAAAATTCGTTAGACGTAGCGCAGGAAGCTTGCGCCGGGTGTCATTCCAAAATATTCAAAAATGACGTGTTTAAGTTTTCACTTCTGCCGGCACTCCCCGAGTACAACCCGCTGTTTTTTTTTACGGGAACTCTTTGTTGTTATTTCCTTTTTAACCAACTTCAAAAAAAGGAGGAGGTTTCTCAATTCGATCGTATATATTTTGTGTTTTTTATGAGTGTTTGCGAAAAACTTCGTCGTTTAACCGATTTTGATGATATTTTTTAGCTGGAAAGGAGATATCCCATTGTAATTTCATCAAGATCTAATAAGTACCTATCCAGAGATATGTCGATAAACGTCTCAAATTTTCAACTGAAACTGATTCACGCGGCATAGAAGTCAGCCGTTTTAGTTTTTAAACTATCTTATTACTTTATCGATACCTATAAACCGGAATCCCATTCCAAATTCTCAAGTATCCCCACCGATTTAACTAATCTGTGTAATCTGTGAATAACATCGTAATTACTGCGCGTGCGCAACGCGCTGGAATCCTGTCATTTCGCGAACCTTTAGTATGTTGGCTCGGGTCATCGACTCACAAGTTGTACGTTTTAAACATAAATACGCATTATGGATACATTTTTTAACCGACTTCAAAAAAAGGAGGAGGTTTCTCAATTCGACCGTATATATGTTTCATTTTATTTTAATTTTTTTTATGTTTGTTCGCGGATAACATCGTCGTTTATGAACCGATTTTGATTATTATTTTTTTGTTGGAAAGAAAATTTCCCAAGTCTGGTACCATGTTAATTTTATCGAGGTCTGATTAGTTTCTCCAGAGATATGGAGATAAACATCTCAAAATTGGTACTGAAAACTAATAACGCGGTATTGAAGTCGGTTCTTTTTTATTTAGTTTTTTAAACGATATAACTGAATGGATGCATTTGAAACTTTGATTGAGAAGGTTTAAAATGTAAGAATTTAGACCAAATAGTGAATTGTAAAGTATTTGATGATGCCCTATGCTTAGCAAAGCTAAGTGGAGCGATTATATACGCAAACTAGCTGCTAGCTTGCAGCATTTGTAAACAAAGCGCTAAAGATCGAGCTCAGTGACATGCTATACAAGAGACCTATGTCCAACTGTGTACAAAACTGGCTGTTAATGATGATAATTATTTCTTTTTTGACACTGAACTAGGTAGCACTTGACCACTATCTCACCTGGGCCCCTAGACAAAATCCAAATTCCTGCTTGCCTTCGCGCTAACGCAAGTTCAAAATGTATGGGAATGACATTTTTGTTGCGGAAACATAAATGTCATTCCATACATTTTGAACTTGCGTTAGCGTGAAGGCAAACAGGAAATTGGATTTTGTCTAGGGGTCCTGATGTTAAATGATGATGATACCTATTTACTGGCGATTTGAAGACCCCCATATTGTACTGAAACTGAAACACAGACTGAGGTAGGGCATTTCATTTCCTGGCGGTTCGTAAGATGAACGAAGATGCAAATCGCTTCGTTCGACTAGATGGTATACCTATCCACCGTAAATCGGTGGCGCCATACCTATTCCATACAGTTCATTATTTTGAGGTCATCTTATCGCTTTAAATTAATTGTAAACCCAAATAACAACCTACTTCTTTATCACCATTGATACAACAAGTGAAAATATGCAAATTAAAAGTGAAAACCTCCATTATTTAATTTAACGACGGTTACGACACACTCCCACGTTTGTTCTAAGTTCGGTTAATGTTCAGAGTAAGCCATTACTTACTAAATTCACAAGTTTTGTTGTGAAAGTGAAATTTGTATAGAGATGACTGTGTTTACCGATAACTGCAACCCCCCTGGGTTGTCTCCAAATCACGAGTGAGTTCTAGGTACGCTTACCTAGAAGATACCTACATTGTTGATCGCATCGTCACTTAACATCAAGTGAGATAGTGGTAAAATGTTGGCCTAATCTGCATACATATAATAATTTCAGTAAGTTTAAAAAACTGTAAGAACTGGACTTCTAATGCCGCGATTTTCTTTTTTAGTACGAAGCTTAAGGTGTTATCTCCATATCTCTGGAGATACTCATCAAATCTCGATGAAAATACAATGGGACCAAACGGGAAGTATACTCTCTGAGACGAAGAAATAATTTTCCAAATCGGTCAATAAATGACGGAGTTCTGGGGTAACAAACATAAAAAAAAACCAGTCGAATTGAGAACTTTTTCCTTTTGTGAAGTCAGTTGAAAATTAAAGAGACCAGAGTAGGTAACATTAAAAGTGAGTTTTGTTACATTAATCATAACTGTTTCTGAGAAAAACCGAGGAAAAAACCTTCGATTGTAATTTTAAAAGGTGAATAAAAAGCTAAAATGACGTAAGAGACCTGCAGGCCAAGTTTTTCTACCCGCAGTATTATATTTTCCTTACAAAATATTAAGGGATCTAAGAAATATACCATGTAAGCTTTGCCAGAAGTCACTATATATTATTTTTAATAGAAATAATTTAACCAACGCAAATATACACACATTTTTATTTTTGTGCTTTGACCCTTGAAATTTTGGCAGTCAAAATTCTTGGGTGCATTAATTCTTGGCTGTTATAAAGACAAGGCAGACGTCATCGCTTACCATCAGGCAAGAGTCTTGTTTGCCCTGTTACCTAACATCATAAAAAAAAGGTACACACTAAGGGCCAGTTGCACCGGTTCCTTATAGCCCTATTAGGAACTGATCTAGGAAATTTTTTACACCTTTTATACGGCGTTAGCGTTAGCACAAAACAGATAATAATACTAGCGTTATTATGTCAGATAACTATTTGAAATTTTAACAGGCACTGGCCCCTTGTTACATAACAACGAAAAAACCGGTCAAGTACGAGTTGCACCGAGGCTTCCGTACAACCACACTTGACCACAGAAATATGAATATTTTTAATATTTCTGTGCTCTTGACAGACAGACAGACAGACATATAGACAGACTGACAACAGAGTGCTCCTATAAGGGTTCCTTAGGGTCTGTATGTCCGAGGTTTTGCTAAGAGACCGTTAATACTAGAAAGCTGTAATTTTGTAGGCGTATGTATATAAATTACGCGGACAAAGTGGTAAAATAAAATTTTGAAAAATATTATTTTCTATGGTAGCTCCCCTACATGAGAAGTGGGGATGAATTTTGTTTTCGTCGTCTACCCTATCGTGTGGGGTATCATTGAATAGGTCTTTTAAAATTACTTAAGGGTTTCTAATACCATTTTTCGATTGAATGCTTCATTCACGAAATATTAAACTTTAAAGTACAAATTTTTGTTCCAGTAGGGCTCCCCCCCCCCTCCCCCTCTAAAAGCTAAACTGCTTGCGTGAAAAATCTGGAAAAATCCGTGATAATAGTGCATTTCATGAACTTTAAAGGAAAACGATAGCGTTTAAGATAACTTTATTAGTTTAGCAGTAATAGTCGTTGAACTTGGGTGTTCGATAAGTTTGTGCCAAATACAAAATCCTTAGAATAAATCCATTAAAGTGACAAAGACGAAGTACCTAGTTGCTTGTTTATAACGGGTAAAGACTTGCATTGAATAACGGGCTACTACGGAACTCTACACTGCGCGTGGCCCGACACGCACTTGGCCGGTTATTATTTCCTTTTGATATACGCAACCCAAAAAAAGATTCCATTAGACGGAAAATACACAAATATTTCCACCAATATTTTCTTTACATGCTACAGTCGGCGTGGTTTCAATAACCCAACAGATAAGCTCGTTATTTTCGTACTTCACTATATTTTTTGTCCTACTCCATTATTACCACCTCGTTAGCCAAAAAAAGAGACAAAAGATTTTTTGTACGGCTTAAAGGATTTGCATGCACAATCTCATCAATGACTTCTGTTTGTATTCACCTCTTTTTATTTTAAACTTAATGATCTGGAATTTAAGTGCTAATTTTGTTTAGCCAATAAGGATCGATACAGGAAACAACTGAGTGAATCGTGATTAGGTTCAATAGAGTTCGGTTCAGTTATTAAAATAACTCTTTTTTTTCTGGCAAGAAATTATGCTCGGAGTACACGAGACCAGTATTTCAAACCTAGCTTGCTAAAGCAATAAATATATCGTGGTTCACACAAACTAGAACAATATAATGTTAGGACATTTTGAGACTTTTTATGTATCTTATAGGCTAGCGTTTGACCACTATGTTGCCTGGTAGCAAGCGATGATTTTGTCAAAGATGGTGAGCACACTAGGCCTAGAACTCTGACTCTCGAAGGTTGGTTGCTGCTGGAACGCCGTAAAGTTACAAAGGCGGTAGATTTTCTCCTTGATCGGGTCATCCTAATAGGTATGCATAACAATACTTTAACAATTGTTACTTGTACCTGTAAAAAATTTACCTTAGCTGAAAAGATTATAGTTTTTAAATTTTTATACTTAAGTAGGTCATTATGGGGGCGGCAAAATTACTTCTGCTCCGAGCGCCACAAACCCACGCTACGCCACTGTTATCAGAGACCAAAAAGGCACTCGGTTTTCTCTAATTTTCGGTGTTGATATCGTAGCTTGAAATGTCTCGTGTAACTAAGGCATTAAACTTGCAACCACAAAATTAAGGACCTTGCAGCTCTACCACAGCTAGGTTAATGTGATAGCAAAGATTAAGTTGGTACGTCAAATTTGACAGTTAATGTAGTGAATGCTTATTAATATGTGGATTGACTTTAATCTGTGGTTGCGCTTTTCATTTGCATAATCTATGGGCCGGGCCTTTGTTAGAAATTTGGTCTATGGACAACTATTATCTTTTCTGTGCTATGGATTGGTTGATACTGTTATTGTCTGTGGTTAGGATTTTTGGGAGCAGTCTTTAAAAATTGAAATTTTATTTTAGCTTTTAGTTCAGAAAATTATTCATTCACGTTTTTTGTGAAAAGTAGACGAAAACAATGGCAATCACATGTTTACCAGAGTTTTACTAAAACAGAATAGTAAATATTTTGGAAGACTATTTATATGTGCTCTATTTGTACTCTTTGATTATTTGACAAGTGAATAATCAAAGGTAACACACTACATATACATATATTTATTGGATATTTTCCCTCTTGCCGAGCTTCACTTGAAAAGCTTAAGTACCTACACACCTTATCACAACAATATAGATCAAATAAAAATATTTCTTTCAAGCCATTACGAATGTCGTTTAAAATAAAATAACAGTGTTTTTGTATCGGCAAGAAAATCTGCGATCGTTATACAAACGAACTCAGGACTATCTCCATGGGGGTAGGTATTATAAAATGTCAATAGCATAATGCGAGTGAAAAATAAATAAGTTACCACTTAAATAAAAGATTTTCACACATAACGAAAAAATGTACACACCTTTCAAACAAACAAAATAGTAAGTAAATCGATTCCTCCGTTTGGGTGCTACCATGCTACATACACAAATTTATCACAAATTACTATGACTGTTATTCTGGAAGTGCCACATAGTGCAAATCTGACAACCCTAATTTTGCCGTGGCGCTACATTTCCTACATTGTTTTGGCCAGTGCCCATACTTATTTCCCATGTGCTTTGCGAGTACTGCTGACTAGTTTGTTGGTGGCATAGGTACTGTGTACTGGTTTGCGTTTGCAAGCGTGCTCTGAGTACAAAAGTTTGAAGAGTGCTACGCTAGCATTTGTCGACAAAACAGTTAGGATCAATTTTGTGTTGTGTTTGCCTCTCTATAGATTTGTATGATTTGGATCTTTCATTTCAATTTTGTATATATTGTATTTTTTACCGTACAACCATTGAACACACTCCTCCTTTAACGTAGGTACATGTCTTTAGGTAGGTGTACTCAAAAACAAAAAATCGTAACTACGTTTAATTAGTGCCATTTTTAATAAAATCACTCCATTACATCTTATCGTTACTAAATTATAGACTTGCTAATGCTTTAAACTAGTTAACTATTTCATATCCATCTTCATTTAGTTAATACCCAACGCTTAGCGTAATCCTATCCTACCTCACCTTTAATTATTTACAACCCGCCCCTCCCTTAATGCGTCCGCGGTCATTTTTATAGCACTTGGGTGGTCCAAATTGAACTCTACCATTTTATTTTAATGCCATCATATTTTTGCGTCTAAAAATGCATTGGATACATTTCAATACCTGGTTTATTGTAGAGAAAATAGAATATGCCGAACAGTGAATCACAGATACAATTTTCAATGTAGGAATAAATGTGTTAGTAGAATATAAGTACTTTTATCCGAGTTATGGGCCAGGCGGTATTTTTTATGCTCTCGCTGTAAGTATACTATCTTTTCCTAGGATCGATGGGAAGTATTTATCATCATCATCATCATCAGCCTGTGTCAATCCACAACTGGACGTAGGCCTCTCCCAAGATGCGCCACCTAGCCCGATCTTCGGCTCTTCTTTTCCAGTTACTGCCCACCGCTTTGCGTATGTCGTCGCTTCACCTGGTCACAGGACGCTACGTTTACTAGCAAACTGCAGTGGCAGTGGGCTGGTCATATCTGCCGCAGGACTGATTATCGTTGGGGTAGACTTGTCCTAGAGTGAAGCCCGCGAAGTATTTATGGTGAGAGAAAAGAAGGGTTAAGAAGGAAAGAAGACGTAGCAAAGCTACTGCGACATAACACCATTTACAGGGATGAAAAACATTATAAAGGTTTAGCGTTAACAAGCACATTGGAACATTAGATTTTTAACACTTTGACTGCGGCACTTTTTCGCTAATTTTTTCTTTTTTTTAATAATTTTTTTATTATTATTTTTCGTAGGTGTGGCATCAAATAAAAACTAAAATCCAACAGCAGAAGGTCACACGCACCCCTTGTGAAAAAAATAATTTAAAATAAACATGTATTATATTTTTTTTTTAAATTTTACTTCCGATACCAAAAATCGAAAAAACGCACGGTGTGTGTTTTCAGCAGCGAACGAGTTAAGGCAGTGTGTCCAAAGCTCACTGCATATAAAATAACCATACTTACTTCATAATTCAAAGATTAACCGCCGGTGCCTTTGTACAACACCAAGTGTAATAGGTAATAAGTTACATAATCAGACAAAAGAACTTAATGCAAAATTCACACTTTCTACCCACACCATAATCAAATTATGCACATGTTTGACCGCTTTCATTGAACAAACATTACTATGTAAACAACGCTATCTATTGGTTGGCTTGGTCAACATAAGTTGAATAATATCAAGAGGTTTGGACCAATGTTTGTCATTGGCTTTTGTGGGTCAAATAATTAGCCATTCCGATAGATGGTCTTTGATTTTTTTTTGCACATTAGTATAAAAAAAACTGGCCAAGTGGAAGTCGGACTCGCACTCGTATGGTTCCGTAACACAGTAGAGTATTCTATAACAACGATTTTTTGCAACTACAAAAATAACTTTGTTTTTCATAGTGTTTGTATGAAAAACAAAGTTATCTTTGCGGTCAGTATATCTTAAAAACTGCTGACTGTATCTCGTTCAAACCAATTTTCGTTGAAAGTTTTTATTGAGATCTACAGAATATATTTTTTCTAGATTTTTCACTCCCTTACTTTAAAAGTTAGAGGGGGGGGGGGCAAAAACATTTTAGCACTTTAGACGCGCTTATCTTTTAAATGATTGACTTTGAGAAAAAATATCTTAGGAACCTCAATGTCATTTTTAAAGACCTATCCATAGGCACCCCACACGTATAGGTGTAAACAATTTTTTTTTTTTTGTTTTAGTTCCATATATGGGATGTTAAACTTTTATATTTTTTATTTTTGTATAAAAATCGGTAAGCGGTTCACAGAATACATCCACCTACTAAGTTTCAATTCTGTAGTCCTAATAGTTTCGGAATAAAATGGCTGTGACATACGGACGGACAGACAGACAGACAGACAGACAGACATGGCGAATCTATAAGGGTTCCGTTTTTTTGCCATTCGGCTACGGAACCCTAAAAATAATTATATAACTAAGATTTTACTTTGAACAAATGCATTTTACTCTAGAGTGACTAACCTTATCTGAGTTTGGTGATTTTATAATAGTTACATTATTTTTATTCAACTATCGTTTAAATAAATGAGATTGAGCCAATAAATAACTAAAGATCTCATCCGAAAATTTAATTTATTGTATATTTTTTTCTAAACTCTTGTACAGACATTGATAATTTATCAATTGCATAAACCATCATGAGTCATGACTGATTACTTAAAAAAAAATATAAACACTTTCTTAATAGTTTATACAAATTATTTCTAAAGTTTAAGCTACGTATTAAACATTTGCTGACCAACCTACTTACAGCATGTTTGTCCAACATCGCCCAACCTTTTAAGTGGCCAAACATTGCGGGTACCCGTATGAGAGAAAATACAGTGAAATCGAATGACGTGTGAAAAAGATTTTCATTTTAGCTTTGTTTAACATCTAATGTGAGAAAGAACGCGTTCGACTGTTCACTCGAATTAGAAGCATTTGACAAATGAGTAGGTAGGTACATTCATTGTCTAATATGGAAATCCAGGTGGCGTAATCGGGAGAACGGTCGGCTTTGATGTCAGAGGTACCGAGATCAATCCCCGCCGTGCACAAATGGATTTTCCTATAGAAAAATTTATGTGCGCTTTTCACAGCCCTCCGGTGAAGGAAAAACATCGTTAAGAAACCAACAACCCCCGCATGGTAGTAGGACACTATCTAGTGTCTGCCTGGCCAGCTACCACCTTCAAGTTAGAAAATCTACCGCCAAACATCGTGTTTCGGCAGCTATCCTTGAGAGCCAGTTCCCATTCTAGGCCTAGCGTGCTTACCATCTTCGACCGCATCAACACTTACCAACAAATGAGATAGTGGTCAAACGCTAGCTTATAAGATATAAATAAACTGGCCAAGTGCAAGTCGGACTCGCACTCGTAGGGTTCCGTACCACACTACAGTATTTTATAAGATCGAGCAAAAAATACCACTATCATTTTTCGCCACCAAAAAATTATAATTAATAAACATTTTATTTCTTATAACGCCATCTATGGGACGTTTACCTAACTAAGCTTTCGTAGATGGCGTGAAATGCCGAAAAAAACACGTTTCTTGCATGGGGAACCTCTATTATTTTTTACTTTATTCTGTTTTTAGTATTTGTTGTTATAGCGGCAACAGAAATACATCATCTGTGAAAATTTCACTGTCTAACTATCACGGTTCACGAGATACAGCCTGGTGACAGACGGACAGACAGACAGACGGACAGCGGAGTCTTAGTAATAGGGTCCCGTTTTACCCTTTGGGTACGGAACCCTAAAAAAGAACTAGCTTGAATCGTTAGTTATAATTTTTGACCGAACGAAGTAAAGGTCTCCTTTTCAGCACACCTTTCCTACAGGTGGTAGGAGCATATACTTAATATCGATGCTCCGCCTGACTTGCTACCAAAAAGTAGCTTTCCACCATCAAGGAGAAAATCTGCCGTAGTAATCTTACGGTGCTCCGGCAGCACACAGCCCTTGAGAGTTAAAGTGTTCTAGGCCTAGCATGTCCACCATCTACCTACTACCACATCATCGTTTACTACAAAGTGAAATATTGGTCAAACGCTAGCCTATCAGATATAAAAAAAAATACTTATTACTGAGTTCATATATTAATACCTCATTTATATTAAGGTTAGATACTTACATCCGTCACTCACCGTAATCACAATCAATGTAAATTTGAGCATATAATAAAAATATTTACATCCATTACGTTTTAGAAAATACCAAATCCAAGATAAAATTCCAAGTATAATTTCCCAAATAGGTATACATATGTAGCTTTAAACTTTCGCGATTTGAACATATAGTTGTAAATATTAAAATACGGGATTTATCACGCCTAAAACATAAACTTTATTTAACTCGACGTTTCGACCAAGTTGCATTGATCGTGGTCACGAGACGACATAAAATTAATGTTTTAGGCGCGATAAGTCCCGTATTTTCATATTTATAACATATGTAGCTTTTACAGACTTTGAGATAAATAACCATTTCAAACAACAAAATTTCCATAAAGCACACTCTTAGTTTTTCCTTTGGGCTTTTCTTGGATTTGCGGGACTTTTTGCATAAAGCGGACTCTACTATGGAAATCGAGTAATCCTCTGACAACATAACTATATAGAGATGAGACCACCCATTGTTTTTCCATTGTTTCAGTATGTGATGCACCTATCTCTGTTATGTTTTATTTGGTGTGCAATAAATAATATAATCATTCAATTCTATTCTAATATTATGACATAGACATGCTTTAAATGTATTCATAAACTCTTAATTTATTCATGACGTAGGTAACTACCAAGGTAGGTAACGTACCTAGTTGTCTAGAAGTTAGTTCGAAAGGCTTAACTGGCATCATCACCAAACCCCGCAACGAACTCCGCATCTGTTACTTTATAAATTAATTTAACTCTAAAATATAAATGTAAATTTCAAATTCACCTCACTCATAGCTTGTAGCCTTATTTATTCACAAATAATACATTCATAGTGAACATATAAAATTGTAAGTCTTTCATTAGGACATGATAATATCTTAGTTACTTAAAGCTAAATCAAGCCATTAATAATAAGCCAAGCCATTAAATCAATCTTATGAACGTGCAAAATATTTAAAAAGAAATCTTATCCAGTGTAATAGAATGTCTCTATTTAATACCAATTTGACTTGCATCAATGAAATGTCTTTGTTATAATTCGATTTAAAATAACACGCACAACATTCAAGCAACACAATATAAATAATAAAATACCTTATTGTCTTGATTTAAGGAAAGCATAATGTTATTAATATTAATAAAAAGTTGGCTTGACTTGAGTTTTTAGTTTTAGCTCAGAATCTGCTAAATGCCTAATTAGTCATACTACCGTTACGTAATTCGTATAAAGTTCATTTTACGAATACGAACTATTTTTTTTATTCTAATGCCGAACTTATTTTCAATCAGTCGCACGGAAATGTGTGTTACAGCCATGACTGCCATTATAGTCAAGCTTTTGGCTACGGTCAATACAAAAAACCAATTCATTCATAAATCAGGATCAAATGGTAACTTTTAAGGAATTCATTAGTCTGTGTAATCGGGCGTATGTAACGAATTGATTGGTTTTTTATCCACAGACTCAACGAAGAATAAATAATTTAGATTTGAAGATTGCTTTTGCGCTGTTTTTTTTAATGATGAGGAGTTGACGTGTTTTTCGATTATGAATAATTATTATAAGTACGCAGATATATTTTAACATAAACAAACTTAAATAGGAAGCCAAGGGCATATGTTCATTTTTTAAACCGACGAAAAATAAACGGAGGAGGTTATCAAGTCGACGCGTATATATATTTTTTTTTATGTAGTTATTTTTTATTGTACATAAGCAAGCGTTTGACCACTATCTCACCTGGTGGTAAGCGATAGTCGAATATAATGAACACGCTAGCCTTAAGAGTGGTCCGACTCTCAAGGGTTGTGTGCTGGAACATTTATATTGTTTACAATGATTTAGAAAGACATTTTCTAATTTCGTCAGTTGTAAACTGACACCAGCTGATTATGATGACTATGGTAGTATGCAATAAAGAGTATATCTATTCCATTGACAATAATTTATAATCGTTTAAAAAAACCCAAAAAAAAACGACTTCAAATGCCGCGCCAGTCATTTTCAGTACTAAGTTTAAGGGGTTTATCTCCATATCTCTGAAGATACTCAATAGTCATCAGAACTTGATAATATGGGACTAAATAGAAACTGTACATTCTCAATCTAAAAAAAAATGACGGTGTTAACAAACGAGATATAACAAACATTTAAAAAATAGAAATTACAAAATAGAATTGAAAACTTCCTCCTTTTGTGAAGTCAGTTGAAAAATGCATACGATGATATATCGTAAGAGACTGTTTTAAGACGAGTCTCCCTGCAGAATGCTATACATTGCCCTATCATAGTAAATCAACCAATAATTGTAAACTTTAAACTTTCGCGATTTGAACACATAGTCTCTCTCAAAGTCTCAAAGTCTGTAAAAGCTACATATGTTATAAATATGAAAATACGGGACTTATCGCGCCTAAAACATTAATTTTATGTCGTCTCGTGACCACGATCAATGCAACTTGGTCGAAACGTCGAGTTTAATAAAAAATTATGTTTTAGGCGCGATAAGTCTCGTATTTTAATATTTATAACTATCAACCAATAATCTTAATAAAGTCAAACTTATATATTGGATTTTGCAATGTTTTTTCTTTCGTTCCATAAAGACGGAAACATATTTGAAAATAATTTGCTCGATAGTTTATTTTATTGAAAATTATGCATTTTTTCCATTTCTCTGTTTGTCTCTAAAACATATTTAGTTACATATACAAAATGAATACTAACAAATGTAAAACATAGTTTATAAGAATCCCCACAAACAATTTTCTTCTTAACCAATTCATATTCTCATAATTAGTCGGTTAATATAAAATAACATGGCGTGAAGTTGCTACTTGTCGGTTGTCAACGGACACGCTTTAAATTCGCCATACAGTAACTTGTTAAACAAGTACCTATTTAACGTTTCAAGGTTAACTTTAACAATAGCACGCATGTTAATAATTTTAAACGCGGTAAAATATTTTACTTTGTCATAATGACTTTGAAAATTAATGGCGTGAGATAAAAATAATGTGCCGATAATGGTCGGTACACAATGTCGTTGTGGCTAAAATGTGTAAAGAAATAATTATTTATGATAGTAATTAGTGCTTTTAGTAGATGTTGTACTGATTTAGAGGTGATTATTGTGGTTTCTTGTGGTTTTAGGTAATAGGATAAACAAGACGCTTGCTTGATGGTAAGTGAGTACGTACTCTATAAAACTGGCAAAGTCGAGTTGGTCTCGCCCACCGAGGCTTCCGTACTAACGTTGATAGGTACCAATTAAGCTAGACCTCTAAATTGTATGAGCGCTCATATAACTCAGAGGCATATCTTAACTGGAAGAAACTATGTATGTATGGGGACACCCTTTAATTTTCAACTTTTTTGTATTTTTTGGAATTTTTCCTTTATTTGTGCTGTAAGACCTTGCTTTTTGCCAAATTTTATGATTCTAGGTCAACGGGAAGTACCCTATAGGTTTTTGACCCAAAACCTATAGGGTACTTCCGGTTGACCTAGAATTGTCAATTTTGGTCACAAGCAAGGTCTTACAACACAAGCAAAGGAAAAATTCCGAAAAATAATAAAGTTAAAGATTAAGGTAAATTTTGGTACTTATACAAGTTTTTGTGCAAAATACCTAAACTTGGCCATATCTTGTTATCGTGTTGACTCAGGACCTTGATTTTTATACACCTAATAGGGACTATTATAGACTTCAGTATCTGGTATAAGTATTAACTTGCCAGGTCCACCCGTTCCTGAGAAAATTGGTGGTGACACACGGACAGACAGACAGACGGACAGACAGACGGACAAGAAAGTGATCTTATAAGGGTTCCTTTTATTACCTTTTGAGGTACGGAACCCTAAAAACCACTAAAAACCACTCTTTGGCATACACATCATACATATTATAATCATGATATTACACCATTTTAGGTTACAAAAGTTATTTCTCTAATCGGTGTCAATATAAAGTATATGTAGAGTATCGTGTCAAATTAAACTCTTTCTTTTATGAAGTTGGTCAAATATTAAAAGAGCCATACAAACTTTAGATAACACCTATCAAAATCTCACGACTAGACCTTCATTAAATCGACAATACAAATATCTATGTCATCTGCACCTAAAAGGTCGGAGGTAAACAACCGATTGCCATAAAAGAGGGGTATGATTATTGCAGCCTTTGACCTGGCTGAATATGTTTGCTGTAAAGGGAACGGAATAGTCATCGAATGGAGATCACGATTTCTCAATAATCGCCGGTTTTGGTGGATTTAATATGGACGGCTATTGAATTGTGGTTATCAGAGAATAATATGAGGTTTTGAATATACTAATGTATGACATATATGTAGGTGTGTGGGTTCGCTTAGGAATTATTTGCGCAAACGGAATTGTTCAGTGGTGTCATACAATAAGGTTCCTTCATCTTTGGTGGTGTGAAGAACAAAATTGCTTAGATAAGAGAGAGATCGCTGTTGGCATAGAAAAGATAATAATTCTTGTTGGCGTAGAGGATGGATGACTTGACAACTAAGCGAGAGGTCGCCCGTTTGAATTCTTGCACGGGTGTTCGTCCACAGGTGTAGTATCAAATTATATCAATGATCTGCCTGACGTACTACCAAAAAAAAAAGAGGTTACCACCATCAAGAAGAAAATCTGCCGCCATAACCTTACGGTGTTCCGGCAGCACACAGCCCTTGAGAGTCAGAGTATTCTAGGTCTAGCGTGCTCACCATCTTTGACCACATCATCGCTTACCACCAGGCGAGATAGCATTAAAATATATAGTTAACATCTTCAACGATATCAGAAGAAAACATAATTTCGGACATTGACATAAAAAACATGAATAATAAACTAATCTCAGGTTACTTTGTAAGCCAAACCTACTTTGCTCAAATAAAACCCTGAGCTAAAAATATAATTTGATCATCATCATTATGCAAAAATGAACTTAATAACAATGCCAATAAAAAGCAGACGAAAATAATGTAACAAAACCACAGACTAGACTTATAAAAACTGCAACCGTTGTTTTATGGTCAGAAAACTACGTAGTTACGATCCGAGAATACCACTACACAGTTAAAATAATGTCAGTGTACAATCATTTAATAACAGATCAAAGATATATATTCACATACTACGACCACTTCATTATTTAAACTTTGTGATAAAGCTGCAAAATAATAATATGCCGGACGCAAACTGATGTACTTATTACCTTCAAAATTATAATATCAATAAAAATATACGCCAATGATTGAGAAAAAGATAGCATCTGACCTACTCTTTGGAAAAAAACACACTTATACATTTGGAAACTATTAATATAAATATTAAATGAAATTTTATAATCAATTTCGATACATTGAGAACCTAAATTCAGTAGTGCATAAGTAAACATAATTTCTTAAAGTTTATTAAAAACAATAAAGTACAAGCAGAGATAAGTATACAAAGTAATTTGAATGAAAAGACCCATTTTCTCTAGGAACAAATATCCTGTCAAGCAATAAACTTAATCAATTAAAGGAACTCAGAAAGCAGAATTAAAAAAGCTAGGCTTTTATCACCAACAAAATAAACTTTACTGCTAATAAAATAGAGACTCAGTTGTTTACTACAAAAAGTTGTATCGCTTACATTTAACGAGTGCTATTCGTTTATCTAATTAAAAAAGGGGTAACTGAACTCTTAATTAATGGAACTGTACACAACAATGTATAAGTTGAATCGGTTGACAATTTAAAGGAAACAGATAAGGGATACGGAGAAGATATATTGAGTACTTATCCGAAACATTTGACACTTGATTCGACGGCATAAATTAGATCTGATAAGGTAGGTAGAGAGTTCCTATAAACAAAGAGCTAAAGATCAAGCGGCGTGCCATAGGTGAGGTCTATGTCTAGCAGTGGACAGAGATAGGCTGATGATGTTGATGATGATGTTGAAGGTTGGTAGAGTTGAACTATAAGGATTAATCGCTGTAGAGGTGGTATTTTTTAATCCTTGTTATCAATTTTCATCAGAGTTGTAGAGACGAAGGGTTAAATCCTAGATAGATTTGATTTATAGGGCAACGGCTGGACTTGTCTTGGAAGAGGCCTATATCCAGCAGATATCAGGATACCAGATACCAGATACCAGGATACCGGATACCAGGATACCAGATACCAGGATATAAGCTACCAGGATACCAATCACCAGGATACCAGATACCAGGATACCAGATGCCAGGATACCAGATACCAGGACTGATACCAGCTGATTATGGTGACAAAATTAAAGACATTAAATAGTGATGTATATTGATATTCATACTCATTGCTATAGTTCATTGCACTATGGCTAAAATTGTTGCATTTGGAATTGTGAATTATATTCATAAATAAATAAATCAAGTATTTTAATATAATATAACAAAATGAGCCATTTAATTTTCTAGATCCAGGTTTCGAGCGTATCTTGTACTATTAATTATTCTGTGGCACAACTAAACCTCATTCGTTATTCTTTACTCTCTACCTTCCAGTAACACATAATTTACATCCAAACCCTTCAAAAACAAGAACAAAGTAAATTCTTCCGAACTGTCTGACAGTATGTTAAATAGTTACCTATTGTCAACTCAGGCATAATTGAGGTGAATGACCTCTGTTTAGTCAACTGGAATTTTGTACCAATGTCAAGAAACAATAGACATATTTTATTTGACTACAAGTGTTTTTAATTTTTATTCTTAGGACAGTTTAAGAGAGGTTATTTTGGGATTTAAATAAATAAAAGCTTGTAAAATATGTAATTGTAAACAGAGTTTGATAATATAAGTTTATCTGTTTTTATCTATCTATCTATAAGTTATATAAGCTTAAAATCTATTATTTTTTAAATATTTTATCTTTAAACTCAAGGCATGGTGTGCATGTGCAGTCACAGAATACGTAATAGTGCTACGTAGTGCAGTATGCGTAGTATCTTTTCTATGGCAGTGTGAATCTCAATTGCGCGTGGTGGAAATCGACTAAGGCACACTGTCCACGGAGGCGTAGCTTCATAGACGCTTCAAAATACGCCGTGCAGCTTAAGCAGCCCAGCGTACTGATCTCTATCCATGAGCCGTTCCCGCCATTTTTTACAATAAAAAACACGTGCGTTCACTCCGTGTACGCCCCGGCGTATGACAGCAAGTACGGCAGGCGTCACGAAGCTTGCGTGCAGCGACGCGAGCGCGACGTTGCCGCTCCGTCGACAGAGTTACATTGTTTTGTATGTAAGCTGCAAGCAAGCGTACACCAAGCGTATAATGACGAATACGCGTCTATGAAGCTACGCCTCCGTGGACAGTGTGCCTAATGTAAACAGCCCATTGCGAGTTGTAACGCCTATCATCCATCCCATTAACTTTATTATTAGATCAGTTAGCTGGTACCATATTATTTGTGATTATAAAAGCAGCAACCAAAAAGTAGCACGTCAGGTGGAACATCGGTATAATATGCTACTACCACCTGTGCAAAAACCTATCCTTTTGCGGATTCTGTCAAAATTAAGCTTACCTACATCTAGCTAGGCGAACGTATCACGACCAGATCGGAGACGACAAAGTGGAAGAAGCAAAAGAGTTATGTCAGGATCGTAGCACGTAGACAGAAGTAGTCTCTGCCTACCCCAATGGGAAAAAGGCGAGATTGTATGTATGTATGTACACTGTAGAAGAAGTAGAAGTTCTGAATTACTGATTACAAACACACGTCGCGTCTTACATGAACTTTAAGTAGAGCAAGCAAGCAGATGCATCTTGTTATCAGTCCACATACCATTCACTTTGATTGATAACGCTTACATAATTACTATGGCAACGCGCTATCACTAATATAAACAAACAAATATAAACCCTATTGCAAACAGAATGAACACTATTTTGATCAGGCAAGGGAAGCTATAAAATTGTGTTGTTTTAAATTTTATTATAAATTTAAAACAACACAATTTTATATTATAATTTTATTATAATTTATTGAAATGTCAAAGGTCGTTACAATAATAATAATTATGTTAATTAATTTTATCATTATTACTTTATTTTTGTGTAGCAACAAAAAAAAAACATATATACGGTCGAATTGAGAAACCTCCTCCTTTTTTTGAAGTCGGTTAAAAATAACCGACTTCAATGCCGCGCTATTCATTTTCAGTACCAATTCTGAGATGTTTATCTCAATATCTCTGGAGATACTTATCAGACCTCGATAAAATTACCATGGTACTACACTTGGGATATTTCCTTTCGAACAAAAAAAGAATAATCAAAATCGGTTCATAAACGACGAAGTTATCCGCGAACAAACATAAAAATATATATATATATGTATACGGTCGAATTGAGAAACCTCCTCCTTTTTTTGAAGTCGGTTAAAAATAGAAATGAAAGTGATATATTATAAATACATGTATATCATTTTCCCGGCAACTGACTTAATAGTTTGTCTTGGCTTAATGAGATGGCTCGAGTGTAAATCACCCTTTAGTTTATAATACTAAAGTTCGGCGCGTAGTGCTTGCTACAATCATTAACAAATAAATACTTTTGACCAACCTCGTAACTAATTACGAGTAAGTATAAAAATAGCTGCTGTAATTATAAACACTAATATGAGTTAATACGTTATCATTTACACTTATGAAGTCTATGCACTCATTCATATTACAGCTTATCTGTTACTTATAAATTTCATAACGTTACTTCTTTTAACGTCATGTGGTAATAGCAGTTAAAGAGCTATTAACAATATGCATATACATATATGCACGTATTTGACAGGGACAGTTTGTTGGTCAAATTGTCACCCAATGATACACGATATGTTGACACTGTAACATATAGGTAGTTAAGGTAGTTTAAAAACTAAAACAACCGACTTCCATGCCGCGCGAGTCAATTTCAGTAGCAAGTTTGAGACGTTTATCGTCATATCTCTGGAGATACTTATTAGATCTCGATGTAATTACAATGGTACTACCTTGGAAATGTATCCTACCAATTCAATAAATAATCATTTGAATCGGTTCACAATTGACGGAGTAACCGCGTAACACAACAACCACATAATTGTCTGCCTAATAAAAAGTTTTTATTCAAATAAATGAAGACATCATAAAACCTGTTAAAAGCTGTCGTTACGTGTCATCAATATTAATAATTAAGATAGTTTAAAAACTAAAACAATCGACTTCAATGCCCCGCGAGTCAATTTCAGTAGCAAGTTTGAGACATTTATCGTGATATCTCTGGAGATACTCATCAGATCTCGATGAAATTACAATAGGACCACCTCGGAAATGTACTCTACCGACTACAAAAAGATTCATTCGAATCGGTTCACAATTGACGGAGTAATTGCAAAACAACACAAAAAAAAGAAAATAAACATACAGACAAATTGGTAACCTCCTCCTTTTCAGGAGTTGGTTGAAAACAAAGACATGTACTTGACCACTATCTCACCTGATGGTAAGAGATGATAACGGTTGAAGATGTTTTATTTCTTTCAATGTAGCTACATCTATGTTGCTTATGGACAGATTTCTTAACATCTTTTTAATTACTTACACAGAAACTAGTCAATGTCTAAACGTTAAAGTGCCTATGCTAGCATCGTTAGGTCATAAATATTTTTCAAAATAGGTACTATTTTACGACTTTATATACCTAGGATTATTAAGATACCTGAAGGCAGAGGAAATGGCCTTTCATTGCTCAGAACTTACCTAATGTGTAAACGGGTTTCATAATCCCGGTCGTTTAGTTTTGTTTTTTTCCGACTTCATAATTAGAGGAGTTCCTCTGGTTGAGCTGTTGGTGAAGTTGAGAGCTCTGTTTGCGTAGAGGATAAATGGTTGGACTTCTAAGCGAGAGGTTGCCGGTTCATATCCTAGCACGGGTGTTTCTCCACAGGTGGTAGGAGTTATTGTATCGATGTTCCGCCTGACTTGCTACAAAAAAGTTGCTTACAACCATTACGGAGAAAATCTGCCGTCGTAACCTTACGGTATTCCGGCTGCACCGCTCCTCGCGTGTACACCATTTTTGACCACATCATCGCTTACCACCAGGCGAGATAGATCAAAAGCTAGCCTATAAGATATAAAAAACAGTGACGATGTGGTCGAGGATGGTAGCACGCTAGGCCAAAATAGGAACTAGCTCTCGAAGGCAGTGGCAAGAACTGACCAGCGGACACTAGACAGTGGCCCTGCCAGTCCTACCACCATGTAGGGCGTTACTAGATTGATACAAACTTGCCAAAAACCTTTATGTTGACAGTTTAGCCAGAGGTTTACTCACATATAGCGGCAATAGCCTAATGGCTAAGGTGGTCGTAAGTTCGTTCCCCATACATTGCACTATTGACTTTTTTTTTTTATACTTTATAGGCTAGCGTTTGACCACTATCTCACCTGTTGGTAAGTGATGATGCGGTCGAAGATGGTAAGCACGCTAGGCGAGGGTGGTAGCTGGCCAGGCGGACACTAGATAGTGTCCTACCACCATGCGGGGGTTGTTGGTTTCTTAACGATGTTTTTCCTTCACCGGAGGGCCACTGTGAAAATCGCACATAAATTTTTCGATAGAAAAATTCATTGGTGCACGGCGGTTTGAACTCGGTACCACGGCATCAAAGGCGACCGTTCTCCCGGTTACGCCACCGGGCTCTCTGTACACGTGATACCACTCCACAAAAAGCATATTAGGTTAGTTGGAGGGGTCAACAAGACTACTAGTAATGTGCAACCCATATTTAGTAGCTTTTAAAAATGCGCATTAGGGCACAGATTATATAATAGTTACTACGTAATGTTATGATTTGGGTACCTACATTTTTCGATCGAATAATCCATTGATCACTTTGACTCTAGAGGTCGCTATAAGTCCCAAATATACTAAAGAGCTTATTTTTTAACCGACTTCAAAAAAGGAGGTTTCTCAATTCGACCGTATATATGTAGTTTTTTATATTTTTTATGTTTGTTCGCGGATAACTTTGTCGTTTATGAACCGATTTTGATTATTATTTTTTTGTTGGAAAGAAAATGTCCCAAGTGTAGTACCATTTTAATTTTATCGAGGTCTGATTAGTATCTCCAGAGATATGGAGATAAACATCTCAAAATTGGTACTGAAAACTAATAACGCGGCATTGAAGTCGGTTCTTTTTTAGTTTTTTAAACGATATTATATCATTAAAATTCAATAGTAATGTATCTAATGACATATTTCAAAACATAGCCTCCAAAAACCTACCTATTAGATTACGATCACCTAAATCGTGATATTGCTCAAAGGTATCAGATGACATCAACAATTACAAAAGATATTATTACAGACAAATCATTAATTATTATTAATATTATAGGCCATAATTACATCAGCAGAGAAGCTATAAAGCCCGCTTTACATTGGCGCGCGAATCGCGCCGTGAAAGAAATTTACGACATACTATTAAGTATTCTGTGATTACAAGAAGTATTTCTTGTAATCAAATGTAGTGTAGAAGGTTATTTGCAAGCGCGCGAACTTTGAACCAAGTCCCTTTTCTTATAATAAATAAACTGGCCAAGTGCAAGTCGGACTCGCACTCGCACACACATTTTTGTGGGTTGGGTTCCGTAACACAGTTAAGTATTCCATAACTATGATTTTTCGCAACTACAAAATTAACTTTGTTTTTCATAGTGTTTGTATAAAAAAAAAAATATCTTTGCGGTCGCCATATATCTAAAACTGCTGACTGTATCTCGTTCAAACCAATTTTCGTTGTTAGTTTTTATTGAGATCTACAGCACATATATTTTTTTATTTTTCACTCCCATACTTTAAAAGTTAGAGGGGGGGCGGGGGGGGGACACATATTTTACCACTTTAGACGCGCCTATCTTTCAAATGATTGACTTTGAGAAAAAATGATTGTAGGAACCTCAATGTCATTTTTCAAGACCTCTATAGACACCCCATACGTATAGGTTTGAAGAAAATTTTTTTTTTTGTTTCAGTTCCATGTATAGGATGCCCCCCCTTAAACTTTTATATTTTTTATTTTTGTATAAAATCGGAAAGCGGTTTACAGAATACATCCACCTACTAAATTTCAATACTGTAGTCCTTACAGTATCGGAAGAAAATAGCTGTGACATACGGACGGACAGGCAGAAAGACAGACAGACAGATAGACAGAAATGACGAATCTATAAGGGTTCCTTTTTTCGCCATTCGGCTACGGAACCCTAAAAAGTGGATATTTCATATAGGTGTTTTGAGCGAGTTTGAACTATGTTGAACAGTTTTATCATAATTCAATTTTCTACTTAACAAATAAAATATACCGTTTTTGTCAGTATTCACTAGGTGTTTACTATGAGCTTCACTAATTTTTATTTATTTTTTTCGAAAGTTACACTTTCGTAATAGCAATAAAAAATATTTTTATAACGAAATTCGCGCTGAAATCAGAATGTACTTCATATTTTCTGTGGTGCAATAATCTACCCTACGTATTCTGCAACCATGTTGGCACCTTTCATACCGCAAGTGTGTATCTAGCCTAAAGTTGAGTCAGCAAACTTCATTGCGCAAAATGCCTAATGGTTTATTAGAAAATTGTTATTAGAATAATGGTTAGATATGAATTTATTGCGACTTGACCTTAAATAGTTAAGGTAATAGGTTGTTAATATTATTTCTTAAATGATTCCTAATAGGTTTTGTAAGGTCGACGACGATGGTCGATTAAGGCAGGGTTTCACACTTCTCACGAGTCGAGATGGTTGCGTGTGGATCGGCAATGAAAATTATGGATTGTGGATTGGAATGGACTTAAATCAGTAGTTTAAAGCGATGTTCCATTAGCGACTCATTGCCGTCTTTCACTTCTAGCTAACTGGTCATTTCCCATGGAAGTAACTGTTTAGCGTGTTTTTTTTTAATATCTGATAGGCTACCGTTTGACCACCGTCTCGCCTGCACACTTAGTACGAGTTTTCATACCAAACGCGATATCGTATATCGAACAATTTTTGTATGAAAAACAGTGCAGCGCCTCTAGTGGTTACTACACTTCACTAAATTTAGGCCAATCAGGGAGCCAGAATAAGTCGGAAACTATGTGAGATCTGTCAAAAGCGTTTACGATAAAAACTCGTACTAGGGGTACTGGTATTAACTGAAGATGTGCTCGAAGATGACGTGAACACGCTAAGCATTGAATGGTGTAACTCTCAAGGGCTGTGTGCTGCTGGAACACCGTAAAGTAATGGCAGCCGATTTTTTCCTTGATGGTGGTTAGGTACTTTTTGGTAGCAAGTCAGGCGTAACATCGATATAATATGCCCCTACCACCTGTGAACATTTAACATTAACAATGTCGTACCAACTTACTTATCTTCGAAGTTGATAACTTCGCCGCCTGCCAAATCTCATCCTCAAACAAATGTCAATTGGTCAAAATGACGGGCAGACAGTGAGACCGCACTAAGATTAAGCAATCCAATGCCATAAGGAAACTAGTATCAAACTAGTATTGAGGAAGTGATCTCACGGTCGTGCGAGTTGCCACTTCAAATTGTGCATGCCGTCATTGATACGACTATTAAGCAATCGACGCTTTTAAATTCATAAAATCGTGCCATCTGCTAATTTTATTGGCGGTTAGTTTTTGTTGAGCTATAGACTATTTTAGTTTTTTTTATTGTAAATAGGAAAGTCTTTGACCACTATCTCACTTGATGGAAAGGGACAATGTGATCGAGGATGTAACATACTTGCTTATTTTTTTTTAAGTTTGTTTCTAAAGTAAAGCACATTTTCAAAGTCAATAAAACTTTATAAAACGATAATACGGCTTAAATTGATACAGGTGGCAAAACTTTAGCTTTGATAAGTGCATTCAGTGAAATTAAAGTACATGTGAATTTAAAACATTGAAGTAAGTACTCGAAGATGTCTCAAGGTAACACATTCAGATGGTCGTTTTGCTTGTCCTGTTTCATCAAAAAAAAAAATTAAACAATTACAACTCAAATGAATTATTTTTGACAACTGACAAGACAATGAAGATGTTTTAAAAGTCGCGTATTCAAACTCGATACGCTAAAAAATAAAACAGTGATTTTGCTGATTTAAATTCGCTGTTAATTTGTATGAGTCACATTCAAGTTACATACGTTGTAATGATGGTCCAGTCCAAGTCCATTAGAAGGCATAGATGACATAGGTCATGGTGCACCGGTATATTTCCGGTGCCAGAGGTAGTCTGCCTAGTCATTAAAACACGATAGGGATAATTAAAACTTTATTTCTGTTGGTGTAACATGATACGAACCTAGTTGAATACTTGTTTTTTAATACCTAATTAAGGAAAATACTACATAATAATATGGTGGTGGTAAATGCTTGCCCAAATGCAAGAAAACTTAACAGAGCGGGCATAGTGTATCGACGCGCCAAATATGTACAGTGCGACATAAAAGAGTTGACAATAAATGAGGGCAGTTAGTTAGAAACAAACGTTTTTGATACTTGTATTATTTTTGCAAATATGACATGAATTTTTATTTAAATGGAAACCTATAAGTATCTATATAAATGTTATAGTATCTATATACATTTTATGTATATATTATTTCAATACTAATTCTTCTTTATTTATTTATATGCTTATTTCTAACTTGTATTATTCAATGAGTGAAAACAAGTATCAAAATTCAGTAGTCGCGCAATAAATACAATTTTTTTGGTGTTGCCTGTAAGAGTGACTAGTTATTTCTTAAATAATTAATTTCTACTCTTTTATATTGCACTGTAGTAGCAATTTAATATTTTCACACAGTTCCTATCATATAGGCAGACGTCATCGTAAAAGCGATGCATTTAAGCATTTAACCACAATTTCATCAGATGAAAAGTAACAATGTGATCAAGGGTTTAGCATATTTCCATGGACGATACCTGCAGGGCTATTCACAATCGAATCGAAATTCGAAACAAATTTGGATATGGACTGCCCCTCCATCAATTCTTTGCAATTAACAATACTCCTTTTGGAAACTCTTGATATTTCAATTCGAAAAATCTTTAATTGTAATCGGAAAGGTTTTTGCGACCAAATAGTTAACGGAATCATCTATATTCTGAATTCAAAATGACACTTCCGAAATCAAATGTATCTGATTTAAATTAAAGATGCGTACGCTTATTCACTCGCGACTAGATTGAAAGATATCCAAAGTTTGAGTCACACATGGCGTGAAATTTTACTTGACACTTTATCGTATGGATCGTACAATCTGTAGATATTACAGGGATGTGACTTGAAAAAACGTATCACATTGCGTTCTTTTTATGTTAACCCCTAAGAAATAAATTTGATAGAAACTAAACAACTTTAACAACTACTTATAAACTTTAGGCCGTATACCCCCGACATGGTGGTTGGACACTGTTTAGTGTCTACTTGGCCAGCTACCACTCTCAATAATAGTGTTCAAACGCTAGATGTTACGATATAAAAAAAACGTTGAACATATTTCAGTAATGTATATTCTAAATATTGTTATCTATACATTGAAACAATTAGTGATTTCACTGACTAAGAATTTCGACTCAAATATTAAGAGTAATTTTATTAGTACAACTGTTACCCGGTCTTTGAAAGAACCGACGACTTGTAGGCGGTATTACCACAGATAATATATCAGTTACTACATTATTGCTCTTATTGTCAAGTTATACAACAGACAGTATAAAGTTTGCCGTTATACCGCTGATAATTTCTACTATAAAAACGACTGTCAAAATGTTTTACGGACGTTCAAATTTAGCCTGAGGTCAATATTTCACGTCTACCCTATTAATAAAACTGTCAGAGGCATCTCTTTGAAGATTGAAATTTTAAATATAGGAAATTGAGTGTTTTAGAGGCCTCAGACAGTAAAGAACATTTTAATTCATTTTCTAAAACAACCGGGAATTTATTTTGAAAGACTTCAGCGCGAATTTGTGACACTTGTACGCTAGAAGCGGGTGATTTGACACGATGAAAAACAGTACAGAGCACTTTAGTACTGACATACTTCTCTGCTGAAATAAGGTGCTAAGCAACTGAGTTTAGTTTAATCGCACTAATTCAACCCCAACACACCTTATGAATTTTATACAGAACACATAACATAGTGAACCGATTGTTTAAAGGGTAGTATATTTCACGGTTTAGTACTTTAAGTTTTTGCTGCTCCTTGGTATTTCATTATAATCAATAAATAGTTATTGTTTTTATATATATAATTATATTCTAATTCCACATCATTGATCCTGCTTCTCTTATCTAAAATCTCTAAGATCTGACACATTTTAGTAAGCCTGTTAAATAAAACCGTAACTTCAAGATCTTAATCATCACTTTTACAATGTTTACATTTTTTTCAACAAAATCGTAATTTCGTGACGCGTCAACATGTTCACCTTTTTCAAGAAATCATAAAACAACAGTGTGCCGTTTCACCAACCGGTCAGACACTGGTCAGTAATGAAGTCCTCAGTAACACAAACAGGCGTGTCCTGCTAGAATCTAGCTCACCTTGGACGGTATTTCCTACTTGTCTACCGTACGTTGCTGGCAATTGCCAAGAGTCGTATTGTGCTTGTGCCATTTTATTTAGAAAAATAAAAAACGACAGTGTAAATGTTCGTGCTCAATCTAATATGTGCCACAGAGCTCATAGACAATTAGATGAAATTGTTTGTCAATGACACTGTCATTTTTTTTGTGAAGATCTTTAAAATATTTTTTTTAGATTCATATTTATTTGAGATATTAGTTAGTATCTATTTTGGATTTGTATCATATTGGATTGTTATTGGAATCCATACTTCAGTAATTTAGGTTATATCATGATTTATACTCATGAGTAGATACTTCAAGGCTGTAATAATATTGATAATTGATAAGAGTATTGCAAATTGCAATTTAATAATCCTCACAAATTATCTTAGTATAATCGTTAAGTAACATTGCTTTTGTATTACTCTAAGCACTTGTTAATTTTATAGTAACACGTTAACACAAGACTTGAAACAAACTGAATTAAATGGATCATTTTCACGAGGTGAATCGATATACATTCCAGCAGGGCTAGCATGGCAAGGGGACTATTTTGTCTTTCCACCTATCCGTGTTTTGTTTGGTGGAGAAGGCAAATTACTCAAATTATAAGTAAAGTTTTTCGACAATTATAAACGCCCGCTGACTTTTAATCAATTCTTTTTTTTTACTTTTTAATACGAAATAAAATCAAAACTCGGGTTAAACTTCACCAAGCGTTTAAATTGCTGTGTTGATCTCCTGTCAGTGGTGAAAAACAGGAAAATAATTTTGTCTTTCCCCCGCCGATAAGGCCATGCTAGCCCTGCAGGGACAGAAATTTCATGTCCATTGCAATACTGTTTTCTTTTATGGTCATTTTGCATAGATTATCTAAAGAAACATTCCAGGTTTTGATTAAGAATTTTAACATCACAATCTTATTTTAAATTATTTAAGCCTAAGCCAATGAATAAAATAAAACATCAATATCACTGATATCAATAATAATTATAACAAGAATGTTCTAAATTTACCCAATAGAACCACAAAATAATTCTACCACTGTCAGATAGCACTATCACATTTTGACGACCTTTACCCGACCAGTAAATACAAATACCCATTCGACAAGTATTTTCGCTATTTTTACTTATTTGTTAAAACCCGTTGTGTAGGTATGCAAATTACCTCGAGGAATGCAGGTTTTGTTTTAGGCGTGTCTTCTTAAAAGCTTTTTGTTGGTATTGTACGAACAATATTGAGAGGCAAAAACGAAAACCCATTTGTAATGTCTTTATTTAATTTTGCCTTAATAAGAACATACTTGTGATCTTGACTTGACTACAAAGTGCCTACTTTTTGGTTCGGTCTGATGGAAATGATGGATGGATTTTAACGAATACAAAGGATTCTGGAACCTATTAAGATAATTATGTTATATTGGGAATCAAATAAAAACTAGTGTTCAGTGCTAGTGTTTCAGTGAAGTGGACACGAGCAGAACATAGACAAGACAAGACGTGAATAGATCAGCTGCTTTTCTCGGAATCCAATCCATATGTTGTCTTCTTCTCGCTTCAGTGTAATTTCATTCGTTATTACGGAATACACAAAGTTCACTAAGTGAATAAAGAGAGCCTGGAAAAATGAAAATGCTATTCGTTGCCGAGTGGGTACCTAAATTAAAATCTTATGACACGTTTAAATATGGAGCTTATATAAATTTATATATTAATACAATTATTTACAATAAAATAAAATTTATTAATAATATAAGGTATATAATTTTCAAAAATTTTAAACCAAGTAATTATAAAAATTTAATTAGAAACTCAAGTTTGAGATAACATGAAAATGTAATAGCTTGCAACTAAAATAATGAACAATTTATTTTGCCTTCAGTAAAGTCGATTATTTTATTATTACAATAATAAGTGCTCGTATTTTTGACTTGTGAAATTTGATATCCCCAAGGTCTATTATAATAAAATTCGTTGACAACTCAAGCAATACTGTTAATTTGGGAATGTTTACAGAACCATAATTATCGCTGAATTTAATTTTGTTACCTCTGTTACTTTAAGAAGAAAAAAGCGAATGAGGGGTTTTTTTTTCAAAAAGTTATTTTAGTTGCAGAAGTCTCAACAGATGGCTTTAAAAATCCACACAATGGTCAGACAATCTGTTAAACCATGTTTTATTTTTATTAGTTTTCGATTGCTGTCTATTTCGCTTTAATTCCTTATTCCTTTTTTTTAACATTTCCAATTTTCGACGATCTTTGCTTTAGGTTCAAAGAAATTTATTTTACTCATAAAGAATTGAAAATTTCGCTTATAATGAGCTTACATACTAGTGTATAACTAATTACTATAACTAGCTATATTTAATATAGAAAATTCCGGAGTTACATTTTAATGTTTGCATATATATTTTTTTTTTAATTTAGTTTTAAATATTGTAATGCTTTCACTTTCTTAAGGTCGTTGGGTAGATTATTATGAAGTTGTGCACCCTCAAAGGTAATATTTTTTCTGCCGTAGTGCGTTTTTAACAAATAATAAGATTTTCGCTACAAATTATTAAACTAAGATTCGCATTGACGCTTTTGACGGTGACATCACTCACATCACAGAAGGTTGGCATCAAAAGCCATCTAGCGAGTGTAATAAAACTATTAGAAAAAAACTTTCATTATGATCGAATAATTTAATGTTTTAAATTCCATACTAAGCACAGCCAATTTACTGAAGTAACCAAATCGATACGCGCAAATTAAACAGTTGATACGATTTTTTATTTTATTTTAGCTAAGGCCGCGAGATGCATTTAGCCAAGTAGTGTCAACAAAGTAGTTGGTACAAAGTAGAGTCGTTACTCTTTTTTTTCAATAGTATAGGCTAGCGTTTGACCAGTACCTCACCTGTTGGTAAGTGATGATGCGGTCGAAGATGGTAAACTATTTGTAAAACACTTAGCACTTCGTCCAAGTGTTGTAAAGGAATTCGGAAGTGTTATTTGCTTAGGAATCTTTCGATATGCTTGAAGGAAAACTCATGTTAGCGTCGCATGATGTTTATTAAAAGTGCAAATATGGCTCACGCGGCCACTATGGTAAAAACATGTATATTTTTATATATGGTTTCTGTAAGCTTCGTTTCACACAGGTGTATTATTCATTTAGATAAAATATGAAAGATTTGGATTAATGATTTTCAACATTGTATTACATCACCAATTTTTTTTGTCGAAGTGTAATTTAAATTAATTATAATGAAAATTCTCTACAGTAAAACGATGGCTAAATCAGCTATCTGTTGGTATACCAACAGACAGCTGATTTAGCCAGTAGAGCACGACCCAGACTTAGATAAATGGCAATAAATTATCAATTGGTGATTTTTTTATTAAATAGCACACATAAAATACTTGTGACAACGGCCCAAATGAATCAAAAGTAATTCTACTAACTTCATGGAACTTATTACCTAGGTATCATCGAATTATTACGTATTAGGTATATTAATTCTTAAGTATACCTTAGTCGATTTTCGCGACATCGTGGCGCGGCGGAAATCGATCCGTGTGCATTACCTACCAAACACCAATCAATGAAGACAAACATTTTAAATTGTTTTTTAACTGTAGTGCAAAGTAAAATACTTATATCAAAGTATATTAAAGAGAACATAAGGGGGACTCAATATGTAGTAAAAACAAATGGTGAAAAATAAAATAACTGTAAAAAATCATATTAAAATGAATATTTAAAATATATATATAAAAAAATACAAAAAAAAATATATTAAAAGTCAATATGATTACATTTAACGGACGTTGCATGTCGAATAAACTCTTGAAGACTAAAAATATGATGACCTTGAATGTATATGATGGTGTCAAATCATGTTTTAGCTCTTTTCTTCATGTTGGTTTTAGTGTTTGACAGAATAGTTATGTTACATAGCTACTGTTCTTACGGTAACTGTGAGTGGGATAATAGACACACCTGGGGAGAATTAATTTACTTCACAAGAATGTTCTCTACCTTGTAAGCTCCAGTTAAAGTTTAATCTCTTTAAGTGATCAAGAACTAAAATGTCAACGCTCAAATAGCATTAGAATTGCAAGGCCAGTACAGATGGTCACTTAATTTATCATCCGATCCAACAACAGCGAGTTACAGTTCTTTCAACTTACCAAGGTCAAGCTGTAGTATTTACTAGTGTATATTCTGTGGACGGTCATAGAATATACAGCAGTAACAATTGCTAGTGTTATGTATAGTAGAGACTTATGTAGTTTTATTATGTTGTGCTTATGTTGCGTTTAATTAGGTAGGTACCTTGCTATGTAGGTTTTGGCGGGAGTGTAAAATGTGCAGTTGTCGATGTCAATCTGTAATGTTTCTTAAAACATGTTTTTTTTTCTATTTCGGCGTGGTAATGTGTTTATGATTTGTATGTGTAGGTACCTACACAATATGTACCTATGTTATTGTAAACTTAGGTAGGTAACTTATTAGAATAATAATGTTTAACATATTAACAATAGGTACATGTGTGAGTCTTATTTATTTACCTACCTAAAAATCTATTGAGTCGTTAGTTTGCAAACTTTTATATTGCTAAGTATACTCACTGTACCTACTTTAAATAAAATTTGAAATAAAAAACGTAAGACGATAACATTGCTTGTAGTTAGTTACCTTACTCCGTATCATAACCAGCAAAACATGCCCGTGCGAACAATTTGCTAAGTTATCTCAGAAAACCGGCTAAAGTAAAAACACATACCGTTTTGCCATGAGAGCGCGATCAGATCGTCCTCGTACACCCATCTCAGGTCGCTTAATAAAGCAGACATCGCAACAAAGGGCATCAATAGAACACCATGTCACAGGCACATCGAAAGAACACAGAAAATAATCACATCACTACCACAACGCGTCAAAACAACACTACTTGAATAATTCATTCAAAAAAAGAATTCCAACATGACACTAAAACACTGTTATATTATAACTATTGAATGTTACACAAAACTGTTCGGTACACAATAGATACCTACACGTGTGAATTAGTTTGTGAACTATTACGAAATGTTGGGCTTATATTTTTTGACAGCTGATGTTTCGATCGCAGTGCATGCGCGAGGGCAACACGCGTGCGCATTGCGCGGGATACGCAAACTGACTGAGCTGGTCTCGCTCGGAGCAATAATTGCTCCGAGGAGCTGGTAAACAAGCAAAGCAAGCTTGCCGGCTCAAGCGGGGGCCAGTCGTCCTAAAAACCGCACTACATCGAATATCGATAGAATAATAAGGTTTAGGCACCTATGTTTTATCGCAGAATAATGAATATTACAAGGTTTTATCGAACTGCACATCTATGCTATCCTATCATTGCAAGAAAAACTACCTATCATTGAATAGGCGCATGCGCAGACAAATCATTTCTTTGAACGGTGTAGGTACTTATTTATTGTAGCTATCTGGGATGGTCAACCTATTTTATCATGGGGCCAGAACAATTAATAACGAATAATATTAGGTATAACTTATTTGATTTGACTAACACGTCTGCCTCCTTATGCAAAAGATTGAAATTTTCACAGATGATGTTTTTCTGTTGCCACTATAACAACAAATACTAAACAGAACAAAGTAAATAAAACTGGCCAAGACAGACAGACAGACGGACAGCGGAGTCTCAGTAATAGGGTTCCGTTGGTACCCTTTTTTAGGGTTCCGTACCCAAAAGGTAAAACGGGACCCTATTACTAAGACTCCGCTGTCCGTACGTCTGTCTGTCTGTCTGTCTGTCCGTCTGTCACCAGGCTGTATCTCATGAACCGTGATAGTTAGACAGTTGAAATGTTTACAGATGATGTAGGTATTTCTGTTGCCGCTATCACAACAAATACTAAAAACAGAATAAAGTTAAAAATAATAGAGGGTCCCCATACAAGAAACGTGTTTTTTTCGGCATTTCACGTCATCTATGAACGCTTAATAAGGTAAACACATAGATGGCGTTATATTGAAATGTCGATCCCTAACACCTTTGTAGACGTTATATGGCGTTATAAGAAATAAAATGTTTATTAATTACTATTTTTTGTTGGCGAATAATGATAGTGGTATTATAGTATTTTTTGTTCGATCTTATAAAATACTGTAGTGTGGTACGGAACCCTATTAGTGCGAGTCCGACTTGCACTTGGCCAGTTTATTTATAGATCCCCATACAAAAAACGTGTTATTTTGTTTGTTACGCGATTATTACGTCAATTGTCTATACGTTAATTCTGAAACCCTATAAGTCCTAATAGTCGTATAAGTTCTCACCCTAGTCCTAACTAGTCACTAGTCCAATAATTATATTATTTTAATACTTTTAAAAATAATATTTTAATATAATATAATTAATAGTATATATTAATTATTCTGTTATAGTGGTAGAATGTGAAATGGAGATAAAAACTAAAAATAAAATAATGAGCCAGTAACATAATTTAAATATTGTTATCTCCTGATAAGTTAGTTAAATAAGATGATAGCTCAAAAATGGATGGTGATATGCTATATTGCGTCATGCTGCCTAAACCGGCATGATATTATTATAATAACGTGAGAGGACAGATAAATACGAGGAATAATAGTAAAGACACAGAATAAATAATAGTCCTACGTAGTAAAGTCTTTAATTAGAGACTTCAACGGTTTCTTACTGAAAAGAACGGACTAAAAATCTGTCTAGTACAAAATTATCAACCATAGATCAGGCTTACTTATTATGTTATAGTCATTCAATAGGTATGTTTATATTATGTAATAAATAATTTAAGATCGTTTACAAAAAGAAAAACCGACTTCAAATAGTACCGTGCTAGTCATTTCAGTAGGTACAAGTTTCAATCCATTCGTGCACGGCGGGGATTGAACTCGGTACCACTGGCGTCAAAGCCGACCTTTCTCAGACCATTCTCCCACTACACCACTGAGCCCTTGTCATAGAAAAGATAATAATACTCCCTTGTATTACAAAATTGACTACTTTTTTATTATATTTATTAATTGGAAATTCTCACTAAGAATATTCATACCAACGTCAAATACAATTAGGGCCAGTTTCACCGATCCCTAAAAATGTGTTAGATAGTTATCTGATAGATGACGCCATATAGAAGTTGTCAAAAATCTGTCAGATATCTTCGTATTAGCGATATGAAGAACCGATGAAACTGGCCCTTAGGGCCGCGAACATACCTATTTCAAACTATACCCTGACCCTTCGACTTCAGAAGTCGATGCCCTGACCCAAAAATCTTTTAGACATAAAGTGTATGGCAGTCTTTCAAATTGACCCTGCATCACAGAATAAATGATAGTACTACGTACCTGCATTGCGGCAGTATACTATTCAGTATTCTGTGATTGCGGATAAAAACCTGCCAAAAATACAAACTGGGCTGTATCAGAAGAAATGATGAAGAATGCTCGTAACCTTTGCCTTTCTCTATAAAAAAGAAACATATCGAGCGCACTTGGCAGTGTTCACTTTTTAACCGACTTCACAAAAAAGGAGGAGGTTGAATGTGGGTTGAAAGGTGGAATGTCTTTATTTTTATTTATTTTATTATACAGGATGTTCACCGATAACTCGAAAATGCCTGAACCAATTTGGAAAATTCTTTTTTGTTTAAAAGGGTACTCCTCCCAGGTGGTCCCATTCAAATTTTAACGAAATCGGCAGAGCCGTTTTTAATATATCAACATTTGTATTACGATGCATTTATATACCTACCTTGACGACATGCTATTGACTACTGGCCCAGATTATATAACTACTAAGTACTAACACAGTTTTACAATCATACAGTTTGGAATCGAATGTACTTGCGCAAAGCAACGGCGGGGTACTCGCGTGGAGGCGGGCGGTTCTATCGCGGTCCTCAATCTCGCTTAGTTTGTGCACTCGCACTTTGCGGGTCGCCGCGACAGTGTATGTACCTACCTACCTACGCTTCGCTTACGGGCTCGGCTGATCACGCGATGACAGATTATTTTATTTATGTAAAAAGGTACTATCCTATAGAATATCTCTGTTAGACATTCTTGATCTTTTATTTTTCAAATTCAATAACAATGTTTGTCTCTTAATATATAAGCTCGTAGTTTGTTTTTGACAACCCTTGCACATTTCCGGCTGATAGCGTATGTACCTACTCGGGCGGCGGTGTCGTCCGACATCAAAGGCGATTCTCAACTGTATGATTGTAAAACTGTGTACTAATATAGCTACTTTGACTAGCGCGACGCTTGAAATCGGTTCTTTTAGTTTTTTTAACGATCTAAAATTATTAATATATGCTTTTATTAAGTGAATTAACTTCTAAAATATCTCTTTTACACGGTGGTAAGAGATACTGATATGTAATGCACAGAATAAATAATAATTTGTAGTTTAGATTTGTAAAACGTATCGTCTATTTAGTTGAAGTGTTATAATACTAGACCAGTGTTTCCCAATAAGTGGTATGTGTAGATATTACCCTCAGGGTACGTAAAGTAACTTGAGGGATTACGTACAGTAATCTCTTGACCATTTTCTAGCCAAACTGAATGCTATCTTGCGCCTCTTGCGGTTTTGCGGTGATGACGACGCAACGTGCTAACTTCTACGAGCATTATGTTTCTTAAGTGTTACACACTTTATATTTTTGTACATTTTTTTTGTACACACAATCCAAAATTACATCGTACTGTCGGGGTTCGAACCCTACGAGTAAGTTAAATTTTATAGAAACTGGTGTGTGCTGGCCTGCAGACCACTGGCGTACATTTTGTAGCATGAGGGGTACGCGAGATGAAATAGTTATTTAGGGGTGCGCAAGCAAAACCTATTGGGAACCACTGTTCTGAACAAAACATTACTAAGCATTTTTAATTGTTTCTGAGACGAAGCACTGGATGACGTCAATGCACTAGACAGTGTCTTGTAGATGAACTTTGAGATCATTTATTCTCTTTTCTTTTAAGATCTATCATTATTTTTTTCTTATCCTTGCTACATCAACACAATACCAGAAGTCTATGAACTGACTAAGATTATTTATTAACATCAAGATTACAATTTCTACGTCTGTTTGTTAAATTACTAGTCGCGAAAAAATTGCCGCTACGTTCTATCTGACATTTAATAGACCTATTCTTTCCAAGAGAGCTATTTGTTTAATCACTATTGAGATATATGTAATAGCCGTGTTATGGCCAATTATTTTGCACGGAAGTGTATAATTACAGGGTGAATACACTCCAGTACAAAAATAGTGTATTCATTCTGTTTTGATGTAGTTATTGTTGTGAACAACTTGTGTGAATAGAAAGGTTTGTTCACAAAATATTTTTACAAGACTATTTTTTTTAAGTTTTTTGAAATGTATGCTTTTGGTGAAATTAATTAATTCAGGTCATTAAGCATACCTTTCAACTTTATATTGTTAGGGTTCCGTACCCAAAGGGTAAAACGGGACCCTATTACTAAGACTCCGCTGTCCGTCTGTCTGTCTGTCTGTCTGTCTGTCTGTCTGTCTGTCTGTCTGTCTGTCTGTCTGTCTGTCTGTCTGTCTGTCTGTCTGTCTGTCTGTCCGTCTGTCACCAGGCTATAGCTCATTAACCTATTTAAGTGTGACGTTCGACGTCTAGATGAAAGCTGAATGGCTCAATACCTTTGTTTTTTTTTTTGTAAAGTCAAAGCGTTATTTTTCTGTTATATCTATATTTTTTGTTGAATATGATCTATTTAATGTTATTTGACGTGTGTAAGTGCTAATTTTTAATTTGCCCATATACTGAATAAATGCTTTGACTTTGACTTTGACTTAACCGTGATAGTTAGACAGTTGAAATTTTCACAGATGGTGTATTTCTGTTGCCTCTAGAACAACAAATACTAAAAGCAAAATAAAGTTAAAAATTAAAGGGGGTCCCCATACAAAAAACGTGTTTTTAAGCGCCATCAATCTAAATAGTTTCGGCAAAATGACATAGATGGCGCTAGTAAACGAGCCCCGTCTTTCTAGATCGCGACCAAACAAAATACTCTTGGTAATATCAATTAATCAAGTATATGAGTTTGAAACTCTGTTATGTTCGTATTGTACGGAACCCTCCCTAAGTGTGCGATAAGAGACGCGATGCTGACTCGCACTTGGCCAGTTTTATTTTTCTTATCGATCACACCACAAAAAGTTTAGTAACCATAATCTATGATGATAAAGTTTAACAATTTGTTTTGGTCAACGAAATATTTTACGTCATTATAGATTTGCACTTGGATGTTTTAATATTTAGTTAATTTAAAACTATATTATTATATTATATAATTAATTTATAACTATATATACAATATAAACTATTCCTTATACTATAATACAGACTATATAAAATCTACAAATAAAAAACTGAATTAAGGTCGCTGTCCGCTGGTAGGGTACCCAAAAAGCTGGCGACATTACCTCTTTGAATGGCAAAATTCGTTGGCCGAGGTACGCGCCAGCTATATATTTAGTTTGTACTACTTATGGTATTTAGGTAGGTACTTCGCTCTTGCAGCCGTTAAATCAAGCGTTTATTGTAGTGTCTCGTCAGACTGTTTTTGTCAAATTTAGCAAAGCTAGATCCAAGCTAATTTAAATGTATTCCAACGTAACAGTTGTTTCATTTATTCTAGTCTCCTCCCTGGTGCCACTCTACGAGGATGATATTTTTACGATTAAATTAATTTTTTATTTCAATGTTTAACCGACTTCACAAAAAAGGGGGAGCTTCTTAATTCGAGTGTTTTAAAAAAATGTTTTTTTTCCTCAGAACTCCGTCAAATCTTATCCGATTTAAAAAATCTTTTTTGTTTAAGAGATTATGCCTCTCGTTTTGCCCCATTAAAATTTTATCGAGATCTTATAATCATCTCCGGAGATATGGAGATAAACAATTAAACAAATTTGTATACCTTGATGACATGATTATGGATAGTGGCTATTTTGACTATAGCGGTATGTGTAGTCGGTTTTTTTCGTTTTGAACGATCATAAATTATATTCCAAAAGCAAGGAACAGGTGTGTACATTTTGAGCTTAGAAGTAAACCAAAGTGTATGTATTGATTCACACACTAGGACAATCCTTTGTTGTGTGAAACAGTGTACTGTGTATTCCTACGAGTACAGTTATAATATTACATTTAGAGAAAACGATAACTAAATCCAAAATCAGAAAAAAAAGTCATGCAGTAGGAATTGGTAAAATTAAAAGCAAACATAACATAATTTCAGAACAGTTATGATCGTTCTTGACCTAATAAACAGTTTTAAAGTTGCAAACTAATTTATACAGTAAATCCATGCTTTATTACATCCCTTAATTTTAGTTTAGTTTAGTTTTAATTTTTTTAATATTTTCGTGAACGAATTAATGAATAATACTGTGAAAAAGTGAATTAAACAGTAATTAATGAAAAGTGCTTTTTTTTATGCTGCATTATCAATTGGGATAAAAATGCCGTCAGTTTAAAAAAAAAATACATGTCACTTTCATTCGTGGTAGGTAGTTAATCTAAGAGTGTACTTATAATATAAAGTGTACTCTAATATACATATTCATGCATTAATGCACTCACACACACAGACACACACATACACATACATAATAGGTACTTACTATTATAACCTTGGGTCAATGTATTTTAATTTAAACCATATTGTGTAAACTTTTTACTTATCCTTTATAATACCTTATAGTTAAGATTTTCATAAGATTTGAAAGTGTTCGTTTTAGATAACTGTGTTCCACAACACAGGTTTATACCTAGTGTGGAACCCTGGGTTTATTTATGTTTAACTTTTTCTTTGACAATAAACTTATACTATACTTATACTTATAGTAGCAGTAGCAGTGTAAAACTAGTTCTTAAGGACAAAATCACTAAAGAGCTTTAGTTTCAAACTTTTTTTATTAAGTCCAGACCAGACTTGCTTTGGCTTGTGTTCTGATATTAAATACTTTGAAGTCTTTAATTACTTTTGTTACGGTAAGCAATCAGTTTTCTTCTTGCTTTATTATATTCGCTCCTAAGGCAAGTTAAGAGCTTATTTTGTTGGGGATAAGAGCAAGTTTTTCTTTGTAACGATGCCAATAAACTACTAAGAAAATTAATCTACTTGATAAATTTTCTTCTTAGTACGAATAGCAAATTAAATGTTATCTTGAGTCAATAACAAATTTATTGTTCAATTTTATTTTATTTTTGTTTTAATTTTTTTTTTAAATTTATGTGGAAAAAGTAGTATGTGCCTACCCCAACGGGAAAAAGGCGTGATTGTATCTATGTATTTATCTTTTGGTTCAGACTGTGAGATCTATAATAATTTTATTGTTATTATTAAAAGATCTTGTACTTAATATTAAACTTGACTGCGTACACCGGCCCTAATGAGACCGGCCTTGAACGGAGTTTGTCTCTTTTGTTTGGTACGGACAACTTACATGTATACTATACATATAGTATAGAACATAATGTAGCACTAGCAAGCTGTTAGACAAGGACACACTCCCACCCGGGTGCCTTTCGTTTAGGCCGTTTTATTCTACAAAGCAATTACAACCTTATTGTTAAAGCCTACGGATTAAATTGATTGTCAAATTCTTCTGCAGTGCACCATCATTTATATTAGATACGTCTATGTTATTATTAGAAGACTCGACTTAGTCTAACCACAGATTATATTGCTCTACCGTCTTATAAATATCGTAACATCCAATTCTTTCTAGCGACACAGAATAATGAATAGTACAAGCTAGCGATAGATCGCTTTAATCACCATAAGTAGGTACTTAAATGTTTTGGTATCGACCTCGTGAATTAATTGTTTTAAATACTTTCACATGCCACCTAAATTGTTAAATTTAAATTTAAAGGTAGCGATTCATGTTTAGGCACTGGTAAAGGTATACAATAAAATAACAAAAATAAAAGAAATCCTGTCTACAACTTCATGTCACAAATCATGGGACTCGTTCCTTCGCTGATTGCGACCGTAGCTAACTTCATAACACCTATAAACCCTTGTAATGAAGCATGGATCACGTGGGTGTCTCCACCTTTTTGCTTTAGGTCTGTGGCACATACGTGGATCGTAGAAAACAGACGATATCCTTTTATTCGGGCAAGGTAAGGTCCTAACGACTTCTCTATATTGAAAGAAATGATATGTGTTAAACACGAATGGGATAAGCTTTCTATTTTTAACCGACTTCAAAAAAAGGAGGAGGTTTCTCAATTCGACAGCATATATGTTTTTTTTTTATGTTTGTTCGCGGATAACTTCGTCGTTTATGAACCGATTTTGATTATTCTTTTTTTGTTAAAAAGGAGATATCCCCAGTGTGGTACGTTGGTAATTTTATCGAGGTCTGATGAGTATCTCCAGAGATATGGAGATAAACACCTCTAAATTGGTACTGAAAATGAATAGCGCGGCATTGAAGTCGGTTCTTTTTTAGTTTTTAAACGATATTATCATGATATAAGATAACAGGACAAGTACGATATCGCTTGATGGTAAGCGATGACGTCTACGTATTACAAATACAGCGGCATGCAAAGTTCTGGATAGCCTGAATTTTGCACGTCACTCACTACACTGCACCTGTTATTTGAAGATATACAGAAGGCTTAAATATTCCAAATCGACAAGTTTTTGATTCAACAGCAAATAATGAAATATATATATAACTATAATTTTTCGCCACAAAAAAACTAACTTTGTTTTACATAGGAGTTATATTTGCGGTCGCTATATCTCAAAAACTCCTGACTGTATCCAGTTCAAACCAATTTTCGTTGAAAGTTTTTATTGAGATCTTCAGCATATATATTTTTGCACACATTTTTAAACGTGCTTTCAAATGATTTACTTTGAGAAAAAATGGTTTTTTGGAACCTCAGTGTCATTTTTAGGGTTCCGAACCCAAAGGGTACCAACGGAACCCTATTACTGAGGCTCCGCTGTCCGTCTGTCTGTCTTTTTTGTCTGTCTGTCTGTCTGTCTGTCTGTCTGTCTGTCCGTCTGTCACCAGGCTGTATCTCATGAACTGTGATAGTTAGACGGTTGAAATTTTCTCAGATGATGTATTTCTGTTGCCGCTATAACAACAAATACTAAAAACAGAACAAAGTTAAAAATTAAAGGGGGTCCCCATACAAAAAACGTGTTTTTACTATAGCGCCATCTATGAACGATGGTAACCAACAAAAAGGTTACTGACCTTTGTGTTAACGTTCACATGGTGGGTGTTAGAAGTTCGTTCGACATTCGTTAGATGGCGTTGTAGTAAATAAGTATGTTTAGTATTGACACGGTATTTATATATATCGATGTTAAAACTATGTAGATACTTAATTTTTCCGGCAAATTTCGTTCAATCGGAACCCTACGTGTGCGAGACCGACTCGCACTTGGCCAGTTTATTTAAAGACCTATCTATAGACACCCACCCGCACGTATAGGTTTGATATTTTTTTTTTGTTTCAATTCCATGTATATGGGGAGCTCCCCCTAATATTTTTTTACATATTTGTATAAGAAACGTAAAGTGGTTCACAGAATACCTACCTACCAAGTTGCAACTGTGTAGTCATAATAGTTTCGGAATAAAGTGGCTGTGACATACGGACGAACAGACAGACAGACAGACATGACGATTCTACAAGGATTCTGTTTTTTGCCATTCGGCTACGGAACCCTAAATAGGCGTGATTTTATGTGTGTATGTAAGTATGAATAACGATAACTGCAAAACTGCCAACTGCAAAACTGGGTCTTCACAATGATTAGAAAATTTTTACATACCAAAAAAATGCACTCGTAGTTTCGTATTCGAGTAAACATACTCGTATATATTCCATCATAGTATTCCATCCATCTTTTTGACGTTCTACGTCAAAGCCTATTTAAAATGTAACACCGTGTAGACAACTAAGCGTGGGCGAGAAAAGAACTTCATTTCTAGCAGTGGCATTAACATTAGCCAAATTTATGTGCTACGATTTTCAATTTATAAGATAACGCGATGGAAAAAAACAATTTGGATTTACAGTCAAAATGTTTTTTATAGAATGTGTAGGTTCAAACTCTGGTATAATTCTGTAATGGCTGTGATTCTTTGGTTGGCGAGGTAAGAGAAAAAATTAGCATATTTTTTTATTATCAGAAATTGAAAATAGCAATCTATAGGTAGGATATTTAGGATTTCTCGTTACACTATTAATTCATTAATTGGATATAACTTATTCTGGTAAATGCATTTATTAGTCATAAGAATAAGAACTAGGTCCAGTAATTCAGTTCGTTTGTCATCATCAAGTAGCTGCAAGTAACCGGAGTTATCAACAAGGATAGTCAATATTTGCAAACATAACCATTTGGATTTCATCTAACTTAAACATACTTCGGCAGTCTTGCTCTGTTTTTTAACCGACTTCAAAAAAGGAAGAGTTTAAATTCTCAATTTGACCGTATATATATGTATATATAATGAATATATATTATTGTTTTTTCGCAGATAACTTCGTCGTTTATGAGCCGATTTTCATTGTTCTTTTTTTGTTGGAAAGGAGATATTCCAAGTGTGGTACCATGGTAATTTCATCGAGGTCTGATAAGTAACTCCAGAGTATCTCCAGATATGGAGATAAACACCTCAAAATTGGTACTGAAAATTAAACGATCTTATAATTTCCTTATAGGTATAATATGTATTTTTATTTTATAAAAGTACATATTATTAATTGTAAATACATTAAATATAAATACATATTGCAATTATTTACAAATATTTTTTTATATTTTTACCGTAGTTTACCTTGAAAGAAATATATTCATTGTTCTTTGTCCCACACAAAAATTAAAGCACTTGGCTTTATAGTTGGGAGGAAAAATTAAATAAATTGCAACATTTCGTGGACTAAATCGAAAACAAGTAAAACTCAATTTTCTCGAAAACTTTAGATTTTCGCGGAACATATATAGGGGGCTCTTTGGGTAGCCCTTGAAGTCCTACATCGATGGTTTTTGTTTGGACCGTATGAAACCCGACACCTGTATATACCTATATCTATGTTCTGCCTGACTTGTACTATTCATTATTCTGCGACCTGACTTGTTGCCAAAAAGTAGCTTTCCACCATCAAGGAGAAAATCTGCCGCCATAACCATACGGTGTTCCGGCAGTGCATAGCCCTTGAGAGTCAGACCTAGCGCGTTCATCATCTTTGACAACATCATCGCTTACCAACAGGCAAGATAGTGGTCAAACGCTAGTCTATAAGATATTTAAGTAACTATCTATGTACCTAGATATTGCCTCTACTTACTTTAAGAAACGGACACACCGCAGCGTGAGGTCTACAGCAATCCTTTGAGCCATGTAGATGGAAATTCTGAGTAGGTATTTCATAGTTTATTGCGAACAAAAACCCTTCGAATTGAAATCTCAATAGAATATTAATATGCTGTATCCCTTGTATAGAAAATGCCTGTCATAGGCAGTTATAATATTTATATTTTACATGTTTAATTTACATAAATTTTGGCGTAGATTGGGTTTTGTAAATGGCATAATAAATTGAAATTAGTGAAAATAAAAGGCAGGCAGGTAATCTTTTAAATTAGTTTTGTGTTTTTCTGTGTGGGTTTTGAGTTATACAGTTTACAAGAACATTTTATGGGTTGAAAAACTAGGTGTTTATTCAGTGTTCGTAAGTCGTATACTAAATTTTTTACTAGGTTTCAGCTGGGCTGGGCAGCATTCGGAAAACTCCGTTGAGTCTTCTCGTCGCCTATATCGCAGTGTCTAAAGACAAAAGTCTTTAACCAGTGCGTCCTACCTGTGATGACATACGGAGCCGAGACGTGGACCCTCATAGTTCAACTGGTCCACCAATGAAGCGAACTATGATCAGAGCTATGCTCGGTATTTCTCTGCGGTATCGAATCCGGAACGAAATAACTCGCCAGAGAACTAAAGTGATCGACATAGCTCAACGGATTAGTAAGCTGAAGTGGCCGTGGGCTGGTCATATCTGCCGCAGGACTGATAACCGTTGGGGTAGACTTGTCCTAGAGTGGAGACCGCGGATCGGCATACATAGTGACTGACGTCTTGTGACCAGGTGGAGTGATGAAATACGCAAAGCGGTGAGCAGTGACTGGAAAAGAAGATCCGAAGATCGGGCTCAGTAGCGCATCTTGAGAGAGGCCTACGTCCAGGAGTGGATTGACACCGGCTAATGATGATATTCGATTTATTCTTAGAAACATTTTGAAGAATGTGCACTATTGCACGAACTGATTCCGCCATCCATCATAATAATCCATCTGACAAAGATATGTTATGCGACATCCCTATAATTATGGTGGATATGCTAACAATATCCCCGATTATCTTGTTCCCCATTCATCAAATAAATGGAATACCTCGTTGGAGTCCCAGAATAATGTCTGAGTTTCCGAATAATAGCCATCTAGAGGTCTTCAATTCTTTCAAATTCCATGGGGTCCAAGAACCAAAACTTTTCTCAAGAAAATTGCTCCACGCCTTGTCGATGCCACCGGTGACAAAAGGGCTGGCTCATTCCAGGCACAAAGAATCTCTTTAGCAATTCAACGCGGGAATGCAGCCAGCGTTCTTGGCACTTTACCACTCGGACATCCCTTAATTTTTAGTTAGTTGAATATACTTAATTTTAATTCTTAAATATTTAATTTTGCAGTTTAATACAAAAAAACTAGAATACAAATATATTCACGAATAAATAAGATAACTTCTACCACCTATTTTTAATTGCAAATACAGAAAGTGCTTTGATTCAATGTTGTTTTATTTCGAGCACGAGCACTAGCTTCCTAATTGTTAGTACAATTTCAATATTGTACAAAAAAAAATCAGTTTGCACTATTTATGACTTCATACACGGCAACAAAATCATTCAATTATTTTCAACTTTCGACCCGCACCCTAGGCTATTCTGTAAGCTATCTCGACAGCGGAATCCGCGGTGAAATTTGAATTTCGTGATAAAAATTCAACCGTATTTCGATCGTGATACGGTTGAATTTCGTAGTACGAAATTCGAATCTCACCGCGGATTCCGCTGTCGAGATAGCTTACAGAATAGCCTAGCTTGTCACCGTTCCACTATTATTCCACATCCTCTGACTCCATTTTCAAAATCAACGTTCCGTAACACCTCGTAAACAATTACAAGTTTCTTGGACCGCGAATCAACAAATCAGAATAGACCCATTGAACTCTTTGAATTGTTGTCCATTTCGAGGAAATTTGTACTTGATGTTTTATTAGGGGAGGTCTGAATACATTGGTTGGGTTAGAGCCATAGTAACGGCTCAAATCAAAGTAATTGTGATGAGTAACTGTTTACTTGCTACCTTCTTGCTACTCTATTATTCGATTGAGGAAAGGTTATGTTTGCTTGTCAATCTGAGGAGATTTACTTCAAACGATGAACATTGTTTGAGTCGAGATTTTAGCTGTATGAAATTTGGAATATACATAATCTTTACGTATACGTTTATACCTACAACTTGTAGATAGGTATACCACGGTACCTAACGGTAAGTACCTACTGTTTTTAAATGTATTTGCATTGTGGTAGGACACTATATAGTGTCCGCCTGGCCATCTACCACCCTCAAGTTTATAAATCTGTCACCAACATCTAATGTGTTCCGGCAGCTATCCTTGAGAGCCAGTGCCCATTCTAGGCCTAGCGTGCTAACCATCCTCGACCGCATCATGACTTACCAACAGGTGAGATTGTGGTCAAATGCTATCCGATAAGATATATTTTAAAAAAGCATAGTTGTCTATGAGAATATTTACAAATGGAAGTATCATCATTACCATCATAATATCAGCCCACGTCAATTTAATGCTGGACATAGGCCTCTCCTAATGCACGCTTCCTGGACGAGTGGACTACCACTTACATTTCCAGGAAACATTATCCTATCTATCTTTGAATGTATTGTTTTTGCAATAGAAAGCCAAGTATAGTGGCAGTAGACTGGCGACATCTGTTGTAGAACTAAAACGGTGTTTTGAAGAGGAGTCTGAGTTGGACAACTCGCACTTGACTCGTTTTATTTGTAGTAGAAATGCTGCTATTCTGAATGTATAGGTGCCACATTTTTCACAGTTATTCGATACAGAAATGTTGTTCAGTTTGAAAGAAAAAGTTTTCCGTAAAATAAAAGAGCGAGTAAGCAACACCATGTTTAAATAAACTGGCCAAGTGCAAGTCAGTCTCGCACTCGTAGGGTTCCGTAACACAGTAGAGTATTTTATAACTATAATTTTTCGCCAGCAAAAAAATAACTTTGTTTTTCATAGTGTTTGTATGAAAAACAAAGTTATGTTTGGTGTTGCTATATCTCTAAAACTGCTATATCTCGTTCAAACCAATTTTTGTTGAAAGTTTTTAATGAGATCTACAGCATTAATTTTTTTTAGATATTTCACTCTCTTACTTTAAAAGCTAGATGGGAGGGGAGCGGGTGTCTGGGGGGGACACACATTTTACCACTTTAGAAGTGTCTATCTTTCAAATGATTTGAGAATTTGACTTTGAGAAAAAATGGTTTTAGGAACCTCATTGTTATTTTTTTTTTAGTTTCAGTTCCACGCATGGGAAGCCCCTCCCTTCATTTTTTTTAAATTTTTATTTTTGTATATTAATCGTGTAGCGGTTCACAGAATACACCTACCTACCAAGTTTCAACTGTGTAGTCTTAATAGTTTCGGAATAAAATGGCTGTGACATACGGATGGACTGACGGACAGACAGACATGACAAATCTATAAGGGTTCCGTTTTTTCCATTCGGCTAGGGAACCAAAAAACGGATGCAAAGCGAAATTCGCAAAAGGTTAAAGGGAAGGCAAATACACGTTGATTCTCGCGACTCTTGACAATTTCTGTTTTAACAGCGCAGTACAAATACTTAACAGTCAGTGTATTTTAGTACCAACGTTAAAAATACAATTTGCATATGTACCGGGGGACCTTTTTGGTTTCCAAAGGATCGGATTACTGCAGAACGAATGGGCACTTCTGAAGACGTACTTACTAACTTTAAATATACCTTCCTTAGTAACATGTTACAATTTGTAAATACAATTTAGCGCAAGTGGGAGAATGGACGGCTTTGATGCCAGAGGTACCGAGTTCAATCCCCACCGTGCATCAATGGATTTTTCGATTGAAAAATTTATGTGCGCTTTTTACAGTGGCCCTCCGGTGAAGGATAAACCTCGTTAAGAAACCATCAATCCCTGCATGGTGGTAGGACACTATCTAGTGTCTGCCTGACCAGCTACCACCCTCATGTTGGAAAATCTGTCGCCAAAACATCTAATGTTTTCCGGCAGCTATACTTGCGAGCCAGTTCCCATTCTCGGCTTAGCGTGCTTACCATCTTCGACCGCATCATCACTTACCAACAGGTGAGATAGTAGTCAAACGCTAGCCTATAAGATATAAAAATAAAAAAAATTAAGTTAAGGGTGTGGAATATCACTTTGAGAACCCCGTTTGCGGAAAGGGTAAATGGCTTGACTTCTAAGCGAGAGGTCGCCAGTTTAAATCCAAGCTCGGGTGTTTGTCACAAGTACAGTATTCGATGCCAAAAAAAAAAAGCTTGCCACCATCAAGAAGAAAGTCTGCCACCATAACCTTACGATGTTCCGGCAGCACAGAGTACTTGACAGTCAGAGTATTCTAGGCCTAGCGTGTTCACCATCTTCGACCACCATTCACCATCGCTTACCGTCACACAAGATAGTGGTCAAACGCTAGCTTATCTATCTGTATTTGTAAAATCCAAAGTCCTGACTGACTGACATATATATCAACGCACAGCCCAAACCGCTGGTCCTAGACACATGAAATTTGGAGAGTGTATTCTTTGTGCAGTGTAGGCATTCACTAAGAAAGGGTTATTAAATTAAGATATACTTATACTATTCATTCTGTGGATATACATAAAAATTAACCAACCAGGGATGAAGGGTATGATTAAGAACTAAGCTGTACTTACATAACATTTCGTGTTTAATAATAAGGTCTTCATTAAATTACTAACGGAAGCCGATAAAAAGCTCTTCCGAAAAGTATCAGTTTAATCGACGAAATTGCGAATTCCCTCTCATTCTTCTATATGTGTTGTGAAAGGGATAGAGAATGGAATGTCAGCTGGTTATCGATATGGACTTGTTTTATCGTCGGTCTTATATTGCAGATATCTGATACGAGCCGGGGCGGGAAGTGCTAAAGAATGGTGTGGAAACTTTTAAGTTGTTTTACTTTCGATCGGGAAATTATTTTTATTATAATTAAAGATAGTTTTCCTAGGTGGTATGAGCATGATATAGATGTTCCGCCTGACTTGCTAGCAAAAGTAGCTCATCGCCTTCAAGGGGAAAATCTGCCGCTATAATCTTACGGTGTTCGGGCAGCACAAAGCCCTTGCGAGTCAGACCTAAAGATAGAGCAAAAATCGCCGAAAAAAACACGTTTCTTCTTGGGGAACTCCTTTTAATTTTTAACTTCATTCTATTTTTAGTATTTTTTTTATAGCGGCCACAGTAAGTAAAAGTAATACATTAGCACATTACTGGCCCAAATTAGTCCTACCATTGTCCTACCATTTGCCATTATGGAGTTCCAGTCCCTGTAGGCCCGGTTCCATCATTCATTCAGCTCGATGGTGCCATTGCATTGTCACCAAAGATACCCAAGTATACCCAATTTGAGTCCAATCGATTGTCCAGAAATAGTTCTAATTTAACTTCCAAGCTTTGACCCACACAAACTTACATACACACTTTCAGGAAAAGTTAAATAAACGCATATACAAAGGTGGTTGGTGTTACCGCCAAAGGCAGACTATCGGAGGTTCTACCCCAAAAATCAATCTATATTTTAGTCTTATTTTAGTCTTATTTTAGTCTTATTTTAGTCTTATTTTAGTCTTATTTTAGTCTTATTTTAGTCTTATTTTAGTCTTATTTTAGTCTTATTTTAGTCTTATTTTAGTCTTATTTTAGTCTCATTTTAGTCTCATTTTAGTCTCATTTTAGTCTCATTTTAGTCTCATTTTAGTCTCATTTTAGTATTATTTTAGTCTTATTTTAGTCGTATTTTAGTCTTATTTTAGTCTTATTTTAGTCTTATTTTAGTCTTATTTTAGTCTCATTTTAGTCTTATTTTAGTCTTATTTTAGTCTTATTTTATTTTAGTCTTTATTCTTTGTGATAGGGCTTTAGGATACATATTTAAACGATATATATAGATCGTTTGAAAAAACTGAAAGAACCGACTTCGAATGCCGCGCTAGTAATTTTCAATGCCAAGTTTAAGGTGTTTATCTCCATATCTTTGAAGATACTGAACATGAATTTAAATGGGACTACTAGGGAAGTAATTCTAAACAAAAAAGAAATATTTCTAAATTGTCTCAGACGTTTTTGAGTACATACATTAAAAAGAAAGATTCCGACGAATGGAGGAACTTCCTCCAGTTTTTTTGGAGTCGGTAAATAATATATTCTTAAATAATTGAATCCAAAAATGTGCATATATCCAAAATATCCAAATCCAAAATCCAAAAATATACATACATCATTAATATTTTAAAAACTAAAACAACCGACTTCCATGCCGCACGAGTCAGTTTCAGTAGCAAGTTTGAGACATTTATCGTCATATCTCTGGAGATACTTATCAGATCTCGATGAAATTACAATGGAACCACCTCGGAAACAAACCCTACCGATAAAATAAATAATCATTCAAATCAGTTCACAATTGACGGAGTAATCACGTAACATATACACAAAAAAAAAACATACAGACGAATTTAGAACCTCCTTCTTTTTGGGAAGTCGGTTGAAAATACTTTATTGTGTGTTTCACAATAAAGCATTTTGTATTTGTATTTGTAATAAAGCAGACTCTCCACAGCCCTCCAACAAACGAAGACAAGGGCCCTCTGTATCTAATTACCGACGAAGTAAATAAATCAAAGGGAAGAGACGACCTTCGAGGCCACTGACTCATCAGGTCGTTGGTATGGCACTGTTGTTTTATTTTTTAGAGCTTGTTTGTACCTAAATCGCTGCATGTGTGTAATCTGCTAGCATTTTTTGGGTTCTGTCTGGAATGTAGTCCTGATAAGGAGCCCTTATAGTTTCGTCATGTCCGTCTATCTGTCTGACTGTCTGTACGAGGTTTTGCTAAGACACCGAAAGTACTAGAAAGCTGTAATTTTGTAGAATTTTGTATATCAATTACGCCGCCGACGAAATGGTAAAATATAATTTTGAAAAATATTTTTTAGGGTAGATTGATAGATAAACACTTTATAACACCATACAAATTAAAATCCTACATGTGAAGTGGGGATGATTTTTTTTTCGTCGTCTACCCCATCATGTGGGGTATCGTTGAATAGCTCTTTTAAAATGACTTAGGGGTTGCTAATACTATTTTTCGATTTCATGCTCCATTTAGGAAATTAAAACATTTAAGTGCACGTTTTTGTTTCAGTGAGGCGTCCCCTCCCCCTCTAAAAGCTAAACTGCTAACTAGAAAAATCTGGAAAAATTCATGACGATAATGCATATTATGAACTTCAACGGAAAATTATAGCGGTTTAGATAACTTGATTAGTTTAGCAGTAATAGTCGTTGAACTTGGGTAAGGATAATTTTAATAATATTTATATAATACTACTACGGAACCCTACAATGCGCGTGGCCCGACACTCACTTGGCTGGTTTTTATTTATACTATACTAGCGACCCTCTCCGGCGTCACACGGTTAGACCAAATAATAGATAGATAGATAGATAGATATACACTTTATTGAAACACCACTTACGAAACAGAAAAATACTTAGGAACTAGATAAATAAAACTAATAGGCTCAATGGGCGGTCTTATCGCTTAAAGCGATCTCTTCCAGATAACAATGTACGGAAAGGATATCAATTATATGGAAGGCGGTGGCTTATAAAAATGCTTGAAATGATAAATTAATGGACTTACTAATACTAATAACTATATGAAATATATATAAGAAAATATATATAAAATAATATAAAGTAATATAAAATATATATAATAAAATATATATGAAATAACAAGCATGATTTACTTATATAATTTCCTATATATAAATAATATTAAAATATACATATACCTACTTACACATATATACATACAATTCTGTGCCTCCTGTGTAAAATGATATAACTGCAAAATCACCACTTTTCAGGAGAGCAAAAACAAACATTGAAAAATCATTATTCATGTTTGGTTACACTTATCTGGAAAATAATAATGAATATATAATATACCTATGCCTACATTTTTTACATCAGCTTGTTGCGTCGAGTATGAATATCATCTTCAACAATCATCGTCATATTTGAACCAATTTAACAAAACCTTAACAAATTATACACATAAGCCTTCCTCGTGAATCACTATCACTATCTATTAGTGAAAACCGTATGCAAATCCGTTCAGTTGTTTTTGAGTTTATCGCGAACAGACGGCCAGACAGACGCGGCGGGGGACTTTGTTTTATAATGTGTACTATGTGTAGTCATCGATGTGGGTATGTGTGTAGTGATAGGTAAGCGCTTGACCTCACCTGAGGGCCTAGTGCGAGTTTCTTTAGATTTATTTACTTGCTCGATAATGTTTACGTAAACTCAGATTTGTATGAAAATTACAATGTTGCCTATTATGCACACTAGATGGCGCTTTTTTATTCCATTCAAATCTGCGGTTACGTAAACGTGATCGAATGAGTAAACCAATTTAAAAAACTCGCACTAGGCACTCTGATGTGAAGTGAAGATGCGTTCGACGATGTAGCACGTTTACCTAGAGGATACCTGTTCGCGATTTGAAGACCCTTGGGTTGTATATGACATTTCCTTATATCATTTATCTTTCTTAGGAACCCATTTTTCTTTTCTGACCACTTTTTCTCAGGAACGCGTAGAGATATTTTTAAACTTAAATCAAATAATCGGGTTTACTTTAGTCTCTTTTGGCTGTGAAAAAATCAAACTTGCAAATCAACGCGATCAGAAGATATGACCGTTTATGTCGCATATTTTCGCATGTATTCGGGTAAATCCGAAAATCGGGGAATTCTAATAATTAAAGTTTTCCAATCGATACGGCAATATTTCATGCTTTGGCTGTTGCACCTAGCGGCCATTTTAATACGCATCCGCCCGCAAGTCACCTCAGGCTGCTAGGAGCGACCGCGCGTCATCAACTGTCATTTTTCTAAGCAACGGCGATTTCGCGGGTTTTTTGGTGTTATTGGATTTGGCCGAACATCCATAATTACAAAACCTGTTAAGATATTAAACTTTTATTTTCTTTATTCCCTAGATAAACGTTTTTTTGCAATTCTGTGTAGGCTTAGAACTATCTAGCTCAAGATTTTTTGCACTTTCAGATTTAGCCAAATAGGGCAATTCCGAATTTGTCAATGCCTTCTAAGAGTTTGAGTACCGTAGGCTACGTGTCGGGTAATTCCGAAATGAAAGTAGCACTCATGTAATGTTTGGCCCTTTCAGTGGCCAAACCGCTACATACATTTCGTGAAGGTAAACCTGAACGAAAAAGCAACACGTACTTTAAGGCATAACTACTTAAAACCCACTTTTGAGTGTCATTCAGAATTACCCGAACATAATTCGGAATTGCACTCTGACAAAAAAAAAATAACAATGTTTTCAAACATTTCTAATTATTAATTACAATGATATATTTATACAAATCTTAGCAATAGCACTTGGGCATATATTCACGCAGACGGAGTGATATAAGCTGGTGACATGAAGTCTATCAATTTTGACATATTGGTGATAATAGAAAGACCCTGTAAACTCATCAAAAATTCATTCGTAAATACCCGAATGCACCCTAATATATTATCTCATTTATATTTCTTAGTACTAAGAAAGATTAATTTAAGCTGACTAAATACAGTAACCACTAATCCCATGTAGCTATAATTTTTTTTATTAATCAATAAGAACCAATGGAAATACCATAAAAAGGTCAAAGAGATCTAATCGCACGACTACACATTTGTCACTCTCAATAACCGTTTAAAAAATTACGTAATATTAAAAACAAAACGACCCACCACGACTTCCAATACAAGTTGTATAAGTCATTTAATTATACGCTTTAATAGACACATTTAATAATATCTAATTTGATAGAGACAAATCGAAAAGTTAATCAAAACGATTGTATGTTGGTACGGGATATTAATTTTATATTTGCATATTTTCGATTGGTGTTATTTGAGTGAATAATTTATGGAACTTTCGCGATTTTGACTTGTTGTTTATGTGAACATTGTAGTTTTGCGAAAGAGTCATTTTTCCTCTAGGTGATTTTGGTAGGGGTTACGTAGTAACTATTATATAATCTGTGGCAGGGGTAACAGAAGCACTTGATCCTAAAGATGATTAATATCTACATATATCTATATCTGTACTATCTAATAGATACTTCTATACCAATATAGAGGAAACATTTAATAACGAGTTCAAATCTTAAGATATTTGACGACAAAGCAAGTGCATCAGGTTCCAACTTCGCGAAGAATATCGTTTGCGCGATGCAGGATCTCATACATAACAAGCAATATTTACAAGGAGAGCTATTCAACCTACTCTAGCGCCATCTAGATGTTTTTATCTAAACTTATATTATAAAGAGGAAAGTTTAGATTTTTGTTTGTATCGATTTAACTCAAAAACTACTGGATTGATATTAAACATTATTTCACTAATAGAAAGCTACATTACCAGCAAGTAACATAGGCTATATTTTATCCCCGTATTCTCAGGGGTACGGGAACTACGCGGGTGAAACCGCGAGGCACTGCTAGTATCGTATATGTTCTATTTATTATAGAATGATCGTCTCTCTTTGTTTATCTTTTACTGCACCGCTAACAATTTCTCCGGACCTCCAGGATGACTGGTAGAAAATGCTTTTTTAGGATTTAAGTCCTCCGTGTACAAGTTTTGTATGCAAAAGTATAAATAAATAAATGATGGAAATTGACGATTTTTTTTCTGAGCACGCATATACTTGACATTAAGTGGCGGTGCGGTCTTCCACTATTCATTATTCTGTGGTGCGGTCGAAGGTGGCATCGTTCTAACCTAGAAGTGGAAGGTCTACTATCCTCCACTATTAGATTAAGACTAGGCACTTAACGGATAGGTCTAACCAATCTACATAGTTTTTTTTGCTATAAACTCTGTATAGATTTTTTATATCTCATAGGCTAGCGTTTGACCACTATCTCGCCTGGTGGTGAGAGATGATGTTTTCGAAGATGGTGACACGCCTAGGCCTATAGAATACTCTGACTCTCAAGGGCTGTGTGCTGCCGGAACTTGCGGCCTTGATGGCAATAAGCTACTTTTTGGTAGCAAGTCAGGTGGAACATCGATATGATATGAATAATAATAATATATGTGACAGGGGCGGCTTTTTGGTGAGCCGACGGTGACATCATGTACCCCTATCCCGTGAGGGCTAAATGAGACTCTCTGACCCCCGGCTTGCCTTGACCGTCCGGCCGGTGGTGGGAATCGCAAGAGCTAAGACCTAAGCTCCAGGGTGGAAGTGTTAAAGGCATAAAGCCGCTAGTAGCGTTTAGTGAAAGTGCAGCACACCTCTCAACAGCCATAGCTTTCAGCCATCAGATGTTTTTCGATATTATAAATTTTATCACAATATATATGTTTTGTTCACCAATTGATACAATTTCAAAATGATTGTGCAAAGGGCCTATCTCGTCGTCATATCATCTCATAATCCAATAAAGAAACCGAGAAGGCATGAACAATGTCACTTTCAGTAAGTTCTCTCGAAACTATTCAATCGTCGTCAACTTTTATAAAATCTTATCTCTCTCTATCTCTCTCGATCTCTCTATCTCTATCTAGAATAATAATAAGTAAGTAACAAACAAAACGATGTTATCTCAGTTACAGAGGTTAATGCATATAAAATTCACTTGCTGTCTCAGTTACAGAGGTAACTATGGCAATAAAATCGAAAGAACGAATCCCAGATATAGAGGTTTGCTTCATCCCATTATCAGAGGTAATTCAGTGCCAATGTGTTGGGACCTCAGCATGAGTTCCAGTTATGGAGGTTTCTCACTTATCCAGGTCCCACTTAACCAAGTTTAACTGTATATAATTTTGGTGTTTTCGTTTTTTGTGCTTTTAATATATGGATCAAACAGAAATCTACATATATATTTATCGCCAAAAGGTCTTGTAGAACCCTATTACGCTTATCGGTAAGTAATTTTGCAAAAATATCCTACCCTCATTATGGTCTATGGATCGTATCTTGTCCTATGAAGTGAAAATAATATATTAGAATCTATTACTACTATTGCGTTAGCAGAGGGGGCCTAATGTATTGGAAAATAACTTTATGGGAACACTATCAGATTTGTCGTGGGAATATTTGGTTTATTTTTATTGGATTAAGTGGGTACTTACATCTGTGAAAGGTAAATTTCACAAAAAAAGAGGAGGTTTTCAATTCGCCTATTTATTATGAAACGATTTTTAAAAAAACAATTTTTCGAAAAAGTATGTTTTTACTTGGTCCAAATGTAATTTTATCGAGATCTAATAAGTATCTCCAGAGATATGACGATAAACGTCTCATACTTGCGACTGAAACTGACTCACGGCATTGATTTTTTTTGTAATTATTTTTTTTAGAGGCGGGTAGGCACTTATCTGTCTTAGCTGATTACACGGAAGATTATGCCTGCGAAATTATTGAATATTTGTACATTTTCGGTGGAAGATGAGTAGAGACGTAGATTCCACCCAATCGTCGCCCTTTGCCGCTTACCAGTGATCTCGTGTTTATATAGATTTTTTATTGATTCTTCTAAGATAGGTCTTACTGAGGTAGGAAGTTTGTTATGCAATCTTGCAAGGTTGCTTTAAACGTAGCGTAGGACGTCCTGTGACTAGGTGGAGCGATGACATACGAAAAGCGGTGGGCAGTGACTGGAAGAGAAGAGCCGAAGGTCGGGCTCAGTGGCGCATCTTGGGAGAGGCCTACGTCCAGCAGTGGACTGACACAGGCTGATGATGATAATGAAGGTTGCTTTTACTCTAAAATATAAGTTGCAGGGGTATAATAGCCAAGTAAGCGTTATGTCTATGTGTACAAACTGCGTCTATAGTGTGAATTTGTCAGTGATATAAAGAGGTAATAATATCTAAGTGTGATTTCTAAGATGTAATAGCGAATCGACGTATTATACTTTGTCTCCCTCGCCTGTACTTGCCTACAATGAGAATATCTCCACATTTTCACAAAATTGTTTTACGTTTTTGAGTTGCTACCAATAAGTAGCTTATTATAATCAACAAGAAAATCTGCCGTCATAAATGGCGTTCTGGCTACACACGTCCTCTAGTAACTCATTAAGCTCGCGAGTAATCCTAAGTCCCTTATCATGACATAAGAATTTCTAATGTTATCGAACATTATATATATGTCGGATCGGCAGCAATTTTGATACCATCGTCAGACATCATAGGGGCGTTTAGCTAGGGTGATCCAGCAAAGAGAAAATAGCGAGTACACGTTTCACAGCAGACTTATTCTGACATTTCGCAAATAAAATGAATGACAGTTCCTAAGGTAGAGGTACCGTTCTCTAAGAAGGCAGATTGGTAAGTGAATGCCGTCTCCGCGCGCCTCCATCAGCTAGGTTCTGTCGTAGCACGAAGTTAGCCAAGTTCCGACGTCATCACGACGGTGCTGCCACCTCTCGGGAATCGTGCCGCTCATCGTTTTCCTCCCAAACCAATGACCGTCTCCGACATATACAAGTGAATAACGTCACAAATGTTGAAAAAAATGTAAAAAGTAGGTACTAAGGGCTGTGTGCTGCCGGACCTCTTAGGAGTCAGACCATACAGCCTAGCGTGCTAGTTGTAAAGAAATAAGGTTAAGTTTTATTTTCTTTGTTTATTAAACGCTGGTAGTAAACAATAACAAATAAATGTAATCTTGGTAATAACAATAGTTATGAGATACGTACGAAGATTTTATCTTACTTTCAGTGTTTTTTAGACTTTAATCAGTCACTGCTAAGCAAAGTAAGCGCAAAAGTAAATCATAAGCCATTAGACAGACAACAAATTTAATTTCAATTCAATCAATTAAATGTCACTATAACGACTAGCCGGTCATTACATAGAAAGTTGTGGCAGAAATATTGAGCTTTTATAGAGATGAGCCCGTAAAAAGTGACCGGACTCCGGATAAAGGCAGTAACCTTGTACTGCCTTGCTTTTAGAATATATGTGTACCGCAGGTAGTAAGAGCATTATTGTAATCAAAATCAAAATCAAATCAAAAATCAAGATTAATTTATTTCAGGTTCTTTACACCCAATACAACACAATTTAAAACACAATTCAATTAATTTTCAATTTATGTACGCTTATAAATGTTTCGCCTTCCTTGCTAGCAAAATTGTAGATTACTGCCATCAAAGAGAAAATTTTTCGCCAAAATCTAACGGGTTTCCAGCAGTATTCTACGCCTAGCCTTTTCACCATTTTCGACCACATCATCGCTTACCATTAAGTAAGATAGTGGTCAAACGCAAAACTATCAGACATTTAAAAAAAATATTTGACAGTTTTAGTGATTCAAAGTAGTAAATAAAAGGAAAACGTATGTGTGCTGGAATTACCAATACCTATGTATGGTTAAGAAATATCTGTAAATTACTAAAACTACTAAAAAAAAAAACTAAACTACTTGTAAATTGTGATTGTCAGTAAAGATTAGTTTAACCTAGTTATTTAAATAGTGCTGATTCAATACTAACATAGTTATTTAGGTTACGGTACGTCGGTACGATGAAATTTTGGATTATGTTTAACAATTTACAAAAATATTAAGAGTGTAACACTTCAAAGAAACATAATATTAGTTATTTAATATGACAATATATATATATGTACAGTAACATCAACGCGCATTAAAAGTTTACTGCGAATATATACCGTGTAACATATTAAACGCAAGACCTGAAAATAATTTGTGTAGAATCGGCTACTGAATCCGATTTGGTGGTTTAAATTAATATTTAATTTTCACCTAATCAGTTATAGTATATCTGAAATTATTTTTATTTTAAGCTTACGATTACATCGGTTGATTGAATTAGAAAACAGATCCTATTTGATAAAAAATGTAAGACTCATTTCTTCTTGAACTAAATTGTATTATTAGTTTCGAAGTAACTATTACGTAACTGTTGTGCTAGTTTAAATAAAAAGTTTCTTTAGGTTTTTCACGAAATGACAACAATCAAATTATCTAGATCACATAAGCGCTATTACACTGTCATACGATTAATTGACATGTTTTGGCATAAACTCTTATAATATCAATTAAATTCAGCATCGCAATAAATTAGCACAGCTGATGAATAAGTTGTCTGCTATAATCGCGAAACCCCCAATATCCGTGCTAGTGAGAGAACATTTTTTTTATTATGTAGCCGCGAAGTGTGATACGAGAGTGACAGAAAAGTTTTATTTACTACGTGATGTGTTAGTGCGTCCGTACATGTTGTGCTAAGTTGGTATATCTAATATCTTATAAACAAAATGATTACATGTCTCGAAATGAGTTTCCGCTTTTGCTATTAAATATTAGGATTCGATATTCTAATTAGGGTGTCCGAGGTCTTGGGCTTATTATAATAAGCGTTGTATATGTCTGAATAACACATTTTTTTTATGGCAGAATTGGCAGTAAGCGTTTGACACCTATCTAACTTGATGTTAAGTGACAATTAATAATTAATTAATGCTAATTTCTTCTAATCGGACCATAAATACTGATATTTTATTACAGATAACATTTCATAGAGTGTTTTCGGTTGAAAATATAAATAGTAAGAGTAACAACTCAACGAGATAACTTATCAGGTATGACACAGGACAATAGCCGGACAAATCCGGCATTCGGCATAAAAGTCCCTCCTCATATCTTAACACATAGCGAACCAATATTTATGTCCACCCGTTTTTCCCCTATAATTAATTTTATTAATTGATAGTGATTTAATTTACTCAAGTATTAGATAACTAACGAAAGCTACAATTAATGTTAGAGAGATTCATTCGCAATTTATTTGGCATATAAATTATAGGAAAAGGAAATGTAGGTATCCGATAATTAATATTTTTTTGTTTATGCATATGTTATTTTGTTAGTTTTGGCAAGGTACTTTGCTATATACTTAATAAATTGTTTAATGAATGAATGAATGATTTATTTTCCAAAATAAACTAGTTTTTACATTAAGTCATATATATGGACACAAATAATTTAACCATCATTTGGGCATCCTGAAATTCTACACTAGGAAAAATCCTGTGTTGTGGAATTCAGTAAGATTGACACAAAGAAATGTTACAAATACATATACTGTGGGTAAACGTATAAATTACTGCTTTTTAACTGTTTGTGCATAATTGATATACCTAACTTAAACAATAACTTAGAAAAATTCTTACCTACTAATAACACAAATTGTATGTATGTGTGTGTGTGTTTGTGTGTTTACGTGTATGTGTATGTGAGTGTATTGATACCTCAGAAGTAACCATACCACTCTGTGACCGATTTTACAATTAAGATGACACAATCCGATTACTAGTTTTGTAGAACTGCGTACAAACACATGAGTATAGAAAAGGTAACTAGGAGTGTCACTCATGCGTTGCCGACCTGTCAAGATTATTTTAACGCCCGATTTGAAGGACTCATACTTTTAGCATGCTTTTTATTTTTATTTAGGATATTTTAACGCTGGCAGGAGGCACAATGCATATAGAGACTACATGATAAACCTCGGATTACAGTACGCTATAAATCTATGAATAGAATTGCTTAATGACAGAAGGAAAGCAAGGGGTGAGCGACCGATGCGCTTTGCAGTTCGTTGTATGTTGGCCATGAAGTTGGGAATTGGATAGACGGTAATAGATAAGAAAGACGGTTAAAAATAGCAATGGCAGAACGTTAAAATACTTATCAGAGCATAATTTACCACATAAACTAACTACATCGGAAGACTGTGTCATCATAAACTGGGTCGCTAGGTGGTGCTAAATTGTGGTACGTTTCGGTCATGACTTGCTCCATCCGGTGATCATAATAGCCAATTATTACTATTTAACACACACTAGTTGCACTTTGTGGATTTGGCTATGGTCAGCTGTTCAGCGCCTAGAATCACAGTGTACTGCCTCTTTCAGACAAGAACAATTCCAACATTCACCGACTGGATATCTTGTGGTTGAGAGCATGTATGTCAAAAAGAGGTAAAGATGCTCATCGCTCTGAGAAGATAGTAAGCTCTGGAATCTTTGATATTCCTAATTTCTCTTTGCTGTACGGAGCCTAGTAACTAATGTAAATATTTAAATCTTCAGCAACATGTATGATCATTTCATGCACGTTCCTACAGTCAATATCAACGTTTCACGTCACTACCTATCTTAATTAAAATAAGATCGCTTGAAAAACTAAAAGTACCGACTTCAAATGCCAATTAATAAATTTTCAGTACCATGTTTGGGTGTTTATCTCCATATTCCTGGAGATGCTTATCAGATCTCGTTGATATTACTAAGGTACTACACTTGGGATATCTTCCAACCAAAAAAGAATAATCAAAATCGGTTAATAAACGATGAAGTTATCCGCGAACAAACATAAACCAATTAAAAAAAATTACACGAAGGAAATAAAAAAACCTCAAAAAAGAACAGAGAATAAATGCCGCGCTATTGATTTTCAGTACCAATTTTGAGGTGTTTATCTCCATATCTCTGGAGATACTTATCAGACCTCGATAAAATTACCATGGTACCACACTTGGGATATTTCCTTCCCAACAAAAAAAAAGAATAATCAAAATCGGTTCATAAACGACGAAGTTATCCGCGAACAAACATAAAAAAATATATATATACGAATTGAGAAACCTCCTCCTTTTTTTGAAGTCGGTTAAAAAGGAATAACGGTCTAATTTTTAATCCTCTATTGAAAGACCCACAAAAAGCTGAATCCCGCACTCTCCACAACGATGGGCACCCTACAATCTCACCTATTGCCTGCGCGTGCGCACGGGCCGCATTGTATGTTAATCGTCGGGTTCTACACGTTGTCCAGGAAGTGTATGATACGCAACGATCTGTCACTTGAATAACGCATAAGCTCCTGAGGGTTTTATGGGATACACAGGATATAAAGGATATAACTTTGGCGTAAAGGGGATCGGCAAGCGTAGTAAGGAAATTGGCTTGGCTTAAGGAAATAAAGGCTTTAATGTACTTGATAGGCAAACATTTCGTCATAGTCACTAGAACGATGCAGTCTAAAGGTATGGCCACACCGCGGCGTCCTGCGATCTGCGGGCGCGATCTCAGTACTTTTCATTTGTTTTGGATCGCGTTTGGTGTGAACCAGTCGGTACAAATACTACTGCGCTATCTGATCGCCGCCTAGATCGCGCCGTGCCTTAAATGCTAGTCTTGTGTTGGTCTGTAATATGGAAGACGGCAGCTATGAAGGCGCTGGACGACTAACTTTTTTTATATCTTATAGTCTAGCGTTTGACCACTATCTCGCCTGGTGGTACGCGATGATGAGATGGAAGATGGAAAACACGCTAGGCCTAGAATACTCTGACTTTCAAGGGCTATGAGCTGCCGGAGCACCGTAAGGTGGGGGCTCCCCAAACATGGAAATGAAACTAAATTTAATTTTTTCATCACACCTATACGTGCAGGGTATCTATAGATAGGTGTGAAAATGACATTGAGGTTCCTAAAGTGGTAAAATTTGTGTACACAAATTTTACCCCTCTAACTTTTGAAGTAAGAAAGTGAAAAATCTAAAAAAAATATATGCTGTAGATATAGATAAAATCTTTCAACGAAAATTGATTTGAACGAGATAGTCTCAGCACAGCAGTTTTTGAGATAAAGTGACCGCAAATATAATGTTGTTTTTCATACAATCACTATGAAAAACAACTTTAAATTTTTTGGTGGCAAAAAAATATAATTATAAAGTACTCTACTGTGTTACGGAACCCTACGAGTGCGAGACCGACTTGCACTTGGTCAGCTTATTTAAGTGTGATGTAAGAAGTTTAGATGAAATCTGAATGGCTCATTAATTTTGTTTATTTTTTTTTTATAAATTAAAAAAAAATAAACAAAATTAATGAGCAATTGTTTATGTTTTTGTTATATTTAGAATAATAATTATTGATGTGATCTGTTTAATGTTATTTGACGTGTGTGTGTAAGTGCAGATTTTTAATTTGCCCATAGATTGAATAAATGTTTTGACTTTTGAGCCATATACGAAGTGGATTACTTGATAGAGCCACAGTTTTTATGAATGTATAATATCGTTAAAAAAACTAAAAATAACCGACTTCAATGCCGCGCTATTAAAGTGTGAGGTGTTTATCTCCATATCTCTGGAGATACTTATCAGACCTCAATAAAAATACCATGGTACTACACTTGGGATATCACTTTTCCAACAAAAAAAGAGTGTGTGCACTTATGTACACGCGTTAGAAGTTATACTTCTGTGGCGTATGGAAAAAAAACAACTAAAATGCAGTAGTGATTAACGATAAATATTAAAATTAATCAAAAAGATTTTATTTAAATATAAAAGGTTTTATTAACGTAAAAATATGACGTTAAATATGACATATACAACTTGAACATAGTCATGCCCCCTAGAACTAACTTCACGGTGTAGAATTTAGGTGACGGTGTGCGCGCGCATCGTACCACCTAGAACTAACATCACGATGTTAAATTTAGGTGTCGGTGTGCGCGCGCATCGTAAAAATTCACTCTCATCATTTTTCTCTATCGCGCCAAAAGAAGTATGACTTCAAAAATAATAATAAAAATCAGTTTATAAAGGACGGAGTTATCCGCTAACAAACATTAAAAAAAACGATCGAATTGAGAAACCACCACCTTTTTTGAAGTCGGTTAAAAACTGAGATAGAGCGATAACTTCGGAAAGTGGCTGACTAGACTGCAAGATTAGACAACTTCGTATTTGGTAAGTGGTGGGAAGTAAGTAAGTAAGCTAAATTTGATAAATAAAAATACTTACTATTACTGAACAGTGTCCTGATAGATAAATACTCTAGGCATCTGATTAATGGCGACAAATGGATATTGAACTGATTGAATATTGCACCTGGGATGTAAGGGAGCACAAGGATGTAAGGAGCACAGGGATGTAAGGGAGCACACATACCATCTAAGTGCTCCCAGCCAACCTCACCTGCCCGTGGTGCATCCTGCTGACCAACGAACGGGGCTCTGGAGACCGACAAATGGCGGTATAACCATTTCAAATTATGGCGTAGCTAAATACTGCACGCCGGTGACGGGCAGCAGCGTCACCGGTGCGAGAAGCTACGTCCTGCTATCGCCAACACGCCTGCCCAGCGTGGCGATTAGGGCATATCCATCCCATGGGATGAAAGAAGTAGTATGGAAAGTCACAATATGCCGCGGCCCCCAGTTCTCAGCCGCCCTGCTATTCCTGACCACGGCGGCGGTCACGGTAACGGCAGGGCAGAGGGTGCTAAGAATCTCCGGGCTACGGTAGGCCGCCAAAACAAACTGACCTTGACGAGGTGGAGAGCATGTATGAAGACATCTCTAGAGCCTTACATACCACCTCTAAGGCTAACTACAACGTTGTCATGGGAGACTTTAACGCCAAAGTGGGAGTACAGACCTGCAGTGAATCGACAATAGGACCACACGGATTTGGCAGTAGGAATCACAGGGGGTAAATGCTTGTCAACTTTCTCGAGAAAGAGGCTTTTCTTGATGAACTCGTTCTTCAAGAAACAGCCCCAAAGGAAGTGGACGTGGCAAAGCCCCGACACTGTGACTAAAAATGAGATTGACTTCATCATTACAGGCAAACGGCGCATATTCAGATACGTCTCAGTGATCAGTAGGTTCAATATTGGAAGTGATCACCGACTTGTACGAGGCTCTCATACCTCGACTTAACCGAAGAACAGCTGAATAAATTGGAACGATTACAGAACTTTTGTATTAGATTTATTTATGGCCTTCGCAAATTCGACCACATCTCACAATTTCGTAGTAAGCTGAAATGGTTACCGATTCGTTTGCGCCGGAATGCACACATCCTCACTCTCCTTTATTCTATGCTTTTTATCCCTTCCACTCCACTTTATTTAAAAGAACGTTTTGAATTCCTACATCAGTCCCACACCCTATCCTTACGATCTTCTGACACACTTATCCTAAAAATTCCCTCCCATTCCTCAGAGTACTACGGCAAGTCATTTAGTGTTCAAGCTGCACGGTTATGGAACGCACTTCCACTAGATATACGACAGGCTAAATCTTTTTCAATCATTAAAAATATGGTGAAAAATCATTATCTATCACACTTGTAATTCATTTATATATTTATTTTATTTTTTTTCCATATTAAAGGTGTAATTTTATTGTCTATGTATGTATGGTATATGTATATATATATCTATATATATGTATATTATATATGTATATGTATTTATGTTATGTAGTATGTATTTATATATTTTCTTTTATTATATTGATGTTTATTTGTGTGTACCTATATTGTAATATACCATATCAATATTATTACAAAAATATTGGTTTTTGATTGTTGTTATTTATTTATTATTATTATTATTTTTTACTATAGTTGTATGCTATGCACTGTACCACCGTGTTTTTCTGCTTTAAATTCTGTCCATCCTAAGGTTGTCTGGAAGAGATCGCTTCAAGCGATAAGACCGCCCATTGTACTATCCTAGTCAAGTTTTCTTTGATATTTTGTTTCTCTATACTGGTGTAATATAGAGTACAATAAAGAGTTTTTCTATTCTATTCTATTCTCTCTGGATATCGACTTCAAAGCCTAAAGATCCCGATTGATGAAGTCTACGCTCCGACCGAACCTACTCCAAACCGTTGATGGATCCGAAACATTCCAATTAAAATTGGAAAATCGATTCGCTACCTTGGAAACCACAGATGACGTAGACCAGAAACTCAAAGAAGTGGTGGAAATCCTCAGGGATGAAGGGACGAAGTTTTGCGAGAGCAAGCGTACGGGCAAAAGTCCAAACTTTCGACAGAAACACTTCGACTCATGGAAGAGAGACGAACAGACCCTTTGTCAGCTTTGTCAATTAACCAGGTGCGCAACAAAACCATTAAGAAGCTGGAATTTTTTTTAATGTATGTCAAATCAATCAAATCAATATAAAAAAAAAACAAAGTAATGAGCCACTCAGCTGTCATCCAATCGTTGACGTAAGACTATTTGAAATTATAGTAGGGTTGCCAACCATACGCGTACTGTGTGTTTCAGTACTTTAGACAAATTCTATATAAAAAAAATGTGTAATAATAAAACATAACTTAAAAAACGCATACCGATCACAGTACACAAAAAACAAGATCCGAATGAATCTGATTGTCCGTCTATTTATGTGTTCACTATTTATATATTCACTATTTGTGTGTTCACTATTTGTGTGTTATTTGAAAGGGTATATTGCCCAGGTGGTCCCATTTAAATTTCTCATGGAGACCTGATGAGTACCTCCAGATATATAAAGATAAACACCGCAAACTTGACAATGAAAATAACTAGCGTGGCATTTGAAGTCGGTTCTTTTAGATTTTTAAACGATCTTAAATTATTAAAATTATTATAAATCAGAAAATACATAACTATTTATAAATACGTAAGTATGCGTCACCCTTTTCTAATAGATCCAGTAATAAGATCGTTTAAAAAACTTAAAATAACCGACTTCAATGCCGCGCTATTAATTTGTTTATCTCCATATCTCTGAGATACTTATCAGACCTCGATAAAGTTACCATGGTACCACATTTGGGATATCTCCTTTCCAACAAAAAAGAATAATCAAAATCGGTTCATAAACGACAAAGTTATCCGCGAACAAACAAAAAAAAATATATATACGGTCGAATTGAGAAACCTCCTCCTTTTTTTGAAGTCAGTTAAAAAATACCCTTCATCTTTTAATGCACATTACAATCGCACAAAAAGCCCATCCGTTGCGAGTCGCGACCACCAGCGCCGTCCACTATAAATGCATCTTGGGGACATCTGGCTCCCAGATTGAATGTTAATAGGGATACAATGACTTCGGCTGACATATCTCCTATAGCTACCATAGACGTAATACAAATTGACTGCCCAAAACGGCCCTGATGCGACCGACCTATAACCATTGAGCTTAATGTACTACGTACTAGAGGAGCTATCCAAGCCAAATAAATTGCTCAATTTTCAATTATTAAAGTAAAAGTCCGCTTGCAGCGTAAAATAAATATTTATATGGCTAAACGAAACATTGAAACGTAAAGCGCTGACCGCTGAATGGCTTAAGTTACTTTCAATCAAAAAAGTCGTAAGCGCCATGAAAAACACTTGGGCACTATGTATATTGGCAAAATGGGCACTATCTTGAAACATAAAACTATAGATTATGAATTACCAGAAAAACAGAATGGACAAAGTTTTTTGTACCTACGTAACAGTGTCTTAAAAATAATTTGTATCGATAAAAAAAACACAGTCATTAAAATAATTACCTAAATACTTTATGTTTTTAGGGTAGGTAGTAAATAAAACATTCAATTTTATTTACAGACCATAATTTATTACTCATTAATATGCTTAGTTACTTTATTATATATAAGTATAGGTGAGTAGGCATAGGTGAGTAGGTATAGGTATAACACAACATCAAAATAAATTCTTAAGTATTACAATATTATAATACTCCCACAAAATTAACGGAAGTGTCCACGTACTTTCAATAGTCAGATTGCCGACTAGTTCCGTAGTACCAGCTACCGAGTACTTCCGTTAAATTTTGTGAAAATGTTCCAAAACCACGTTAGTTTTAACACTACAATATTCCTTTATTAATTAGCTGCACCGTACGGATGTTTTACTTTGCTATATAAAAATAAGTGTACAGGGTTACTCCGAATATTTTCAAATACTAAAGAGCGCTCAAAGGTACATCGAAACAAATAACTTTCACTATGGGACCAACCCTAAAATGACGAAAACAATATCAGCGGTTCCTTACAAAACTTTACAACATAATCAACAAAATATATGGAGTAGTATATAAACATACATGTGTTAATCGTCTACTTCTCTTTTCTATGCTAAGTAAATACCTATATTTATTATTTTTATAATAATAGCCTTTAATGTTAGTTCTATAGTATGTATGTAACTAATGCTATTTTAACAATTGTTTATCATAATTATATATAAATCTAAAACTTAAAATATTCTATACAAACCTGTATTATTATTATTTTTTCATTCATTTTCCTTTAAACAAAATAATTTTCGTAAATTTTTGGCGCTCTGAATAAGCATCATTGCTAATTTTGGCTTCATGTTTCAAACGAATAGTGGTGAATTTATTTATTATAGCGCGAATTAGATGCACCCTATGATTTAAAGTCGCAGGTTGATTAAACGCATGCTTCGTTAGACACCTAAAAACTTCTTTCTCAACAAATACCTTCAAAGTGTTTACAGTAATGTATGTAAAGGTGTATTTGGTCTTTAATGCTAATCAGTTTGTGATGAGAGAGTTTATGAGTTGTAGTCAAACTGTCTACACATACTTCACATTTTAAAGTTTTTATAAGGGAACGGGACACATAACCTGATATATATCTGACTATAATCTGTGTGATTTGTGTTGTATTTTCAGTTTGCAATATGTTTGAAAAAATGTCACGGTTTCGTTCAGCTTCTAAATCTGATTCTAAAGCTTTAGTAGATTGCAAAACTTCAAATATATCTTCGTCGTGCCTGTTTGAGTCGGATGTGCTGTTAATAACATTTTCAGATGTAGAATTTAGGATAGTGTCATTATCTAACGGAATGCAATTACCGCTAAAGGATGACCTGAGTTCAAGGTGGTTTAGCGATTTTTTATACGCAGCTCTAAATTGAACAGCGTTTGGGTTGTTGTTGTATCCTCCGTGTTTCCTAATTAAACCAAAAAACAGCTCCAAGTGGTCTTGACTTATTCTATACATAGATATATATTTTATAACTTGTTTTTCTTCAACTGAATGGTGGTATAGTGTCATTAAAGACTCGATACAAATAATGGCACCAAGAAACCCTGTTTTACATCCTGATTCTACTATATTTTTCTTCGAAATACGCACAGAGATTTTGGGTGTTTGATTTCTTCTTTTAACTATTCTTCGAGATTTTGTATAGAATTTTAACTGTAATATGTAAGATTTTGCTTTATGAAGAAATGAAAATACTTCTGATTTATTTTTTAGATCAATTGGACGTTTGAAACCATAGAAGTTACATTTTCGCGAATTCATAATGTCAAATAAATCGTTCATTACAGATATGAAACCAACAGTTGCCGAAGAGTCGTTAAACTGACTTGAATTTAACACTTCTTCGCAAAGCTTTAAAGCCTTTGCAACGCTTGTGCTTAGCAATTGTGTGGCGACAAACTTTACACAAAAGATTATTTTCAATATGTGAATCAAATCCAAATTTTTCTTTTAAATTCGTAACCATTAATTTGTATGAATCACATCTCTTTTTTAAGTATCGGTTTTGACGTTGAATTTTCTTATATTTTTCAGCAAATAGCTTTCTAGCTTTGGTTTCTTTATGCAATTGTTTTTTTAAATTAATTTTACGCGGAGTGTCAAAAATTGAATCTGAACTGCTTATCGATTCAGAAATCGGTGCTGATATTGTTGATTTTGTTGGTGATAAACTTTTGTTGTATGGTACTGCACATTTTTTGAGATATAAGCGACCTTTTTTTGTGAAATACTTATCCTCGTCTTTAAAATGGTCAGAACAAATACACGAGTACTCACTCGGTAGCCATTTGTCATCATTGCGATTTCTCTGCACAAATTTTATCCACTTCTCTCTTTTTTCGTGACCATCTCGAAGAAACCTAAAAAAATGAATGAATGAATTAAAACTAGATTTATTCACCAAGAACATAATATAACTAATAACAGAATATCGAACTTAAAATTAGAAAAAAAAACATAAATAGAAGCTCACCAAGAAATATACACATAAAACACCAAAACTACAAAGGAAATATGCAAAAAAAAACACACTGACAAATACTTCATAAAACATACACACTCACATACTTTAGCTCAAATTCACACAAAAATTAACTAACAAATACTGACACATTACTCTTTCGACTCTGAAAATAAATATAGGTATAAAAGACTCAGTGTCCGTTCTATAATTTATAATTTATAATTTTTATTTGCACACTTAGCACAACAAAAACAGAGTTTTAAATTAGCTTAGGTACTAGACAAAGCTTAAATATGAGCTCTGATTCTCACACTAGGATAATCCTGTGTTGTGAGAATTCAGTATCTTCCTACAATGAGCATTAAACATATGGATAAATATATTGAACTAATATTATGACAAATTCTGCTAAATGTATAAAGCGTATGCAGTAGTTGTTTTAAAATGTATAAACAAAGAAAGTGAAAAAGTATTAAACGATTTCAACTGAAAAAAAAAAAAAAAAAAAAACAATCCCAAGAATACCGTTCTTGTTGATTTTTATTTTTTATGTAAGTGTAAGGTTTATGTGTGCAGTAAGTATTACAGGTTGGTCATTAAGGTTTTGTTATCGCAATAGTGTATGCACCTAAGTATATGATAATTATATGAGCGACCCAGTCGTGTTTGCCCAGAAGTGTTTGTCTGAATCTTTTGGATATGGTTTGTATGGCAGTGATATATAATGAAAATGAGTGTGTGTGTAATGGATGCGATGTTAAATGTCATTTAAGTATGTAATGATGTGAATGTGGATGCCTGTTTTAAAATTAATATATATATATAGCATTATTTTTAGTGGGAAAGAGGGAGAGGGAGAGAGTGAAACAGAAGTTAGATGTAGCAGTTTAAATCGTAGTGATGCGTCAGAATCATTTAAATATTTTAAATTTAATAACATTACGTTAGGGGCCTGTTCACAGTATCAATCGACAAAGTCATGGTTGCTAGTTCAAGGTTCTGTTAGTATTATTATTACGTGTACGTGATGTTTTGTTATTCTATGATTTGCACGCAATGGCGGCGCGTCGATGTGAACTCAAGCTTTGTCAAACTATAATCTTAAACAAATAAAATGATTACTTACCGATGAAATGTTACACCGCTATCTTTTTTTTTTGTTCTCGAATGGTTTGTGCACGTTTTTAAGACACAGTTCGGCATTTTGATTGAAATTGCGTATTTGTATAACACGTTCGCGCGTCACAGGCGTTAGACCCGGACTAAGTCCACTGTGGTCCGAGGGACCGCAAGGCGCACCGCAAATTATTACTTTGTGGTGTCATCTCTAGTACGTAGTACATTAAGCTGAATGCCTATAACGGAGTTTGTCCCTTTATTTTGTATGGACGACTTATATATATATATATATATATATATATATATATATATATATACTATACATATAGTATAGAACATATATAGCACTAGCAGGTTTTTGGATAAGGACACCCACCCGGGTGCCTTTCGATTGGGCCGTTTTGTTCTTTACAAAGCAGATACTGTTTACAGATAATAGTTCTTACCTATATCTATGGTAAAGGCATCATTAGTATATACATCGGAATTAGGCACAGGATTTTGATCAAAATTAGACATACGCATAAATACATTAAGAGGGAATGCAGGGTGCATTTTTCCACACAAACGTATTCCCGTTTCTTCGGTGGTAGGGTTCGTTCCGGGAATTCTCGTGTCGGTAATTCCCGGGAAATCGTTGGGCTTTGTTCCCGGAAAATTAAGCTCGAGAAAAGTCGAGAAATCATATTTGAGTGTATAACATTATAAAATAAAACTATTAATCTATTATTTAACTATTATTACCTTTGCGCGGCTAAAACTATAAATGCTTTAGTTTTTCTAAAGGCATATTTTATCAGACAGAGTAAGCAGATCTTTTTGTTTTGTGTATGTATATGTGCAGTGCAGATGTTGTTTTATTGGTCTTGCAAAGTTTTCAGTTGATTTTTTCCCAAATTACCTGCCAAAGAAAGGTGCTGTGATTGTTATTATAAGTCAGCATAATATTAACGTTTAATTGTTTAAATTTTTAATTTTCAGGGTACCATACCTCAAAAATAAGGAACCCTTATAGGATCACTTTGTTGTCCGTCTGTCTGTCTGTATGTCTGCCCGTCTGTTAAGTCAACTTTTTCTCAGGATAGTGAATAGCAGAAATATATCAAATTGAAACTTATATCAATTACTTGGGTCTATGGTGTCTTTTGGCTGTGAAAAAATAGAAAGATATGACCGTTTATGTCGCATATTTTCCCGTATTTTGCGATTTCACACGGGAATCAAAACATATAGGCTACTTCCCGTTGACCTAGAATCATGAAATTAGGCAAAGAGCAAGGTCTTGAAGCACTTATATAGGAATAAATCTGAAAACCCTAAACATGTAGTGTAATAACAAAAAAAAAGTTAATTTACTATTAGAAAATTATTAGTTGTGCAATACATTTTCTATGGATCGAACTACAAAGTTAAGTTTGTCCATTAACCTATAATCTGTGAAGTTGGTATGGAAGCCTCAGTGGGAGAGTCCAACTCGAAATGGCCGTTTTTAGGGTTCCGTACCCGAAGGGTAAAACGGGACCCTATTACTAAGACTCCGCTGTCCGTCTGTCTGTCTGTCTGTCTGTCTGTCTGTCTGTCTGTCTGTCTGTCCGTCTGTCACCAGGCTATAGCTCATTAACCGTGATAGTTAGACAGTTACAATACTAAAAACAAAATAAAGTTAAAAATTAAAGGGGTGACCATACAAAAACGTGTTTTTAAACGCCATCTATCTAATTAGTTTCGGTAAAATGACATAGATGGCGCTAGTAAACGAGCCCTGTCTTTCTAGATCGCGAACCAAATATTCTTGGTAAGAGTAGTAAGTAAGTAATCAAATATATGAGGTTGAAACTCTGTTTTGTTTTGTACTAAGATAATTTAAGTAAATTATATAAGGTTTCGTATTGTACGGAACCCTCCCTAAGTGTGCGATAAGAGACGCGATGCTGACTCGCACTTGGCCAGTTTTAGTTTTGTTTTGTTTGAGAGAAGCTAATTTTGTGAAAAATTGGCAATAAAAGTTTTATAATTAAGTATTTTGATAATATATTTGAGAGGAAAACCACTTACTTTGTTGATTGAATATGAGATATATTTTATTATACACATTTTAAATTTTGTGACGACTTTTTTCATTATTTGAACCTAAAAGATATGCTAAAACATACGTAAATGTAAATTTCTCGACAACCCGAGATGACCCGAGAAATTAGCCTCGAGAATTTTCGAGACCCGAGAAATTGATAAGCTCGAGATATCATGAGCCGGTGGAAAATGCTTCTAGAGCAAAATATTTTTCTAGAAAAAAATGAATGTCTGCTTTAGCCCCTGTTGTTTGTTTTTTTGACCAACCAATTTCAGGTTTTATAAGGGTCATATTTATCTTTGCAATTGGTCGACAGACACCGTTGTAGAGAGCTATACGTCCGGTACACAGTCTAGTGTGGTACAAATTCAATTTCATTGGGAGGCAATGGTCAAGCGCATGAACTTGTCCTTACAGGTTGTCTCCGATTGGAGCGATGCCGTCAAGTTCAGTGCAGCTAAGTTCCAGGTTCTAGTTCTATTTTCTATCAAACTAAAAAAACTATTCGAGATGTTTCCGTACAGATAGCAGGCCACCTGAGTTTTTTTAATGTTTACAATTTAAAATCATTTAAAAAACTAAAAGAACCGATTTCAAACGTCGCGCTCGTCAAAGCAGCCAGTAGACGTAGTTAAGTAACTATTACATAATCTGTGCCAGTAGTGAGTACTGAGTAGTAAGTCGTCGAGATAAGTCAATGCGTCGTAATACAAATGTTGATATATTAAAAATGGCTCGGCCGATTTCGTTAAAATTTAAATGGGACCACCTGGGAACCCTTTGAAACAAAAAAGAATTTTCCAAATCGGTTCAGGCATCATCGAGTAATCGGTGAAAGTACATAAAAAATAATATCGTTTAAAAACTAAAAAAGAACCGACTTCAATGCCGCGCTATTCATTTTCAGTACCAATTTTGAAATGTTTATCTCAATATCTCTGGAGATACTTATCAGACCTCGATAAAATTACCATGGTACCACACTTGGGATATCTCCTGCGAACAAAAAAAGAATAATCAACATCGGTTCATAAACGACGAAGTTATCCGCGAACAAACATAAAAAAAATAAAAAAATATATATATATACGGTCGAATTGAGAAACCTCCTCCTTTTTTTGAAGTCGGTTAATAAGAATAAAAAGGTTCCGACGAATTGAGAACCTCCTCCTTTTTGTGAAGTCGGTTAAAAAGAGGTCTACAGATGTCTAGGATGTCTTCCCCACATATCGAATGTATACATTTTTTTTGAACAAGAAATGCTCTCTCCGCATCCACAGAATATTCCCATAGAATGATTCCATATGAATATACGATAAGATCGTTTAAAAAACTAAAAAAGAACCGACTTCAATGCCGCGCTAATAATTTTCAGTACCAAATTTGAGGTGTTTATCTCCATATCTCTGGAGATACTAATCAGACCTCGATAAAATTACCATGGTACCACACTTGGGATATATCCTTTCCAACAGAAAAAGAATAATGAAAACCGGTCTATAAACAACGAAGTTATCCGCGAACAAACATAAAAAAAGAAAAAAAAAACATACATACGGTCGAATTGAGAAACATCCTTTTTTTGAAGTCGGTTAAAAAACTAAGTTAAATGATAGTTATGAAATTCTCTACTGTGGTATGGAACCCTACTACTGCGAGTTCGACTTGCACTTTTTATTGATCTTTTCCCCGAGGCTTAGTACAAAACTCGCACCTATGGTTTTGGCGGGAATGAGGAAAAGTGTGTGTGGTCTCATTGTGTTTTTTCCTAAAACTTGTGTTCTTCCGCGAGTTAATGTGTAATAAATATGGATTATTAACCATTAAGTGCCGGTGAATGAGTGCGAGTGTAGGGAAACAGCACAATGTTGAAAAACATGCTATTTGCGTTCTCACCAAAATTCCACTGAAAATCTTCAGTAAACACCATATCTTTACTGAAGGTATGACTTCGACTAGACTTTTACTTGAAAACTGACCTGAAATGTGACTTTAACTTATCTCTACGACTTAAATTCATAAAAACAAAGAATTTCAATACTTGACACTGGCTAAATACACTAATCGTGTGGAGCCATAATAAAACTAAAAAAAAATAAAAACTCGCACCTAAAGAATTGTTAAGTAGGGGTAGTCAGTAAAACGCCTGTGTAAAATATCGGAGCAAGTACTGAAATATCAGCATCATTTTGCTAGGCTCTGTTAACATAACATTTTACTTCTGTGTTTTTCTAAAACTATATAATAAGGCCATTTAAACTAAATTAAACAAAAACTTAAAACGGCTGATCGGATTTTCATGAATCAATGCTAAGAACACCCTCAATTAAGTTTCCTATCAAACAAAAAAAAAACTAAATTCAAAATCGGTTCATCAACTTAGGCGCTACGATGCCACAGACAGACAAACAGATAGGTACTCAGATACACATAATATACAGATTCACACGACAAACTTATAGCACCCCTTTTTTACGTCGGGTGTTAAAGATAGATCCTTTAACCACAGTTTTACAGTCCATATGGATTGTGATACTTTCCGGGCTTTCCGGGTTTTGGATTTACCCCATACCCCGCGGTCTTGCGGGGGAGCGTGGTGGTGGCTGGTGCGCACAACTCCCGCGGAGACGGTGGCCCTTCCCCTGGTATCTAGTCGGGTTCACCAGCGCCCTTGGGGACGAAGTGGCTTCTGGTCACCCCACTCCCCTCGGACCCGAGCCCGACAACCGGAGGCGGCGTCAAAGTCCCTATAGGGGCGGAGTAGCGCCGGAGATATGGAGATAAATAAATTTGATACCTTGATATCATGATTATGATGACCAATGGATACTTAGTTATCGCTGCATGAGAATGGTTTTTTCGTTTCGTACAATGATAAATTATCAGTACCAAGTTTGAGATGTTTATCTCCATATCTCTGGATATACTTATCAGATCTCGATTAATTTACAATAGCATCAAAGGGGAAGCATATTTTTTCAAACAAAAAAAGAATTTTTCAAATGGGTTAAGTATTTCCGAGTTTTGAGGTAACAAACATAAAAAAAATTACCGTCGAATTGAGAACCTCCTCCGTTTTTGTGAAGTCAGTTAAAAAAACAGTTTATGAGACATAAAAGGGCAATGACTACGTTTTTTTCGGCAGAGTTAAGCGTGGGGTGTCCAGATATTTTTTTTAGTTGACCTCACAAAAAAGGAGAAAGTTCTCAATAGGGAATATTCCCTATTGAGAACTTTCTCCTATATACATATAAAAAAAATCATGCATATTTCACTGAATACATCCATTAAACACAGTAAAAAAATTAAATAATACTGAAAGTGTTCAAATTAAGCTACAAAATACAGTTTTAGTTATTTCATTGAAAAAATATGAGGTATCTAAAACGCTGCCAAATTTTCGCGCGCCTTTGTGACGTCACAGTGCACGACACGGTCTCCACAGATTTAATATTTTTATTAGAAAATTTAGAAATAGTACGTATTCGAACAACAGTGCATAGTATTTCTATGAAACAGATTTAATCTGTGGAGACCGTGTGATGCCCTGTGACGTCACTTTCTAATTGACAAGTTGTGATGTGTTTAGCAAATTAAAATTTCCCACGCTTTTTTTGCATTTTTCATATAATTGTTTAACACATTTAAGAGTATTTTATTTATAAAAAAATTAACAAACATCACCAGAACAATAATGATTCGAAAATAAATGATTTCAAGTAAATTTATACTACATGCATATTCCCTATTCGTCGGAATCTTTTTTATTTTTATGAGTAGGATGTTTACCGATTACTCTCAGAAGCCTGAAGCGATTTGAAAAATTCTTCTTCTGTTTCAAAGGGTAGCCTTCCCAGGTGGTCCCATTTAAAATTTAACCAAATCAGTCGAGCGGTTTTGAATATATGTATCAACAAAAATCATCGATGCATTTATTTACCTCGATGGCTACTACTTTGACTAGCGCGATGTTTGAAGTCGGTTCTTATTGTTTCTAAACGATCTTACATGATTTTAATTTACTTCGCATAATCTTAAAAATTATTGACCTTAGTAATGGAAGTACTTGAACTTAGGTTCATCTATTTTACTCATTAGGCCATAAAACTGTCAGTCATAAAAGTCATACAAATGTTTGCGAAGAAAGCAATCGCGAAAATTTTAGTGACTCTGACAGTTTTATTAACTTAATAATTATGGTTATGCCACGTGGTACTATAACCTTAATGTATTCGATGGTAACATATTAACATAAAACTGGCAGCGTGAGCGTCATAACAGTCACAAAAATAATCGCGACGCGAACGCGGGCTAAGCCGCGGGTAACAGCTAGTCTAGTAGTTCATAACCAGATAAACCCAGACCAGGTGTTTATTATGAAGTACTCTGTACTCGTAACAAATAAAAAAATAAACTGTAGACTGTACCTGACACCATCGTTTATCGCGGCCGCGGGCGAAGTTGCGACTTTGTTATGAAGTGAAAAGACATTTATTTATTTATTCTTATAACTACTTTTCTTAGTCAACTCAACACACTTGGCACTAAAATTTGTGGATACAAGCGCCTCAAAAATATGATTTATTGATAAATTTAGTTATTTCTACATTTATTACAACTCTAGGGTCAAGATCCTCAAATGAACAAATGAAACGCATGCGAGTTCTAATTTTTCCTGTGGCTCCATCTAGCGACAAATGAATACATTGAAAACGTACGATGTAAAGCGAATTCAGTTTATCAACTTCCTAGGGATGTAACAATACGAGTTAAAACAAATACCTATTCAATAATTTTCTATTGATTAAATCGCGGTCGATTTACCAATTATAATGGTTTAATTCTAATTTTATTATTACTAGCTTTTATTTAACTTGCAATGTATGTATGTATGTCACTATGTATGTTCGGGTGGAATCTTGGAAGCTAAATTAGACCTACTTCCCGATGTCCGATTGGACTCAAATTTGGTGTACTTATGTATCTTCGGTGACAATACAATGATATGGTACCATGGAGCTGCTCTGATGATGGAGACGGAAGGTTGCCACGGCATCTCTGTGATAAAACAACATAACCCTACCGAGCTTGGGCTCGATTGATTCGTCTTGAAGAGAACTTTTCATCTAGATGATATCCAGGGTCTGATGATGAAGCTGGAAGGTGGCCACGGCATCTCTGTGATAAATCAACATAACCCTACCGAGTTTGGGCTCGATTGATTCGTCTTGAAGAGAACTTTTCATCTAGATGATATCCAGGGTCTGATGATGAAGCTGGAAGGTGGCCACGGCATCTCTGTCATAAATCAACGTAACTCTACCGAGTTTGGGCTTGATTGATTCGACTTGAACAGAACTTTTTACCTAGATTATATCCAGGGTCTGAAAATGAATCTGGGAGGTGGCCATGGCATTTCTGTTATAAAACAAAATAGCCCCACCGAGTCGATTGATTTTCCTTGAAGATAACTTTACCCATAATCATACAAATATCCGTGGAATATTTTAAAACATCATGCCTTATCTTCAATACTTAGGTAGTAGAAAGGTAGTTAACTAAAATGTTAAAAATAAATTCTAGTAAGTATTTGGCGTGTAGGTACTTACCTATATTTTTAAAAGCTTGAGGCACTGAAATATAGTAATTACTTAGCCTGCGAAACGGGTAGTGCTGCAAGCTTTTAAGAATATAGGTAAATACCTACACGCCAAATACTTACAAGAATTTATTTTTAACATTTTAGTTCATTGTCCCAGATAAAAGCTTGTTAACCGACTTCAAAAAAAGGAGGAGGTTTCTCAATTCGACCGTATATATTTTTTTTTTTTTTTTTTTTTATGTTTGTTCGCGGATAACTTTGTCGTTTATGAACCGATTTCGATTATTTTTTTTTGTTCGAAAGGAGATATCCCAAGTGTGGTACCATGGTAATTTTATCGAGGTATGATAAGTATCTCCAGAGATATTGAGATAAATATCTCAAAATTGGTACTGAAAATGAATAGCGCGGCATTGAAGTCGGTTGTTTTTTAGTTTTTAAACGATATTATTTTTAAAAATATTTTTTACTTATAATTTATTTTGTATAGCTCTATGCCAGCTTAAATGTTCTTTCGAGAAAAAGGAACTCTCGAAACGGTATCCATCGATTCTGTTTAGGTGTCATATTTTCGCATATTTTGCGATTTTACAAGGAAATCACAACCAATAGGGGACTTCCCGTTGACCTAGAATCATGGCAAAAATCTGAAAACCGTAAACATTTAGTTTAATAATAATAAAAAAAAATGTTTTACAGACTTATTATTTGCTTTTTAATGTGAACGTACCGGCTTTTGTTCGCGTGTACTTCGGATGTGCTCCTACGATGACCTACGTATTAGGTTGAAACCTGGTCGGAGCACATCCGAAGTAAATACACGCGAACAAAAGCCGGTACGTTCACATTAAAATGAATAATTTTCGCGAAAACTTTCAAACTAAAATTATTATTTGCTGTTGGTGTCAGTGTCCAGACATCGAACTGCAAAGTTCTACCCATTTAGAAATTCTACGCTTGGTCGCCACTGAGGAATTTTTCACGCGATTATTGTTTATAAACTGCATTTTTTAGTTTTTCTCCATGTTATTATTATTTTAGTAATAATTGACTACGAGTGGTACTTCTTACATAATCATTGAATTAAAAAGGCATTTTAAAACATAATATTTTACGTAAATGCGTCACATTATTATCACGAAAAATCAGTTTACAAAACAACGAAATCTAAAAAAAAATATGTTCTTGTAAAATTAAACTTAAGAATATGATAGATATTAAGAAAAATCTATCCAGCCTATATTTAAATAAGAAGATGTTTTTCAACGTATGAGCTGAAAAGTTTTGCTATATCTTTATTTATTTCCATATACTAGGTATTCAAAACTAACCCGAAATGGTGTTAGGCACGACAGAGTCCTGTTTAGCGTTTGATATACCAACCATAATACTTCGTGATGATGCTAAAAAAAATATGTAGCGATAACTTATGTCCTGAATATTTATGTATATCAGTTTTTATTTGTTCATATTAATTGGCTTTGCTTTAAAAAAATATAAACGTCACACAAATAATTTGCCGCGAGTCAATTTTGCAAGACAGGCCTTAAGTATATTATGTTTTTTTACGAGCTTTTATTTTATTTCTAATAGGCTAGCGTTTGACCACTTGCTTGCCCTGATCGTTTGATATTTTACCCACTTTCTGGTTTGATTGAAATGAAATTCTGTAATTGAATTATGATGGCTTTTGTTCTCCTCTTGCCACTCATCAATTTCCACGCAAACGAAGCCGCGGGGCTCAGGTAGTATTGCATATACATATATAGTAAATCGGATGACGATGCAATGTTACTGTAAAATCGAGCTGGTCTGATGATGAAGCCGGAAGATGGCCTGGAGAAGTCTTAAACAGTGTTGCCAGTGCCTGTCCTCAAAAGAAACTAAAAGTTGGTTTTATAAAAGTATAATAAATAAATAATTATAATAAGTAAATAGTAATATTTAATAAGTAAATATACCAAAAGTATCTTAAAGTAACGTTTTGACAAGAAATGTAAGATTTTTGAAATTTTCGCATTTTATCCTTGCATTAGGAACAGTATGCATGGATGAGCGAAAATGTGACGCTTTACGTTACATTTACGTTAAAATCGGGTCAAAAAGTAACGTAGAACGTTACAAAAGTAACGTTCTGGCAACGCTGTTTAAACTAAGCATGATAAACCCGTAGTGTTTGGGCTCGATTGATTTGTCTTGTCTTTCTCGTATCTCTAATCATAGGTTATGTGCTTGTTATAAATAATTTAAGATTGTGAAACTTCAAACGTCATGCTCGTCATTTTTCACTTCAAAAAAGGAGGAGTTTTCTCAATTCGACCGTAGATATATATAATATATATATATTTATAATATATATATCCTCCTAAACATCTCAAACTCATTGCATACCTTGATGACATATGCATGTGTATACCTTGACGACATGATACTACTGGCTATTTTGACTATCGCGGCATGTGAAGTCGTTTTTTTTGTTTTGTAAACTATCTTCAAATCAGACAAATCAGAACGCCCCGCGATTGAATCAGACTATTTGTCAGAAATGTTTCGATTTGATTATTGAATACTACGTCTTCTATTACATTGAAAGGGTTCAATTTAAAATCCAGCTGAATGATAACTGATTGCTTATTGTATGGTTTTAATTTTAAATATTAGTTTAAGCGGCAATAGCCCAATGGCTAAAGGTACGGACACACCGCTGCGTCCTGTGTGCGCGATCTAGGCGGCGATCAGATAGCGCAGTAGTATTTGTACTGACTGGTTCACACCAAACGCGATCAGAAAACAATTGAAAAGTACTGAGATCGCGCCCGCAGATCGCAGGACGTCGCGGTGTGGCGGTACCTTAAGGCGTCGGCCGGGTGATTGAGTCGTCGTGAGTTCGATCCCCGCCTATTGCACTTTTTACGTGAACTCACTCCAGACACAAGTACCTACATTTAATTTATTTGGACCCCTCCAAGACTACTAGTGACTGGAAACAAAGAGCCGAAGACCGGGCTCAGTGGCGTGTCTTGGGGGAGGCCTACGTCCAGCAGTGGACTGATACCGGCTGATATTGATGAATGATGATGAAGACTACTAGTAATGTGCTAGTAAGCTTTTCTTTAAAAAAATAAACTGGCCAAGTGCGAGTCGGACTCTCACATGTAGGGTTCCAATTAAACAAAATTGGCCGGGAAATAAGTTTTTTGTATATATATATTTAATAATTTACTTTAAATTTTAGTATTTGATGTTAAAGCAAACCATTGTTAAACCAACCAAGAAGGTCGAGCTTAAAACGTTTGCTAGTCAGTGGTAAAACGCCTGAAAAAACACGTTTCTTGTGTACTGTATATTTTTTTTATGTTTGTTACCTCATAACTTTGTCAAATCTTAACTGATTTGAAAAAATATTGTTTTGTTTGAGAGATTATACCTCCCGTTTGGTCCAATTCAAATTTTATCAAGATATGATAATTATCTCCGGAGATAAACAGATTGGTATACCTTGACATACTGGCTACTTTGATTATCGCGGCATGTGAAGTCGGTTTTTTAACCGACTTCAAAAATAGGAGGAGGTTTCTCAATTCGACCGTATATATTTTTTTTTTTTTTTTTTTTTTTATGTTTGTTCGCGGATAACTTCGTTGTTAATGAACTGATTTTGATTATTCTTTTTTTGTTCGAAAGGCGATATCCCAAGTGTAGTACCATGGTAATTTTATCGAGGTCTGATAAGTATCTCCAGAGATATTGATATAAACATCTCAAAATTGGTGCTGAAAATGAATAGCGCGGCATTGAAGTCGGTTCTTTTTTAGTTTTTAAACGATATTATTCGTTTTGTACGATCATAAATTAAATTATAGTATTTTATGTTGTTATAGTGGCCATATTTCAATCTCTATCTATTTCATAAGTTTTAGCAAAAAACGCCGAAAAAAAACACGTCTCTTGTATGGGGACCCCCTTTAATATTTAATTGTATATTGTTTTAAGTATTTGTTGTTAAACCCCCTATAGTAATACATACTTCGTGAAAATGTCAAGTACCTACCCTTACGGTTAAGGAGATACAGCCCAGTGAAATGCGGAAAGACAGACGGACGGATCGACGGACGGACAGCGAAGTCTTAGTATCAGGTTTTCTTTGGTACCCTTTAGGTTAAGAACCGCTAACTACAGTTCGCGGCGAGTACCTATGAGTAGCTGCTTACTTTAATATTTGTAGGGTAGGTGTTAATAACATTATTCTAAATACTTGTGTTAGGTGCGATTTGATGGTAGCTATTTTAATACGCTTTTATTAGCTTCAGACGTATATATGTTTATGTTTACGTATGTATGTTTGTATGTTAGTATGTAACGGAATCTTTGAACATGATTTTAACCCCCTTCAAAACGGCGGATTAACTATAAATTTGGCATACTTATTAAGGAACGATGACAATAAATAAATAAATAAAAAAATTTAAAAAAAATCGACTAAAAAATGAAAAATAAATAATAGTTTAAAAAAACTAAAAAAATACGCTTTTATAGAAAATCCAACTAAAAATAGAAAATTAATTTTAATAAATATGAATTAAAAATAGTGTAAGAAAAAATGATTTTATTGTAAAAAAAAGCGTGGGGTGCTTTTCAGGATATTATCAAAATAACCCTTCTAGTCATATCTGTTCATAAAATATTTGGAACTATTGATACCATGCACCCCACGCTTTTTTTTACAATAAAATCATTTTTTCTTACACTATTTTTAATTCAAATTTATTAAAATTTATTTTCTATTTTTTAGTTGGATTTTCTATAAAAGCGTATTTTTTTAGTTTTTTTGAACTATTATTTATTTATAGTCAAATTCATCATTTAGGTAGATATCATTCTGCCTTTCTATTACTGTTAGTATTTAATCGAGCATCTTAGATTGTCAACTAGAATGGATCATGTATAAAATTAAATCGGATTCTAACGTCAAGCTTGATATGGCTAGCTTGACGTCAACCTTATTTTTGTAAATTGTTAAACACAATCCAAAATTTCATCGTACCGACGGGACTTGAACCCGCAACCTCCGGAATAACATGTTCCGGTGCTTTGCCAATTAAGAGCAGAGCAAAGCACCGGAACATGTTATTCCGGAGGTTGCGGGTTCAAGTCCCGTCGGTACGATGAAATTTTGGATTGTGTTTAACAATTTACAAAAATATAAAGTGTGAAACACTTCAAAGAAACATAATAGTCAACCTTATTGTCTATCACCATAGAAAAATATCTTTGGTTATAGTCAATACCGATCCTCACCAACTTCATGGTGCTCTTTGATTGGGTTGTCAGTGACAATGTCAGTGGAAAACGCAGTTAACTTCATTAGAGAGAAAACGTGGCACATTTCCAAGGACTTTTAAGGACTACGGAGGCACTTTTTCTCGATGTCTGGAATAGGATGGTCGAAGAGCAAAAACCTTAAGCCGAACACACTGGACAGAAGAAGAAGCTGGTTTCATTTACCCTCGATGAAGTAGGCATCTTACACTTGCTATATAGACACCACTATTACTTGGTTCTATGTCTAACCTTAATGTTAGTTTTATCTCTAATTATAATGTCGTATAACTACAATAAGCTAAGGAAAAAAAAAATGTTGTGTATGTGAATGCTAGCACAAACCAAATGTTTATTAGTACTCATCAACATTCTTATAAAATATACTGTTATAAATATTTATAGAAAAATAAAGAAAAAATTGACATGACAAAATAAATGAAAACAAAATAAAAATAAATATAAACAAAATGAAAATGACAATTTTTATACATCGATATTAATATGCTGCTACCACCTGAGGGTAACATTCACCAAAATGAATTATTGGCATTCATTGACCTTTACGTTGAATTATATCAATAAATTAGGGGTTTCAAAGCTAAAATAACCCAATTCCATCCAAAAGGCGACCCAGCTAATTCCATAGAAATCAACATAATGTGTCCCAGATGGGATAACCTGTATTCTGTATTGATTTTTTGCCATTTTGTGGTTTTCTAATGATACGAACTCGACCTGTTCGCATTTATATCCCATTTGTACGATCAATTAACATTAAGAGAATCTATTCGTCGGTCTATGTAAATAAAAATAGGTATTATCTTAATATTAATATATCTATTTTTCTATCGAAAAATTTATGTGCGCTTCTCTTAGTGGCCCTCCGGTGAAGGAAAAACATCGTTAAGAAACCAACAACCCCCGCATGGTGGTAGGACACTATCTAGTGTCCGCCTGGCCAGCTACCACCCTCAAGTCGTATTATTATCTTTTCTATGCTCAAGTTAGAAAATCTGTCGCCAAAACATCTAATGTGTTCCGGCAGCTATCCTTGAGAGCTAGTTCCCATTCTAGGCCTAGCCATCTTCGACCGCATCATCACTTACCAACAGGTTAGATAGTGGTCAAACGCTAGCCTATAAGATATTAAAAAAAATCGTATATACAAGTACTATAATATTAAAATATACAAGGTTCCATAGGCAGTGGAAGCATGTAGACAGAGTATATTAAATCTACGTTGGAGCATTATTAACCGACTTCAAAAAAAGGAGGTTTCTTAATTCGACCGTGTATATATGTACATATGTTTTTATGTTTATTCGCGGATAATTTCGTTGTTTACGAACCGATTTTGATGATTATTTATATTTTAAGGGTTGTTTTAGTTGCTAAACTATCTAAATTATCATTATTACCTCTGCTCTTGTTTAATTCTGGTCTGTGCAAGTGGGCCTAAGTCGTTATTTGTTCAACGAATTTTAACATATATTTTTGAAGTTTCCAATAATTTACTCAGGACTAATTCTTATCCGAGTTTGGTCAAATCCGCTCTTAGTATATTTGAATAACCGAGTGCAAAATTTTGCAGTTGCCTCTAAAAATATCTTGTCTTTTATCTTATTGAGAAATAGTTATAAAATTATAAGCGTACTGTAATACGAAATCAGTCATCTTGGCGTTGATCCAGAACCACTCGATATCGCTACGATAACGATATTCATACACATTTTGTTTGTTTATATTCATTTTGAGTGGGAGATTCAATCGAGACTTTTTATATCTTAAAAAACATTTGTAGCCTTGCGTTCAAATGATTGACTGGACTGCCAAATATAAAGTGTGAATGAAATAAAAAACATGGAAGACTAGTAAAAATACTGCATTTATAATTAGCCAAATGATTTTAGGGTGAATTGACATGTACTAATGGGCCAGAATCGTAGGATTATTATATTTTCTGTGCAAGAATTATGCTTACCATCTTCGACCGCATCATCACTTACCGACAGGTGAGATAGTGGCCAAACGCTAGCCTATAATATATTTTTAAAAAATTACAGGTCGACTGGCAAAAGCTGGATGAGATTAGCCGAAGATCATTTTCAGTAGCGTGCAGTTGGAGAGGCCTATGTCCAGCAGTGGACTAGTATAGGCGGATGATGATGAAAGGGCCAGATGAACCTAGACTTTTACATTACTTAGGTTACCAGTGCAACGATAGGTTAAATAATACAAGCCACCGCAGATGGTTGGAGCATTTTATCAACGTTCCGCCTGATTTGCTACGCAACGTAATGTCACAACACAAATGTCAATGTCAATGTCATTCCCATAAATGTTTAACTGACTTCACAAAAAAGGTGGAAGTTCTCAGTTCGTCGGAATATTTTTTTTAATGATGTTCACCGATTACTCGAAGATGCCTAAACCGATTTGGAAAATTCTTTTTTTGTTTCAAAAGGGTACCTTCCCAGGTGGTCCCATTTAAATTTTAACGAAATTGATCTAACGGTTTTTAATATTACAACATTTGTATTACGATGCATTTTTATACCTTGATGACATGATACTGGCTGGCTATTGGCTACTTTGACTAACGCGACTTTTGAAGTTGGTTCTTTTAGTTTTTTAAACGATCATAAATTATTAGGGAAAGGAATATTGCAAACATATTTTAATTTTTGATATCTTTATTTTTGATTTTTTTAATGATAAAATGTAACAGGAAAAGCAGGACATTCGCCTTATGGTAAGCAATGACGTCTACCTATTATAGATGCAGCGGCATGCAAACTTCTACATAGCCAAAATTTTGCATGTCACTGCACTGCGCCTGTTACGTCGAGAGATAAAGATGTTATGTGTCGCAAGCCCTGTAATTTCACTAAACACATTGCCATTCAAACTGAAAAACATTCCAATTTCTCAGCTGAATGAATTGGCAAAGTGCTGGTACTACCCCAGGCGGACTAGAAGAAGTCTTACCATTACAGAACGAAACGTAAAAAAGATGAGACTTCTAGAAAAGTATACCTTTACAATTTTCTCAGTAATTTTGAACCGACTTTAAAATAATATCGTTTAAAAACTAAAAAAGAACCGACTTCAATGCCGCGCTATTCATTTTCAGTACCAATTTTGAGATGTTTATCTCAATATCTCTGGAGATACTTATCAGACCTCCATAAAATTACCATGGTACCACACTTGGAATATCTCCTTTCGAAAAAAATAATAATAATCAAAATCGGTTCATAAATTACCGCGAACAAATATAAAAAAAAAAAAATATATATATACGGTCGAATTGAGAAACCTCCTCCTTTTTTTGAAGTCGGTTAAAAAGAACGTTTCTCAATTCGACCGTTAATGTATTTTTTTGTGTTTGATCGCGGATAATTCGTTGTTTATAAACCGATTCTGATGATTATTTGTTTATTTTTTTTTTTGTTGGATATCTCCTATATCCCAACGCAAGTAATTTCAACGAGATCTGATAAGTATCTCCAGATATATGGAGATAAACACCTCACACTTGGTACTGAACATTAATAGCACGGCATTTGAAGTCGGTTCTTTTAGTTATTTAAACGATCTTATGTGTTCTACCTACCGTCAAGTCAGTCTAATTATATCGCCGATAGCGGATGTTTAATAGGGTTTAGATATTTTATGTCCACACGTTCTTTGATCAGGAACGGAAACACTCGATTTCGTCTATTATACGTGAATACTTCGAAATTAAAAAAATCACAGAAAAGTATAAGATTGCTATGACAGCTCTATTTACGAGTATATATGAATCATGTTGTGTTTTTAGGGTTCCAAATACAAAAGGTATCAACGGCACCCTAATACTGAGACTACAATACCGTCTGTACGTCCGCCTTTCATAGGGTTGTATCTCCTTAATCGTAAAGGGCGCCGTAAACCACCACACCGTAAACCGCGGCGTCCTGCGTGCGCGATCTAGGCGGCGATCAGATAGCGCAGTAGTATTTGTACTGACTGGTTCACACCAAACGCGATCAGAAAACAATTGAAAAGTACTGAGATCGCACCCGCAGGACGCAGGACGCCGCGGTGTGGCCGTACCTTAATAGGTAGATACTTGAAATTTACATAAAGTATGTAAAGTACTATGAGCGCGATAAAAAACAATACAAAAAATAAAATTAAAGTGTGGAAAATAAAATGAAGGTAAGCTACAAGATACAAGAAAGTGTTTTTTGCGTTTTTCCTTGATCTAATGAATAGATAGAAACTTAAAAATATTGTACTGTGGTACGGAATCGGAACCCTACGAGTGCGAGTCCGACTTGGCCAGTTTATTTATTATTCATTATAGTCAAGCGTTTGACCATTATCTCACCTAAAATGTTATTGATTTATTGAATTCATATTGTTAACTAATCTCTAGAAATACAATATACTTAGATAAAACTGTTATAGAAACATAGAATTGAACGGTAACAATATAATTATACATGTACAGTAAGCGTGTGAAGTGGTAGGACTTCTGCTTGTCCGCCTGTGTGGTGGGGTGGTACCACCACTTTGCCCATTAATTTTCAGCCGTGAAATAGGAATGTTTTTCGGTTGAAATGGCAATGTTTACAGTGAAATTACAGGGCATGTGAGACTCAACATCTTTATGTCTCAAGGTAACAGGCGCGGTGCAGTGACATGCAAAATTCTGGCAGTCCAGAATGTTGCATGCCGCTGTATCTGTTATAGGTAGACGTCATCGCTTACCATCAGGCGAACGTTGTGCTTGTACTGTTACCTTTTACCATAAGAAAAGCGCTTAGACAAAAAGTATACAGTGTAGAAGAGTGCTATTGAAAGTGTTCCCAAGATACAGGCACTAAAGGTCGATGTTGCTTTTTGTGTAAGTTTTTTTATCATATTGTTATTTTTTCATATTGCGTGCGAGGTATAATGTGTTAAGATGTGTACAGACTATGTAACACAAAATGTTAAACAACATTGTTATATAACACTTTTCAGATACAGTGGACACGGAATGTAATAAAACATAATCATAATAACATGTTATTAATATGTACAACAATGTTATTTTAATCACGTATACTCACTAGCTCTGAAAATGGTTATAAAACATTGTTATATAACATTATTATTCTAATGTGCACGGTATTGTTTTATGTTGAAATGTTAAATAACAAGGTTACATAATGTGAACGTGTTATAAAACACAAAATGTAATGTTACATAGTCTGTAAGCATCTTAAGGATTTTTGTACATTAAGATATTTTCTTGTGTCTTATGAGACATGTCTAATAAGAAATTCAGTCGCATTGATTGTTGTTATATGAGACCATACATATAACAAGATATATTTTCTTATGTCGGACAAGACACGCGCATACTAGTCGATGGTCGTACGTTTTTGTCTCATACACATTATAAGACATTTCTTATAAGAAATTTCTCGTTAGACACAAGAAAACATCTTATATTGTGCGAAAGGCCTAAGACAGAAGATAACAACTATATACATACTTAATACATTATTTTTCAAAAAAAATAAAGGTTATTGGATAGTAGATAGATACAAGGTATGTATGTTGTAGTAGTAAGTAGGTACATGTAAGTAGTATCTATCTACTACCTACATATTAGACTTGGCTGGCACCGACTTTAAATAGATAAGTGGGTAGCGCTTATAATAATTATATTAAGTAATTTATTTTTCGCTTTTGATTGCCTGTTTGTGGTTATGGAGCCGGTTTAATTTTTTTTGAAAAATATTTTTTTTATCCTTTTTAGTGCAAAAAGTTTAAATTAAATTACATGCATCTACAAAATTTCGTGTCTGGGCCGTTATACACTGACGGATATGTACTTTGTGAAAATTTCAAGTACCTATGTACCTATTACGGTTAAGAAGATACAGATCTGTAAAGTGTGCACATACAGACACACAATCGGACGGACGGACGGACGGACGAACGGACAGCAAAGTCTCAGAAAGTGTTCATTTGGTACCCTTTGGGTACGGAACCCTAAAAAATTGACTTCAAATGCCGCGCTAGTGAAAATATCCACGAGTCATAATGATGTCATCAAGGTATTAAAGGACAATGTTCAAAATGGCCCAGTGCAATAAAAGCATCTGACACACACGATAATTAATTGTCTATTTTATTACAATAATTCCAAATACTTTTATAACACGGACTAGTTGTATTCCAAAATGAATATAAAAAAGTACTATTCGCGATTATTAACATAAATCGCCGCCATATGGCCGCCATCTTCGCCAAACGTCATGTCATGTCAAAAAATATTAGGTATGCTCAAAAACGTTGCACCCTAATAGACTTTGCCCGGTAGAACATTCCTGTGAAGACAAATTAATTCTCCCCACCTTTGTTTCTATCTCGCTCTCAGATACCGATAAGAATATCTGTCAAAAACTAAAATCAACGAGAAGATGTAAAAACATTATTCAATGTCATATTTTTTAGTCTTCAATAGCAACCTCCAATGTGTATAATCTTCTTGGGACTCTTCTTCAATAGCAACTAGTAAGTGATAAAGTTCAGTTCAGTTCATATACACATACAAACACGCACGCACGCACGCACGCACACACACACACACACACACACACACACACACACACACACACACACACACACACACACACACACACACCAAACACACACACACACACATATGCATACAACACACACAGAGAGAAGCATAATAGTTCCGACTATCACGCTAAAATAGTAATTGTGTGTAATTGTAATAATATTGTTGTTTCTGTTAGCCAATCTAATACGTTTATTTTTGTCTCAAACGCTTGCTTTCACATGGGAGTAACTAGTCCTTATGACACAGGGAATCCTAGTATAAGGACTAGTGCAACAATTATTCCACATTGATTCAGTTCACATTACTAATCTCAGTTACGTTTTTTTGTCAAAACGTAAACTAATTAATTTATCATAAATCGTATCATTAGATCATATTGAACGAAATATTGTTAATAACAATATTTCCTAATTAACATCATATTGTAATACTCACTTCAAGAATATTCAAATCAAATTAATTGTATCTGAATTAATAAATTTCTTTCATGAATAAATATTATGATTATGATTATGATTATGAGTAAGTCGTCGAGATAAGTAAATGCGTCGTAATACAAATGATTATATATTACAAACCAATTTAAGAGTATTGTATTTATAAAAAAATGCTTAACATACAATAAAATCGATTCGAAAATAAATTATTGCAAGTAAATTTGCAAAATGCATACCTATTCCCTTCTCATTCGGAGGCCTTCTTTTATTGATCATTAACCGACTTCACAAAAAAGGAGGAGGTTCTCAATTAGTCGGAATCTTTTATTTATTAATATTTTTTTAATTTTTTTGTATGTTCACCGATTACTCGAAGATGCCTGAACCAATTTGGAAAATTCTTTTTTTGTTTCAAAGGGTACCCCCAGGTTCCCAGGTGATCTCATTTAGGCGTTTTTAATATGTAAACATTTGTATTAGTACGACGCATTTACTTATCTCGACGACTTACTACTCACTACTGGCACAGATTATGTAATAGTTACTACGCCTACTGGCTACTTTGACTAGCGCAATGTTTAAAGTCGGTTCTTTTAGTTTTTTAAACGATCTTAAATTATGTAAAAGTGTGGATTTCATTAGTTCTAGCACAGACGAGTATTAAGACTTGTCTGCGGTTCTAGGAAATCAAAAATGATGAACAGCTTCAAGCTTTCTCTCAGTAGAAATCTCAAATGTAATCAAATTTGCTATTTATTTTCCCTTTGATTCGTTAACTTAGACTTAACGGTCTTAGAAAATAACATTAGTTATTTTATGACCTTGCTTGCTTATTGCCAATTACTATTTGTAAAATGTTCGCTTTATATATCGACGGGTGAAAAGCTTTGAAGGCCCGGTTGCGTAATCGACAGAACGGTCGGCTTTGATGCCAGAGGTGCCGAGTTCAAGCCCCGCCATGCACCAATGGATTTTTCTATAGAAAAATGTATGTGCGCTTTTTACAGTGGCCCTCCGGTGAAGGAAAAACATCGTTAAAAAACTAACAACCCCCGCATGATGGTAGGACACTATTTAGTGTCCGCCTGGCCAGCTACCGGTGACTCAAGTTAGAAAATCTGTCGCCAAACATTCTAGGCCTATCTTTGAGACAACATCATCACTTTCCAACAGGTGAGATAGTGGTCCAACGCTAGCCTATAAGATATTAAAAAAAAGCTATTTGGTTTAAGCAAAAGAAAGTGACTTAAAGTTACAGTTGTTAAATAATAATTTAAGATCATTTAAAAACTAAAAGAACCGACTTCAAACGTCGCGCTAGTCAAAGTAGCCAGTATCATGTCATTGAGGCATACAAATGCATCGTAATATTATCTTCTCGTAAGTAGAATATAAATCTTAAATCTTTGTAGAAAAAAATATCATTGTTTAAATGAGAGTTAATGGATCTTTTAGCCTTATTGGTGGTTTTTGACCCCTTGGCGCTGTTTATTTACCCTGGTATATTTTATAGCCCAGTTTATGGAGGGCCCCCAATCTAATCTAGTAGGTATAAGCAAAAAACACATAAAATGGCGATGGGGTTTGTATAGCTAGACCAGACGTCGAACGCCGAGCTAATAGTCGGGGTGGTAGATTTTGATATGTGTTTTGAAGTTTACTCTTTAAGGCCTTTATATTTCAGCACAGTAGGCATAAAGCGATACCTCCGTCTCCGTGACGGATATTCCGATCGCGTAACGGGAAACTGTCAGCCAGCTAGCAAAAGTGACACAGTTCCTACCTCGAAGACGCCTCGCGGGTTACTGAAGTATGGTGCGCTGGCCGCATTGCTATATAATATTGTGTTATAAATAATAAGGACTATTTGAAAAAAAACTATTCCTTAAATGTCCTTTAAAACTTTTTTTCCTATTTTTCGGCATATTTTTTGTAAGTCAGAGTTTAATGTACTTTAAGTAATACCCAAAAAACGATTACAATTTCTTTGTTTTCGTAATTTTTAACCGACTTCAAAAAAGGATGTTTCTCAATTCGACCGTATATATTTTTTATTATCGAGTGAAGTCGTAAATATCGTGTTTTGAACCATTAAATGATCAAGAATGTTTCTTGAACTATATCATATATTTAATTATTTGCTGTTGAATCGAAAACTTGTTGATTTGGAATATTTAAGCCATTTTCATAAAAAGCCCCTGGTCACAGAAAAGATACTAGTCCTACCCCTGGTATGGAAATAATAATAATGAAAATCTGTATTGAGACTCTGACAGGTAGTGTTGGTACCTACATACATTATGCGGTAATAAATTGTACATATAACTATACATTGTACTATTATTACATGTAATAAATGTTATAACTTAAATGTACATACATAAATATTATATCTAAATTTTATAACTGATATCGCTCCAGATGGATAGAAGCAGAAGTCAAACCACTACAATACTGTTACAGTACATAACGATTGCAAAAATGTCATATGTATGAATTTTGTTTTCATGAACCCTTGACGGTCTGCGGAACCCATCTACTTGATCACTGTCAAATGGATATGAACAAAATTAATATCGTTTCAAAAACTAATAGAACCGACTTCAAACGTCGCGCTATAGTCAAAGTAGCCAGTAGTTAGTAGCAAGTCGTCGAGGTATATAAATGCATCGAAATACAAATGTTTTATATATTTAAAACGACTCGACAGATATCGTTAAAATTTAAATGGGACTACCTAGAAAGGTTACCCTTTGAAACAACAAAATAATTTTCCAAATCGGTTCAGGCATCTTCGAGGAACCGGTGAACATACATAAGAAATAAAATAAAAAAGATTCCAACGCATTAATAACCTCCTTCGTTTCTGTGAAGTCGGTTAACAAACAAAACTCAACCGCTAGTCATAGATTACTGAAATCTACCAATCCCATAAAATAGCGTTGAGGAACTCGGTCCTTATGGGGCTCTTGACCGTGCCCTTTTATATGCCCGTCTACTTTGTTGGACATGTTTTGGTCCGTTTTGGAGGCTTTCTCTATTTATCGATAATGACGACGATACCAAGGTCTTGTTCGTATGATGGCAAGTTTAGGGTTAATTACAGGACAATGTTTTTGTCACAAACTTAAGCGTTTTCCGTCAGTTCTGTCTTGTCTTTTTTTTTCGTTTTCAAAATAAGGAGGCTTTCAATTCACTTGTAGTTTTTATGATTGTTACCGCAAAAAGCTGCATTTGAATTTTTTTTAAATAGGATTTTCTTTCTGTAAAGTTCCATTGTACAATTCATCGAGATATTATGATGTGTAATGAGTATTTCCAGATATTAATTATATTTTGCCGACGTAATGATTGGCGATATGTCTTTGTTTCATGGATACGTTCTTAAAAATCACTACTTATGCAATATTTCGACGAAAAGTAGGAACTTATCGTCCCTAACTACCGAAGACAGTGACAAAACATAAGATTTCACAGAACATATAACAGAAACTAAGACACATAAAATAAGATTTCCGACCAGACTTCTCTCAATATCAGTACATACCGCGCGTCCCTCACCGCGTCTGTCTATCTATACTAATCTATATACTATAATATACTATTATACTATATATACTATATTACTATAATAATATTATAAAGAGAGAACATTTGTATTTTTGTATGTTTGTAATGAGTAAGCTCAAAAACTACTGAACCAATTTAAAAAATTCTTTCACTAATACATAGAATGGACTTTCGGAATGAAAAATAGGCTATATATTATCCCGTTTAAATCAAAAGTACATTCGTGGAGACCTAATTTGCAACCTAAGTCCGCAAATAAACGGTCGAAAAAACACGTTTCTTACGAACGCTGCTTAATTGAAAATAGATAGAAGAATATTTTCTATGCAAGAGTTGTACAACTTAATAAGACCTACAAAAAAGTCCGCGACAGCATATGTCTATCTCTTAAGGTTGACTCACAGTAACCATTTTAATCTTAAAATTTTTGTTAAAAAATATTACATAACTTCCAAGGCTATTTTCAAGTATATAGTATTCATCCTTATCCAAATAATTACGTTAATTAGCTTGGCCACATATTATAGATTAAAATTGTCCTTTACAGTATATAATTCAAATGAAAACTCTAGAAGATATCACGAATTTCACAAACACGCATCGCAAAATTAATAAAATATTTGCAGTCAAACCACAGATTAGGTCATAGTTACTACGAAAATATTATTATAAGGTTAGCTATGCTGTAGATCCCCACCGATCACAATCAATTTGAAGTCAATATAGTATAATAATATGATCTATTGTATAAAATAATATTCATCTATATATATAATAATATGATATAATATATTAAACCACCCCGACTGATCTATGTATGATAGCTTTTTCCAATGACTCTAAACACGACATTTAAAATCTGAGCTGTAAGTTGGTGAGGATTTGAGTATTCTGTAGAGTCCAGGAGGCTTCCATGTTCTTACAATATCGTTGAAGAAGAAGATTTTCGAATTGATCAGACCTATGAAAGTTGATTTCATAGCGCAATTAACTAGAAAAAAGCTCATAATTTTATAACGATTGAACGAATTTTCATGAATCAAAGCTAAGAAAACTCTCGATGAAGACATCTATCAAACAAAAAAAAACTATCAATAATAAAAACAAAATCGGTTCATCCGGTTAGGTGCTAAGATGCTACAGACAGACACATAGATACACACGTTAAACGTATATTACCCCTACATTTTGCGTCGGGGAACGCCGTAAGGTTACGGCGGCAGATGTACTCCTTGGTGGTAAGCTACTTTTTGGTAGATTTAATGATTCCACTACCACTGTACGAAAACTCATGATTCATGAATGCACATAAAACTTTCATTGGTAGGTATATAGCTAGGATTAGAACCAACGACCGTCGGGTCAGAATCAGGGTAACTATCCTTTACGCCAAAGGGCCGTCCAATATCAATACGTAAGTATTATAAAACAAAGTTCATCACTGCGTCTTTATGTCTGTTCGCAATAATCTCAATAGCTACTGAACGGATTATCATGCGGTTTTCACCAATAGCCAGAGTGTTTATGAGGAAGGTTTAGGTGCATAATTCGTTAAGGTTTTGTGTAAATTGGATGAAATATGACGATGGTTGTTAAATATGTTCATATTTTATATTCGATGCAACAAACTGATGCAAATTTTGTAGGCATATATGTTCTACCCGTGCGAAGCCGGGGCGGGCTGCTAGTTTACAATAAACTCAAAAACTACTTAACGGATTTTCATGCCGTTTCAAAGATTAGACAGAGTGATTTACTAGAAAGGTTTAGGAGTATAATTCGTAAAGATTTTGTGTAAATTTGTTGAAATATATTAAAAAAAATAACAAACGCAACAACAGATATATGAATAATAGGGTATTATTAATATTCTCAAATGTAGGCATATAATAATTACTAAAGCAGTACAATAAACAGTAAAGGTACGGCCATACGGCGTGCGTCCTTCGTGCGCAATATCAGTACTTTTCAATTGTTTTCTGATCGCGTTTGGTGTGAACGAGTCGTTACAAATACTACTGCGCTATCTGATCGCTGCCTAGATCGCGCACGCAGGACGCTGCGGTGTGTCCGTACCTTAAGGCGATTACAGACTTTATTTAGCTTGGATTTGTAGGTAAATCCCCCGATTTGTTCCAACGTCCCAACGGAGTATGTATATGTAAAGAAAAATTCAATTTTACTTAACGACTAAATAAAGCAGTATGAGCTTAAATAAAGGGTAGAGTACAATGTATAAAGCCATATTACTGAAGGTTTTGTCAAAGTTTACACTAGAGCTGTATCGCGTTTGGTGTGAACCTCGCGAGTCTCTTGAAGTACTTGTCTTTGTTTTAAATTGGATAACATACTAGAACACACTTGAAGCTTAACTGATGAAAAAGTTATTTACACAAAAAAAAGCGACTAAATAAGAGTAATAATAATTTAGGATCGTTTAAAAAACTAAAAGTAGCCAGTAGACGAAGCATAATTATCGTCGAGGTATATAAATACATTGTAATACAAATGTTGATATATTAAAAACGGCTCGACCGATTTCGTTAAAATTTAAATGAAATCACTTGGAAAGGGTACCCTTTGACACAAATAAATAATTTTCCAAATCGGTTCACGCATCTTCGAGTAATCGGTGAACATACATAAAAAAAAGAAAAAGATATTCCGACGAATTGAGAGCCTCTTCCTTTTTTGTGAAGTCGGTTAAAAAATGGACTTTTTAAAATGGCTGAAATATGATTTTTTACGTTTTCAACCCTCACATCTCCGCTATTTGGAAAATATCCAAAAACTGAATCGAAAAAAATCTATGTAATTATCGAACCTGCTCACAAAATTTCACGACAATCAGTTGAGAAATTCGATTTGTAGATGAGAACAGACAGACCTCTCCGGATATACGAAAGCATTTTTGCATGTGGTCTAAGCTTAATATTTTATGAGAAAGAGCTTACGAAGACGTGCTTAAAACGCGTTACCTCTACCGAGAGTAAGATCGTTTCCAGCAACCTTCAATTTTAATAAAATCATAGAATGAACTTAGTGTTAAGGTGAGCACACAGCTATTTTTAGGGTTCCGTACCCAAAGGGTAAAAAGGGACCCTATTACTAAGACTCCGCTGTCCGTCTATCTGTCTGTCTGTCTGCCTGTCCGGCTGTCACCAGGCTATAGCTCATTAACCGTGATAGTTAGACAGTTGAAATTTTCACAGATGATGTATTTCTGTTGCCGCTAGAAAAACAAAATAAAGTTAAATATTAAAGGGGGTCCCCATACAAAAAACGTGTTTTTAAACGCCATTTATCTAATTAGTTTCGGCAAAATGACATAGATAGCGCTAGTAAACGAGCCCCGTCTTTCTAAATCGCGACCAAACTAAATATTCTTGGTAATATCAATTAATCAAATATATGAGGTTGAAACTCTGTTATGTTTCGTATTGTACGGAACCCTCCCTAAGTGTGCGATAAGAGACGCAATGCTGACTCGCACTTGGCCAGTTTTATTATTAATAAATCTGTGAACAATAAACAGTAATCTACCAGAGCACTATTATTTATTCTGTGATGTAGGGTACATTACCACGACAAGAGTCCGCACACTGAGTAAAAACAAATCTTTCATATATTTTGGGCGTTGTTGTACGATTTTATTTCGCAACGAATAGCTATAATATAACTTAGCATTATGTAGTGTAAATAATACGCAGGAGGGCCTTATAGCACCTTTATTTTGCTTGTACTGTATATGTTTCCCACTTAATTGCCCAGTATAATCGCATTTTCACCCGAAGTGCGTTAATGTTGGAGACTTGGGCTGAATTACTGCAGAGGTCAAATCAAAATGGATCTGCCCCTTGTGTCAGACTAAAGAACCTAGAAGGGACAATAAAAACACTCCGGTGCATGCTTCCGCGCTCGCAGCGGGTAGCGCCGATGTGCCAGAAGCTGCACTTGGTTTCGACACCGAGGTTTGCGTCGACGATGTTTGTTCCGAAACCCTACTTATTCTAACCAGAGAAATTAAATTACTGCGTCTGCGAATACGTCGTCGTATTTCCTAAAACTAAGTTACGCCGTTCTACAATAGAGGGCGTGACGCTTACGTCACCTCCGCTGCCTTCGGACCGTGACGCTATGTCACTTCCGTCAATTTTTTCCCCAGTGCGCCTTTAGCACTTCAAATAGTAAACGACACAGAAATATGAATAATAAGGTAGTTATTATTCATATTTCTGTGGTAAACGATCTCTTATTAGGGTTCCATACCCAAAGGGTAAAACGGGACCCTATTACTAAGACTCCGCTGTCTGTCTGTCTGTCTGTCTGTCTGTCCGTCTGTCACCAGGCTGTATCTCATGAACCGTGATAGTTAGACAGTTGAAATTTTCACAGATGATGTATTTCTGTTGCCGCTATAACAATAAATACTAAAAACAAAATAAACTTATAAATAATAGAGGGTCCCCATACAAGAAACGTGTTTTTTTCAGCATTTCACGTCATCTATGAACGCTTAGTTAGGTAAAAGTCCCATAGATAGCGTTATATTGAAATATTGATCCCTAACACCTTTGTTAGACGTTAGACGGCGTTATAAGAAATAAAATGTTTATTAATTATTATTTTTTGCTGGCGAAAAATGATAATATTTATTAGGTATTTTTTGCTCGATCTTATAAAATACTGTAGTGTGGTACAGAACTCTACGAGTGCGAGTCCGAATTGCACTTGGCTAGTTTAATAATTATAACCATAGCAGCTCCTAGACCGACGATCAACCATTCACCATCAAGTTATTGTACTTGTTTAATTAAAACAAATTAATTCGCAACGTTGACATTTTAATCGGTCTCAAACAAAGAATTTCTTTTAACCTCATACCTCGCGTTAAAACAAAGGCAACTGATTAAAACTCTCGCCGTGGTTTTGAAAGAGAACTTCGCTGAATGGAGAGAAATGTATGTTATGGTCGGTAAATGTCATCATGGGTAAGACTCATAGACGTAATATAAATGGATGGTGCACTGCAGATGTTTTGACAAATTCAATTTAATCCGTATGATATAACAATACGGTTGTTATTGCTTTGTAGAACAAAACGGCCCCATTGAAAGGCACCCGGGTGGTAGTGTGTCCTGTCTAATAACCTGCTAGTGCTATATAATGTTCTATACTAACGGCCTTACTAATAAAAATTTGCCTATACATCTGTTAAACGGTTGTACAGTTGCACAGTCAATGAGCGCTAAACACGCGTCAATCCATAGTTTGACTAATAAACGTTGAATAGGCGGTGGGTATCTACATAGACGTTTAACACTTTTTTCTTTTTCATCTGGCAACTATTAGTCAATTCGTTTCGAAACTGTTTTCGTCTTAAATAGTTCCGTAAATTATTTTTTCATAAAGTTTACTAATTATTAATATTAGTCATGAAATTTTGTTTTAGGAATGCAATATTAATCAAACTACGTTGTTTTTAGAACTTTTTGTTGAAATTTGTTGATATAATGGAAATATTTTCTTTTAGTAGGAGTAAAAGACTTAAAACAAATTTTAGAACGAAACATTCAAATTGACTGTTGTCCTCTGTCTACGCTGTTGACATTGTATCCATGGAGACTAGCGGTCTCCATTTCGTAAACCTGTAATTTGTATTTCAAATGGAAAATCTGAATTGTTCAAACAAATGGATCTGCACGGTCTTCATAATGTTTTCGTTTTTTTTATTTGCCTCCTCTATCTCCCAATGGTCAAATATGTCGAAATAATTTATGTAATCCATTTCAATGAGAACCAATCTAACACATACAAACGATCCTCAAATAACAGCATACTTTTTGAAGTTTGAAGAATCAAAACGTTTATTCACAGAATACTAGACACAGATTCAATAATAGTTACTATGTCTAGACATGAATTTGATCAGCTGATAATAGAGAAATCCGCCATTTTAATCCTTTACACACTCGCTAAACTAGGGTCCCAGGCTGTTTAAGAAATTATTAGCCTCCTTTGATAATGGCACATCTGTATACCAACTTTATCCAACGCCTACGTCAAAAATATTTTTATTGGTCAGCTTTTGTGGTATACAACGTGTACACAGAGTGAAAAAAACTTTATTAGTAAGGCCGTAAATGTATAGTATATATATATAAGTTGTCCATACAAATGAAAAGAGACAAACTCCGTTCTAGGTCGATCTCATTGGGGCCAGTGTACGCAGTCAAGTTTAATATTAAGTAGCAGGTCTTTGGTAATACTGTAACATTGTTTGCGTAGTTTGACAAGCTTGTAGGGAACCCTCAGTGCGCGAGTCCATCTCGCACTTGGCAGTTTTTTTAGACCTGTACGCAGGTCACAAAGTGCCAAAAAAAATTTGCATAAAAAATAGGTCACTGTTACAAAAACAACGTCTTTTTTGCCAATGGATCCCATTTTTTATAAGAAACAATTAGGAGAATTTATCCCGTATACAAAGGCTTAGGTAAATAATTAAAAAAAAATTTTTTGGTTATATGGTTGCGTAGCTACACAGAATACTTAATAGTACTGTAGCTACAAAATACTGTAGTACGCTACGGCGAATAATTCGTACGTAGCTTGATTGGCTATTTCTATCCACTGCTGGACATAATATGCGTCACATCTCGTATGCCACGCCACTGAGCTCGATTATCCTTCCAATCGCTACCAGAAAGGTTGCGTTTATCGGCGCTCCACCTAGATGGAAGCCGTCTCTCGCTACGTTTGCCGAGCCGCGGTCTCCCCTCCAGAATATCTACCCCATTGATTATACAGATAGAACCAGCTCACTGCCACTTCAGCTAGCTAATCCATTGAGTTACGTTGACAACTTTAGATCTGTGACGGATGTTCTCATTTAGAATTTGATCCTTCAGTGAAACAATTAAAGTGTATGCTTAGTTTGATATTGAACTAGCGCAGATAGAAAGTTCCGTTATCTAGATTTCACGACAGCATCTGCTATACGATGCTATACGATGCAAGGGGGACTGCCACAAAGTTGAAATAATTTCAAGCATTCCAATGACGACGCAGAGTGCGACGACATTCGCGAAGCGGTGGGTAGTGACTGGAAACAAAGAGCCGAAGATCGGGCTCAGTGGCGTGTCTTGGGGGAGGCCTACGTCCAGCAGTGGACTGATACCGGCTAATAATGATGGTGATGATGAATGACGACGCAGAGAAAGAGATGCAGATATGTTCGGTCCTAGCCAGTTTATGTGAAAGTCACACCGGGGCAAACGAACTTAAACAAACCTTGAATAGAGAGATAGGCACGTCTTCTATCTTCCATTCACATTCATTCGTCTTCATTCCCTTGGTTGCGCTAAGTAGATTGAACTAAAGCCAGTTGTCCAACGCCTCGTCTCTTTCCTCTCTTTCATCACACTCACTCATCTCATCACTTTGTCTGCTTCCATTTTCAGACAAGCATAATTCCATCTTAGACCGCATCTTCACTTAACATCGGGTGTGTAAGCGCTTATCTATTCAGAATTAAGAAAAAAAAATATTAAGGCACCTCGCTCTCTCAAGCGAAGCAAAATAATAAACCAGAATGTTTGAGCCTCGGAGTAGGTCCCCTCTAAGAAAATAAGTCTAGAACAAGCGGTCACAAAGGAATTTCCCCCATCTTCTGATAAACAGATCTGAGGCGAAACTGGAATATTGGAATCTTTGAGATAGTTCTCTTCATTATTGTTCCACTTCGTAGAGCTATTTATCGGTTTGTTTAGAATTTAATGTTTGTATGGAATTTAATAAGGACGCCGTCCGGCGAGACGGAGTGACGATCTGCGCAGGGTAGCTGGCAGTCATTGGATGCGTAGAGCCGAAGATCGGGCTCAGTTGCAAGCATTAGGAGAGGTCTATGTCCAGCAGTGGACTAACACAGGCTGCTGGTGATGATATTGATCATGATGGAATTTAATTTGTAGTCTAAAGATTACTATAACCTAAAAATAAGATTGTTTAAAGACTAAAATATTATATTTCATTATTTATTTTTAATTATTTATTATTATTTTAACTAAAATTGTTTATAAACTAATACAGTTTTCAGATGTTGCGCGAGATATTTCCAGTAGCAAGATTTTAGGGGTTTTTCTTAGTTTTTATCTCCATATCTCTGGAGTACCTACATCATATAACTTATATCATATATATATGTATACTCATCATATACTAATATATTATTTACTCAGCCATACTTTAAAAACATTAATTTAAAAAACGAAAACCCCACCAAAATCGGTTTTAAATAGTATATAACAAAGTTTTAAATAGTATATAACTACATCATCTGATACATATTCTGGTTTATTATAAACTTAAGTGATAATGTCTATCTCTGATAACAGCAACAACTCCGATACTTTTCTATCATGCTCGTCTAGCGAAAATAGTGATAGCAGTGACAGCTTTGCGAGTATTCCGAGTCTCTCGGAAATTCTGGATTCTCAATTCTCTGATGTACCTAAAGACTTTAACGTAATTCATCTTAACACCTAAAGTATTGCGGCTCATTTCCCAGACATGCTGGCATCATTTGATAACAAAAATATTGATGCGATCCTTGTTTCTGAAACCTGGCTCAAACCATGTCTTCCCCCAATCCTGTACCCTTTACCTGGATTTCGTCTAATACGAAATGATCGTGCCGTTGGCGGCGGAGGGGGGGTTGCCATTTACCTACGTGCACACATCTCCTTCTCCGTAATTAGTGTTTCTGCGCAACCTCCACCCACGAACGCTGGTGAGCTTTTTATAGAAGTTCTTCTGTCCCACACCAAAGTTCTCCTAGGCGTCTTTTATTGTCCCACCTTACGCATCAATTATTTTTCTTCCTTCGAAAACATGCTTGAGGATCTTATACCTTCTTATGAACACTATCATTATGGGCGATTTTAATACCTGTCTTTTAAAAAACGATCATCCTTCTTCTAACCTTACTTATATAGTCGAATCTACGAATCTTCAACTTCTTTCCCTTAGCGCTACGCATCATTTTCCTAACTGTGCTCCTTCCCTTCTTGACTTGATTATTGTTTCCTCTCTAAGCCATGTTAATAAGCACGGTCAGGTTTCTGCTGATGCGTTCTCCTATCATGACTTGCTATATCTGTCCTATAAAACCCGCCCTCCTAAACCTAAACCCACCATAATTCTGCAGCGTAGCTTTGGTAGCATGAATCAAGAACTCTTCATCAAGGATGCAGAGAAATTTGATTGGACTCCTGTTATCGAAGCTGAGTCCGTAGATGATCAGATGTCCATTTTCAACAGTCTTATAACTCAACTGTATGATATACACATTATACACGCTCCCTTGAAACAGATTAAAATCAAACACTTGCCCGCACCTTGGCTCTCTGATGAGATTAAATCGCTGATGCACAAAAAATCTGTCACTAAAACTCGGTATAAGAGCTTTCCAAATAAGAGTAATAAAGATAAATATGCGAGTGCCCGTAATCGCTGCAATAGGGTGTGTAGGGATGCTCAACGTCACCATATCCACAAATCTGTCGAAAACGATGACCCAGCTAAGGTTTGGAAATTTCTTAGGTCTCTTGGAGTCGGTAAATCCCGTCATAGTAACTCTATCCCAAATTCTTTAGATATCAATTCGTTAAATCAGCATTTTGTTTCAACTTCTTCTATTAAAGATTCCGATAAAGCCACCACTTTAACTTATTTGTCTACCCTTAGAACTCCTGACCATTCTGAATTTTACTTTAGTCCATTTTCTATTGGAGATATAGGGTGAAGAAGAGTATGCTATCTATAACTTCAAATGCAGTTGGAGTCGATTGTATTAGCCGGAACATGCTTATCCCTATCCTTGACATCGTACTCCCTGTCCTACACCACATCCTTAATTTCTCAACTTCCAGTAGCACCTTTCCGTTACAATGGAAAGACGCTCATATCATTCCCTTGCCCAAAAAACCTAATCCCAAGTCTTTCAACGAGTACCGCCCTATTTCCATTCTACCTTTCCTCTCCAAAGTACTTGAGCGCCTTGTCCATAATCAGCTACACTCCTTCCTTATCTCCAATCACCTCCTTAATCCCTTCCAGTCTGGGTTTCGCCCTGGACATAGCACAGTTACTGCCCTCGTTAAAATAACCGATGATATCCGTTTAGGAATGGACAAAGGGAAAGTAACTATGTTAACCCTTCTGGACTTCAGCAACGCTTTCAATACCGTCGATTTTGACATTCTCCTTGCATTTCTTCACTCTATCAACATATCTCCCATGGCAATTGACTGGTTTTACAGTTATCTGTTTGGCCGTCGTCAGCGTGTCCGCATCGAAGAGTCTTACTCTACTTGGTGTGGAACCGCTGCCGGCGTGCCACAGGGCGGCGTCTTATCACCTCTTCTTTTTTCCCTCTTTATTAATTCTATTTCTCTTAACCTCACTTCTCCCTACCACCTCTATGCAGACGATCTGCAAATCTACTCTCAAGCTTCACTCGATCAACTGCCTCATGCTATTAGCAATATTAACAAAGATTTAGTAAATATATCGGAGTGGAGTAAGGCGCACGGATCAACAGTGAACCCAAGTAAGACGCAAGTGTTAATTGTTGGAAGCTCAAGGACTATTGCTAAAATTAACTGAAGTACGACACCACAAGTAGTCTTTGAAGGGATAACGATTCCGTACAGCGAAACTGTAAAAAAACTAGGCATTATATTTGATCGCTACTTGTAATGGGGACCACAACTTGCGGCCATTAGCCGCAAGATGTTTGCTTCTGCAGGGGCTTTGAGGAGGTTAGGAATTTTTTTACCAACGGCTACTAAAGTTGCGCTAGCACAGTCTCTTCTTCTCCCTATTCTCGATTACGCCGATGCATGTTATCTAGACCTCACAGAGGAGCAGCTAAATAAGCTTGAGCGGCTCCAAAATTTTGCAATTAGGTTCATAATATGATTTCATATTTGGCCTTCGCAAATATGACCATGTTTCAGAATTCCGTCGTAAGCTCAAGTGGCTGCCTATTCGTCTTCGCCGGAATACACACATTCTGTCACTCCTTTATAATATTTTATTTAATCCCACTTCTCCTAGCTATCTAAAAGCACTCTTCAAATTTCTTCACACCACTAACTCCCTTTCGCTAAGGTCATCAGAGAATCTAATGCTTTCTATTCCTGCTCTTTGCAGCACTTTCTATTATAGGTCGTTTGCTGTTCAAGCTGTCAGACTCTGGAATGCGCTTCCTTTAGAGATAAAACAATCACAAACTATATAAACATTCAAGGAACGCGTTAAGTCGTATTATCTTGGTTAGTTATATTACATACGTTTGTTATATACACTCCTAATAATATGTTATATATATGTATATCTATATATATATATTATATATATATATATATCTATTATTTAATATATTATGAATATGTATCAAAGTAATTATTATTTAATAATCCTTTAATAGCTTATGTCTTATTTACTTATACACTATACACCGCCGTATCTATTTACATATTTCTCCATCTAAAGGTTGTCTGGAAGAGATCGCTTTCAGCGATAAGACCGCCTGTTGTAACACTACTATAATTAGTTGTTAAGTAATACTCTGTTACTTTTTAATAAGGTGTTCAATGAAGTGTTTCTATCTATCTATCTAAAATCGGATCAGTCGTTTTGAGAAAATAGCAAACATGCAAACATACATAGGTACATAAGATGAGAGTGGTAGCTGGCCAGGCGGACACTAGATAGTGTCCTACCACCATGCGGGGGTTGTTGGTTTCTTAACGATGTTTTCCTTCACCGGATGGGCCACTGTGAAAAGCGCACATACATTTTTCGATAGAAAAATCCATTGGTGCACGGCGGTTTGAACTCGGTACCACGGCATCAAAGCCGACCGTTTTCCCGATTACGCCACCGGGCATCGAATACAGAATACACAATACATAATTTTTTGAAGGCAGTTAAAATATAATCGTTTACAAAAACACTTTTTTATGGTAGAAGGTAACAGGACAAGCACGACGCTCGCCTGATGGTAAACGATGACGTCTACCTATTACAGAAACAGCGGCATGCAAAATCTCTGCACTGCGCCTGTTACTTTGAGACATAAAGATGTTGAGTCTCACATTTAATTTTACTGGACTATTATAATATTTAAAACTACCGAGATTGAAGATGCCATGTATCTAATTTCCAGCAAGTTTTAAGGTGTTTCTGTATCATATCTGATGGATATCTTCAGAAATATTACTCATCAGATTTTGATAAACCTTATATGTGCTACAAGTTGTAACCTGTAGCTACACTCACACTTTATTTATAAAATACCCTTCTGTAGTGGTAGGACTTCTGCTAGTCCGCCTGGGGCGGCATCACCACTTTGCCAATTAATTTTCAGCCGTGAAATAAGAATGTTTTTCGGTTGAAATGGCAAGGTGTCCAGTGAAATTACAGGGCATGTGAGACTCAACATCTTTATGTCTCAAGGTAACAGGCGCAATGCAGTGACACAAATTCTGGCAGTTCAGAATTTTGCATGCCGCTGTATCCTTAATAGGTAGACAGCATCGCTTACCACCAGGCGAGCGTCGTGCTTGTCCTGTTACATTATATCATTAAAAAAAACCAGCGTTTGAGATAACATTATATGGAAAGACATTATTTCTTATTGAAATAATATATACCTATTTATTATGTTAAAGGTATATCACTATAACTTTCAAGCGAACAATTACAAACCATTATACCGTTTTATTACATCAATTTATATTATTTACTTTGATCCAAGTTGTCTCGCACTGTATAATAGCAGTTAAAGCAGCAAACATAACTGCATTGACTCATGGGGTGGAGCCGCTAAAACCGTGTTGCTTGCTTTGGAAAGAGCTCAGCTAGTAAGCAATTTTCTACCTTATCGGTACCCCACTTCTAAGCTGTATCAAGAGATTGGTGTACTCTCGGTAAGGAAAATATTCATTTTAAGGCTACTAATGAAACAACACAGACTTTGCCTGCCGATTTTATCTGGGAACCACTGTAAAAGACGTAAACATAATATATTTCCGGTATTAAGACATAGAACATCATTTGCTAAAAGATTTCAGTATTTTTTGGGTACAATAAATTTTCAAAAATTGAATCAATAAAAGAAATCAACAACTATCAACTCAAAAAAAAGAGCCACAAATATCCTCAAGCGATACTCATATGATGAAACTGAAAATCTACTGGTGGTGTTAAGATGATATTATGAACACACACACGCACACGCACGCACACACACACACACACACACACACACACACACACACACACACACACACACACATACACACACACACACACACACACACACACACATGCACACAATCTCTCACACACACACACACACACACACACACACATGCACACAATCTCTCACACACACACACACACGCACACACACACACACACACACACACACACACACACTGAATGTGAGATAGGAAGTTAGGAACACTTCAAATTACTAAACATAATTATACTCTAATTTATAAACTGTACAAATGTTTAATTTAATAGAACTCGTACTAATTTTTACTGCTGTTTTTAATTATCATTTGTTTTATCAATAATTTAACAATCGTATACTAATTAAGCACGAAATTGTCACTAACCATAAATTACGTTAAATTAGTTATTGTCACTGTAATGGGGGTAAACATACCTCTTTGCAATGCAGGCTTTTAGTCTAGCGCAGAGATATGTAGCTTTAGCAATAATAATATTTATAGTCTCATTAATATAATGTATGTGTATTTAATTGTGCTAACTATTGTATTGTCATTCACTATGTTTGAAATTAATAAACTGAATTGAAAGATCTCAGCAAACTATTGCTGTGTGTAGTTTATTTCATTAATAAATGCTAATCTGTTAGAACACTTTATTTATTGGCTCCCAAATGCCTCCACAGATGTAATTAATGTGAAAAGTAAACAATGAACTCAAAAATCAGTGTCAAAACTATTAGAATTAAACAAACACATATCCACAAAATATTGACGTATCTGTACCAGCCCGGCTAGCTCAGTCGGTAGAGCATGAGACTCTTAATCTCAGGGTCGTGGGTTCGAGCCCCACGTTGGGCGCAACAGTTTTGCACTAGATAATCAATCTTTCTTCTTTCTGGAAGTTCATTGAGTGCAGTACGGCATGTACAAAACTTCTGTAGTGTTAGCATTTAAGTACCGAGTTTTATTTATTTATCTCTATATCTCCGGGGATATTCTTCAGATATTGATTACACATATAAACTATTAAAAAAAATTCTAATTCCACGTCAGTTAGCATTTTAAGTACCGAGTTTTATTTATTTATCTCTATATCTCCGGGGATATTCTTCGTAATGATAGCTACAGCAGAGCTTGATTTTTTGTAAAAACAAATTTAGCTCTAGAAGCATTTTCCAGGGAGGAAACGGGGGAATACACTTGTATGGAAAAGTGCACCCCGCTTTCCCTCGTTTTAGTTTTTGAAGCAGGCGAAGTCGCGGGCTGCTAGTTTAGGATGGAAATTAAAAGGAGTCAGAATTCTTACCTGCAATTTTCCTCTCCCGCATCTTCCGCCACAGTTGTTCAGCCTTCCTCATAGGCCAGTTTTCCACCTTCGCACTGAAACTCCTGAAGAATTTGTATTCCTTGAAATGTGACATTCTTCGCTCCATTTTACTGGGCCTATGTTCTTGTGGAGGCGGTGATGGCGCCTTCGGCGGTTCTCCAGACGGCGACGCCATTTTGTTTTTGCTGTCTATTTTAAATTAGAACGATAATAAACATTTAATTTATGGGAATTAATTTATTTGAAAATAGAATTGTTCACTTGTTTTTAATGTGAAGTTATTGGCATGTCTTTTTTGTTTGTTTATTTGCGGCAGTACAATTTCTAATTGAAATAAATTCGGATTGCGATTGGACCAAAATTTACATTCCGTTTTTGAACTTCCACTTAATCGCTAATTTATTTTTGTAATTCGAATGCATTATTTGTTTTTCATTGTAAATTTATTTCTTATTAGTTGAGATTTAATACCTATTATTTATGTACAGATCTTTTTAATTAATTTAGATGCTAATTATCCTAAATACACTTTGTTGGAACAGTTTCCAATTACGCAAAGCGTTGTATTTAATTAACCTGAAACAAAGATAGAAAACAATTAGCTATTTACTAAACATTGCAAATTACAGCTCTACAATCAAAGTTTCGCGATATATATTTTTTAAAACTTTTTAGCAATATGGTTGTACATAACTAGTAGTCTTGTCATAAACTGCGCCCTATAAGGTAATGGGCTCTTCTATTGAATGAAACAATTAAATATGAAACACGTCTGTTTATTACTAGTTCTTGCAGAGTACTAAATATAATTAAATTATGAGCGAAAACCTAAAAGGTATGTGCTGGGTAGGCACATAACTTCCCCCTCTTTTTAAAAAAAAATAAAAAATAATGTAACACAAATGCTAAAAAAAATTAAAACCTAAAACAAAATTCAATTCTCCATTATAAAACATTTAAAATAACATCAGATAAAATTCACGCAATTGGAAAACAACATAAGTACAATAAAAATAACAAGAGAAAAATCAACATTACCATTGAACATTTTAAAACAAGGTCAATTCTGTAAAATAATAAAACAAGAAAAAATATCGTAACACTATAAGTTTCATAACATCTAAATACATTTTGTATAAAAAAATAAAATCATAAAAAGTATTAACTGTCAATAAAACAAAACTATTAAAATATATAGGGGTATACAATAATCATAAACATTTCATTACTATATTCTTACGTTACATAAACAAACAGACTTACTACATTAATAAACTATCATCAGGTTACCTACAAAATAACGCTACTTATCTTTATTATCATTTATACCTACCTACATTATTTATAACTCATACTATGTTCCAATTGCGAATCTAACTACTGGCTTTATAAGCCGTCCAGATCTCGAAACTCTGTGTGTATTGGCCTTAATATCAACAGTTGCCTTATTAGGCGCGTCAGCAGATTCCTCATGCCTAAGTCCGAAAGCTGGCTTCACTCTATCTATACTAATGACTTTTTCTGTATCCCCTTGCATTAATATAAAATATTTGTCTGTCTTTTTTACTACTTTGAATGGACCCATATATGGTGGTGTTAAAGGTTTTGTGACCTTGTCAACGCGCACGAATACATGAGTGCAGTCTTGTAACTCGGGATGGACAAATATTTTACCTTGATGGTTCTCTTTTCTCGGGACGCTAGCCAAACTTGTAATTTTCTGTTGAAGGTCTCGTACAAACATCGAGTTATCGGAAATGTCTTGCTTTTTCGGCTCAAAGAAATCTCCCGGTAATCTCAAGGCTTCTCCATAAACCATCTCCGCTGCACTAATTTCAGTATCGTATCTCAAGCTTGCTCTCAACCCCAATAGAACAGATGGTAATTCCGACACCCAGTTTTCTGTGTTTCCTCTGCACATCAAAGCTGTTTTCATGGATCTATGCTATCTCTCTACGATTCCATTCGCCTGGGGGTAGTATGCGGTCGTTCTACATTTGCTGATACCCATTCTTTTCGCAAGTTGTGTAAACAGTTGTGATAAAAACGATGCTCCTTGGTCAGTTGTCAGGTACAGAGGTGTTCCGAATCTCGCAATCCAGCCAGAGTATATGACGTCAGCTACCGTTTCTGCAGTGATGTCTTTAACAGGGTAGGCTTCTGGCCAACCAGTTTTCCTGTCGACCATCGTGATGATGTATCTGTAACCCTGACAGTAACCAATCGGTCCGACTGCATCCATGTGTAGGTGTTCGAAACGATCACTACTCGTATGTACAAAATGTCCATGTGGAGATACTGTATGTCTATGTATTTTAGAACGTTGACAACTTATACATGCCTTAGTCCATAGTCCAACATCTTTGTTCAATCCCAACCAAATATAGCGATCTCGCATCATCTTTCTTGTAGTTCGTGTACCTGGATGACTTATTCCGTGTATAGCGTTGAAAGCTGATATGCGAAACTCTTTAGGTAAGTACGGACGAGCGCTATCTGTTGATACTTCGCAATATATCGGTTTATTGCAAGTAGGTATAACAATTTGTTGAAACTTGAATGATGCATTTTGTAATAGACTTATCAACTCTGCATCTTTGCTCTGCGACTCTGCCAACTTTTCATAGTCAATAGGCGATGGTGGTATGTCTATTGATGCTATGCGAGACAAACAATCGGCTGCTACATTTTCTTCTCCTGCGATGTACTTTATATCTGTACAAAACTGCATAATAAAATCCAAGTGTCTTATTCGGCGAGGTGTGTCGTTCTTGCTGACGGTGTTCTTATGTAACGAATATACGATCGGTTTATGGTCTGTATACACGGTTAGAGATATGCCTTCAATTAGTGGTCTAAAATGTTTGATCGCCATGTATATTGCCAGTAATTCTTTGTCATACGTGGAATATTTCTGCTGGGCTTCGCTCAGTTTGTTCGAATAAAAACCTAGTGGCTTCCAAGTATTGTTCTCACGCTGTTGTAGAACTGCGCCTGCACATTTATTCGAACAGTCTGTCATGAGGGCGATCGGTGCATCTGGTGAAGGAAAAGACAATGTAACTGCGCTTTGTAGGCTCTGTTTACATTGTTCGAAGGCTTCAGTCGCTTCGTCGGTCCACGGAATAAGACTTTTATCGCGCTTCTTGGAATTGTGTAGGAAAACATTTAACTTTGCATGTACTTCAGCTGCCTTCGGAAGATGTCGTCTGTAAAAGTTCATTCCGAGAAAACGTCTCAATTCTTCGACAGTTTTCGGTTTGGGAAACTCCGATATAACCTTGACTTTGTTCTACTTATCCGGTGGGAGAGGTCTAGGGCGCGCGTAAACAGCTGGGCCCGTAGTGTCTATGCGATGTAATACCGAATGGCACGGAGAGTCCTTGAAGCACATAGGTTTGGTAACGTTCGGAAATTCTGCTAATATACCACTAAAATCACTATTATAGTCAATTGTCCGTATAGTTGGTTCATCTTGTAAAGCCACTGAAGCAATTGTCTGTAAACTGGTCACTGAATCGATTAACTTCCGGTTATTTACGTCCACTAATAGTTTATAATGAGCCAGAAAGTCAGCACCTAATATCGGTTGCTTGACCTCGGCTACCACAAAAGACCAACGGAACGGTCTACGTAGTCCAAAGTCTAAATCAAAAGTCTTAACACCATAAGTATTTATTTCAGTACCGTTCGCGGCAAAAAGTTTATAGTCTTCACACTTCTCACTAAATAGTCTATTTTTATTAACGGGAACCACTGAAATGTTCGCACCTGTATCCACTAAATATTTAAGTCCTGTCTTCTTATCATACACACATAGGCGGGGAACGGGAATGATGGTGCAAATTTCCGCCTGCGATTGCACCACACTTAGTTTTCCGGACACTCAGCTCTTTTATTCCATGCACACGGTTCTATGCATTTTCTAGCTCTATTTCGGTATCTAAAATGATAAGAGCATAGCCAGTCCGGGCTATCAGGTGTGCGACGGATCGAATTACGACCTCGGGATGCTGATCGCGAACGTGAACGAAAACGATTAAACTGTCTAACATCGTTTTTGTTTTGCTCCAACTCACGAATTTTTAAGCTTAATTTAGCTATTTCCGTTAAAATAAATGTTTTATCACTGCTTACACCGCTGCTGGTGCTTGGTGTAGAATGTATTTCCGCGAGCTGTAGGGTTCGTGTTGTTTCCATCACCTTATCGGCAATAGCCGATAAATGTTCTAAGTCCTTCACTTCACTGACTGCTAGAACACCGCGCACCGAAGAAGGTAGATGACCTTGCCACATAATCTTCAGCGTATCATCTGGCATCTTTCCACGAGCCAAGTCTCTCATCCTGCGAAGAAGTTGAGATGGTTTTTAATCTCCTAGTTCTATTTCACTCAGCAACTTCTGGAATTGCCGCATCTCCGATTCTTCGTACACTTGAAGTAATCGGTTCTTCAGCGTGTCGATCTTTTTTGATTCTGGCGGCCTCAGCAAAATGTCGCTCACTTGTTGCACGACTTCTTTGCCCAGTTTTGTGACGACCAAGTTGTATCGCGCGTCGTCGCTCAACTTTTGTGGTCCGGGAACGGCTTCGCATTGCACGAACCAAAGTCGCGGCTGGTCGGTCCAAAATTCTAGAATCCTCGATGACACGGAAATTACCGCAACTTCCATTGGATCGACCGATGCTGATGACGTGTTTCTCTCTGTACTTTCTTGCTGCATGGTAGATAGTCCGTAGTCAGGTAATATCTAATGCACAACTATCACAGATGTCTAAGCGTGTTCGAAGTCGAGTCACCACTGTGCCCTATAAGGTAATGGGCTCTTCTATTGAATGAAACAATGAAATATGAAACACGTCTGTTTATTACGAGTTCTTACAGAGTACTAAATATAATTAAATTATGAGCTAAAACCTAAAAAGGTATGTGCTGGGTAGGCACAGACTTCTCCAACTAGCTAAATATGCTTGTATCTGGAGTGGGTTCACGTCAATAGTGCAATGGGTGGGGATCGAACTCACTAGCTCTCGATCGCCAGGCCGATGGGCGATACACATACTGCCCCAGATCTGCGTCCGCTTACAGATGTCAAAAAACGGAACCCTTATAGATTCGTCATGTCTGTCTGTCTGTCTGTCTGTGTGTCTGTCTGTCTGTCTGTCTGTCCGTCCGTATGTCACAGCCATTTTATTCCGAAACTATTAGGACTACAGAATTACATCTACCTACCAAGGGTAGATGTATTCTGTAAACCGCTTTCTTATTTTTATACAAAAATAAAAATATAAAAGTTTAAAGGGCATCCTATACATGGAACAGGAACAAAAAAAAATCTTCAAACCTATACGTATGGTCACGTCTACGTCTATGGATAGGTCTTTAAAAATAACATTGAGGTTCCTACAATACATTTTTCTCAAAGTCAATCATTTAGAAGATAGGCGCGTCTAAAGTGGTAAAATTTGTGTCCCCCCCTCTAACGTCTAAAGTAAGGTAGGGAAAAATCTAGAAAAAATATATTCTGTATATCTCAATAAAAAATTTCAACAAAAATTGGTTTGAACGAGATACAGTCATCAGTTGCTGAGATATAGCGACCGCAAATATCACTTTGTTTTTCATACAAACACTATGAAAAACAAAGTTATTTTTGTAGTTGCGAAAAATCATAGTTATAGAATACTCTACTGTGTTACGGAACCCTACGAGTGCGAGTCCGACTTGCACTTGGCCAGTTTATTTGTATTGATTCCTTGCGGGTGCGTGTTTTTCCGCATGTAGGCGCGGGATCTGCAACACCGCGCGTGATTGTGTTTTCAGTGTGCACTACGCGTGTTTTCTATACAAACACAGATACTTGCAAACAACGTAAGACCACGCACTACTGCGCTACGCTGCGTGATGCGGTGCATTTGGAGATTCACCTAGCCATTGGGCTATTGCCGCTTTTTAGGGTTCCGTAGCCGAATGGCAAAAAACGGAACCCTTATAGATTCGCTATGTCTGTCTGTCTGTCTGTCTGTCTGTCTGTCCGTCCGTATGTCACAGCCATTTTATTCCGAAACTATAAGGACTACAGAATTGAAACTTGGTAGGTAGATGTATTCTGTGAACCGCTTTCCGATTTTTATACAAAAATAAAAAATATAATAGTTTAAGGGGGGGCATCCCATACATGGAACTAAAACAAAAAAAAAAAAATTTCGTCAAACCTATACGTATGGGGTATCTATGGATAGGTCTTTAAAAATGACATTGAAGTTTCTAAAATCATTTTATCTCAAAGTCAATCATTTCAAAGATAGGCGCGTCTAAAGTGGTAAAATATGTGTCCCCCCCCCCTCTAACTTCTAAAGTAAGGGAGTGAAAAATCTAGAAAAAATATATTCTGTAGATCTTAATAAAAACTTTCAACGAAAATTGGTTTGAACGAGATACATTCAGCAGTTGTTGAGATATAGCGACCGCAAGTATAACTTTGTTTTTCATACAAACACTATGAAAAACAAAGTTATTTTTGTAGTTGCGAACAATCAAAGTTATAGAATACTCTACTGTGTTACGGAACCCTACGAGTGCGAGTCCGACTTGCACTTGGCCAGTTTATTTAATAAATCCTCATGATTTTTTTAAATCTATATAATAGTGTAAATATACGGAAACACCGCAGCGTCTTGCGTGCACGATCTAGGCGGCGATCAGATAGCGCAGTAGTATTTGTACCGACTAGTTCACACCAAACGCGATCAGAAAACGATTGAAAAGAACTGAGATCGCGCCTGCATATCGCAGGGCGCCGCGGCGTGGCCGTACCTTAATAGTATTCAATCTATTATTTTTAGGTATATAACACAATTATTAGGCTGTAAATTATTCACGCTCACATTAATATGTTAGTGTGAATAAAATAAACCCAATTAAGCTGTACTCAGGACTTGCGAAATAGGACTGGAAATAATAAACGGGACAAAATAGGACTTTAATTATAGTGTTGTTAATACCACGCAAGTAATTTGTCGATCGTTTATTAAGTTGTTTCACTCCATACGAGTATCTCTAAAGATTCCTTCTAATATAATTATCTCTAAAGAAAGATGAAGCAAGTTGATAGAAAGTATATGGGACCACCGTGCAGTTATACATTTAATAAAAATTAAAAGTCTAGGCGTAGCATAACTATCTTTTACTTCATAAGCTAGCGTTTTGACTATCGTCTAATATGGTGGTAAGCGAAGTTCAACTACATGTTGAAAATGGTGAACACGCTAGGCTTAGAATACTCTGACTCTCAAGGGCTGTGTCCTGTGAGAACACCATGGAAATAATATAAAGTTCTTTTATGCCTAGTGCACTACTTGATTTTAAATTGGTTACATATAGTTATTATAATTGTGACGTTTATTATTTAAAGTTATGAAATAAATAATAATAAAAATACATTTATTTGTTTCCAAAATCAGCAGGGTTATTCTCAATCATTCGAAAGCAAATTCGGATTCGGAAACTGCCTTTCCTTCAACTTGGATCTTTGCAATTCACAATGCTCCGATCGGTTACTTATGCTATTTTAATTCGAAGAATCAGTGATTCTAATCGGAAAGGTTTCCACGTCAAAAAGCTCATGGAATAATGAATATGCTAAATTCAAAATGACGCTTCCTAATTCGAATGTATGCGATTTATAGTATATTCCATTACAAGTGCGGAAAGGCTGTCATTGCAAAGAGTTCCGACAAATGTCTACCCGAGCCGAGGCGCAGCCGAAGGCGAGGGTTGACAGTCGGAACAAGTTGCAATGACGGTTCCGCACGTGTACTGAACGACTATTTTTAATACAGTTGCGAAAAAATGAAGCAATTTAATAAAATAATAAAAGCACAATAAACTCAACTAAATTAACATTTATTTCTTGGAAAAGTTATAATTCACATATACATTGAAATTGGTACAGTTTTTTATACTAACTGGGGAATGTCGTTTTAATAAAGCGTTTAATTTTGGGTATTCACTTATATCCACGTTGTTCCTTATTTTCAGCATACTTTTTATCATCGAAAACCTCGACCATAACGTAGAAGGTTTTAATTTTGCTGAGAGTTCGGAGAAGTATGCCACATAACATTTTCTGAAAAACTATTTGCTTTTTTCTCTTCTCTCCACGCAATAAATTCGTCGTATGTAGATATGTAGCGACTTCTTGACTTTCCCGGTAAAATGTTCTCCGAAGCATTTTGTGCAATTATACTGAGTTCCGGTGGTGTTAATTCAAAAAAACTAGGGTCGATATTACTCATTTTGTGCAACAAACAACTAAACTCGCAAAGAAAATTTCTGAAAAATGGCGCCAACCGTAGAATATAAGCAGAGTTTTTTTTTTCACCCATTCTGGTAGGCAAAGAGAACTATGCCAAGTCTTCAGTAGAATTTTTTTATTGATATGAAATGAAAATGAAATTTATAAGATGAAATGAAATGAAACCTAACCTAACTCATTCCATCAAATCATTAAATCTGTTATTGAAACAAATTAGTAGCTTCTTTTTAGAAATATACGTATTTGCATGAATCATAAAAACTTTTTTGAATTTTTTTAGTAAAAACTTCATGGTTAGTTTTTCTTTTTAATAGACATTATTTTGACAGTTGGGAAAGAGAACGCACGAGTTCGGGAAAGGTAAAGAAAAAGCACGAGTGTGTAATAGCCCACATCCCGAACGCTATACGTCCCTGCAATACGCCACTTTTTGAGCAACTGTATTAAAAAATATGTACCAGGGGGAAGAAATGTAATGCATCCTGCATTAGAAAAACGTATTACTGTGAGAATTTTATAATTAATAGAAATGTATAATTCAATATTTAGGCTCAGACTTGTTTTCATACTTAGAGGTAAATAACTGTGATCCAATGTCCGATAGATACCTACTGTTAAACCTCAGTAAAACGAAGCGCATAAAAACGCTATTTGCATTTTTATTCTACTATATTATTCGCTTCAAAAATATCCACTCGGCTCAAATGACGATTAATATCATAAACAAAGATGGAATCATAAAAAACTTACAAAGAAAATTAATAAGACCCTTCGTTTTCTGAATATAATAAAGTATTTAAGACGCCTACGACGAAACAAACACTGTATCAAAATTATTTCACACTGCAGGGCTAGCATGGCCTTATCCCCTGGGGAAAGACAAAATTATTTCCCTGTTTTTCGCCTCTGACAGGAGACCAACACAACAATTTAAACGCTTGGTGAAGTTTAACCCCGAGTATTGATTTTGATTCGTATTAAAAAGTTTCAAAAAGAATTGATTAAAAGTCAGCGGGCGTTTATAATTGTCGAAAAACTTTACTTATAATTTGACTACTCCACCAAACAAAACACGGATAGGTGGAAACACAAAATAGTCCCTTTGCCATGCTAGCCCTGCTGTGGTCTATATTTATTTTATACTATGCCGTAATTAAACAAAATGTATTTGTCAAGGTTTTCCCCAATGTTTATTTTTTTCAAAACACTACTAAAACGAAGTTAATATCAATTTAATTGATGATATTATTTTTACGTATATTTTATTGAGAATACATTACGAAGGTAACATATTGTCGTCTCGCGTGCTCTGTGTTAAAAACGACAACACAGTAATCGTTTTTGTGAAAGATCATTGCCTATTATCAATATTTAAATTATTTACTAATACAGTTCGAATCTACGCCGTGCACCAATGGATTTTTCTATCGAAAAATGTATGTGCGCATTACACAGTGGCCCTCCGGTGAAGGAAACTCTAACTCCCGAACCCGAAGCATCGTGGTAGGAAACTATCTACTAGACAGTGTCCTACCACAGTAGACACCATCACAGACAGTGTCTAGTGGTTCCCTGTCCAGCTATACCTTCAAGTTGGAAAACCTGTCGCCAAAGATTTAATGTGTTCCGGCAGCTGTCCTTAAGAGTCAGTTCCCATGGTTGTTTTTTCGGTAAGTAATATTTTTTCTTATTACATAATACCCATAGTTAAGATCGGCTGCCGAAGGAATGAATGAATGAATGATTTATTTTGAAACAACTAAACTAGGGAACATACATTAGATGCTTAAAAATATGGACACTTAGTAACTAGTTTGTAAGAGTAAGATAACCCTGACATCGTGCCAGGGGTTTCGTAACCTGAATAAAGTGTGCTATGTCATTTTAATTTAATTTTAATTTTAATATATGTAGTTTAATTTTATTTGATAATTTGTTATTAGATCTTTTAATACTATTTATTTGCTTTGTTGGATTAATGTGATATAATTTAACTTTTATAATTCAGATAACTATTTATGATATTCTAGACTGATTTATTTTTATTATGATTTAAAATGTTCTATTATAATTTAGTTGTAATATTCCTTAATTAATGTAATTGGTTTTTGTACCGTTTTGATTAAGGTTAAATAAATAAATAATAAATAAACCCTGAAATTCCACACTAGGAGATCCTGTGTCGTGGAATACAGTAGTGAAGGCAAGGAGGCAAGCAGTAAGGAGCCTTAAGAATTGTCTCAGTAAAAATACCCTACATTTTATCAAGACCAAGTAAAATTCTGAATTAATTTAAGAAAATCGGCGGGTGATGAAAATACTAGGGACTTATTCCACAAAATATGAGGAAAATTCAGTGGAAATATTTTTTATTGACAATATATCATTTTACTCAACTTTACTTATATTATAAAATATACTATAGGTAACAAAAAAAAATCTTAAGTTCTCTGACTTTTTTTTGTTAAGCACATCATTTAGCGTTTGACTACTATCTCAGCTGTTGGTAAGTGAAGATACGGTCGAGGATGGCACTCTAGGCCCGGAATGGGAACAGGCTCTCAAGGACAGCTGCCGGAATAGATAAGATGTTTGGCGACAGATTTTCCAACTTGAGGGTGGTAGCCAGGTGGGCTTAGACAGTTTCCTACCATCGTGCCAGGGGTTTCGTAACAATATTTTTATTTTTTACCACCCCTACCTTTGTCACCAATGCCAACCATTCTCCCGCTCCGCCACTGGGGTCTGGGCCCAAGATGTTACTTTTCTTTTGCATTTTAACTATCATTTGATTGAAGGAAAAAAAGAAAGAAATGTGGCTATTTTACAGTAAATTTAAACTTATCTCATAAAAAAGGGAAGATGAAGTCTTAGTTGATATCTTGTTGTCAGGATATCTGTGCTAGAAATTGTGAAAAATTGGAATATGTGCTGGTATTTTTTCTAATATTAAGGCAAACTATACCTATCTATTTGTTTGTTACGTTTTATTGTTATATTGTGGTATTGTCTTTTGCATTATTTTTATACTCTATGAATGTTACGTAATTTTCTAAGTCTGTTTTTGTATTTAAATTTCCCAAACAATGGTTATTTGTAAGGAAAAAAAATAGACCAACGATCGCAACCACTCTTGTGATTTAGAAATATGTATAGGGTTCTGCGTTCGTACTTATATACGTTGCTTAGTATTATTTATTCTGTGTAGTACCTTTGTACTATTATTTATACTGTGTAAATTAATTTAGTTTTGTCTCGTTCTCACGTTTAACGACATTCATCAACACGAATATTATAAATGCACGCCTCAGTTTGTGTATTTGTTTGTGCGACTTCTTCATAGTAAAACGGCTAGACAGATTTAGATGACTTTTGATGATGACGTTGGCTCTCTTAGCATTTTCTATAGGTACTATCAGTATCATGAGGAATGTTTTGAAGAGCTTTTTAACATCATACCTCTGTCCCGTTTCTACCATCGAAATTCCCGACACCGTCAAAAAGCACATCCGCATATTATAGATACGTGGGCATCGCATACTACTCGTTTCACACGATTGTTCTTCCCACGTACCTGTAAAATGTGGAACGAGCTCCCATCTGAAACCTTCCCAGCAACATTTAATTTGGGTAACTTCAAACGAAGAGTAATAAGAGTGTTCTCTAATAAGGGTAGGCAACACACCGGATATACCTCTGGTTTTCAGATGTCAATAGGCGGCGATGACCACTTACCATCAGGTATCATCAGAGCCGCTTGCCTGTATGCCGCTCCATATAATTTAAAAAAAAAACTCTTTCCCCAGGTGATGATGTGGTCGAAGATGATGAATATGCTAGGCCTAGAATTCTCTGACTGTCAAGGGCTGGGTGCTCCTCGGAACACTAAGGTAACGGTGGTATAATTTTTCCATGATGATGGTAAGAAACTTTTTAGCAGCACGTCAGGCGGAACATTGATATAATGCTCGTACCATCTGTCTACGAGCACCCATAAACGCACATTGAAAAATCTTAGGCTGGGATTTGAACCGGCAACCTCAACGGTCAAAGGCAAGCTATCTATCCAGCCGACGGGACGTTATGTCATCACAGATTTTTCTTTTAAAACATTACATATAATTTGTAGCAGTAACATAACTCGTTTAATTTGATATACCTAGTGTGGCGTAAACCAAAATTTGATTATTTACATGTGTGTAAATGTTGCCAGTCGACATCGAAAATTACTTTTATATTCGCCAATGTAAAACTCAGTATGGCTAATAGTCAGTAAGAGAGCTGGTGCTTTTCCGGATGAGCTGTTCTAAAGAGCAGGACAGTAATTTGCCTCATGAATGATTTGAAATTATTTTACCTTTTTTATTTATTAATTTTTCCTTTTGTCATTTTTAGGGTTCCGTAACCAAAGGGTAAAACGGGACCCTATTCCGCTCCGCTGTCCGTCGGTCTGTCTGTCTGTCTGTCTGTCTATCTGTCAACAGGCTGTATCTCAAGAACCGAGATAGTTAGACAGTTGACATTTTCACAGATGATGTATTTCTGTTGCCGTTATAACAAAAAATACTAAAAATAGAATAAATTTAACAATTAAAGGGGTTCCCTATACAAGAAACGTGTTTTGTTCGGCATTTCACTACACTGCCGTCTATGAACGTTTACCTACCCTAACACCCTTGTGATAATTTTCACTTAGATGGCGTTAGACGTTCGTTAGATATTCGTTAGATGGCGTTGTAGTATATAAGCACGCGGCTTACAACTCTGTTTTAATAAATGTTTGGTATTGTATTGTGGTACGGGACCTATGTGTGCATAACTGCTAGACGTCTGAAACGTACTTGGGCATAATGTTATCCATACTATCAATACTTTCATACTTATATTATAAAAACGTCTGTAACTCTGTCACTCAGTCTGTTTGTTACCTAATCACACCTAAACGGACGATCCGATCTTACTGAAATTTAACAAGGAGATACTATATAGTATGAGGATGAACATAGGCTACTAAATTCTTGGTGTACGTGAACGAAGTCGCGGGTATCAGCTAGTAATATTATAAAAACTTGTGTAGCTCTGTGACTCTGTCTGTTTGTTACCTAATCACGCCTTGTTGGCAACCTCGTAAGAGAAAGGCTTGAGAATTACAAACTTTTTTAGCAGAGTCAAGATACGGGCATGAATACTCTTACTGCACCGTCACCGTATGTAAACCACTCATAAAATACGCTTCCAATTATTTACATTTTGTTGAAAATCTGTATCGTGAATCACTCAGCCTTTTGGCGATTTATTTGACTCTGAATAAAATACACGCTATTTGCTAGACGTAAATCTTTTTTTAATTGACAGATTTGTTAAAATGTCAGAGGTTTTACATCGTTGTGGGGAGTCTTCATTGACCATTATAAGTCTCGTTTTCTATTAGAATATATCATAATATTATACATATATATAATATATTACAATATATATATTATACAAATATATTATATATTATAATATTACACTTCATTTATTATCCTAACCTACTGCCTTTAATTACTATCCAAATACATTAACCTAATCTAAATAACCGGCCAAGTGCGTGTCGGGCCACGCGCAGTGTAGGGTTCCGTAGTAGCCCGATATTCAATGCAAGTCTTTACCCGTTATAAACAAGCAACTAGGTACTTCGTCTTTGTCACTTTAATTAAAGGAATTATTCTAAGGATTTTTTATTTGGTACAAAATTATTCAACACCCAAGCTCAACGACTATTGCTGCTACACTAATAAAGTTATCTTAACCGCTATAGTTTTCCTTTAAAGTTCATGAAATGCACTATTATCAAGATTTTTTCCAGATTTTTCCTTTCTTTTCTAATTTTCTAGTATTAACGGTCTCTTAAAACCTCGGACAGACAGACAGACAGACAGACGGACATGACGAAACTATAAACGTTCCTTGTCAGGACTACGGAACCCTAATAAAAAAGAGGCAATAACCAATGGCGTCGTCTTAGCGATCGAGAATTCGAGAGGTCGTGAGTTCCCCATCCATTGCACTATTGATGTGAAACCACTTCAGACACAAGCATATTTAGCTCAGTTGAAGGAGTTAACAAGACTACTGGTAATGTGCAACCCATATTGCTAGTTACCTATTTTTTAGATAAAAAAAACTAAACGATTTTATATTATACCTACTTAGACACATTATGACTTTATATACCAATTATCAATATCATTATCAATAATTTATTATTTTACTTATTATTATTTACAAATTAAGTTTGATTCCGAGACTGCTGAAAGTATTCTTTTAATGAATTTGGTGACAGCACCTACCTTATTGGTATAGGCAGATTATTTTACAGGTGCACAGCAAATTATTGTAAAATGATCCATCATAAAATCCAGTACTGTAACTAGGGGTTTCTAGTAAAAGATAACCTCAAATTTATTAGAATTAGAGAGATATATCGTTGGCGAAAATAATTGGAGCACAAGGAGGAAACAGTAATAAATGTATAGAGAAGTAAAATGATATTTCGATCCCTGTGAAAACGTATAGGAAGCCAGTTTAGTTTAGCCCGAAACTGATATAATGCGAGGTCATATTTCCGTAACCCAAATATAAATTTTACCATTGTACTATTGTTTTATCTGTGACCTTATGCAGACATTTTGGAGGTGTTCTAGCTAGTCGTCAGTGATCTAAATTCCGTCCTCAGAACTCCTTCATTAAGAGGGAACGCGGAGTGCACAATTCCATTAATTCCATAATAATGTATTCCTCCGTTTCCCTGTTCCGGTTCCCTGGAAAATGTTTCTACAGCAAAATTTGTTTCTACAAAAAATTAAGGCCTGCTGTAACTACCCCTATTATTTGATTTTTTTGACCAACCAATTAACCGCCTAAGTTGAAATCCTCCATTCAATCCAAAGTCGAAAACTGTATAACTCGATTTTTTTGGCGTTTCCCTTGAGGTTCGACTTAAAGAGGTTCTACTGTACATAGTTGGAGGGGTTAACAATACTAGGCTACTAGCAATGTACAACCCACATAGCTAGTAAACTTTAAGAGAAAAAAAAACTAAGTACTTCACCTTACAATATTTACTTAGGGTTTATGTTATAATTTACATATCTAATCAAATAATTTATAATAAATGTTTTTATTTAAATAGGGATTTAAAATGTTGAACTTAGCTTTTATATTTTTATTTTTTTATTCAGTTATATTATTTTATTTTAGTCATTTTTATAGAAAATTGATTCTTGTTATTATGATTATTATAATATTATTTTATTGGTGTTTATTTGCTGCTTCGTTCATCTTACGAACCGCCAAGGTATGGAATACCCTGCCTGAGTCTGTATTTCCGGTTAAGTACAATATGGGGGTCTTCGCAATCGCGAGTGAGTAGGTATCTTCTGGATAAGCACGCACCATCATCGATCGCATCATCTTTAACATCAGGTGAGATAGTGGTCGAATGCTACAGTTCGGTGAAAAAAAAAACAATATTTATTTTTTTATTGTTATACTTGTTATTTATATGTTATTTATATTTTAGAACATTCCGTAGGGTTTTTATTAAAATAATCTCTCATTAATTTCAGGTGTACACATATATTTGTGTAAACTTAATACAATAAACATACTCTAATATTAATTAATATGGATGGACCGTTCTCAAAAAACAATATGCCTTCATGTATTAAGTCCGTAACAAGGATTACATAGAACCTCAATTTTGTAAAGGGAAAAGCGAACTGGCTGTATGTTTTGTTAATCGTGTTGATTTAGGCCATTGAGTTCGTTGCTTTTATTTTATCGAGCCATAAATTAAAAATAATGAATTTCATCTCGAAACAACCTAAAACTCAAAATAATACGTACCTCACTATTATGTCTCTCAATCTTACACTAAATTAACATTAAACTTAGCACTGTCACATCACAACACTATTCTATCATCCAAAAATAGGGTTTTCATTCACTAAAAAGGCCGTCAGCCTTGAACCAAAGAGGTTCTTTTTAAAACTCGAAAATACTTTTCGCGCGGAATTCGCGGAACGGCTTGCGAAAACCGTCTTCACATCGCGGTCGAATCTACAGGTCTGAGTATTTTCCCATAGAGTTTCCCGCTATAACGCAGACATGAGATAGATGTATACATTTTCCTAGAGTGCGACAGAGATGGGGCAACTTTTCACGTGTGAAGAAAAGCGCAGTTTTACGCATACCTATATTTGTTTTATAGCGCTATGCGGTAATAATGTGGTATGTAGAATTTGCGGGCCTTATAGTTTATGTTAAAATAATTCAATCATTTTGTTTGTATGTTCTAGTTTTTGTGTAGGTTGTGTAATTTAATAGGCTTAGAGTAATATATGTTTTTAAAATATTTTTCGTTGTGGGTGGGTGTTTGTGATTTGCGCGCCTTACCATGGTTATAATTATATTTTGATGATTTTAAAGCTAATAAAATATTAAATTATGCTTAGATATTTATTAAATATTTTTTGATACAAAACAAAATAAGATATTCGTATAATTATGGTTGATTTTACTAAGGTTTTAAAAGTGTATGAGACTAATTATTCGGCGGAAAACAATCGAAAACAAGCAAAAATAAAACAACTGAAGCATTTATTTTTCTTTTACTGTTCTGCTCCACATTTTTAACACCTAGGTGACATTTAAAACACTTTTTCTAGACTACGAATGAAATACATGTTGCCAATCTGTAACCCCAGTTCAAACATAATGTGTTACCAACATTTTGTATGTTGTACAAAAAATTGTACAAACCACTAACTGAGCAAAGCTTCGAGCATTTACCAATGGAGATGTTAACGTTGTAATTCGCAAACATTTTTTTCTGCCGATATTTACGGGGGACGAGGTAAACACGCATTGCACACACACAAATCACTCACTTTAACGATCCCGCACACTAGCTTGAAACACGCACACAGTATTAAAAATACAGCGTAGTAGTTCCAGTAGTAGGCCAAAAATGGCTTAATGGCGTTAACATATCCATTGGTAAATGCTCGATGGAGCAAAGGCATGTCGCCAATACATTCACTGAGTTCCGCCTTGAACTTCGGTACAAGCCAGTTTGAAAGATAGATTGGGAAAGTAGATTTATACACAATAGACTGCAGTGGTGACGGTTTAAATCCTAGCATAAGTGTTCGTCCACTGGAGCATATTATATCGATGTTGCACCTGAATTGCTACCAAAACGTAGCTTACCACCGTCAAGAAAATCTGCCGCTATAAGCCTTATGGTGTTACGGCAGCACACAGCCCTTGAGATTCAGGTATTCTAGGTCTAGCGTGCATGAACACGCTAGACCTAGCATCTTTGATCACATTATCGCTTACCACCAGACGAGGTAGTGGTCAAACGCTAGCCTATAAGATATAAAAAAGTCATCGCTATAGCTCTCATTATTTTCTTTCGTCTTCAGGCAAACACTATTCCTTTTCAAGCGACTGCCAAAAAGGGGGAGGTTGTCAATTCGTCTGTATGTAATTTTTAAATCATTTTTTTGTATGTATGTATGTTACGCGATTAATCCGTCAAAAAAAACGCGATTATTACGTCCGTCGTTTTTAATCGGTAGGATACATTTCCAAAATGGTTACATTGTAATTTCAGCGAGATCTGATGAGTATCTCCAGAGATATGACGATAAACATCTCAAACTTGCTACTGAAATTGACTCGCAGGGCATGAAAGTCGGTTGTTTTAGTGTTTAAACGATCTTAAATTATAAAGTTAATTTTTATGTTTACCACATTGACGAAAATATGGTTTGCCAAAAAAAAATAAGAATAAAATTTAGAGATTTAAAATTAATAAATATTTACATTTCATTGTTTCTACTTAATTATATTATTACGTAACTGACCACTATTGGTGCGAAAAATTCGCACAGGTCACCTAATATATTTTTATTATAAGTTCACGGTTTCATAAAGTGTAAAATTGCGAGGTTGGCAAACTTTTACCACGTCTCTACAGAGCGCGGTAAACCGAAAAACGAACGTATACTTGATAAGCAGTTACTAAGGTTTTGAAATTTCTTTTTTTTTTTAGTTTCAAAAACAAATCCCCACACTATAAATCCCTGTATAGTGAGGGACTTTACAAACATACAAATCACGGACAAAATAACACCCATACTCGGAACAAACCCCGTTGTCCCGTGTGGGAAATTAACCTACGACCCTCGGCTTTGTTGTCTGTCTCTAACCGCTAAACCAACTAGCTCAGTCAAACTTGGTAAAGCTGCTTTTAGAAGGATGTAGACGTTGCTACAAATCGTAGGCATGGAGATTAAGAGCGATGACACAATAAAAATAATTCAGATAGTTTAACATAGTCTTTAAAGTCTTTAAAAAAAAAAGGTTTATTCTACATGCAACCTCCATTATGTCCATCTTCTTGGAAGAAACTAACTACTACAAAATTTTTAAAATTTGTCAGCACTGACAACACAGCACAGCCCCGTCTAACACCTTTTTTTATGTTAAATCAGTCCGTTTATGCTCCATTTTTTCTGACACAAGCACTGGCACGACATGATGAATGACAAAAATGCTTGGCCTGAATGCCCTAAGCTCCAAGATATAATATAAATTGTATGATAACATAATTATTTGTTGTATCTTTAAAAAAATATTGAATATGAATTAAAACAAAAATGAATTAAAATAAGTGACAAGCCCCATAGAGTTTCTTGGTGTTTCTTCTCTGATGGGAGTACTTCCGAAACACCAGTATATTCAACAGTCAATCAGTTTTCATCTTTTGTTTGCAGATCTAGGGTTACCTGTTAAGACGGTATTATGCAGCTGATAGACGGACAATCAATTCCATTCGGAATATGATTTGTACTGCAATTAGTCTGCGTTTTATTTATTTATTATGTGTCATTATTTCAAAATTTTTTGAATAAAAATTGTCTGAAGTACTGAAACATCCACTGGGTTGCGGGTGCTCGTAATAGTACGGTTGGCAACCCTACATTAATCAGGGGAATTAAACATGTGTTTTAAGTGTGACGTTCGACGTCTAGATGAAAGCTGAATGGCTCAATACTTTTGTTTTCTTTTTGTAAATTCAAAGCAATAAGTTATGTTTCTGTTATATCTATAATATTTTTATTGAATATGATCTATTTAATGTAATTTGACGAGTGTAAGTGCAAATTTTTAATTTGCCCATATACTGAATAAATGCTTTGACTTTGCACCCTCATAGAATTATTTCAGTGTTCGTATCAAACTGCCGCCACTTGTACTCATCATTCTGTGCTGCCGCCCACCCCATTCATACAATATTGACCACAATTGTGTAGGTATACACTCAGAATAAGATCGTTTAAAAAATTAAAAGAAACGACTTCAAATTCAAAAAAAGCCGCGCTATTAATTTTCAGTACCATGTTTGAGGTGTTTATCTCCATATCTCTGGAGATACTAATCATAACTCAATGAAATTATCATGGTACCTCACTTGGGATATTTTCTTTCCAACAAAAAAAGAATATTAATAATCGGTTCATAAGAACATATTTTACAGATTATTATTATATATTATAGATAACTTCTTCGTTTATACGAAGAAGTTATCTGCGAACAAACATAAATAAATATATATACGTTCGACTTGAATAACCTCCTCCTTTTTTGAAGTCGGTTTATAAATAATAGTACAAGGTATAGTGTAAATTACCTGAAAAATTATTTACCGCAAACATTATAATAACAACGTTATCTTTTTTAGGGTTCCGTACGCAAAGGGTAAAACGGGACCCTATTGCTAAGACTTCGCTGTCCGTCTGTCTAAATGTTTATTAATTATTATTTTTGCTGGCGATAAATGATAATGGTATTTTTGCTCGATCTTTTAAAATACTGTAGTGTGGTACGGAACCCTACGAGTGCGAGTCCGACTTGCACTTGACTAGTTTATTTCTAAAACTGGTCTAAAATAAATCTAAATCACCCAAAGCACATTTCATAGTCTCAAATTAGGTGACATCTGTCTTTCTGAAAAGTCATTGGAAATCGAGGTTAATGATTTTTTTTAACGCATTGCTTGCGAAATCAGTTATTGCCTCTCTTTCATAATTTTAATAAGAATGTTGAGTTTTGTAACATCAAGTTGATTTATTAAAGCAGGAGAATGATTTATTTGTGCGTAAGAGATTTCGTTGTCACAAATCAATGGGGTAACCTAAAAATGTTTTATCTACACTCATAGAATTCTAATTACGAATAAAAAAATAGAGGCATAATGACAGACTTTATGCATGTACAACAGAAGTGTTTTTTTTTAATGATACACATTGTTTAACAAAATAATGCTTTATAATAAATTACAGCTCCTCTTACAAATAGGCTGCCAAATAGCATCTAGCCGGCAGTTGGCGAATCGATTAGGAATTACTGACAAAATTCCGTTACATTTTGTTCGGGAGCAACACTCGGATCCCACACAATCTATTGGTCCTTTTTAGGGTTCCGTAGCCGAATGGCAAAAAACGGAACCCTTATAGATTCGTCATGTCTGTCTGTCTGTCTGTCTGTCTGTCTGTCCGTCCGTATGTCACAGCCATTTTATTCCGAAACTGCTAGGACTACAGAATTTAAACTTGGTAAGTAGATGTATTATGTGAACCGCTTTCCGATTTTTATACAAAAATAAAAAAATTAAAAGTTTAAGGGGGGGCATCCCATACATGGAACTGAAACAAAAAAAAAATTTTCTTCAAACCTATACGTGTCTATGGATAGGTCTTAAAAAATGACATTGAGGTTCCTACAATCATTTTTTCTCAAAGTCAATCATTTGAAAGATAGGCGCGTCTAAAGTGGTAAAATATGTGTCCCCCCCCCTCTAATTTTTAAAGTATGGGAGCGAAAAATCTAAAAAAAATATATACTGTAGATTTCAATAAAAACTAACAACGAAAATTGGTTTGAACGAGATACAGTCAGCAGTTTTAGAGATATGGCGACCGCAAAGATAACTTTGTTTTTCATACAAACACTATGAAAAACAAAGTTAATTTTGTAGTTGCGAAAAATCATAGTTATGGAATACTTAACTGTGTTACGGAACCCTACGAGTGCGAGTCCGACTCGCACTTGGCCAGTTTATTTAATTTTATACGAGTTGGAATGGGATAGAAGCATATTTTACATCATAATGTCAACAAATATGGAACACTTGTTGACTACACTGGCACTGGTCCACTGCTATGATACGCTTTTTCCTCACTCACCAGAGCCTAGTAGCTTGCCAGCGGAAGAGTTAGCATACGTCTTTTTTCGGTAGGTTGTTCGACCACTAGCAATCATACATTTAGTTCATATTACATCACATCAAGTTAGTAGTCTCCTAAACCACTCGATCTTATGTACTGTCAACAGAATATGCTTCATGTTATATGACCCTAGAGATATAATTAATAACCTTTGCAGTTTCGAGTAAGTTTAAATTCAAATCTGGAATTAAATTTTCATTTGTTTATTCCTACGGGATATGCAACCTTTTAAAAGTTTGTAATTGGACTTAAGTATTAATTTCACCTACCTACACTTTACTGTACTTTGAAAAAAATAAAACTAGCGGATACTCTGTGTATGTTACTAAGCTAAAAATAAACTGGCCAAGTGCAAGTCGGACTCGCACTCGTAGGGTTCCGTACCACACTACATGTATTTCATAAGATCGAGCAAAAAATACCACTATCATTTTCGCCAGCAAAAAATAATAATTAATAAACATTTTATTTCTTATAACGCCATCTACCGTCTAACAAAGGTGTTAGGGATCGACATTTCAATATAACGCCATCTATGGGACGTTTACCTAACTAAGATAGATATCATCTCATCAAGATATCTCATAGATGGCGTGAAATGCCGAAAAAAACACGTTTCTTGTATGGGGATCCTCTATTATTTAAAAATAATAGAGGATCCCCAGACTTTATTCTGTTTTTAGTATTTGTTGTTATAACGGCAACAGAAATACATCATTTGTGAAAATTTCAACTGTCTAACTATCACGGTTCATGAGATACAGCCTGGTGACAGACGGACAGACAGACAGACAGACAGACAGACAGACAGACAGACAGACAGACAGACGGACAGCGGAGTCTTAGTAATAGGGTCCCGTTTTACCCTTTGGGTACGGAACCCTAAAAAATTGTCAAATACAACTTACTGAAAGTGACATTGGTCATGCCTTTTCCTCTTCTTTATTGGGTTATGAGATGAGATGACGATGAAATGGGCTTGGAAGTAAATTTAGTAAAAACTGGTGAAGTGCAAGTCGGACTCGCACTCGTAGGGTTCCGTAACACAGTAGAGTATTCTATAACTATGATTTTTCGCAACCATCAAAATAACTTTGTTTTTCATGGTGTTTGTATGAAAAACAAAGTTATATTTGCGGTCGCTATATTTCAAAAACTGCTGACTGTATCTCGTCAAACCAATTTTCGTTGAAAGTTTTTATTGAGATCTACAGAATATATTTTTTCTAGATTTTTCACTAGACTTTACTTATCCATAGACACACGTATAGATTTGAAGATTTTTTTTCTTTTGTTTCAGTTCCATGTATGGTATAAAACCTAACCTAACCCTTAAACTTTTATATTTTTTATTTTTGTATCAAAATCGGAAAGCGGTTCACAGAATACATCTACGTACCAAGTTTCAATTCTGTAGTCCTAATCGTTTCGGAATAAAATGGCTGTGACATACGGATGGACAGGACAGACAGACATGACGAATCTATAAGGCTTCCGTTTTTTGCCATTCGGCTACGGAACTCTCAGGCAAGCAGTCAAATCACTAGAAACTTTGCACAGTTATTTTGAAATGCCATCAATTGGTGAACGAAGCATATTTGGTGAAATTTATAATATTGAAAAACATTTGATGACTGATACTTCCAAAAGACAAACAAAAATGATAGATTTTTATAATTTGTACATTCTGTTTACATTTTATATACCTTTTATACCCCTAATACCTAATATAAGTGAGACAAATTTGCAGGTCACTTCATGTCTCACTTAACCAGTTTTTTTTGTACATTGTTTGTACAAAAAAAGTGATCTAAAACATTATTATTTTTTCATTTTTTATTGGTCTTCGCATTATTGCCTGTCTAATGAAACTGGTTTGGGGCACATCTCTTGGATGGTTTTAAGTCTATATCGGACAATTAAAATTAATTTTTTTTATTAAAAAATATGTATTTTATGTACTATCGAGGGACAATAGTCCAGTAGCACCTCTATGTTCATAGTAGCCTGCACGATATTTCTGTCGAATGTTCCAACGCAAATAATAACACGTAAGTACGGCATAGATGGCATGCTTAGCCATACCACAGACGAATAAAAAGGTGAAACGTAGCGTCAGATAAATTTGATAAACATCAAATAGAGATAACAATATTCCACTGTATACTCTTTTTCTTTTTGTTGAGTTAACATAACGTCGAGTGAGCTAACAAGTAACGGATGCTGAAATTCGAATGAGTCAATAATAGCATCTTGGTCGAGTGGTCGATAGTCCACCTAGGACTGTTAAGGAAGCAGGAGGCCCCGAGTTCGATTCTCTATCCACTCCATGATTTTGTTTTAATTTTGAGGGCCCGGTGGCGTAATCGGGATTTGATGCCAGAGGTGCCGAGTTCAAACCGCCGTGCACCAATGGATTTTTCTATCAAAAAATTATGTGCGCTTTTCACAGTGGCCCTCCGGTGAAGGAAAAACATCGTTAAGAAACCAACAACCCCCGCATGGTGGTAGGACACTATTTAGTGTCCGCCTGGCCAGCTACCACCCTCAAGTTAGAAAATCTGTCGTCAAACATCTTATGTGTTCCGGCAGCTATCCTTGAGAGCCAGTTCCCATTCTAGGCCTAGCGTGCTTACCATCTTCGACCGCATCATCACTTACCAACAGGTGAGATAGTGGTCAAACGCTAGCCTATAAAATATATATAAAAAATTATCAATTATTAATAGTATTTTATATCTGTTTAAACAAACTTAGCTAATAAAGGTAAATTGGTGATCTATGTTATATGTGAAATAAAACAAATAGCACGGTGATGTTACGAGTATCTTAATAGTTTTTGAGGAAATATTTATTTGTATAACTAAGAAGAATACACAGCAACAATGTTTTTAAATTAACTGATTTTCAACATATAGAAATATCATAAACTATTTATACTATTATTATACTACTACTATTATTTTATACTATATATTTATATTATATTATACTACTATTTTTATTTAATATTATATTAAATTGAAACCGTCTTCAATGAAAATTATCTACTTTGACAAAATAACACTGTCAATTGGTCGCATCTACGAATTTCTCTTACCTTATATTGATTATTTGAGGTTATAAGCTTAATTATTCATTTTCTCTACGAAAAGAGGATTGAAGCTTGATCCTTTATAATCATAAGTTACACAATTAATTATTACAAATTATCACAGCCGGCACATCGCCTAGTTTTTATATACTTTTAAATTAATATTTTGTGTGTTCTTGTTTTCGATGCAGATAAAAAGCCTTCGTAATCCACTATATTTGCACATGTTATGTTTGTCGCGTAAATTTCCCCAAACTAGATCCAGGGGGACTACAGCACTACACTACAGCTGCTCAGGACATCTCTCGTCTCGTGCTTTTCACCTTTGCATTATTAAACCCCATGGAGTGCGCGGCGAACTCTCCGTATAAAATTCGTCTGAAAACGCCAAATCTTATTAACACACTTTATTAACAATCTACTTTCACAACTACGATTTCTCATCACTTATCACTCAGCAATAACTTACACTTATGCCGCTTTCACTATACATTTCAGATAATATAATTTATTTAGTCCATTTCTATGCAATGCCTCAATAGTTTTAGTGGCCTAATCATTAGCCAACCAGTTTATTAAATGTTGTAACAAGCGCTATGGCTGGATATCATTCAGGAATCTAGTTGAACGGCGCTAAAACGGCTAATGAAGCTATCTGCATGCGACTTAAATATCAAATTCACGCCTCCATGCACATAATCCCGAGAAAATTGTTAACATTAAAATTGTTCTAATAAAACAGTTTCTAGACTGTTGTTCTTTTAGACTGGTTCTAGAGTGGAGACCGCGAATCGGTAAACGTAGCGTAGGACGCCCTGTTATCAGGTGGAGCGACGACATTCGTAAAGCGGTGGGCAGTGACTGGAAACAAAGAGCCGAAGATCGGGCTCAGTGGCATGACTTGGGAGAGGCCTATGTCCAGCAGTGAACTGATACGGGCTGATTATGAATAAAACAGTTTAAAGTATTTATTTGACTAACAGATCGAATCCAAATACTAAAATACCTGAATTACGCATAACAGTGGAAACGTTGATTAGCAAACTACTTCCTCGTGACGTAAAAAGTTATTCTTTCAGCACGGTTATTCTCAATCATTCGAAAGCAAATACGGATTCGGAAACTACCTTTACTTCGACTTGGGAATATGTACCCTTAGTACGAGTTTTCATCGTAAACGCTTTTGACGGATCTCTCATAGTTTTCGACTTATTCTGGCTCCCTGATTGGTTTAAATTTAGTGAAGTGTAGTAACCACTAGAGGCGCTGTACTGTTTTTCATACAAAATTTGTTCGATATACGATATCGAGTTTGGTATGAAAACTCGTACTAAGGGTAATGCAATTCACAATGCTCGGCTCGCTTACTGTTCATATTTGTTTTTTTTAATCTGTGTTTCTAATTGGAAAGGTTGCGACAAAATAGCTCACGGATTTATCAATTTTCAGAATTTAAAATGAAGGTTCCAGATCCAAATAGGTTTTCGAATGATTGAGAATCAGGAGGTATGGATCAATAATATATGGATGGAAATCATGAGACCCTGGTACTTTATAGTAAAAATATTCATGGTTTTAGTTGGTTAGAAACAAAATTTCTTGAAAATATTATGGGTGTATTGAATTCCATTTTTCGTTTTCAACAGTTGTACTATTCGGTTGTACAAGTGGGAATGAAATTTGAAAAGTTATTCCCAGTAGTTCAACTGCTAAAGAAAATCACACGCAGTTGAACTAGTGGGAAAACATTCCCTCTAGTTCAACCGGTTGAACTGACTGGTTGAACTAGTGGGAATGACCCGAATCAATAATACTGGCAGCTAATACATTTTACTCCGATATTCCCACGGGAACGAAGTCCACGCGGGTAAAATCGCGGGGCATAGCTAGTATAACCCAAATCACTTTTAATAGTGCGTGCAAGTGATTAATTCGATGATTAGTGAATTGCTTCCACAGGATGCGAGGTAATAATCTATGAGAGACTTTTGTTATCAATGAGCATTCCTATCCATAGTATTCATGAAATTTTATTACTGTTTACATAGACGTTGTTTTATGTAATCGAGGCTAGTTTACGTATTGTAAATAGTATCAGTGCTGGTTCCGGTGCAGATATATTATGTTTTCAACCCACTTCAAAAAGGAGATTCTCAATTAAAGTATTTTTTTTTTAAATTTTATGCACATCCGCAAAAAAAATTCATGGTCAAAGCAAAAAAAAAAACATTTTTTTCTTAAATAGTTTGCAAATATGGGTCCTTTCATTTTTTTTGCCAAAATGGTAAGAAGTATTTTTATATCTTATTGGATAACGTATGACTACTATCTCACCTGTTGGTAAGTGATAATGCAATCAAAAAGGATGGTAACACACTAGGCCTAAAATGGGATTTGGCTCTCAAGGATAGCTGCCGGAACACATTAGATATGTTTGACGACAGATTTTCTAACTTGAGGGTGGTAGCTGGCCAAGTGGACTAGATAGTGTCCTACCACCATGCAAAATAACTCAACTATGCAAAAGGACTCTGAAGGGATGTAGTATAGATGTATGCCGTAAATAATACCGTAAGTTTATGGCGGCAGATTTTCTCCTTGATGGCGGTAAGCTACTTTTTGGTAGTAAGAGAGGCGTAACATCAATATAATTTTCTTACCACCCGTGGACGATGAGATTGCTGATTGATCCCTGTGCTAGGATTCGAACCGGCGACTTCTCGCTTAGAAGTCAAGTCTTCCTCCTTCAGTCCTTTACGCCAACGGAGATCTTGACCTTATTGACCCCTCTTTTTGTATCGTGGTTTAAGACGGAACGCGGGGTGCACTTTTCCATACAAATGTATTCCTCCGTTTTCTCCCTGGAAAATGCTTCTAGAGCTAAATTTGTTTTTCTAAAAAGTAGTGTCTCGGTCACGGTCACACCGCGGTGTCCTGCGTTCTGCGGGCGCGATCTCAGTACTTTCAATTGTTTTCTGATCGCGTTTGGTTTGAACCAGTCGGTATAAATACTATTGTGCTATCTTATCGCCAACTAGATCGCGCACGCAGGACGCTGCGGTGTGTCCGTACCATTATAGAAATATTCTGGCCTCAGCCTACGACGTCACAGCTTTCAAGATCGTCATTAAAACTATTTACATTGCACTTACCGATATAAAACTGAATCAAAAGATTCGAAAGATTTACATCGATAGAAATAGTATAAAAATATAACGTTCAGAAATAGTTAGAATGTTTACTTTGCTGCGAATGTTAGATATTTATGATACGGGCAGTGCTGGGATGTATTCTCATTAATATTTCTGAAGTGAAAACTTTTTTAGGCGCGTTGAGCACTTTTTGGGACAACAAAAATCATGAATCTCGCGTCAGCGTCACCGAACGCTTTTCATGAGCTATATGTAGGATACTGTGTATATACGTAGTTTCTTAGAGCAAAAATCATGAAACTCGCGCCATCGTCACCGCACGCTTCCCATGAGCTATATGTAGGATACTGTGTATATACGTAGTTTTTTAGAGCAAAAAGCATGAAACTCGCGTAATCGTCACCGCACGCTTCCCATGAGCTATATGTAGGATACTGAGTATATACGTAGTTTTTTAGAGCAAAAAGCATGAAACTCGCGTCAGCATCACCGAACGCTTTCATGAGATATATGTAGGATACTGTGTATATACGTAGTTTTTTAGAGCAAAAAGCATGAAACTCGCGTCAGCGTCACCGAACGCTTTTCATGAGATATATGTAGGATACTGTGTATATACGTAGTTTTTTAGAGCAAAAAGCATGAAACTCGCGTCAGCATCACCGAACGCTTTTCATGAGCTATATGTAGGATACTGTGTGTTTACGTAGTTTTTTAGAGCAAAAAGCATGAAACTCGCGTCATCGTCACCGCACGCTTCCCATGAGCTATATGTAAACTGTGTATACATTTAAATTAGTCATAAAACTTCTTTATAAACCAAAAATACTAAATTCAAATATCTCGACGATACAATTCACGATACAATACAAGTTACTTAGTTTTAACTTCTATCCGCAGTCAGACTTCCCCGCGTTTTGAAGTTATACTTCTTTTGGCGCGATAGAGAAAAATGATGAGAGTGAATTTTTACGATGTGCGCGTACACCGACACCTAAATTCTACACCGTGAAGTTAGTTCTAGGTGGCATGACTATGTTCAAGTTGTAAATGTCATATTTAACGTCATATTTTTACGTTAATAAAACCTTCTCTATTTAAATAAAATCTTTTTGATTAATTATAATATTTATCGTTAATCACTACTGCATTTTAGTAATTTTTTTCCATACGCCACAAATGTATAACTTCTAACGCGTGTACATAAGTACACACACTCTTTTTTTTTACTAGGTTTTTTTACATTGTGAGGGGAAATTAAAGGAAATGTGTATGTACGTGAGTAAAACGCTTTGTTCTTGCGATAGTTTTTACAAGCTTTTATTTATGCTCGGCATATTCGGTATTTGTGGAACGACAGTGCCGACACAGAATAGTTAATAGTACAATAGTGCCGATGCGAAGCAATATGCCCCGCTTTTGAAGTCGCACCCAAATTCTTGGGCGATTTTTTTTTACGAAGACGTAATAAAGAAGAGCAAGAGAAAAACTTGTTTTGCACTAAAAAGGGTAAAATAAATTATTTTTCAAAAAAATCAAAGCGACTTCATAACCACAAACAGGCACTCAAAAGCGAAAAATAAACTACCTTATATAATTATTATAAGCGCTACCCACTTATCTATTTGAAGTCGGTGCCAGCCTACCGATAAAAAAAGAATCATTCAAATCGGTTCACAATTGACGGAGTAATCGAGTAACATACATACAAAAAAATAAAATAAAAAAAACTTACAGACGACTTGAGAACCTCTTTTTGGGAAGTCTGTTGAAAAGTGTCTACCACCAGTTATAGGTGAAAGTGAAATTAAGCGCTGCAGCGCTAAACAACAGAATGAGAATCTATTCGAGTACGAATTCCAAAATTACTATACGTCTTCCTAAATTGCTGCATCGAATATGAGATAATAGAACTCGCCGAAACAATGGGGTTAAAAAATGCCTTTTGCTCACTGCAGGTGGCGCTACTGTTGAGTGTTCCTTAAATCTGACAGCTCTCTGTCATTTTCAATAGTAATTTTGAAAACAAATAAATTCGTATTGGAATATTTACTTATTATATTGCTATGTGCAACTATGAATTACAAAAGCACTGTTATTCATGTGTTCCCGAATTAAATGAAAAGTAATATATACATTAATTTTTTAAATAATTTTTTTTCTACAAAAATGTATCAAAATGTTACACTTTGCTTTATATCTTTTTATAATTGTCTGAAAGTCCAGGTCGAATGTATTATTATATCTTTTTAAGGAAATAAGTTTCAATGAAAAACCCATACAAAATTTGCAATATGGCGGTTTTCAGGAACACTCAACAGTAGCGCCATCTACTTAGAGCTTTCAGTTTTTAACCCCATTGGCATAGAAAAGATAATAATCCATTGGTGCCATTTCTTTGTGGCTGGTTTTACCACGGTCAAATCCTCTAGTCAACCTTTGGCATTATTGTATCATGGAGTTTGGAGGTCAAACTCACTTTGACGTTCAGAAATACTAATTAACAAAAAAACTGTTCCACGCGTTCAGTATTTTTTCCTTACGATGCAACCCCTAACGATGCTGGTGATGAAATGGGAGGAAGAATCAGAAATCTGCTATTTTATATCCTGTGAGTCGAGGCGTGTCACATGTACTGTGTACGCACGGAGAAACAAACAATCTTATTATTGTGAAACGTGTAGGTTTGTAGAGGATGTTGGGGATATATTGACTACGGTTGATAAAAATTATTTTAATTTTTACCTATTTAGCAGAGACGTAACTCGTTGTCACTGGTTTTATGGCGCCTCTTCACAATCGGCGATGATCGACACTCGTTGATCGTCTGTGATCGGCAAGGTAATCGTCACGATCATTGTGCAAGCATCCACACGATCGTCCGTGATCATTTATTGAGCGGTCATTTATTTATTTAAAAACAAAAAAACGACGCAAGTACGCTAGGCTCCGCTGTCCTCCGGTGAATGAATGATCGGCGATCGTGTGGGCACGCGCTTCCCAACTACAAGCGATTCCCTTTGATGCGTGCCCGAAATACCGACAAGTGACCGATCGCCGCGATCATGACGACGAATAAGGACGATGATGGCCGACTACAGGCGAGTAGCCCTTCTACACGATCGTGCTCGCGTGTGATCGTCTATGATCGCCGATTGTGAATAGGCGCCATTAGATACTGTGGTCCACTGGGTGAGCGTTGGTTGAAAAAGCCTATCGCCAATCAGTTCGAGATTCCGCATGATGTGTCGGGTAGGGTAGCTATTTCGGCAGTTGAGTTGGCATATTGTGTCTCATCACATCACTGTCTCCTAATTTAACTTCTTCATATCGGATGCCATTTGCATCATGTTACATTAAAGGTCATGCGAAAATCTACATTTGTGAGACAAATAAATGTAGATTTTAAGTTAACAGGATCAGGACATAACCACTATATTGCCACGCGATGGAGTGGTATACGTGCGGGTTTCCCCAATTAAAAAAAATAGTAACAGGATCAGTGCAATGACTGATGAGAATGGGTGTAGTCTATGAATGAGAAGAAGAACTGAGAGTTCGTTTAACTATCATGCAAGTAGCTTGTTTGTTCAGTTCAATGTCATAAAATAAAATTATGCTCTGTTTTAGGTAAAAAATAATATTTTTAATATCATACTTTCAATTGATGATTGAAACAGCAAGACTAACGATGGAGCGCGCTTACCTAAAAGATACCTATTCACTTGTTATTTGTATGAGAAGCACTTAGTTTAGTGAGAATTGTACTTACCGGAAACACAGACTCAGGGAGGATATTCCATTCCCTAGGCGTTCGTATGATGAACTAAGAAGCAAATTGCTTCGTTTGGGTAAATGTTATGTCCACCATAAAACGTCGGTGCTTTTTAGGGTTCCGTAGACGAATGGCAAAAACGGAACCCTTATAGATTCCCCATGTCTGTCTGTCTGTCTGTCTGTCTGTCCGTCCGTCCGTATGTCACAGCCATTTTATTCCGAAACTATTAGGACTACAGAATTGAAACTTGAAAGGTAGATGTATTCTGTAAACCGCTTTCCAAATTTTTTACAAAAATAAAAAATATAAAAGTTTAAGGGGGGGCATCCCATACATGGAACTGGAACAAAAAAAAATGTTTCCTTCAAACCTATACGTGTGGGGTGTCTATGGATAGGTCTTTAAAAATGACATTAAGGTTCCATAAATCATTTTTTCTCAAAGTCAATCATTTAAGAGATAGGCGCGTCTAAAGTGGTAAAATGTGTGTTCCCCCCCTCTAACTTCTAAAGTAAGAGAGTGAAAAATCTAGAAAAAATATATTCTGTAGACCTCAATAAAAACTTTCAATGAAAATTGGTTTGAACGAGATTGAGTCAGCAGTTGTTGAGATATAGCGACCGCAAGTATAACTTTGTTTTTCATACAAACACTATGAAAAACAAAGTTATATTTGTAGTTGCGAAAAATCATAGTTGTAGAATACTCTACTGTGTTACGGAACGACGAGTGCGAGTCCGACTTGCACTTGGCCAGTTTATTATTATCTTCGGCTATCCGATTATAAAACGGTGGAATAAAATTATGCGGTTCATAGCACACTCACCGAAATGTTTCCGATAAAACCGCTTTAACGAGCGACTTTGCGGCGATGCTCTCTAGAGCAAAAAGACTAGAGTCTACTCTAGAGTCTTTTTGACTTACAAAGATCCGGTCAAACATATATTTTATTCAGTGAGACTTATTATTATTATAATACAAATTTTCATAATACTAGTACTTAAATTTAAGCTACGGACACACCGCGGCGTCCTGCGATCTGCGGGCGCGATTTCAGTACATTTCAATTGTTTTCTGATCGCGTTTGGTGTGAACAAGTCGATACAATTACTACTGCGCTATCTGATCGCCGCCTAGATCGCGCACGCAAGACGCCGCGGTGTGTCCGTGCCTTTACTCTAAGTTTAAGTGGGACTTGTTGTTATTAAAATATTTTCATTTCATTTCAATTTTAGTTGCACATAAAGTTTTTTTTTATAGTGTTACTGTAAATCCCCGACGTCCTCTCCCAGTTGCTCAGCTGTAATCAGGGCAGTGTAAAGCAAACATATTGTGACCACTGAGGAACAGTGACGTTAAGATGAGGCTTACTTTCTAACTATAAATAAATATATTTTTTAAATAACTGATAGTGTACCTTTTGACCACTATCTCGCCTGGTGTGGTCGAGGATGGTGAACGCGCTAGGCCTAGAATGGTTTGAGACACAAAGGTATCAATAGTTTATCCGCAGGTGGTGGGAGCGTATTATATCGATGTTCCTTCTGACTTGTTACCAAAAAGTAATTTTCTAGCAAAGAAAATATGTCGCCATAAGCTCACGGTGTTCGGGCAGCACTCAGCCCTGGAGAGTCAGAGTATCCTAAGTCTAATGTGTTCACCATCTTTGACCGCATCATCGCTTACCACCAGGTGAGATAGTGGTCACACGCTAGCCTATGAATAAGATATCAAGAAGTTGTTGACTGAATTAATCTCATACAATAATGCATTGTAAACACCACATTATTGTAAGTAATGACACTGATGACGTACAATAGCTTCCATTTGTCTTGATATTACCTAGATCGGTTAAGGAAGTGTTCTATTTATGAAATGATTCCTTGATTCTGTATAATAGGGCTAGTCGCCATTTCTAGGTGGTGATTTGTATTCTTTTATGTGGACATATTAGTAGTTTATGCAACTGTCATATAATGAAGAATGATGAATGACTCGTTACTATTATGAAACTCGCTGCGCTCGTTTCATAAACTCACACTCGTGTTTTAATACCCGTGTTATATGCAGTTGCATACACTACTTTATCTTCACTAATGCAATTAATCAAACAACAAGAGTAAAAGCTGACAATAGTTTATTTATAATAATTGTTCAAATTTTGGATGGTACAATTTTGAAAGTTAATGTTAATTATTGATCCAGCAGCTGTAGCGGCCGCGGGGCAAGCAGTAGAGCTCGTAGACGGAGTCGGAATATTTATAATTACTTCATTCGTCTTGTTTTCTATACTGTTCAAGATCGTATTTGAGACTTGAATTTTATTCATTAAAGACTCATCAATGTAGCTTTCAGCCACAGTAGAAGACTTCCACCCCCCGTGTCGTTTCAGTGCGGTCAAATCACCACCGCTATCTATGAGAAGGGTCGCCGAGGTGCGCCGGAAGCAATGCCCCGTGTACAACGCTGGGTTAGGCAGATTCAAAAAACTTGCGATAGTTTTTCCCAGAGCACCAAATGTATTAATACCAGTTCTTTGATCGACGCACTTCCCCGATCTATAGCTCAAGAAAAAGGCAGGGTTTCGACAGGGGGTGGGTCGAAGTTCCATGTATTTTTTACATACGGCATAGCAGTTGCCCGTCACAACGAAAGAACGATCTATTTTCGTTTTTGTTTTCGAAACTTTCACCATGATTGTACTGTCGTCTATGTTAGAGACTTCATCGAACTGGATGTTGTATAGCTCTTGCCTTCGGCATGCCCCCATTATGCCGAAGATTAGTGCAACCTGTAACAATAAACGATATAATAAGCTTGAGGTACATAGCCAAGGCAAAAACTATGATTTATGAAGTAATAAAGTGTAGGTACCTACTACCAAATTTATACACAAAGCGCTTAAACGGAGTGTCTAGATAACTTGCGTGTGTAGTACGTAAGTACTAGGTAGATTAAATAACAGAACTAAAATACACTTACCTTTTCAAAAAGATACAAAATATCTGGTGAATCTTCCAGGAACATCTTTATTTGACCTGATGTAAACGTCAAGGACTTTTTTTCCTTGTGTCCTTCTGAACTGCATTTCAGGAACGCTATGACTTTTGAATACTTCGTGATATCAATATTGTTGTAGATACTCAGTGTGGACTTGAGCATAGAATATTTAGCCCACATAGAAGATGGCTTGAATTTGTCGGAGAGGTCTTTGAGATACGCAAGAATGACATTTTCAGAAAATGATGTAGTTTTCTTTTCGATCTTCCATGCCAAAAAGTTATTATATTATTTTTCATATAATTTTCTAGATTTTTCTGGCAAAAGATTGTGAGTTACTTTTGTTGCCAATTCTAGAATATCCGGAGGCGTACAAATATCATCGTCGCTATCCATTTTTAACTTTTAATTTGTATTTTAAAAACAAAACACATTGCGAAACATTAAATTCACGCGTACGTGTATTGTCAGTGAACTTGCCGCCATTAAAATCTAACCAATGAGAGCGCAGCTGCGCGCGCAGGGCCAATCAGGAGCGAGCGCGCGCTGTTCTTTTTTTATTTAATTGGCACAAGATCTTACCAAAGAGTTTTGTGTATGTAAGTTTAGTAGTTTCGACGAAGTTTTCACGTATAACCCAACTGTTTTCAAAAGCCAGCCTAATATCAAAATTTTATACAACTTGTATGAGGATTTTGACATAAGGCTCGCCAGGTTAATTGGTCGCGTTTTATTTATGTTATAATGAGATTTTACGATATCGATGTGGATATTATACAATCATGTGAAATTGCTTAAATTGAGTGTTTTGTTATCGGCGCTATAACAGTAGTAATTATAAGTCAAGTATTGGAAACATAAGTAGAATGTTATAACATTAGTGTAGATAAAATTTGTTACGAACTATTCATTGAAATGGACTAAACTGTTGAGGAAATAATTGTTGTGATGGATCTGACAAGTAATTTAATTGTGACTATTATTGAAACAGAAATACATTTTTTTCGTTTAAAAAACTAATACACCGATTTTACATTCCGCGGGAATCATTTTAACTGGTAAGTTTGAAGTTTTTAAATCCATATTACCAAAAATAAAAGTAGCTTGCCACCATTAGGGATAAAAAAATTTTTTAATGTCTTATAGGTTTGACCACTATCTCACCTGTTGGTAAGTGATGATGCGGTCGAAAATGGTAAGCACGCTAGGCCTAGAATGGAAACTGGCTCTCAAGGATAGCTGCCGGAACACATGAGATGTTTTTGGCATAGAAAAGATAATAATACTACGTATAGAACGGACACTCTGTTCCCCCCACCAATCCGGGCTACCTCACCTCGCCACCGATTCTGGAGCTGTAGAGGAGCTAGTGTGAGCAAGGACGCCATACGCGCACGACTACAGGACAATACTACCTCACTAGGAGAAGAACATCAACTTCATACATGTATGAATATAAAACAGAAATATTAATATAAAGTATTTATGGAATATTTCTGTGGGACTAGGTAGACACAGGAGGTTCAAATTTACGTAGTTTCTATATAATATATATACTTATATTTGTATACCTAACTATTTTTTCGTAATTTAGAATTCATTTTCATACATTAAACAGCGATAATACTCGTGCGTAAATAAACTTTAGTTTTTAAATATTGAATAAAAACTTTCTTATTCATTTATTTATCTTTGTCACTTTTTTAAATCAAGTAACGTGTATGAAATGTCCCTACCTAACTCTACACTATTCAAATAACGTAATCAAATATTTAGAAGATGTTAGTTTGCAAAAACTCTCGCAACTGTTTCACTCGCACGCGTATCGGTCTTCGTTTGCAGCGAGACAAGTGTATTAGTTATGGCATATCGCGTTGAGTAAATGAGAATAATTTTACTATCTATTATACTTTTGAAACCATAGCCAAGTACTGGCTAGCAAGTCTAAACCGACTTCAAAATGATGACTTCAGTAGGTTCTTACGGTGACATCCTTAGACTTCACGCACACAATTGCGCCTGTAGAAAAACGACATGTGTGTAGTGTCGGTGTCATTAAAACGCGAGTTTGTATGGATAGAGATGAGATTTAGCATAGTGTCCGGGGTGTGTTTTTGGCGACAGATTTTCTAACTTGAGGGTGGTAGCTGGCCAGGCGGACACTAGATAGTGACCTACCACCATGCGCGGGTTGTTGGTTTCCTATCGATGTTTTTCCTTTACCGGAGGGCCACTGTGAAAAGCGCACATACATTTTTAGATAGAAAAATCCATTGGTGCACGGCGGGTTCGAACTCGGTACCTCAGACATCAAAGCCGACCGTTTTCCTGATTACGCCACCGAGCCCTCAAAATCAAATCCAAATCTGTCGCAATAACCTTACGGTGTTCCGGCAGCACACATCCCTTGGCAGTTAGAGTATTCTCTAGGCCTAGCGTGTTTACCATCTTCGACTAAATCATCGCAAAAAATAGCTTTTCTTAACACTTATTTTTATTAAAGGATTATCATTGATATATACTCTATCATTTTATAAAATAATCATTCAAATTGGGCGGAGAAATTGCGTAACATACCGGTGGTCCCAAAAGTTCCCGACCCAATTATGAAAACACAACATTTATGGATAAAAATATATTTATTTCTCCACTCAGTCTCTCTCTAGCTCGATACATGTTTTCCAGCGATGTTCAATTGCTTCGATACCATTTTGATTACTATAAAAGCTTGACATTTCTTACTAGAAATGTCAAGCTTCTCAAAGTAGCCATCGACCGCGCACTCCACCTCTTCTTTGTTGGCTAAATCAAGTTTGGGAAAAGAAAATAGTCTGAAGGAGCTAGATCTGGCGAATAGGGAGCATGGGGAAGTATTTCAAAATGTAACTCATTGATTTTGGCCATCGCAATTTCAGATTTGTGAACTGGCGCGTTGTCTTGATGAAACAAAACTTTATTTTTCGCTAACTGCGGTCGTTTTGACTTGATTTAATCACTTACTAATTAGCCATTGAACTTCAAAATAAAGCTTTATTATGGTTGGTACTTTCTACCACAGACAATATTTTCAAGCAGCAACGCCATCTATACGCCAGGCCGGGTACTTGTGGGACTACCTGGTACATAGAAATAATTTAAAATCGATTACAAAAGAGCTCAGAGAGCTCAGTGGCGTGCCATGGGTGAGGCTTACGTCCAGCAGTGTACAGAGATAGGCTGATGATGATGCGTTCGCGAGCACTGTGAGACCAGACAATATTTTTGTGAATGAGGATGTATTAGCACGGCATAGTAACTCTGTACACCTAGTTAAAATAGATGCTTTTTCCTCCATCATGGTATCAAACTATACCTATTGGCAAACTGTACATATTGACAGACAGTTGAAAATTCTTTGATATTCAGGGCTAAGGTCAGCATTATCATAAAGATAGTCCAAATATCATATTCATTGCATAATTTTGTCTATCAATATCAGGGCTGTCAAAAAAAAAAACAAATAGAAATATTACTAGTACTTACTAGTAGACGAGATTGCAGTACAAGGTGCCAATGTTTTATCAAAGTAGGCAAGTGCCGTCTTTAAAAATGTGTACTGCATCTTGTGTGGGGAATAATTTCTTATGGAATAAAGCTTGTCAAGATCAAGTTAGTATTGCGTCACCCAATAAAAATGAAAAACCCAAAAAATGAAAAACGCGGGTAGGTGCGAAATAAGCAACACCTATAAATTTTAGCTCTTATTTAAAATTTCAAAATAATTATCAAATGGTGTTTATTTTAACAATTGTATATGTGTAAGTGAATATAAGTAAAAACCGTACCTGCCAATAGTGTTGATCTCACAAAATACTTCACAAAAACACAACAATAGTAGTAAAACTTCTTCACCCCTCTTCGATAACTGCCCACAAAATGGATGCTATTCAAACTAGCCTGAATCAGATGATTACTGCATTTGGGCAGCGTATGGATGCCTTCGAAGAACGTCAGGCATCTAACCCAAGCACTCCCACAGTTGATGATGAAAAACTGGCACTGGAGTTCCATGATTTCAAAATGTTCGTGCTTGCATCATTTAAGGCTATTCAGAGCCAAATTGAAGCCTTGGCAAAGCAGTTGGACAAACAGGAGATGTATTCTAGGAGAAAATTCCTTCTTCTTCATGGCGTAAATGAAAAATATCAGGAGAACACATCCCAGGAGCTCATCAAGGCTTTGTCGGACAAGCTGAAGTTAAAAGACCTAACAGCAAATGTTTTCACTCAGTGTCACAGGCTAGGTCGTACACAGAATGCTGATAAGCCACGGCCAATATTGTTCAAACTTAAGGATGTTGAGCTTCGTACTAAAATCTGGTCATTGAAGACTAGTTTAAAGGGTTCAGGTCTGATTGTCTCTGAATTCCTAACAAAACCGCGCCAGGAGCTGTTTTTGGCTGCGCGACTGAAGTACGGAGTCCAGAAATCCTGGACAAGCGATGGTACAGTCTTTGTGGCTGAGCAGGATGGCCGTAGGCGTCGTATTAACTGCGTCGCGGACATAGCCGCGCTGACCTATTTGGCTGGCTCGTCACAAAAAGAGCTGACGAAGAGCTCAACCGCGACGAAGCAATCCGCGTCGGTGCCTGGCTTGAAGGCAAGGCGAGCAGCGGCCAGTAAGAAGTGAAGAGCGTCTCATGTATTACGCTCACTGCTTGGTTACGTAGGTTACATTTTTTCGGTTGGAGGGTGTACTATTAAATTTATCACCAACCCCCTTTTTTTTTTCCTCTTATTACAATAACATAACACCCTTTTTGTAGAACTATTTGTGTATGCCTCGAATGTGTTATTGAAATTATTGACAACTTGATATTCCTCTTTATACTTTTAGTTTTTGTAATTGTTTTCCTTTATTTTTATTTTCTTTGTTAATAATAATGTTTTTCCTGCATTTTATTCTGTCATCTATATGTCACTGTTGACATATTCAAGGTGACAACTGACATCTCTAAAAAAATTTGACGTAAACAATACAGGATTGTCAAGTTGTGTCAAAATTACGTTCCAAATTTGACATGTAGTTTGTAGAAATCTAGCATAAGTGCACACTACACGCACTGAAGTATTTCTCTCATAAAGTAAGGAATTTATCTGTCTACGATTTCTCTGACAATAAGTGTATTGTCCACATTTACATTATTCCTGAATGTAAGATTTGTGTTATTTTAATGCATAGAGAAAGTATTTAATATGCCATTTACGTTTTAGTGTAAGGAGGAAAGCACACATCTTATATTTATTTTACTATGGTAAATGTATACCTGCGTATCCGAACTGTTTGAAAAGTGTAGTATAGTTTCTTTTTCATACTTAGTAATACCTACTTTAAAAACGTGACAGTAGGTTACAAATTAGAAGTAGTAGTTTTAATAATTAGTTGTGTTGACTATTATATACTTAGCACATATTGGCAGGGTGGGTCAATTCATATAGGTATATATATATATATACTTATTGAAAAAAAAAATATCAAGTAGTTTATAAACACATTGGCATATATTTTATTCATTAATTAGTATTTTATATAAATAATAATTTTACCTCCTTCCTAATTTTATACTCGTATATTAAATACATACCTACACTATAAATAGAAATGCAGCGCAAACATTTTCTAAAAATTGGATTTCTGAATGCTGGGTCCCTAGGGACGAATCATGATGATTTTATAGTATTTATGGATAGGCATGATGTCGATGTCATGGCCATCAATGAGACTTGGCTCCGAGTTGGGGAGGAGGGGCGAGCGCCCAGAGTACCCGGCTACCGTTTGCGTCATATACCACGGCCTGACTATATACGTGATGGTCGTGGCGGCGGTGTCGGATTTTACATAAAGCGCGGTGTAAATGTTCGTACTCGACCCCATCCCGCCGAGCCTCGCTACAGGTCCGTGGAACAAATGTGGATCTCATTTACATTAAATGGTAAAAGTATCGTCGTCGGTACTGCCTATCGGCCTCCTTGGCTAAATGTAGACATATTTCTTGACGCATTGTCTGAGTCGGTTAATTTTTTCTCGGGCTGTGATAATTTAATTGTTCTCGGTGATTTTAACATAAATATGTTAGATCATGATGACAGCAAAACTAAAAATTTTAATACTTTAATGCAATGTCTAAATTTGAATCAACTGGTTACGTCACCAACACATTTCACTGTTAATTCTCAATCGCTCATTGATGTGGTGTGCACTGACTTGCATGCGAGACAAGTCATTGTCGAACCGGTGGCACTTCTTGGCCATTCATTCGTCACATGCGAGTTTCACATAAAGAGAGAAAAGTTGGCACCTTATACTACCACATATAGACCTATTAAAGATATTTCTCTAGATTTATTTAATACTCATTTAAATCAAATTTGCTGGGATTCATTTTACAAATTAGACGACATTAATCAAATGGTCGACCTCTTTAATAGCATTATTTTACATCTGTTTGATATCCATGCACCATATAAGACAATAACCATTAAAGATCACAGATATCCATGGGTTACAGACAATATAAGGTTCATGATGCGTTTGCGTAACGAAGCTCTCACCTCATATAGACTAACTAAAGATAATAGTAAACTTATCTATTACAAAGACTTCCTGTACAGTCCTGAAAGACCTACGGCCAATCAGTATCTTACCATGCATATCTAAGATTATGGAGAAGGTGGTTTGCCAGCAGCTAACTAGATTCCTAGAAATTAATAACATACTGCCAGAGCTACAGTCAGGTTTCAGACAAGGAAGAAGCACATCGACGGCCCTTATTGATGTCACTGATAATATTATTGCGTCACAAGATCAAGGCATGTGCTCTTTACTTGTGCTACTGGACTTTTCCCGCGCTTTTGACGCAATAAATATATCGCTACTGATTTCTAAATTAAGCTATTACGGATTTGACTCATCAGCTATAAAGTGGTTTGACAGCTATTTAAGTAACCGTTGGCAACATGTCGAGTTAAAGCAAAGTTCTGGTGCTATTTTAAATTCGTTTCCGACTGAAGTAAACAGAGGTGTCCCGCAAGGGTCCATTCTGGGACCAATTTTATTTACTCTCTACAGTGCCGATATTATTAATTGCATTAAACATTCTAAGTATCACATATATGCGGACGACATTCAATTGTACATCGATTTTGCTCCAGAAAATATAGACACAGCCATACACAAACTTAAAGGTGACCTAGACAGGATAGTAAAATGGTCTACAAAAAATTGTCTCTTACTTAACCCAATAAAAACAAAATACATTGTTTTAGGCACTAAACACAAACTATCCCTGTTGCCACCTTCTATTGAGATAACCTTAATGGGTGAGAAAATTGAAAGGGTATATGTGGCGCGCAACTTGGGTCTGAAGTTTGATGTTAATCTGCGATTTGAAGAGCATATCGCTGAGTCTGTAAGAAATTGCTTTTACAGGTTAAAAACTTTATATAAGCTCAGACCTTACATAAGTGAAGAACTCCGTATACAATTAGTAGAATCACTCGTACTTTCAAAGCTTAATTACGCTGATACTGTATATGGCTCTCGTTTACTAGCTAGAACCCAACGTCTTGTACAGAGGGTGCAAAATGCATGTGCAAGATTTTGTTTCAACATTCCTACCAGAAGTCATGTGACACCCTTTCTAAACAAAATCTATACCCTTAAAATGAAATCGCGTCGTAAACTTCACCTTGCCTCTCTACTCTTTGGTGTCATTAATTTTAAAGAACCCATATATTTATACGACAAGCTCAATTGGATTTCTCAGAGGAGATCATGCTCTCTTAGGTATGTCTCCCAACAGCTTTCCACACCGCATCACCGTTCTGCCAACTTTCGTGGCTCTTTCCGCTACTCCGCTAGCAAGTGCTGGAACAACATTCCACCACCAATTAGAAACATAAAAACCTTAAGTTTATTTAAACACAAATTAAAACAGTACTTGGTAGCCGAGCAGCGGAAACATGGTGATATAAATAAAGATATGTCGTTTATATAACATAATAATCAGTAGCATCATAATAATTAGTATAGTAGTATGTATAAATATGACATTTTGTCCATTAAACTATTTCCCTTCTCTTGCCATAAACCATAGATTATATATAGATTGATTGCATTTGTATCCAGCATTTATATGTGTTTATTTTATTTTATTTATAATTTTTATTTTCTTTTTCTTTCTTTAGTAATTAGTTAGGAGGTTTAATGTTTGTTTAAAACTGTATATATATTGTATGCATATATATTTTTTATTTACTAATATGTATTGTATATTTATTATATTACATTATATATAATATTTAATATATATATATATGTTTTCGCACTAGTCCAACACCCGCAGGCTTAGCTGAAAACCAGCGTCTAGGTGTGCAACCTCAGACATATGTGCTGAGTTAAGCCTTTTTGGCACCTCACCTCATTTTTATCTGTTTTATGTTCTTGTTTTTTGTATGTTTACATTATTATAATATTTAGTGTTTTTGAATTTGTTATCATGTGAGTTTTTGCCAAATAAACGATTTTCTTCTTCTTCTTCTTCTTCAATAAACATAGACTGGTTGGAGTAGTACTTAGTAGTGGAAACCACAAACTGACCAAGGCAGTGTACAACAGTAGGAAGTCCCGAGGCCAGGTTGAGAGACACATTCGCAAAATGATCTGTGACTGGAAAATAGGAGCCCAAGATCGGGCTCAGTAATAGAACAATAGAACAGAATATTGGGAGAGGCCTATCTTTAGCAGGAGACGGATATGGGCTGATTATGATGAAAAGTAAGTAAAAAATCCCTACACAACGATCTTCTATGCTATAATATGAGATTATAATATAGGTTTACATCATTCAACTCTGGACAGCTTTATATCCTTAGGAAAAAGGGAGAATTTCTACTCTATTACCAAACATTTGGTCGACATTTTTTAATTGTCCTAATGACTGCAACAAAAAACTATACCTTACAATTGCAAGCACCTCGCCTTATCTCGGCGCAAAAGTCCAAAGCAATACAAGCAGCAATGTTTTAATTTAATAACGGTCACTTCACCTCACGGGAGCTCGGAGGAAAACAAAAAACAAATCTATTGCGACAACCCTTGGGACCGCCTACTCCATATGTCCTATATATAAGCTGCAACATACGCAGATGTCTTTCAGAAAGCAAGTGGCAGTCGTGAGAAGAGGAACTGAATCAGTGGGAAAGTTATGGTGTTATGATATCTATAGGAATCGAAATGTAAGTACAAATAATGTGTAGCTGCTGAATACTGATTTATTAATTTATTTTTCAAATAATTTGAAATTGTCTGTTTTGATTTGCTTATGACTTACAAGACGAGTAAGAAGGCGTCCATTAATAATTGCGTGAGATAAATTTGGCGATTTCCCTCTCCCCCATTGGTGAGCCACAATAAGACCCCCACACCCCTAAACGCCTCACGTAAAAATTGAACGCCCTCAACGCCAAATTTGCCTATGATAGATAATGTGGCACTCAAAATCTTGGGTACCTAGAATTTAGCGCATTATGGCACTGCGTTAACGACTCAGAGAATAAATGAATTATTTAGTAGTTTATCTGTACTTTGAGATGTCTCGACATTGAATGTATCATGGCCTAACTATTTACTAGGCCCTGGCTTTAGTTGAATTAATTTCTATGTAACTATTGAATAACTGACAAAGTTCATCCTCAACCATATCATCACTTACCATCAGGTGAGATAGTGGTCAAACGTAATAGTACCGCCGCAGTCAGGCTAACCCTACTACTAAAACTCTTATTTTTTGTTTTGTAAGAACTGGTCTGCGAACATCGAAACATATTAATGATGATGTGGTGTGGCGATCTTGTCCAAAACATGCCAGCAGCAACAACAAACAGTCCAGCGACAGCTTAGACTTGATTACTCCTTGCAGTGAATAAAACGGTTTTTTTTTAGTATAGTTTTGTTTGTTGACAGAATTCCGACATGATGCGTAAAAAAAATTACGCATTATTCCTGTTTCTCCTTGTCATTGCCTCGGAAGTCGTATCCGGAATAGAAACAATAAAAACGAAACTTCACAAAGAAACTAAAAAACAAAATGCTAATAAAGAAAAACCTAACATCGAGCGGGTTAAAAGATCTCTCGATGATAAAGAAGACAAACCATTTTGGGCACCTCGAGGTAAAAAGAAAATTGAGTCTCTTAGCTCTAGCAACAGGTATGATAATAGTGTGGAGAAAGCTACAACAGTTGTAAAACGAGGCAGTTACGTTGAACAAGAACCATTTTGGGGTATGCGCGGCAGACGAGATAGCTCATCCGCAGAGAACTATATAGACAATGAATATTCAGAATACCCAAACGACCCTTTGAACTGCAAGAATTGCTACGGCACTATACACTTAGATGACAAAAATTATAAGGAGCGAAGAGAGGATAATCTTGCACCATTTTGGGGTAATCGTGGCAGACGTAGTTCAAAAGAAATAGAAGACGATCCATTCTGGGGCAACAGAGGAAGGCGGCAAGATAATGAACCTTTCTGGGGAACGAGAGGTCGCCGACAAGAATCACCATTTTGGGGCGCGAGAGGAAGACGAGAAGATGAACCGTTTTGGGGTAATCGTGGAAGACGAGACGACGAGCCCTTCTGGGGAAACCGAGGTAGAAGGCAAGACTCTGATCCTTTTTGGGGGAACCGTGGGAGAAGACAAGACTCTAATTTGTTTTGGGGCAAACAAGGAAGGAGTGACGATGAACCTTTTTGGGGCAATAGAGGTAGACGACGAGAAACTGAACCATTTTGGGGCAACCGAGGTAGAAGAAAAGAAGATTTGAAGGACTCCATCATGGACGCTATTGACCTTGTAGAAAATGATATAGAGCATCTTTCTAGACTGAAGCGTAGTGAATCGTCGTTTTGGACAAATAGAGGACGAGAAAGTAAGCTAAAAAATATGTTTAGTGCCCCTCTCAGGAACAGATTAACGCCTAAACAAATGGGCAGAGAATTCAACATGAATTTAAAAATAGACCCTAGTACCGTCCATGACAGTCGTATTTTTGCTGAAGAGCCACATTATATCGTCGTTGAAAGGAGCAGTAGATCATCCGGCGAGAATGAAGATCCTTTCTTCATATCTCGGGGTAAAAAATACTATCTAAATTATAATCTTATAAAAGCTGCTAGAGATCGACGTGGCGCAATCGAAGAAATTGTAAAATCTGTGCGTAATGACCCCTATTACATCGCTCGTGGAAAAAAAGACGTGGATCAATCTGGAATTCAGAAAGATGATAATTCGACATCAGATGAAGAATACCAGAAAGCTAAGGAGCTTGTTTGTTCTGCTATAGATATGATAGCAGTTCAACATAACAATGGAAAAGCTAAAAGAGAAATTGACAGTGATAGAGATCGGAGGACTATTTTAAAGAAATTAGCAGCTCAATTGCAAATAGACCCGTACTACGTGAGTCGAGGTAAGAAGAGTGATAACTCCAATGAAAATTTACGAGAATTCATAACTGAAATATCAGAGAAATGTGAATAATTTAGCGGGGTAGAAAATGAATTTATGGATTGTCAGACATATCATAGTATTAAGTAATTTATGTGTATAGCTTTAGTGCGATTATGAATTATATCAGTGACCTGACGAAATAAAGAGTAGATTGTTGAACACTGTTTTAATTTTTCATTTTCGAGTTCAAAATTCTAGCTTACCAAGACTTGAGTTTAAAGTTTCGAGAATTATTTTCTATCACCTAGTAAATTTTGATTAAAAATACAATAATTGCTTTACAAGTAGGCACCTATATATACCATAAATGAAACCGAGATGCGATCTTTCGGTTGAGTTTTTACAAATTTGTTTTTATTAATGAGTGATCTGGAATACCAGGGCGGCCGGAAACTAGGGGCCGTGGTTCGTTTGGACTTGTCATCGTAATTTCCAAGCTGGGCAGGCGGGTTGACAATCGCAGTGCGTAGCTAATCGCACCGGTGTCGCTGCTGCCCGACACCGGCCTTGTTGCATTTGGTAAGCTATGCGTTCGTGATATGCCGTTAGTCGGTTGTCATTTCCTCGAATTTCTTATTGTATCCAGCAGGATGAGCGCCTGCAGGTGAGTTCCGTTTAGAGCATTAGATGTTGTTGTGTTCTTGGCATTCTGATACTTTTATTAAGTTACATCTCAAGTTGCGTAAAGTCTGGATCAATCTAATAAGACCCCGTCGTAAAATACCTTGGCGCAATGCAGCGACACGTAAACTACTTTCAATCCAGACTGTTGTGTTATCATCGCTTTATATAATTTCAGACAGTTTATTTCGTATCTGATAGCTCTGACAGCGTTTGAACACCATCTCGCGAGATGGAGAGCGATTATTTGGTTGAAGATGGTGAACACGCTAGGCCTAGAATGGTAGTGCCGGTTTTTTTACATCTGAAAGGCTAGCTTTTGATAATAATCTCGCTTGGTGCTAAGCGATGATGTGGTCGAAGATTGTGAACACGCTAAGAATTCCCAAGATCTGTGTGCTGTCGAAACACCGTAAGATTATGGCGGTAGATTTTCTCCTTGATTTTAAATTATTTTTATTTTATTTAAGCTGTATTTTTGTAGCAAGTCAGGCGGAACATCGATATAAGGCTCGTAACACCCATGGATGAATATTCAAGATTGCACATAGAAAAATCTATTGGTGCATGGCTAGGATTCGAACCGGCAACCTCCCGGTTCAATGGCAAGATATCTATCCTTTACGCTAATACGTGCTGTTCTATTCTTGACATCATCACTTACCATTAATCTGCCGTATTGCTTGTCCTGTTATTTTATATCATTTAATAGGTTAGGGTCAATTCATACTAGCGCAGAGTCAAAGCGCATAGAAGCGTCAATTCCTTCACAAGCACCAATCGAAGCGAATAAAGCGAAGCATCTATCACCGTTGGCTGCGCTCCGACGCGCGAACTCTGTCGAATGCGCGCGAATTCGTTGTCTTTCTTTATTGTAGAAGAAATATGTGAATTATGTTGTGGAGATAAGGGTGAATTTGCTATTTAAAGTTTCAGATTGATGCTTCGATGCGCTTCGACTCTGCTCTAGTATGTATTGACCCTTAAATTAAAACGATGTCATGTTAGTGCGACTTTCTTTATTACTCTTCAATATTATAAATATAGGATTCAACGTCCAAATGTCCTATTTAAAATTTTATACTTTAACAATTTTTTCGGTCAGGTAACATTTATTACAAATTTTGAGCAATCACTATGCAGGAAACCAAATTCGATGGGTGGGATAACATCGATTCCAAAATTTTTCTATTTGATAAGATTTAATTTAATAAATACAAAGGATTCAAGAACCATATGAAAGTATGAAGGAGCTATGCTTACTTACTCAATAGTTTAAGATTAGGTACAACTTATTACTTTAAGGGCAGGTTTCACTGATTTCTGATTAGCCTCTTGTAAAGTTATCGGGCAGATTTTTGACAACTCTTATTTAGCGATAAATGTCAGATCAGAACTATCTGAAACTTTATCAGGTACCGGTGTGAACTGGCCCTATGGGGTTTTCTGATTTCTAGCTAGAAGGATCGATGATATACGCCAGCTGGCTGGCAGCGGTTGGAAACAAAGATCTGAAGATCAAGCTCGGTGGCGTGCCATAGAAGAAGCCTATGTCCAGCAGTGGACAGAAATATACTGATGATGATGATGGTCTGACATTTAACGCCATATAAAAGTTGTAATTTATCTAGCAGATAAGTTCCTAAGAGGATATCTTAGACTCTATCAGGACCCGGTAAAACTGCCTCTAAAAGATGTAAAGGATGGAAAGCATCCATAGAAATTGCACAGATTCAAATGAATTTAGATAAGAACAAGACACAATGTAAAGTTTACTTAGAAGTACTTCTTAATAAGAAAGTTTTTGAAAAATACTTAGTTAAGTACTAGTTACAAACTGGAATTACATTAAAGCTTAAGAAAGCAATTCCAAAAATATTTGAAGATATGAATTTACCTAGGCTTACTAATATAGAAATAGAATAAATTGAGAAAGTAAGCATCGTCTACGAGTGTATATAAACTATGGCAACGAAATGAATTAACAATTTCAACGACCTAAGTCACTTAGGTACACAAATTATTTATTATTCCAATAGTCTACAACATACATCTAACATACTGATATAAAATGACACATATTAGGTATCCTGTGATACATCCTGTTGATATGGGCGAGACAAATGTAAATGTTTCTAAAACACACCTGTTTATAAAAACTTTAATACAAATCTCTAACCAGAGAACATTTTAAAGGTACATACAGGCCAAAACGGTCTAATAAATGATTTCAATAATACTGCAATGAAGTCTAACAAATCTGTATGGCGTCGACATTTCATGTCCTTACTAACCGTTAATAATCTCAATAGTGCGCGGGTAGCGCTAAACATAAATATTATTTTTTTAGATAGCATCATACATTTAAAAATGAAAGCTGGAATATACTAACATTCATCAACAAAAGTAAAACTTTAGGCTTCGCGACGGGTCGCGAATCACTGAACGTCATTTGCGTAATCGCAAACGCTTTAAGAAGCGTTTGATAACACTGGAACCCTGTTAGGCCGAAGGTTAGCTTCAGACTCTCCAAAGCAGTAGATGGTTGGTAGAGTCTTCTCGACCGGCGTCTTCAGTCATAGACGAGCTTCGAAAATCTTCGTATCCATCTCCTCCGGAGATAATCAGAGTTTCTTTATTACTCTGATTGGTTTCCGTCTGTTTTTGCAGTTTCTCGGCGTTGGCCGACCGTCGGCTCAGCGCTTTCGTCTTCAGTGAGGATTGTGTAGATTTCGGCTGTTGTTTTGGCGCAACGGGATTCTCGACTATTGTTAAGAATCTCACGTGGCCTGTGTGTCCGTAGGATACACCTGTAATCAATTCCATAGCTAAGTTTGCTTTAATTTAAATGCCTCTACTGATGTCACTGATAACAATATGGATACTACTATTAACTACTAATTATTAAGGTAATATTTGATCACATTTTTAGAACGATCCCTCGACTAACGTAATAAATGAAAATTTTTTTTTAATGCGTGTAATATGTTGTGTAGATTAATTTCCTTTATATTTTGCAAGTTTAAACTATAATGTAGGATATGTAGGCTTGTTTTTTTTATCAGCAACAGAGACGATGAACCAGTCCCCGATGATATGAGGATGCTACACTGTCCTATGCTACTTTTCCCAATTCGCTGCCTCCACTTTAGAACTAGTCCTTCCGACGGTTATTGGTCGTGCGGCGCTTGTCCTGCCACCTATATCATAAAAACTAACCAGTTGGTCTTTGATATGGCTAGCGTTTGACCACCATCACGCCTGGTGGTAAGCGATGATGTGGTCGAGGATGGTGAACACGCTGGGCCTAGAATGTAAAATCCAACCCATAAGGGCTGTGTTCTGCCGGACAACCGTAAGGCAGATTTTCTCCTCAATGATGGTAAACTACTTTTTGGTAGCAATTCCAGCAGAACATTGACATGCTCCAAACACCAGTGGCTTAGTTGACCACAAAGTCGTGAGATCATTTCCCACACGTGACAATTTTAATGTGATCTACACATCATTTTTCTGAGTCTGGGTGTAAAGGTACGGCCACACCGCGGCGTCCTGCGATCTGCGGGCGCGATCTCAGTACTTTTCAATTGTTTTCTGATCGTGTTTGGTATGAACCAGTCGGTACAAATACCACTGCGCTATCTGATCGCCGCCTAGATTGCGCACGTAGGATGGTGCGGTGTGTCCGTACCTTAATTGTGTCCATTGTAAAGTCCCCCGCTATACATGGTTTTATAATGCGAAGTATTTGTATTAAAAAAAAACATAAGAATTTACTACTGACCAGTAAGTTGCGGAACGGTAAACGTTCCAGTCCTAGGATTGGGAGAGTTGTGCAGCGGTGCCGTTAACAGCACGCCAGCACTAGTCCCTACCCACAACGTGTCTCGATGTGCGAGTAACGCTGTCACTCGCAGACAGGCTGCCTTGTGCTGACGGATTATATCGTCGCAACCTGGAATATGCAATCGGCAAGTTGAAAGACACTGACGAAGTCAATATCACTCAGAAAAGAGTCACTGTCACTGATGATCCCTGAATGGTACTTGATCAGTGACTACTGGTGATCAGCCCCAACTTTCCTTCCTTTTCAAATAAAAACTTAAGACCAATCGCTTTGCTAAGATCCAGTATAATGATTGGTGCCAGCAAGTAGTTCACAAACAGTCGTTATTTGGTTTAAACTAAAGTTCGGTGCCAAGTGTCTGGTTTTTTGCTATCTTATTCTAGACAAGCAATATTCCATCCAAAGATATATCGTGACTTGATATTAGATAAGATAGTGGTCAATTGCTTCCTATAACAAATAGTGCGTCATTAAGTTAAAATAGAACTTGTTTAAGTGTAATAATTTATTAATGTGTAATATTATAAAGAATTTTAATGATATTACTGTTACTAAGTACCAAATAATCTAAAAATAAGGGCTTTACAGCGTCCGCCAGATTTTAGACGGAATTCCGAGATTTTTGAGCGGATTTGGAATTTATTTATTTTTATTAGATTAGGCATCGCCTTCACAGCAGTCAATAAGTTAAGATTAAAATCTCTTCAAAATCTCTTTTCACTGGATAATTTTATTATTAACTCCTTACCATGCAACATCTTGGTAACTTGCGGCGTTATATTAATTTCAGCGAGCTGTTCCATTGTAGTTGCGTTGTAACATCGCAGTTGTGCAGCATTGTGTAAAGACAGCCATATCGCCCCACCAGCCACTGCCATGTGGCTGATCGGCTTCGTTTCTGAACTTATTTGGAATGTTTCGTCCACCTGCAAGTTAATATTGTTCAATATATTTCCTAGTGGCTCTGTGAGCTGTAGACCTTACGAATATGTCTTTACATAGCCTAAAATTGAATAACACATCCGCAGACCCCTAGAAGTTTATCGGATGAAAAACATGTTTGGAAAAAAAGTTGCGTCATAGAAAGGGTAACAAAAAAGTTTTGTGACATTTTTTAACATTTGTCGAAATGGCTGAAATATGTTTTTTTAGGGTTCCGTTCTCAAAAGGTAAAAAAAAGAACCCTTATAAGATCACTTTCTTGTCCGTCTGACCGTCTGTCTGTCTGTCCGTATGTCACCACCGATTTTCTCAGAAAGGGGTGGATCTAGCAAGTTGAAATGTATACCAGATATTGAAGTCTATAGTCCCTATTCGGTGTATAAAAATTAAGGTCCTGTGTCAACACAATAAAAAGATATGGGCAAATTTAGATTTTCGCGAAAACTTGTAAGTACCAAATTTTACCTTAATTTTCAACTTTTTTGTTTTTTGGAATTTTTTCTTTACTTTTGCTGTAAGACCTTGCTTGACCTTGCAAAATTGACAATTCTAGGTCAACCGGAAGTTTTGGGTTTTGGGTTCAAAACCTATAGGATACTTCCCGTTGACCTAGAATCATGAAATTTGGCAAGAAGAAAGGTCTTACAGCACAAATGAAGGAAAAATTACAAAAAATAAAAAAGTTGAAAATTAAAGGGTGCCCCCATACATACTTAGTTTCGCCAATTGAGATAGGCCTCTGAGTTAAATGAGCACTCATACAATTAGAGGTCTAGCTTAATTCGTACCAACTGACGTTGGTACGGAAGCCTCGGTGGGCGAGTCCAGCTCGACTGGGCCGGTTTTTTTTAATGTTATAGACCCTCACAACGCTGCCATTTTGGAAAATTTCCAAAATCTGAATCAATAAAGTCAAGTAATAAAAATTATTTAATTACCTGCTCACAAAATTTCAAGAGAATCAATTGAGAAATGCAACCTGTAGAGGAGAACAGATATCCGTACATTCGCTGGACATACGAAAGAATTTTTGCCCAAGCTGAAACGGAGACGCTTCGCTCGCGTTGTATTTTTTTTATATATCTGATAATAAATAATATTGCGTCTAATTGACATCTTTCTGAAAAGCTATAAGTATTACAGATGCTTCGGTACCCCGTGCTATATGAATGTAGATTCTACGAGGTGCAAACGAAATCTGTTACAATATTTATTTAAGGATTTTACATATGCTTATGATGCTGTGCTCACGTAGTTAAGCCTAGCTAAAAATGTGTTTTTATTTAGTGTTATTAGTAAAACCAAACAGAAAAGTGAAAAATCATATATTTTAAAGATATTGTGAAGGTATTTTTTACCACAATGGTACACAAAGTGACATGGATTCCATTTTGATTAACGTGGATTCCAAAACACATTTTTCTTTCTTTTAGATTGTTTTACTAACACCAAAACAGCCTTTGCTTTACACGTGACTGAATAATCACAGCTCTAGCTATTGCTATTTATATTGTGATTGTTATTTATATTGTGCAATAGCACAATATGAAAAGTTTCAAAGGAGTTTCACAAGGCATTATACTAGGTCCTGTGTTATTTCCTACCTGCAAAGTATGCGGGTTGATGATCTTTATTGAGGAGTGTGTAGCACACCACAGTTTGCCTCCTGAGAGTAGCATGCTGCTGACTGGACTACTGCCGGTGCCGACTGGTATCGTTGATTTTTCTGTCCAGGAACCGTCTGTGAATTGATTATAACACTATATAAGTCACTTTGAAAGGGATTAAGTAATTCTGATAGCAAGAACAGTATAGTAGGACTTTTGCTAGTCCACCGGAGGTAGTAAAACTGCTTCTTCAGACATTCAAACTTAAAATATACCTGAATATATTTTGTAGTTGATAGAGTCTATAAGTGTAATACAGTAGGGATTCTAGCATTCAGAGTTTTGCCTGTCAGAGTATATGATAATCGTTCACCAATCGCTTGAACGTATTGCTTGTTCTGTTACTTTCTATCATAATAACGCACGGGCTTTAAGATTACTTAAAAATAACTAGATTGCTTACCTACATCTCTGCAGTATACTACTAGGTCACCATTTCCAAGAGCAACAAACACTTTCCCTTCCATATACCTGTAAAAGTAAATAATATCCTCAAATTTTGCATATTTTATAAAACTCCTCACACTCAAAATCGTATTGTACTCAAAAAGTAACAAAAGTTTATAGTACCCGAAAAGGTACAAAGAAAGATTTATCATAGAGTCTATAACATAGACAAATAAATTAAATATTGCAACTGCAAATTTTCCAAAAACACAATATTTAAATGGCAAATTTAGTTCTAAGACTGCAGGTACTTTTGTAGAATTGGACATCTACTCAAAAGTTAAAATTGAAACTACTTTCAATATTAATGTTATATCGAATTCATTGTAGGGACGAATCAAAATAATCAAATTGTATTATTGTAGGTGTCTTTCATTTTCACAGCCATTATTATACATGAAAGATTATTTTTTTCTTGCTTTTTCTTTAAGGTTAAAAAAAGAAAACCTACAAAATTGCTACCAGAGCAGTCAAAAATTAAAGTACAAGGATAAGTAAAATACTCACACAATAGAATGCACTCCAGAATTATGCTGAAGCTTTCCCTTATTCTTTTTCATCCTAATATTATCCAGGCAGCTGTAGACGTGAATGCAGCCATCTTCTGTGCCCAGCCACATCGTTGGCAGATTGGCTGTCGTGGCACTGTCTTCAGACGACTGTCGACTGGCTGGCGATGAGAGTGTTCCTACGGTATTATTTGGGTACGTCAAGATTTGTTATTGTGTTAGTGCTAAGCTTTTCCTCTATTATAAGCTTGTTATATTTAGCGTGATTATTTTGATTAAGCTTTAAGGCGGATATTTGACTATTTAACTGGCTAAGAACGATTATAGTTGCTTTGTTATTGCTTTTATCTGGTTTAACAAGTTTTGATATATTTAGCTATAAGCTTATATTCAACTAGCTATAAATAAGAGTTCTTGAGTTTTATTAGGTAAATTTGTTTGCAAAACCTTTTTTGCTGTATGTCTGTATTTTATTTGCCAACAAGGCGGAACATATTGTTGTTTAGGCATCTTGTAAAACAGCGTTATAACGGCTGTAGTAAACATTTTTTATAATTATACAGTTTATAGCATATACGAGTATCTCATCAAGCAAGTTAAGAAATATATATTATAAAGGTTTACATGCAAAATAGAAACATGCAGTTTTGAATACAAATATTAGTATTAACTTATTACCCAACATTGCACGTCCGGTGACTATAGTAGACAGGAATTAGGAAGATGATTAAAATTTAATTATGATGAAAGCAGTAAAGTGTAAAAAAAACTTGTAGATATAAAAATAGGTAGCTTTTAGGTACAAGTTATACCAAAATCTGGGAGGGTAGTGTAAAAAATACTACTTTTAGTGCGTGGCGCATGAGTCGAATTGCGTGTTAATTCACGACATTGTCGGGGAAAAATCGTACTAAATTCGCCCAGGGTGGTTCAGTGAAATGTAATATTAAATATTCTAATGAATATTAATATTAGGTTTATAATATATAGGTATTAAGTTCAACTATTGTAACGCGCACTATAAAGTAGGCCAAGAAACACAAAAAGAAAATACATAATACTATAAACAAAAAAAAAAACTGTATTCTTCTTTGTTAATTTCTTAGCTTAACATTCTAGTGTAGTTCCAAACTATGGTCTGTGTTATTATTGAAATGAAAAGGAAACAATTTCAGGAGCTCTACTAGAGAAATTATCTACAACATTTATATATTCTCCCAAATAGATATTATGAAAAACACACCGTTTATTGCAAATGTTTAGTATCCATTACATAACTATCTCAAATCTATATTATCTATCTAATATTTCAAAGACAAAGTGTAGATATAAATAAAACTATGAACCGCACATACACTATAGTTTGAATATGGGTCAAATGGGCTAAAATATTAGTTCCGTCATCCATTTGTTCATTCTTGGCGTAGATTTTAAACGAAGCATTTGCAATTCGCATAAACATTGTAAAAGCGCGATCCGTTTTCGTTAATTTTTATTGTGTGTGATGTCATGCGATTCGATATATATGATATCTATTCAGGGTAATATAGAAGGTTCTTTATATAGGTACACCATAGAATTTTATAGTTACTTACCAGAAGTAATCCCCATAGCTTGCTTATCAACAGCCGGATTTGAACTGCTCTTCATGACTGGATGAACTTGTATATTCTGTCCCGTGTGTGGTGAACTCAAACTCTTGCTATGGTTAGGTGTTAGAGTACTCCGATGGTTGCCAAGAGAAGCAGTTAGGCTATTGTGGAGTCGGATTGAGGCGGATTCTTGACTTCTCTCCGACTGGGCGTCTTGGTTCTCGCTGGTGGATGAACCGTCGTCGTCTTCGTCGCTTGATGATGAACTGAAGAAGAAAGGAAGGTAAAATTAAATTTTTGGAGCCTTTTGAGGAGCAAGAACAGATAGAAGAAATAGTCATCAAGCAGCAAGGCAACAGAAAGGCTACTCGGAAACGCTTTGATTGTCTCTAGGAAATATTATAGTCCAACTTACCAAAATAAGTAATTAGACGTCACAATAATACATGGCTATGATGAGGCATGATGGAAAATGAGCTAACGTCTAAGATCGAACGTATCATATTGGAAGTGGAAGAATAATAAATAGTCTTGTGTCGAAACTATAGAGTACTAATACGGCTTTACTGCACATTATGTCGACATAGTTTTGTGGTAAAACACTTAAGCTAATACTTTGGCAAAGCAAGCTAGCAATGGCAACCTCTCTAACAATTTATACCTTGTACTAATAAAGGGGTTAAAGAAGTATTTGAATACCTACCTGTCTAGTCTAATATTCTTGCAGCTGTCATCCGGGTCTGATATACTGATGCCTGGCTTTACTGAACTCGAGCTGTTCAGCGAAGTTGTGCTCCTAAAACGAAAATATTTTTCATTAAAATGCTGTAACACTAGAAAGTGCCACACTCACACAGTAAGTTATAATGCCTTTAAATTGCCATCCAGGTGACGGAAACCACTTCCCATCAAGCGGGTCTGCTTGTTTGTTACCAAAAAAAGTTATTTCGTTTTAGGTCTAAAATGTACGTTTGTGAGAGCGGGAGCGGGCGGAACACATTGCACACACTTTTGCACACATTTTGACGTCATGTCATACAGCATATAGATATATGTTACTCTGTGAATATGTACGTATAACTAACGGTATATCAACAGTCTGTTGTCGGGTGAGCGTGGGAGTGGGCGGCACGCATGCTACACAGAGTATGCGTGCATTGCACACACGTTACGTGACGTCATACAGATAGATGTAATTCTGAAAATATGTACGTATAACTCGCGGTATATCAACAGTCTGTTGTCGGGTGAGCGTGGGAGCGGGCGGCACGACTCACGGTATACGTGCATTGCACACACCATTACATGACGTCATACAGATAGATGTAATTCTGAGAATAGTTATGTACGTATAACTCACGGTATATCAACAGTCTGTTGTCGGGTGAGCGCAGGAGCGGGCGGCACGCATGCTACACAGAGTATGCGTGCATTGCACACACCGTTACATGACGTCACTTGCGGCTTCGGTGTGAGGGTCAACACGCATACTTGGCCTACGTAGCCGTCACTGTTGCACACCTGGAATTACAGTAAAGCCATTAAAAATTGCAAAGTATCAATTTTTTTTTACATATTAGGTATGATGCCGTTGGTTACTACTGGCATTTTAGGAATTATTATAGCCACCCACGAGGGTGGCATTGTTAAAATTCTGCGTCCGCAAGCTTGAAATGAAATGAAATGACCGCTGAGCTGAATGAGCTTGGACCGTAATTCCATATGGTCAGGTTTGATATTCGTTGCTAGTATACGGTATACGGATCGGGCTTAAGTCAGTTGTCCGGCGCCTCGTCCCATTGCCTTTTTTTATTTCCAAATAAGCATAATTCGATCTTAGATAGCACCATCAGCTAACATCAGCTGAGAGTGGTCAAGTGCTTGGCTAGGAATAAAAGAAGCTTCACCGGGGGTCAAGATCAGTGGCGTGTTTTTTAAATTGTTAATTCAGGGATATGGGATTTGGCAGCATATTTTCTACTTGAAAGTTGAAGGCTACGTCGATATAATCGAAGACAGAGATGGAGTTATACCGTCTGTATAGCTGTTAATAATTGCTATTCGGTTCTGAAAACTTACCCAAACATCGGGCGACTGTCCTTTAGCCGGCAAGGTAGGTGCAGCGCAGGTAAACTGGAGACCAGCTCGAGTCTTCCTTATAGGAACTGGTGAAAGGAATTCTGGTGCGGGCCGCTCTTGCCCGTATACACCTACAAGAATAATAGTTTGGGTCAGCTCATACCGAGATGCGACGGAGCGCTCTTTTTAGAAGTCCGTAGGCAAATTACATACAACGGAACCCTTATAGATTCGTCTTGTCTGTCTGTCTGTCCGTCCGTCCGTATGTCACAGCCACTTTATTCCGAAACTATAAGGACTATACAGTTGAAACTTGATAGGTTCCACACACACTTCACATTTTTTCGTGAACCGCTTAACGATTTTATCCATATAATCTATGATGATACATCAAAACGGGCGGAGTGAGAGGATTATCGAACGGAATGACCTTGTCTAACAACCTGCCAGTGAAATCATGTATTATATCATATTTTTTGTATAGAAATTTATTTATTTTAGAAAGGGACAAACACCATGCAACTTTCGGTCTCCTTCATATTGGTTTTTGCGCCTAGTGCACAGTCTTGTTTATAGTACAATGATTTTGTTACTTACACAATTTTTGTTTAGTCTCATTTATAAGCTCCTCCCAGCTGTTCCTCTTCTCTGTCTTCGGGAATATTATCGTCAGGTTTTCTGGTCCATTCCTGGAATAAGAATTGTCTTTGGTCTTATCACTGCAGTTTTAGTTGCAGTGCTACAAAATACAGAAGGGCCAATATTGACTCTTCTGGTTTTAGATATCTTCTATTAAAAAGACTCATATGAGGGTATTGATGACCGCATTAAGTACTCTATTAGAATTTAAGTATTATGAGACAGGATTAAAAAAAAATGTGGCTTTAAGAATCACAAAAATAAAGAATATAGCGTACTCACGATGTATGTAAACTGATTTCCATATAACAAAGCTGTGTATCACTGTTCTGTCTCTCACTGAGCTTCACATTGAGGGTATGCAGCATTTCTCTTACGATCTCCTCTAGATGAGCGTGTTGTGTATGTAATGCTGCGACGTGCTCGGATATCTGTGTTAGTGTGTTCACATCCTCCGTTAAAGTTTCCACTTCGTGCATTATCTTACGAAGATTCTCGTCTTTGGCTGGAATAAAAAGAAGATCTTTTAACTTTTGGAATTTGGATACAAAAGCATCGTAATAAAGTTTGTGTTTATGGTTTCAAAACAACGAACACCGCTGAATTTTCTATACCATGGTCACAGAACAGAAACTAATACTACGTACCCTGGTGGAGCTGCAGAGGTGAATAACAAAAGTTCAAGTAACAAAAACATTTTTTTTCCTTTTATAGCAAACTTAACAATAATCAACTTATGCATATAAATAGAGTAACTTTGATAAGGCAACATTTTTATTAAATCCATTTAAACTTTCACAACTGAAATATATATCTCGCGAAAAAACTGCTACGATGAAACAGATTTTTTTTATATTATATAGTATAGCGTTTAACCACAATCTCGCCTGGTAGTAAGCGATGATGTGGACATAGATGGTGAACACGCTAGGACTAGAATACTCTGACTCTCAAAGACTGTGTGCTGCGGGAACACCGTATGGTTATGGCGGCAGGTTTTCTCCTTGATGACGTATTAACCTACTTTTTGGTAGCAAGTCGAATATTGATATAATATGCTTCTATCGTGGACGAACACCCGTGCTAGGATTGAACCAGCGACCTCTCGCTTCGAAATCAAGCCATCTATCTATCCATAAAGCCAACGAGGCTCTCAAATAAAATAAAATATAAAATGTAAAACTGGCTGAATCTGAAAGTTATTATGAAACATCTCATCAAGCCGCATCCTGCAGGTGACCTAGTTCCCGACGAAGTTACGGGAAGGTTAACTTATTTTTCTAAACTAGAAATCGTATTTAAATGACATTACGACGTAATACCGGATGAAAAAGGTTGGTTGAAGGTTGGTATTAGAATAATTGCTGAGCTATTTATTTAAATTATGTGGTGGTGAAATATTTTTGCTAGAAATTGTTCAAATAGATTAATTTAACTTATATTTTAAATTAAACGTTATAGTGAGTTTGAATTATACTCACTAGTATTTGTTGTAGACTGTCTAAACGTAGGTTTCGTTGATATATACAGGTGAATTTTTCAAGTGGGCGTGGGTGGCCAAATCAGAAACTACGAGAAATAGCGTAAAAGTAAAAGTACTCAAATGAGTCTCGGGCCCGATTTAAATGAATAAAAACTGCATCATTAATCACATACTTACATACATACCCATACCGGTCACAAACATAACCCTTCCTCTTGCTTTGCCGTAGTCGGGTAAAAAATATGGATGTATAACAATGTCTTTGAGCAACTAAATATAACTTACCTTCTGTTCCTGTGTGCATTGCAAGAAAAAGAAAATACATCAAAACATATTAGGATAATTATTACAATGTTAACTTTTGAACATATTAAAATTAAAACAAGAATAAAGAAGTCATCATTACCTTTAACAATATCGAGATCAGCCAACGATATCCTCATAAGAAGTTTGTACTTGTTCCCCTCCATCTGACTCGCTATGTTACTTTGGTATGTCCTGCAACACATAACGATTCTATTATGATCAACATCATTATAATCATCGTCACCATCACTATTATCATCATCAATATTACCAACACCATCATCAACAAAATCATCATAATTATCATTACAATGCCTATTATCATCATCAAAATTACCATTACGTTCTCTACCAGTAGGTATAGATAATAAACTACGTTCAGCATTTGACTCATTTCGATTGCCTATGAAAATTTTATAAAGCAGAATTGATATCTTCATCACCAATATCCCATTATACAGTTATTACTATATCATTTATAGCTTAAGATAAAATAAGATCGTTTAACACAATATATTCGTGGATATTTATCAAACGTTTTACTCCACTCACTTTATTATTTTTTTCTCCGTCTTTTAAAATTTTATCGTCATTTATATTTATGCCTATTCTATTTTTATTCCCTCTGATATGTGACTCAGAAGTTTTATATTTATTAATAGCACAAATAGGAGCACGCTTACGATAATCGTCACACGGAACGTCTAATAAATTATACGCATAAATCGTAATTAATATAAAAATATGTTCAAGGCGACAAAATTGTTCCGGATTCATGAATCTGTTTTTCATCTTAATCTCTATGACCTAGTGAATTTTGTGTTTTAATCCGATATTTTTGATAATGCTATTTCTGAGTAACGTAATTTTATTAGTGCATGATTACGAAATCATAGGTGAAAATGTAGCATTTAAATTATCTCAGCGTAAGGATCATCCATAGCAAACATGCTAACTTTAGCATCAGCAAATAGTATTTTTGGGATTGCATAGAGATACTGCAGACTGAGTTTTGACAATTCTACGTTCAATCGCAGCATTGAAATCTCGCAAATAGCTATTGCATCGATATTGATACTGCATTGGTTATTAGAGGTGGAAGAGGTGAAAATTATAATAACGATTTTCAATAGTGTAATATTTAGGTTCGTTGTCGCGACAAGCTCTTTACGTGTGCACAATGTTACTTGTGTTTGCTCACTGCTTCTAATATCCAATAATTAAGACAGTTTAAAAATTACAACAACCGACTACCATGCCCGCAAATCAGTTTCAGTAGCAAGTTAAAGATGTTTATCGTCATAACTCTGGAGATACTTATCAGATTTCGATGAAATTACAGCGGGACTACCTCAAAAACGTACACTACCGATTAAAAAAAAAGAATCATTCGAATCGGTCCACAATTGATGGAGTAATCGCGTAACATACATACAAAAAAATATACATACGAATTGAGAACCTCCTTCTTTTTGGAAGTCGGTCGACTTTATCTTCACACTATCTATAATATCTTCGGTCACTGAATTTCGTGACATACTGTTATGTGAAATAAAAAAAAATAAAAAATTTATTAACCAAATAATGCTTATAAAATTACTTACGGTATCGGTTTCTTTATCGTTCCCGTTCTTCTCTTAACACTTGTTATCAAAAGAGTATCATTAAATAGGAAGAGAGCTCTATCTTTAATGGTTCCTTGTGCTGAAGGCATCGTGACCATCTCATGTCGCAGGAACATCCGATCTGCCGTGACCAGGTTAGATAGACCCTCGATCATCTGCTCTAAATCTCTTAATGTTTGCTGTTGCTGTTCTATTTCTAAGCTTTCTCTCTCTGTACAGTTTATTAGTTCTAGTAGTTCATGGATTTCTTTTTGTGCTTCTAATAGTAGTTTGTGATCGGGGTGTGATTGTTCTGAAAGATAATATTTGGTTATTGCCTAAGTTATTTCCCAAAACTAATTCGTCGTATCGACCTGATATTAAGTGACGAAGCGGTCATAGACAAAAATCATACTTGTCTGGAAGTGAATTTAATCCGGACAAAACCCGCTTTCGTATATGGAATCGTGTTAGTCTGGAAATTAATGAGGTTAGTGAGAGGAGGTACGGAATTTTAGGCCATTCCACAGGGGGCAAACATCCTAATCCCGTCTTGCAAAATCATTGGCACCGAATATCTTGTCGAAACTCGATAAAACGATTTGCGCTGCATTCTCTGATCAATGAGAGGTTCGAGCCTCAGCCATACCACAAGTACTTAGCACCATCTAGAACCACATGTAGGGTTGAACAACGCCAAATCCGGCGGAAAATTAATAATTATATACTTTTTTTAAATAATTTCACCAATTTTTTCCACCCAGTTCTTACCTGTATGTTTTATTAGCCTCTGGATCAGGAGTTTATAGCTGGGGAACTTCTGGACAGGTTTTATAAGCAAATTATCTAATGACAGTTTTCCCTTGTGATCTCTGGCCATAGCGTCCAAGAACTTGGCGAACGCTGGTCGTGATGATGCAGCCGTCTTGATGGTCTCCTTCGCCTTCTTCAGATTGTGGATAAATGACATGTAGGTGTCCATCACGGTGGGTTTTGTGAACTGGAAAGAATTGAAAGGTTGGTGTTTTTTTCTATAGATTGGTGTAGATAAGGCACTATCTTTGGATTCACTGCAGACTACAGATTTTCTATTAGCCATTTATTTTGTCAGTTTTTAAAAGTTATTCTTCTTATGGCATTATAGGGAAAAAATTATGAGAATGAATTATTACTATACGCGCGCACTGCGACAGATTTTTGTAATACATCATGAAGGCCGCTGCGATTTTTCCATCTAGATATAGGATGGAATCTTTTAAAAAGGGTATCCACAAACTCCTCAAAGGTTGGCAACGCATCAACAGCACTCATAGTGTTGCAGTTGTCCATAGGCGACGGTAACCGCTTACGACCAGGCGGGCTGTCTGCTTGTTTGCCAACAATAAAAATAAAATAAAAAAGTTAACCAAAATATCTAATGGTTGATATATCGGCTAATTTCATAGTATGGCGTGAAGTGGATTTTCATGCGGTTTTCACCTATATATTCATGAGAAAGGTCTAGCTGTATAATTCGTATATTTTTTTGTGTAAATTGGTTGAAATATGACGATTATAGTTGAAGGTTCATATAGACGACGCAACAAACGAATGCAAAGTGCGAAGCCAGAGCGGGTCGCTAGGAAGTAATAAAAGATAAGTCCGACTCGAACTTGGCTGGTTTATTTTAACATTTGTCTGTAAAATAACAACGTTTATACGTATATAGTTTTACAGTAATTGTTATTGTCCCGAAATGTTTTGCTATGGGAAAATCCAATGGGGTACCGCGTATCGTGGGAAATCCACATAAAGATTGATTTTATAATGTTTTTATTGTAAGTGTTTTTCGTATCACTCTATGGCGTTTACGACTATTTTTATTATTGCTTTGAACATAATAATATTATAACACCTAGTAGTTCTGAGAAAACGTTTGAAGGGATTTTTCTACTATTTTATTAAAACTCTTTTCTACTACTGAATACTCAATTAAGAGCAGGTTCATGATAAAATCAAATAGCTATCTGACAGATGACGCCATACGTAAGTTGTCAAAAATCTGTCAGATAATTTCCTAATAGGCTTATTAGATACCATCGAAACTGTCCCTTATTTTATGAAGTTGAAGTGTTTTTATTATTAACGAGATGCGCACGCGGCCCCGCCCGCTTTAAAAAGTAATAAAGTACAGATACCGGCGATAAATATTGCACATCGACCTTTAGAAAGAGACAATCGGCTAATTTCGGTTTCGTAGAGCGTTATCTCTGTCGCACGAAATACTAACGGTCCGGTATCTATTAAGAGCTGTTAAAACAATTATGATTTGCTTTTTTTGATCTTTTTTTTTATTTGTATACACCATTGTCTTCAGGTTGGGCTAAAATAAATTAAAAAAAAAAATTCACATCATGTTAACGTTCGCGTGACTGACCTCGTAAAGGTTTCCCTCTTTTTCCTAAAGATGTCATAGTACAACTTTAACATTATTTAAATTTGGGGGTGTTAACATCTCTATATATATTTATTTTGAACGGGACGCGACCGCACTCTATCGCACTTGAACAACGACTGACAAAACGTCACATAGGTAGTATGCACAAATATAACGCTCTACGAAACCGAAATTAGCCGATTGTCTCTTCCTAAAGGTCGATGTGCAATATTTATCGCCGGTATCTGTAAAAAGTGAAAATGGATGGCATCGATGTATATGTAATACGTACCACATGACGCGTCGCGAACTAGCTCTACGTTCAAATAAAAAGCAGTGCTATATCCACATCTGGCTTAGTTAAGCGTAAGTACTCCTGACGCCCGATCACGCGCCGCTAGGCACGTAAGTCAGTTTATGATGGGCGCCTCTGGTTTACATGTGCCTCGATGATGGATGGATGTTACTCTTTCACGCAAAAATGACTGAACGGGTTTGGATCAAATTTGGCATACAGTTGGTATAAACCGGATAAACACATAGGATACTTTTTAACGCGGACGAAGCCGCGGCGCGCACCTAGTTCTTTGTAAGTATGTTTTAGATTAGTCTTACCACGTCCAGAAAGATGTCTCCAACTTTCTGTTGCAGGTCCCATTGTTCCAGTCTTCTCCTCAGCTGCTCCAAGAAGACTTGGTGCACGTTCAGGATCCCAGGTACTTGGTAGAATATCTCGTCTACTAGGAACGCGTCCAGAAGACCAGCGTTCTCTGGACTCTTCAGCGGTTGGAGGTACTTCTGTAATGTGGAGAGAGGCAGGTTTTAATCAACACCAAAATTATAAATGCGAAAGTCAGTTTGTTTATTTGTTTGTTTGGAACTTCTTCACGGTCAAACGGCTTGACCGATTTGGCTGAAATTTTGTACAAAGATTACCATTAACATAGGGCAGAATAGGAAATAGGATACTTTTTTATTGGCTATCGAGTCAGGGGGTCCAGATATTTTTAATTGAATTTTGTAAATATAAGACCTCTTCTCAAAGAAACGGCTTGACTGATTTGCCTGAAATGTAGTTGAAGGTATGTCAAGACAGTTCACAGGGTAGAATAGGATAAAGGATACTTTTTTCTGGCTGTCGAGTCAGGGGTTCCAAATATTTTGTATAATTTTGTAAATATGAGACATCTTCTTGAATAAACGGTTTGACCAATTTGCCTGAAATCTATACTAATATTAACCAGAGAGAACATTTGTATTTTTGTATTTTTGTATTTTTGTATTTCTGTATTTTTGTATTTTTGTATTTTTGTATGTTTGTAATGATTTGGCTCAAAAACTACTGAACCGATTAAAAAAATTCTTTCACTAATACATAGAATGGACTTTCGGAATGATCAAAGGTACATTCGTGGACCTAATTTGCAACCCAAGTCGGCAAAAAACGGTCGAAAAAACACGTTTCTTACGAACGCTGCTTAATTGAAAATAGATAGAAGAATATTTTCTATGCAAGAGTTGTACAACTTAATAAACCTACAAAAAAGTCCGCGATAGCATATGTCTATCTCTTAAGGTTGATTCACAGTAACCATTTTAATCTTAAAATTTTTGTTAAAAAATATTACATAACTTCCAAGGCTATTTTCAAGTATATAGTATTAATCCTTATCCAAATAATTACGGTAATTAGCTTGGCCACATATTATAGATTAAAATTGTCCTTTACAGTATATAATTCAAATGAAAACTTTAGAGGATATCACGAATTTCACATACACGCATAACAAAATTAATAAAATATTTGCAGTGAAACCACAGATTAGGTCATAGTTACTACGAAAATATTATTATAAGGTTAGCTATGCTGTAGATCCCCACCGATCACAATCAATTTGAAGTCAATATAGTATAATAATATGATCTATTGTATAAAATAATATTCATCTATATATATAATAATATAATATTTTAAACCACCCCGACTGATCTATGTATAATCTTTTCATTAAAAGCATTTTAATGACTCTAAACACGACTTTTAAAATCTGAGCTGTAAGTTGGTGAGGATTTGAGTATTCTGTAGAGTCCAGGAGAAGTCCCAGCATCAGGTCAATGCTTCCATGTTCTTACAATATCGTTGAAGAAGAAGATTTTCGAATTGATCAGACCTATGAAAGTTGATTTCATAGCGCAATTAACTAGAAAAAAGCTCATAGTTTTATAACGATTGAACGAATTTTCATGAATCAAAGCTAAGAAAAATCTCGATGAAGACATCTATCAAACAAAAAAAAACTATAAATAATAAAAACAAAATCGGTTCATCCGGTTAGGTGCTAAGATGCTACAGACAGACCACAGATACACACGTTAAACGTATATTACCACTACATTTTGCATCGGGGAACGCGTAAGGTTACGGCGGCAGATGTTCTCCTTGGTGGTAAGCTAATTTTTGGTAGATTTAATGATCCCACTACCACTGTACGAAAACTCATGATTCATGAATGCACATAAAACTTTCTTTGGTAGGTATATAGCTAGGATTAGAAACAACGACCGTGGGGCAGAATCAGGGTAACTATCCTTTACGCCAAAGGGCCGTCCAATATCACTACGTAAGTATTATAAAACAAAGTCCATCACTGCGTCTGTCTGTCTGTTCGCAATAATCTCAATAGCTACTGAACGGATTATCCTGCGGTTTTCACCAATAGCCAGAGTGTTTATGAGGAAGGTTTAGGTGCATAATTCGTTAAGTTTTTGTGTAAATTGGATGAAATATGACGATGATTGTTAAATAAGTTCATATTTTATATTCGATGCAACAAACTGATGCAAATTTTGTAGGCATATATGTTCTACCCGTGCGAAGCCGGGGCTGCTAGTGTTGTATAAAGACAGTTCATAGGGCAGAAAAGGATATAGGATACTTTTTTTGGCTATCGAGTCCAAGTGTCCAGATTTTTTTTATTGAACTTTGTGAATGTGTGGCCTCTTATCAGTTAAACAGCTTAACCGATTAATCTGAAATTTTATACATATTACAGTTCATGGGGCATAGAAGGACAACGAATATTTTTTTTTGGTTGGCAATTTCGGGTGACTATATTTGTATTATGGAATTTTGTAAATGTGTGGCCTCTTTTCGGCCAAACGGCTTGACCGATTCAGATGAAATTTTGTACAAACACATTTAATAGGGCATAAAAGGGCAACTACTTTTTTTTCGGCAGTTAAGTGTAGGTGCCTTTATTTTTTGTTAACTTTACATAGAGTTTGCATAATCATAAAAGTTTGACCTTAGGTTCATCTATATTGACTAAACTTAATAAGTGTCTTAATTAGGCCATACAACGTGTTGTCAACGCGCTCACTTCGCTCGCGCATTGATAAATTACAATATTTTGTTTTATCTACTTTGTAGGTAATATTTCAGCAACTTTTGTATATTAATAGTCCATACATTGTAACAGTACAACCTACAATAATCATAATTATTATTAAACTTAAAATAAGTGGATGTCATGATTAAACTAAGGGTCATCGGTGTTGACTTAGTAGGTCATAAAAACTGTCAGGGTCATAAAAAGTCGTAAAAAAATTTCGCTCTGGCTTTGCTCGCACAGGCATTTGTCTTATCTACTTTGTAGGTAATATTTCAGCATCTTTTTATATTAATAGCCACTTGCATCAAAACTAAGAGTCATCTATAGTGACTTGATTATTAGGTCATAAAACTGTCAGGGAGATAAAAGATCATAAAAAATGAAACGCTCGCGCAATGATAGCGCTCGCTACGCTCGCGCAGTTATTCACCTAATTTTTTTGTAAGAAATTTTTCAGGAACTTTTGTGCTGAGTCAAACATTTAAACAGCACAACTTCGTATACCCAACCAAAATGATTAATGACTTTAACAATAGAGGATATTGAGTTCGACTTTGGGGTCATCTATGGTGACTTAGCCTAAGAGATCATCGATCTAGACCTCAAAGGTCATAAAGACTCAAATAACGCGGGCGAAGCCGCGGGTAACAGCTAGTAAGTATATAACAATAGTTTAGGAAAGAATAGAAATTATAGAAGAATTATAAGAAACTAGCTGTGCTCCGCGGCTACGCCTGCATTTAAAAGTTTCCTATATCCTAATCCTCAGTACAACATTTCAGCAAAAATATGGGTCCAGCCGTTTGACCGTGGAGAAGTGCCAAACAACAAATAAACAAACTGACTTTAGCATTCATATTATTGTTGTTGATTATTAAAGAAATTGGTAAAGTGGTCTGGCCAGCTACTACCCTTAAGTTGGAAAATCTGCCGCGAAGCATGTCGCTAAAGTGTTCCGGCAGTCCACTCTGTCCTGTTGCTTGAGCCAGTTTCCATTCTAAGTTTAGCGTGCTACCATCCTCGACAAAATCATCAATCACAAACAGTTGATAGCGGACTAATGCTAGATTAAATTTTACTTAAGCGGGCATTACATTATCCAATTTGCAGTGCACTAAATTAGTGCTGCAGTACGAGATGAAAAAGAGCTTACTCAAAAAGAATCAAGAATCAAAGCATTTATTCAGTATGTAGGCAGTATTAATATACGCACATATACACGTCAAAATCATAAATCATAACCAATTATCAAGTAAACATAGCAAAAGCAGAATTTTAACGCTTTGAATTAGAAAAAAAAACAAAAGTAATGAACCATTCAGCTGTCATCCAATCGTTTACGACAGAATATATAAAAAAAAAATATTAAAGTACCTAGGTTAAAACCAACCATACTACTCATTACACTACACTAGCTAGTTAAGTACATTTCTTCATTTCGGTAGTGATCGTCAGTGGAACCACACCTTCCGAAAACGCTAAAGAAATTAAACCGACTGACTGACATTGCACGCTAGATCAATTTACACCATCAAATCTGGTGCGCTAGCTAGTGCAATAGCTGACTAAGCGTGACAGAGCCCATACGAACGCGCTAGATTGAATCACTTACTGTCTAACTACCCTCACATTATCCAAATTTAGCACGCAAGCTGAGCTAGTGCTCTGCATATTCACCATCTTCGACCACATCATTGCTTACCATACCACCAGACGAGATAATAGTCAAACACTAGCCTATCAGATATTTAAAAAAATGTATTTCAGAACACCAAATCATTAATATTCATAAATTGAACAGATACATTACTAGTAAGAACTTAATGTTAAAATTTATCTTTATTTTGACAACGTTTTTCTCAAAACCATCTACCAAACCTTTTGATGAGAACAAACATATTTGATATTTTCATCACATTATTCCTAGTAAAGAAACAACCAAAATAACTAGAAACTTGTGGAAGGCATCCCTTCAATTAACTTGTTTCCACGGAGACGATACAAAATCCGATTCTGTAACTCTCTGTAAACTTTAGCATTTACCCGGCTTATCTCTGTCAGATTTACGAGAATTTTGCTATTTCCACACAAAACATTTCTCAAAGATTTATCAAATATCGTGTTCAGTATCTTAAAAATGTCTTTACGTTTAGGCTTCTGCAGTTCTTGGCTGCAATTTGAGACGATATGAGACCGTAAGTAATACCCATAGACTTGATATAAAAATATGGTGCACTACAGATGTTTTGACAAATTCAATTTAATCCTTAAGATCTAAACATATAAGGCTATAATTGCTTTGTACAACTAAACGGCCCAAAAGAAAGGCACCTGGGTGGGAGTGTGTCCTTGTCTAACAATCTGCCAGTGCTATATATGTACTATACTATATGTATAGTATATATAAATGTGGTGCATACAAAAGAAAAAGACAAACTCCCTTCAAGTTCGGTCCCTTGCGGGCCGGTTTTGCAGTATAGTTCACAGTCAAGTTTAATATACGACGTCGTTGGTAATACCATAGATAAGAATTTATCTAATACCAAAAATGTTACGCGTATGACGAATGTGGAATCAAACCGCTATGAGCGTATTGATATAATGTCCACCATATAGCGATGTCACATGTCAGTACGTCTAATTATCTGATGGAAAACGGAGATGACCTAATTAGTTCGTGCAATTGGGTAGCGCACTCTCCAAAGTATAACCGATGGTAATAATTAAGATGTTTAAAAACTAAAACAACCGACTTCAATGCCCCGAAAGTCAATTTCAGTAGCAAGTTTAAGACGTTTATCGTCGTCATATCTCTGGAGATATTAATCAGATCTCGATGAAGTTTCAATTGGACCACCTCTGAACGCACCCTACCGATTAAAATAAGAATCATTCGAATCGGTCCGCAATTGATGGAGTAATCGCGTGTCATTAAAAAAAACATACAGACGAATTGTTAATCCCCTTCTTTTTGGAAGATAGACTAGCAACTTTGCAACGATGCTCCAGGCTTTGGAGCCTCTTGTTAATTAGCTCGTCATCTTTTATAAGTTTCTTGCCTTTCATCTAAATAGCCTCCAGAATTTTCAACTAGGCGTTACAAATATGAGGGGCAATGCTGCTGTACGATTTAGTAAAGAGGGTACAAGTTGTGATAAGTTTAGGTAGTTAAAGTTTTATGTAGAATTTATATAGACACGAATTATAGTAAAATGGAAGGCGATTCTCACTCGTCCACGTGTCTGTCGCGGCGCGTCAAAGCGTATTTACTCAAAGTAAGTCAGTTGTTGTAAAATGTGCTAAGTTGCAAATATAATGTAAAGTAATGTACTCCGTACAGCTGCAATAAGAAATAATTTGGTATTATGTTAGTAAATAAACAAGTTGATCGTCGCAGGACCCTTAAGAAGTCTGCCTCCACGTGTATGCTTAAGCATGTCTTTGACACATGTAATGTAAAACTGTGGTTCGGTGATGAATTTTCAGAAGATGTCCCTTTGAACTGTGGAATGGAGTCGTTTAACTAGATAAAGAAAACTAACAGCCGACTACAAAGATAACGCTCTATTTTAATAGTGAGTGTAGGTAGATGTAGAACTATTATCATTAATATTTATAAGTAGCATGAATGTGGGTACCCATAAAATAAAGCAGTAATGGCTGAACCTAGGTGTTTAATTTACATAGCTCCTTAAATAATAATTAATTTACAGTGAGTTTGACTGCAGCACGTTTTCGCATATTTGCAATTTTTTTTGTAATTTTTTTTGTAATTTTTTTTGTAATTTTTTTTTATACATTTTTTTATTGTAATTTTTTTTTTGAACAGCAGAAGGGCACACACATTGTGAAAAAATTGTCAGTACAGCTATGCGGATTTATTATTTTTTTAAATTTTACTTCCGATGCAAAAGACCAAAAAACACGGTGTGTGTTTTCAGCAGGGAACGTGTTAAATTATCAGAAATTACGACCGTAACACTCTTGTTGAAATATCAAGCTTTTTATTTTATTTTATTTATATCTAACTGTATACACCTTACGTGCATGTTTAGAACTTAAAGAAAGAAAGGAAGAAATAAAATACATAATATATTCAGCATTACACAAGAGTAAAAAATAGAAACAACAGGTTAACATGAGAAAGAAATAATAAACACAGACTTATAACTAATAACTTATGTCTTATTACAAAAATAATGTGTTGCTGAAAAAAAGGTCCATCTCAGCACAAAATGTGGATTGCTATTGAAACTGACTCGCGCGGCATAGAAGTCGGTTGTTTTAGTTATTTAACTTAATAATCAGTATCTAAATAATCAGTAGCAAATGTGAGGTGTTTATCTTGATTAAATTAACAAAGGACCACTAGACCAATAGTTCTTTAGTCCTTCAACGGAAATACTAGACTAAACCCTAGACTAGATCGGCCCCGGTTCGACCTTGTCTTCGAGCTAGCCTTGGATCAAAAGCTTCTAGGCGCGACTATGATAATATTACCGCAGTTTTACAATCGTATATTACCGTGGCTCGACCTTGAGTCTGATAGAGACAGAGATTATAAAACACTAGACGCCGCAAGTGCATTATATTTACGTGTCAATTTTGTTAGTGAAGGATGGCATAATAACTAGCAGTGACCTGTCCGACCCGAAGCAATCTTAACTAGGGATGTTACTGAGGTAGTTCTATCGGACCGAAGACGAAACCGGAGATTTGCAATTTATTTTAACGGAACCGGAGGTGATCATGGAGTGTTGGGGACAAATGAGAGAGATGTTAAGGCCGTGTCAGATAAATGAATAAAACAATGCTATAATTATGTCTATGACCTCCGCTTCAAATAAATCGGAACCGAAGCCGAAACCGGAGGTGTGAAATCAACCGAAAGTTTCGGTATATCGGAACCGAAGCCGGAAATCTGTAACATCTCTTATCTCAACGCAATTTTTTTAATATTTTACCTGAGATGGTAAGTGACGATGTGGTCGGCGTAGCATATATGTCAATAAGATACTTTTTCACTTTTTATGAAAATAAAAATATTGGTCAAACGCTTGCGTATCCGATATATAAACCTTCAACTCAAAAAGTCGGTCATAAACACTAACTAACTACCTTTGCCAACGATTCTCTACAACTTTTCAAAATGTCCACAACATTATAACTGTACCACAGAATAAATCGTTCGTACCACAAAATAATAGTATTACCACAGAATAATGAATAGTACTCGCAACGCAACTAAACGGAATAGGGTATATGCATGTGGTATAAATTTACTTGAAATCATTTATTTTCGAATTATTATGGTTCTGGTGTTGTATATTAAATGTGTTAAAATGTTAAATGAAAAATGAAAAACAAGCGTGGGAAATTATAATTTGCAAAACACATCACCACTTGTCAATTAGAAAGTGACGTCACAGGGCACCACACGGTCTCCACAGATTAAATCTTTTTCATAGAAATTGTATGCACTTTTGTACGAATACGTACTATTTGTGACGTCACAAAGGCGCGCGAAGATATGACGGCGTTTTAGATACCTCATATTTTTTCACAGACCTGGTACATATTAAACTCGTTCGCGTACATCGGCCCCCATGAGAACGACCTTGAACGGAATTTGTCCCTTTATTTTGTATGGACAACTTATATATATATATACCATACATATATTATAGAACATATATAGGACTATCAAGGTTGTAAGACAAGGACACACTCCCACCCTGGTGTCTCTCAATTGGGCCGTTTTGTTCTACAAAGCAAATACAACCTTATCCTTAAAGCATACGGATTACATTGAATTTGTTAAAATATCTGCAGTGCACCATCCATTTTATTACGTCTATGTATTTTTTCAATGCTAAAACTATTTTTTGCAGCTTAATTTGAACACTTTCAGTATTATTTTATTTTTTTACTGCGTTAAATGGATGTATTCAGTGAAATAAAGATATTTAAAAAAAATCATGAATATTTCCTATTGTGTCGTAAGATTGACAGTACAGAGTTTTTATTCAAAGTATCGAATAGAGAGAAAAATGCCATGGGAAAATGCTTTCCTACTGAAAATTGTGTGAAAGCACTTTTGGCAAAGCTTTCAACCGACTCCCAAAAAGGAGGAGGTTCTCAATTCGTCTGTATGTTTTTTTGTATGTATGTTACGCGCTTACTCCATCAATTGTAAACCGATTCGAACTATTGTTTTTTTTTAATTAGTAGAGTTATTACGGTGATCCCATTGTACTCATCGAGATTTGATAAGTATCTCCAGAGATACGGAGATAAATACCTCAAACTTAGTATTGAAAATGACTATTAGCACAGTTTTACAATTGTAAAACTGTGACGCTGTGCAAGGCGGCTCCACAAAACCAACGTAAAATACACTTAACTGACAAAAGCATCCCTCCATGACAGTAACTAAACATAACTGACAAAACCATCCCTTCCGTGACAGGGGTGGAACCTACGGTGATGCGGATTACGTTATGTGTTTACGTAAATCCGGCATTTACGGATTTTCTGCGAGTTTCGGTAATGAAGAGTTTTATGTGGTGCTGTAAAGTTTAAATATGTTTTTCATATGAGTAGGTACCAGATTTACACATTCGTAAAAATAACGAGGGATATAGGGCGATGGGTTTTCGTTGAGGTAGGAGTAGGATAAAGATTGTAATGCTAAGCAGATTTTAGCCAACTTCACAAAAGAGAGGGTTCCCAAATCAATTTAGGAGAATACTCTTTTGAATAAAAAAAATAATTTTGAAGTCTGAGAGTTTTTGCTTGTACTTACAGACTTTTCCATTTATAATATGTTCTACTCCCTCAGATTTGCTGCATTAAAGTTGATTATACGTCTTAAACATCATACCGGCCAAGCCTTAAGAAAAAAATCAAAAAAATCGGTAGAGACCGTGAAGTTGGCATAAAATAATTAAGACAGTTTAAAAACTAAAACAACCGACTTCCATGCCCCGCGAGTAAATTTCAGTAGCAATTTGAGACTTTTATCGTCATATCTCTGGAGATACTTATCAGATCTGGATAAATTTATATTATAAAAAATTACAATAGGACCACCTCGAAAACGTACCCTACCGATTACAAAAAGAATCATTCAAATCGGTTAACAATTAACGGAGTAATCGCGCAACATACACAAAAAAAAGTACAGACGAATTGAGAACCTCTTGTAAGTCGGTTGAAAATAGTTATATAACTTTCGAATTGATAATGATTTTGCCTGCTAGAGCCGATATTTGAGAACCCCACTGTAGCTTTGAATCCAGGGTGTTGCCCAAAAATGTAGTGGATTCAACAAGTTCTAGTGGTACTTGTAAACTTTAAGTTTTCGCGATTTGAACAAATAGTTATCGACATTAAAATACGGGACTAAATATTAATTTTATTTTCCGCGACGTTTCCAAGTTGCCGGTAGTCTTGTCTCTACAACTTCGAGCATTTACCAATGGAGATGTTAACGTTGTAATCCGCAAACATTTTTTTCTGCCGATACTTACGGGGACGAGGAAAACACACATTGCACACACACAAATCACTCACTTTAACGACCCCGCACAATAGCTTGAAACACGCACACAGTATTAAAAATACAGCGTAGTTACGCACGCTCATGTGGCCAAAAATGGCTATATGGCCAGCAGGGTTCGCCTTGCGTTAACATCTTCTTTGGTAAATGCTCGAAGCTCTACATGAATAGTGATGAATGTCGACCGATAACCGTCGATACGAAAAGAGACGCAGATAACAACTGTCTAACTGCATCTCCTTCTACTAGACGTTTGCGATGACAAGACGCATCGCTATCGATGTAAAGACTTCCACCCCAGGATCAATGCAACTTAGTTGAAACGTCGAGAAAAATAAAATAAATGCTCTAATGGTACATCATTTCTTAATATCCTCCTCAGTTTTTTGGTCGGTTAACGAAAAAACTTTCACATCCATTGGTATAAAAGAGTTATAATTCATTATTAGATTGATTATAGAAGATAATGTTAACCCTCTGTATCCCAAAACAATCATAACCTTGAAATATAATGTGCACTGAATCTGTTACCAGGATCCGATGCCGGATAATCCGTAAATTCTAACAATAACTGCCCCACATCGTGCTTGCGGAAAATTTTAGCGGGAAAATAACCACAGGCGCTAGGGTTGCCACCATCAATAATTTCCACGTTACTATATATGTTTATATCATTTATATTATAAGTGTTAGATTATATTATTAGTATCAGAGGATGGATGAAGAAAGACTGACAAAACAGATTTATGAGAAGAGTGTGAATGGGGCAGTCCGAGAGGCCGACTTAGGCGAACATATAACATATCACGACCAGATCGGAGACGTTTTAAAGAAAGGCCAAGTCAAAAGTGCCTATAACCGGCGACCATGTATGAAGGCGCCCATAAAAGTGGAAGAAGCGAAAGAGGTATTGTCTAGATCGTAGCATGTGAAATGAATGATTTTTAAAGTTATACTTTTATTACATCGCTTCGATTTTATTCGTCCTTCTATTCGGATGTCGTGACATGCATAAAATATCGGTGCTGATTTGTGGATATGATTGCAACTCGTGCTGATTGGTGGATGTGATGTATGACATTTAGGTCTAGCTGTGATTGGCGGACGTTTCCGCTGTATCATGTCAACTGCTGTGCAAGTAGAGCTACCATAGCTACAAATAAACAAAAGTTTCACTTGCATCGTGGTTTTATAAAAAAACCACTCTATTTTTTTTAACGCATGCATAAATACTGTATACTTTCCGATGAATACGGAATTATCCGTGCTTGAATCAAACTCGGCATTGTCCAGTTTCACAATAATCTCTAAAATTGTTTTTATTATTCTTTAAAAATTTAATAGTCAGTATAATATATCTTTATCTCACTAATAAAAATATCAAAAACATTTTGAAAATGTCACAAATTAAACCTAACAAAGAGACTCGTTGACATATCATCGTAAAACGAGAACATTTAAATGGCAACCCTGACATATCGCCGCTTTATAAATATGAATTTGTCATTCGTCAGCTAATTTCAGAGCGGTCTCTTCATCATTTTACGATTTAATTAATTTATTGGTTAACGAAATTTTGTGCTGAAATTTGCGGAATTTTTATGAATGACGAGCCCCGGTAGTCTTTATATTGATATAATACCAACGCTATTTGTTATCGTAAACATGGTACAGAGGAAATCAGAGATACAGCCCGTTCACAAAAAACCGCAGACCTAGGCAAACAACACTTTGATGTCTCACAGTTATCGAGGACGCATAGTGTCATTGAACGTTTTATATGTTCTGTCTAACTTGCTACCAAAAACGTAGCTTACCACCATCATGGAGAAAATGTGCCGCCGTAATCTTACGGTGTTCCGACAGCAGACAGCTTGAGAGTCAGAACATTCTAAGCCTAGCTTGTTCACTATCTTTGACCACATCATCGCTTACCATGAACTGAGACAGTGGTCAGCGTTTGACCACTATCTCACTTGGTGGTGGAGTGCCTAGGCTAACAAATCCAAGAAAAACCTGGATTTGAAGCTAGTCCGTCGCTCTTCTTCCGAAGTGAGATCACTCTGTGTGATCGCGATGTTTTCTGTTAGTGAATTTATTCCCTAACGTAATTAATATCACCTGCAGGGCTAGCATGGCCTTATCCCCGCGGGATAGACAAAATTATTTCCCTGTTTATTTTTCCTGCCACTGACAGGAGATCAACACAACAATTTAAACGCTTGGTGAAGTTTGACCCCGTGTAACGTTGCGTCTAGCGCTGTTACTAAATCTAGGCCAAATAATAAAAGTCTAAAACAATAAAATAAAAACTACTTAACTTATAAAATATAAAGAATTTATTTACAAACTTAACACTAACTTAATAATTATAAATACAAACTTAACAATAGAAACATATAATGATTTCCTACGGAACTCGTGAGTTCGAAAGCAAGCGCTAAATGGCTCGGGTTGCTGTCCTACGGATCCCAAAAACCGCTTCTATTGTTCCGATGCTTCGAGCTCATTCGATCGCCTGCCTCGGCCACTAGCTACAGAACGTGCGCGGAGCACGCACGCGCATGCCTCCACACTTTTTTAAGTACTACGTATTCTCAAAGACCCGCTGGGGTCATAAACCGGGAGCTAGGTACCTGCAGTGCCTACCTACCTACAACCTGTGCCTACCACTCGACGCTGGCCATCGCCCACGTCGCCGCTTACTACGGCTGCGCGCGAGCTGAATTCCAGTCGCTCACCCTCCCAGCTGTGGGAAGGGGTCCCATGGCACCGGACGGACTAGCAGGCCAGTGCCGTTCCTAACTTCTTGTAAAGCTCTTCTTGTGCGGCTCAGTAACCTTATAGGCAATATAAGAGTAAGACCCTACATCTGCTTTTATTTATACCGACCCTATCTACCTATCTGCGGTAGGAAGGGTCTATCCACCGCCGCACCCGAGTTTTGATTTTGTTTCGTATTAAAAAGTTTAAAAAAATAATTTATTAAAAGTCAGCGGGCGTTTATAATTGTCGAAAAACTTAACTTATAATTTGCCTTCTCCACCAAACAAAACACGGATAGGTGGAAAGACAAAATAGTCCCCTTGCCATGCTAGCCCTGCTGATATTCAGCGACAATGCGATCTAGGATACAATCGTTTTAAATAAACTGGCCAAGTGCAAGTCGGACTGGCACTCGTAGGGTTCCGACACAGTAGAGTATTTTATAACTATATTTTTGCCAGAAAAAAGTTTACTTTGTTTTTCATAGTGTTTGTATAAAAAACAAAGTTATATTTGCGGTTGCTATAACTCAAAAACTACTGACTCTTTCAAACTAATTTTCGTTGAAAGTGTTTATGATCTACAGAATATATATATTTTTTTATTTTTCACTCCCTTACTTTAAAAGTTAGAGAGGAAAGGGGAGTACACACATTTTACCACTTTAGAAGTGTCAATCTTTTATCATTTTAGACCTATCTATAGACATCCCGCAAGTATAGATTTGACAAAATATTTTTTTTAGTTTTGATTCATGTCTGGAGATCCCCCTTAATCTTTTTATTTTATTTTTGTATAAAAGTCGTAAAGCGGTTCACAGAGTACACTTTCCTACCAAGTTTCAACTATGTAGTCATAATAGTTTCGGAATAAAGTTGCTGTGACATACGGACAAACAGACAGACATACATGACAAATCTATAAAGGTTCCGTTTCTATAAGGGTCCTAAAAACACTATCTCAATGACTAAAACTTTACCTACCTTGACTAATATCTCCAACGCTTCGACATAGGATTTCTCTGTCTCATACAGCTCCACCACCACATGAGTCCTTGTATCCTGAAACAAACAAACATTCTATTAAACACATTACTTCTATTATGGACTTTATGGTATTAATAGATGTAGACATTAATAAATAAACGACACATTTCATTTCATTCCACAAAATGCGCCCGAAGAAAATTTACAAGAATCTGATCAGTAAAGGTACGAACACACGGCGACGTCCTGCGTGCGCGATCTAGGCGGCGATCAGATAGCGTAGTAGTATTTGTACCGACTTGTTCACACCAAACGCGATCAGGAAACAATTGAAAAGTACTGAGATCGCGCCCGCAGAACGCAGGACGTCGCGGTGTGGCTGTACCTTTATTCTGCAAAAAGTTTAAAATCTGTAACAACAAAACGCCTACAAAGATAATAAGTGATTTTGAGAAATAATTCATGGGGGCATTCATTGTTACCCACCTTAGACCTTTCACCAAAATGTCTACATCGCCCACGGAAAGGTCATTTTTACATAATCCCAAACGTTATCCCTGGGAGGTTCTAAATGGGTGACCACTGGTGGTAGGTTTTGGCTGGCTCAAACCACCCACCATACAAAATCATGCCATTATCGGATCGTCAAGTTTTGGCATGATGTTTGGTTCCAGCCAGTGTGATCGAGCTGACAGTCGTGTTATATCGAGCGCCACGTCTTAGGGCTGAATTGCTGCATCGTACATGCCGCTGACATGAGCGTCGCAGTGTGGTGTGAACATTGAACACAATGTATACAATGTATTTGTACGTGCGACTGAAGTCAGCTGAAGAGGAACTCCGGACTTACGCAGTAATTATTATATCATCTGTGGCCTTACTGCCATCATCTAATTGTAAGTACAATACCATCATAAACCGCATCGTCATTTAACATCAGGTGAGATAGTGGCTAAGAACTTCAATAATAAATGATTGGCAAGCTTTTTTATTGATGGAGGCAAACTACTTTTTGGTAGCAAGTCGGAACATAGATATAATATGCTCCTCCAGTATTTATTGATTAATTTAAGCAAATGTAAACGAATTAAATGCCCCTGATCCTTTGAGCTCAACAATAATGTTTATCAACCGCAAAACTATAAAAAGCTTCTGAATCATTATTTACAAACATACATTATCTGGTTTATCAGTGAATACACGTGTTTCACGTAGTAAGTTACGTATATGTACATTCAGTATGAACTTCTATTAACCACTCTGAATCAGTGTCTCAAGTTACGGGTGGGCATGGCCTCTAATTAGACGCCCTAACTTCCTAAGTGTTATTACACTGCACATAGATTGGCGGACTGGGTTCTCTCTTGCTTCCTAATTAGGGACCCTTACTGCCTAACTCTTATTAATCCTTCTTGATTAGGAGTTAGGGACCCTGATTCAGTGTGGTGTAATACCCTATTTTTAATAAATTGTGTAATTTGTTAAAAATAGTATAAATGTTAAGATAGTTTAAAAACTAAAACAACCCGACTTTCATGCGCCGCGAGTCAATTTCAGTAGCAAGTTTGAGACGTTTATTGTCATATCTCTGGAGATACTTATCGGATTTTGATAAATTTACATTGGGATCACCCCGAAAATGTACCCTGGCGACTAAAAGAAGAATCGGTTTGAATCGGTTCACAATTGACGAAGTAATCGCGTAACATACATATAAAAAAAGCATACAGATGAATGGAAAACCTCCTTCATTTTGAAAGTCGCTTGAAAATAAAAGAAGACCTATTAGATTTTTATTCTATTGTAAAGTCATAGTCTAGTTAAAAGTACAGTTCAGGGAATTCGAAGGTGACTTCACACCCCGTGAGCAGTAACGTGTTGCCAACCCTACTGTTTTTACAGTAGATTTACTGTTTTTAACATGAGTGTTTTCTGTTTTTGTACCATTTCACATTTATGTGCCACGCATCGCATAACAAAAAACCACAGACTATGGATAATTGGTTTGAAATACAATAAATCGAACATTTAAAAATGTACGTTAGGTTACTTTATCATAATTTTTTTGGTGAATATTAAAGCAGAACTGCTAGTAGTATTGCAACTACTGCAGAAGTTGCATTTAGTACATACCTATTTCTATTTTTCAAATGAAAATTTTTGAGACAGTAGATTAAATGTTTAGAAAAGGTAATTTTACTGCTTTCCACTGATTTTGTAAGTTTGATCTACTGCTTTTCTATTTACTGGGGTTGGCAACACTGCCCGTGAGCTTCTTGTATACTGACTGAAAGGTATCAAACTTATGTTCAATAGTTGTCTATATATTATATCGATGTTCCGCCTGACCTGCTCCCAAAAAGTAGCTTACCAACATCTAGGAGAAAATTTGCCGCAATATCCTTACAGTATTCCGGCAGCACACAGTAATTCTTGAGAGTCAGTATTCTTTTCTGTTCTAATATTTACAAGTTTTCTTTTTCATAAAACCAATTAGTATTATTACCAAAATTTAAAAAAAATCCTTCGCTTCTGTTCTCAAACGATGCACTGCATTTAGTTTTAGGGTTCCGTACCCAAAAGGTACCAACGGGCCCCTTTTACTGACTCTACTGTCCGTCCGTCCGTCTGTCTATCGTAGGGCTGTATCATCTGAACCGTATTACGTTGACACTTGACATTTTCACAGTGTGTTTTATCATATATATATTTTTTTTATTGTAGACTAGCAGCCCGCCCCGGCTTCGCACGGGTATAACATATATGCCTACAAAATTTGCATCAGTTTGTTGCATCGAATATAAAATATGAACATATTTAACAATAATCGTCATATTTCATCCAATTTACACAAAACCTTAACGAATTATGCACCTAAACCTCCCTCATAAACACTCTGGCTATTGGTGAAAACAGCATGATAATCCGTTCAGTAGCTATTGAGATTATTGCGAACAGACAGACAGACGCAGTGATGGAATTTGTTTTATAATACTTACGTAGTAGTATTGGACGGCCCTTTAGCGTAAAGGATAGTTACCCTGATTCTGACCCGACGGTCGTTGGTTCTAATCCTAGCTATATACCTACCAATGAAAGTTTTATGTGCATTCATGAATCATGAGTTTTCGTACAGTGGTAGTGGGATCATTAAATCTACCAAAAAGTAGCTTACTACCAAGGAGCCCGGGCCCGGTGGCGTAATCGGGAGAACGGTCGGCTTTGATGCCGTGGTACCGAGTTCAAACCTTACCGTGCACCAATAGATTTTTCCATCGAAAAATTTATGTGCGCTTCTCACAGTGGCCCTCCGGTGAATGAAAACATCGTTAAGAAAGCAACAACCCCCGCATGGTGGTAGGACACTATCTAGTGTCCGCCTGGCCAGCTACCACCCTCAAGTTAGAAAATCTGTCGCCAAAAACATCTAATGTGTTCCGGCAGCTATCCTTGAGAGTCCGTTCCCCAGTCTAGGCCTAGCGTGCTTACCATCTTCGACCGCATCATCACTTACCAACAGGTGAGATAGTGGTCAAACGCTATAAGATATAAAAAAAAAGGTGAACATCTGCCGCCGTAACCTTACGCGTTCCCCGACGCAAAATGTAGGGGTAATATACGTTTAACATGTGTATCTGTGTGTCTGTCTGTAGCATCTTAGCACCTAACCGGATGAACCGATTTTGTTTTTATTATTGATAGTTTTTTTTTTGTTTGATAGATGTCTTCATCGAGAGTTTTCTTAGCTTTGATTCATAAAAATTCGTTCAATCGTTATAAAACTATGAGCTATTTTCCAGTTAATTGCGCTATGAAATCAACTTTCATAGGTCTGATCAATTCGAAAATCTTCTTCTTCAACGATATTGTAAGAACATGGAAGCATTGACCTGATGCTGGGACATCTAGACTCTACAGAATACTCAAATCCTCACCAACTTACAGCTCAGATTTTAATTGTCGTGTTTAGAGTCATTGGAATGCTTTTAATGAAAAGATTATGCATAGATCAGTCGGGGTGGTTTAAAATATTATATTATTATATATATATATACATGAATATTATTTTTACAATAGATCTTATTATTATACTATATTGACTTCAAATTGATTGTGATCGGTGGGGATCTACAGCATAGATACAGCATAGATCTAAGCCTATAATAATATTTTCGTAGTAACTATGACCTAATCTGTGGTTTCACTGCAAATATTTTATTAATTTTGCGATACGTGTATGTGAAATTCGTGATATCTTCTAGAGTTTTCATTTGAATTATATACCATAATGGACAATTTTAATCTATAATATGTGGCCAAGCTATTTAACGTAATTATTTGGATAAGGATTAATACTATATACTTGAAAATAGCCTTGGAAGTTATGTAATATTTTTTAACAAAAATTTTAAGATTAAAATGGTTACTGTGAGTCAACCTTAAGAGATAGACATATGCTGTCGCGGACTTTTTTGTAGATCTAATTAAGTTGTACAACTCTTCCATAGAAAATATTCTTCTATCTATTATCAATTGAGCAGCGTTCGTAAGAAACGTGTTTTTTCGACCGTTTTTTTGCCGACTTAGGTTGCAAATTAGGTCTCCACGAATGTACCTTTGATTTAAACGGGATAATATATAGCCTATTTTCATTCCGAAAGTCCATTCTATGTATCAGTGAAAGAATTTTTTAAATCGGTTCAGTAGTTTTTGAGCCAAATCATTACAAACATACAAAAATACAAAAATACAAATGTTCTCTCTTTATAATATTAGTATAGATATAGATATAGATAAGCAAGCGTTTGACCACTATCTCACCTAATGTTAAGTGAAGATGTGATCGACGACGTAGCACGCATGCCTATAAGATACATGTTCACTCGCGATTTGAAGACCCCTGGATTGTACTTAACAGGAAACACAGACTCTGGCAGGGAATTCCATTCCCTTGCTGTGCGTATGATAAATGTTGATGCAAAACGCTTTGTGCGACAGAATGGAATATCAACCATGTATCGATGGCGTATATCTGTGCGTCTGGTAGTACGATGGTAAAAGGGGGACGGTGGAATTAATTCATGCAGTTGGAAGGCACACTCCCCGAAATGTATCCGATAAAAGACCTTACCTTAGATATATTATATATAGATTATATCACAGCTTAGCCACTGACCTGGCTCTGAATCCCAAACACTGTCATCTCTCTCATCATCTGTGGCTCTGCGAGCTATAGAGTATAGACCTCTCGAGTTTGTCTTTGCATAGCATACAAGTTAAGAGCTTATATAATTAAGAGCTTATATAATTATATATAAAATCGGTAAAAAAACTAACAAAACCGACTTCAAATACCGCGATAGTCATTATACTAGAAAGTTTGAAGTGTTTGTCTCTATATCTCTGGAGATAGATCATATAGTCATCGGATCTCGATTTTTGCGATGTGATCAAACTGGAATCCTCTTAAACTTAAAGAATTGTTCAAAACGGTTATAAAATGACTGAGTTCGGATTTTTTACGTTTTTAACCCAAATTTCTGCCATTTTTTAAAATTTCCACAACTATTCCATAAAATTCAAAAATATCTATGAAATTATCGAACCTTGCCCCCTGATTATTAATCATTCGAAAACCTATTCGGATTCGGGAACTGACACTCTTTCGACTCACATCTTTGAAATTCACAATGCTCTAATCCATAACTTTTGATATATCAACTCAAAATAATCAGTAATACTAATGATATAAAACACCGACTATTATACTCACTACTGTTTGTTGTCGACTGTCTCGACCTAGGTTTCATGCATGTCCGATGCACATCCTCGGGAGTACAACAAACAGTACTGAGTATAATAGTCGGTGTTTTATAATCATGATTCAAACTCACGAAAACTATCAATCTAAAGTAATTCTAATCGTAAAAGTTTCCGCGAGCTAAGAGCTCTCGGAAGAACAAATAATCGAAATTTAAAATGACGCTTCCAAATTCGATTGTATCCTATTGAAATGAGAATGAATATGCTGCTCACAAAACTTCCCGAAAATTGGCTGAGAAAAGCGACCTGCAGAGGAGAAAGTCAGCCATACGAAAGCATTCTCAACCTATTTCCAAACAGAAGGCGGTTCTCAATTCATCTGTATGTTTTTTTTTTGTATGTATTTTACGCGCTTACTCCGTCCATTGTAAACCGATTCGAATGATTCTTTTTTTAATCGGTAGGGTACGTTCCCGAGATGGTTCCATTATAATTTCATCGAGATATGATAAGTATCTTCAGAGATATGACGATAAACGTTTCAGACTTGCTACTGAAATTGACTCGCGGGGCATAGAAGTCGGTTGTTTTAGTTTTTAAACTATCTTTATTATTGGCTTAGCTGAAGCTTAGACCTTCGCTTCGCTCGATCAATAAAGAACCACCGACATGTGTTACAAACTGACCAGTGCCCCCAGATCCTTGACATACCTGATGTACATAAGCTATGAGTATGTATATATAGATACGTTATCAGTCTACGCCCTCGATACACCGGATCGATTGGAATATAATTACACGTCCCGTTGTTGCTACTCGTTACTCTACTGTTTATTGATAGTCTGAGGATCGAGGGAAGAGAGGATGAGTCTATTTATTAATATTGCTGATATCCTAGTACTTGCCACTATCTCACTTGATTTGTTTTTTCATTTGTTTAAAAAAACTCCTGCAATGGGACACCATGTATTGCGGTAGACTTTACTAACAAATATCATCTTCAGGATCACACAAAGAATTGTCCCGTGCGGGAATCGAACCCACGACCGACGGTTTCGTGGACAGGCTCACTAATCACTAGAGCAACTCAGTCAAAAAATTCAGTTAAAGATTTGACGATGCGTTTTTAAGTTTTTATTGTACAACTGCAAATATTCTGTTTGTATTCTTCTTTTTCACTGCCAAGGTTGTCTGGAAGAAATTGCATCATGCAATATGACCGCCAATTTTTACTGTATTTCACTGTATTCTGTTATTATTTTATGTTGTACAATTTGTAATTTTTGGCAATCAATAAAGAGATCGTGATTGTTTAGTATTATTGTATTGTATTGCATTGCATTGAATTGTGTTGTATTGAGTTGTGTTGTGTTGTATTGTACTGTATTGTATGTATTATGGTGGAATTGTGCTTGTATGATAGTAGTAGACGACAACAAGTCGAGACATTGTACAATTCAGTATGTTCAATCTGAAAAGTGGGACTGTCCCAATCTATTCCCGAATGGACAGACGGACAGAGTCAAGTCTAAGCATAGATACGAGTACATTTCTTTATGGCCTCAGTAATTCATATTTGAATTTTCTTTTTTTTAACCGACTTCCAAAAAGGAGGAGGTTTCTCAATTCGACCTCGTATATATATTTCGAATTCGTATATATATTTTATATTCAGTAATTTAATTGCCGGGTCCTGTTCGCACACTTTGAACCGTATAAAGTCTACCTAGACCATCTAGAACATAGATATCATATATACAATAGATCTGTGATCTAGAACTATTATAATATATTCTGTCTGTGACTATGTTAAGTTTTGAGCGAGTAGGCCAGAACGATCGATATACATACATACATACATACATACGTTTGTCCTGTTCTCAGAATTGGGCCGCGTATTTATAGGCCACGTCTGTAATTTTATCGATTCTAATCGATACGGGTTTCTTTGATTGCAAGCTTTGGCTTGGATTCTTTGATTTGTTCATTCCTTTTCATGATTGTACTCGGCAACCGCCTTTGCTTGATTTCATAGAAATGCCAAAAACTGTTTATTTTCAACCCACTTCCAAAAACGAAGACGTTCTCAATTCGTCTGTACGTTTCTTTTTTGTAAATTGGTTCATTTGTTCTTATCATTTTTCCCAAGTTATAAGAAGTGATTATAACTTGCATTTTTAGGGTTTGGTTCCAAAAGGGTACCCACGGAACCCTGTTACTAAGACTTTGCTGTCTGTCCGGTGTACTTATTTTTATTAAACTCGACTGCGGTAGTACACGAATTGATAAAGCCATCTTTTGCGAAGCCGGTCAAGTCAATGGTGTTAATTATAATAGGTAGACGTGTTTTAGAGTGGAGACTTCGGCTTGGTAAACGTAGTACGCCCTCTACCTAGGTGGAGCGATGAGATACGCAAGCTGGCTGGCAGCGGTTGGAAACAAAGTCAGGTTAGATCCAAGTTCGATCATATAATAATGGGTAATAATGAAACTAAAGCGGGTCACTAGTATCTAGTATTTATTTCCAATCAGAGTATTTTAGGCCTAGCGTGTTCACCATCTTCAACCTCATCATCGTTTACCATCAGGCGAGATAGTGGTCGAATGCTAGCCTATAAGATGTACAAAAAAAAAACAATTTCTTGACATCTAACTACTGATATATATGCTCCATCGGACCAATGGCTACCTAGGCTGTAAACATAATATAAGAATGATCTTTAATTAAAAAACCTACAGCAAAAAAACCAAAAAAACCGACTTCACATGCCGCGATGGTTAAAATAGCCAGTAGTATCATGTCGTCAAGGTATACAAATGCATATGTCGTCAAGGTGTGTAATGTGTTTGAGATGTTTATATAGAGATATATAGATGGTAATTGTCACACTATATATGATATGATATCGAGGTATGACAATTCATACCTCGATAAAATTTGAATGGGACTAATGGGGGTGGCATAATCTCTCAAACAAAAAAAGAATTCTTAAAATCGGTCAAGATTTGACCGAGTTCAGGGTAGGAGAGGTAACAAAAATATTTTTTTAAAAATCAAATTGATAACCTCCTTCTTTCTTGTGAAGTCTGTTAAAAAGAGGAAAACTTAATTTTGACCATTTGTCTAGCTTCAACTCTTTAGAATATTAGTTGCGGCTTCATCGAAAGTTCCGAAAATCGATGACTCCAATTCCAATAAGACATTTATATTACATTCGAAAAACTTCGATTTCAATAAAACATTTCCTGAAATTTTCACCAAACAGCTGAAAATCGTTTTCGTATTTCGTCGTCCATCTGCCGATGGTTCTTAGAAAATCCCGAGTACTTGTACTTGGTATTTAGTGTTGGCATTGCAAATCCACAATACGATTTATGACGTAGTGGAGTGAGTCATCTTGTGAATTGGTAGAGTCTGTACAAAAAACAGAATCGTCGTGGCTTTCGATGAACTAACATTCAAAGGTAAGGAAGGGAGGTATATACCTACCTAGTACCACCCGATAATGATAATAGTACGTACCTACCAAGGTATCAAACATTTTAGTCATATTGGCAATGACAGATCAATATTGTCAACGCAACAAAAACAATAAATTAGAATCATCGACACACGCGCTCTCAATGATTCGACGGCTCTCTTTTTGCACAGACTCTATTGTTCATTATAGATTCTTCTTAGACTAGACTAGACTTCATCGTGGAAGGTAGGCTAGTACTGAAATACTTTTCAACCGACATCGCAAAAAGAAGGAGGTTCTCAATTTGTCTGTGTTTTTTGTATGTAAGTATGTTACGCGATTACTCCGTCAATTGTGAACCGATTTGACTGATTCTTTTTTTAATCGGTTGGGTACGTTTTCGAGGTGGTCTCATTGTAATTTAATCGATATATGATTAGTATCTACAGTGATATGACGATAAACGTGTCAAACTTGCTACTGATATTGACTCGCTGGGCATGGAAGTCGGTTGTTTTAGTTTTTAATTATTAGGGTTCCAAACCCAAAGGGTACCAACAGAACCCTATTACTGAGACTTCACTATCCGTCAGTCAGTCCGCGTCCGTCCGTTTGTCTGTCCGCCGTTCACAGGGCTAATACTTGAAATTTTCACAATTATGTACTAATGATATACCTCGGCCAACGTATTAGCCTAGCTAGACAACGAGTAACGTCACTAGCTTTTTGGGAACATTACCGGCATGTAGCGACCTAGGTTCTGTCTTTTATTTGTAGTATAGATACAACTATCGTAGTTTATATAATTTTTATATTGTCATTAAGTAATTATTTTTAAGTTGTTTAAATATAGAAAAGAATAGAATAGAATAGAAATACTCTTTATTGAATACCAGCACAGTAACATAATATACAAACAACTTAAAGTCTATGGTATTACAATGGGCGGTCTTATCGCTAAGAGGGATCTCTTCCAGAAAACCTTTGTATGGACAGTATCGTGGTAAGAATTGGCTGGTAGTGCAGTGCGCAATACATAAATCTACAGTGCGAGTAAAATTATAACTATAAACAAATCAATAAAGCAATCTAGTTATAAGAAATAAAGAAGAAATAAGCTAATTACACTTTATATATATACACATACATATACACATCAAATACATACATACTGAAGAATATATAACATATATCACACATATATATAAATATACATATACAATATATATACATATACTATACATACATAACAAATATATTAATATATGTAGACGTTATAAAGTTGAATATTACAATTGTGAAAGATAGTGATCCTTTACCATATTGTTAAATATAGTGAGTGATTTAGCACGTCGTATGTCCAAAGGAAGGGCATTCCATAGTCTTGCAGCTTGGACAGTGAAAGATTTGCCGTAGTACTCGGAGGTATGAGAGGGTATTTTGAGGATAAGGGTATCAGGAGAACGCAAGGATAAAGAATGGGACTCGTGTAAGAACTCAAAACGCTCTTTTAAATAAGAAGGGGTGGAAGGTATAAGCAATACGGAGTAAAGAAGGGAGAGGAAATGAGCATTCCAGCGCAGATGAACCGGTAACCATTTCAGCTTACTGCGAAATTCGGAGATGTGATCAAATTTACGTAGGCCATATATGAATCTAATACAAAAGTTTTGTAAGCGTTCGAGTTTATTCAGCTGTACTTCGGTTAAGTCGAGGTATGAGGCATCGGCATAATCAAGTATCGGGAGTAAAAGGGATTGGGCAAGTGCAATTTTGGTAGTAATTGGTAGGAAATTTCGCAGCCTTCTAAGAGAAAAGGCAGACGCAAAGATTTTGCGGCTAACCTCAGCTATCTGCGGCATCCATGTCATGTTATGATCAAATAAGATACCAAGGTTTTTTACTCTTTTTTCGATGTTTAACACAGTACCATCAAAAATAAATTGTGGAAGGCGAAACCAGTCTATTTTGGAAATCATTCTTGAGCTGCCTATAACAATGATTTGTGTTTTCGCCGGGTTAATTTTGAGGCCGAAAGAATTACTCCAATCAGTGATTCTTTGTAGATCAGAATTTACAGTCTCAAAAGCCGCTGGTAGTTGAGCTAGTGGAGAATGTGTGTAGATTTGTAGGTCATCCGCATAAAGGTGGTGGAAGAAGTGAGATTATGAGAAATTGAGTTAATGAATATGGAGAACAGAAGAGGAGAGAGAACGCCGCCCTGGGGTACACCTGCAGACGTATTACACAAAGACGAGAAACTATCATCGATGCGAACACGCTGCCGGCGACCGTACAGGTAAGTACGAAACCAATCAACTACCGTTGGAGATATGTTAAGAGAGCGTAGAATTTCTAACAAAATATCAAAATCGACATTATTAAAAGCATTGCTAAAGTCTAGCAATGTTAAAATTGTTAGTTTTCCTTCCTCCATACCCTGACGCACATCGTCTGTGATCTTCACCAGGGCTGAGACTGTGCTGTGACCAGGACGGAAACCGGATTGAAAGGGATTCATTAAATTGTTTCGGATAAGGAACGAGGTGAGTTGCTGGTGCACAAGACGTTCTAGGAGTTTCGAAAGGAAAGGAAGAATGGATATAGGACGATAGTCAGAGAACGAGGAAGGATTGCACTTTTTAGGGATTGGAGTGATCTGTGCTTCCTTCCACAGAGAAGGAAACACGCCGCAGGATATGGATTCATTAAGGATATATTGGATCACATGCACAATCTCATCCATACATAAACTATGTACTATGTAACAAATACTAAAATCACAATAAAGTTAAAAATAAAAGGGGTCGCCCCCGTACGTGAAAAGTGATTTTCAGGCGTTAGTTTTACGCTCGATCTTACAGACTGTAGTAGATAGAGACTTAAAATTTGCTCATAATGTGTATTACAATGCCTGCAATAAGGCTAAATAATAAAAACTGAATAAAATTAAAAATTAAAGGTGGAAACTAAATAAAATTAAAAATTAAAGGTGGTCCCCATACAAGAAGCTTATTTTCCGAAACATTTTGGTCAATTCATTCGATCCCTACGTGTGTGAGTCTAACTCGGACTTGCCAGTTTGTTTTTTATTTGGTTTTCCAACAGATGACACTCAATTCGTTTTAATTTTAAACATTAAGTATTAAAGATTACGTGCACACTCAATTACAGGCAAACAAAGCATTTATTTTTTAACCGACATCACAAAAAAGGAGTAGGTTCTCAATTCGTCGGAAACTTTTTTAGGGTTCCGTACCTCAAATGGTAAAAAAGGAACCCTTATAAGATCACTTTCTTGTCCGTCTGTCTGTCTATATGTCTGTCTGTCTCTCCGTGTGTCACCACCAATTTTCTCAAGATCAGGTGAACCTAGCAAGTTAAAATTTATACCAGATACTGAGATCTATAGTCCCTATTCAGTGTATAAAAATCAAGGTCTCAGGACCTTGGAGGACAGGACTCAGGAATCTTTTTATTGTTTACCTGAGTAAACACGATAAAAAGATTTGGGCAAATTTAGATTTTCCCGAAAACTTATAAGTACCAAAATAAATCTTAATTTTCAACTTTTTTATTTTTCGGAATTTTTCCTTTACTTGTACTGTAAGACCTTGCTTTTAACCAAAATTGATAATTCTAGGTCAACCGGAAGTACCCTATAGGTTTCTCCAAACGGTGTCCCCATACATACATAGTTTACGCCAATTAAAATAGGCCTCTGAATTGCTGCACTGAAAAGCTGCACATAAGGATACTTCGATTTATGTATTTATTAATCGATAAGAAAACAATATATATATATATATATATATATATATATATATATATATATATATATATATTTGTAGATGTATAGGTACAGGTTTGATATTTAGGTAACAATCTTAATCATAACTCTATGTCTCTCAAACTATCATAAAAAAGGCAGATAGATTCGTACCGAACACCCGAGTGAACGCAAGTTCAGTAATACTAAATTACTTTAATATATACATCTTTCAATATAATATATATATATATGTTTATTTATATGTAAAATTATGGAATATATATGTGTATATGTGTGTATGCATACTTTGGAATATATTTTTATCTATGATAATGTATGATTGTATATTTATTATGTTTGAAATTACTGTGTAGTTATTTAGTGCAATAGATTTGTGTAATATTATAAGTCAAATATGTTTTACTTGATCACCACTAGTATGTAAGCATTTTTTCCAGTCCGTACAAAGGTTGTCTGGAAGAGATTGCTATAAGCGATAAGACCGCCGATTGTTTTACAATGTTAAACAAAATGTATAATATATCCTCCCTATCTCTTCTTTCTAACTGATTATTGCTATTCGACGCGACGCCAGATTAAGTATTGCCATCAGTCGCTACGATGAAAATGATATAATCTTTTTAGGGTTCCGGACTTTAAAAGGAAATAAACTGGCCAAGTGCAAGTCGGACTCGCACTCGTAGGGTTCCGTAACACAGTTAAGTATTCCATAACTATGATATTTCGCAACTACAAAATTAAATTTGTTTTTCATAGTGTTTGTATGAAATTTGCGGTCGCCATATCTCTAAAACTGATGACTGTATCTCGTTCAAACCAATTTTCGTTTTTAGTTTTTATTGAGATCTACAGCATATATTTTTTTTAGATTTTTCACTCCCATACTTTAAAAGTTAGAGGGGGGGGGGGGACACACATTTTACCACTTTAGACGCGCCTATCTTTCAAATGATTGACTTTGAGAAAAAATGATTTTATGAACCTCAATGTCATTTTTGAAGACCTATCCATAAACACCCCACACGTATAGGTTTGAAGAAAAAAATTTGTTACAGTTCCATGCTTGGGATGCCCCCCCTTAAACTTTTATATTTTTTATTTTTGTATAAAAATCGGAAAGCGGTTCACAGAATACATCTACCTACTAAGTTTCAATTCTGTAGTCCTAACAGTTTTGTAATAAAATGGCTGTGACATACGGACGGACAGACAGACAGACAGACATGACGAATCTATAAGGGTTCAGTTTTTTGCCATTCGGCTACGGAACCCTAAAAATGAACCCTTATAGGATCACTATGTTTTCCGTCTGTTTGTCTGTCTGTCTGTCTGTCCGTCTGTCAAGACCCTTTATCTCCGGAATGCGTAGAGGTATCAAGTTGAAACTTATACTTATTACTCGGGTCAACGTTATCTTTCGGCTGTGAGAAAATCAAACCTGTAAGTCTACGCGATCAAAAGTATGACCGCTTACGTGGCAAATTTTCGCATATTTTGCGATTTTACAAGGGAATCAACAGTTCAAATCAATCAAAACTCAATCAAAACCATCGTTAAGAAACCAACAACCCCCGCATGGTGGTAGGACACTATCTAGTGTCCGCCTGGCCAGCTCCCTCAGGTTAGAAAATCTGTCGCCAAACATCTAATGTGTTCCGGCAGCTATCCTTGAGAGCCAGTTCCCATTCTAGGCCTAGTGTGCTAACCATCTCCGACCGCATCATCACTTACCAACAGGTGAGATAGTGGTCAAACGCTAGCCTATAAGATATGAAAAAAAACCTATACGGTACTTTCCGTTGACCTAGGATCATGAAATTTAGCAAGAAGCAAGGTATTGAACCACTTATATAGGAACAAATAAAAAAACCGCAAATATGTAGTTTAATAATAAATAAAAGTTAATTTACTATTACAAGCTTGTTATTTGCGGTTGGTACAATACATTTTCTATGAATCGAACTGCAAAGTTAAGTTTGTCCCTTAACCTAGTTTGAGAAGTTTGTACGGAAGCCCCGATGGGCGCGTCCAACTCGACTTGGCTGGTTTTTCATTGAGACGTTTATAGTTAAAACTTCTTTCATATAAGAATTAACTAATTAACACGCAGATATAGACAATTTGCGCCTAAAATCACGTGTATTTTTCAAGTCGTTATGCCAGTCATAGTCATTTTTCTGCTCAATTTGGAGCTTAATTTCCCATCCACCCCTTTATTTCCAGTTCACCCCTTTATTGCCCTGTTCACCCGGCAAATTTTCCAGAGCTCGGTGTTACCACATAAATGACACTTGGCACGTTCTGTTGCTGACAATTATAGTTATATTTTGCTTTATGTTGGAGATAGAATGGGGTGAAAGCGAGCGCATTGTTACTTTGTTTCAAGTTTATTTATTGACCAACTTCACAAAAAAGCAGGTGGTTCTTAATTCGTCGGAATCTTTTTTTTTTTATGTTCACCGAAGACGCCTGAACTGATTTAGATTTTTTTTTTGTTGGAAGGTATACTTCACAGTCTGTCCCATTTAAATATAATAGAGATATGTCTAGTACCTTCAGATATATGAAGATAAACGCCTTAAACTTGATACAGAAAATAAAAAAGCGCGGCATTTGAAGTTGGTTCTTTTAGTTTTTCAAACTATCTTAAATTATTTATTGACTAATTTCAGAATAGGATCCATATACAGGTTGGCGCAAAAATAAATAACCTTTGGTTCAGCTACAACTTTTTTTCTAAAGTAGAAAACTAGAATTAGTTTTTTAAATATATTTATTTGTGCCATGAAATTTAGTTGCATTATGATTTAAATATGATGTTTACATAGTCCTATAACCTCGAGACTGAACATCTCGAACTGGCATTGTCGAACACCGCAAAAGAGCTGGCCGGCTTCTTCTCGCTCACACGTAGCTCGGCACTTAAAACAACAACACGCGCGTTATGAAAAAACTTGCGTGTCCGAAATGCCATCGTGTGTCCTCAGATATTGTAAAAACCAATCGGGAAAAACTAACAAAAGCGACGGAGTCACTTTTTATAAGTAAGTTCAGATTTTCGAATAAAACACGCTAAAATAAAACATTATTTTGTCAAATTGACTCTCCACGACGCGGCGCCATGTTCTGTTTGCATGCGCAGTTCTTAGATTGTGTAAACAGATATGACATTATAGCTAAATTAAATTGCCTATTTTTAACCTTAGGAGAACAGTTTGACATGTGTGTATATACTGTAATTTACTGTATAATAGGTTATTTTACTCTATATGAGAAATCTAAAAAATCTATAAATGTATTATTGAGATAGCTTAGGCAAAAATCAGTCGGAAAACATTAGTTTTAGTTCATAAAATATCAAACTAAATTTTAAAATTCAATTTAAAGGTTTCAGCCATTTTACCCGACTGCGAAAGAAGGAGGGTTATGTTTTTTGAGTGTATGTTTGTATGTTATGATTAGTAACTATCCTAATATCGTATCCTATCCTCCTTTTTTTAACAAAAAATACTTTAGTCGTCGTCGGTAACTCGGTATCGACGGTATGGTGATAGGTGTTTAATCTACAATTTGTCACATCTGTTTGTCGGTTTTATCTATGGCGGCAACCGCTCCCCCCCGCGTGAATGATAACCGTTCGATTCGAAAAAATGTACTCGGGACAGCGACTCTTTTGGTTTAACTCTATGGATGTCTATTGAATGATGACCTCCAGAGTTGAAGCACATTTTACCCTTATTTATGACATTTTCCATAACTAGCCGTAACACTTCCTGTGATATGTTTAAATATCAAAATGACAGGATATATCATAAAAAATATATAAGGAATTTCTTTAGTGTCAGTACTTTTGCGCCACCCACTACATTTTATTAAGATTATTTAGTAATGTTTTTAATCTCTTAAATATAATTATGGCCGTTCGACGATTGTGTGAAAGCGAATGGCTCATAACTTTTATTTTTTATATTATGTTTTTTTTTCTTTTTAGAGTAATTATTGTTATTAGACGTATTCAGTTAAAGTGCAGATTTTTAATCAGCCCTTATACCTACTGAATAAATAAATGCTTTGAGTGAATAGTATAAAGTGATCATGGCAGACTTTAGAAATGGCAACGATAATTGAGTATTCAACAACATTGTAAAATGCACGAAATAGCGCGAATTGTTATGTATTTCTAGCCATATTATTTATAAAATTTATAAACAATATGGCTAAAAAATATTTAATATTTAAAATATTTTAATGTTTCAACAAAAACCAGATTTTAAATTCAAATATTTAGCAATTTTATATTTCTATATTTTTAACATCAATTCTGCCGAGAAAGAGAAAACTGTCATGGCGTCGTAAATTACGTCACACGCAGGTAAATAAACTGTCAAATGTATAAAGATTTTAGCGGAAGTAACGCTGTTTAACCTGCATGTGACGTCACCAGAGACGTCATAATTAATAGAACGTTTCAAGTCTCAGGCGCGTAGATGAAAAACATACTAAATATGTTTTCCTACTTCATACGAATTCTGGGAATTATCTGTACTTTTTTATTTAGTGTTCCGTACCTAAAGGGTACCAATGGAACCCATTACTGAGAGTTCACTGGTCGTCCTTCTGTCTGTCTGTCAGAGGGCCGTCGAATCTTCTGAACCTTAATAGGTACTAATAGGTAGACACTTGAAATTATCACACAGAATGTGGCCGCTATAACAAAAAATAATCAAAATAGAATCTGATGATAGAAATTCTGTCCATCCAGAATTTTTCATGCTCCTGTATCTGTAATAGGTAGACATAATCGCTTGCCATCAGGCGATCTTCGTGCTTGTCTTATTACAAAAAAATCTAAATTCAGTATCCTCTTGCTATTTTTTGGTAGCAAGTCAGGCGGCACATCATTGATATAATGCTCAAACACCCTGTGGACGAACACCCATTAATCCATATAGAAAAATCCTTTAGTGCACGGCTAAGTTTTGAACCGGCTACCCGGTAAGAAGGCAAGCTATTCTATCCTTAACGCCAACGGCCGTCATAAATAATAGTAACATTTTATGAGCAAATTACTTTCTATTAAAAAAATGTTTGAACAAATGGCCCATTAGTCTTATTAAGACGTCTACTTTCCCTTTCCCTGTCCATTATACAAAAACCTCTCAAAGTTTACAATCTCTTTGTAATTTGTTCGTATAAAATTTGATCCCAGGAAGCGAATAGATCATCTTATACTGGCAGATGTGCTTTAAGTGAACAAAACAACTTTTAAGAGTTTTCTTACTTCTAATTGCTGAAAATGAAGCTCGTTTTTTAACCGACTTCAAAAAAAAGAGGAGGTTTCTCAATTCGACCGTATGTATATATATATATATATTTTGATAATATCGTTTAAAAACTAAAAAAGAACCGACGTCAATGTTCATTTTCAGTACCAATTTTGAGATGTTTATCTCAATATCTCTGGAGATACTTATCAGACCTCGATAGAATTACCATGGTACCACACTTGGTATATCTCCTTTCGAACAAAAAAAGAATAATCAAAATCGGTGCATAAATGACGAAGTTATCCCCGAACAAACATAAAAAAAAAATATATATATACGGTCGAATTGAGAAACCTCCTCCTTTTTTTGAAGTCGGTTAAAAATGAATAGCGCGGCACGGCGAAATCCGTTCTTTTTTAGTTTTTAAACGATATTATAAGTGAAATAGTTTATTATCTATTTTGAATGCCTTTACAAAGTAATGATTTGCATAATTTTTGCAAATGTTGAAGGAACTGTCCTACTTCCAACTATATGACAAAGGCGAATGTTAGTGAGTGATGTTTGTTACTTCTTCACGCAAAAACTACTCAACCGATTGTGCTGAAATTTAGTATGTCGATAGCCTAGACCCTAGAATAATACATATCTAGAGTTTTTATGCCGATATTCCCACGGGAACGATGTCTACGCGGGTAAAACCGCGGGGCACAGCTAGTGTTCCTATATTTCAGAGATCAGAGACACGATGAGATAGAGATTTAAGCTATTTGATTGCGGTTAGATCACTAACACCTTTCCTATTAGATCACTGATTTTTTCGAATTGAAATATCATGTGTCCGACCGGAGTAGTGTGAATTGTAGAGCATTTTTGAATTGAAAGCAAAAATTACAGCAAGATTTTGAACGATATTTTCAGATGTAAATAATCAAGGAAAATTTACAAATATAATTACAAACTCATTAACGTTGTAAATTTAAAACTTTCAGTTTCTGTACTTGTACAACATATTAGTCATTGCAAAACCAACAAATATATATATATATATATATATATATACACAATACTCTCAAACAAAACCTAGACAAAAGAATGTAATACTCGTATTTACTTCAGCCACAGAATAATGAATACTATAATCAGCGTAACTTTTTTTTTAAATACTTTATAAGCTAGCGTTTGACCACTATCTCACCTATTGGTAAGTGATGATGCGGTGGAAGATGGTAAGCACGCTAGGCCTAGAATGGGAACTGGCTCTCAAGGATAGCTGCCAGAACACATTAGATGTTTGGTGACAGATTTTCTAACTTGAGGGTGGTAGCTGGCCAGACGGACACCAGATAGTGTCCTACCACCATGCGGAGGTTGTTGGTTTCTTAACGATGTTTTTCCTTCACCGGAGGGCCACTGTGAAGAGCGCACATAAGTTTTTCGATAGAAAATCCATTGGTGCACGGCGGTTTGAACTCGGTACCTCTGGCATCAAAGGCAGGAAGGAAGCGTTCTCCCGATTGCGCCACCGCCACGAACAACGCTTGCTACGCATTTCGAATCACAGCTACGGTGGTACGGGGTTACGCTTTCAGTAAGCGTAGCTATGCACAAAATATGTTGTTTCTTATAAATTTAATTATAAAGCTACGCTCTCATACATATGTACGGATTTGTAGATAGTGATAGCTTAGTTAGGCCACAAAAAAGACAATGAACCAAAATAATTCCATGCAACATTTTATTCCGAAAATCAGCTAGTATCAGCGCGGAGCGCAGGTAGTCAGTCACATATAGTTTTAGTATATTGGCCATGGCTAAAACCATAGAAAGTATAGATGTACGTAAGTTCTTTTAATAAGCGTGTACGATAATGAGTTTGTTGGCTTCTGCTATGTTTCAGCGGATTGTCATGATTCGTGGTGATCGAAATTAAAATGGGATTTAATAGAAAAATTGCACAATATTAGTGACGCAGTTATAACTGTGAGGCTAGTTTTTAACCGACTGCAAAAAAGAAGGAGGTCTTTAATTCTTTTCTCGTCTTAGCCGGGTTTTTTAGGGTTCCGTAGTCCTGACAAGGAACCCTTATAGTTTCGTCATGTCCGTCTGTCTGTCTGTCTGTCTGTCTGTCTGTATGTCTCTCTGTCTGTCTATCTGTCTGTCTGTCTGTCTGTCAGATACCGTTAATACTAGAAAGCTGTAATTTTGTGGGGGTATGTAAATACATGATGCCGACAAAGTGCTGAAATAACATTTTGAAAAATATTTTTTTTAGGGAAGCTCCCCTATATGAGAAGTGGGGATGAATTTTTTTTATCGTCTACCCCATCGTGTGGAGTGTCGTTGAATAGGTCTTTTAAAATAACTTAAGAGTTGCTAACACCATTTTCGATTGAATGCTCCATTTACGAAATATTAAACTTTAAAGTGCAAATGTTTGTTCCAGTAGAGCGTCCCCCTCCCCCCTCTAAAAGCTAATCTGCTAGCTTGAAAAATCTGGAAAACTTCGTGATAATAGCGCATTTCATGAACTTTAAAGGAAAATTATAGCAGTTAAGATAACTGTATTAGTTTAGCAGTAACAGTCGTTGAACTTGGGTGTTGGATCATTTTGTACCAAATACAAAATCCTTAGAATAAATCCTTTAAAGTTACAAAGACGGAGTACCTAGTTGCTTGCTTATAACGGGTAAAGACTTGCATTGAATAACAGGCTACTACGGAACCCTACACTGCGCGTGGCCCGACACGCACTTGGCTGGTTATTTATGTGTGTATATCTCAGAACTCCGTCATTTATTGACCATTAATTTGGAAAATTCCCTTTTTGTTTGAGAGGGTTTACTTCCATTGTTCAGTTCATCGAGATCTTACGAGTATTCTTAGAGATAGTGAAATAAACACCTCAAACTTGTTACTGATAATGACCAGCAAGGCTTGTAAAGTGTTGTATATGTAATACATAATATCGTTTAAAAACTAAAAAAGAACCGACTTCAATGCCGCGCTATTCATTTTCAATACCAATTTTGAGATGTTTATCTCAATATCTCTGGAGATACTTATTAGACCTCGAAAAAATTACCATGGTACCACACTTGGGATCGAACAAAAAAAAATCAAAATCGGTTCATAAACGACGAAGTTATCCACGAACAAACATAAAAAAAAATATATACGGTCGAATTGAGAAACCTCCTTCTTTTTTTGAAGTCGGTTAAAAACGCTGGCACAGTTCGCAATAAAAAAAAAAGTCAGTTTTTTATTTAAGTTTTTCAAACGAATTTATTTATGATATGAGCGCCCGGTGGCGTCTTGGGAGAATGGTTGGCTTTGACGCCAGAGGTACCGAATTCCATCCCCGCCGTGAAGCAATGGATTTTTCTATAGAAAAAATTATGAGCGCTTGATGAGGGCTCCGATGAAGGAAAAACACCATTAAGAACCCCCGCATGGTGGTAGGACACTATCTAGTGTCCGCCTAGTCAGCTACCACCCTCAAGTTAGAAAATCTGTCCCCAAACATCTAATGTGTGCCGACAGCTATCCTTGAGAGCGATGGTTCCCATTCCTACCATCCTCGACCGCAACATCACTTACCAACAAGTGAGATATTGGTCAAACGATATAAAAAATAGCCTATATAATATAAAAAAAATATATAAATAAAAATTATGGCAATGTTGAGTCACGCGCTGAGGTGTACGTACGACGTTATATTACCCGTCGACGAAGGTAAATTAACTCAAAGGCTGAACAAAGCCAGCTAACTGTATAAGCTATTGTTTATCCCCCCTTCGTAAACATGTCAAATGGAGATCGTTGTTATTATGATTATGGGCTTTCGAGGCAATGATGTCATAAATATATGAAAATGTATACAGTTTCATATTAGAATCTCTCTAGGGGTCATAGGCGAGTTTCAAATTTAGCTATAAACAATGCATTTAAATGTTGATGAAATGTTAGATAGTGAAGATAGACACCTAAACCCATAAAGGTACGGCCACACCGCGGCGTTCTGCGATCTGCGGGCGCGATAGCAGTACTTTTCAATTATTTTCTGATTGCGTTTGGTGTGAACCAGTCGGTACAAATACTACTGCGCTATCTGATCGCCGCCTAGATCGCGCACGCAGGACGCTGCGGTGTGACCGTAACCTTTATTGGAAATACTTACAATACTTATGTTATGCAAGTAACAAAACCAATTTTGGATTAGAATTAGACTCAGACGAAAATAAGACAAATGCACGTATGAGTGATGAAAGTAGAAGAGAAAAGAAGTAGAGGTAGACCAGCAGAGAGATGGATTGATGATGTAATTGAAATAGCTAGTAGATTTTAGCCGTTCTTTGCCATCCATCGAACAGGGAATAGTCAAAAATCTGTTTGCTGAGTTGCAGCTTATTATAAACTGAAACTTTCTATAGACAGTCTGTTGTTTAGAGCATTATTTGTTTACGAAGTAGCTAAAAAAATTCCAAAACATAATTTTTTTAGACCGTAGTGTATTATTAACGTACTGTACTGCGTCTGGTTGTCTGTCTGTTCGCGATAATCTCAAAAACTACTGAATGGATCTTAATGCTGTTTTTAACAATAGAAAAAGTGATTCATGGTGAAGGTTTATGTTTATAAAATGTTAAGGTTTTGTGTAAATTAGTTGAACTGTGATGATGAGTTTTGAAAACGTTAATTCGTACTCGACGCAACAAACTGATGCAAATATGCAGGCATATATGCTATACCCATCGACTTCATAACAATGAAGTCGATGGGTATACCCGTGAGAAGCTGGGGCGTGTCACTGGTTACCTAATAATGATCCCAAAATAGTCCATATCAACTTTTCAAATCCCTTCTCTCTCTCACACACACACACATTCTCTCTCTCTCTCGCTCTCTTTCTCTCTCTCTCTCTGTCTCTCTGTTGTCGACGAATGACAAATAAAAATCCCATCTAAACTTGCTAATGTAAGACCTTGGTAGTTTACAGATTCAAGTTTAACCATAAACAATACCGTTAAATGTGCAGTTAAATCTGATATAACATTAACGGTAAATTTCGTGCCGTACCGCTTACGACATTACCGGTATTAGATCATACCGTATTTCATACCGTAGTATAATTTGTAGGTACTGGGAAATAGTGCTCGTAAATTGTGACATGACTATTTTATAACATGTCATGATATATTTTATAACATGTCATGATATATTTTTGGAATATTAAGATCTCCGACCACTAGAACGTACAATGACCATTATCTGAATTCTGAATTTTCAACGGGTGGTAGGAGCTTATTATAACTATCTTCCGCCTGACATGCTACCAAAAAGTAGCTTACTCGGTTTTTCGATTGAAATGGCAAGATATCCAGTGAAATTACATGGCATGTGAGACTTAACAGCTTTATGTCTCAAGGTAACAGGCGCAGTGGAGTGACATGCTAAATTCGGGCAGTCCATAATTTTGCATGTCACTGTATCTGTAACAGGTAGACGTCATCGCGTACAATCAGGCAAGCGTCGTGCATGTCCTGTTACCTAATATCATAAAAAAAAAAAAAAAAACTGGCCAAGTACAAGTCGGACTCGCACTCGTAGGGTTTCGTACCACACTACAGTATTTTATAAGATCGAGCAAAAAATACCACTATCATTTTTCGCCAGCAAAATAAATAATTAATAAACATTTTATTTCTTATAGCGCCGTCTAACGTCTAACAAAGGTGTTAGGGATCGACATTTCAATATAACGCCATCTGTGCGATGTTTACCCAACTAAGCGTTCATAGATGGCGTTACATTGAAATGCCGAAAAAAACACGTTTCTTGTATGGGGACCCTCTATTATTTTTAACTTTATTCTGTTTTTAGTATTTGTTGTTATAGCGGCAACAGAAATACACCATCTGTGAAAATTTCAACTGTCTAACTATCACGGTTCATGAGATACAGCCTGGTGACAAACGGACAGACAGACAGACAGAAAGACGGACAGCAGAGTCTTAGTAATAGGGTCCTGTTTTACCCTTGGGTATGGAACACTAAAAACTACCATCGAGGAGATTATCTGCCGCCATAACCTGTCAGACCATTCTGGGCCTAGCGTGTTATTTTTAAATCTTTACGTTTGACCACTATCGTAGTAAGTGTTGATGTAGTCGAAAATGGTGAAGACGCTAGGCCTAGAATTCTGACTCTCAACTGCTGTGTTCTGCTGGAACACCGTAAGCTTATGGCGGCAGATTTTTTCCTTGAAGGTGATAAGTTACTTTTTGGTAGAAGTTCTTTTTATTATATAAGGTAACAGGACAAGCACGACGCACGCCTGATGGTAAGCGATGACGTCTGCCTATTACAGATACAGCGGCATGCAAAATTCTGGACTTCCAGTCACTGCACTGCGCATGTTATCTTGAGACATTAAGATGTTAAGTCTCACATGCCCAGTAATTTCACTGGACACCTTGTCATTTCAACTGAAAAACATTTCTATTTCACGGCTGAAAATTAATTGACAGAGTGGTTGTACCACCCCGGCGCACTAGCTAGAAGTCCTACCAAAGTCAGACAGAACATCGAAATATGCACCTAACTATGGAAAAAGTTCCCAAAATACACATGGTAACAATATCTAAATTATTCGATCAAATACACAAGATATCGCTATAATTTTCTCAGCAGTTGTAAATAAGATAGATTAAATACACTGATAAAAAAATCATCGAGCAGGAAGAAAGAGCAAACCTTTAAATTATTCATAAAACATACTAAGGATAGTTTAAAAACTAAAATAACCGACATCCATGCTCCGCAAGTCAGTTTCAGTAGCAAGTTTGAGACGTTCGTCATATCTCTGAAGATACTTATCAGATTTCGATGGTATTGCAATGAGACCACCTCGAAAAAGTACCTTACCGATTAAAAAAAGAATCATTCGAATCGGTTCACAATCACCGACGTATTGAGAACCTCCTCATTTCTGGAAATTTGGCATTTATTTCAAAATATAATTACACTGCTTAAAAATTCATTGTGCCGGAGGAAAGAACTGACCTTTACATTATTCAAAAGAAACTCGAAGTTATCCGAAAACAGAGAATTTCTGAGTAACAAAGAGATTCAATGGCCAAGTTATTTTCTATACACGATACGCAATATTGTATACAATTCATAGCTACCGGTCCAGGACATTTGTTGTAGCTAGGGTAGCTTCATCCCAGTCAGGGGCATTTGTTATTGCTAGAGTTTTCAAAGACAAAGGTTTTTTGTCAAATAGGCAAGCATACACACTGTCACAGTTGATGTTAAGTGATGATGCAGACCACGATGAAGTGCACTGCTTAAAATATACCTATTCACCTTCGAGTTACAGACCTCTAGATTGCATTAATCTGACAATACAGACTCGGACAAGGAGATTCTACAACCGTTTATCAATCAATATTCTCAAGTTTAGTAAGTAGAACTGTAAAAATAATGCTTTGAATGACTATTTAGGACAATATAGATGAAACTAGATAATTAAAAAAAAAAAAAATATGTTTCTTTGAACTAAGAAATTAATTGGCAGAGCACCTGGACATGTTATCCAGGGAGTGCTGGTTCAAGTCCCGTCGGTACGATGAAATTTTGGATTGTGTTTTACAATTTACAAAAAAAACCGACTTCAAACGGGAAACCAAATTAAATAGTAGTAACAAACGCACTAGTCGCCACTACGATTTTCGAAGGTTCCTTTCGATTTCTCTGGAATGTCATCATCAGATCCTGGTTTCCTTATCATTGTACCACCCTTGGGATATCTCCTTTCCAATAAAAAATATTCATCAAAATCGGTTCATTAACGACGCAGTTATCCGCGAACACACACACACACCTATGGCATAGTAATATACATACATAGTATTAAGCCTTATAGTTATGATGATGTTTAAGAAACTGTGATACAGTGTATATAATGTGTAATTCAGAAGCGTCATTTTGAATTTCGAATATTTATTATTTCGTGAGCTATTTAGTCGAGGAAACCTTTCCGATTAGAATCACAGATTTTATCGAATTGAAATATTTAAAAAAAAACATACAGACGAATTGAGAACCTCCTTCTTTTTAGAAGTCGGTTAAAAATTTATGGATTAGACAAAGACCTTCTAATATTAAACTCGACTGCGCAAACCGGCCCTAATGAGACCCACCTTGAACGGAGTTTGTCCCTTTCTTTTGTATGGACAGCTTATATATATACTATACATATAGTATAGAACATATATAGCACTAGCAGGTTGTTAGACAAGGACACACTCCCACCCGGGTGCCTTTCGTGTGCGCTGTTTTGTTCTACAAAGCAATTACAACCTTATTGTTTGACCATACGGATTAAATTGAATTTGCCATAACATCTGCAGTGCACCATCCTTTTATATTGCGTATATGGGATAAGAGCATTATGAATTGCAAAGATCTGAGTCGAAGGAGAGGCAGTTTCCGAATCTGAATTTGTTCTCGAATGATTGAGAATCATGTCGTATAACCAAAAATCAAAAAACACCGCACACATCCAAAAAACTCGTTCAACCTTTCCAGAGGAAAAACATTTTCCTATTACATCCGGCGTTTCAACAGTATCTTTCCTGGCTTAATAAAGATAATAACCAGGATAATAAATTACTTTATTATAACATCTAAAACGCTGGAGGATGAAAATGCCGCGTTCAAAAAAGGACGCAATTCTTTTTCCTTTTTTGTGGGCATTAAAGCAGAATCTCGTTGAATGTGTGGTTATACCCCTACAAAGGCTTTTGATTTAAATTATGTTGCGGTAAATAATTACACAGAATGTAGAGGGAATAATAAAGTCGTTGTTGACAAGCAGCCTTTTTTCGGATGGAAATGACACTGCTTTTTATATCCCGACGACATCTCAGACGAGGAGTTGAGAGTATTCTGCAGATTCAAGGAGATGTCTCAGCATTAGATCAAGTTTACCGTATTCTTGCAATATCATTGAAGTAACAGGATACTAATATAAAAAAAATACATTTGATTTGACCAATTAACGCTAAACAGCAGAGCCGGCTACAGAGTGGCAGGTGAGTAGTGCGAAGAAGCACTTTTTTTTTTACCTCTGCGGTCAATAAACAAAAAAGGTGCTACGAAACTTCTTATCAATCTTATCTTATCAATTACGTACTACGTATCATTATGATTTCTCAGAAAATCTCAGAAATAACAGAGAGAAACTTAAGAATCTATAATACTACATAAAATTAATAAATTTTTGTATGTATAATATTAAAGGTTAGATTTCTACATCTATCCTTCTAGTTCGACCACTCCGGTTCCCTCCATACATCACGTGGCGTCTGTTATCGATCATCGATGTACCCACATTGACGAGCACTCAGAAATGGATGGTACGAACTTTATTTCCTATCGATTTCCCCCGCCGCAATTTGTCTTCATTTGCTGGCTTTGGAGGAAATTGAAGATTTGAAAGCAATAAGTGAGATATTGTATTTTCGAAGAAAAAACTATTTTGCAATCATTTATTAACTAGGTTTTGTTAGGGAGCTGTCTAGACGCCTAATCGATGTCTCCCACGACCAAAGAGCTGGCGCTTACCTCGGGCAACGCATTAGTTTCGCGATTCAAAGAGGTAATGTCACCAGCTTTTTGGATACTCTACCAGCAGACAGCGACCTAAATTCCATTTATTATTTGTAGTTTTTATTTTAATTATTAGTCATAGTTAATATTTTAGTTTAATTCGTTTTTAAATTGTTTTGACTATTGCGTTATGTTAATACATTTTTTGTCATTACAAGAACGTTAGCAAAATATATAAATATTTGACAATTTATTAACTTAGCGTGAAAATGAGCTAAGGGTAGTTTTAAGTTCAGATATGCTATGTAAGTGGGTATTTGAACCTTGTACTTAAAACATATTTTATTTTTATATAATACGAGTACCTACATATATTTACTTTATATTATATTGAAATTTATTTATTTAAATACACATCATCAATTCAATCCACATCACGGGCTGCAAATCACCCGGTCCTTTGGAAGGCATTGACGGAGCCGAAGCCAACGTCAAGAGGCCCTTTACAATATTAAATAAAATAAAAATATGATTTGTGGATGGAGAGATGAAAAACTATAAAAAGATGGTAGATTAATTTATTATGGCTATGAATATGTGCTGCTTGATGTCTGTTTTAATGTAATAATGGGCACATTTTATCGATTTTCCGCTTGACGTGCTACTCTGTCAACATAAATTTACGGTGTTCCAGCAGCACGCAGCCCGTAAGAATCAGACCATTATAGGCCTAGCGTATTCACCATCTTCGACCACATCATTGCTTAACACCAGGCGAGAAAGAGGTCAAAGCGCAAGTCTATCAGATCATATAAAATATAATTAAGATTGAAAACTAGAACTTACTGACTTCAATGCCGTGCGAATAAGTTTCAGTAGCAAGTTTGAGACGTTTATCTTCATATCTCTGGATAAAGTTAGTGCTTACCATCTTCGACCGCATCATCACTTAACAACAGGTGAGGTAGTGGACAATTGCTAGCCTATAAGATATTAAAAATAATATCGTTTAAAAACTAAAAAAGAACCGACTTCAATGTTCATTTTCAGTACCAATTTTGAGATGTTTATCTCAATATCTCTGGAGATACTTATCAGACCTCGATAAAATTACCATGGTACCACACTTGGGATATCTCCTTTCGAACAAAAAAAGAATAATCAAAATCGGTGCATAAATGACGAAGCTATCACCGAACAAACATAAAAAATAAAAAAATAATAAAAAAAAAATACGGTCGAATTGAGAAACCTCCTCCTTTTTTTGAAGTCGGTTAAAAATATTTAAATCTCTATGAAATTACAATGGAACCACTTTGGAAATGTGCCCTGCCAATTGAAAAAATAATCACTAGAATCACAATTGACGGAGCAATCGCCTAATATACATATAAAAAAACAGTCGAATTAAGAACCTTCTTTTTTTAGAAGTCGGTTGAAAAAAAGAACAATGTCACAAAATAAGTTAATTGATAACTACTTCTATAATTCTTACCTGAGCAGCTGCTACAGCAGGCGGAAGCTCCACAACGCTTCTGGAGCTTCTATTTCCTCTGTCAGAGATTTCATCATCAGAGTCCGAAGTATGAAAGGAAAGGTTAGCGGTCCCAGGACTGGGATCGCTCAACCTGATCTTCAGACCATCACGCCTCATCGTGAAGATTTTCACAAATATAAGTACATCAGACTAATAATCCAATGTTCCTTCACGAGCGACGCTCCACGCATGTGTCTCTATTCTTCTGTATCATTATTTTTCTTTTCCTTCAGTTCCCTATCACTTTTAGTCAGTTGTATTGATGTTTACAATTAGGTTTTAGCTGATATCACACTTGTAATATTGTTATTTATCACGTCTTTTTCCAGGCACTAAGCTCACTATAATTTTGTTTAAGTTCTTTAATTCTTCTTTACCTTCGTATAGAGACTTTGTAACGATTATAGGAAATGTATTCCTCTTTTTAAGACCTCATTAAAGAATTTAAGTGGCGTTTTGTAATAATAGTTATTTTGGTTTGTTCTTTGGTATCACTTATTCTTTACACTTGTACTTTATCACTATTTTGAGACTAATTTCGTCCTCATACTTCGTTTCTTTGGTTATTCTTTGGGAATGTTTCGTTTTCACTTATTATTTGAAGGTATTTCGGAGTCTGTTTTCGTTTATGCCTGTTTTACACATAATTTAATTTAATTACATTTTTTTATTTTATTGGATTGGTTTGAACGGTTGGTGGTCCAATAAAAAAAAATAACTGCACATTAACTCAGTAACCTACGTCCGTTATACGCACTAAGCAATGTAATGTAAATTCTTGATAGGGCTCTTATTTTTGCAAAGTATAAATTATACTTTATACGGCATTATACTGTATGGTATTTACCTACTGGTATTTAAGTCGCAAGTGAAAAGGTATCGTCTAGTTTTGTGTGGTCTATCATAAATAACATCGTAATTATACTATTTGATTGATATTTATCGAATAAACGTTTGTATACCCAACACGAAAACTGATGCAACAGGTAGACAGACGCAGATTGAAACGAGAACCCCTTGCTTTACCAAGAGAATATAATTTAAGATCGTTTCAAAACGAAAGGTAAGTTTGAGGAGTTTATCTCCATATCTCTGAAGATACTACAGAAAATATTTTTTCAAATCGGTTTAGAGATGACGGAGTTCTGAGGTAACAAACATAAAAAATACAGGCGAATGGAGAACCACCTTTTATGTGAAGCTAGTTAAAAGTTAAAATTCGCTACATTTCCTTAAATAACGAATCTATCTAAGGCTCAGCGCACGCTACGATTTTCATCATTGCATTTTTTTAAATTGCTAGAATTAATCGTAACAGAACGTACGATTTTTGTTCACAATACACGAACTCTAGAACATCGGTATTGTTCACAGAATGACGATTAAAAATCGCAGCGAATAAAAATCGCAGTGTGTGTACAACCTAATATCTGTCAGGCGATCGCGATGGCTTTTCTCTTACTGACCTAGCGGAAAATGTTAATTAACTAATTATTCTATTTTTAAGACTTGTGTTCACGACATTTCTACGTTTTCACTAACAGTTTTATTAATGACGTCACAGAAATGTATAGTCTACGAAATGGAAAGGTCAGCCTTATAATTAGATCAAAATAAAATACGTTTTGGGTCAGACGGCCCGTGATGGAATATGGTATGGCGAGGGTAGCTTTACTTATTCCAAATGGGAGGGTACTTTAACTTTTATGAGAGTTATTTTCCTTTGTAAATTACAACTTTGAGTTTTATGAATAAAGGAGTTTGCTTTTGGTATCTCAGATACAGACAATACTACTGAAATATTAATTGCATATTGTAAATGAGAATTAAAATAATACTTACTCAAAATCAGACTTTAAAGACGTACTAGCCGGCAACTAAAGACGGCAATAGCCCAATGGATAGGGTGTCGGACTGGCGATCGAGAGGTCGTGAGTTCGATCCCCACCCCACCCATTGCACTATTGACGTGAACCCACTCCAGACACAAGCATATTTAGCTTAGTTGGAGGGGTTAACAAGAATACTAGTAATGTGCAACCCACATTGCGAGTAATCTTTTTATAAAAAAAAAAAAAACTTTTAGTAGTTTTTTGCAAACATTTTTTAAGTAACTATCTAAAGGTACGACCACACCGCAGCGTCCTACATCCGCATGCGCGTTCGCGATCTGAATTTCTATTGTTTTCTGATCGCCGTAGATTGTGATTGGTGTGAACCAGTCGGTACAAATACTACTGCGCTATCTGATCACCGCCTAGAACGCGCACGCAGGATGCCGCGGTGTGGTCGTACCTTAAAGTTTAATGATAGCAAATCGGACCTATAATATAAGAAAATAAAACTCACTAATACAATATAGTGAAGATACTTCCGATAAAAATTACATAATGCATAGATTCGTTATGATTGAGGTTATAATATATTTGCGTGCTAAATTTTATCTAAAACAAAGTAGTTTTTGCGTGTAAGAGCCACAAACATCATCTTTCCATCCTCACAAACTTTTGCATTTATAATATATTATAAATGGAGGGAGGTATAATAAATTATAATGGAGAGAATATATATTATATACTATGAAAGCAGGATTATTGGTGTCAATGGCCACGAAAATGTAAAAACTTATCATATTAACCCCTCACGCCAAGCGCTTCGCGAATTTGCACTCTACATCAATAACTGTGTACATTGCCGGAATAATGACGGCTCAGTTTCGAAGCCTTATTTATTTTCAGAGCGCAGAGAAATAGTTTGGTGTATATTGCATTTTTGAACGAAATATTTATATTCTTATTCGTTTTTAGGTCTCCGTACCTCAAAAGGAACCCTTATAGTATCACTTTGTTGTCCGTCTGTCTGTCCGTCTGTCAAGACCCCATTTTGTCAGGCACGCGTAAATATATCAAAATGAAACTTATATAAAATACTCAGGTCTATGGTCTCTTATGGCTGTGAAAAAATTAAACTTCTAAGTCAACGCGATCAAAAGATATGACCGTTTATGTTATGCATATTTTCGCATATTTTGCGATTTCACAAGAGAATCAAAATCCCTAGGAATTTTATCTTTTCTGTGCCTATAGGGTATATATACTTCCCGTTGACCTAGAATCATGAAATTTAGTAAAAAGCAAGGTCTTGAAGCACTTATATAGAAATAAATCCTGAAACCGTAAATATATAATGTAATAATAACTAAAAAAAAGTTAATTTACTATTACAAACTTTTTAGGGTTCCGAACCCAAAGGGTACCAACGGAACCCTATTACTGAGACTCCGCTGTCCGTCTGTCTGTCTGTCTGTCTGTCTGTCTCTCTGTTTGTCTGTCTGTCTGTCTGTCTGTCTGTCCGTCTGTCACCAGGCTGTATCTCATAAACCGTGATAGTTAGACGGTTGAAATTTTCACAGATGATGTATTTCTGTTGCCGCTATAACAACAAATACTAAGAACAGAACAAAGTTAAAAATTAAAGAAAAGTTTAAAAAAAGTTTTTTACGATAGCGCAGCGCCACCTACCTAGCATCAAAGGCGCTATCGTCTTTACCTTAATCTGAATCTCGGAAGCGGCTCCAACGATTAAATAAAATTTAGTATACAGAGGATTTCTGGGGCGATAAATCGATATAGCTAGGAGTCATTTTCAGAAATGTTGTTTTATTCGTGTTTTCAATAATCAACTTTATTGATAATCAACTTAAAATATGACTCTTCCCGACATCTATTGGCGAGTAGAAGTACTGTGTCGGTAAAGCAGTTAGTTGCTCTCAATTAAAAAAAATAGTATTATTATTCGTCAATAGATGTCGGGAAGAGTCATATTTGTCTGTTTAAGTGGCAAAAAATACCGAGCAAAGCTCGGTCAACCAGATATTTAATAATATTAATTACTACAATTACTATTACTTTAATTATTTGTGTTAGAAGTTCGTTAGAAATTCGTTAGATGGGGTTCGGAACCCTCCGTGTGCGGGACAAAAGTCTGACTGGCACTTGGCCAGTTTTATTTAACCTAGTCTGAGAAGGTGGTACGAAAGTCTCAGCGGGCGAGTCTAACTTGACTTGGCCGGTTTTTTTGAATAACAAACGAATAAGACCAAACATGCAAACATCCTGCAGTAATTGCACAAACTTTAGCAAACAAACTGTCAGGCCGCAAATCAATATGGAGTCCTCCAGTAAAGCCGGTTCTACACAGGTACAGCACAACAATAGGTAATCGAGTCCTCACTGGTATAATGTTACAAGTAACAAACCTTGGGAATGGTTACGTCATTTGTCAAGGGAATATTTCACTCCGTATTGTTACGTGGAAAGTGGAGGATTAAAGTGACAGCTTCTTTAGGCGCGTACCATGAGTACCACACTCCTCTTGGGATATCTCCTTTCCAACAAAAAAAGAATAACCAAAATCGGTTTATAAATGTTGAAGTTATACGCGATCAAACATAAAAAATAAAAAATAAAATATATACGGTCGACTTAAGAAACCTCCTCCTTTTTTTGAAGTCAGTAAAAAAGCGTGAAACTCGCGTCATTGTCACCGCAAGCAATTCACAATCACAAGTTACTTAGTTTTTACTTCTATCGGCAGTCCCCAAAGACTGTCCCGCATGTTTTTTTTTATTACAAAAGCGTGTCATTATGCCACAGGCAGACACACACATACACAGATACACACGTCAAAGTTCACTTGACAAGGACTAAGCTGCCAATAATTAGATAGTAAGTTACATAAAATCATTTTCAAAAAAAAATTAAACAGACTACATTACCACAAACAGGCACTCAAAAGCGAAAAATAAATTACTTAATATAATTATTATAAGCGCTATCCACTTATCTATTTGAAGTCGGTGCCAGCCAAGTCTATTGGATAGTAGATAGATACTATGTATGTAGTAGTAGTAAGTAGGTAGATACATGTAGGGTAGGAAGTATCTATATACTACTTATTAACACGGCTTATTAAACGGCTGAACAGATTTTCATGAAACAAAGCTAAGAACACTCTCGACGAAGACATCTATCAAACAAAACAAACTAACTAAATCAAAATCGGTTCATCCGTTTGGGCTCTACGATGCCACGATGACAGACACACAGATACACACGTCAAACTTATAACACTCCTTCGTTTTGCGTCGAGGGTTAAAAACCAAAATCAACGTGAAGAAACATGTTAAAACATTATTCAAGGTCATATTTTTTAGTCTTCAAAAGTATATGCAATAGCAACCTCCATTGTTATAATCTTCTGACTCTTCTTCTTAAACCAGTACATTCTCCTATGTTTGAGATATTTATCTCCATATCTCTGAAGATACTAATCAGATCTCGATAAAATTAAAATGGGACCACTTCGGAAACGTACCCTACCTATTAAAAAAAGAATCATTTGAATCCGTTCACAATTGACGGAGTAATCGCGTAACCTCCTCCTTTTTTGTGAAGTCAGTTAAAAATTATGTTTAAATTGTAATTTATACGGTTTTAACAAAATTCTTATCTATTCTGTCTACGTTTCTAACTATGCTGAGTTGTTTTCATTTTTCTTTATATTTTAAATTCATACTAATATCTTAGCAAGCTTTTATCTCGAAGATTCTCATTTCTATCTGCAAAGAGCTCTCAACAATCGTCTTCATCTTCATTTATCACGAGGTCAACGACCGGGAAATAATACTGGAAAATTGTATAGTTGGAGCTTTCTGTTTCAGCCTTCGTTTCAGCAGCATTTTGAAAATGTTTCGTTAAGTTATATTTACAAATAATCAGGCAAATTAGAGCGTATTATTCCATAACGGATGTCAAAAATTTTTGCCAATTTTCAACCCACTTCCAAAAACAAAAGAGGTTCTCAATTCGTATGAATGTTTTTTTTTTGTGTATGTACGCGATTACTTTGTCAATTCTAAACCGATTCGAATTGTTTTTGTTGTCGGTAGAGCACGTTTTCGAGGTGGTCCTACTGAAATTGACTCGCGCGGCATTGAAGTCGGTTGTTTTAGTTTTTAAACACTATAGATATATATATATATATATATATATTAACCGACTTCAATGCCGCGCGCTTATAATCACTATATATATATATATATATATATATTTATATACATAGTGATTATTTTTGTACTGAATTGAAGTATTATTCCAGAACAGCTTAGATTTTTATCAGTAAAATTTATATTTTTTTAATTTTAGAACTAATGCAGTGTTTTCAGCAGTGATGAGGAAAATCTCAAGTAATGACTCACAAGGGTGACAGGGGAATACCTACAGTGTTATTTATCGATTTGTTTATAAATATTACATTTAGCCAGCGTTCGCGTCACAGTTGAGATAAAGAACCCATTGCCTACAATATATTTACTTAAAAAAAACAATAATCCCGACTGCGGATAACATAATCTTTAATACATTGTCCGTAATTTTTTTTTTCTTTTGATGTATGATCACAATATTTTTAATCACCTTTTTAAGTCCTTTAATGTCCCTACTCGATAGGATTTAAAAAAAAACAAACATTTTTGAACCCCACATTTTTTTTTTTTTTTTTTTTTTTTTTTTTTTTTTTTTTTTTTTTTAAAAGATTACTCGCAATGTGGGTTGCACATTACTAGTATTCTTGTTAACCCCTCCAACTAAGCTAAATATGCTTGTGTCTGGACTGGGTTCACGTCAATAGTGCAATGGGTGGGGTGGGATTCGAACTCACGACCTCTCGATTGCCAGTCCGACACCCTATCCATTGGGCTATTGCCGCTTAACATTATAATGTGTGTGTGTGGATTTTGAATTTTGAATTTTTCTAGCTTTTCTGTTCTCGTTGTCACTTGCGCTGGCAAGGCAAATTTAACGACGTGCCATTTATCAAAATTGGCCTACGCGTTTGGTCTTTAGAGAGCCACAGAAGAACATACATACATAGACTGATAAACACATTACCTTTCCTTTGCGTCGCGCAGTCAGGTAAAAATAGATTTCACATTAACATTCTTTCGACGTAATAGCCACAACTCCGAATCCACTTTTGATTGATTTGATATTGCGTAAACTTCCCCGCAAATTCCTAAACTTCAATCGGACATGTGGATGATTAGAGACACATTCGTATCAGCACCCTCGTTCTCATTTCAATCGGATACATTCGAATAGGGAAGCGTCATTTTGAATTTCGAATATTTCTTATTCCGTGAGCCATTTTGCGGTAACCTTTCCGAATAGAATTACTGATTTTTTCAAGTTGATACATTATCAAAATTGTGAATTACAAAGATCTGAGTCACAGGAGCGGGCGCAAGTCGTGGCAGTTTCCGAATCCGAATAGGTTTTCGAATGATTAAGAATTAGGGGGTAGAAGGGGTATGACAGAACAAGTAGTGATTTCAATAATTAAGATAGTTTTAAAACTAAAACAACCGACTTCAATGCCCCGCGAGTCAAAATTTCAGTAGCATGTTTGAGACGTTTATCGTCATATCTCTGGAGATACTTATCAAATCTCGATGAAATTACAATGACCACCTCGTAAATGTAGGGTACATTTCCGATTACAAAAATAATCATTTGAATCAGTTCACAATTAACGGAGTAATCGCGTAACATACACACAAAAAAAAAACATACAGACGAATTGAGAACCTCCTTCTTTTTGGAACTTAGTTGAAAAACTAAAACCCGACTACTTAAAATCACGCTCTAATTTTAGAAATTAATCCCAATTACCGGGTGCCTGCAAGCAAAGCTGCGAGCAACAGCTATACATATAAATATATATATATATTTCTGAAGTGTGTATTTGATACCCAAAACGGTATTGTCATTAAAATAATAATTAAGATAGTTTAAAAACTAAAACCACCGACTTCCATGCCACACGAGTCTGTTTCAGTAGCATGTTTGAGACGTTTATCATCATACCTCTGAAGATACTTATCAGATCTCGATGAAATTACAATGGGACCACCTCGAAAATGTACCCTACCGATAAAAAAAAGAAATGAAAGTGAGGGAAGGGGGGATTAGCGTGGTGTGGTAGGGTGCGGTGTAGCTAGGATACGTATGTATCTTATTAGTTAATGCTACCCAAAGACACTATTCCACGCGGACAAAGTCGCGGACACAGCTAGTTTAAAATAAAATTAGTTTCATAATTCTGAAAATGGATGATCAGTGCCATATTTCTTAAAGAATGGTTCACTTTCTCTTAGCTACATTAAGTTTCTTTGCCATGACATTTACGAGGTGGTACCATTGTAATTTCATCGAGATCTGATAAGTATCTTAAGAGCTATGACGAGAAATGTCTCAAACATTTATTACATACATATACATTAAGATACTTGCTACTGAAACTGACTCGCAATGACTTGCATGGCGTGGAAGCCGATTGTTTTAATTTTTAAACTATCATTATTCGATGAAGAAGGAGTAACATTATGTACTGAAAGTAATTTAGGTATGTTGGCAAAGGAAAAATTCCAGACTCTCTAGGGACGTAACGTAACTAAGTTTCCTTAGAGGTATCGGAATATACGAAATTCCAAGTCCGGTGGTCTCTTTACTGCCACAGAATAAATAATAGTGGTCCAGCTGGCTGCGGGACCGATGTCCGAATTTTTTAACCGACTTCCAAGATAAAGGAGAAGTTAAGTATCCATTTTATATTTGTAAGTTTAGTTTACTTTATTTTGTGTGTATGTTACTTGATGTTTCCGCTAATTATCAACCACTGTTGATGATTAGGTTAAAAATAATAAAAAAACACAGTCTCAGAAGGTTAGCATCAAAAGCCACCTAGCTGGTGTAGTGGAACTTTTTTTTTAATAAAAACGGCTCATTAGCGAAATTTGCAATATATTTCACCCCGCATTTTCCACCCTCAGAGGGGGGTATTCTTTCATAAAATGTATTATCACTCTTGAGATAGACCTTACTTATGAAAAATATAATGTAATAACTCAGAATATAGAATAAATCGGAAGGCGTCAATTTACCTAAAAGTGAAGCAACTAAAACCACTCTAAATAGTGTCAAGTGTGGTTTCACGCGTCGGCGATTCGATACGTTGCTGTGTAGTCGTGATTTTAAAATGTCTAATGAAATTAACCAAATTTATCGACATAGCTCAAAGGATTAGCAAGCTGAAATGGCAGTGGGCTGGTCACATCTGTCGTAGAACCGATAACCGTTGGGGTAGACGAGTTCTAGAGTGGAGACCACGGCTCGGCAAACGTAGTGTAGGACGCCCTCCAGCTAGGTAGAGCGATGATATACGCAAGCTGGCTGGCAGCGGTTGGAAACGAATAGCTGGAGATCGAGCTCAGTGGCGTGCCATGGGAGAGGCCTATGTCCAGCAGTGGACGGAAATAGGCTAATAATGATGAATGATGATGATGAATGATTTTATGTAAAAAAAAATAGATAAAGGTGCGCGCGAATTTTTAAGAGTGTCGATTGGACGCTGTTTTTTTTTTTTTTTACTATATTCGGAGTATATAAATCGAGTAGCATTAACACACAAAAAAAAGCTGACGAAATTTACCTTCATCCTCTTGAAGTCAGTTAAAAATATAAACTTAAAGGTATAAAATACTTGACATTGATTTATTACAGGTAAGCACTCAAGGGAAGCCTTCAAGGCAAAAGTTTTCAAAGTCGTGGCATATTATATAGACAATAATAGTTGTGAAAACGAGAACTTAGTAGATATTAGTTGGGAAACAATCTCGACTGCTTCCAAACTTGCGAAATGGAAGTTTTGAAGGATGTCATATGCTGGCGGTATAATAATATATTAGAATAATAGTTGTGCCGCGCGGCTTTGACTATGTTTAAAGGAACTGGAAATTATAAAAGCTAGGTATCCTTTTAAATATGTAAACCTAAGTTGTACCACTATCTCTGTGCCAAATTTCATTCAAATCCGAACAGCTTGCTACGAAAAAGTAGCTTACCAACACCAGGAGAGAACCTGCCCTCATAACCTTACGATGTTCCGGCAGCTCACGACTATTCTAGGCCTAGCGTGCATACCATCTTCGACCACATCATTGCTAACCATCAAACGAGATAGTGGTCCACTAGCCTAACAAATATTTAAAAAAAAATTGGGCAACAAAATTACATATTTGTTCATTTTGCAGAACTGTAGACCTTGCGTACCGCGATCTTTTGTTGCAGCAAGAAACAATACGCTTTTAAAAATATCTAAATCTCAACATGTAGGTATATCTAGCGTTTTTTACAAATACTTTAAGAATTGGCATAGAATAATGAATAGCACAATAACAGAAGATGCACTCCCTGATAGCAAAAATGCGAGATTAAACCTAGTTCCAACGACAGTAACGTTCAAAATACGCTACACTCCTCGGATGCGAAATTGAATTTGCGACACAGAATAAACCATTAGTAACTTGGAACCGCGTGTTGCGCACCGTAAAATACACCGTAAATGGGCGCGGCGAGAGTCTGTATCACTCGGTCAGCAGCTCGCGGCAGCTATCTCTTGCTGTAGGGTTGAGTGTTGTGAAAAATAGATTCAATAGTAAGGTAAAGGCGCGCGTCCAATCGAGGGCGCTCGTGACACTACTGACTGAATTTGCAGTCCACTGGCTGCCACGTATGTACTAATATTTTCATAGCTACAGCGCGGAATGCGACAGGCCTGGAAATGGCCATCTAAGGACCATTTAAAAATTCTGTCGCCAAAAGATTGCAAATAACTTATAACCACAAATTTAAGCCTGTTGATCTATTCTGTAATAGTAAAACAAACTTCAAGCGTGATATACTCGAGATTCTGAATCAAGGCATTAGCCCTGAATGTCAGTCCTCAGTGTGACTGGTGACAACAACTTTAATGTTATGAAAACTCACATAGACACACACATGCACACACAGAAACATATCTAAAAACACAGACGCACACGTATATACTTTTTTATCTATATTTGTATTTTTTTTTATGTAGCTTCTAATCGCATAACATGAACACTCGGACACATAAACTGTTTCTTTAATTAAATATGTATATCATACTACTATATATATATATTATAGCTATGAGTATATGAGTATAAAATAATGTATGACTGTCTACAGAAAAAAATATGTTACATTAATAAAAATAAATCTGTTATTGGCCTTAAGTATCACAATATCATTGAAACTATGTTAATTAAGGGCTGTGGATTTTGTTAATAAATAAATAAATAAAAACAATAATAAACAATACTACGTTATATCGATAGATTTATGTAAGAACATACTTCTATATTACAAAACTTTCTCTGAAAATTAGAACACATTAATAAACAAATTATTTACCCAAAGGTCCAAAGTTCAAAATGTTCCCCGACCTCTTCCAATAAAGTTAAAAGCTAGGAATGAGGGTAGCTTGAACTTGGAGACCAAATACTCGAGGATTTTGTAGACCCCGGGAAAACCGGGTCATAAGATATGGAATAGAAAAAGATCGTCAGAGGTCCGTGAACAGTTTTGAAAAATAAAATCTGATGAGTTTTGGGCATAGATAAAATAAGAAATCTAGAAGAAAGTCTAGAAAAACTAGAAAGTGTGTTTTTGTTTGTGTGTTAAAGAGTTTTATGAAACTTTTTTGTAACTACCCCGCAGTAACTTTTAAAATGATGTTTTTTTATTACAGATGAAAGTAACTTATATTACCGTAACTTACTCTAGATATGAATTCACAGTTAGTTTATCAATTGTTTTTTGTATATATCTTATAGCTAGGCTAGCCTTTGACCATTACATCACCTGGTGGTAAGCGATGATGTGGTTAAAGATGATGATGAACACGCTATAATAAGCCTAGAATACTCTGACCCTCCAGGGCCCCTAGACACAATCCAATTTCCTGATTGCTTTCACGCTAACGCAAGTTCAAAATGTATGGGAATGAAATCTTTGTTGCGGAAAGATATATGTCATTCCATACATCTTGAACTTGCGTTAGCGTGGATGAAAACAAGAAATTGGATTTTGTCAAGGGGCCCAGGGCCTGTCGGAACACCGTAGATAAGGTTATAGCAGATTTTCTCATTGATGGTGGTTAGCTACTTTTTGGAAGTCAAACGGAACATCGATATATTATTATGCTACTATCACTTATAGAGGAACACTCGAACGTGCTAGGATTTGTCCGAGCGACCTGTCACATAGAAGTCAAGTCGTAAAATAGAAATGTTTTCGGTTTAAATGGCAATGTTACCAATGAAATTATAGTGCATGTGAGACTTAACATGTTTATGCTTCGAGGTAACAAGGATTACGTCCAGAATTTTGTATGCTGCTGTATAACTATATATTTGCTAACCTAACCTGTTTATAAGCTAACATTTTTTTATATACAACAGGTAACATATTAAACGCAAGACCTGGGCCTTATTCATTATGACCATTTTAAAGTCTTACCGTGCCGTGTTACGTTATCTCCGCGTTATGGTATTCTCTATGCCAATTAAAATGCGGTAGGGTAAGGATATGAGCGCGTTTTGAGCTGTCAAAATATCGTGACATATGAGGACGTGTAACGCGCGCGTTTTGTATAATTTACCTTTAGTGTGGCATATAGAATAAAATTTTTCAATAACGTGACGTGGCGCGTTATCTCATTAGTCATACTGAATAAGGCCCCTGAAAATAATTTGTTTAGAATCGGCTTCTGAATCCGATTTGGTGGTTTTTATTAATATATTTTAATTTTCACTGAATCAATAATTAGTATATCTGAAATTATATTTATTTTTAGACTTACGATTTCATCGGTTGTTTGAATTAGAAAACTGAACCTTATTTCAAACATGTAAGACTCATTTCTACTTGTACTAAATTGTAGTATTCGTTTCGAAGTAACTTTTAAATAACTGTGGTGTTAGTTTAAATAAAAAAGTTTCATTAGGTTTTTCACGAAATGATAACAATCAAATCTTCATAGCGCTCACGTCACCTGACGTGAGCGCTATGACACTGTCATACGATTATATTACGGTATTATATCACCTTGAGACCGAAAAACCGCATATTCTGTTCCTCACGGAGACGCAGATCAAATGTCCAGCTGACGCGGCGTACCTTGCCTACCCAGGCTATGTTCTAGAGCATAACTTTAGGGCGAGGGCGGGAGTCTGTATGTATGCCCGCGATGACATTTGCTATCGGCGTCTCCGCAACCTTGAAGACCCTCAACTTTCCGTCATGTGGATTTTGGTGGACACTGGCATAGAGAAAATTCTTTATGCTAGTGTCTACCGTTCGCACAGCGGAGACGAGGAGACAAACAGGCTCACAAACCACCTCAGTGAGGCGGCTGATGTGGCCCAACAGAGGTATCCTTCTGCTCAATTAGTGCTTCTGGGGGATTTCAACGCCCATCATCAAGACTGGCTATACCCATACCAGAGCACTGACCACGCTGGTCGAGAGATGCGAAAGCTTGCTTTAACGCTAGACCTCACTCAGTTGGTCCAGGGAGCAACAAGGATACCGGACGTTGATGGCCATACAGCCAATTGCTTGGACCTTCTGCTGACAACAGAACCAGACCGCTACTCGGTGTCGGTTTCATCACCCTTAGGTAGCTCCGACCACTGTCTGGTGAAGTCTGTATCCGTCTACTCCCCGCCCGATCCCAGCCAAAAAGGCACCCGGCGGGTGTGGCGATACAGGTCAGCAGATTGGGATGAGATGCGTTGTTTTTTCGCGTCTTATCCTTGGCGGCAGGTATGTTTTTCTTCGAGCGATCCCTCAGCTTGCGCGGATGCTGTGACAGAAGTGTTACGTCAGGGTATGGAGTATTTCATACCATTTTCTGACGTTCCGGTGTCAAGCAAAGCTCGTCCATGGTTTAATGCCAAATGTAGAGATGCAGAAGCATCAAAACATGAAGCTTACTTAGCCTGGGCTGATGCTCGAACCCGCAAGACTAGAGATGTACGCGAAAAGAAGAAAGCCTTTAACTTAGCCGCCAAGTCCTGCAAAAAGGCTCTCAAGAAGGCTCGCTTCGATCACATACGCCGAACAGGGAACAAACTTGCTTCTTACCCCTCGGGTAGCAAAGCGTTCTGGTCCCTGGCGAAGTCGATCGAAGAGAACTTCTGCCGTCCCTCACTGCCTCCACTACTGAAACCCGATGGATCACTAGCACACTCGGCTGAAGAGAAAGCGAATTTATTTGCTACTCTGTTTGCGGAGTCTTCACGTTTAGATGCTGGCAATGCTGTACCTTCTAGTCTGCCGACTTGCGGGACGTTTATGTCGGAAATCCGCATTCGTCAGACTGAAGTACGCAAAGCGTTGCGCAATCTAGACGTGAACAAAGCTAGTGGTCCAGACGGTATACCAGCTGTAGTCTTGAGGACGTGTGCGCCTGAGTTGGCTCCTATTTTGACACGCCTCTTTCGCTTGTCTATGACGACTGGTCAAGTGCCTAAGTCCTGGAAGCAAGCAAACGTGCAACCCGTGCCGAAAAAGGGTAGTCGTGCAGACCCTGTCAATTACAGGCCTATCTCAGTCACTTCCATACTCTGTAAGACTATGGAACGTGTACTGAACCACAGGCTCCTGGCATACCTAGAATTGAACGATCTCCTCAGTGACCGACAATATGGGTTTCGCCGAAACCGGTCTACTGGGGATCTTCTAGCGTATGCCACGCACATCTGGAGCGAAGCCATCGAGAACCACGGCGAGGCGCTGGCCGTCTCTCTTGACATCTCGAAGGCTTTCGACAGGGTTTGGCACGATAGCCTTATTAGCAAGCTTCCTTCATACGGCCTGCCCACTGGTTTATGTGTTTGGATAGCAGATTTCTTAAGGGATCGGTCGATTCGAGTGGTCATCGATGGCTGTTCTTCCGACCAATTGGCCATAAATGCCGGAGTCCCTCAAGGATCAGTACTCTCTGCAACACTTTTTCTGCTGCATATTAATGACCTGCTTAAACCCGGTATCTTTGGGTACGCTGATGACAGCACTGTTGTAGAGAGTTATACATCCAACGCACGAACCAGTGCATTACAAATCCAGTCTCATAGAGAAGCGATGGTCGAACGCTTGAACTTTTCTTTGAAGGCAGTCTCTGATTGGGGCGATGCCAATCTGGTTAAGTTCAATGCTGCGAAAACCCAGGCGTGTCTTTTCTCCGCTAAACGGAGCCCATTTCTACTGGCTCCTACTTTCCGGGATGAGTCCGTTCCGATAAGTAACAATCTCGAGCTTCTTGGCATCTCTTTGACACCAACTCTCAATTTCGGCTCTTATATTGAGTCTAGAGCCCAGCTAGCCTCAAAAAAGCTTGGCATTTTGGCTAAGGTGAGACGGTACTTCACACCGGGACAGTTGCTCAATCTTTACCAAGCACAAGTCCGGTCGTGTATGGAGTACTGTTCTCACCTTTGGGATGGTTCTGCTAAATACCAGCTGGAGACACTGGAAGCTATTGAGAGGAGAGCCAAAAAACTCATCAGCGATGACCTATTAGTAAGCAAGAGACTCCAGAGTCTCGCGCATCGCCGCAAAGTCGCTTGTTTATCGGTTTTCTATCGGATACATTTCGGAGAGTGTGCAATGGAACTGCATGATTTGATTCCACCATCCCCATTTTATAATCGGACATCCAGAGACACTAAAAGGCGCCACCGATTTATGGTGGATATACCATCTACCCGAACGAAGCGATTTGCTTCTTCGTTCATCATACGAACCGCTAAGGAATGGAATACCCTGCCTGAGTCCGTGTTTCCGATTAAGTACAATATGGGGGTCTTCAAATCGCGAGTGAATAGGTATCTTCTGGGTAAGCACGCTACATCATCGATCGCATCATCACTTAACATCAGGTGAGATAGTGATCAAGTGCTACCCAGTTCAGTATAAAAAAAAAAAAAAAAAAAAAAAATGTTTTGGTATAAAATCTTTTAATACCGATTAAATTCAGCATCACAGTAAATTAGCAAAGCTGATAAATAACGAAAACCCCAATATCAGTGCTAGTGAGAAGAGAATATTTTTATATTTATTACTAGAAGTGCCCCGCGGCTTCGCCCGCGTTAAAAACTCATTTTAATTACTTAAAACTGTTCTTTTGTAAAAACGATTCTATCATTAAATACATCAACTAATAATTAGCCAACTCGGTTCACCCGTTTTCATGTTATCGCGTGACTAAGGCAAATCGAAATTCATATTTATAAAACCCGAAAAACCCAAATTTTCAGACTTTGTTACCTACCCCATTTCGAAAAATCCTACAACACTTACTTCACTTACTTATTCACAGAAGTACTTATGTGTAATGTTTCGAATAAAACAGACTTATCTCATCTTGTTTCGCCATACAAACTTTGAATCCCGGTCCGTATCCAGGAGAATTCTTAAAAAAAATCCTTTCTGCGCGGATACCTACGTCATAATAACTATCTGCATTCTAAATTTCAGCCCAATCCGAAACAATATTACTTTTCAGACTTTTTTACCCTATGTTCAGCTCACCCTCTTGGGGTGCAATTTCTAAAAAGCCTGAAACACGTATTTACTTATTTGATTACTTAAGTACTTGTGTGAAGTTTCGAGTATAAAAGACTATCTTATCTTGTTTCTCCATACAAACTTTGAACCCCCGTTTCATCCCCTTCAGGAGTGAATTTTGGAAAATCCTTTCTCAGAGGGAACTAAGGTCGTAATAACTATCTGCATGCCAAATTTCAGCGCAATCCGAAACATGATTGATTTTCACACTTTGTTACCCCATTTCACCCTCTAAGGGGTGGAATTTCAAAAAAACCTGAAACACGTATTTACTTATTTCTTTACTGGAGCTTTTTTATGAAGTTTCGAATAGAAAATACTATCTAATCTTGTCTCTCCATACAAACTTTGAACCCCCGGTTCATCCCCTTCAGGGGTGAATTTTGGATAATCCTTTCTCAGAGGTAATTAACGTCGTAATAACTATCTGCATGCCAAATTTCAGCGCAATCCGAAACAATATTGATTTTCGTTTCAGACGTTTCATGTAGAAAATACTATCTAATCTTGTTTCTCCATACCAACTTTAAACCCAATTCACCCACTTAAGGGGTGAATTTTAGAAAATCCTTTCTTGGTACACCCTTACGTACTAGGACAAATATACCCTCCAAATTTCAAGTCTCTAGGATCAGTGGTTTAGGCTGTGCGTTGTCTGTCAGTCAGTCAGTCAGTCAGTCAGTCAGTATCAGGACAAAGATTCTTATAGTATTAGAACATAGATGTGCGCGCGAAGTGTGATACGAGAGTGACAGAAAAGTTTTATAAATTTACTATGTAACGTGTAAGTGCGACCACAAATTTTGTGGTAAGTTGGAGTATCTAATATCTTAAAAACAAAATGATTACATGTCTCGATATGAGTTTACGCTTTTGCTATTATATTAGGATTCAATATTCTAATTGGGGTGTCCGAGGTCTTGCGCTTATTATGTTACACGTTGTATAGTAGTTGATAAGCAAGCGTTTGACCACTATCTCACCTGATGTTAAGGGGTCTGTCTAGTAGCTCGCGCCGAAAAAAACGTGATTTTCGTGATTATTTCTTGGGATACTGGATAAAGGTAATGATATAAAAGTTATTAAGCTTAGTAAATACACTCTTGAAATACATAAAAAAATATATATATTTTATTTTATACATGTATTATGACCAAAAACGTCAGCCAAACGCAACACCTCGAAAAATAGGTAGGTCCGCCTTGTTGATAAAATCTCGGAGCTGTGTTGTCTGAAACAAAAAAATCAAAGTGCTTTAGGTTCAGTATGACAATGGCTATGTCCCCTATAAATTTTATTCAATTATTTAAAAAAATAAAAAAATGGTGAAGAAAAAACAAAAAAATTTCAAAAAACCGGTTTTTTTCGCCAAGTTTTGAAAAAAAAATATAGTAAAATTCAAAATTTTTGAATAAAATTTATCATCATACTGAACCTAAAGCACTTTGATTTTTTTGTTTCAGACAACACAGCTCCGAGATTTTATCAATAAGGCGGACCTACCTATTTTTCGAGGTGTTGCGTTTGGCTGACGTTTTTGGTCATAATACATGTATAAAATAAAATAAATTTTTTTTTAATGTATTTCAAGAGTGTATTTACTAAGCTTAATAACTTTTATATCATTACCTTTATCCAGTATCCCAAGAAATAATCACGAAAATCACGTTTTTTTCGGCGCGAGCTACTAGACAGACCCCTTAAGTGAAGATGTGTTAATTACTAACAAATGGATGTATATGAACAGTAGTCTTTCGTGGGAACCTCAGCTTCGCCTCTTAGAAGACTGCGGAATTTCCTTCCCATTACCACCAAAACTGCTTTAGCCCAATCCCTTCTTCTTCCCATTCTGGATAACGCCGATGTTTGCTACCTCGATCTTACCGAGGTGCAACTCGACAAGATCGAGCGTTTACAGAATTTTTGCATCCGCTTCATATTTGGACTACGAAAGTTTGATCATATGTCTGAATTTCGAGCAAAGCTGAAATGGCTACCTATCCGTCTTCGGCGTAATGCCCATATTCTTCTTCAGCTCTATAACATTATTTTCCTACCTTTCACTCCTTCCTATTTAAAGGAACGCTTTGAGTTCAAACAAGAATCGAAGCCCCGACCATTACGATCACAGTATACCCTTCAGTTGAAGTTACCTGAGCACTTCCACTCGTCTCAGCACTACTTCAAGTCATTTACCATGAAGGCAGTTCATCTGTGGAATGAACTCCCCGCTAGCATCAGAGAAGCTCGAACACCTCAAATATTTAAAAATATGGTTCATAAGCATTATTTATCAATATCACAAACTGGTTAGTGTATCCTATCGAATATGGTATTATTTTAGTATGTTTATGTAGGTATATTATTGTAACTATTTATCGTAGTATCTGAATGTAAGTTTATAATTATATTAATTAGACATGTATACATATTTATTTTTATTTAATCCGTACATGTTTTTGCAGGTATTGTGTGCCACCGACCGCATTTATCTAACTAGCTCCTGTCCCTCCAAAGGTTGTCTGGTAGAGACGCCATTGTCAAACCATTCTAGAAATGTATTTTGTTCTAAGATTTTCTTGTTATATTTGGTATGCAATAAAGTGTTCATCTATATATCTATCTATCTTGTCTGAAATAAATAAATATTGATGGATTGATTGTATCTGTATGGTATCATCAGGGTCACAGATATCATCAGAAGTCATCGCAATGAGGAGCAATGAGGCAATGGTCGCGTCGTGCTTGTCCTGTTAATGATAAAATAAAAAAATAGCTATCTATACTATTTTTCTATCTGTATATACTATTTCATATTATTAGGGTTCCGTAGCCAAATGGCAAAAAACGGAACCCCCTATAAATTCGTCATGTCTGTCTGTCTGTCTGTCCGTCCGTATGTCACAGCCATTTTATTCCGAAACTGTTAGGACTACAGAATTGAAACTTGGTACGTAGATGTATTCTGTGAACCGCTTTTCGATTTTTATACAAAAACTAGAAGTGCCCTTTCTTTTGTAAAAACGATTCTAGCATTAAATACATAAAATAAGAATTAGCCAAATCGGTTCACCCGTTTTCATGTTATCTCGTGACTAAGGCAATTCGGGATTCATATTTATAAAAACCGAAAAACCCAAATTTTCAGACTTTGTTACCTACCCCATTTCAAAAAATCCTACAACACGTACTTTATCTCATCTTATTTCGCCATACAAACTTTGAATCCCCGTTCAGTATCCGGGAGGAATTTTTAGAAAATCCCTTCTCAGCTACGTCATAATAACTATCTGCATTCTAAATTTCAGCGCAATCCGAAACAATATTGATTTTTGGACTTTGTTACCCCAGTTTATCCTCTTAGGGTGGCATTTTGAAAAAGTCTGAAACTCGTATTTACTTATTTATTTACTTAGAAGTACTTGTGTGAAATATCGAATAAAATGACTATCCAAACTTTGTACCCCCGCTTCATCCCCATGAAGAGTGAAATTTGAAAAATTCTTTCTTAGGGGATACCTAAGTCAAAATAACTATCTGCATGCCAAATTTCAGCGCAATCCGAAACAATATTGATTTCAGACTTTGTTACCCCACTTCACCCTTTTAGGGGTGGAATTTCGAAAGAGCCTGAAACACGTATTTACTTACTTAAGTACTTGTGTTAAGTTTCGAATATTAAAGACTAGATAGTCTTTTATATTCGAAGATAAAAGACTAGATAGTCTTAAAAGACTAGATAAAAGACTAGATAGTCTTTTATATATCTTGTTTCTCCATACAAACTTTGAACCCTGTTTTATCCCCTTCAGGGGTGAATTTTGGAAAATCCGATTTCTCCGATTCCGAAATCCGATTTCTCAGAGGGATCTACCGTCGTAAAAAATTAAAAAAAAATATATGCTGTAGATCTCAATAAAAACTAACAACGAAAATTGGTTTGAACGAGATACAGTCAGCAGCTTTAGAGATATGGCGACCGCAAAGATAACTTTGTTTTTCATACAAACACTATGAAAAACAAAGTTATTTTTTGTAGTTGCGAAAAATCATAGTTATAGAACTTTACTGTGTTACGGAACCCTACGAGTGCGTGTCCGACTTGCACTTGGCCAGTTTTTTTTTATATTATATTATATACTATTTTCTGTATTATTCTGTATTCTTTCTATTTCTATCTATACGCGATCAGGGACTTGCCGGTGAAACTGACCCTAAAATACTTTATTTATTTACTTCTAACTGAATCAGCCCAACCTTAAATTTTCAGACTACCTTGAGTTCTTTCAGCTCTCCGTTATTATGACATAAAATTTCTGTAACAATCTTACAATAGTTTTATCGTTTAACAACACAATAAAATATTTCAGATTCTCGTGTAGTCATTTGTAAAAATAGATTATGAAGTTGTATCAGTAGTATTTATTTTTATTTCTTGACCTAGAGCGTAGTCGTTGATATCTGTCTGTTTCGGTTGATACACAATACCTACTTTCAAAGAGGAATTGAAACATTCTTTAGTCATAGGCAGACGTCATTGCTTTTTTCACACCTGGTAGTAAGCGATAATGTGGTCGAAGATGGTGAACAGTAAAGGTACGACCACCGCGGCGTCCAACGTACGCGATCTAGGCGGCGAACAGATAGCGCAGTAGTATTTGTACCGACTGGTTCACACCAAACGCGATCTACGGTGATCAGGAAACGATAGAATTTCAGATCGCGAACGCGCACGCGGTCCCCGGACGCCCCGGTGTGGTCGTACCTTAAGAGCGTATGCGGGGAGCAGTTTTCCATACAAACGTATTCCCTTGTTTCCTCCCTGGAAAATGCTTCTAGAGCAAAATTTGTTTCTACAAAAAATCAAGGTGTGCTGTAGCTTAAGGCGACTGTGAGATAAGACGCTGAACGGCTGATATTAGTTCGCACCACAAAACTATCCTAACTGTTCTAAACAGTCTTCAAATCTGGTTGGCACCGAACTTCATGCCGACATGTGCACGAGAAAACTCCACATGAACTAGTCAATAGCCAAAGCAAGGGCGAGGCCATCTAAAATTAACACTATCTCCATTGCATTAATCTTGAAATTGAAACAATTGTATCCAGCAGAGTTACTTTGTAAGAAATTTTCATTCGGTCGATTGATAAAACGATCGAATTCTGACGTTAGCATCACAACTTTATGCGGCTGTAATAACATTCGTGCATTCTATTTTTAATTTTTTTCTGTAGATATAAAATAATTAAGATAGTTTAAAACCTAAAACAACCGACTTCAATGCCCCGCTAGTCAATTTCAGTAGCAAGTTTGAGACGTTTATCGTCACATCTCTGGAGATACTTATAAGATCTCGATGAAATTACAATGGGACCATTTCGAAAACATACCCTACCGATTACAAAATGAATTATTCGAATCGGTTCAGAATTGACGGAGTAATCGCGTAACATACACACAAAAAAAAGAAAAACAAAAAAAACATACAGACGACTTGAGAACCTCCTTCTTTTTGGAAGTCGGTAGAAAAATAGTGAAATAGTAAGACCATGAAACGATATAATTTTCATTACATGAATAACCAACATTGTGGTTAAAAATAAACTTATTTAGTTGATAAAATTAACTTTAATTGTAGATACTTACATAGTAAAATTTACAAATAGCATTGTCTAATATTCTTGTCTGTTGTACTGCTAAAGCAAATATTTTAACAAGTGTTTTTTTATGTTACCTAATGATTAACTTAAACTCTGATGAATTCTAAGATCTTCTGGTCAAACATAAGATGTACTAACTTTTAGAAGGTAGTTTAAGTACAAAACGTACTGAAACCATAGTAAATTTAAAAAAAATATTTTTACGCTTTTTCACTCGATAAATCTTAGATTTTACTTTGGAGACATAGAAAATGCTGAAAAAGGTTGCAAGATAAATTTATTAAATATAGTGAGTAAAACGAAGTTTTTATTTTATAGTAAATTCCTGTCGTAGGTAAATATGTTATCATAGCGACAGCGACGGATAAATGAACGGAACACATTACAAAATATCCACCTAAATTAGCAAGCAACGCATAAACATGATATCTTACAAATGGTTTACTGTTTTTGACAAGGTTCTTCGTATTTTTGTATGAGACTAAGATGTTTACAAAATCATGCTGAGTTATGTGCTAAACATGTACCTACTTACATTTTGTGTTTTGAGGTATACTTTGACCTATTTATTTTTTATTAAAAATAAATAATGCGAGTATACACACAGAGTATACAATAACTATACTTTTGCGTTTTTTAATGGCATAGAGGCAAGAGTTTGACCCACGGAGAATAGACTCGTGGTTTGACCACTATCTCACCTGTTGCAAAGACTGAAGCAATACTCAAATTAAAAAAATTTCCGATTCTGTTCATTGAGACCAAATAAATATTAACTATTTCTGTGATTGAGAGCATTTCGATGAGCGCAAACTCGACATCTCAGCTGTAAAGGTACGGACACACCGCAGCGTCCTGCGTGCGCGATCTAGGCGGCGATCAGATAGCACAGTAGTATTTGTACCATCTGGTTCACACCAAACGCGATCAGAAAACAATTGAGAAGTACTGAGATCGCGCCCGCAGATCGCAGGACGCCGCGGTGTGGTCGTACCTTAAGTTGGTGGAGAGTTGAGTATTCTGTAGATTCCAAGAGATTTCCCAGCATCAGCGCTACCAAGTTCTTACAATATCAGCATACCGAATTTCGTATTGATCAGAACTAGAAAAGTTGATTTGATAGCGTTATCTAGAAAAAACTGACTATACGAGTTTTTTCATGAATCAAAGCTAAGAACACTCTCGATAGTCTCGATTAATACACCTATCAAACAAAAAATCAAAATCAAAATGGTGCATCTGTTTGGGCGCTTCAATGCCACACACATACAGATACACACGTCAAACGTATAACAATGACCCCTTCTTTTTGCGTCGGGGGTTAAAAAGGCAGAGTTAAATAAACGATGTTTTAAAAACCAATTTATGACATAAAGCAAAAGTGATGATGTGAACGAGGAGAGAATGTAGGGTAGGAATATACTAGGCATACTATAAGGGCCAATATATGTCTGTTCTATAGAACGAGAACTAGCTCTCCAGGAAAGCAGCTGTCGGAAAACACCGAGAGGTGTTTAGCGACTGATTTTCCAACTTTCCGACCAATTTAGCTGGCCAGGCGAATACCAGACGGTACCCTACCACCATGCAGGGCGTTTTTAGAATGGCAGAAGCTTGTATAGCTCATTTATCCTGCACCCTTAGTACAAGTCTTCATTGTAAACGCTTTTGACAGCCTTTGATCGACTTATTCTAGCTCCATGATTAGTCAAAATTTAGTGAAGTGTGAAATCCACTGGAGGTGCTGTACTGTTTTTCTTGTAACATTTTTTCGATATACGATATAGAATTTGAAAAAAAATCGTACTAAACTCGTAAACTCTCTTAACTAACCACAAACCAAAAAGTTAGCACGGTTTAAAGACAAGATTTTGGGTTATTAAAAAAAAACAAAAAAAAGTCTAAAACACCGTGACACTTAGGACACACTTAGGCTTGACCATAGAATAATTAATAGTACTTAGAATTACCCCCCCCCCAATCCGCCAAAAAATTTTCAAAAACCACAGTTAATGTTATTATAATTAGTTTTGTTATTGTTAAAAGCAGCTTAATTATTGGAGTGACTCTGATGGATAAGGTGGAGAACAGCATGATAAGGGAATGTTGTGGTGTGGTAGAAGATGTGGTGACAAAGATTGAGAAAGGGATGCTTAGATGGTTTGGACATCTAGAGAGGATGGATGAAGAAAGACTGACGAAACAGATTTATGAGACGAGTGTGAATCGGACAGCCAGTAGAGGCCGACCTAGGCGAACGTATCACGACCAGATCGGAGACGTTTTAAAGAAAGGCCAAGTCAAAAGTACTTATAACCGGTGAGCATGTATGAAGGCGCTCATGAATGTGGAAGAAGCGAAAGAGGTATGTCAGGATCGTAGCATGTGGAAAGAAGTAGTCTCTGCCTACCCCAACGGGAAAAAGGCGTGATTGTATGTATGTATGTAAAAGCAGCTTTAAATAGGTAAATATGTTTATAACAAAGTCTGGATGTCCTATTTTTAATTACCACGAATTTCCCAAGCCGCATTCATTTGAGTTATACCATCTGTTTCCCGCAATAATTTAAGATCGTTTAAAATACTAAAAGAACCGACTTCAAACGCCGCGCTAGTCATTTACAGTACCAAGTTCAATGTGTTATCTCCAAATCTCTGGAGATACTAAATATCTCAATGAAATTTAAATGGGACCACCTGGGAAGTATGTACACTTTCTAACAAAAAAACGGTGTGGCCGTACAATTACTAAACATTTTAAAATAATTATAATATACCTACATTATAGTCTACTGTACTTTATGGACGTAATATTTTCCTAATTATTTGATAAGTTCTACGTTAAAATAATTGAATGACGAAACTATAAATAAAAGCCGGTGAATATTTAAATATCCATCATTATAAATTCGAAACATATGCCATTTAGAGAATTGGGCATTTTGCGCCAAAACCTTTAATTTTAATGAACTAAAATAAATTAGTTATTATTTTTTCTTTCTTTTTTTTTAGAGTCTGGACAAATCAAGAAATCTATTCCGAAAATCTTACCCGATTGGTTTTGACGTAAAGTAATTTAAAAAATGTATTATTAGAGAAACGTATGAAAACCTTTACCATCCCTGGAGAAAACATCACATTTCCGAGAAAATTCACCAAACTACATCCCATAACACGTAGCTTACACTGAAACGTATTGTTTACATACTACGTCGACGATAGAACGCATCAATTCAGGAAACCGAAATGCCCAGCTAAACGAATTAGGAGAAAATACGCAAAACACACAAGAATTACGCATTTCACTCGCCACGCAACCAAATTGGTCTTGAACTGTAATATTAGGACCGCCATACCGTAAAACGCGTATAAAACACTATTTTTGTATCGTAAACGATAGTTGATCGATTATTTTAAATTCAATTCGATTATATTAATCACTGCACTCACAATCGATAGTTTAAATTCGAAGAACACTTAAGATTCGATTTTTGAATTTGTATTTTATTTAGTAAAAGCGCGGGGTTGTTTCCGAGAGCGCCGCGACGCCCGACCAAAGTGGCGCCGCGCACGGCACTGAGAGGTAAACACCCAGGCAACAGGAGTTTCCCCCACATCCCTGCGTATTCTTAAACCGTTCCCCCGTTGCAATAAAGTCTAAATTCGCCTGTATCAATAATTTTCAGGATGCCCCTTTTGTTGTTGGCATGTCTGTTCCTTTCATTAAGTGGATTCCGAATCATTAAGGGGGAAGTAAGTTTAATATTATTACCTACCTGTGTGGATTGTTGAAATGTCTTGGTTAACCAGATTGTTAATAATTGTTGTTATAAATGAAGTGATGGATTTGGGAGACAGCTTAAGTACATCCCTTGATGAATATTTTAGGAGCTTTTGTCTACAATCTGCCACTCATGGGAATTGGCTCTGTACATTTTAGTTAATTATTAATTTACTATTTTATTTAATTGGTGGATTTTGTTATAATAAAAATCCTATGTGATAATACCTGTTTCCATGTTGTGGTAGTCTCGGCTAATATATAATATCCGTTTATAAAACTGTTGTATAATGAGGGGTTTTACAACATTTAAAAATCGAGCCGTAGGCGAGGTTCTTAATAATATCACACAAGTGTTTTAATACATAGTTATGTGCAGTTTCATACGTTAATTTATACACTTATGCAAAAGCTAATTGCCTATATAAAAAAAACTAAAGTTAGCAAAAAACTAAACAAACACAACAATGGTCAACCGCGCATGCGCCAAGTAGCGCTTGCGACCCCTGATAAACATCGAAGTGAAAACTCCTTGGTCGATCCAAAGAAAAAATGTTATAAATCTGTTTTAAATTAATCTTTTCAATTTATTTTCAGTTGTTGATAAAAATTATCAATATGCTTCTATTTTTAACCGACATCATAAAAGAAGGAAGACGTTCTCAATTCGGAAGAAACTTTTTTTTTTTTATGTATCATCATCATCAGCTGGTGTCAGTCCACAGCTGGACGTAGGCCTCTCCTAAGATGCGCCACTGAGCCCGATCTTCGGCTCTTCTTTTCCAGTTACTGCCCACCGCTTTGCGCATGTCGTCGCTCCACCTGGTCACAGGACGTCCTATATTACGTTTGGCGAAGTTGTGTTTGCCTAGTTGGAGCGTCTGCCCTAGGTAAACATACTTCTCAACAACTTTAAGTGGGAATTTTTATAGGATTTTATTTTTGTGGGAATTTTTGTGGGATTTTTTATGTATGTATGTTCGGGCATAACTCCATCATTTATGGACGGCTTTGCAAAATTCTTTTTTTATTCGAAAGAGATTTATTCCGAAAGAGTTCATTTTTAAATTTTGTAAAAATCTCATGATAAGTTTCGGAGACAGACAACGGTACTCTTCAATAAATGCCATGAAATTTTGTTACCACAGAACTTCGTCATTTAATAACCGATTTGGCAAACTCTTTTTTTGTTTAAAATAGGCTTATTTTGAAATGGTTCCATATAAGAGTTCGTAAAGATCTGATGATGAGTTTAGGAGACAGACAACGCGACTTCTTCACTAATGGCCAGTTTCTGAGTACATTTATTGAGAGTTTATCTATTCAATAACAGAACATTTGAGTAGATAAACTATCAATAAATGTACCTCAGAAAACAATTATAAATGTCGGCCAATTTTGTCACCTATACTTCCGTAACCGACATAATAAATTCATGCATTTCATTTTGAAATGATTTATATTTAATAATGGAATTTAACGTTACTTACGCCATATCGACATAATGTTTCAGATTTATCCGGAAGTATTCGTAAAATAAAGGAACACCAATAAACTTATTTCTTGGTTATTTCTTGTTACCTATAAGGCAACTGATACGAGTTGAGAACCTACACATTGAATAATTAAATTTCCTTTCTAGGAACAAACTTGACATTGCAGTTCCATTACCGGGAATCAAAAGTGCTGGCAAACTTTAGCCTCGGATTAGAAAGATAATGTGAATTATCATTTATTCACAACATTGATTATTCGACACGTGAATAATCAAAGAATGAGGTATAATACTCCAATAAACAACACAAACTTTTTGTTGGCTAATCGCACACTGTGATATTTATTTGAAAATAATTGTTCGTATACATTGTACGCAATATTACGATTTTATTTCGTAACAAATACAATCGTAGTGCGCGTTTAGCCTTAGAGAATTAACGCCTTAAAGTGATACTAATCTATACAGACGTAGTGACATTGTCAAACAGTGTGTAAACATATTGACACGATGTTATTGAATATTCATAGCGTCGATCCGAACGATCCGCGATCGTAAATGACAAACCCTAGGGAGTGTTTGTATTGATAATACAAACTTCCATCTTTAAGAAATTTTTGTTTTACTAATTGACCGAGCGAGCGAACATTGCGATCAGTTTCAACATTGGCCAATAATGCTTGTCAGTCTGTCTGTTCTCGCCTACAGGTCGCATTTTTCAACCGATTTTTACGAATATAATTTAATATTTGCACAAATTCCTTGATATATATATTTTTTTATATATTGTCGATCGTGGTTTTTGATTGGGGGTGGAGGGAAGTAGGAGAGAAAAGGGAGAAGTTTCGAAGAAGATCGAGGGCCCGGTGGCGTAATCGGGAGAACGGTCGGCTTTGATGCCATGGTACCGAGTTCAAACCGCCGTGCACCAATGGATTTTTCTATCGAAAAATTTATGTGCGCTTCTCACAGTGGCCCTCCGGTGAAGTAAAACATCGTTAAGAAACCAACAACCCCCGCATGGTGGTAGGACACTATCTAGTGTCCGCCTGGCCAACTACCACCCTCAAGTTAGAAAATCTGTCACCAAACATCTTATGTGTTCCGGCAGCTATCCTTGAGAGCCAGTTCCCATTCTAGGCCTAGCGTGTTTACCATCTTCGACCGCATCATCACTTACCAACAGGTGAGATAGTGGTCAAACGCTAGCCTACAAAATATAAAAAAAGTTTGATGTAGCGATATTAATTTAATTTTTTTTTTTTTCGGAATATTTATACATGTCTACCTATATACCAATCAGACTACGCAGTTCTCTTTGCCTTTATAAGACGAACCAATAGACACTAGATTCGACCTCCTAAGACCAAGGGAGCGGGAGTAATCGCTAAAATGTATACCCCTATTTTGCTCAAAATTCTACATAGGTAAGCAAATTAGTAAATTAGTAGTGTAGGGCGCCCTCCAGCGCTAGGTGGAGCGATGATATAAGCAAGTTGGCTAGCAGCGATTGGAAACAGACTTAAACAGAGAGCTGAAGATCAAGCTCAGTGGCGTGCCATAGCTGAGGCTTATGTCCAGCAGTGGACAGAGATAGGCATATGACGATGATGGTGAAGCAAATTAAGGTGCTTATTGGAAAATTCAAGTAAATGAAATCCGATTAAAAACAGATCTCTTTACGTTATTTATTTTGTTGCGCAATTTATTTTTAGAACTTTTATTTGGCATAAAATTATTTGAAATCGTTTAAAAAACTAAAAGAACCGACTTCAAACGTCGCGCTAGTCAAAGTAGCCTGTAGATAGTAGCATGTCGTCGAAGTATAAATAAATGCATCGTAATACAAATGTTGACATATTAAAAGTGGCTCGACCGATTTCGTTAACATATAAATGGGACGGACCACCTGGAAAGTGTACCCTTTGAAACAAAAAATAATTTTCCCTATCGGTTCAGGCATCTTCGAGTAATCGGTAAACATATAAATTATAAAAAAAAGATTCCGACGAATTGAGAATTTCATCTTCGTTATCAATCGGTTAATAAAGCATATATACGGCTATTGGACGGCTATAAGGTGTTCTCGCCACTATAATAGTTTATAGATTATTTCGGCCCTGCCCCGCGGCATCGCCTGCTTTAAAAATGATTCTAGTGCTAAAAGGCACGCGGGGTTTACTTCCAACACTGATGTTCAATCTGACGTTAAGTAGGGTTCATTTCCAAAGTGATCTCATTAAATTAATTCATTATTGATTCGTATTATTATTTTTTTAATTTGCGCGTCTGCTTGCAGGCGGAATACTATGACTTACACATTGCTTTAAGACCACAAATTGTGAATGGACGATACATGCAATCATAGGCGTCCATTACACGATTGGTTTTGCTGTCAGTTTGCTGGCAGTCACGGCACTCACGGACTGATGGATAACTGATCGTGTAATGGGGTAACTGGCGGTGACTGACCGATAGCAAACTGTATTCTTGCAAATAAATTATTTGATTTGACAATTTTTATCTAGATTAGCTGATAAGTTTCTCCAGAGATATAACGATAAACATCGCAAACATGTTTAGATATTGCATAACCCATTTCATAAATATTTTTTTAATTAATTTATGTGCCAAGTATTTGAGGATTTTCCGTCATAATAATATTTAAGATTTTCCTGGGAAATACCGAGTGCAAAGTTATTGCAATGTGTCGTCAAAACTTCCATCCTCTCTTCCTCCCAGTATATAAGTTCAAAGGTCGGTTTTTGCCAATATTTCGGTTCCTATCTATAGCCACATAATAAATAATAATAGGACCCCTATCCCGTGAGGGCTAAATGAGACCCTCTGACCCCCGGCTTGCCTTGACCGGCCGGCCGGTGGTGGGAATCGCAAGAGCTAAGACCAAAGCTCCAGGGTGGAAGTGTTAAAGGCATAAAGCCGCTAGTAGCGTTAGTGAAAGTGCAGCACACCTCTCAACACCCTTAGCTATCCACGCCAATGTTGCCCCTCGGCGCCGACATAACGGTCCGCCTTTATGGGGGGTCCATTCAGTGTATAGCTAGTCACCACTCGCCTTAATATTTTGAAATGAGGCATAATTGGCGGGTGCCGTACCTCATCCCATAGACCAGAAAACAGTCATCAAGCAGCACACATTCATAGCCATAATAAATTATAGTACCATCTTTTTATAGTTTTTCATGTCTCCATCCACAAATCATATTTTTATTTAATTTAATATTGTAAAGGGCCTCTTGACGTTGGCTTCGGCTCCGTCAATGCCTTCCAAAGGACCGGGCGATTTGCAGCCCGTGATGTGTATTGAATTGATGATGTGTATTTAAATAAATAAATTTCAATATAATATAAAGTAAATATATGTAGGTACTCGTATTATATAAAAATAAAATATGTTTTAAGTACAAGGTTCAAATACCCACTTACATAGCATATCTGAACTTAAAGAGAGTACATACGCTCTAATAATGTTAAGATTTTATAACATAATTAAGAAGACTACAGTCGTTTCGTGATCACGAGCAATGCAACTTTGTCGAAACGGCGAGTTAAATAAATATAATGTTTTAAGTACGATAAGTCCCGTATTTTATTATTCACGACCATATAGAACAGACAGATAGACAGACGCGGCAGGGGACTTTGTTTTATAATATGTTGTTTTATATGCAGCGTTTGATCACTTATCTCGCTTGGTGTAAAGCGATAATGTGGTGGAGGGTGGTAAACACGCTAGGCCTAGAATGGTCTGATTGTCTCGGGCTGTGCTGCCGTGACACCGTAATGGCAGCGGATTATTTTTCTTGATGGTGGTAAGCTACTTTTTGATAGCAAGTCAGCCGGAATATCTTTATAATGCTCCTTCTACCTACCTACTTGTGGATGAACACCCATGAATGCATATAGAATAATTAAGATAGTTTAAAAACTAAAACAACCGACTTCCATACCCCGCGAGTCAATTTCAATAGTAAGTTTGAGAAGTTTATCGTCATATCTCTGGAGATATTTATCAGATCTCAATGAAAAAATAATGGAACTACCTCGGAAACGTACTCTATCGATTTAAAAAAGAATCATTCGAATCAGTTCACAACTGACGGAGTAATCGCGTAACATACATATAAAAAAAACATACAGACGAATTGAGAACCTCCTTATTTTCAATAAAAAATATATTTCCTTGGAAGAGTGATAAATTGTAAAATATGAAACGTAATTAACCAACTTCACAAAAAAGGAGGAGGTTCTCAACTTGTCGGAATCTTTTTTTAGGGTTTCGTACCCAAAGGGTAAAACGGGACCCCATTTCTAAGACACCGCTGTCCGTCTGTCTGTCTGTCTGTCTCTCTGTCTGTCTGTCTGTCTCTCTGTCTGTCTCTCTGTCCGTCTGTCTGTCTGTCTGTCTGTCTGTCCGTCTGTCACCAGGCTGTATCTCATGAACCGTGATAGTAAAACAGTTGAAATTTTCACAGATGATGTATTTCTGTTGCCGCTATAACAACAAATACTAAAAACAGAATAAAGTTAAAAATAATAGAGGGTTCCCATACAAGAAACGTGTTTTTTCGGCATTTCACGCCATCAATGAACGCTTAGTTAGGTAAACGTCACATAGATGGCGTTATATTGAAATGTCTATCCCCAACACCTTTGTTAGACGTTAGATGGCGTTATAAGAAATAAAATGTTTATTAATTATTATTTTTTGCTGGCGAAAAATGATAGTGGTATTTTTTGCTCGATCTTATAAAATACTGTAGTGTGATACGGAACCCTACTAGTGCGAGTCCGACTTGCAATTGGCCAGTTTATTTTAATGTATGTTTACCGATTACTTGAAGATGCCTGAACATATTAGAAAAAATATTTTTTAGGGTTCCGAACCCAAAGGGTACCAACGTAACCCTACTGCTGAGACTCCGCTGTCCGTCTGTCTCTCTGTCTGTCTGTCTGTCTGTCTGTCTGTCTGTCCGTCTGTCTTCAGGCTGTATCTCATGAACCGTGATAGTAAGACCGTTGAAATTTTCACAGATGATGTATTTCTGTTACCGCTATAACAACAAATACTAAGAACAGAACAAAGTTAAAAATTAAAGATTCAAAAGTAAAGTGGGACCCCCCCCCCCATCTATGCACGATTGTTTACCTTATTAATAATAGTAATTACTAACACCTTTATGTTAACGTTCACTTAGTTGGTGTAACAAGTTCGTTAGATATTCGTTAAATGGCGTTCGGGACCCTCCGTGTGCGGGACAAAAGTCTGACTCGCACTTGGCCAGTTTTATTTTAACGAAATCGGCCGAGTCGTTGTTATAATATATCAACATTTGTAATTACGATGCATTTACTTATCTCGACGATATACGTACTACTAACTACTGGCACAGATTATACAATAGTTACTCGTCTACTGGCTACTTTGACTAGCGCGACGTTTGAAGTCAGTTCTATTAGTTTTTTAAACGATTTTAAATTATTATACGTAGATAATTATTTTCAGCGTTAAAACGAATTTGAATGTACATTGTTAAATACAATCCAAAATGTAATCGTATCGGCGGGATTCGAACCAAGCCCCCGGGAAAACATGCCCCGCGCAGGCCCGAGCTGTACCAACTCGGTTACAAGACGATCCTACCGATACGACGAAACTAATGGATTGTATTTAAACCCAATTAATGCATTGGTGGCGCCATCTGTAATAACTGTTTAGAAGTAAATTTCTGTGATGAAATCATTACAGATTTAAATGTATAGTTCCTGGATCGGTATTTTTTTTGGGAAATCTTGTTTTTTTGGCTCGCTATAATATTTGTTTTTTACAAATATAAAATTCTTACTAATATTATAAATGCGAAAGTAACTCTGTCTGTCTGTCTGACTGTCTGCCTGTCTGTCTGTCTGTCTGTCTCACTTTCACGCCAAAACCACTGAACCGATTTAAATGAAATTTGGAACACAGATAGTCTAGAGCCTGAGAATGGACATAGGCTATTTTTTAATGCGAAAAAAGGGTTGTAAGGTGTTGAAGGGGGGATGAAAAATTGTATGGAAGTATCGTCATTTTTAAAGCTAGAAGCTTGAAACTTATTTTTTAGGCTGTTGATTCGATTTAAATAAATATGATATTCAAAGTTTGTAAAAGTTTTACCCTCAAGGGTTTAAAATAACAATAGGAGATGAAAGTTTGTATGGAAATATGTAAGGTTTATGTGAATGTTCTACTGAACCGATTTAAATGAAATTTAGTTCAAAGATACTCTAGAGCATGTGAAAGGACACAGTCTTCTTTTTAATGCGAAAAGAGGGTTGTAAAAGGTTGAAAGGGGAGATGAAAAGTTGTATGGAAGTATCGTCATTTTTAAAGCTAGAAGCTTGATACTTATTTTTTAGGCTGTCGATTTGATATAAATAAATATGACATTTAAAGTGTGTAAGGGGGAAGAGCGAGGAGGGAGAGTGGAGGGGGAGGGTAGGGGGAGTGGAGGGGGCGGTAGGGGAGTGGAGGGGAGGGTAGGGGGAGTGGAGGGGGCGGTAGGGGAGTGGAGGGGAGGGTAGGGGGAGTGAAAGGGAGGGATTTGGGTAGTGGTGGGGAGAGGGAGGGGAGGGGGAGGGGAGGGGAGTTGTGGGGGAGGGAGGGGTAGTGGTTGGGGAGGGGAGGGGGGAAGCGGGGATTAGCATGGCGTGGTAGGTTGCGGTGTAGCTGGGATACGTATGTGTCTTATTAGTTAATGCTACCCAAAGACACTATTCCACGCGGACGAAGTCGCGGGCACAGCTAGTATGTTATAACTATCTCATTTTATCGCACCTGACTCAAACTATTTTTATGAAATTTAGTATGCAGGAGATATCGAATTTCATAAAAATTGTTGGAGCTATTTCCGAGATTCAGATTTTACATAAATATACATGTTACATAATGTATATACACGAATTGGTCAAAGATATTAGATAACAATGTACAAAAATATGTGTACAAAAAGTGTATATGTCTTAAAAGAAACATAATATTTGAAATTAAATGTATCACGTAGGTACTTACTAAATATTTTATCGAGTCCGAAATCCTACCTTCACCCCTTTAGAAGAGTAAAACCTATCCACTTAACACGTTTAACCTTTTACGGCGAGCTAGTTTGTAGCTTTAGTACTGGATTTTAATGGTTAAAGCTTCTGTATGTACTGTGCGGTAAATGTTAAGTACTTAAGTAGGTACAATTTTATATACAACTAGCGTGTACCCGTGACTTAGATCACGTAGGTACAACAAGAATTATTGTATCACCGTAAAGTTCTGTCAACACATTTGTGTGATCTTGAGGGCCCGGTGGTGTAAGTGGGAGAATCGATGGGGAGAATGGTCGACTTTGATGCCAGAGGTGCCGATTTCAATCCCCACCGTGCACCAATGGATTTTTCTATTGAAAAAATTATGTGCGTTTTTCACAGTGGCCCTCCGGTGAAGGAAAAACATCGTTAAGAAACCAACAACCCCCGCATAGTGGTAGAACACTATCTAGTGTCTGCCTGTCCAGCTACCAACCTCAATTTAGAAAATCTGTCGCCTAACCTCTGTGTTCCGGCAGCTATCCTTGAGAGCCAGTTCCGATTCTAGGCCTAGCGTGCTTACCATCTTCGACCACATCATCACTTACCAACAGGTGGAATAGTGGTGAAACGCTAGTCTATAAAATATTTTTAAAAAATCTGAGTAATTTAAGTAACGTGTATGTCTTTGTTCAAATTCAGTAAAATCGGATCGTCCGTTTAGGCGTGATTAGGTAACCAACAGACAGAGTGGCAGAGTTACAAACGGTTTTTATAATATGTCTAGATTGACTTTGTTGTGCCCTAGCCAGTTAGCAACCATAATTATTTAACCGTGTCTCAAAGGAGTTTAAACATAATGTTTCTTTGCTGGGCTACAAGTAAGTTCTTCAAGAGAAAGGTTAAAAATAATCTTGAAGGGCAAGTAACGTTTCAGTTCTAGTTGATACTACTCTAAATGGGGTACTGTTTAGGGCCGGAGCCCTAGCCTAGCCCTGGATACGGATATCCAAAGGATACCAACGAAACCTTATAACTGGGACTTCGCTGTCCGTCCGTCCGTTCGTCCGTCTGTCCATATGTCAGAAGTTTGTATTTCTAAATCGTAGTAGGTAGACACTTGAAATATCACTATGTATGTATAACAATAGCGACCATAAAAACAAATGGATACTAATAATATAAGATCAATTACAAAACGAAAAAAAACGACATCAAATGCCGCGCTAGTCATTTTCCGTACTAAGTTTGAGGTGTTTATCTCCATATCTCTGGAGATACAGTTTAATAGATTTCTCTTGCAATTACCATGGGACCACCTTTGAATTATGAGTAATAAGATCGTTTAAAAAACTAAAAATAACCGACTTCAATGCCGCGCTATTAATTTTCAGTACCAATTTTGAGGTGTTTATCTCCATATATATGGGGAACGTGTCGGAAACAGTTGCGTTGAATACTATAGCTGGTCGTGATACATTGAAGGTCAATTTACCTGGCAGCCAATCTTGGAGAGCAGCGGGATCCGAGGCACGGTTCTCCGCTGGCCGACCGCAGATAGTTGGGGGCCCAAGTAGTGAGCCAGCCACTCACGAAAGGCTGCCCCGCCATCTAGCGAAAAATCCCGGAGGTGCGCCATCGTGCCGGTTGGCGACCGGACGAGAGGACCCGATGGACACCTCTGGGGGGGCTCGGGCGTCCCCGCGGTCTCCAGGATTGGTTCCCAATAGGTGAAAAGACCTAATATGTATCACGGGTTGGTAATTAGCGCCTCGTTTCCACTTCCATTTCCCTTACCTAACTTCACTCCCCACAAAATGAAAGGCAGAAACAGAATAGAGGTTAAACAGCGGAAGCACGTCCTCTCCCTTCAAGTGCACCTCTCAAACATTCGAGGCTTGCACTCCAATATCCTCTCGGTCCACCACCATCTTGAAACCGAAAAACCGCATATTCTGTTCCTCACGGAGACGCAGATCAAATGTCCAGCCGACGCGGCGTACCTTGCCTACCCAGGCTATGTTCTAGAACATAAGTTTAGGCCGAGGGCGGGAGTTTGTATGTATGCCCGCGATGACATTTGCTATCGGCGTCTCCGCAACCTTGAAGACCCTCAACTATCCGTCATGTGGATTTTGGTGGACACTGGCATGGAGAAGATTCTTTATGCTAGTGTCTACCGTTTGAACAGCGGAGATGAAGAGACGAGCAGGCTCACAAACCATCTCAGTGATGCGGCTGATGTAGCCCAACAGTGGTATCCTTCTGCTCAATTAGTGCTTCTGGGGGATTTCAACGCCCATCATCAAGACTGGCTGTACCCATACCAGAACACAGACCACGCTGGTCGAGAGATGCGAAAGCTTGCTTTAACGCTAGACCTCACTCAGTTGGTCCAGGGAGCAACAAGGATACCGGACGTTGATGGCCATACAGCCAATTGCTTGGACCTTCTGCTGACAACAGAACCAGACCGCTACTCGGTGTCGGTTTCATCACCCTTAGGTAGCTCCGACCACTGTCTGGTGAAGTCTGTCTCCGTCTACTCCCCGCCCGATCCCAGCCAAAAAGGCACCCGGCGGGTGTGGCGATACAGGTCAGCAGATTGGGATGAGATGCGTTGTTTTTTCGCGTCTTATCCCTGGCGGCAGGTATGTTTTTCTTCGAGCGATCCCTCAGCCTGCGCGGATGCTGTGACAGAAGTGTTACGTCAGGGTATGGAATATTTCATACCATTTTCTGACGTTCCGATGTCAAGCAAAGCTCGTCCATGGTTTAATGCCAAATGTAGAGATGCAGAAGCATCAAAACATGAAGCTTACTTAGCCTGGGCTGATGCTCGAACCCGCAAGACTAGAGATGTACGCGAAAAGAAGAAAACCTTTAACTTAGCCGCCAAGTCTTGCAAAAAGGCTCTCAAGAAGGCTCGCTTCGATCACATACGCCGAACAGGGAACAAACTTGCTTCTTACCCCTCTGGTAGCAAAGCGTTCTGGTCCCTGGCGAAGTCGATCGAAGAGAACTTCTGCCGTCCCTCACTGCCTCCACTGCTGAAACCCGACGGGTCACTAGCGCACACTGCTGAAGAGAAAGCAAATCTATTTGCTACTCTGTTTGCGGAGTCTTCACGTTTAGATGCTGGCAATGCTGTACCTTCTAGTCTGCCGACTTGCGGGACGTTTATGTCGGAAATCCGCATTCGTCAGACTGAAGTACGCAAAGCGTTGCGCAATCTAGACGTGAACAAAGCTAGTGGTCCAGACGGTATACCAGCTGTAGTCTTGAGGACGTGTGCGCCTGAGTTGGCTCCTATTTTGACACGCCTCTTTCGCTTGTCTATGACGACTGGTAAAGTGCCTAAGTTCTGGAAGCAAGCTAACGTGCAACCTGTGCCCAAAAAGGGTAGTCGCGCAGACCCTGCCAATTACAGGCCTATCTCAGTCACTTCCATACTCTGTAAGACTATGGAACGTGTACTGAACCACAGGCTCCTGGCATACCTAGAAGTGAACGATCTCCTCAGTGACCGACAATACGGGTTTCGCCGAAACCGGTCTACTGGGGATCTTCTAGCGTATGCCACTCACATCTGGAGCGAGGCCATCGAGAACCACGGCGAGGCGCTGGCCGTCTCTCTTGACATCTCGAAGACTTCGACAGGGTCTGGCACGATAGCCTTATTAGCAAGCTTCCTTCATACGGCCTTCCCACTGGTTTATGTGTTTGGATAGCAGATTTCTTGAGGGATCGGTCGATTCGAGTAGTCATCGATGGCTGTTCTTCCGACCAATTGGCCATAAATGCCGGAGTCCCTCAAGGATCAGTACTCTCTGCAACACTTTTTCTGCTGCATATTAATGACCTGCTTAAACCCGGTATCTTTGGGTACGCAGATGACTGCACTGTTGTAGAGAGCTATGCATCCAACGCACGAACCAGTGCATTAAAATCCAGTCTCATAGAGAAGCGATGGTCGAGCGCTTGAACTATTCTTTGAAGGCAGTCTCCGATTGGGGCGATGCCAATCTGGTCAAGTTCAATGCTGCTAAAACCCAGGCGTGTCTCTTCTCCGCTAAACGGAGCCCATTTCTACTGGCTCCTACTTTTCGGGATGTGTCCGTTCCGATTAATAATAATCTCGAGCTTCTTGGCATCTCTTTGACACCAACTCTCAATTTCGGCTCTTATATTGCGTCTAGAGCCCAGCTAGCCTCAAAAAAGCTTGGCATTTTGGCTAAGGTGAGACGGTACTTCACACCGGGACAGTTGCTTAATCTTTACCAAGCACAAGTCCGGTCGTGTATGGAGTACTGTTCTCACCTTTGGGATGGCTCTGCCAAATACCAGCTGGAGACACTGGAAGCTATTGAGAGGAGAGCAAAGAAACTCATAAGCGACGACCTACTAGTAAGCCAGAGACTCCAGAGTCTCGCGCATCGCCGCAAAGTCGCTTGCTTATCGGTTTTCTATCGAATACATTTCGGAGAGTGTGCAATGGAACTGCATGATTTGATTCCACCATCCCCATTTTATAATCGGACATCCAGAGACACTAAAAGGCGCCACCGATTTATGGTGGATATACCATCTACCCGAACGAAGCGATTTGCTTCTTCTTTCATCATACGAACCGCCAAAGAATGGAATACCCTGCCTGAGTCTGTGTTTCCGGTTAAGTACAATATGGGGGTCTTCAAATCGCGAGTGAATAGGTATCTTCTGGGTAAGCACGCTCCATCATCGATCGCATCATCACTTAGCATCAGGTGAGATAGTGATCAAGTGCTACCCAGTTCTGTATTAAAAAAAAAAAATCTCTGGAGATACTAATTAGACCTCGATAAAATTACTATGGTATCACACTTGGGATATCTTGTTTCCAGCAAAAAAAAGAATAATCAAAATCGGTTCATAAACGACGAAGTTATCCGCGAACAAACATAAAAAATATATATATATACGGTCGAAAAAGGAGGAGGTTTATCACTCCTCCTTTTTTTGAAGTCGTTTAAAAAGAAAATCATTCGAATCGGTTCATTAAAGTCCTAACATACATAAAAAAATATATAGACAAATTAAAAACGTCCTCCTTATTGTAGGTCGGTTGAAAACAGAATAAATTAAAAATTGAAGGGTTAAAAACGGTTTTACCGTAATAGGTATAAGTATGTATTACTAAGTATGTATTATTAAGTACTATGACCGCTGTAATAACAAATACTAGTTAAATTTGACCCACTACTCGGTGTTTGATTTAGCTGAAATTTTGTATACCTGTGTAAATGCTACACTACACATGATACATCTTGATTTGTCATGACTAACTCTGGTCCTAGATTATGTAAAGATTTGTTTTTAAAATTTGACTTGTATTATTTTCAACTAAACGTGCCCTGCGCTTTTACCCGCGTAGTCATAGTTCCCGTGGTAATATCTGGATAAAAAGTACCCCAAAATGCTATTCCAGGGTCTAGGCTATCTACATACCACATTTCAGCTCAATCAGTTCAGTAGTTTTAGCGTGAAGTAGACACAAACTTTCGCCTTTATGTTGTAGGATTGCATGACAAAATAAAACTTTTTAACAATAAAATTAAACCGCCGAAATAACTGAACAGAAAAAAATAATAAACCTTTTTATATTCAACCTTAATAACGAAGTTCTTAAACCACTGTTAGTATACCTAAGCATATATTTTTGTAATACCAGACATACATTGATGATATGATGAAATCATCAATATACTTTTATCCATAATTTTTGTTGATTTATTATAAACCGCTCGACCGATTACGTTAAAATTTAAATGACCACTTACCAAAAAGATCAAAACATCAAAATCAGACTACTTTGAAAAAGTTATGCGTGGTCACACATTAAAAAAAAAAAATACGCGTCGACTTGATAACCTCCTCCGTTTTTTTTTCGTCGGTTAAAAATGTATATAATCCGTCAAAATTCATAAATTTTTGAATGATGAGCGTTGCATATCTCCGACAACTGTTTATTATATAGGTATCTCGCTTGATAGGCTGCCAACAATATTGGGTCATGAACGCACGGTTAAGTAGAATGAACTGAAAGTTAAATGCGCATGCGTTGTCTGAGATACGTGCTGTTTGTTTTTGGAAAATTGCGCCAAGGAAAAGTATAAAGTCCGCTCTAGTAGGAATATATTTAACCAACTTCCAAAAAGGAGGAACGTGGAATTTCATCGCTCTATTTATTCGCAATATTTTGTATTGACAAAAATTATAAAAATATTTTTGAAGTTATACTTCTTTTGGCGCGATAGAGAAAAATGATGAGAGTGAATTTTTACGATGCGCGCGCACACCGACACCTAAATTTAACATCGTGAAGTTAGTTCTAGGTGTTACGATGCGCGCGCACACCGCCACCTAAATTCTACACCGTGAAGTTAGTTCTAGGTGGCATGACTATGTTCAAGTTGTATATGTCATTTCGAAAGAACGTCATATTTAACGTCATATTTTTACGTTAATAAAACCTTTTTTATTTAAATAAAATCATTTTGATTAATTTTAATATTTATCGTTAATCACTACTGCATTTTAGTTATTTTTTTTCCATACGCCACAGAAGTATAACTTCTAACGCGTGTACATAAGTACACACACGTTTTTTTTACGGATCAGGCCGATAATAGGCTAGATTTTTCTTACATCTTATAGGCTAGCGTTTTGACCACTATCTCACCTGTTGGTAAGTGATGATACGGTCGAAGATTACATTAGATAGATTCCTAAAAATACATTTTAAACTGTTGGAAAAGCATACCTAGGTGGCGAATAAATGAAATAAAGTCCGCTTTAGGTAGGTTTATTAAAGTCGTGGACACAAACTTTGGGACACTCATACAAAATCAAAGTTTTTCATTTGAGGCTTCTCTACTCATTATGTTGTTATAAAGGTTCAATATGAAGCCCCACAGCTTCTTATTAAAACTTTATACCGTTATAGTATGCTCATGCTCAAATCTAGACATTAGATGCATTAAGTCGGATATACAAAACTCTTACTTTACAGGAGAGCAAAAAAAAAATGTCGCTATTTTCAACCAACTTCCAAAAAAAGGACCCTATTACTAAGACTCCGCTGTCTGTCTGTCTGTCTGTCTGTCTGTCCGTCTGTCACCAGGCTGTATCTCATGAACCGTGGTAGTTAGACAGTTGAAATTTTCACAGATGATGTGTTTCTGTTGCCGCTATAACAACAAATACTAAAATCAGAATAAAGTTAAAAATAATAGAGGGTCCCCATGCAAGAAACGTGTTTTTTTCGGCATTTCAATGTAACGCCATCTATGAGCTTAGTTAGGTAAACGTCGCATAGATGGCGTTATATTAAAATGTCGATCCCTAACACCTTTGTTAGACGTTAGATGGCGTTATAAGAAATACAATGTTAATAATTATGTAAATACTGTAGTGTGGTACGCAACCCTACGAGTGCGAGTCCAACTTGCACTTGGCCAGTTTATTTTTGTGTGTATGTTACGCGATTACTTCGTCAATTCAGAACCGATTCGAATGATTCTTTTTGTAATCGGTAAAGTACGTTTTCGAGGTGGTCCCATTTTATTGTCATCGAGATGTGATAAGTATCTCCAGAGATATGACGATAAACGACTCAAACTTGCTGCTGAAATTGACTTGCGGGGCATTGAAGTCGGTTGTTTTAGTTTTTTAAGCAATCCTAATTATTTATACCCACGACGGAACGGAGACGGTTTATACGTTTGGGTTGAGAGGAGTTTTGCGTGTGCAAATCCATGTTGCCATTTTTCTCCAAAACTACTCGTCCGATTTTGACGCAATTTTCAGATATGGAAACCCATATCTGAAAATTGCGGGTTTCATTGGTAAATAGGTGTTACGGTGACAAATCACCAGGGGGCGCTGCAGTAATCATTTGTTGGTGCAAATCAATATTGCCATTTTTCTTCAAAACGACTTGTCCGATTTTCATACAATTTTCAGTGATGGGTTCGGGTTTGGTTGTTGCATGTTTTTAGATAGGTGTTACGGTGACAACTTGCCAGGGGGCGCTGCAGCAAACATTGTTTGTGAAAATCCAAGTTGCCATTTTTTTCCATAACTAGTAGTACGATTTTGTCTTAAAACGGTTCGTAATTAATCAGTAGGGCTATTCTTTAAGCTAGTTTACGCATCTCGCAAGCGGAAACCGCGGTGAGATTTGATTTTCGTACTACGAAATTCAAATCGTAATACGATTGTAATACGGTTGAATTTCGTAATGCGAAATTCAAATCTCACTGCTTGCGAGATGCGCAAACTAGCTTACAGAATAGCTTAGCTATGGTGGTTCTTAGATAGATGTTATGACGTTAACTTTCTAAAGAACGCAGTCGGGTTTTTATTCAAAATTTTAATTTTGTTACTTGTCTTTTGATGCAAAAAAGCTTATGAGTCCTAAGCTGTCCTAAGCTGATGAGTCCAGTATGTGAGACCGAACATTTTAAATGCATAAAAGTTTATGTTGAAATACGACTTATAAAACTTTTAATTATTTGAAGCATAGGTAAGGCTGACTGGAAGTATAATAATGCGTATCTTCAAATAAAATATTATGCTTTAGAAATGTTTTGCTTAATGCTACTAAGGTATAAAGTCTGCTATCAGTAGCTTTATTGTTATTAGAAAGAGGATTTTGTAAGTATTAAATTAGAGGCGAGCAGAAATAAAATTAAGAAACTTTTTTCTTCATATTTATCTTTTGATGCATAAAGGCTTTTCTACTGATGCGTCCAAACATTTTAAATGCATAAAAGTTTATGTTGAAATACGGCTTATAAAACGTTTAATTGTTTGGTGCATAGAGCTGGAAATAAACATGGGAGCTATATGTATCCATATACTTATAGCTCCCAGGCATTTCAAAAAGTCTGTAAATCCGACTTTATGCATCTGTGTATCTTGTCAACGGTACAAGATATTAAGGTCAGATTGTTAGAAAGAGAAACAAAATCTTAATATCGCTGTTTTAAAAAGTCACTTTGGTCGGATCTATACATCCGACCTAATGCCTCTGATGTCCAGAAATCTTCTCGAGCTCGAAATCTCTTAACGAACTACACTTATACTTTTCTCAGGAAATGAAATCCGCATGAAAATCCGTTCAGTCGCATATAATCTTTTCTGTTGTTCGAGTTTTGAGTTAATCGCAAACATATATACATTTAGACAGGCACACGTAGAGTGGGACTTTCTTTTTAACCCCCGAATCAAGAATCAAGAATCAAAGCATTTATTCAGTATGTAGGCAGTATAAATATACGCACATATACACGTCAAAATCATAAATCATAAAATAAATCATAACCAATTATCAAGTAAACATAGCAAAAGCAGAATTTAACGCTTTGAATTAGAAAAAAAAGTAATGAACCATTCAGCTGTCATCCAATCGTTTACGTCCGAAGCAAAAAGAAGGGGTGTTATAAGTTTGACGTGTGTATCTGTGTATGTGGTTGTCTGTCTGTGACATCGTAGCGCCCAGGCCGAACGGATAAACCGATTTTGATTAATTTTCTTTTTTGTTTTATAGATGTCGAGAGTTTTTGTCGGTCTCACAGACCAACGCGCGAGTATAGGAAGAGTAATTTTTTAAAAATAATATTATTATGAATATAGGAAATGATCAAATACAAAATCTATAGTTATTTTATGCTTTATTTATGTTTATTTTTACCTTGTTTTCAATTGCTTCTTAACTAATCGCTCGGGCTTCTTTAACATTTTTTTAAGGTGAAAACATCTTCAGCGTCGTTGTGCACTTTTCTTGGGATGGGTAAAAAAAATTAAACTCGCGTCAGGTTACGTGTCCTGATCGAAAATTTGTAAGACAGAGCGCAGGGCGCTTGCGCCAGGTGTCATTCCAAAATATTTAAAAATGACGTGTTCAAGTTTATACTTCTGCCGGCTCTTCCGGAGTGCTGCAACCCGTTGTTTTTTTTTTATTTTCTATGGCTAATCCAAGAACTATACACATTTTTTTATCTAGAAAGTGACGACATATTCGCATCGTAGGTCGTAATAAATTATTTCAGGGCTGTGAATCGATGGCTTCATTATGAGATCATAGTTTAATGTAGCTATTAGCTCAGCCTGTTTCATGTAGGACGTAGGACGGAGTTAACGACGTGGTCTCATTTATCTGACTCGAAAAACATAGGTTCTCTACCATACATTATACATGAGAGCACCGTAAAGGATAGATGGCATTTTACTTTTAAGCTAGAAGTTGCCGGTTCAATTCCTAGCACTAATTGTTCATCTACAGGTGGTGAACCCTGACTTACTACTAAAAATATAGCTTACCACCATCAAGGCGAAAATATTCCGTCATAACCTTACGGTCTTCCGGCAGCACATAGTCTTTGAGAGTCTGAGTATTCATTTCTAGGCCTAACGTGTTCACTATTTTCAAGCACATCGTCGCTTACCTCCAGGCAAGACAGTGGTCAAACGCTAAAAAATGCAGAATTCGTAATGCTGACTTTTTCTACTACCCACCTACACGATTTTTTTACTCATACACGTAAAAAACGCACTCAAAACAAAACAACTGACTCATTAAGAGATAAGTTAAAAATAAAGGTGTCTAAGAGGTAGTTAAAAATATGCCACTGAAACAAAGCAAATTTGAGTAAAACTTGTTTTTTTAATTGCGGATGGACAAGCACTTGACGTTTTCGGCTGATAAGAGTCGATTTTGGTGGCTTTCATGTCACACACTCGTCAAAATAACCGTGACCTCTTAACTAAAGGGAATAGCTACACCATCAAAAACTATTTGGGGAACCTTTGACTAACCTAACCGACTTCAAAACAAGGAGGAGGTTCTCAATTCGTCGGAATCTTTTTTGTATGTAGGCTTGTTCACAGATTACTCAAACACGCCTGAACCGAGTTAAAAAAATATTTAAGGTCAAAATAATAAGGTCTCTTTTAAATTTCATCGGGATATGTTCAGTATCTCCAGAGATATGAAGATAAACCTTAAATTTGGCACTAAAAATGACTAGCGTGACATTACAAGGCGGTTCTTTTAGTTTTTTAAACGACCTTAAATGAATACATACATTCATTGTCCAAGAACTGCTTAAAAAAGAAGATTTGGGGATGATGATGATCGGTTTTACTTGGGTGTATTCTATGTCTATATGCCAAAGCTCCAGTCGGTAATACACTCAAGATCGACGTTTACTGAACCAATCGCTTCAGGTCAAAGTCAAGAGGTGCCTGTACATTAAATCTGCAAATCGGCCGCATACAGGTGGTAAGAAGAAGAAACTCGATGGAAATTGTATTGATGAAAGTGGCAAATTGATAACAATTGATGAAAGTCAAATAACATCATGGCGAACTCGGCAAACCGATTAGTGACACACTTTATGTTTTACTTAAATTTTAGAATTCAGGAATTCTGCAAATATTTTACTCTGCCTGTAATTTCACTGCAATCTTTGCCTTACAAACCGAAAATAATTTCTATTTCACTTATAGGCTAGCGTTTGACCACTATTTCACCTGGTGAGTGATGATGCGGTTTAGGATGGTAGCACGCTAGGCCTAGAATGGAATGTTATAGATGTCTGGCGACAGATTTTTTAAGTTCAGGGTGGTAGGTGGTCAGGCGATCACTGAACAGTCCTACCACCGTGCAAGTGCCTTACCTTACTTTACTTAAAAAAAATCATAAGTAAATTTCTATTTATTGGAAACTAACGACCTACCTTGACTTTGCATGGGTAGAGCATACATGCCTTAATTTTTTGCATCAGCTTTTTGCGTCAAGTATGAATTAACATCTTCAACGTTCATCGTTATATTTAATGAAACTAATTTACATAAAACATTTACGAATTATAACTTAAACTTTCCTCATGAATCATTCTGTCTATTCGTGAAAACCATTATGAAAATCCGTTTAGTCGTTTTTGAGTTTATCGCAAACAGACAGACAGACGCGGCGGGGGACTTTGTTGTATAAATATGTAGTGATATTCATTAATTAGCAGGCTATCTATCGTTCATTCATTCAAAAGCGTAAATTATTACGCAATTGAGAGAATTCCTTGGCAGTGGCATAGATCAACAAAAACTTAAATAGATAGTGCACTAGGTGTTATGGTAAGGCCTGAAATAACTGATAGGAAGAGAGACGACTGCCAAATTGTCGGAGCTGTGAAATAGTTTCGACGGTTTCGTTATTATTGTTAGGCCTTGAAATAATCAACGCCATTTTAAATGCGAATGTGAGATTGCATATTTGTTTGTATGTTTGCTTTAGCAGTCATACGGCTCGAATGATTTCTCGATCTCATTGTTTATTTTTTCTACAAATTGTGTTCTTCCGCGTTGTGTATTAAAAGTGGATTATTATATTAACACTAGCACACATTCATCGGCACTTAATATATTAAGTGCCGATGAATGTGTGCTAGTGTAATGAAATAGCACAATGTTATAAAAACATGCCATTTTCACTTCACACAAATTCCACTGAAAAGCTTTAGTAAACTCCACATCTTACTGAGGGTATGACTTTGATTGGACTATGACTTGAATTTTACTTTAATGTGAATTTAACTCGACTTAACGACTTGAATCTACGAAATCTTAAAATATTGTAATACTTTGACATTGACTAAATACACTAATTCTGTGGAGCCATCATGAAACTTAAAACAAAAAGTGGATAAGTCACAAATGTTATATTCGCATGACAGTTAAGATATAGACGTTTTGAATAACGGAGGATTAGGGTTTATGAATATCAGTGTGTAAATTGTAAAGCTTGTGACTATTTACAAGGTCTTTTACAATTCATGTAAAGAAAACGTTTATGGAGATAGCGTAAACAACCTCTGAATTCAATCTTAGACCACTATCTTACCTGTTGGTAAGTGACGATGCGATTGAGGATAGTAGCACGCTAAAGGCCTAGAATGGGAAATAATGGGAACTGGCTCTCAAGGACAGCTACCGGAACACCTTAGATGTTTTGCGATAGATTTTACAATACTGAGGGTATTAGGTGATCAGGTGGACTCTAGTCAGTGTCTTAACACCTCACTGTACTATTAAGTATTCTGTGACCATACAATCGTCTCAAGAGACCTTTGTGTTATTTGCAGTAGTCTCTCGAACTATTTATATGAACGGTAAGATTCCATGCATTGAAATTGAAGTGTGGTCATCTGTTTTATGAAAATTATTGAAATACATATTTATACTTAATATGCATATTTATACTTAATAGACATAGTGCCTAATATACTTTACATTTAAAGTAAGTACCAGCCGCGCAAAGAATTTTGTAGTATAGTATAAATTCTGAGATTTTTGCTCCGTAGGAAAACTACGAGATGATAGCTTATAGGTGATCATTCCGATGCCAATAAAAATAGTCGAAGAGCGAATGACATATCTAAATATCGCACGCAAAGTATCCGGCATAGCAAAGTCTCATAAACTAATTTTAGATGAAGATAAATACGAACTAAAGAGGCTATTTCTAGAATTTTGACGTAACATTTTGACTTTCGACGATTCTGTTTTCGTAGGGGCATACACACACTATTTTTTAACCGATATCGAAAAAGGAGGATGTTCTCAATTCGACGGAATCTTTTTTCCCCTTGAAACATTGCCTAAATGTATCAGATACTGCATCGCGCAAACGATATTTTTCGCGATGTTGAAACTGATGCACTTGATTCGTGATAAAACATCTCAATAATTCCAGAGAACATTGGACCTTCTCCCCCAGTGGCTGGCTAGATGGCAACTGGTAGCGAACGCAGGGAAGACACAGGCGCTCCTGACTCAGGTGCAAGCAAGCAGACACTCCAAGCTACACTTCATGGACATCGACGTCGAGTGGATCAACGTGGTTAAATACCTCGGCATCCTTATTGATAACAAAATCAATATGGGGAAGCAGGCCAAGAATGCCGCCAGCAGTGGCCGTAATCTTGAACTCCTTCCTGCCGGTGAAAGCCAAGCTGAGGATCTACAAGACCTATATGCGATACTCCGACTCACATACGCCACCCCAGCTTGGTAGACACTTGCAAGCAAAATCAACAAACAAAAATTCCTAATCGTCCAGAACAAGATTCTACGAAAAATAGTCAGAGCACCTACATTTGTAGGCAACAGCACGATTCACAGAGATATCTGGATGGAAAGCTTGGACTCCTTCATCAAGCGACTCACGAAGAAGCTGTTCAGAAGAGCGGACTCCTTATCGTGGAAGCATCTATGGGGCATCACCCCTTACCATAGAAACCCACCCGACGGGAAGGATTTCCCTAGAGACCTCGTCGCTGGGAGCAGCGACGACTAGGATGGTGGCGGTTGACCCCGGGAACTTAGTGGGTCGATAGGGCGTTTAGCTGGGTGCTAACGGAGTTCCACCTGGCATGGACGTCTCGCCCGGCTAACCAGTTTCCGGGCTAAGCCCTCACCTCTGCACGCGACATTCATTGCAGAAGAGAGGAACCTGACCCAACACCCTGGTCGCCCTGCCCGTCGGGCAAACTACCTCAGCCGGGAAATGGCCACCCCGACAACCGCACGTCTTAACGTTCGGCGATAGATACTCTGGTCAGGGGGGCAATGCCCCGAAACCAGGCCCCCGCGACCCTGAGGGACCGCGCGAGACGACGAAGTCTCATAACATTTTAGAAGTTGAACTCGTTGCAAAACGTTTTCTCTATATAATATTAGTGTGGAAGTATGGATAAGCTAGCGTTTTACCAATATCTCAACTGGACCCCTAGACAAAATCCAATTTCCTGTTTTCATTCACACTAACGCAAGTTCAAAACGTATGGAATGACATTTATGTTTCTGCAACCAAAATGTCATTTCCATACATTTTGAACTTGCGTTAGCGTGAATGGAAACAGGTAATTGGATTTTGTCTAGGGCCCCTGATGGTAAGCTGATGTGATAATGCTGCTGCTAAAACGCGCTTTTACGATATTGAACGCAGAAAATTAATCGCGTCTACTAAAGTAGCGTGTGTGCTTCGAGCATCAACAATAAAAACCCTCAATACAAATATCATTCAATAGTCAGCTCCCAGGACAAAATGTGAAACCTAAGCTTAACGGGAACAAAATATCATACATTTATTTTCGTAGCTTCTATAGGTTTATACTACAATTTGACACATACATTTTTAGGGTTCCGTACCCAAAGGGTAAAACGGGACCCTATTACTAAGACTCCGCTGTCCGTCTGTCTGTCTGTCTGTCTGTCTGTCCGTCTGTCACCAGGCTATACCTCATTAACCGTGATAGTTAGACAGTTGAAATTTTCACAGATGGTGTATTTCTGTTGCCGCTAGAACAACAAATTCTAAATATAAAATAACGTTAAAAATTAAAGGGGGTCCCCATACAAAAAACGTGTTTTCAAACGCCATCTATCTAATTAGTTTCGGCAAAATGACATAGATGGCGCTAGTAAACGAGCCCCGTCTTTCTAAATCGCGACCAAACCAAATATTCTGGGTAATATCAATTAATCAAATATATGAGGTTGAAACTCTGTTATGTTTCGTATTGTACGGAACCCTCCCTAAGTGTGCGATAAGAGACACGATGCTGACCCGCACTTGGACAGTTTTATTTGATATGCCCATATTTGATTGTGACTGAATATCAACCCATTCATTAACATTTGGCTAGTTTTACTACTATTGTATCTTAAGAGCACTACAATACGCCACAGACACAATAATAGTACATACTACATACTACGCACCCACATAATACGTAGGCAGTGTTCGTGTAAACTAAGTAAGTACATTACGCGTATGTACGCATAATGTAAGTACCTACGTTACTGTTCAATTTGAATAGTCACGATGACCGCACCCATGGCCCACCCGCTGCCGTGGGCTTAAAATGCTGCATGCGATAACAGTTTTGGTGAAAAAGGTTTTTAAAAGGTAACAAAGGTTTTTTTTCTTTGTTTTTACAAAGACTAGCTGCAAACGGCAATGGATAGGGATATAGGTGGAATAAAATGGGACTGACCTTTGCCCAGCAGTGGGATCAAATAGGTTAGTTAGTACAAAAATTCTATAAGTAACATAGTAGTATCCTATAGTCTATTGTTTTGTTAGTTTATTATTATATACTTAAGCTTAATAAAAGTGTGACTTTTTTGTTATTAAAAATTAACAATTTATTTATTTTTAATATATTGTAGAAGTTTTAGTTCATAACTAAATCAGTATGAATCTGTGTATAAGGTCACAGATATCACTCCCATTGTGTTATTTATTATTATTAATTAATTTATTTCAGATTCATTCCATAGCTTAATTACACATTATCATAGATTATCATTATTACAAATTACTATAGTTAGATTAAATATTAAACGGTTTAAAATTACACGATAAACATAAAAATTAAATAGGAAAATTCAAATGTCATAATTAAAAATAATATATAAAATAGTTAAATAATTTTAAGCACTAGTCATCCAATTTTAAATTTAATGTGGAATATTTTAATTATTAATATTATGTGGAATAATATACGTGGAATAAACTTGGTATTGCGGTCAGTATAATGTCATGTGGTTTTCAGGTTGGTTTCACATATATTTTTGGGAGGGGAAGGGGGGAATTTGTCTGGAGTCTCAAACAAACAAATGCAAGTTTCTTTAGATGCGTTTACTTACTCGATCACCTTAAAGTGAACGCAGATTTGTATGGAAATTTAAAAGCGCCATGTAGTGCGCATAAGAGGTAATATCCAAAAATCCATAAATAATTGCGCTTTTTGACGTAATTTGAGTGAACAAAACTAAAGAACTAGAACTCGCACTAGGCACTCTGCAGTCAAGATCCTGAAGACTCGATTTGTCGATCACTATTGACGACCTCTCGATCGCCAGTCCGACACCTTATCCATTGGGCTATTGCTGCTTTTTACATTACGTAACGTTACATTCCTTTTAAAAAAAAAAAAGTACTTGGAGCTACACAAATTCTAAGGATGTTGTGTTAGAGCTTGTAAGTAGGCTAAAGTACAAAGCAGTAAGCGCCATTTTAGCATCTCACAGCACAATACCAAACGGTACTCTAAAACGGTGAATTATTAATAATCGAACAATTAAGTTAAATATAAATTAATGCTAACTAATGATGTTTAGACTCGGCTATTGTGCGGCCAATCACATTGGTGAAAACATTAATGATCTTTTGTTGTTTTTAGGGCGTCATTTTAACACTTCGCCGTCGCATTTGAAACATCACATTTAAAATTATACTTATTGTTTTAGGGGCCGTTTTAAGATCATTTTGAGGTCACTAAAGGATATTCAATTATTTTAAGGGTTCCGTACCACAAAAAGAATAATTAAAATAGTTTAAAAACTAAAACAACCAACTTCTATGCCCCGCGAGTCAATTTCAGTAGCAAGTTTGGGACGTTTATCGTCATATCTCTGGAGATACTTATAAGATATCGATGAAATTATAATGGGACCACCTCGGTTCACAATTGACGGAGTAATCGCGTAACATACATACAAAAAAACATACAGACGAATTGAGAACCTCTTTTATGGAAGTCGGTTGAAAAGGAAATCAGATCTTGACAAAATTTACAAAAGGGTAGGCGAGATGTTTGGGTTGCGGTGGGCAGTGACTGGAAACAAAAAGCCGAAGATCGGGCTCAGTGGCATGACTTGGGAGAGGCCTATGTCCAGCAGTGGACTGATACCGGCTGATTATGATGAGGCGAGATGTTCTCATCTTGCGCTTTCCTATGTCATCATCATCATCATCATTAGCCTATCTCTGTCCACTGCTGGACATAAGCATAAGCCTCACATATGGCACGCCACTGAGCTTGATTTTCAGCTCTTTGTTTCCAACCGCTGCCAGCCAGCTTGCGTATATCATCGATCCATCTAGCTGGAGGGCATCCTACGCTCCGTTTACCGAGTCGTGTTCTCCACTCTAGAACACGTCTACTCAGCGGTTATCGGTTCTACGACAGATGTGACCAGTCCACTGCGCTTCAGCTTGCTAATCCTTTAAGTTTTGTCGATAACTTTGGTTCTCTGACGGATGACTTCATTTCGAATTCGATCCTTCAGAGAGACTCCGAGCACAGCGCTCTACATAGCTCGCTGTAGTAAATTTCTGATGTAGAAAAGCTTAAACCATATCTAACATTAAATATCTTATATTTGTCCTTTTAGTAACGAATTCAATTCAAAATATAGTACACCAAAATCTATCTTTAATACTAAACAAGACAGCTCTTTATGAGTCATAGAAATATTAAAATCGTCATAGCAACCTCCTAAACACCTTTAAACTCTGAATGATGGTCTATAAAAATATATTTGAGATTGTCTTAAAATATCACAAATATGTCATCTGGAGGATAAATCTGTCAAAGAGGATGCTTAAAATAGGAGCATTATGTAGCTGTATCTTCTATTAGAAGATGTATATTTAGCATTGAGAATAAAATATATAAGATTGAGATAATAAGATATATAAGATATTGAGAATAAAATATATATTTAAAGGGCTATTTGCGTTCCGTGAAGCCTTCTTTTTAACCGAATTCACAAAATAGGAGGAGGCTCTCAAATCCTCATAATCTTTTTTAGGGTTCCGTACCCAAAGGGTAAAACGGGACCCTATTACTAAGACTCCGCTGTCTGTCCGTCTGTCTGTCTGTCTGTCTGTCTGTCTGTCTGTCTGTCTGTCTCTCTGTCTGTCTGTCTGTCTGTCTGTCTGTCTGTCTGTCTGTCTGTCTGTCTGTCTGTCTGTCTGTCTGTCTGTCTGTCTGTCTGTCTGTCTGTATGCCTGTCTGTCTGTCTGTCTGTCTGTCCGTCCGTATGTCACAGCCATTTTATTCCGAAACTTTTAGAACTACAGAATTGAAACTTAGTAGGTAGATGTATTCTGTAAACCGCTTTCCGATTTATATACAAAAATAAAAAATATAGAAGTTCAAGGGGGGCAATCCCATACAAGGAACTGAAACAAAAAAAAAATAATTCTACAAACCTATACGTGTGGGGTGGGGTGTCTATGGATAGGTCTTCAAAAATGACATTGAGGTTTCTAAAATTATTTTTTCTCAAAGTCAATCATTTGAAAGAAAAAAAAAATTTAAAAAAATATATGCCGTAGATCTCAATAAAAACTAACAACGAAAATTGGTTTGAACGAGATACAGTCAGCAGTTTTAGAGATATGGCGACCGCAAAGATAACTTTGTTTTTCATACAAACACTAAAACAAAGTTAATTTTGTAGTTGCGAAAAATCATAGTTATGGAATATTTAACTGTGTTACGGAACCCTACGAGTGCGAGTCCGACTTGCACTTGGCCAGTTTATTGTTTATTTATAACTACTTTAATTTTTATTTATAACATTTCATTTATTCTCTGTTAATAGTTTAATTTATTTTTAAGTTGTATATATGTACCTTCTGTAAATGTTTATTCTGTAATTTACTGAGATAGTGAATAAATAAAATAAAAAAACTGACATAAATATGATAACCATTTCATTAATTTTTAGCCAAACTATTGTAATTCATGTGAATTACAATAGTTTGGTACATTTAGTATGTACCAAATGTAACGAACTATTTGTTTTAATATGGTGAAATCTGAATTAAACATACAAACCTACAAGCTCACAAACACACATACATAATATCAAGCTTCTAAGATAACTACACCTACATTTCCTGCTCTTAATTATAATGTCTTCCAAATTTATAAAATCGTAAAACATCTTATTTTATAACACTTGTGATTTTTTTAATGTCGTTAAATTTCGTACCACTTTCAGTTTTATCTAGGATCTATCTAAGATCTAAAAAAATGTTTCGTCGTGTTTAATTTTGTAATTTATGAGGATTAATTCTGGAATAAGAAAAAATAAAAATGTTGGTGTTATGAAATATACATTCTCGTACTGTTTTCTGTGATCACTTAAAAAAACTGTTGCGCAAAGTTGTGAAAATACAGAGACATTTTAGGTGACACAGTATCTATGAGTTTTTAACCCCCGACGCAAAAAGAAGGACTGCATTGTAAATTTGATGTGTGTATCTTGTGTTTCTGTATTTTGTCTGTGTCTGTGTGATATAGTTTTTTTTTATTCGATAGATGTCTTGATCGAGAATATTCTTAGCTTTTATTCATGAAAATCCTTTCAGCCCTTTGAAGACTAATATATAGCATTTTCCTCACCCGTTACTCTGATATATAGCCAAAAAGCCTTCCAATTTCACGGTAGTAGAACTGAAAAAGTAGGAGGAAAGATATTTAAAAAAAAGAGAAGGTGCGTAGAAGGCGTTAAAAGTGAAACTCCCACGTTTATTTCTTTCTCCCATTCAATTTATTTCTCAACATCACTTTTTATTTTTTGTACAACTAACTCCATCTGTTGAACTTAGCGGGACGAATGCCCGAATGATAGCGAATACGTCTTCGTAGTTACAACGTTCTACTATAGATGGCGTTTATAAATATAAAATATAACATGACGCATACCGTACGTCACTTTTCCGTTGCATTCAGACCGTGACACTACGTCACATCCGTCAAATTTTACCACAGTGCGCCTAAAGAAGTTTTACTTCAAACATTTGGACAAAAATTGTTTGAAGTGCCGAAACATGGGGTACGTGTAATGGTACGGTTGGCAACCCTATATTAATCAGGGAACACAATTTTTAATAATCTGCTGTAAACGATTGGTCACGAGCTGAATGGCTCATTAATTATTATTTGAATACAAAGCGTTAAATTATGCTTTTTCGATTCAGAGTAATTAATTCAATGATTTATTTAATAATATTGGACTTGTGTAAATGTAAATTTTTAAACTTCCTATGTACCAAATAAATGGTTTGAACTGTGACGTTTTCAAGCTCTAATAATTAAGATAGTTTAAAAACTAAAAAAAACCGACTTCAATGCCTCGCGCATCAATTTCAGTAGCTAAGACGTTTATCGTCATATCTCTGGCGATAATAATCAGATTCCGATGAAATTTCAATGGGACTACTTCAAAAATGTACCCTACCGACTACAAAAAGAATCATTCGAATCGGTTCACAATTGATAGAGTAATCGTGTAACATACACACAAAAAAAACATACAGACGAATTGAGAACCTCCTTTTTTTTAGGAAGTCGGTTGAAAATAAAAGGCATTTAATGCACAAACATTTCGAGTTAAATAAATCCTTTTAAAACCACAAAACGTTGGGAATTTGGAATAGACACAACTCACATAAATCCCGATGTAATGTCCTATCCAACTCAAGCAGAATCAAAACATAACGCTACAATTTTCCATCAGTACAAAATTTCCTTCCCGAATTGATCTGAAAACCGTTTCGCGCCATTTCCGCCATATAAGGCTTAACGGCGACGCCTTGTATTGGACAATTTATGAGGCAATTAGTCTGCCATACTGGCAACTTTCGTGCAATTACCTAGAAATCACTGCACGTGTTAATTAATGCTGTACTAGCAACACAGGTTGGGAAGTACTTAAGGGTATTTTAGCTAATAACAGCATGCCTGAATAACTGTTGAGTTTTGGCGGGAACGTGGAAAAGTGTGTGTGATCTCATTGTATTCTTTCCTAAAACTTGTGTTCTTCCGCGTGTTAATATGTAATAAATGTGGATTATTAACCATTAAGTGCCGGTGAATGTGTGCGAGTGTAGGGAAACAGCACAATGTTGAAAAACATGCTATTTGCGTTCTCACCAAAATTCCACTGAAAATCTTCAGTAAACACCACATCTTTACTGAAGATATGACTTAGACTAGACTTTTACTTGACAACTGACCTGAAATGTGACTTTGACCTATCTCTACGACTAACATTCATAAAAACTTGAAAAATTTCAATACTTGACACTGGCTAAATACACTAATCGTGTGGAGCCATAAAGAAACAAAAAAAAAAAACAGCATGCCTATAGAGCATTAAAAATGTATGGAGATAACTTCAAATTGTGACTGAAATCAGTCGTAAACCACTTGAAGTGGTCTCAATGGTGGCATTAAAACATACCTTTTCAACCGACTTTCAAAAAGAAGGAGGTTCTCAATTCGACTGTATGTTTTTTTTGTGTGTATGTTACGCGATTACTCCGTCAATTGTGAACCGATTTGAATTATTCTTTTTTTAATCGGTAGGATACGTTTCCGAAGTAGTCCTATAGCAATTTCATTGAGATCTGATAAGTATCTCCAGAGATATGATGATAAACGTCTCAAACTTGCTACTGAAACTGACTCGCGGGCATGGCAGTCGGTTGTTTTAGTATTTCAACTATCTTAATTATATTTATTTAGGGCGAATGGCCATAAACGGTATTCTATAGATTTGTTATGTCTGTCTGTCCATTTGACCATCAGCTGTATCTCACAGCCACTTTATTCAGAAACAATTGGGACTACACAGTTGAAAGTTGGTAGGAAGATGTATTCTGTGACACGCTTTACTATGTTTATACAAAAATAAAACAATAAAATATTTAAGGGGTGGGGGCCGGGCTATATATATATGAACTTAAACTAAAAAAAACTATTTTATCTTACATTATACGTGCGGGGTATATAAGTCTTTAAAAATTGTATTGAGGTTCTTAAAACTATTTTTTAGTCAATCGTTTGAGAGCTACTCACTTCCAAAGTAGTAAAATGTGTGTGTGTTTATAAATCTAAAAAACATAATGTGCTGTAGATCTCAATGAACACTTTTAACAAAAATTGGTTTGAATGAGGTATAGTCGGCAGTTTTTAAGATATAGCACATTTACAAAAACCGCAAATATAACTTTGCCATTTATACAAACCCTATGAAAAGCGAAGTAATTTTTGGTTGGCGAAAAAGCATAGTGATATTTTGGCTAGGTGTAGGTAATCGTCGGTACGTTAAGTGTTTTTTTTTTTTTAAGTGTATTAATTTAGTTTATTTCAGCATTTTTGCTCAATCTTATAAAATATTGTACTGTGCATTGTTAAACACAATCCAAAATTTCGTAGTACCGACGTGACTCGACGAAACTTGAGTGTACAGAATATATGTATAAAGGGTGTATGTAACCTTCGAGCATTTACCAATGGAGATGTTAACGTTGTAATCCGCAAACATTTTTTTCTGCCGATACTTACGGGGGACGAGGTAAACACGCATTGCACACACACAAATCACTCACTTCAACGATCTCGCACACTAGCTTGAAACACGCACACGGTATTAAAAATACAGCGTCGTTACGCACGCTCATATGGCCAATAATGGCTATATAATGGCCAGCAGACTACATCCTTTCAAACCAACCCCAAAAAATAAGGAATATAGAAGTTCTACACGGCTTAGAGTTTAGCTCTGATCACAGACTAGTTAGAGCTACATATCTCCTACAAAACAGCAAAAAAAGCAGGAAGTCATTTAAATCATCTTTGAATACATTCAAAACAGAAGAAGAGAAAACGCTGTACATTAGCAGTTTAGAAACCAACACAAAAGAATTGGAAAGTTTAGGCGACGACGAGGATGTCCAGACTTTATACAATAAAATAGAACTCATAACTAAAAATAGTATGTCAAGAAAACAAAAAGAAGAAAAACAAATCAATACAAACAAAATCTTCACAAAACCTACAATAGAATTAATGACTAGACGCTCGGAACTTTTGAAAACAAAACAAAAAACGAAGGAAATGAAGGAAGAGCTAAGTACGCTGTTCAAAATAACTAACAAATCCATTAATCAAGATTACAAAAACTACAGAAAACAGGTAATAGAAACAAGTCTTAAACAATACAGGAGCACGAAAAGAGCATATAAACAACTAGGTACACATAAAAACTGGATACAAAATTTAAAAACAAGAATCTCAACAACTAACATGAGAAAAGATATTATAGATTGTGCCACAGAGTTCTACAGAGAGCTGTATAAAAACAACGTTGTAACATATTATGCAAGCAAAAACAAGTATCCTAGAAGATGTAGCGACACTGAAAACGAGCCCGCAGAAGTGGACGTGATGGAGGTAGCAAGTCATATTAAGAAACTTAAATCAGAAAAAAGTCCAGGGCCAGATGGTATACCAAATGAGGCTTTAAAAATTGGAATTACTCTGTTAGCACGTCCTCTCTCATATTTGTTCAGCAAAGTTATAAACACGGGACAAACACCAGAACAATGGAACAAATCAGATATAGTTCTGCTGTATAAAAAAGGTGACCCTCAAGATATAGGCAACTACCGTCCAATTAACCTTCTCCCTAGTACCTATAAACTTTTCACCACTATATTACTAAACAGAATCAGTGGCAAAATCGAAAAGCTTCAACCAATAGAACAAGCAGGGTTTCGGTCTGGTTTCTCAACGATTGACCATATACATGTAATGCAGCAAATAATAGAAAAATACAAAGAGTTTAACAGACCATTATATCTAGCTTTCATCGATTATGCAAAAGCATTTGATACGATATCACACGATGCAATCTGGGAAGCTCTGAACAAATGTCATGTCCACGAAAAGTACAAAAATATTTTGAAAAACATATACGAAAGCAGCACCAGTAATGTAAAACTAGAGAAACGAGGATCGGAAATACCAATTCTAAGAGGAGTGAGGCAAGGAGACCCCCTATCTCCCAAGATTTTCATAGCAGTATTACAAAACATCTTCGAGGATCTGAAATGGGAAAACGAAGGAATCAAAGTGGGTGACCGCTATTTAAGACACCTCAGATTCGCAGATGATATAGTCCTCTTCGCCGAAAGCAGCAGAAAACTAGAAAAAATGATAAACTTATTAAGCGATCAAAGTAAAAAAGTAGGTCTTTTGATGAATAAAGATAAAACAAAACTAATGACAAACAGCTACACACACATAATAAAACTCGAAGGAAAGACCATTGAATACGTAAATAAATATATATATCTTGGAAAAGAAATATCATTTGAAGACAGAAATGAAGAAGAAGAGGTAGAACGTAGAATAAATATGAGTTGGAAAAAATACTGGTCACTCAAAGAGATTATGAAAGGTGACTATCCGCTCCACTTAAAGAAAATAGTAATGGACTCATGCATCTTACCGACTCTCACGTATGGTTGCCAGACAAGGACCTACAACACTAAAATAAAAACAAAACTGGTTAGCTCCCAGAAAGCTATGGAAAGAAGCTTACTAAAAATAAGAAGAATGCACAAAGTAAGAAGCGAATCTATACGAAAGAAGACAAAACTAATAGACGTCCTACACTACTGCCAAAGATTAAAATGGCAATGGGCTGGCCATGTAGCACGATACAGCGACAAGCGATGGACTACAGAAGTGACGAGATGGAAAGGACCTAGCGGAAAAAGACGAAAAGGACGACCTATAAAACGATGGAGTGACGATATTATAGCAACAGCAGGAAAAGAGTGGTTCGAACGAGCTAAAGAGAGAGAAAACTGGATTAAGCTGGAGGAGGCCTATACCCAAATAGGGGTTCCTATCCAAGAAAATATGAATGTAAATAAAACACACAACTTTAACGAAAACATCATGGTAAAATGAAAAACTGTACAAGTGCAAAACTTATAAGTTTTAATTCATGCATAAATTTAATGTAATACTTAAGAGATAGAAAATAAAAGGCTTTATTATTATTATTATTATTAATGGCCAGCAGAGGAGTACGCCTTGCGTTAACATCTCCATTGGTAAATACTCGAAGGGTGTAACACTTAAAGAAACTTAATATATTGTACTGTGGTACGGAATTTAAGATCGTTTACAAAAACGAAAAAAACCCGACTTCAAATGCCGCGCTTGTCATGTTCATCAGTACTAAGTTTGAAGGTGTTTATCTCCATATATCTGGAGATACTATAATACCTATATACCTCAAAATGTACCCTATCAATTAAAAAAAGAATCATCAAAATCAGTTCATTTACCTAGGACGAAGTTATCCGCGAACACACATGAAAAAAATTATACCTACACGGTCAAAAATTGAGAAACCTCCTCCTTTTTTTGAAGTCGGTTAAAAAAGCTTATCTGTTGTCTCCTAATATCCATATCAACAATACGGCATGATTTCGTCGATCACACACACGAGACGAGACGAGTTATCTGGGCGGAAGCGAAGCTGGCATAATGCCAGGCACGGCAAGCGCCGCTGAACCACAATACCTTCTCTGTGGAACTTTCATTTAGTCTATGTATTGTTACACACAATTCAAAATGTCATCGTACTGATGGAACTCGAACCCTTGCCTCCTGGGAAACATGTCCAGACGCTGTAATCAACTCAGCTACAGTACGATCCTACCAACACGATGAAACTAATGGATTGCATTTTTAACCAATTATGCATTGGTCGCGCCATCTATGATAAATATTTAGAAGTAAATCACTTTGGATGAGATCTACAGTCTGTGTAGTCGATGTCGGTCAGATATTAGAATTAATAATGCTTAGTTTACAATTTAAAACCACCCCCGATTGATCTACTTAAGAGGAACGTCCCTGAAAACGCGCGAATAGGGGTTTACGGTTTTTCAACTATAATGGAACTCGCTACACTGAGAAACACAATAAAAAACCTCAGCTACTTATTAGATGTGTTAACAGTTTCACCGCGTGATATTTATTATAGCAATTTCTAAGTTTCTAGAAAAAAAACATCAAAGTAACCAAAAACATCGAAATCTATTCTCTCTATTTGCCATATAATTCTTCATTGAGACCATACCAATTATGAGGCCAAATTCAACATCTCAGCTGGAATTTGGTGAGGAGTGTAGTATTCCGCAGATTCCAGGAGATGTCCCAGCCCAGAATCAAATCAATTTTACCGTGTTCTTCCAGTATCGTTGAAGTAAGAGGATATCAATTTCAATGAAAGCTTAATAATTTAAAACCTACCCCGACTGATCTATGTATAAAATTCTTCATCGAGACCATCGACATCTCATGTGGAAGTTGTTGGTGAGTTGTGTAGTATTCTGCAGATTCCAGGAGATGTCCCAGAATCAAATCAATTTTGCTGTGTTCTTACAGTATCGTTAAATTAGGATAAGTTAAGTTAATTAGTTAAGGAATATCAATTTCAATCAAAGTCGAAAAACACTCTCAATTAAAACCAATCAATCAAAAACTCTATGATGCCACATACAGACACACTCATACACAGATACACACGTCAAACTTATAACACCCCTGTTTTTGTATCGGAGGTTAAATCTACGTTTAACTGATACTTAAGAGTTTCTTCCAAAATACTTAGTCCACGTGACTGTATGTAAATATATAACTACGGCGCCAAGGATACCGGCAGTTTTGACTGAAACTGATCGATTTAACCACTCCATTGCGAAAATAAACATTTTGCGGCTGCATTTGTAACTGCTATTGAAAATGTGTTGCGTAACTGTGGAATTCCAGGAGTACAGTTTATTTTGTTTAACTGTGTAAATTTACAGTGTGATTTCATCGAGATTTGATGAGTATCTCAAGAGATATGAAGATTACATCTTAAACTTACTGGTACAGAAAATGACTATTTCATTAATTTTGTTGATGAGTTGTAAATTACCGCCATTTATTATTTGTATGCTAATTTTTAAGCCAATGTTTTCTCGAAGAAATTGCTTTATGTGATAAGACCACCGATTGTCTTACCTCGTCATTGCATCTGTTTCTATTGATTTGTTGTACAATTTGTATATGTGTACAATATGGTAATCAGAAAGATTTTTGTATTGTATTGTATTTTATTTCATGATATATAAGGTAAAAAAATGAGCCCGACGCTCGCCTGATGGTACATACGTCTACCCACTTATTACAGATACAGCGACATGCAAAATTCCGGGACGGCTAGAATTTTGCATGTCACTGTACTACGCCTTCCTTTGTTTTGCATAATTTTTTATTCCTAATTTACTTAGGCATAACAGGTTACGCATAATTTTATATGGCATAATTGTACTATCGCATAATTTATTTTGGCATATTGTATAAACAAGCATAACTTTCATTTAGGTTTTATTGTTTCGGCCTTATTTTGATTCGCATAAAGTTATAGGGCATATTCTTTATTGGCCTAATAGCTTTAGACATAATAAATGAAGTCGTAATTGAATGTATACTCATATTTTATGCCGAATTATTCCAATTATAATAAATAAAGTTTACTTAATTACACATTTATTAATTTCTAAAGAAACGACTATAGTATTATAAAAGTACATAAAAATAATAATTTAACACTTCCAAAGTCAGAATAAAGGTAAGACTACGTGTCATGTTTAGTAGAGAGTTGTTTGGGTCAAACAAATAAGGTCTTGGTAGCCAAATTAATGTTTTAAATAAAGTAATATAAAGTTATTAATACCAACAAAATTTTGGTACTAGACTGTGACAGTAGGTTCAAGTTCGGCGGGGGTGGCCCCTGGGCCACCCCTACGCTGCGATTATTTTTATTTTAGAACTGAAAGTTATTTGACCTAACGCAAAGATTATATTAACATAACTTACCTTTTTTCAAAGTGCATCTATCTCACGGTTTTGGTTCTGCATTTGATTAGATTTATTGATTTGATTTGATTTGATTTGATAAAACACATCCAAAATTTTCATTGATATTATGATATTTTTTCGTAAATCTATAAACTGAGCCTCGTAAACTCGTAACTTCGTCTGCGTTAAAAAGTATCATATGTCTTATTCCATGATATTAGGTATACCAGAGCAATATTTAAACGAAATCGGTCTACTAGCTAGATTAGTCGCGAAGAGATAAACATTTAAAAAAAATCTATTTAATAATTATGCTATAATAATATGACAAAAAGAATTATGCCAGAATAATTATGCGAAATTATAGTTATGCGTTTATAATATTATTCTTTAGAATATTATGCCACAAATGCTAATTCTAACAGTAATTGTGTCAAGAAAAATATGCCTACTTACTTTATGCTATTGTTTAAATATACTTAGGAGAAACAACATTATGCTAAAGTATATTATGACAAAAGCAATTATGCGAAACAATAGGGAACCATATATTATAGCTTAAATAGTAAGAGGCACCCAGAAGTTTGAAATAGGTCGATTCTATGTTTTCTTGCCACAGTTCCCTGTTGCAAATTCGAATACTTCGGCATCAATCAACATTTATTCGTAAGCTTACGAGATTTATGCTGTACTGTAAATGATTGTGTTTTGGCAGTTTAACCTAGTTTTAAGAGAAGCGAGCGGTAATCTAGTTATTTCAGGTTAGAAACACTTGTTGGGATTGTTGTGTCATTTGAAGAAATACACAGAAACATTTTATACAATTAAATGCTAAAATTTGCGACATAATTGGTCATATCTTTTGATCGCGTTAACATAGGAGTTTGATTTTTTCCAACCAAAAGAGACAGTAGATCCCCAAGTATTTAGTATAAGTTTCAACTTGCTAGCTTTACGCGTTCCGGAGATAAATGGTCTTGACAGACGGACAGACGGACGGAAAGACAGATAGATAGACAGACGGACAACAAAGTGATCCCATAAGGGTTTCTTTTTCATTTTAAGGTACGGAACCCTAAAAATGCATGGTAAAAATAGTGTAAATAATGTTCTTATAATAGTAATTAAAAGCGAACGCGGGATGCACTTTTCCATACAAACTTATTCCCCCGTTTCCTCCCTAGAAAATGTTTCTAGAGCAAAATTTGTTTCTACCAAAAATTACGGTTTGCTGTAGCTACGCCCCTATCATTTTCTGAAGGGTCAAATTTCTATTTACAATTGATTGGACAAAATAAAACTGGCCAAGTGCGAGTCAGCATCGCGTCTCTTATCGCACACTTAGGGAGGGTTCCGTACAATACGAAAAATAACAGAGTTTCAACCTCATATATTTGATTAATTGATATTACCAAGAATATTTTGTTTGGTCGCGATTTAGAAAGACGGGGCTCGTTTACTAGCGCCATCTATGTCATTTTGCCGAAACTAATTAGATAGATGGCGTTTAAAAACTCGTTTTTTGTATAGGGACCCCTTTAATATTTAATTTTATTTTGTTTTTAGTATTTGTTGTTCTAGCGGCAACAGAAATACACCATCTGTGAAAATTTCAACTGTCTACCTATCACGGTTAATGAGCTATAGCCTGGTGACAGACGGACAGACAGACAGACAGACAGGCAGACAGACAGACGGACAGCGGAGTCTTAGTAATAGGGTCCCGTTTTACCCTTTGGGTACGGAACCCTAAAAACAAAATGCAAAAGCGCAGCTACAGCAGACCTTAATTTTTTGTAGAAACAAATTTTGTTCTAGAAGCATTTTCCAGGGAGGAAACGGAGGAATACATTTGTATGGAAAAGTGTATCCCGCGTTCGCTCTTAATACCTTAGATTATGTAGGTACTTATCTATAGTATAATACCTAGTATATTGTAGTATATTATATATATATAATACCTAGTAGAATTATTTACGTAAGTCAAAGCAGTACTTGATTGGTTATTAATATAAATCGTTTACTAGTCAGTTACTTAAATTAGTTGGCAAACGGTAAACTGCTAACAATGTTCAGCTAATTGCATTTAAACACGTTTATCCGAGCGAAGGAATTGTTCTGTGATTTCTACGAAACCGCATTTATGTAACATTTTCATAAACTTGGTCTTATCCGTGCCGTGCGTTCGGAATTTTCCACAGGGCCAAGTGGTGTAGTGGGAGAACAGTCGGCATCGACGCCAGAGGTACCGAGTTCAATCCCCGCCGTGCAACAATGGAATTTTCTATAGAAAATTGTATGAGTGCTTTTTACAGTGGCCCTCCGGTGAAGGAAAAAACATCAAATCCATAAAGATCATTAAAACATTCCGAGATCTTAAACAATTACAAACTTAATTAATATCGATAATTACTACCGAAAACACATTTAAAGCAAAGTTCAAGCAAAACATCAAAAGCTTCAACAATGAACAACAAAGATTATATTCTCGGAATATGCTTATTTTTCCCCTTTCAAAACAAAAAATCAACCTTATACAAACAAAAATTCAGTTCAAAATTCCGTGAAAGTTTGTATGGGTGAATTTTGAAGTTGTTATAAGGATTTTCAGCTTTATTGTGGATAAGGAAAGATGAAAATTCAGTGAGGATGGAATGGAATTACCGAGATGTAACCTAGAAACGAACTAAGATGAACTAACGCATGGCTTTGACCTATTTGTGCGTGACTCATCGATATAGTTCTATCAAATCGAGATGGGATCTAAATGGAATAAGTAGAAGTTTTAGTTCACCTGGGACGGTATAAATAGTACACATGAGTCGTGAGCACAGATAAATTAATCCGTATAAAATAATAATTAAGATAGTTCGTAAACTAAAACAACCGACTTCCGTGCCCCGCGAGTCAATTTCAGTAGCAAGTTTGAGACATTTATCATCATATCTCTGGAGATACTTATCAGATCTCGATGAAGTTAAAATGGGACCACCTCGGAAACGTACCCTACCGATTACAAAAAGCATAATTGAAATCGGTTCACAATTGACGGAGTAATCGCGTAACATAAACACAAAAAAAAAGAAAAAACTTACAGACTAATAACATAATAACATAGACTAATTGAGAACCTCCTTCTTTTTGGAAGTCGATTGAAAAGAAACTTTACTGACTGACTGATCTATCAACACACAGCTTACGCTAAAATTTGGGATACTAAGACTAAGAAAGGATTTTACAAAATGAGGATGAAATGGGGGTTCAAAGTTTGTATGGAGAAACAAAATTAAATAGTCTACTTTATATGAAACTTCACACAAGTACTTCTGAAAATAAATAAGTAAATACGTGCTACGGCTACGGCTTTTCGAAATTCCAACTCTAAGAGGAAATGGGGTAATAAAGTCTGAAAATCAATATGGTTTTTTGGGTTTTAAAAAAATGAATCCCCATTTCCTGTGGTCACGCCATAACTTGAAAACTTTTAAAAGTGTTTTTATGAAAGATTATTTTTAAATAAATGAAAGACGTTTTTAACGACTCTAGATAGTGTCTTACCACCATGCGGGGGTGATGATTTCCTTTCACCGGAGGGCCACTGTGAAAAGTGCACATACATTTTTCGATCGAAAAATCTATTGGTGCACGGTGGGGATTGGACTCGGTACCACTGCCATCAAAGCCGACTATTCTCCCATGACACTACTGGACCCTAAAAATTATAAACGGCAATATTCTTAGTAGATTTTGTCCACAAACATAGATAATAATTATTATCAAGTAATTTTTATTATTTCATCAACCAACTATTGCATTACAATTAAATGTTTCACTCATAGTCATTAATGTTTTCAACCGTTATAAAGAGGAAATTAACTGTTTATTATTATTCAGTTATTTATTTCATTAACATCACGGGTCATAAAACGCCCGGTCCTTTGGAAGGCATTGACGGAGCCAAAGCCAACGTCAAGAGGCTCTTTACAATGATAAACTTAAATTCTATGACTTGTGGATGGAGAGAAGAGAAACTATAAAAAGATGGTTCATTTTTGTCATGGCTATGAATGTGTGCTGTTGATGTCTGTTTACTGGTCTATGGGATGAGGTACGGCACCCGCCAATTATGCCTTATTTCAAAATATTAATGCGGGTGGGTGGTGACTCGCTATCCACTGAATGGGCCCCCCATAAAGGCGGACCGTTATATTGGCGCCGAGGGGCACATTGGCGTGGATAGCTTACGGTGTCGAGAGGTGTGCTGCACTTTCACTAAACGCTACTAGCGGTTTTATGTCTTTAACACTTCCACCCTGGAGATTAGGGCTTAGCTCTTGCGATTCCCACTACTCGCCGGCCGGTCAAGGCAAGCCGGGGGTCAGAGGGTCTCATTTAGCCATCACGGGATAGGGGTGCGCGGATGTCGCCACTCACCGCCGGCACGCCATAAAGCTGCCCCTACGGGATTATTACTATATTACGGAATATACATTTACCATTAAATTGGGCGTTGCTGTCATGGGTCACCTTGGTTAATAAATCTGTAGTTCAAGATTTCAAACCACTTTGCGCTGCAGATGTTTTTATTACTGTACTTTTTCCTCAATACACAAATCAATGCACACTTCCTTCTGCCAATAAACACTTATCCCTTTATTCACATACGCATATTAGTGGCGTTTTAGCAACATGTTCTATTGAAATGTTTCAGGAGAATTAGAATCACCGCCCGTATTTTTAATGTAGGTACCTACTTAATAGTTCTGTTATCTCTTTCTTTATACAAATGTTGACTGGAAGAGATCGCTTTCAGCGATAAGTCCGCCCATTCTACGTAATTGTTTATTATCGTGAGTTATTTTAATTGTTGTACAATAAACTATTGTGTATTGAAATTGTTTGATGAAATTTAATACAAATACTTTTCTTAGACACCAAAATACAAATGAAAATAAAAGTAAATTTTTAATTATAAAAAAATCTTCTCTAAACTGAGGAGCGTCTAGTTAAAATTTAACTTTGCCTCAAAATGATGACCGATGATATACGCAAGCTGGCTGGCAGCGGCTGGGAACAAAGAACAGTAGGGCTATTCTGTAAGCTATCTCGGAAGCGGAATCCGTGGTGAGATTTAAATTTCGTATTACGAAATTCAACCGTATTACAATCGTGTTACGATTGAATTTCGTAGTACGAAATTTAAATCTCACCACGGATTCCGCTTCCGAGATAGCTTACAGAATAGCCCTACTGAAGATCGCGCTCAGTGCGCAGCAGTGGACTGAGATAAGCTGATGATATCATCATCAGATAAAAAAACTTACTCAAACTTACTCAACTTAATGAGAATTTATATTGTACATCAAAAATATAGACAGCTTTAATCCTTGAATCAACATAGAGCAAGCTACCTTTTTTACCAGAAAATTGCGTGTAACACCGGGGCGCGTAGCTAACACAATATTTTCTCATCTTCTTCCCGATAAAGAATGAAGTAATTGTATTTTAGCTACGTAGAATTTATAAATAAGGCCCTCAGTACGTATGTATGTACGCAATCCAATCTGTTGGATCATGTTATTATTGTTGTATTGACTACGTAGTATTACAGTATTGAAGTAAACAGTACTAGAACTTTTGCATAATTGAAATCACAGATATTGAAGGGTACGTTATTTTACAACATAACTAGGCGCAACTTGTGGTTTCACCCGTGTTAAGAAGTATTTTCTGTATATATTCCCCGTATTCTCTCTCTCTCTCTCTCTCTGTGTGTGCAAAATCGTAGCCCCTTTGACTGTAAACAGGCAACAAACAAATATACAAACTGACTTTTTCGCATTCTTTGTGGTCGGTGGTAGCACGCTAAGCCTACCTAGTGTAAGAACTGGCTGTCAAGGATAGCTGTTGAAACACAGTAGCTGTTTGGCAATTGATTTACCAACTTGAGGGTAAAATTTCCGTAAGTTAATCATTCGGAACTTACGGAATAAGTAGTCATAGATGGCGCCACCAATGCATAATTGGGTTAACAAATGCAATCCACTAATTTCGTCGTATCGATGGATCGAACCGTGGCTTAATTGGCAGAGCACCTGGACGTGTAATCCGGGAGGTGCGAGTTCAAGTCCCGTCGGTACGATGAAATTTTGGATTGTGTTTAACAATTTTACAAAAAATATAAAGTGTGTGACACTTCAAAGAAACATAAAACTTGAGGGTGGTTGCTAATCAGACTGGCACTACTCAGTTGCCTGTCACCAGATGACCAGATAACCAGATAAACGCTGACGCCACCACATCAGGAGATTTATGTTTACTACTAGGAACAATCGAGGCCCTAAGAACATCGTTTAAGATTTGGAAACTTATGTTCTTTGCAAAAAGTATTCGGTGCTACTAAGGTTTTTAAAGTGAAAACTTCTTTAGCGGCGTTGTGAACTTTTTGGGGATGGGTAAAAAATGTTAAACTCGCGTCAGGTCATCGCGTTAGAACACGTGACCTGAACGAAAATTCGTAAGACGGAGGGAAAGTATACCAAAATGCACAACGTTAATGTTCAAGTACTCACTTGTGCCGTTGTTTTTTTAGGGTTCCGTAGCCGAATGGCAAAAAACGGAACCCTTATAGATTCGCCATGTCTGTCGGTCTGTCTGTCTGTCCGTCCGTCTGTCACAGCCATTTTATTCCGAAACTATTAAGACTACAGAATTGAAACTTGGTAGGTAGATGTATTCTGTAAACCGCTTTCCGATTTTTATACAATAATAAAAAATATAAAAGTTTAAGGGGGCGCATCCCATACATAGAAATGAAACAAAAACAAAAATGTTTTTATTCAAACCTATACGTGTTTGGTGTCTATGGCTATGTCTTTAAAAATGACATTGAGGTTCCTAAAATCATTTGTTCTCAAAGTCAATCATTTAAAAGATAGGCGCGTCTAAAGTGGTAAAATGTGTGTGTCCCCCCCCCCCCCCCCCCCCCTCTACTTACGGAACTCTACGAGTGCGAGTCCAACTTGCTCTTGGCCAGTTTATTTTTATATCTTGTAGTAGTATGTGGCTAGCGTTTGACCACTATCTCGTCTGGTCGTAGGCGATGATGTGGTCGAAAATGGTATGAGCACGCTAAGCCTAGAATACCCTGACTCTCAAGAGCTGCGTGGAACACCGTAAAGTTATAGCGGCAGATTTTCTCCTTGATGATAGTGACCTACTTTTTGGTAGTAAGTCGGACGCAACGTCGATGCTTCTGCCACCTGTGGGCGTTGGTGTGATGTTAAGGTTAGCACATGTACTGTTTCCTTCGTATATATAGCGATTGTGTTCTGGGAAAGCCCATAGCTTGTTACGACGTCAATATTTGATATCTGCTTGTTATTGATTGGTTTTATTTAATGTTTTATTGCGAAGGGACTACACCACTGGAGTGTTGTGATTTGGAAGATCAAACGTTTGCCAGTCAATATAAACCTACGACCTCCCAAAAATAAGCACTATTTAGGTGGTAAAAAGGTAAAGGGTACTAACAGAACCCTATCACTGAGACTTTGCTGTCCTTTCGTTCATCCATCTGTCCGACCATCTATCTGTCTGTCCGTCCGTCTGTCAGAGAGCTGCAACTTCTAAACCGCAAAAGGTAGATACTTGAAATTATCACAAATGATGTATTACTATAGCAGCTATATATGCAACAAATACTGAAAACAGAATAAGAAAAATTAAAAATTAAAGGGTATAAAAACAAATACAAGAAACGTGTTTTTTTGCGTTATTTGCTTGATCTTATGAACCGTAATAGATAGAGATTTGAAATTTATATCAATTATGTATGACTATGACCGATGATATAATAACAAACACTCAAAACATAATACATTTAAAAATTATAGGGGATCCCCCATACAAGAAACGTGTTTTATCCGTTTTTCGTCAAATTTTGTGCATATTAATGCATTTGTACCTACCACTACCACTATGGTACGATACCCTACGTGTGCGAACCCGACTCGCATTTGGCCAGTTTATTCAAGTTATCTGAAGGGGATATTCACCATGCTTTTCGCTGTTTATTACCGAGTTCACACAAAATTGATTTAGTAGTTCAACTACGATGAACGATACGAGTTTAAATAATATTCGATACTTTTTAACCGACTTCCCAAAAAAGGACGAGGTTTTCAATTCGTCTGTATTTTTTTTTGTGTGTATATTACGCGATTACTCCGTCAATTGTGAACGGATTCGAATGATTCTTTTTTAATGGGTAGGGTACGTTTCTTAGGTGGTCCCATTGTAATTTTAACGAAATCGGCCGAGCCGTTTTTAGGGTTCCGTAGCCGAATGGCAAAAAACGGAACCCTTATAGATTCGTCATGTATGTCTGTCTGTCTGTCTGTCTGTTCGTCCGTATGTCACAGCCATTTTATTCCGAAACTGTTAAGACTATAGAATTGAAACTTGGTACCTAGATGTATTCTGTAAACCGCTTTCCGATTTTTATACAAAAATAAAAAATATAAAAGATTAAGGGGGGGCATCCCATACATAGAACTAAAACAAAAAAAAAATGTTTTCTTCAAACCTAAACGTGTTGGGTGTCTATGGATAGGTCTTTAAAAATGACATTGAGGTTCCTAAAATCATTTTTTCTCAAAGTCAATCATTCAAAAGATAGGCGCGTCTAAAGTGGTAAAATGTGTGTCCCCCCCCCCCCCCCCCCCCCTCCCTCTAACTTCTAAAGTAAGGAAGTGAAAAATCTAGAAGAAATATATTCTGTAGATCTCAATAAAAACTTTCAAGGATAATTGGTTTTAACGAGATACAGTCAGCAGTTGTTGAGATATAGCGACCGCAAGTATAACTTTGTTTTTCATACAAACACTATGAAAAACAAAGTTATTTTTGTAGTTGTGAAAAATCATAGTTATAGAATACTCTACTGTGTTACGGAACCCTACGAGTGCGAGTCCGACTTGCACTTGGCCAGTTTATTAATATATTAACATTTGTGATACGATGCATTTACTTATCTCGACGATTTACTACTTACGAGTACTACTGGCACAGATTAGATAATAGTTACTGCGTCTACTGGCTACTTTGGTTAGCATTTGAAGTCGGTTCTTTTAGTTTTTTAAACGACCTTAAATTATGTATCGATTAAATCGCGCTTAATTTACCAATCAAATACCTTCATTCTTGACTTTAGTATCGCTCTATAATGCCAGCCTAAATATTCTTCCGAGACAAATCATTGTTTAACGATAAGAGTACTTTCAATCGATACCTACTCGATATCGATTCCAAAGTATCGATACTTAAAGTACTTTTAATCGAAAGAAGAGTACATCCCTAGTCAGTAAGTAGTAAGTAGCCTTGAAAACATTTAAAAAAAATGTAGTTACCAAGAGTATTTTGATACTCTTCACTCTTTTTTTCTTTTTTACGTTATTAAAAAAAAAATTAATAACCAATTTTCTTGAGATATCTATTAGCAAGGAATAAATTTAAAAATAAAATGTTTGTCTTATCAGCGAAACTACAAAGACTAAAAATTTAAAAAAAAAATCTGGAAATAGAACCAACTCTACTCTGTTTGATAGTCCTGTCACATAAGATAATACAGGAAGGAGGACCTTAAGGTCCTTAGAGCCAATTACACCAGTTCTTGACAAGTCTATCACAGCCTTTAAAGAATGTATCTGCCAAGTAAAATACACATTTTATTTGGTCATATATCTCAGATAAATATCTGAAACTTAATCAAAAGCTGGGAAAAAAATCCTTAAGTGCGAACGCGGGGTGCAGTTTTCCATACAAACTTATTCCCCCGTTTCTTCACTGGAAAATGCTTCTCATTCCCTCATTCAGAGCAAAATTCGTTTCCTCAAAAAATCAAGGTCTGCTGTAGATATCATTATTATATCTATCATTATATCTATCTATCTATCATTATTACTATATATATCTATCTATCATTATTATATCATTATTATATATGTAGTATATCATTTGCTTTGTTTGACCAACCAATCGCAAAAAGAAATATAATACTTTTTATCTCCTCTTTAAGATTATTGAAGGGTGATTATTTCTATTTGCAATTGGTTGGTCAAAGAAAGCAAATAATTTAGCTACAGCAGACCTTGATTTTTCGTAAAAAACAATTTTTTCTCTAGAAGCATTTTCCAGGGAGGAAACGGGGGAATACATTTGTATGGAAAAGTGCAAGCCGCGTCCGCTTTTAATCTTTAAATATCAACAGGAAGCTGCAAATGCCAATAATAAAGATTTCTAATTTGTTAATCTTCAATAACCAAAAAAATACAACTGGTGAACTAATAGTCTTTTAACAAAAAAATATATTTAGATACTCAATCAAATAATTTGGCTAACCTACTATACAATCATCGTAAAAAGATCCTCACGATTTATTAATTATTAAAACAAACTTAAACAAATCTGAGTAAAGTCCAGTTAACTTCTAAATAAAGTAACTTTATCACAGAATACATAATAGTTATTTCATACAGTACCAGTAAGAAAATATGACACATCGAGCTTGAGAAAAAGAGCGGTTTGGTAGAGTCACTTCTTTCGGCTTTTATCGTAGGTATATAGGTATTGTATACTAGCAGCGCCTCGCGGTTTCACCCGCGTAGTTCCCATTTCCGTGAAAAACGGGGATAAAATATAGCCTATGTTACTCGCTGATAGTATACTATCCATTAGTGAAAGGATTTTTTAAATCGGTCCAGTAGTTGAGTTTACTACCAAACAAAAATCTTGCCTCTTTATAATATTAGTTTAGACATTTTAGGATATTGGGTAATAGACAACCATTATCTCCCGCAGATTGGAAGTCAGTTGTTTTAGTTTTCAAACTCTCTTAATTATATGTAATCTATTTATCAATCATTTGTGTCATTTATTGCCAACCAACGTTTCTGCACCAGTTGGATAATTGATTTTGACATTATCTCTATCATTTATAACTACACTACAATACCCCACAGAAAAAAGGTACATACTCTTGTTTTTCTGTCGTAGTGCCGTGATTTCCTTCATGGTATACATAGGTAAGGCTTTCATAGCCACCAGCTAGATAAGACTACATACATATCATCATCATCATCTTAATCAGCCAGTGTCAGTCCACTGCTGGACGTAGGCCTCTCCCAAGATATGCCACTGAGCCCGATCTTCGGCTCATTAGTTTGGGCGGGATATGCCCAGGCTGGGCAGGCGGGTTGGCGATCGCAGGACGTAGATTCTTCTCTTTCTACATATCAAACTGAAATAAATTTTTCAACCCGAATTTCCAAGTGACCTAACAGCACTATAATGCGCCCGAATTACTGCATCTTAGATGCCTTGACGGCCACGTGGTTAGATATGCGAGTTATTTTTATTACATTTTTATATTATTTTAACCGACTTCACAAACAAGGAAGAGGTTCTCATTTAGTCGGTATCTATATATATATATTTTAATCAAAAGGGTTATACAATATACTTCACAGGTGGTCTCCTTTAAATTTTAGAAACATATGTTCTGTAACTCCAGTGATATGAAGATAAACATCTCAAATTTAGTACTGAAAATGACTGGCGCGACTTTTGAAGTCGTTTCTTTTAGTTTTTTAAACGATCTTAAATGTGTATGTGTCATATTTAGGCCTGGTACTACACATAGACTGTTCACCTCGGATGAGTCATAGATCGGTATCACACCAACGAATTTATTGCTGAACCAATCTTTAAAAAACTTGTGATCAAAAGGATCATTTATTGTGGAGATAAAAGTCCATTGCTTGTGATCTAGCGCGATGAACAACTTATTGCCCTTTAGGCAATGTTTCGATGACATTTTGAATCTGTTGTTGATTTCATTGTAGACCCAGTGGTGTAGTGGGTGAATGGTTGGCTCTGATGCCAGAGATAGATAGGTACCGAATTCAATCCCTGCCGTGCACTAATAGGATTTTCTATCGAAAAATGTATGTGCGCTTCTCACATTGGCCCTACGGTGAAGGTAAAACATCGTTAAGAAATTTCCAACCCTCGCATAGTGGTAGGACACTGTCTAGTGTCTGCCTGGCCAGCTACAACCCTCAAGTAAGAAAATCTGTCGCCAAATATTTTATTATGTTCTGGCAGCTATCCTTGAGAGCCAGTTCCCTAGTGTGCTACCATCTTCGACCACATCATCGCTTACCACCAGGCAAGATAGTGGTCAATCGATAAGACGTATATGAAAATAAAAAAAACATTGAACTAAGCTATTCTAGGTTTAACTATAACCTTGTAAGTCTGTGTCTAGTGGGCATAGCTAGATAGTGTATATTTTTATCTTATCAGTCAGTTGTGTTTTCTCTCACAGGGACTAGGGCTTTTTGTTTTGCCTACGTATTATTATTGACAAGCACTTTACCTCTATCTCTCATGTGGAAGTAGACTAGACAGATAGTATTCACTATTTCACTTTTTTTATTTTTTTTATATAAAAATTGACTGAAGTGCTGAAACACACAGTTACATGTATGGTTGGTTTTAACCTATTTTAATTTTTTTTTAATATTTTGTCGTAAACGATTGGATGACAGCTGAATGGTTCATTAATTTAGTTTTTTTTTAAATCTAATTCAAAGCGTTAAAATTCTACTTTTGCTATGTTTACTTGATAATTGGTTATGATTTTGACGTGTATATGTGCGTATATTAATACTGCCTACATACTGAATAAATGCTTTGATTCTTTGATTTTTGTAAATGTATCACTAAGTTTACTTGTTTTAGTCAGAAATTAATATTATTTGACGGTTGCGCCATATATACTATAATTATAAACGTTGTGTATGTATGTAGATAGAATACGCTTTATTGCACTTATATAACTCAGAATTACGTACAATAATGATTACATTTTCAGTACAATCGGCGGCCTTATCGCTAATTAGCGATCTCTTCCTGGCAACCGTTGGCTGATTAGATACACATTTATATGTATATATGTGCACACTTACCATATATATAGTATATATATGGTAAGTGTGCATGAGAAGCAGCATTATTTATTATTTTAAAATAAATTATGGGTAAAAAATATTTTTAAAAACAAGCTTTTATCTGGGACAATGAACTAAAATTTTAAAAATAAATTCTAGTAAGTATTTGGCGTGTAGGTACTTGACTATATTCTTAAAAGCTTGAAGCACTACCCGTTTTTCAGGCTAGGTAATTACTATACTTCGGTGCCTCAAGCTTTTCAAAATAAAGGTATTCAAATATTATTTTATATTATATTTCTTTTAAAAATATAGGCTTCCAAGATTCCACCGGACATACAAAGTGACATACATACATACATACATTGCAAGTTAAATAAAAGCTTGTAATGATTAACTACAAATAAAATAACTAACTACAAATAAAATAGTAGATACACGTAAAATTAATAACTACATAGTTACATATACATTAACACATACTAATTTCTACATACTATAAAAGTAAATAGATAGGCATATATTATGTACAACTGAAATAAAATAATAATTGAAAACAACCGACTTCAAATGCCGCGCTAGCACAGAAAAGATACTAGTCCTACGTGCTAGTAATTTCAGTAGGTAGGTACACAATAAGTTTTTTAGGGTTCCGTAGTCCTGACAAGGAACCCTTATAGTTTCGTCATGTCCGTCTCTCTGTCTGTCTATCTGTCCAAGATTTTGCTAAGAGACCGTTATAAATACCGTATATAAATTACGCGAACAAAGTGGTGAAATAAAATGTTGAAAAATATTTTTTTGTAGGGTAGCTCCCGTACATGAGAAGTGGGATGAATTTTATTTTCGTCGTCTACCCCATCGTGTGGGGTATCGTTGAATAGGTATTTTAAAATGACTTCAGGATTTCTAATACTATTTTTCGATTGAATGCTCCATTTACGAAATATTAAACTTTAAAGTGCAAATTTTTGTTCCAGTAGGGCGTCCCCCCCCCCCTCTAAAAGCTAAACTGCTGGCTTGAAAAATCTAGAAAAATTCGTGATAATAGTGCATTTCATGAACTTTAAAGTAAATCTATAGCGGTTAAGATAACTATATTAGTTTAGCAGTAATAGTCGTTGAATTTGGGTGTTGGATAATTTTGTACCAATAAATCCTTTAAAGTGACAAGACGAACTACCTAGTTGCTTGTTTATAATGGGTAAAGACTTGCATTGAATAACGGGCTACTACGGAACCCTACACTGCGCGTGGCCTGACACGCACTTGGCCGGTATATTTAATGCTCAATACGCAAGACCGCTATCTAACCTGATGTTAAATGACGATGTGCTCCAAGATGTAGCACGCTTGGCTAGAAGATACCTATTCACACTAGAAAATTTGATTTCGCACTGAAATTCGAATTTGAGATGTTTATCTCCATATCTTTAAAGATACTTATCAGATCTCTCCTTGGAAATGGACCCTACCAATTAAAATAAGAATCGTTAGAATTGGTTCACAATAGGGAATATGCATGATTTTTTTTAATATTTTTAATTCACTGATTATATCCATTGAACACAGTAAAAAAAATAAATAATACTGAAAGTGTTCAAATTAAGCTTAAAAAAAATAGTTTTAGCAAAAATATGAGGTATGTAAAACGCTTGCCAAATTTTCGCGCGCTTTTGTGACGTCATAGTGCACCTCAGAGTCTCCACAGATTAAATCTTTTTATTAGAAACTAGCAGCCCGCCCCGGCTTCGCACGGGTAGAACATATATGCCTACAACATTTGCATCAGTTTGTTGCATCAAATATAAAATATTAACATATTTAACAATCATCGTCATATTTCAACCAATTTACACAAAACCTTAACGAATTATGCACCTAAACCTTCCTCATAAATATTCTGGCTATTGGTGAAAACCGCATGATAATCCGTTCAGTAGCTATTGAGATTATTGCGAACAGACAGACAGACGCAGTGATGGACTTTGTTTTATAACACTTACGTAGTGATATTGGACGGCCCTTTGGCGTAAAGGATAGTTACCCTGATTCTGACCCGACGGTCGTTGGTTCTAATCCTAGCTATATACCTACCAATGAAAGTTTTATGTGCATTCATGAATCATAGGTTTTCGTATAGAGGTAGTGGGATCATGGAATCAAAATCAATCAAATCATGGGATCAAAGAAGGGGTATTATACGTTTAACGTGTGTATCTGTGTCTGTCTATAGCATCTTAGCACCCAACCAAATGAACCGATTTTGATTGTATTATTGATTTTTTTCTTCATCGAGAGTGTTCTTAGCTTTGATTCATGAAAATTCGTTCAATCATTACAAAACTATGAGCTTTTTTCTAGTTAATTGCGCTATGAAATCAACTTTCATAGGTCTGCTCAATTCGAAAATCTACTTCTTCAACGATATTGTAAGAACATGGAAGCATTGACCTGATGCTGGGACATCTCCTATACTCTACAGAATACTCAAATCCACACCAACTTACAGCTCAGATTTTAAATGTCGTGTTTAGATTCATTGGAATGCTTTTATTGAAAAGATTATACATAGATCAGTCGGGGTGGTTTATATATAGATTTAATAATAATAACTTGCTTCCTGCGCTTAGACAGCTTGTCACGTAATAACACCAAATAGTCCAGCGCTGCCCTATCATTGCCATACTATGTAATAAATACTTATTATAATATATACAATTTTATAACGCTACTTTGTAATACGCCCAATACGTTCTAGTGTAATAATATAATATGATGATAATTAATATATTATGATACTATATTGACTTCAAATTGATTGTGATCGGTGGGGATCTACAGCATCGCTAAGCTTATAATAATATTTTCTTAGTAACTATGACCTAATCTGTAGTTTCACTGCAGATATTTTATTAATTTTGCGATGCGTGTATGTGAAATCCGTGATATCTTCTAGAGTTTTCGTTTGAATTATATACTGTAAAGGACAATTTTAATCTATAATATGTGGCCAAGCGAATTAACGTAATTATTTGGATAAGGATTAATACTATATACTTGAAAATAGCCTTGGAAGTTATGTAATATTTTTTAACAAAAATTTTAAGATTAAAATGGTTACTATGAGTCAACCTTTAGCGATAGACATATGCTGCCGCGGACTTTTTTGTAGGTCTTATTAAGTTGTACAACTCTTCCATAGAAAATATTCTTCCATATATTTTCAATTGAGCAGCGTTCGTAAGAAACGGGTTTTTTCGACCGTTTTTTAGTCGACTTAGGTTGCAAATTAGGTCTCCACGAATGTACCTTTGATTTAAACGGGATAATATATAGCCTATTTTCATTGCGAAAGTCCATTCAATATATAAGTGAAAGAATTTTTTAAATCGGTCCTGTAGTTTTTGAGCCAAATCATTACAAACATACAAAAATACAAATGCAGTTCTCTCTTTATTAACCAACTTCACAAAAAGGAGGAGGTTCTCAATTCGTCTGTATGTTTTTTTTTTATTTATTTTTTTTCAAATGATTCTTTTTTTAATAGGTAGGATACGTTTCCGAGGTGGTCCCATTTTAATTTTATCGAGATCTGATTAGTATCACCAGAGATATGGAGATAAATACCTCAAACATAGGAGAATGTACTAGTTTTAGTAGAAGAGTCCCAAGAAGATTATACACAATGGAGGGTGCTATTGCATATAAGATATTCTTACGGTCACTGTGAGCGAGATAGAAATAAAGGTGGGGATACTTATTATTTTTTTTTTTTTTTTTATATCTTATAGGCTAGCGTTTGACCACTATCTCACCTGTTGCTAAGTGATGATGCGGTCGAAGATAGAGAAGTGGACTAGAATGGGAACTGGCTCTCAAGGATAGCTGCCGGAACACATTAGATGTTTGGCGACACATTTTCTGACTTGAGGGTGGTAGCTGGCCAGGTGGACACTAGATATGTTCTACCACCATGCGGGGGTTATTGGTTTCTTAACGATGTTTTCCTTCACCGGAGGGTCACTGTGAGAAGCGCACATATATTTTTCAATAGAAAAATTCATTGCTGCACGGCGGTTTGAACTCGGTACAACGGCATCAAAGCCGACCGTTCTCCCAATTACGCCACCGGGCCCTAAATAAATAATTATATATTAATAATTATAATAAATAATTATATAAATATAAATAATTTGTCTTCACAGGAATGTTCTACCGGGCAAAGTCTGTTAGGGTGCAAACTTTTTTAAACATACCTAATATTTTTTGACATGACATGACATTTGGCGAAGATGGCGGCCATTTCAGTCCCGCGACACTGCATACATAATTAAATAACTCAGAATCATGAACGTACTTTGTACCAATCAACACAGCAAAAAAAATTATAAGCATAAAACCACATATTATATAGTTATATAATAGTTACTACGTAAATAATACTTTCCGTTGTTTGGTTGGCTACATAGTGCTTTCATAATTCGGGTATCCTCAATAAAGGGAAGTGCCTCTTATAACGTAGTAGAGTGATTCAGTACTCTGTTGGCCATATGGCGGCAATTAATATTCATTTTGAAATACAACTAGTCCGTGTTATAAAAGTATTTGGAATTATTGTAATAAAATAGACAATTAATTATCGTGTGTGTCAGATGCTTTAATTCTACAGAGCCATTTTGGACATTGTCCTTTGATACCTTGATGACATCATTATTACTAGTGAATATTTTCACTTTAGCGCGGCATTTAAAGTCAATTTTTTTAGGGTTCCGAACCCAAAGGCTACCAAATGAACACTTTCTGAGACTTTGTTGTCTGTTCGTCCGTCCGTCCGTCCGTCCGTGTGTCTATATGTGCGCACTTTACAGATCTGTATCTTCTTAACCGTTATAGGTACTTACTTGAAATTTTAAAAAAAGTATATATCCGTCAGTGTATAACGGCCCAGACACGAAATTTAATAGATGCATGTAATTTCATTAAAACTTGTTTTGCACTAAAAAGGGTAAAATAAGATATTTTTCAAAAAAAAATAAAACCGACTTCATAACCACAAAAAGGCACTCAAAGGCGAAAAATAATTTACTTAAAATTATTATAAGCGTTACCCACTTCTCTATTTGAAGTCGGTGCCAGCCAAGCCTATTGGATATTAGATAGACACTATGTATGTAGTAGTAATCAAAATCAAATCAAATCAAATCAAAATTATTTATTTGCCAGAATATGGTACAAATAGGTCTTAATATTCTTTTAGCCAACATATTCTACCGTTGCCGGTGTACAAATACTTTGCAAGCAAAATCATTATAATTTAAATTAATTAAACAATTCCAGAACAAGATTATATTACATTACTCTTACACTCATGCTGTGTATGAGTATACTGATACATTTATATTATTATGAACATTATTATTATTATTTATAACTAACGACTGTCAAATGTCAATTGATTGTTGTTTGTCAAAAAGCGTGGTCAAAAGGATAGAATATATGTCAGAATTCTGATTAATGAAATTTGGATGTCAAAATTGGGGATAACATTTCAAAGAAAAGAAAATATAGGTCAAATTATATTAAATAAATAGAGATGTCAAGTTAGTTAGATTAATTAGAAAAATAATTATTTATATTCTCATCCATAAATTCATTTACAGAATAAAAACATTTGTCAATAAGAAATTTAAATAACTTAGTTTTGAATCTGCTATCAGTTAATTCCTTAAATAGATCAGGCAACTTATTATAATATTATGTTTCTTTGAAGTGTTTCACACTTTTTATATTTTTGTAAATTGTTAAACACAATCCAAAATTTCATCGTACCGACGGGACTTGAACCCGCAACCTCCGGAATAACATGTTCCGGTGCTTTGCCAATTAGGCAATACAAATTTATAATAAGTTTTTTTTTGTAAATTGCTAAATTAAGCTTAATTGGCAAAGCACCGGAACATGTTATTCCGGAGGTTGCGGGTTCAAGTCCCGTCGGTACGATGAAATTTTGGATTGTGTTTAACAATTTACAAAAAAAAACTTATTATAAATTTGTATTGCCATACAATAAACATTATTGCTATACAATTTAATTCTTTGGTGAGGTACATTTAGTTTAAATTTCTTACGATTGTTTTTTCTGATAGCCACGTCATTGTGAAGTTCAAATAAGGAGCGATTTCTATGAACAAATTGACATATCTCAAATATGTAGAGGCAAGGCAAAGGCAATATGTTTAGTTTCTTGAAAAGAGGTTTACAGCTATATAAATAATCAACTGCACATAAAGATCGAATACATTTTTTTCTGGGGCTCTAAATGCTGCTATGGAGTCTACAGAGTTACCCCATATGATAAGGCCATAACGCAGCAGAGATGACACAGCCGTGATATGCGCTAAGTGCCGCTTGCATTGTTGCGATATTACGAATACGGTACAAAACATAGACAAATCGGTCAAGTTTAGCGCAAAGTGTTCCTATATGCTGTTTCCAGTTACAGTGTTTGTCAATGATAATACCAAGGAATGTTGTGGAATCTACAAATTATATAGTGTAGTAGTAGTAAGTAGGTTAGTAAGTAGGTAGATACATGTAGGTATTATCTATCTACTACCTATTAGACTTGGCTGGCACCGACTTGAAATAGAGAAGTGGGTAACGCTTATAATAATTTTAAGTAAATTATTTTTCGCTTTTGAGTGCTTTTTTGTGGTTATGAAGTCGGTTTTATTTTTTTTGAAAAATAACTTATATTATTAGTATAGATAGTATAGATAGTACGTATTCGTACAACAGTGCATAGTATTTCTATGAAAAAGATTTAATCTGTGGAGACCGTGTGATGCCCTGTAACGTCACTTTCTAATGGACAAGTGGTGATGTGTTTCGCAAATTAAAAATTCCCACGCTTTTTTTTGCATTTTTCATATAATATTTTAACACATTTAAGAGTATTTTATTTATAAAAAAATGTTTAACAAACTACACCAGAACAATAATGATTCGAAAATAAATGATTTCAAGTAAATGTATGCTACATGCATATTCCCTATTGACTGAGTAATCGCGTAACACAAGCACCAAAGAGTTTTCAGTGCGATTTTTATCATCGTTTAATGGGAATTGGGAACTGCGCTACGCACATGCGTGGTTGACCGATGCTTACGTAATTCACTTTACTATGGTTACGGAGCCATTGTTGTGTTTGTTTTGTTTTTGCTAACATTGTTTTTTTATTAGTGTAAATAAAGTAGTGCATGAAACTGCTCATAACTAGGTATTAAAACACTCGTGTGATTAATATTAAAACCCTCTCGTAGCTCGGATTTTAAACACACAGTTGTGCTTTAACACCCCTCATTATGCAACAGTTTCATAAACTACTTCTTTACAACTAGCACAGCATAAATAATAGTAAAATACAATACTTATTATTGTACACCACCGTCTTATTCTTCTTGTATATCTGTCCATACAAAGGTTGTCTGGTAGAGATCGCTAATAGCGATAAGACCGCCCATTGTAATACCACATAGACATAATTTTTTTATTTTTGTAATAGATATGTACCTAATTGGTTTGCAATAAAGAGTTTTTGTATTTGTATTGTATTGTAATAGTACAACTAGAGCGAAGTACAAACCAAAGCGGTCAACCTGAAGGCCACAGTATCAGCTACGGCACATGAGTAAAGAAAAGTCTTTACTCATGTGGCTACCTAGACCTACGGTGGCGATTAGTTTCTACATTTGTGAGTTCAAACACTTATCTAGCAGCAGTACTACTTATTATTTATTCTGTGGCATCAGCGCGAATGACATTAACATTTTACACGCAAACTGTAGATCGCTACCGCAGCCGCCACTGCGGCCGTAAGGCGATCTCATTAGTTTTCGCGTATGTTAAGGTGCGTACAGACTGTGTAAGATAACATGTTATACAATATTGTTATATAATATGTTTCAGATAAGGACCCGGACTGTTATAGAACATGTTATAACAACATGTTACTAAAATGTGCAACAATGTTATATTAGTCACGTATACTCACTAGCTCTGAAGGATGGTGATATAAGTAACATTGTTATATAACATATTACAGATATAATGTGTACAGTATTTTTCTATGTTGAAATGTCGAATTACAAGGTTTCATAATGTGGACGTATGATAAAACACAAGCTAATTAACATGTTACATAGTCTGTACGCACCTTTAGGAGTGTTCGTTATAAAGGCATTTACCTAAATCTCTTTATCTATACTAATATTATAAAGAGAGAACATTTGTAGTTTTGTATTTTTGTATGTTTGTAATGATTTGGCTCAAAAACTACTGAACCGATTTAAAAAATTCTTTCATATTAGTGAAAGAATTTTTCCAAAAGTCCATTCTATGCATTAACATAGAATGGACTTTTGGAATGAAAATAGGCTATATATTATCCCGTTTAAATCAAAGGTACATTCGTGAAGACCTAATTTGCAACCTAAGTCGGCAGAAAAACGGTCGAAAAAACACGTTTCTTACGAACACTGCTTAATTGAAAATCATAGAAATAGGAATAATATTATTCCTATTTCTGTGTTGAAAATAGATAGAAGAATATTTTCTATGCAAGAGTTGTACAACTTAATAAGACCTACAAAAAAGTCCGCGACAGCATATGTCAATCTCTTAAGGTTGACTCACAGTAACCATTTTAATCTTAAAATTTTTGTTAAAAAATATTACATAACTTGCAAGGCTATTTTCAAGTATATAGTATTAATCCTTATCCAAATAATTACGTGAATTAGCTTGGCCACATATTATGGATTATAATTGTCCTTTACAGTATATAATTCAAATGAAAACTCTAGAAGATATCACGAATTTCACAAACACGCATCGCAAAATTAATAAAATATTTGCAGTGAAACCACAGATTAGGTCATAGTTACTACGAAAATATTATTATAAGCTTAGCTATGCTGTAGATCCCCACCGATCACAATCAATTTGAAGTCAATATAGTATATGGTTGAAAGAACTTACCTAAGTGAATTTCAACCGCTATTATACGAAATATTCCATCCGAAGAGATTTAAATTACCATGTAGTCCGTCTTTCGTTGTATCGCATCGTCACACAGTTCAAAGCATACAAATAAAATATATATATACTTTGTTCATTCGTTCATGTTCACTCGCTGAACGATACTGCGTCTGTGTTCATTCCTTAACTTCATTCGTTTTAGAGTAGTAGAAACTGATTGACCGGCGTCTGCATTCTGCAACATCTGGGTTAAAAGTTGTATAAACGGGTTGGGTGGGAGTTTAAATCTCTTCGGATGGAATATTTCGTATAATAGCGGTTGAAATTCACTTAGGTAAGTTCTTTCAACCATATATTATACTTCAATGTTCCATCCTCGAGATTTAAATTACCATGTAGATGTTTAGCGCCTGTTGCAGAATAAAAGCACTCCTCATATTATTTATTTACTCAGTAATTGATCAAAATTAAATTTTGATGATAACCTAATGCATGTGTGCATGCATAAATAAATAGATTTTCCTTTATTAGTAAGGAATTAAATCAATCATTAGGATTAGACACAAGAAAATAAAAAAATATTGCACAATGGCTGACCTCCGGAATGTAAAATTGGTCGTTATACGTTACCCATACAATTTGATTAGAACAGTATAATGACAGTTGTTCTTTTGATGACGTCAATAGAGACGTACTATAACAGGATAAATAATAGTACTATATAAGGTGTAGATAAAAACGTTCATATACTGCTGCAAAGCTGTAACATAGAGTAAGTTTACATACACATTTAAAGATATTTAAGCCAAAATAAGGGATATCGCAGACAACGTCTGCATACTCAAACTTTCTATAGCATCAATAAGTTTGAAATGCATTAATAAATAAAATGTAATATTATTCAATATTGTCATACTTGCACGCAGTCTGAGTACTTCAACTTACAATCTATCAGAAGATCTTTTAGTGTGAAATTGTATTCTGGACAATTAAATGATTAAATGTTTGACTTGATATATTGACATGGCAAGCATATTATCCAATTTATTTTGTCAAGGTAAATAGTTTTATAAAAATCAAGCAAAACATTGTCATTGAGTATAAAACAATGATATAAGAATAATAATTTAATTCAAAAGTGATTGATGTTTAGAAACTTAAATACACCCTTACAATCGATTATCACAGCCAGTTTAATAATTAATATATTATAAAATCATAAACTTATGATTTCTTTTTACTTATAACAGACTACGTTTAAAAATTCAATTTTTACGAATTTTATTCGACGCTGATTCATCTCATAAGTTTTAAAAATTTTAGTACTGCATTATAATAATCTAATATAGCTGACAAAAAAAATACTATCGATGTTATTACTAGTAGACTAATTATATCATCATTAATGTCTTGGTAAATACCGTACAGATCAACGTTTATAACGATTTGTAGCTACCGGGTTATAAATGCAAGCAAGGGTAATGTTGAGCCTCAGTGGATTTGTGAAATAATATAAGAGGTTTTATAAATTATTTCAGAAAAAATATAGTTGTGAATACGTATCTGGCACAGGCTTATCCTGTGATACAATATGGAATATAGAATTTGCCATATTATGATTTTAAAAACTTTACGGAGCTCGATAATCGATATTTCTAAATTAAGAAGCACGATCATCAATCAACATGCATGAGAATTCCAATTAGACCTGTGATGACCTTTGGTGATCTGTGAATCACAGGTTGTGATACAGTAAATACTTCTCCATAAAATTGATTGCATCAAATTTCTACAACTATCGCGTAGTTAATTACTTCATTTAACTTTAAACATCATATTTATTGTTACAACATATAGCATAACATTTGTGAAGACACTTGAACATTGTTGTTGTTATTATTATAATTATTTATCTCTATTCACACGTCAAAATTAACGATGGGCCGTTGGCTATAATTTAATATTGCTGCGGCAAGACAAGAAGTAGTTAATTTGGTAACTTAGTAAACTCACGGATTCGTAAGTATATGAGTTTATTCTCGGTTACTAACGTTGAGCTTGTGTTAATTTAATTATGAAACATTGAGTGTATTCATCTCAAGACTTAAAAATTTGTGGAGGCAATGCATATTACATTTTCCATTCCAAATTATTTCTTATCAAATCATTGATCACACAGACGTGTTTACTACTTACTTGCTGCTTTTTGCAAGTTTTGTACTCTGAGTCTACGCACAAAATATTAAAAGGGGTAAAAATATTAACGTAGCAAAATCAAGGTTGTACTGGAGCGCTTGAGGCCGTACATTAAGCTATTTAACCATACCATAATATTATGTATTGTTTCATATTGTACTATGATATTTTCATTGTAACAAAAGCCTTATTGGAACCATATCTGACGTATTAGTTAGTACACATTATTTTACAATGTTCATGTATGAGTGTGTGTTGTCTAGTTAAATCAGGCAACATAAATAGGCCTTCTTGAAGCCGATTATGGCTATGTAAAATTACTGCAACATTACCGGTAAGTAAATCTTACAATTTATGTTAACAATAGGAAGCGACACTAAACTATAAGCTTGTATACGCTCCATTGCTTTTGTGTGATAAATAATTTATAACGTTTAACACAAACTAATGTGTTGCGCAGAACAAGGTGACTTTTTAGGTTAACGTTTAACCATTCACGTTCGCCTACATTTGCAACCAAAATGTATTATTATTTTGCAATGTATTGTTGATGAGGGTAGGCATTATTATGCATAGTCAAAGATTATTAGTCTATTATTGCTCACTTAAATCTGTGTCCTTGGGCGAAAACTATAACGATTTCTGTCAATTTGAATATGAGGATGAATAATATCAATATGCTTAATAATCCATAAATATGCTTCAATTTTATACGATTTTTGTATTACGTTTGTATGGACAAGACGTTGTATGCCAGGACCTTTTTTGGCCTTTTAGGCCTTCTCAGCTTGGTAACGCGCTGCCATTCAGCCACGGTCATTCAGGAACAGGTGGATTAAATGGAGCAATATTCCGTGGTACTTTAGACGATTCGGCATTTGCAGATTAATGTTGTTTGACATCGAGGTCGAAAAATGAAAGGTTAGTCGCACAGTCGTAGGTTTATTATTATATAAACGCACAACCTCTTGAAGATGTTAAGTTTAATAACAGTAGGCTGTATCAAGACTTAGTCATAAGACATAAGTCAACTAGGTCAGTGAAGCCAGGATATACCTTTGTTTGTGGTTTTTCTAGCCCTTTGTGCCAATAGCAAAAGAAAAATAATCACAAGATGACTCATTCTTTTTTAACCTGACTAAGGTGAAGCAAAAGGGAGGATTATGTTTCTGACCGGTTTATGTGTATTTAGTAATACAATGTAGTACAATCTTACCCCAACGTTCAGAGATCACTGTAGGTGTTTTCAACCTCATCAATGAGAAAATTTCTTGACCGCTTTAAATCATTGCAAGATCTCATTTGGCACGACTGAAGAAGTTGGTTAGTTGACTCAAGTGTTGAATCTTCGACCAAGAGTTTAGCGGGGTTAGAGCCATGGTCAAGGTCTTTACCGAAATCGTATCGCATACACAGGCAATATAGGTACTATAACAGTATCTAGACATATCTGGTTGAATTATTTTGTACCTTATGTTGTAGCCTTTCTTTTGCATAATGGCTTTCCCATGTACTATACGACACAGTACGAAGTACTTTCTAGGGTAGCATCGCGTACTACCACACTAAGAAAGTATAAAAACATATGAACACTTTATTGCATACCAGACAAAACCTTTATCTAGGAAAAAATATAATAAGATTTATTTAACAATGGGCATGTCTTATCGCTTAGAGCAATATCTGGCAGTCAATCTTTGGGTAGACAGGAACTAGATTCATTATAATGTGGTTGGTTGCATACCATATAATCCGCTAAGAGGTTTAATGACATATACGGGTTCTTGTTCTTGTTCTTCTTCTTATGGCTTTTAAACGCTTGACGTTTTTCTGCCAGTGTTAAAAGTAGATTAAATTAATTACTTACCTGTAATTCCGCTATGACATAATGGTAGCAACATTATCGGCAATTATTATTGCCTATCTTCATGCTCGGACACCGTAGTGGAGCAAGTTTCTGATCTCTGGTTAAGATCTGTAGAATCCAAAAATCCAATAAGTCCCATGTAGATATATGCGACACAGGAGGTAGTTTACTTTCTGAGTAGCATCGCGTACTACTACATTAAGAAAGTATTAAATAAATTCCGGGATGATATCTCGTAGCACCACTTTAAGGAATTATTTTTGTTTATTGTCGGGATAATATCACGTATTACCACGTTAAGACAATAAGTAATTTACTTCAACACATTTTTTCTTTTTAAAAATGTGGGTGTAGGTAGATTTTGCTCGAAGCGGTATATTTTTCTCCGCATCCCAAAAATCCAGCGAAAGTTTCGTCTGATAACGTCGCAATCAGAACTTTCCAATCGTTTACCCATATTTAAGTATGAGAAACAAACACTAATTCACAAAACTTATAGCAAATACTTTTAAAACATTAAAATTGTAACAATTAAAATTGTGACATCTGGACGATGCTACACACAAAATACGAATGAAGTTAAGGAATGAACACAGACGCAGTATCGTTCAGCGAGTGAACATGAACGAATGAACAAAGTATATATATATTTTATTTGTATGCTTTGAACTGTGTGACGATGCGATACAACGAAAGACGGACTACATGGTAATTTAAATCTCGAGGATGGAACATTGAAGTATAATATAATAATATGATCTATTGTATAAAATAATATTCATCTATATATATGATAATATATTTTAAAGTCACAGTTTAAGCAATACATACTATTCTATTCTATTCTAAACCACCCCGACTGACCTATGTATAATCTTTTCATTAAAAACATTCCAATGACGCTAAACACGACATTTAAAATCTGAGCTGTAAGTTGGTGAGGATTTGAGTATTCTGTAGAGTCCAGGAGATGTCCCAGCATCAGGTCAATGCTTCCATGTTCTTACAATATCGTTGAAGAAGAAGATTTTCGAATTGATCAGACCTATGAAAGTTGATTTCATAGCGCAATTAACTAGAAAAAAGCTCATAGTTTTATAATGATTGAACGAATTTTCATGAATCAAAGCTAAGAAAACTCTTGATGAAGACATCTATCAAACAAAAAAAAATGTCTATCAATAATAAAAACAAAATCGGTTCATCCGGTTAGGTGCTAAGATGCTACAGACAGACACACAGATACACACGTTAAACGTATATTACCCCCTACATTTTGCGTCGGGGAACGCCGTACGGTTACGGCGGCAGATGTTCTCCTTGGTGGTAAGCTACTTTTTGGTAGATTTAATGATCCCACTACTACTGTACGAAAACTCATGATTCATGAATGCACATAAAACTTTCATTGGTAGGTATATAGCTATGATTAGAACCAACGACCGTCGGGTCAGAATCAGGGTAACTATCCTTTACGCCAAAGGGCCGTCCAATATCACTACGTAAGTATTATAAAACAAAGTTTATCACTGCGTCTGTCTGTCTGTTCGCAATAATCTTAATAGCTACTGAACGGATTATCATGGTTTAGGTGCATAATTCGTTAAGGTTTTGTATAAATTGGATGAAATATGACGATGATTGTTAAATATGTTCATATTTTATATTCGATGCAACAAAATGATGCAAATTTTGTAGGCATATATGTTCTACCCATGCGAAGCCGGGGCGGGCTGCTAGTTTTTTTATAAAGTGGTCTATAGCATAGCTAACTACGAGTATCTTTATCTATGATCTTCAGACAAACTTCACAGCTCATCAAATATCTAATTCAGCAATAACCCTGCTAAATCTCCCATACAATGACGTGGTGGCATAAATTTACTTTTTCACAGTTTGCGTGTGCAGCTACAGGGAAAGTAGGGTATGACGCTATCAGCGGATTTTGTCTAGAGGATTTGAAAGAAATGTTGGTTCTTCTCATGGAGGAATTTAATGAAATCTTTACCCCCGTTTTTTCACATAATAACCTTCCCGGTTTTGTAAAACAAGTAAAAAATTAAGCAGTTGTCCTGATGTAGTACTGCCTCACCTTGACCAAAACACCAAGCGTTTTTGAGGCCATCAGACGAAACGCACACGTCAGTTATTACTTATATACAGTTATTAAAATATGTTTTTGCTAGCATCTTCTATCAACCACTATCACACATGTTGGTGTGTGGTATTTAATTTTGTTGGTATTTTTAAATACTTTAAGATGTTTTACAAAACGAAAACAAATTCAAATGCCGCACTAGTCATTCAGTACTAAGTTTTCACATACATTTCAGTACCAAGTTTGAGGTGATATACTCATCAGATCACGATCAAATTACAATGGAATCAACCGAGAAGTATACTCTCTCAAACGAAAAAATTGTTTTCTTCGTCGGTCATTAAATGGCGGAGTTACAAAGTAACAAACATAATTAAAGCCGATTACCTTCTTCTTTTTTGAAGTAGGTTAAAAGTATGCAAGTTTTTACATATTCAATTATATGCTAAAGAATAAAACATTAGGTATAAATCATGTTTTAAACATATTTAGTTTGGTCTCAAACAAGAAACGGTTCCATTATAACAAGGCCGTTGTTGTAACAGCACAACTGTTTAAAAATAAAACAATGTTTTTAAACAGAAGAATCCTTTGTCAATCCGCCCTCACCAATTTAGCGACAGATTTAAAATAAACTCGATTGCCCTTAAGATTTTTAATACTTCACCAACAGCTGTTTCATGAGTCATACATACGACATTGGCGCGAGAAATGTCGGGAAACACGAATAAACATATTTTAAAACAACATCCGACCCTGAAAAGCGATCGAGAATTCACAAAACTGAGGTTTCGCTAAACCGAAATCTCTACCATCAAAAAACCCGACAAAATCTCGTAGTGTATAAACTCAAATAAACTTTGGCAATAACACAAGATCGTTTGTTCTTATGCTATTTTCTGCTAAGATAAACATCATAACAGAATTTTAGTGTTTCATTACTTTGTTGCTCTTTTTGCGGATGCTATCGGGGTCAATAGTAGTCAATAGTATAAAGGAAGTACTTACATTGTGCTGATGTAGGGTGAGAATTACGTTGTCGAAAGCTGCGGAGTTGGAGAGGGCTTCAGAGGAGCCTCGAAGCAACTCCGCCAGCAAGTCTGCCGGCTTCACTCCCGCCAGCTTTGAAGGTGACGACGTAGCCCGCACGTGAGTGGGTCCTCGGCCTCTGCTCCCTCCAGTCATCGCCCCCACACTTGTTTTGCGACTCGGCACTGTCGCATCCGAAAAGCTCCTCCTACCGACTTCAACAGATCTACTCGAGGGAGCTTCTAAATTTTTTCCGAAAGGCCTCTGAGAAAACTGCTGCCGCTTAGCCTCGACGTCCGACGTGTCGGAGGGACTGTAAGGTGACGGCGAGGCGGTCCTGTCTCGAGAACAAGTATCACTGTCGGCCTCCGAAGGTGAGTCTCCATATTTTCGTCTCGTTACGAATGAATCATCGTCCCTTTCGTCGGAACTTTGCTGATAAAACCTCGCACGTCTTTCTTTTAGCTCTTGTGTTTTAGGCCAAACGGGAGCCGACGCCTCCACTGGGCTCGGCGGGCCGTTCGTGCACGAGTCGTCAGATTTATCGCCCAGAAGAGACGAGGTTCTTGTTGTTTCGGCTGACAGCCGCATGTCTTGAAGCGAAATGTCGCTACTTTCTCTCTTACAGCCGTTTATCGACGGAGGATCTTCTTCCCCTCCGTCGTCGCTCGGCGTCGTTATGTAGATGCCCTTTCTCCTCTTCGTCTTGTCGAGCGGACGTCGCCGCTCTCGGGCACCTATCGGAGCCGGCGTACAGGGGTTCTGCACGGCCGCCAACAGACTCGCCACCTGCTCGCTCGTTATGGTTTCGTCTTCCTTGTCCCGATCCAACGATCCGTCGGATGCACCGTCCGATTTATGTGGCTCCTCGTGCGGTAACTCCTTTGACCACTGTTTTACTATACACTCATATACCGGCACAGGGATAGAACATTCGACATCATCACTAACACCGAAATCTTCGTGAATCGTCACGGGAAACTGAGAACAATCACAGTCTACGTTCGCACACACTGTCGCAGGAGGATCAGGGAGGGGAGGGAACGCGAAAGGCTGAGCCGGTTCGAGGGGAGAGGTTCCTTCACTGTGGGCCTGGGCACTGTCGGCTTGCGAGCCGTCACTCTCCTCACGTACTTCGTGTAACACTCGCGGCGCCATCAACGCGGGCAGGCTGCCGCCGGCGTCAGGCGGGCCCTCCTCGCGGACGGGCGGGATGCGGCGCGGTAGTGGGTGCGTCAGCGAGCGCGCGCCTAGCTTGTGCGGTGCTTCGGGCGGTGGCGAGCGCGGAGCGGGCGAAGCGTGCGCCACCAGTCCCTCGTCTGACCCTACCGCAGAGTCCACGGACGCGACCGACCCGCCCTCCGTCACATTGTCTTCGGTGGCACCGGACGACTCGGTGTCCCGCCGCGACGCGCCCGCCTTCTCAACCTGAGCCTTTTCTCGCGTTCTCTTCCCGAAATCGAAAATCGACGGCTGTCTGTTCGGATCCCGGTAGTATTTGCTCTGAGCAAAATCACCCTGCGAGAACGACGCGCTCCGATACGGTATAGTCTTTTGGGCGTAGGAGCCGACGATTGAGCGAGGCTCGACGCGTACGAGAGTGATGTTGTTGGCGTCAAAGTCGTCGAAGCGGTCGACGGAGACGCCGCGCGGCGGACTGTGGCGGCGGTGATGGCGCGGCGGGGGCACGGGCGGCAGCACGGGCGCCGAGTGTGGCGGGGGCGGCGGCGGCGGCGGCGGGGGCTGCGCGCGCGGCAGTAGGCGCTCCGTAAGCGCCTGCAGGCGCTGGTGGCGCGAGGGCCGCTCGTCGCGCGCGCCGCGGCCCAGGCGGCGCTGGATGCGATCCAGCGTGCGTCGGTCGGGCTTGGCGCGGCCAAGGCAGGCGGCCACCGCCTCCTCGGAGCAGCAGCGACACGGGCAAGCGCGCGGTGGTGGCGCGCGGCGCACGGCGTACCGCACCGCTCCGAGCGTCACGTACGGCGACCTGTGTACGACACGGTATTATTAACACGCGGACGCGCGCGGCTCGCCGAAAAGCTCGGCGGCGAGTGGGACCGATTTAGAGTGGGCAAGCTTCCCCCGCGACTGGATTCCGGGAGGATTCCCCGCGACCCACTCCACGGGTCAGGAGTTATATCGGACCGGATGAGTCGAGCTGACGCTTCTTTGAAGAGTTATAACCGATGGTGCGCTAGAGATGCGTCCGTGGTGCTCGGGCGCCGCGTCTGGTCAAGAACGGCAGGTGTTGGACAGACAGACGGAAGACGCGTCGCCTATAAATAGTGGAACGTTGGCGATTTGGCGACACGACGACCTCGCATCAATGTTTACAATATTCGCGCTCGGTTACCGGCCGAGCTGATAAATTCCAATTAATTAGGTTGGACGCACGAGAACACCACATCGGCCGATGTGGCCGCATCGAAACAGGTGCAAAATAATGTTTTGTTTACATACATCTTGTGTATTTATAGTTCGGTCATGTTTAGGATGGAAGGTGGTGAAACTCATTCAACCCACAGAGGTGGTGCATGCATTACTGTACTCGGGCATATATAAATGCATAAAGAAACCAAGTTCTTTGAATCACATGAGAAAATTGAGGGTCATTAAACAACGTTTGATCACGTATATCCATTTAACTAACTAAAAGAAACGCACAGCTCTCTCATCTTCTTCGGTAGTTTCTAATGTCCACTTGCATCAGTTGCTGAAAATGTTCTCTCTCTCTCTCTCTCTCGCTCTCTTTGTATCTCTTTCACAAGATAATTTGCAATGAAATAACTAGGCAGGTGAGATTTCAGAACTAGTTAATTAATTATCTCGGTCTCAAGGGCGCAAAGAAGTGGCATATCTACATGCAAGGTTGCAACGCAATTTTGTATATTTAATATCATATTTGTAGGGTTCTGTACCCAAAGGGTGCAAACGGGACTATTACTGAGACTTCGCTGTTCATTCGTCCGTCGGTCTGTCCTTCGTCTGTCACAGGGCTGTACCTTTTAAACCGTAAGAGCTAGACACTTTAAATTTTCACAGAATATGTATTAATATGGTCACTATAACAACAATATATTATAATAAAAAATAAATAAAATACATCATTAAAGGGTAACCATACCAAATATGTGTTTTGCGGTAATGTAAATTTCATTTAGATACCTTTACACATTTCTGTGCAAACAGGGTCTTCACAGACGGACGGACAGACAGACAACAAAGCAATGCTATAAAGGTTCCCTTTTTCCTTTAGAGGTACAGAAGCCTAAAAAACAAGAAATTTAATACCAATACAACATAGAGAGAGAGAGAGCAGAGCGTGGACATAGTACGGTGGCAGGTGGCAGTACTTTAGTACATATTCTTATCTACGGGTGGAAGTTATATTAGTTGTAAAAGGAGTGGATAAAAGGAAGAACAACAAGACGGTTTGGGGTAGATGTTCTATTTGGCAGAGTATGTTGTCTTGTAACTCGTCTCATTACCGTATTTTATATCCACACGTCGATTCCATCTACCGCTTCATCACAGCTCACCTGATGTTAATCATCTATGAAAGTGGTTTTATGAAACCACGATCCAAGTGAAAGTTTTTGTTTATGTGTAGCTATGGTAGCTAGCTACTATGATAGCAGTTGACATAATACATTAGCATGTATACAAATATGGCTGCGGAAACGTCCGCCAATCACACCTAGACCTAAATGTCATATATCATATCCACCAATCAGCACCGGTTGTAATGCGACAAGCATGTCGGCGACATGCGATAAATAGACGTAACATTTTGAGGCAATGTAATAAAAGTTTCACTTTAAAAAAATAAAAAAAGAATAAGTAATATGAAAGTGGATAGCTACAGAATACTGAATAAAGCGCGGATGGAGAGGTGAAAGATAATATAGTAAAAAGAGTGGATAAAGAATAGGGAATATACATGTGGTAATATACAAATTTACTTGAAATCATTTATTTTCGACTCATTATTGTTCTGGTGTCGTATTTAAAACATTTTTTTATTAATAAAATACTCTTAAATGTGTTAAAATATTATATGAAAAATGCAAAAAGCGAGGCAAATTTTAATTTACTAAACATATCACCACTTGTCAATCAGGAAGTTACGTCACAGCGCACCACACGGTCTCCACAGGTTAAATATTTTTTTATAGAAATAGTATGCACTGTTGTACGAATACGTACTATTTCTATTAAAAATATTTATTCTGTGGAGACCGCGTGGTGCGCTGTGACGTCACAAAGGCGCGCGAAAATTTGGCGGCGTTTTAGATACCTCATATGTTTTCAATGCTAAAACTATTTTTAACCAACTTCACAAAAAAGGAGGATGTTCTCTATTCGTCTGTATGTTTTTTTTTTTGTAGCTGAATTTGAACACTTTCAGTATTATTTCATTTTTTAACCGACTTCAAAAAAGGAGGAGGTTTCTCAATTCGACCGTATATTTTTTTTTTTTTGTTTTTTTTTTTATGTTTGTTCGGGGACTAACTTCGTCATTTATGCACCGATTTTGATTATTCTTTTTTTGTTCGAAAGGAGATATCCCAAGTGTGGTACCATGGTAATTTTATCGAGGTCTGATAAGTATCTCCAGAGATATTGAGATAAACATCTCAAAATTGGTACTGAAAGTGAACATTGAAGTCGGTTCTTTTTTAGTTTTTAAACGATATTATTTACCGTTTTAAATGGATGTAATCAGTAAAATAAAAATATTTGAAAAAAAATATATACGGTCGAATTGAGAAACCTCCTCCTTTTTTTGAAGTCGGTTAAAACTCATGCATGTTCCATATTGCGGTAGAGCATGTTGCATGTCTTCATGATGAATGATGTACAAAGTGAGTAAAGGTGGAAAAGATTTAAAATCATTAGTACAGGGAACCTGGTGTGATCGCGCCTTCTTCGCGCGCCATCTTGCGGCGATCGCGAGCGAGCTTCCGATGACGCCATATCACGTCACGCCGCGCATGCTAGAGACGTTCCTGGAAAGAATAGAAATTGAGGGTAAGTTTAAAAGAAATAAACAAATTGAAATGATTAATAAGCTAGAGATCAATTACACCCGTCGGGGTCGCGGAAGAATGAGAAAAGAATTGAAGAAGAAAGATATAATAAAGAAAGAAGAGAAAAGGAAAGAAGAAAGAGTAAATAAAGAAAGAAGAAAGAAAGACAGAAAAGTCATTTATTCATTTATTAGTCCAATTAATTAGGTATATTAACAAAAAAAAACAAAAGTACATAACTGTTACACAAAAAAAAGCTTAAAATAGAAACTAAAAAATGAATGAGGCCTGAGATCGCTAGGACCGTTGGTTCCACCTTAATACGAGACGAAAAAGAATTTTATAAGAAAGTACATAATTATATACATAATAATAAGAATAAATAATCAAAATCAGCGTTCATCCGTGTAGCATATATGCCACAGACAGACAGACATATACACAAATACACACATCGTACTCGTAAAATGTATAATGCAATTTCTTTTAGCATCGGGACACAGAAAAGATAATAGTCCTATCGGGGGTTAAAAAAAATATATATACGGTCGAATTGAGAAACCTCCTCCTTTTTTTGAAGTCGGTTAAAAATAAAACAACTGTGTGTGATATAGCGGCATCTATCGGTCTACCACAAAATTAATGATCGTAGGGCAGGCGATACGTCCGCGTCAGTTAGGCGGTTTAGTTTACAGCGCTGGCCTTGTTGTTTTAGTTAGATTTGGAATGAATAGATGTCACTAAATTAAATTTGTTTTAATTATTAATTATTGCGTATAACAAATTCTTTTCACATGTACACCATTGTAAATTCGTTTATACATGGAAGTAAGTATGAAGCCCAGGTAAATCACAACAATTGTAATTAATTATTTGCCTAATAAAGTCGTCGCTCCAAAAATTAAACATGAGATAAAATATGCCATAAAACCTTGTAAGCTGTTATGATAAATTTAAATATTAGTCCAATATCACAAGCAACAAAGTAAAATTTCCTAAATTACTGTTATAGCCTCCTCGCTCATTTTAATATGACGTTAAACCATTTACATACAAACGACATTGCTTTAACACCTCTCATACATTTTGGAAGACAAAATTAAGATATTATAAGTGAAGGAAACCATTATTTTACCATATAATTTTAAATAATGGTTTCCTGGGAAATATTTTAAAATAATTATATCTGAAATGTGTATGATTATGACTTTACTTTATGCGACTGTGGTGCTTTTAACGATGAATAATTTCGAGGTGATGATCTAGATGCATTAGTGTCAAGAGAATGTGGTACGTATTTTTCGTGTCTATCTATTTGTTACCGGCAGTGAATACTAACTCTTACAAAATATATTTTCCATTATGCCACTTTACTACAGCAAATCTTACTCCATGCAAGTCATAGTATTCTAGGCTAAGCGTGTCCACTGTTTTGGTAATAGGTAATTACTAAATTTTTTTTTTTTTTAAAGCATTTAGTCCCAATTCAGCCCCCTGATTCTCAATCATTCGAAAACCTATTTGGAAATATCTAATTGGAATCTTCATTTTAATTTGAATATTTAAAATCCGTGAGCTATTTTTTTGCCTTTCCCATTAGAATCACTGAATGTTTCGAATTGAAGTTTCAAAAGTAACAAATCAAAGCATTGTGAATTGTAAAGTCGAAGTAAAGGAAGTTTCCGAATCCGAATTTGCTTTCGAATGATTGTGGATAACCCTGCTGATTAGGGAAATAAATATAAGACATAACCAGATAAATAAAACAATAGTAATTAAAACCTAGAATATGCAGAGATGTACAAAATAGTCTCAGAAATGTATTTAAATACAAAATGCAAATACTTTTTCGATTTACTATTTCAAATGCAAATACTAAATAGTTTTATCGTTTTGTATTTAAAATGCTAAATACAAAATAGGTCCTTTTTCAAAATACAAATACCTTTTGTCCAATTCAATTATCTTTATTTTTATTTATTGCTCTTTTTACCATTACCAGTTGTTTGCAGCTAGACCTAAATGTCAAGCATCATATCCACCAATCAGGCTAAAGAAAAATTCGTTCTGTGAACATTTACACCTGCAGTTCGTTGTTTTCGTATGTTTTATCACAGACAGACTATTAGCGAGCTAGTGGACTGTATGATAGAAATATAGGTTTAGATGGAGACAAGTAAGTATATTTTTATAAATATTTAATTCTAAGAAAAATAGATAAACAGAACTTGCATCTCCTGGCAACCTGACAGCTAACTACCAACTAAACATCAAAATTCAAAAATATAAAAAAGTAAAGATATGATATGAAAGAAGGCCAGTCACCAACATACCAGACCCCTAGTGGAACACTAACTTCCCGTGGTGACTGGCTCTGCTTCCAATAAAATGAGTTTCCGGGCCGGACGCCGCAGAGTGCCACCTCTCGTGTGGACGTCCACTACGCGGACCACTCCGTCACGGCCTGGATATACCTTAACTACCCTCCCTAGGGGCCATAAGCCGCGAGGGAGAGTAGAGTCAGCGATGAGCACCACATCACCCTCGCCTAGCGTTGGTGCATTGCTGGATGGTCCTCTAGGTCGGAGCGTAGGCAGGTACTCGCGAAGCCATCGTGTCCAAAAATGGTCAGCAAGCCGTAGAACCCTCCGCCAATCGCATTTGCGCACCAAGTCCGCATCTGTCAGCGTGCATGTCCACGGCGTCACTGATGAGGTGCCCAGAATGAAATGGAATGGGGTCAACGCCTCAGGAGAGTCAGATGAAGATGAGATGTATGTAAGCGGTCTTGCATTAATTATTGCTTCGGCCTCGAGTAGGAGCGTAGTCAATACTTCCTCCTTTATAGATTTATGATTTAGGGAGGCTCTCAGAGCTGTTTTTACAGACCGGACTAATCTTTCCCATGCCCCACCCATGAATGGTGATGCAGGTGGGATAAAGCGCCATTCAATTTTATGGTTCGTGGCAAATTCTTCGACGGATTCGTTGTGCAGGGATCGCAGTTCACGGGATGCTCCGACGAAGTTTGTGCCATTATCAGAGAATATGGTAGACGGGGATCCTCGACGAGCAATAAAACGCCGTAGGCTCATAATAGCAGCATCAGATGATAGCGACGTGACAACTTCGAGATGTAGCGCTCTTGTTACCAAGCACGTGTAAAGAGCGACGTAGCGTTTTTCATGGCGTCGAAGTATTGTGACGGTTATTGGACCAAAATAATCGAGTCCCACGTGAGTAAATGGTCTTTTGTGATGGTCTAGTCGCTCTGGAGGTAAATCGCCGGTCGGGGGCTTAATAAGCTGACGTTTCCACCTTTGACAGTGTGAACAGGCGTTTGCTACGCTTCTGATTGAGTTCCGCGCTCTTAGTATCCAAAACATCTGCCTCAGTTCATTTAACACATGTTCGTTGAAGGAGTGTTTCGCTTGGATGTGATGGTGCTGGATAAGAAGCCTTACTATTGGGTGGCGACCGTCTAAAATGATAGGCGACTTTGTATTCTCACTTACTCCTGGAGCAGACTTTACTCGGCTATCCAGTCGGATCAGGTTATCATCGTCAAGTGTCGGTGCTAACGTTGCAATGCGACTAGTCTTCGGTATGGGCTGTTTGGCTAACAAGGTTTTTAGTTCCTCGGAGAAACTGTCCATCTGGGCTCGTTGAAGTAGCATCTTCTCGGCTTGTATGATGTCAGATGCGTGAAGTAGAGAGGAAGATGTGGTGCTATCTATGTACAATTTCGAATTTGGAATTAATGGCCGAGACAGTTTTAGTCGGAAAAGTCGCGAGCCCTGAAGAATGCGGGCGGTTGCGCGTAGCAGGCGCAACCATGAACTGAATCGCGATTGGTGGTTTCCAGTATCTCTCCCAATCTGTGGGCCACGAAAGCTTTAAATGTGCGAGCGTCACTCCGGATCCACTTTAGGACGGTGGTAGAGTCCGTCCAAAAAGTGACTGTGGAGGGCGTCATACGATGAGCACGCAGGATAGTTTGAGCAAACCGGGAAGCAATAAGTGCCGCTTGGAGCTCTAAACGTGGGATGGAGAGTGGTTTCAGTGGCGCAACTCGTGCTTTGCTACCGATGAGAGCTGTAGACACAGAGCCGTCATCATAGCTGAAACGCCAGTAGGCAACACACGCGTAGGCCTGCTCACCAGCATCAGCAATTACATGTAGCTGAACATCAGTGGGGTCAGATATATTCATATACCAACGCGGGATTCGGATGTCAGCGGTACTGTGCAACTGACTAAACCAATCTCTGCATTAAACCACAAACTTACTGGGTACCGGCGTGTCCCAGTCGACGCCTTCTCGCCACAGCTTTTGTATTAAAATGCGGCCCCAGATGATAACAGGCATAAGTAGACCAAGCGGGTCATAAACTTTCATTACGCTCGACAACAAGCTGCGTTTTGTCAAAGCGTCCGATGGCATCATCGTGCCTGGTCCTGCGCGAAAGCTTAAAGAGTCTTGACATGGATTCCATTTAACGCCTAGGACGCCAACCTCGTTGTTAGGAGGTAAGTAAACGTCTGAACTGGCGTCGCTTCTGAGTTCCCTCGGAACAAGGGAGAGTGCGTTCGGGTAGTTCGACGTCCACGCTCTCATTTCAAAACCGCACGCTTTATGTACCGTAGTTATGTCAGCGGCCAGCTGCGCGGCATCAGTTACCTTGGAGAGACTCCCAAGATAGTCATCCATATAATGGTTTTCAAGAATTGCCTGACAGGCGGCGGGGTAGCGACCTTTGAACATCTTTGCGTTTTTGTCCTTAATGTATAGCGCAATGAACGGACTGGATACTGCACCAAAAATGATAGATGCCATGCGATATTCTATAATAGCACCGTTCTTGTTACGCCAGAGAAAACGCTGTGCATCCCTGTCGCCTTTGGCAATTTTGACTTGGGGAAACATTTCTTTAATATCTGCATTTAGGGCCACAGCGCCTTCCCTAAAGCGAAATAGAATGTCCAAGAGTGAGCAGAGTAAGTCAGGGCCTTGTAAAAGTAAACTGTTAAGGCTTACGTTTTTCGTTAAGGCGGCCGCGTCGTGCACTACTCTTAGCTTCTTTTTCTGTGGGTGCATGACGCCAAAAGTGGGCAAATACCAACGGATAGTGCCATCTGAATTGACACAAGAAGCATTTGAAGGGAATCGTTTGTAGTACGTTTCCGGACTACACTCTTCGGCGTAACCCTTGTTAATAACATTTTCGATAAAATGTTGATAGGCTTCAGCAAAAACTGTGTCTTTAGACATTTGTCGTTCAATACCCTTAAAACGTGATAGCGCCTGCGGGTAGCTATCGGGTATTATGTTCGGTAAATCTGTTTTCCAAGGCAGACCAACTTCAAATCGTCCATCGTCAAGCTGACGGGCCGAAGTTTCGACAATGTCAATTGCTCTCTTTTCTTCGTCTGATGAGCGCGGTGTGCTCTTAGTTATTCCTAACGAGTCAATGTCATACTGACTTTTTATGAGCGCGTCTAGGTCGTCGCAGAGATAGTTGACAAACTCAAGCGGTTTAGATGAAACTGACAATGCACCGTGAAGAACCCATCCTAAGAGGGTTTTAGATGCAACAGGTTCATTTTTCTTGCCAAATCTAACTTCGCGACTCAAAGACAAGTGCCAGTCAGGAGCGCCGATGAGGACAGTAGGGCAAGCATGGGTGTGCGAAAGTTCGTCGGATAAGTCTGATAGATGATCAAATTCCATCAAATTAATTGTGTTTGTATGATGAACGCGGAGTCCTAGAGGATTAATCGCTCGCGCGTGCTCTACTAAGTAGCGGTCGGGTAGGTTACGTCCTCGTATGTAAAAGTTTACGTAGCCCACGTCCACTACTTTCGTCATACCTCCTACACCCTCAATAAGGAGACGATCCTTACGGGTGGGTCTGACACCAATGCGCGCCGCCACGTCGCCGTCGATCAGCGTTGCCGTACTGCCCTCGTCGAGCAGCGCCGTTGTGTCGTACTTGCCGTTGGGGCCCTCGATCACGATTGGGAGCGTTTTCAGCAAGCCGCGGGGACGAGAAGTTGACTGCGATGACCCTGCCGTGTTGATAAGGAAATCAGACGTGTTCGTAACTTTAACAGACGACTCAGTTTCATCAACGTTAACACGCACAGTTGGGTTCGCGGAGGGTATTTGCACATTGTTGCATTGGTTGGTGGAAGTCGAACTCACGCGATCATCGACGGTATTGACTGACGCTGTACCATGAAGCAGTGAATTATGACGTCTGGAACACCCGTTAACTCCGCAAAGTTTTGCTTTACAGTTATTCCATGTGTGTGGATTCGACTTGAGACAGCGATAACATATTTTGGATTCCCGAACCCAACGCCATCTATCGTCTATGGCAAGAGATAAGAAAACCTTACAGGTTTTTATAGTATGAGGCCCCTGTTTACAATACGTGCATTCAGTTGTTTTGCTATTAGAGACTGTAGCGTGTACCGTCTCTTTTTTTCCAAAGAACTTCGTTGAGTGCGTCGTATTTTGTGCCCTAACAGCTGTACTGTCAAATACGTAATTATATTTAAGCTGCTTATCGGCTTCTGTTACGAGGAAGCGTGATAGCAACTCTAATTTTGCAACGTTTTGTTCTACAGGCATGTAGGTTGCAGCGAAATCAGTAAAACGAGCTCTGGTGTGTTCGCTTAGCTTATACAAAATGCAGCGAAGTAGCTCCGGCGAGTGTAAATAGTCGTTTTGATTCAATAGTTTTACAGTTGTTACGAAATTGCGCAATTTATTTGCTAGTAAATTTAATTCTTCCGGAGAACTTAACTTAGAGCTTCCACGTAGTTCGGCAACTTCACGGGCTACCAGGATCTCCGGGCGGGCGTAGGTCTGTTCCAAGGTGTTCATAATCTCCTGGGGGTCATGACTGGTCCACAGGAGTGACGCTACGGACTGGTACGCCGGGCCACAAACGGCTTTATTCAATCGTGTCAAGTTCTCTGCTGGGGAAAAATTCGATTTAGTTCTGTCGTAACTAATTTTAAAAGCCATCCATTGTCCGACCTCACCCGAGAAAGTGACGAGTTCGGGTTTCTTCGGGCGGTCGGAAAGAGCAGTAATGGCCTGGGCAAGTTGTGCTAAGGAGTTTGCTTGAGAATGGTTAGTCAGTGGTTTTTGTTTCATTGTGACATTTTGGTTGCTCTCGACATGTGCGGGCTTAAAACAATTAGCATTGTTGACGTCTAGTGCACGAGACGGTACCGTGTTGGCGTTGACAACTGACTGAAGAAGGAGTCCTTGGTCGTTACCCAAGGTAACAGTTAGTGCATCGCCAGGTGTGTCTCTATGAGCTAAAGTTGTCATGTTTGCATTTTGCTCGGAAACCCACGACGCAGTGCGTTTTTCGGTATCGCGATTAGAATAATATGAACCACAAGATGACTTATCTTTGACATTCAAAGCGGCGAGTTTTGCTTGTAGCTCTGTTTGTTCCGCTTCGGACTCTAGACGCGCAAGTTCGAGCTCGCGATCAGCCTGCTGTCGAACAAGTGTGCGTTCGCGCTCAGCCTGCTGACGAACAAGTGTGCGTTCGCGCTCCACGCGACGTCGCAAGACCTCCGCTTCGACGGCCAGCATCTGCGCGCGCACTGTTGCAGATGAATGCGAAGAGCTCGAGCGCCCGCCCGCCGACTGCTTGCTGTAAAAACTATTTTTACCGTGTAGTGTTTGGGCATCACCGTCCTGATGTGCACTAGAAAGGTCACTTGTGTGCTTGACAGAGCCAGTTCGTGCTACGCCAGAAGATGTGCCCACAAGTTCTGTGACCGTGCTAATTGGCAATGCCGAAAGACTCTCGGTAGTTGCGGGCGGAGTCGGCCGGGCGCCGGGCGGTGAATGCAAAACGCGGACACGCTGCGTCTGCTCGACTCCTGCAGCCGTCAGGTTTGCCGCGTCTGCTTTCTTCATACTACGTGTCTCCACCATGATCGTGAAAATGATCCAATTAATATGTTTGAAATGAAAATGAAAAATAATGTATGAAAAAATTTTGTCAAAAAATGACAGAGGAAAATTTTGTTTCGAAACGTAAAATGGTTTTACTTACGGCGAGAATGGACCAAATATTAGCGAGCTAGTGGACTGTATGATAGAAATATAGGTTTAGATGGAGACAAGTAAGTATATTTTTATAAATATTTAATTCTAAGAAAAATAGATAAACAGAACTTGCATCTCCTGGCAACCTGACAGCTAACTACCAACTAAACATCAAAATTCAAAAATATAAAAAAGTAAAGATATGATATGAAAGAAGGCCAGTCACCAACACAGACGTTAGGCGCACAAGATGAGCAGCATAGCAACGCCTCTAGCGGTCAAATTGGCAAATACAAGCGTCATTCGTTTCATTCATTTAATTAAATTATTTCAAATAAAATACAAAATCAAAATGAAGATATTTAAATGCATAATACAAAATGGTTATTTTGCATTTTGTATTTTCAATACAAGTATTTCAAATAAATCGCAACTCTGAGAATATGTAAAAGTAGTAAGTATATAGATATTTCGTTTTCTCTCTTTTAAATTTTATATTATTTTCCAACAGCATTTCCAAATTATTTTGTTTCTTATTGAGTACCTACCTACTAAGAAATTCTTAAATTTTCTAAGCGTAAATTTGGCGACTTGCTTACATACATACATAGATACAATCACGCCTTTTCCCCGTTGGGGTAGGCAGAGACTACTTCTTTCCACATGCTACGATCCTGACATACCTCCTTCGCTTCTTCCACTTTCATGAGCGCTTTCATACATGCTCTAGCTTCTCTCAGGCGACTAGCTTAGTAGCATTATATTCTCTAATTAGGTCTCAAGTATCACTATTCATTAGATCACACTTAACCGCGGGTTGTGGTGCAAACTATCTCTAAAGACAAGGACGACACCAGTTTTACGTTACCTCTCAATTATACATGTTCAAATAATAATTTAAGAGCGTTTACCGAAGCACAAAAATAAGACGTCAAATGCCGCACTAATAATTTTCAGTTATACCTACGTTTGAGGTGTTTATCTCTATATCTCTGGAGGTACTTATCAGATCTCGATGAAATTACAATGGGAGCTATCGGGACGCATACTATCTCAAACGAAAATGATTTTCCATATTCCATAACGGCTAATAAAATTAATGACGGAGTTCTGAGGTAACCAACCTAAAATAATAAATAATATAGAGGAGAATTGAGAACTTTCCCTTTTTTGTGAAATCAGCAAAATGCCTCCTTTTATTAAGTCGGTGAAACATCTAAGAGTCATAAAAAAGCTTTCAAAAATGTTTAGCTAGAAAACAAACACTTACTCACGTAGAGGAATATTTTTACCTACTGAACCATAAATAGAATTTCTCATAGGCGCGTCTCTCTTTAGTCTATAGATCATTGCGAATGCTAATAACAGTATGGGATGTTTAGCAGCTGTTGGGAAAATCGACCAGGTGCCTGGTGGAAATGAAGGTTGCTAAAAGGGGTAAAGCGAAATAATGCTAAGAATGTGTGTTAATTTTTTTGCTAACAGACACACACTTGACTACAATCTCTCCAGATGTTAAACAGATGCCATTATTGTGCTTGTATCAAAGTGAAGGCGGCGGCAACGAGACAAGGCGCTAGACAACCAACTAATTTAATATTTTAAGATCTTTTAAAAAATGAAAACAACCAACTTCAGTTCGATGAGCAGGACGCCTTATTATTGACTAAGATTCAGCATACCGCAATGTGAACCACACTTCACATCACATAACATTAATGTGATACAAGTCGACATCGACAGACACTGCATAGCCGTATGGATTGACTTGTAGCATATTGAATAACGATCATCAATCAAATTAGCAATAATGTTCAAAATATTCAAGCTTTTGCAGCGGATGCAGTAATTTAATGCCCGCCCTAGCTAAGCCATTATATAGCTGCATTAAATTATAATATCGTTTAAAAACTAAATAAAAAAGAACCGACTTCAATGTTCATTTTCAGTACCAATTTTGAGATGTTTATCTCAATATCTCTGGAGATACTTATTAGACCTCGATAAAATTACCATGGTACCACACTTGGGATATCTCCTTTCGAACAAAAAAAGAATAATCAAAATCGGTGCATAAATGACGAAGTTATCCCCGAACAAACATAAAAAAAAAAAAAAAAAAAAAAAAAATTTACGGTCGAATTGAGAAACCTCCTCCTTTTTTTGAAGTCGGTTAAAAATGCTTGACCTTCACTTCTTAAGTAATGTTAAAATTTCTTAATCATCCGGGACCACTAATATTTTACAAATGAAACGATATCGCGCGTTAATTTTACCAGTGGTGCCATCTAGTTTTTGTTGGTGGAGCTAAATAGTCCAGTATTGGCGTTGTTACTACTAGGTATACTAAGTTTGAGGTGTTTTTCACCATATCTCTGGAAAATATCTCCACATAAGTAGATCTCGATAAAATTACCTTGGGACCAAACGGGAAGTATACACTCTCCAACAAAAAAAAGTGTCTTATGTAACGAACATAAAATAAAAAATAGATAGGTGAATTGAGAAACTCCTCTTTTTTGTGAAGTCGGTAAAAAAAAATCCGACCTATTTCGATAAATAATCTAGGCAATACCCATACTTCTATGTTCTATAACTGTGTCTTATGACGAAATCCCATAGAAGTCGATGGCAACTTTTGAACTCCGTTAAAAAAATAAGCTTTGATAAATTAATCTGCCAAATGTTTACCATAAAGTCGAAAATACCTTTACGTCGTAATGTTTTGAATATGTAGCTATATATACTACTAGAAGCGTCCCGCGGATTCGCTTGCGTTAAAAAATCCTTTTATTTACTTAAAACTTTTCTTTTGTAAAAACGATTCTATCATTAAAGACAAATAAAAAAAAATTAAAGACATAGTCACGCAACAATATGAAAACGGGTGAACCGATTTGGCTAATAAGAATTAGCCAAATCGGTTCACCCGTTTTCATGTTGTTGCGTGACTATGGCAAATCGGGAAAAAACCCGAAATACCCAAATTTTCTGACTTTGTCACCTAACCCATTTCGAAAAATCCTTCAATACGTACTTACTTATTTATTTACAGAAGTACTTATGTGTAAAGTTTCGAATAAAACAGACTATCTCATTTTGTTTCGCCATACAAACTTTGAATCCCGGTTCCGTATCCGGGAGGAATTTTTAGAAAATCCGTTCTGAGCGGAATAACTATCTGCATTCTAAATTTCAGCGCAATTCGAAACAGTATTGATTTTCAGACTTTGTTACCCTAGTTCACCCTCCTAGGGGGGCATTTTAAAAAAGTCTGAAACTCGTATTTACTTATTTATTTACAGAAGTACTTGTGTGAAATGTCGAATAAAATGACTATCCAGACTTTGAACCCCCCCCGCTTCATCCCCTTGATGAGTGAATTTTGGAAAATCCTTTCTTAGTTCACCTTTACATACTAAGACAAATATACCCTCCAAATTTCAAGTCTCTACGACCAGCGGTATAGGCTGTGCGTTGTCTGTCAGTCAGTCAGTCAGTCAGTCAGTCAGTCTGTCAGTCAGTATCTCAGAAAAAAGATTCTTTTAGTATTAGATTATGATTTGTTTTATTAGATAATGTAAATACAAGACAAGCAAGACGCTTGCCTGATGGTTAGCGATCCTCTGTTTATAAGCGGCAAGCAAGCTTGAATAATCTTATACGCCCTGCCTGGTATGTTACCTATTATGCACACTAGATGGTGCTTTTTAATTCCATACAAATCTGCGTGTACGCTAACGTGATCAAGTAGGTGAACCAATCTGAATAAACTCGCACTAGGTACCCTGGAGAGTATCTTGCCTTGTATCCTGCTTATCCTACTAATATTATAAACGCAAAAGTTTTTAAGAATGTATGGATGCAGGTTTGTTACTCTTTCACGCAACTACTGAACCAATTGGGCTGAAATTTGTTATGTAGATAGCCTAGACCCTGGAATAACACATAGAATACTTTTTATCCCGATATCCCCGCGACAACGATGTCTACGCGGGTAAAACCGCGGGGCACAGCCAGTCATAAATAAATAAAAAAACTGGCCAAGTGCGAGTCCGACTTTTGTCCCGCACACGTAGGGTCCCGAACGCCATCTAACGAATATCTAACAAACTTCTAACACCAACTAAGTGAACGTTAACACAAAGGTGTAATTAATATTATTAATAAGGTAAACAAGATAGCGCCATATAGATGAACGATTCATAGATCGTAAAAAACACGTTTTTTGTTTTGAACCCTTTAATTTTTAACTTTTTTCTGTTCTTCATATTTGTTGTTATAGCGGCAATAGAAATACGTCATCTGTGAAAATTTCAACCGTCTAACTATCACGGTTCATGAGATACAGCCTGGTGACAGACGGAAAGACAGACAGACGGACAGCGGAGTCTCAGTAATAGGGTTCCATTGGTACCCTTTGGGTTCGGAACCCTAAAAACACAAACCATTGAGTGACACCTCCCTCAAACTACAAAACGTCTATTTCAATCAGCTTTACTTTATCTCACTAAGAACTAGTGTCACTGGTTCCGGGTAGAGTTCCGGGTAGAGTCACAGAATAATGAATAGTACAAGTAGAGTCCCAGCTAGCCTATATGCAACTTATCTGCAATACAAACTACAACTTTTATTTGGCTTTATTTGTCAGATTATTATCTGAAACTTTATCAGGATACGGTGAAACTGTCGCTAAACGTTTTAAATGAGACTATCTAATAAAAATAAATAATTAGGTAAGTAAGTTTAATAATACTTTTCGCGGAAAACTTGGCGTATTGCCACCTATAATTTCAGGACCTAATGAATTCGAGAATGTGTCAACGCAACCCGCGTTGCTTTCTTGCGCTTGCTGACCAAGAAGATTATACACAAAGGAGGTTGTATATAGAATACACTTTTGAAGACTAAATGTTTTACCCTTTTCTTCGCGTTGATTTTAATTTTTAGGGTTCCGTACCTTAAAAGTAAAAAAGCAACCCTTATTGGATCACTTTATTGTCCGTATGTCTGTCTGTCTGTCTGTTCTTCTGTCTAGACCCTTTATCTCAGGAACCCGTAGAGGTATCAAGTTGAAAATTATATTAAATACTTGGGTCTACGGTATCTTTCGGCTGTGAAAAAAACAAACCTGTAAGTCAACGCGATCAAAAGAAATGACCGTTTAAGTAGCATTTTTTCACATGTTTTGCGATTTCGCAAGGGAATTAAAACCAATAGGGTACTTCTCGTTGCCCTAAAATCATAAAATTTGGCATGAAGCAAGTTCTTGAAGCACTTATATAGGAATAAATCTGAAGCCGTAGGTAAAAATGTAGTATAATAACAAAAAAAAGTTATTTTACACAAACAAACTTACTATGGTAGTTGGTGCAATACATTTTATATGGATCAAACTACAAAGTTAAGTTTGTCCTCTAACCTAGTCTGCGAAGTTGGTACGGAAGCCTCGGTGGGCGAGTCTAACTCGACTTGGCCGGTTTTTGACAGATGTTCTTACGGTAAGTGTGAGCGAGATAGAAACAAAGGTGGGGTGAATTAATTAGAATTCGAAGCAAAGTTCTACCACAGTTTTACAATCATAAAGTTTGGAATCGAATGTACCTGCGCAGAGCAACGGCGGGCTACTCGCGGGGAAGCGGGCGGCGTGGACCGCGGTCCTCAATCTCGCTTAGTTTGTGCACTCGCACTTTGCAGGTCGCCGCGACAGTGTAAGATCGAGTACACTTGTTCTGTGTAGGTTTGGATGTTCCGACAGCAAAATACAACAAGGACTTATGATTTCATTTCCCCGTGCGCGTCACTGGAAGTTTATTCCTATAACTAAGTATCTAACCAAATATTGTCTAATACTATTATTTGCAATGAAATTAGTTTGTTTCACGTAAAATACCTAGGGTATAAAAACAGTTGTTTGTAAAATTATTTCGCACATACCATAGCACATAAATTATTAATACAAAAGCAACAAATGTTCAATTTTCATTAATACTATTAGTTAATACGATACAATATTTATTTTGTATAAATTAATAATACCCCCCTCTATACAAAGTTATTTAGTAAAATTGAGTTGAGGATAAAAATGACTTAAGAAGCTTTGTGAAAAAAATTACGCCATCATTTATATTTGGTATCTATGTAGGCAATGATCTTCTATAATAATCTAAGGTTTGTACCTTAGTACATACGCATCACGTTGCTATGATCTTGTGTGAACCAGAGTTTAACACTACTAATCCGTAGGACTATTATATTTTCTGTACTACTAATAAGTTTATTTGATATAGGTACCTACTTACCCATCGACGCTTCGCGCACGGGCTACCGCTGATCACGCGATGATAGATTATTTTATTTGTGTAAAAAGGTACTATCGCATAGAATATCTCAGTGAGACATTCTTGATCTCTTATTTTTCAAAATCAATAAAAAAAATGTCTCTTAATATATCAATCAGCTCGTAGTTTGTTTCTGACAACCCTTGCACATTTGCGGCTGATAGCGTATGTACATACGTAAGTACCTACTCGGGCGGCGGTGTCGTCCGACGTCAAAGGCGATTCTCAACTGTATGATTGTAAAACTGTGGTTCTACCGAAACATTCTAGTTAGGGTGCTACGTTTATGGCGCTAACGAGGAGATGAAGAGGAAGAGCAGATAAAAAAAACTGGCCAAGTGCGAGTCAGCATCGCGTCTCTTATCGCACACTTAAGGAGGGTTCCGTACAATACGAAACATAACAGAGTTTCAACCTCATATATTTGATTAATTGATATTACCAAGAATATTTGGTTTGGTCGCGATCTAGAAAGACGGGGCTCGTTTACTAGCGCCATCTATGTCATTTTGCCGAAACTAATTAGATAGATGGCGTTTAAAAACACGTTTTTCGTATGGGGACCCTCTTTAATTTTTAACTTTATTTTATTTTTAGTATTTGTTGTTCTAGCGGCAACAGAAATACACCATCTGTGAAAATTTCAACTGTCTAACTATCACGGTTAATGAGCTATAGCTTGGTGACAGACGGACAGACAGACAGACAGAGGGACAGCGGAGTCTTAGTAATAGGGTTCCCGTTTTACCCTTTGGGTACGAAACCCTAAAAAGCATTTTGTGTTTTGACGGGAACATCATAAGTGTGTGCGCTCTCAATGTATTTTTTTCCTAAAACCTAGTGTGCTTCCGCGAGTTAATGTGTAATTAATGTGGATTATTAACCATTAAGTGCTGTTAAATGTGTGCGAATGTAAGTAAACAGTACAATGATGCACATGTCATTTTGTGTTCACACCAAAATTCCACTGAAAACCTTCAGTAAAGTCCACATTTTCACTGAGGGTATGAGGGTATTTTATATACTCTCTAGACTATTGCTTCAACTTGACCTGAAATGTGACTTTGACCCATCTTTATGACTTGAATTCTCAATAACTTGAAAATGTTTAAGACGTGACACTGGCTAAATACACTAATCGTGTGGAGCCACTATGAAACTAAAAATTATAAAATAAAAAAAGAGCGGGTTGTTTTTATTACATTTTTAATTCAAATTAATAAAATAATCATCGTGATCCTTATTATGTTAAAACAACACAAAATGATAAGGGAATACACGGGTCAATGCAATAAAACACAAAATTATACATGCTTATCGTGTTTTATACGACCTTTTATTTGTTTTTCATTCATATGTAAATTCACAGACACTTTATTTGATTAATGGATGCTTTTAACATCATTCGAGAATCGATAAATCAGACATTTTGTGTTATATGAGCAAAATTAAAAATTAAGCAAATAAATTGATAACACTGAGTGATGAGTAGAATTTCTAGATTCGGTGTTATAATTCTGCTAATTTGTTTTACTTTACATAAATTTGTAGTAGATAAATAATGGCTTTATTGAAAATATAGAAATCCTAGAGAATATTATCATACTTAAGTACCTACGACAATTTTTTGTAGAAAAGGTGTAGCGGATTTTTAGGGTTCCGTAGCCGAATGGCAAAAAACGGAACCCTTATAGATTCGCCATGTCTGTCTGTCTGTCTGTCTGTCCGTCCGTATGTCACAGCCATTTTATTCCGAAACTATTAGGACTACAGAATTGAAACTTGGTAGGTAGATGTATTCTGTGAACCACGTTCCGATTATTATACAAAAATAAAAAATATAAAAGTTTAAGGGGGGGCATCCCATATATGGAATTGGAAAATGTTTGGTGCCAGCCAAAGACAAACATGTAAACCGCTCTTTAAAAAACTAAACATAGTAACACTCAGCTCTCTATATATATTGGAAGCATGTGTGTTCGTCAAACAATATCCACATCAATTTTTATTCCACGAAACCAGGCACCCTCGAAAAACACGTCCCAGAGTAGTAGCTTCGTCTCATTACGAATCGAAAACAGCATTTTTCGGCAAGACTGTTTATAAAATGGCACCCAAACTTTACAATAAGCTACCAGACAGTATAAAAAATCGTGACTTACCTAGTTTTAAAAAATCTTTGAATGAACTCTTAATTAAAAAATGTTATTATACAGTTGACGAATTTTTAAAGGATACTAATATAATATTTAATTGATTATTATGAATAATACTAACATTAATTTGATAATTTGTAAATTATATTTGACATTTAGTAATGATTTTATGTGCTAGATTTTGACATAATTTGTATAGTCGTGTTCGTTGTTACTCTGAAATATAATGTAATTAATATGTGATTTAATTGTATTCTGTGACATCTTATGATTCCTACTAATTTTATCTAATTAACCGAAATATTGTACGCCTTAAAGGCAAACTACAGAGATAATTTTATTTTATGTCACCATGTACCTACCTGTAGTATGAACAATAAATTATTTGAAGTTTGAAGTTTGAACAAAAAAAAATTTTTTTCGTCAAACCTATACGTGTGGGGTATTTATAGATAGGTCTTTAAAATGACATTGAAGTTTCTAATTTTTTCTCAAAGTCAATCATTTCAAAGATATACGCGTCTAAAGTGGTAAAATGTGTGTACCCCCCCCCCCCCCTCCCCCTCTAACTTCTAAAGTAAGGAAGTGAAAAATCTAGAAAAAATATATTCTGTAGATCTCAATAAAAACTAACAACGAAAATTGGTTTGAACGAGATACAGTCAGCAGTTGTTGAGATATAGCGACCGCAAGTATAACTTTGTTTTTCATACAAACACTATGAAAAACAAAGTAATTTTTGTAGTTGCGATAAATCAAAGTTATAGAATACTCTACTGTATTACGGAACCCTACGAGTGCGAGTCCGACTTGCACTTGGCCAGTTTATTTTATAATGATATTATTATGAGTCATATTTACTTAGTATAAATAAAGTCTGCCCCTCGTTCTGTGTGCCTAGCGCGTTCGTTCTATAGATTGGTTTACTTACGATCACGTTACAGTAAACGCAGATTTGTATGGAATTAAGAAACGCCATCTAGTGTGCGTAAGAGGTAACATTGTAATTTCCATACAAATCTGCGTTTACTTTAACGTGATCGAGTTAGTAAATAAATCTAAAGAAACTCGCACTAGGTATTCTATAATAGGTCAAAAGTCAAAAGTCAAAGCATTTATTCAGAATATGGGCAAATTAAAAATTTGCACTTACACACGTCAAATTACATTAAATAGATCATATTCAATAATAAATATTATAGATATAACAGAAACATAACTTATAGTTTTGAATTTATAAAAAAAAACAAAGGTATTGAGCCATTCAGCTTTCATCTAGACGTTGAACGTCACACTTAAAATACATGTATAATTCCCCTGATTAATGTAGGGTTACCAACCGTACTATTACGTGCACTCGCAACCCAGTGCATGTTTCAGTAATTCAGACAATTTTTATCCTAAAAAAAAATTGTGAAATAATGGAACATAATAAATAAATAAAACGCAGAGTAATTGCAATACAAATCATATTCCGAATGGAACTGATTGTCCGTCTAAAAAGGTAAAAAAAAGGTAGGTAAGAATAGATAAATATTAGGTATATTACATGTATAATTGCAAGTTAAGTATATTATATAATTGTAAGTTATGATTATGTGAAGTAAGTGGTATGTGGCGTGCCTACTTCATGAAACATTTTAGTTGCCATTTTACTCATTGTACCTGTGAGTACCATCGAGTACATTAGGTACATCATTCACATGCCAAATAGGCAAGATATGCTGAACCCATACAATTATGAACATCTTTTTATTGTAACCGTATCTGACGTGAATAAATTATTTATGTTTTTTTTTTCAATTTTGTATTTTGTAGTCTCTGTACGCTTAGATCTTGTAATATAAACTACGCAACAGATTTTAATCAATAGATTTTATTTTAGAGTGATTCAAGAGGATTGTTTATACCTTTATGTTTAATGTTGCGTCTAGAGCGAGCTCAACGTGCATTACTCAAGGTGGCTTATCGACTACCGTATCGTTACTCCACTGACCAGCTCTACGCAGACACTAAATTTCTCAGAGTGAGACAACTCTACATAATGGCAACAACGTTACGCTATCATAAAACTGCACTACAGACTGTTTCTGTTCCATTAAAAACATCTCGTCGACAAATGAACAGCTGGGCCACTCCAATTGTCAAAACCTGTTTTGCCCAAAGATCGTATATGTATAAAGGTGCTCAATTATACCAAACACTAGATCGATCCGTAGGTATATTGAACAAAACCCGGCACGCCTGTAAAAGAAAAATACGAGAATGGCTGTCAACGAAGGACTATGATGGAACAGAAATCATACTAAGGACTCCGAGATAACGCTGCGGGCCTGTCTCATCTCAAACCACTGTTATGGTACGATCTCAACAACGAGCACGTCGTCCCCAAGAGATAAATAACACATGTTGCGAGATGACACAGGCCCACGACTATTTGAAACAATTCATACCATACACATGACATAACTCCAACGGGTAGACACACACTCTCTCTCACACACACACACACACACACACACACACACACACACACACACACACACACACACACACACACACACACACACACACACGCACACATAGATTTCACTAACATAGAAAACATAATGTTCCCAGCAATCAAGCGACCTCTGCATTGTTATCTACTTATAAATTATACGTGTAAAGGAAGATACTAGATTCTGCGACACAGGATATCCTAGTGCAGGATCTAGGGATCTCATTAATGGATAAGGTTAGACATAAGATATCTATTCGATATTAAGTTGTATAAATACCACATCTTTCTATGCCTTGTACATCGTTTTGCTTTTTATATATTAAATAAATATAAATAAAATATAAAAAAAAACCTAACCAGGATTAAATGCGGGCAAAGCCACGGGGCGCAGCTAGTATATAATATGACAACAAATGGTCTTTGTGATTTCATTAAAATAATATTAAATATTTAGGGAAAACATTGATCGAGAAATTGTAGACTTTCATTAAATCATCACGCATAACTGAAATCGTGAGACTTGGATGAATAGGACGAAGGCCTTTGCCCTGCTGTGGGATAATTTAGGCACATAATAATATTTATTAATAAGATATAGATAATATAGATATATTAATAAGAGGGAACGCCGTGTGAACTTTTCCATACAAATGTATTCCGCCGTTTCCTCCCTGAAAAATGCTTCTAGAGCAAAATTTGTTTCAACAAAAAATCAAGGTCTGCTGTAGCTATGGCCCCATTTACTTTTTGCCCAGTTTTACATTTATTATCATTTACATTTTTGTAGAAACAAATTTTGCTCTGGAAGCATTTTCCAGGGTGATAACGGGGGAATAACTTTGTATGGAAAAGTGCACCCCGCTTGGATCTAGCTGGGTATTATAGCTCAATAATCGAAAGCAAATTCGGATTCGGAAACTGCCTTTACTTCGAATCTGATCTTTGCGATTCACAATGACCGATCGGTTACTTTTTATACAATTTCGAAAAAATCAGTAAATCTAATTGGAAAGGTTTTCGCGACAAAATAGCTCACGAATGTATCAATATTAAAATTAATAAACTGGCCAAGTGCAAGTCGGACTCGCAGTTCGCACTAGTACGGTTCCGTACCACACTACAGTATTTTATAAGATCGAGCAAAAAATACCACTATCATTTTTCGCCAGCAAAAAATAATAATTAATAAACATTTTATTTCTTATAACGCCATCTAACGTCTAACAAAGGAGTTAGGGATCGACATTTCAATATAACGCCATCTATGGGACGTTTACCTAACTAAGCGTTCATAGATGGCGTGAAATGCCGAAAATAACACGTTTCTTGTATGGGGACCCTCTATTATTTTTAACTTTATTCTGTGATTAGTATTTGTTGTTATAGCGGCAACAGAAATACATCATCTGTGAAAATTTCAACTGTCTAACTATCACGGTTCATGAGATACAGCCTGGTGACAGACGGAAAGACAGACAGACAGACGGTCAGCGGAGTCTTAGTAATAGGGTCCCGTTTTACCCTTTGGGTACGGAACCCTAAAAATGAAGCTTCCTTAGCTTCTGAATCCGAATAGGTTTTCGAACGATTAGGAATCAGAGGGCAGATTGATAGTCGGAACTTGAACTGAGCAAAAGCTTTTTGTTAGTGACTTACATAAATATAATGAGATGTCATGTATATTTATTTTTTGTTGAACGCACGATTTCTAAACCAAACAGCGGTTTTACACGGTGCTTATAAAGGGCCAGTTTCACCGGTTCCTGATAGCGCTAAAATGAAGAATTTATCAATCAATCAATCAAGTAATTTATTTGCAAGAATACAGTTTACAATTGTGTGGTCTTAAAGTAATGTGTAAGTCTCCGTATTCAGCCTGCATGCAGATGCGCAAATTTTAAAAAAATATACAAACAATAATCAATAATACAATAAGAATTAAATGTTGGTTTTGTTGCAGTACATTATAAACTTTTTAACACTATAAAAACAATTATGTAAAAGCCAGTCATTTAAGGTCCGTTTAAAAATATATTTAGAAGATTTTTGACCGCTTTTATATAGTCGTCATGTGTCAGGTAACTAACTATCTAACGTATTATCAGGAACCGGTGAAACTGGCTCTTAATTTTGCAAAATTTAATCAGAATTCAGATTATACCTGTAATTATATAAAGATAATATTTTGAAAATGTCAATATACCTTGTACCAAAAAAATACACATGATTTTGGGAAGGGGTAAGGGGCTTAAAAGTTGCTAAAAAACAACACGTGAATATAATGGACGACGCCTAAGCCTATGCTTATCGAATTTGGCCTCAGATTTGCGTGATCAAAATTATTTCTCAATCGATATTTTCCCTATATATTTTAATTAGATACATCATTTCGTTTATCTTTGATAATATGTTACTCTCTTTTTATTTTATTCACTAACACGAATGTTTCTTTGCACGCAACCGTTTTAATTTTGTTCGTTTTATTTTTGAATCTGTAGTAAACTTCTTCCAACCTAATTTTGGACTCTTTGCTAGTGGGCGAAGATGCATGCTTTTCTTTAGTTTTCTTTTAAAAGCACGTTTGTATGTAGAACACTCTCAAATTGCTACCCTATAAACTAGTGCTTAAAGATCAAATTCTATTTATGGTATGAAAGATGATTTTTATACACTTGTTACTTGAAACTAAAATTATGTGTTTTATAAAAAGGGTTTATAAATAACTGTCTACTTTTAATCGCTGATACAAGTTTAGAAGCTTTTGAGGAAGGGTGATAGTGTAAATATGGTTATAATAAATAATCGAAGTCGGTTTTGTACCTACATAATAAAATGTTAACCAAATCACTCAGATTCAAAAAGGATATCAAAATCACTCCGCAAATTTTGAAAGAATATTGGGACATAAACGAGCAGTCGCTTAAAATGTTCTAAAACTGATAATTGTTTGATATATTTTATTTTTTATCCGACTTCACAAAAGAGGAGGAGGTTCTCAATTCGTCTGTATGTTTTTTTTTGTGTGTATGTTACGCGATTTCTGCATAAATTGTGAACGGATTCAAATGATTCTTTTTTTAATAGGTAGGATACGTTTCCGAGGTGGTCCCATTTTAATTTTATCGAGATCTGATAAGTATCTCCAGAGATATGGAGATAAATACCTCAAACATAGGAGAATGTACTGGTTTTAGTAGAAGAGTCCCAAGAAGATTATACACAATGGAGCTTGCTATTGCATATACTTTTGAAGACTAAAAAATATGACCTTGAATAATGTTTTTAAATCTTTCTTCTCGTTGATTTTGGTTTTTGACAGATATTCTTACGGTAACTGTGAGCGAGATAGAAATAAAGGTGGGGATACTTATTATTTTTTATTTTTTTTTATATCTTATAGGCTAGCGTTTGACCACTATCTCACCTGTTGCTAAGTGATGATGCGGTCGAAGATAGAGAAGTGGACTAGAATGGGAACTGGGTCTCAAGGATAGCTGCCGGAACACATTAGATGTTTGGCGACAGATTTTCTAACTTGAGGGTGGTAGCTGGCCAGGCGGACACTAGATATGTCCTACCACCATGCGGGGGTTGTTGGTTTCTTAACGATGTTTTCCTTCATCGGAGGGCCACTGTAAGAAGCGCACATATATATGGCGGCAATTAATGTTAATAATCGCAAATAATACTTTTTAATATTCATTTTGGAATACAACTAGTCCGTGTTATAAAATTAGTTGGAATTATTGTAATAAAATAGACAATCAATTATCGTGTGTGTCAGATGCTTTAATTGCACAGGACCATTTTGGACATTGTCCTTTGATAACTTGATGACATCATTATTACTAGTGAATATTTTCCCTTTAGCGCGGCATTTAAAGTCAATTTTTTTAGGGTTCCGAACCCAAAGGGACCCAAATGAACACTTTCTGAGACTTTGTTGTCCGTCCGTCCGTCCGTCCGTCCGTCCGTCCGTCCGTGTCATATGTGTCATATGTGCGCACTTTACAGATCTGTATCTTCTTAACCGTTATAGGTACATACTTGAAATTTTCAAAAAAGTATATATCCGTCAGTGTATAACGGCCCAGACACGAAATTTTATAGATGCATGTAATTTAATTAAAACTTGTTTTGCACTAAAAAGGGTAAAATAAGTTATTTTTCAAAAAAATTAAAACCGACTTCATAACCACAAACAGGCACTCAAAAGCGAAAAATAAATTACTTAAAATTAGGTAGTAGATAGATAATAATATATGTATCTACCTACTTACTACTACTACATACATAGTATCTATCTACTATCCAATGGACTTGGCTGGCACCGACTTCAAATAGATAAGTGGGTAGCGCTTATAATAATTTTAAGTAATTTATTTTTCGCTTTTGAGTGCCTGTTTGTGGTTATGAAGTCGGTTTTATTTTTTTTGAAAAATAACTTATGATAGCTGATATTTGATATTGATGCAAGCGTGTGACCAATAACTCGCCTGGTGGTAAGCGATGATGTTGGTGAACACGCTAGGCCTATTATGGTCTGACTCTCAAGTCTCAAGTCTCAAAGGCTGCGTACTGCCGGAACACGTAAAGTTTATGGCACAAGAGTAAAGAAAAGTTTACTCATGTGGTTATGGCGGCAGTTTTCTCTCCTTGATGGTGGTTAGCTACTTTTTGGTAGCAAGTCAGGCGGAATATCAATATAATGCTTCTACCACCTATGAACAATTATTCTAAAGGTACGACCACACCGAGGTGTCCTGCGTTCGCGTGCGCGTTCGCGATCAGATTTTCAATCGTTTTCTGATCGCCGTAGATCGCGTTTGGTGTCAACCAGTCGTTACAAATACTACTACGCTATCTGATCGCCGAGATCGTGCACGCAGGACGCTGGGGTGCGGCGGTACCTTAAAATGATCTCTGCATTATGCTTGAAAAGTCATAATATGCTAAACAAACATTTCACATGTGAAGAAAATGAAAAAAAAAAGCATTAATGGTCAGTTTACAGCACCTCTAATGATGCACCACAGAAACCACTATAATTGTAGTTACCACCATTTCACAATTGCTCAGATGTGTGTCCAGCCGTGGGCGGCATGTGGGCTGGCCAAACACATAAATCTATGGCCCACAGTTTCTCAATGAGCTTCAGAATGGACCTCCAGGGGTCTAGTTGATTCCAATTTCAGAGTTTGAATGAGAATAACATTTTATTTTGTTAACCGACTTCAAAAAAAGGAGGAGGTTTCTCAATTCGACCGTATATATATTTTTTTTATTTTTATGTTTGTTCGCGGATAACTTCGTCGTTTATGAACCGATTTTGATTATTCTTTTTTTGTTCAAAAGGAAATATTCCAAGTGTGGTACCATGGTAATTTTATCGAGGTATGATAAGTATCTCCAGAGATATTGAGATAAACATCTCAAAATTGGTACTGAAAATGAATAGCGCGGCATTGAAGTCGGTTCTTTTTTAGTTTTTAAACGATATTATAATATATGTAACGTTTATTAAGGGTCCGGAATATGTTTAGGTATATAACGTCAAATGTCGCGCACGTTATTTTCATCAGTTGCACAATGGTGTTTTTCTATATATATAACTCTGAAGTTACAATTCTAATCTTTTCTTTATACCATTTGTATTTTTTATGAGAAAATCCTGCATCTAACCTTTTTGAAGAATAATTTATCTAAATCGCTCAAGAGATACTTTAGTTCTGATCCATACGAGTACGGGAATGTTGAATAATGCATAAAGACATTGAAACTAATTGATTGTCTCTTCCCTTTGTAAATTCCATCCAAAATAATGTAATCTAGTGGATTGTGAATTGTGAGGGAAGCAAAGGTATGGTATAAAAGATATCAATTAATTTTTAAATTTAATCTTTACATCAAACTTACAGTCACAAGTTTTTAAAGTTTATACATAAGAATCAATATAATTTTAAAGAAAGGTTAATTTAATTATTGATATCGTTGATATTGCTTAGTTAAATGTATATTTTTATACCATGTAATAAATAATTTCTATTTTGCATCAGTTTTCAATGTAAATTTCTTGCAGATGGCCTCTCACCAAAAATGATCTGCAACAGTTTGAGAACCTCTAATCCATCGTAAAACAATAAAACGGTCGATGGCGACCAGATACTGTTTATAAAGTGTTAGAACTAATTTAAATGAGGTGTTTCGGACGAGGTTTTATGATGTACATCGTGGGTGGATGATTTGTGGTCGAAGGATGATGACTGTAAATGGTATAATTCTTTGTGACAGTTCTAATGGTGTCGAATATACAAGTTATTTGAGAATCTGAAAGTTTTTGAAGTTATACTTCTTTTGGCGCGATAGAGAAAAATGATGAGAGTGAATTTTTACAATGCGCGCGCACACCGACACCTAAATTCTACACCGTGAAGTTAGTTCTAGGTGGCATGACTATGTTCAAGTTGTATATGTCATATTTATCGTCATATTTTTACGTTAATAAAACCTTTTTTATTTATATAAAATCTTTTTGATTAATTTAAATATTTATCGTTAATCACTACTGCATTTTAGTTATTTTTTTTCCATACACCACAGAAGTATAACTTCTAACGCGTCTACATAAGTACACACACTCTTTTTTTTTACATATGACTGTTTTTGACCACTATTTCACTTGATATTAAAAGATGATGCGGTTTAAGATGGAATCATGCTTGTCTGGAAGGTTCAAAGATTCTTTCAACGATTCTATGGAAGGATATTGCGGTTAAGGATATTGGCACGTGTAGGAAATAAACGAGCACTTTCCCAAGTTATTTTCAATGATTTCCAAACCAAGAGGAGCAGGTTATGGATTCGTCAATATGTTTTTTTCTTGTGTGTATGTTCCGCAATTTCTCTACGAATTGAGAACCGATTTGAAAGATACATTTTGTCATGTGTAGTAGATGAGAATCGGTCCACAAATGGCAGAGTAATCGGTGAACATACATAAAAATAACACATACAGTCGAACATATAACCTCCTCCTTTTTTGAAGTCGGTTAAAAATGGCAAGAAATGTCTTATAGTTATAAATATGAAAATACGGTACTTATCGCGCCTAAAACAGTCGTCGTCTCGTGGCCACGCGGTCGAAACGGCGAGTTAAATAAAATTAATGTTTTAGGCGCGATAAGTCCCGTATTTTCATATTAACTATGTGTTCAAATCGCGAAAGTTTAAAGAAATGTCTTATATGGACTCGCCGCACACGGTTGACGCCGGTGGCCGCCACACGCTACATGATAAAATGTATGAAAACTATAAGAAATATGCCGGTGGCGGCGTTTTGTGGTTGTGGCCCGTGGCCCATGTGCGGCGACACTAATAATGTGCACGAGACAAACAGCGACGACGGACGACTAGCATACGCGTGTTTTATCAGACATAAGAAAATATATGTTGTAATATGTATGGTATCATATAACAATTAAGGCGACTGAATTTCTTATGTCTCATAAGACACAAGACACAAGAAAATATCTTATAATGTGCAAAAGGCCTTACGCCAATGGTCTGTCTTTCCATAGCGAAAGATGCAATCGCATGGATAACGTTTAATAGTTCTTCAAATATCCACTCTACAAGCCACAAAATAGATAAACAGGTGTTGTTACTTATATAAATACATTTATCTCGCACAACGAGCTAAAATTAGGTACAGTCCGGCAAGTATAACTTGGCGTGCCTGTGCGCCACTGTGCTTTTACTTTGTACTTTGATAACAGTTTCTCTTACACCACTTTTAATTACTTTTGGCATTATTGAACTATTTTAATGTAGCAGATTTATCAACAATAATGTCGCGGTAATCTCTCAAACGTCAAACTCACAGTTTCAATTAAAAGAATTAGTTCCAAAAACCACCACCGCCAAGTTATACTTGTGGTACTGTATTTGGCGATGATCCAACTAATTAATGATGAATGATGTATTATAAATAGGTACTAGTGACAATGACTTTGACTATGACTATGCTAGTCTATTTCATGAGTGTTTTTTTTATCATTTCGGGCTGACAATCACTTACTTACATTTTTCGCCAACAAAAAAAAAACTTTGTTATCTAAACTTATCTTTGCGGTCGCTATATCTCAAAAACTGCTGACTGTATCTCGTTCAAACCAATTTTCGTTGTTAGTTTTTATTGAGATCTACAGCATATATATTTTTTTTTATTTTCACTCCCATATTTTAAAAGTTAGAGGCGTGGACACACATTTTTATCTTTCAAATGATTGACTTTGAGAAAAAATCGTTGTAAGAACCTCAATGTCATTTTTAAAGACCTACGAGTATCTATAGACACCCTGCACGTATAGGTTTGATGAAAAACATTTTTTTTAGTTTCAGTTTCATGTATGGGGAGCCCCCTTAATTTTTTTTTTATTTTTTGTATGAAAATCGTAAATCGGATCACAGAATACACCTACCTATCAAGTGTCAACTGTGTAGTCTTAATAGTTTCGGAATAAAGTGGCTGCGACATACGGACGGACAGACAGACAGACATGACGAATCTAAAGGGTTCCGTTTTTTGCCATTCGGCTACGGTTCCCCTAAAAACAACATTAAACCTAACTCTACGTAAGTACACAACTGAAGTAGGTTGCTAAAGCTATAAACAAGTCATGTTAACATAACAAACACGAATATTAACTTCCTGGCAGATAGTTAAATTCTTAATAAAGAAAACAGTTACAAACTTCACGGCCAATCTCTAAATTGGCAAAAAGAGAACAATAAAATTGGTAATAAAGTTGTTAATCAATCAAAAAACAGTTATAAAACATTAATAACAATCGCGGGTAGTCGTAAATACTTAAAGAACTAGATCGGATAAATAATTTCATTCAATCATTAAAACCGGTATAATCGAATATACTTGTATCGATTACTTATTCAAACGTGTGAAATTATTATAATCGATTAAGCGGAGGCAGCAACTGTGGGCGGGGCTACAATTATGCCTCTTACAAAAATCTCTTTTTAGCATCGGTAAATGCACGTAACTCTGCTGGATTGTTCACAGATTATATAAAAGCTTGTTTTTAAAATAGGTTTTAAACCGACTAATCAGGTAACAACTGAGAACTTATCCTGGAGTCATCAACTCGAAGCAGTCAGCTCAAAAATGTTTGCATCTGCCGGCTCACTTCGTAGGCTGCGAAATTTCCTATCTATAGCTACTAAAATTGCGCTTGCATCTCTCCTTCTTCCTATACTCGACTATGCTGACGTCAGCTATCTGGATCTGAATGAAGAGAAATTAGACAAATTTGAGCGCATTCAAAATCTCTGCATCAGGTTCATATTTGGCTTGCGCAAATATGACCATGTTTCTAATTTTCGCAAGATACTCAAGTGGCTTCCTATACGTCTTCGCCGGAATACAGATATTCTTTCTTTTCTATTCAGTGTTCTTTTTATTCCCTCCTTTCCGCACTATCTTAAAGAACGGTTTAATTTTCTACATTGTTCCACGCAACACAATTTGAGGTCATCAGAAAACCTGACATTAAGCATACCACCACATGTGAGTTCCTTTTACGACAAATCTTTTACAGTTGTAGCAGCTCGTCTCTGGAACCAGCTACCAGTTGATATTCGGATGTCTACTTCTTTGAATGTGTTCAAAAATCGTGTAAATTTTTTTTACGTTTCTCAGTGTTAATTATAAGTAGTATCTTGATGTTGCTATGCTAATAAATTGTTTATATACATTTATTTCCTCCTACTTAATTAATTTGTATGTATTTAGGTATATGGGTATGTATTTGTATGTATTATGTATTTCTATATATTATGTGTTTGTATGTAATTATTTATTATAATATATGCCTATCTATAAATTATTTTGTAGTATGTAGAAATTAGTATGTTATAATGTATATGTAACTATGTAGTTATTAATTTTACGTGTACTATTTTATTTGTATTTTATTTGTATTAATCATTTTAAAATAATAATATATTGCTGCTTCTCATGCACACCTACCATCTGTATGATATAAATGTGTCTCAAATCAGACCACGGTTGCCTGGAAGAGATCGCTAATTAGCGATAAGGCCGCCGATTGTACTGTAAATTTAATTAATATTGTACGTAATTTTAAGATATTTAAGTGCAATAAAGCGTATTCTATCTATCTATCTAAACATATTAACAACAAAACATACAGACGAATTGAGGACCTCCTTCTTTGGAAGTCGATGTAAAATAGATATCATCATTCCTTTTATAAGACCTTATGTTTACTAGCTCCATCAGTGAAATAATTCTAATCGATTATGCGTGAATCGATAATTTCATTCGGATGTGTCGATAACGACATATTTATCATACACATGTAGTCATTATATAAAATTTACATCTCTATTTTACATGCAAATGGTCGGATACTGTGGGTGGTCCGATTTAATTCGACATTTCCTATATTATTGGGATTTTTATGGGTTTATCTTTAATTTATTTGAAGATTATTAAAATAATTACCATTTAGAGTAATAAAAGTAGGAAATGTAAAGTAGGAAATGTGCATGTAAAAAAATATTTTTGATGAAACATTAAAAGAGAGTAGAGACCAGTGGTGTAGCGGGAGAATGGTCGGCTTTGACGCCAGTGGTAGCGAGTTTAATCCCTGCCGTGCACCAATGGATTTTATTAATGAAAAAATTATGTGCGCTTTTCATAGTGGCCTTCCGGTGAAGGAAAAACATCATTAAGAAACGTCCGACCCTAACATGGTGGTAGGACATTATCTAGTGTCCGCCTGCCCAGCTACAACCCTCAAGTTAGGAAATCTGTCGCCAAACATCTAATATATGTTCGACAGCTCTCCTTGAGAGCCATTTCCCATTCTAGGCCTAGCGTGCCACCATCTTCGACCACATCATCACTTAACAACAGGTAAAATAGTGGTAGAACGCTAGCCTATATGATATATAAAAAAAATATACTTGCTAAATATTAATGCTGCTGAGTTGGTAAGACTCAATAAAGAATATAATGCGTTTAAGAGCGAACGCGGGGTGCAGTTTTCCATACAAACGTATTCCCCCGTTTCCTCCCTGGAAAATGCTACTAGAGCAAAATTTGTTTCTATAAAAAATCAAGGTTTGCTGTAGCTATGCCTCTATCATTTGCGTTTTTTGATCGACCAATTGCAAATAGAAATATAACCCTTCAAAAATTTCAAAGAGAAGATAAAAAGGCTAATATATTTTTTTGCAAATGTTTGGCAGACCTAGATTGTTTGTAGAAACAAATTTTACTCTAGAAGCATTTTCCAGGGAGGTAACAAGGGAATACATTTGTATGGAAAACTGCACCCCTCGTTTGCTTTTAATTAAATCCAATTCCACGTGTGCAATCCAACTCGCACATGGCCAGTTTATTTAAACACTTTTGACACTGTTATAGAAATCTAGATTTTTCGATACTATACTGGGGTCTTCAAACGGTCTTCAAGCTACGAGGGAACCGGTATCTTCTAGGTAAGCGTGCTACACTGTCGATCGCATCATCACTTAACATCTGGTGAGATAGTGGTCAACCGCTTGCCTATCGGTTATCGGTTATAAAATAATTTAAGATCGTACCAAACGAAAAAATAAACTAGCCAAGTGCAAGTCGGACTCGCACTCGTAGGGTTCCGTACCACAATACAGTATTTTATAAGGTCGAGCAAAAAATACCACTATCAATTGTTCGCCAGCAAAAAATAATAATTAATAAACATGTTATTTCTTATAACGCCATCTAACGTCTAACAAAAGTGTTAGGGATCGACATTTTAATATAACGCCATCTATGGGACGTTTACCTAACTAAGCGTACATAGATGGCGTGAAATGCCGAAAAAAACACGTTTCTTGTATGGGGGACCCTCTATTATTTTTAAATTTATTCTGTTTTTAGTATTCGTTGTTATAGCGGCAACAGAAATACATCATCTGTGAAAATGTTGACTGTCTAACTATCACGGTTCATGAGATACAGCTTGGTGACCGACGGACAGACAGACAGACAGACAAACAGACAGACAGACAGACAGACAGACAGACAGACAGACGGACAGCGGAGTCTTAGTAATAGGGTCCCGTTTTACCCTTTAGGTACGGAACCCTAAAAACCAACTTCACATGCCGCGAAAGTACTGGCTAGTTATAATCATGTCATCTAAGTATACAAATTTTCTTATATTGTTTATCTCCATATCTCCTGAGATAATTGTCATAGCTCGATAAAATTTAATGAATTAAATGGAAAATTGAATGGGACCAAACGGGAGGCATAATCTCTCAAACAAAAAAGATTTTTTTTGAATCGGTTAAAATTTGACGGAGGTCTGAGGTAATAAATATACAAAAAAAAAGTCGAATTGAGAACCGCCTCCTTTTTTGTGAAGTCGGTTAAAAACATACCCAAATGACACTGCAAATTAACACTATACGGAACTGTCATCGCGCGTCTCGAACTCGAACTTAACCGTATCACCACAAATAGTTTGCGAATCAAATGGCAAAGAGCAAAGAAGTAATCTATCACCTCTTAGATGAGATAATAAAACCATTCACAGTACAGCTACCGGGAACCTGCGGTACTTTCGTTACAGAATATAATACTAGTTTGTAAATAACTTTCGGTAGGTCAAAAGTCAACAGTTGCTTCTAGCAGAATATTAACTGTTGCTTCTAAGAACAAATCTGTTATGATTTATTGCGAAATCTGAACGCAGGTTGTATTCGGTACGCAAAATTTTGTTTGTATTCGCTTTGTATTGAGATAAGTTGGTCAATTGAGATTGGGATTACTTGCTCAGAAAGTGAAGAGTGCTGGCTGATCAATTGAGATTGGAAGTACTTGATGTGCGGAAAAGTGTCTCCTCCATCTTAGACGCATCGTAAAATCACGGTAATATAATGGTCAAATTGAGACAGCTAAAAAGCCCCACGGACTATCAGTTCATCAGTTCGCCGGACGATAACAGCCTCCCAATATTCAAAACAGGCCTACACACTCATAGTTTCGCTTCAAGTTTCGGACTGACGACCATCTGACGACAAACTCGAACCGAGAGTTAGCAGGCAGGCTGTCGGCAGGCAATCAACATTTTAGTGAGTGGGCTATACTGACTTTGGACGGCAGGCCGTCTGATACGACCAGGAACTGCAGGCGAACTGTTAATCTGTGGGGCCCTTAAGGCAACCGGCGGACACTAAACAGTATTCTAGAACGCCTTTCTGACGTTCGAAATACTCAAATTTGGTATATAAGTAGGGGAGAGCGGGGCTGGTAGTAACACATTTTGTAATATGGTTTATATTTCCAATAACAATATTTTTTTTTGTTTATTCTTTTATTCATAGCATGCTTTAGTTATTCAGCTTTGATATTAGTAACAAAAACAATCAGTTGGGTAAGTGCTTTCAGAAACAGAGTCATCGAAAGCAATAAAATCATTTGTTAATATAAATAAAATAACCTACCATGTATTTGGGGTAAATATTAACGGAGTTGGGGTACGTATAAACGTAAGGAGCAATTATTAACAGAGGCTAAAATTCTATCAAATAATTAAATAAAAGTCATTCATATCAAATATTTTTATTTGAATTGAGCAAATCAGTACTTTTTATGATAGGAACTGAAACAATATAGTATGTAGATTCTTTTAAATTTACACTAATTGACAGCCATTGAATTTTAAAGCTTTTTAGTCTACAAATGAGTACAAATACTTTTAATTTAATATTTAAAAGTTACATAAGTAAACTTTTTAGTGGTCACAGTCATAAAGAGTCACAATGAGGTACAATAAAATAGTATTATCTTTTAAAGCTACTTATTTATCACTCACAGTTTTAAAGTGTTTAAGCCTACTAATGATAACACACGGCAGTCACATGACAAATTTCGTATTCAGCAGCAACATCTATATATTTTCTGTTTTTTTCCAGAACTTCCTTAGCTCAATGTCAATCAGTGTTAATATGTTAATATTTTCCCCACCCAATATGTTAATTTCAGCCCAAGGTCACTTTTTTTACTTCATCATTTACAGGAAATAAACTAGTTGAAATAATTATAAACAAATAATATAGTGTTACTGTCAGTAAAATAGAGCTCAATTCTGGATAAACTATATTTTCACTCAGCGAAAAAATAAATCGTAAATCAATTTATTGTAAAGCACAAAAAGTTCGATTACCTGTCAATCTGAGGTCGCTGCACACAACTATTACAAGCGACGGCTGGTTGGCAACTAACAAGTCAGGACACGTTCAGCTATGTATATAATTTTTCTAAACCGAGTATCATATTTTTGACACTTCACGTTTGGCGTAAATCAGCTTGTTAATTCTTACCTCCGTTACAACCAGCCCCGCTCTCCCCTAAACCAAATTTGATTGGCGTGTCTTCGATGACAATATAATAATATGCCAGGTAATCATCATCATCATCAGCCTGTGTCAGTCCACTGCTGGCCGTAGGCCTCTCCCAAGATGCGCCACTGAGCCCGATCTTCGGCTCTTCTCTTCCAGTCACTGCCCACCGCTTTGCGTATGTCGTCGCTCCACCTGGTCACAGGGCGTCCGACACTACGTTTGCCGATTCGCGGTCTCCACTCTAGGACAAGTCTACCCCAACGGTTATCAGTCCTGCGGCAGATATGACCAGCCCACTGCCACTTCAGCTTGCTAATCCGTTAAGCTATGTCGATAACTTTAGTTCTCTGGCGAATTACTTCGTTCCGGATTCGATCCCGCAGAGAAATACCGAGCATAGCTCTCTCCATGGCTTGCTGAGCGACTTTAGACCAGTCGAACTGTGAGTGTCCACGTCTCGGCCCCGTATGTAATTACAGGTAATATAGGTAATATAATAATATAATAGGGACTGGAACTTCCTAATAGAAAATAGTGGGACAGTCAAATTAGGCTAGTGTGTATTGTTACAATTAGTACCTAGGTACTTTTCATTACTCATGATAACATCTAGGCCGGTAGTCTCTACATGAATAGCGATGAATTTAGATCGATAATCATCGATAAGAAAGGAGATGCAGATATGCTACTGTCTAGCTGCTACTCCCTCTAGAAGACGTTTGCGATGACAGGCAGGACGCATCGCTATCAATGTAGAGACTTCCACCCCTGCAAAAAAATTGTGATTGTAATAGTAAATTAGTAGCCAAGGGCTGTAAGGCATCAATTGCAGCCCGAGATATTTACAATTGCAATTGATGCTTACACCCGAGCTAACTACTCTGCTTTACATCTCGATTGTGAGGTAAGTAGAAAAAACCGGCATTACAAGAATAAAACATTTTATTAGTTAAAATTTATAGTGAAATGAAAACAATTTTCAAATTTTAGGGACAGGTGTTTGATTTAACATTGAATAAATGCACCACAAACTAGATGGCTGCAGCTTTTTTGATAGCTCACTAAAGTATGTTAAGAATACAATCTCAGATAAAGACTTTACTCGTTTTTCTTTTCGCCACTTCATGAACTCGTCGTAAGTTTTCAAATATCTCTCTTTAGAACTTTCAGGCAAAATATTGTTAATTGCTGCTTCAGCTTCCATTTTCATTGAATCGGGAGTGCAGCTTATTTCTTCATCATTTGCAGAATTCATGTTTTTTCCTAATTAGCACGTAATTATAAAAAAATCCCAAAAACAAACAATATTTAAAGGAAAAGTTTTCTATTCCCGCCTTTTTTCATCTTTCTTTTTTTTTAAATACGAAATTGGGCTTCTTTCGTTCGATATTTAAAATTGATGACTATTATACTCATACGAAGACAAGGCTGAGTAGGGAAGCGACTTCTTTTGTCATTGGGCTGAATGCATGATGTCTATTGCCAGTATGATGGTTAGATGTACGCGAACTTTTTGAAAGAGTGAAGTGTTTTTTTTTTTTTTAATTACTTACCGCCGGCTTTTCTAGCTACATTATTACCCTAGAGCGCTAATTGGTTACCTACAAGCCCCATTTGGGGGTAATAAGGACCTACTTACCGAATATGAGAGATGTAAAAGTGTTTAACGTTGACATAATTCAAATTCGTGCACTAATTTTTGATTAAACATATCACTAAGAAACCCCCAACCCCCCGCATGGTGGTAGGATACTGTCCGCCTTACCACCCTCTAGCACAGAATAATGAATAGTACAACCTCTAGTTGGAAAATCTGTCGCCAAAGGCCAAAATGTGTTCCGGCAGGCCGGTCCAGCATTCTAGGTGTGCTACCATCCTCGACCACATCATCACTTACCAATAGGTGAGATAGTAGTCAAACGTAACGTCTATACAATATTATAATTTAATATCGTTTACAAAACGAAAAAAACCGACTTCACATGCCGCGATAGTGAAAATATCCACTAGTCATAATCATGTCATTGAGGTATCAAATTTGTTTATACTCATATCTCCGACGATTATTATCATATCTCGATAAAATCAAATTTTGGGACCAACGGAAGGCATATATCTCTCAAAAAAAAAAGAATTTTTCAAATCGATAACAAACATTTTAAAAAAAACAGTCGAATTGAGAACCTCCTCCTTTTTTGTGAAGTCGTTTAAAAAGGATTACTTGTGCTCAAACGCTCCCACCTCTAAAGTTAATGACCTATCTTGACCCTTGATTGAAGACCTCTGAACATTATTTGTAACCATTTTGTACCACCGTCACCGATTGTAGCGGTTTTATGAAAGGAAGTTATTTACGCTGTTATTTATTTTACTTGCTGTTAACTACGGTCGTAAAAGAAGTGACTTCCGTTTGGCAGATCTCTTGTATCTATTAAAAACGGCGACAAATATTTGCATATTTTTATTGCGGATTTTGAAGATTGTCGATATTAGTTTTCTTTTCAACAGACTTCACAAAAAGGAGTAGGTTCTCAATTCAACTGTTTTTTTATGTTTTTATCTCAGAACTCCGTCAATTCTTAAACTGATTTATAATTCCTTCATGATTTTTTGAGACAATATGCTTCCCGCTCGCTCCCATTATAATTTTATCGAGATCTGATGAGTATCTCCAGAGATATGGAGATAAACACCACAAAGTTAGTACCGAAAATGACTAGCGCGGCATGTGAAGTCGTTTTTTTTTCGTTTCGTAAGCGATCTTCAATTATTATTTTAGGGTTCTGTACCTCAGAGGAAATAAGAAACCCTTATAGGATCACTTTGTTGTCCGTCTGTCAGTCTGTCCGTCTCTCTGTCCGTCTATCAAGACCTTTTATCTCAGGAACGCGAAGAAGTATCAAGTTGACACTTATATCAAATACTCGGTCTATCAAATACTAGTCTACGGTCTCCTTCAGATGTGTAAAACTTACACTTGTAAATCGGTTAGTAAATGGGGGAGCTCTGAGGTAACAAACATTAAAAAAACCAGTAGAACAGTTAAGAACCTCCTCATTTTTGGGGTTCCGTACCTCAAAAGGTAAATTAAGGAACCCTTATAAGATCACTTTCTTGTCTGTCTGTCCGTCTGTCCGCGTGTCACCACCGATTTTCTCACGAACGGGTGGACCTAGCAAATTGAAATTTATACTAGATACTGAGGTCTATAGTCACTATTAGGTTTATAAAATTCAAGGTCCTGAATCAACACGATAAAAAAATATGGGCAAATTTAGATTTTCGTGAAAACTTGTAAGTACCAAAATTTACTTTTACTTTCAACTTGTTGTGTTTTGTTATTTTTTTAAGTTTACCTTTACTTGTGCTGTAAGACCTTGCTTTTGACCAAAATTGACAGTTCTAGGTCAACCGGAAGTACCCTATAGGTTTTGGGTCGAAAACCTCTAGGGTACTTCCCGTTGACCTAGAATCATGAAATTTGGCAAGAAGCAAGGCTTACAGCACAAATAAAGGAAAAAATAAAAAAGTTGAAAATTAAAGGGTGTCCCCCCAACCCCATACATACATACATACATAGTTATATACCACACATACATACATACATAGTTAACGCCTCTGATTAAGCTAGGCCTCTGAGTTACATGAGCGCTCATACAATTCAGGGGTCTTACTTAATTGGCACTATCCTTAAATAAGGTAAATAAATTTAATAAAACTGTGCTGTTGTGTGATTGAGTGTGTGATGGTGATTTATTTCATACATAGTTGATCGAACTACAACATTAGTTTGTCTCTTAACCTAGTCTCAGAAGTTGGTACGGAAGCCTGTGGGAGATTCCAACTCGACTTAGCCGGTTTTATTTAAAGTCAGTTGAAAAAAGTATTATTGTGAAGCGAACATCCTCTTTTTTGAAGTCGGTTGATTAGGTGGCCTGTCTGTTGGCGGATTAATACTTTAATATTGGTGAGGATATTGAACAGTTATTTTTTTATGTTAAAGTAGGAGTTATTAAATAAGGCGATTTCCGCTAGATCAGACCTCTGATTCAATAAAAGATTAGAAGCAGTCATTCGCATAATTCTTGCAGTTGCGTGGGAATCAGGAATGTTTGTAGACATTAGATTAATTATTAAAATGCTGATTATTTTTAACGAGCATACAACATTCAAAATATTATACTTCTCATGGCGCTTTAAGGAAAAATTGTGTGAGCGACGACGCGCGCGCACTGCGACGAATTTTGAACTAAGTACACTATGCAGTTACAACTGTGTGAAGTTACATGCATATTCGAGATTTTTATCGGTAGGTATATCTATATACAACACGTATATTATCACAGATGTATTAATAATAAGGTAGTGTATTACCGTTAAAAATAAAAAGTTTATTACAATTTTTTTGAATTTAATTAAGCTGTTTTCAATTATATAAATATCTTTTTAATATTCGTTTACAATTTTAATATTTTATTGTAGTTTTTTTTTATTTAGAAGTATAACTTCTTGCGTGCGAACATACCTATAAAAACACTTACAAAATGAATGTGACAAGGTCCCCTGAAATTTCCATTCAGCAAGGACTTTTAGTGCTAAAATTTCTATCAATTACTCATTTCAATAAAAGTTGCTGTGTATATTGAAATACGTGTTCAAGGGCCTACGTACCCACAGTAAATAGATACTAATAATCCTGTAAGATAATAATAATTATTCTAAAGATATCATTACTTATAAAAATAAATATAATTGAATCCTTCGCTTTTTTTGTTGCCGTTTCACTGGTGAGGACTACAAAGTCAAAAGAACGAATCACAACTCTAAGAAAACAATCAAAACATAACATAAAAATTATGAAACCACTATAAAAATAAACAATTAGCCCGTCATAAATAAAATTACCGCTCATCCCAATCCAAACAAATCGATTAGAGCTTAAACTCAGATTACTATTCGAATTAAGATCGTTATATCGATAAGACACTAATGATATGTTAATGACATTATTATACCTACTAATGGAATAATAAAACAATCTTCACAAAAAAGTAGCGGCAATTTCTTTATTAGATGTTAAGAAAGGTCAAATGACGAGTCACGATTCTATCGAAACTAGTTTATCGATTTATTCGAATGTATTAGCATCGAATGATGGATCGATTTTCGAAATCGGATGAAAATGGTTCCGTGCTTTGTTTCCAGTGATTTATGCTTTGTGAGATGCTTTCTAAAGGAGAGGACTAACCTTTATCGTTTGCGTTCATCAACCCACTTTAAGAGGCTGTCAGTTTTTAGGGTTCCGTAAAGGGTACGAACGGTACAATATTACCACAGAATATTTAATAGTACTACGTACTACAACTAACACTTTGCTGTCCGTCCTTGCGTCCGTGCGTTTATACGTTTGCTAGAGGGCTGTATCTCCTAAGCCGTAATAGGGACACTTGATGTTTTTAAAATATCATATAAGCTAGTGTTTCACCACTATCTCGCCTGGTGGTAAGCGATAAATGTGGTTAAAGATGTTGAACACGCCAGGCCTAGAATACTCTGTCTTTCAAGGGTACACAGCCCTAACAAGACAGGACTGGAAGACAGTTGTGGGAACACCGATAAGATTAAGGGCGGCAGATTTTCTCCTTGATTGGTGGTAAGCTACTTTTTGGTATCAACTCAGGCGGAGTCAATATAATGATAATCTATCCACATGTGAAAATACCTGCCTGCAGCATCAGTCTCTTTCTCTTTACTATAGGAGTAAAATTCGTTTCAATTTAATTTATCACAACACTTTAGATAAAATATTATGTTTCTTTGAAGTGTTACATGCATAATTGGGTTAACAAATGCAATCCACTACTTTCGTCGTAACGATACTTCGCAGCGTGGCTTAATTGGCAAAGCACCGGAACATGTTATTCCGGAGGATGCGGGTTCAAGTCCCGTCGGTACGATGAAATTTTGGATTGTGTTTAACAACTTACTTTAGATAAAGTCTTAATATCACTTTTATTTTAATCACATCATCTTAATCATTACATCGATGGTCTTATAACGTGACCTTTACCCATAACTGTGCTCGTATTATGTAGGTAGTTATAAATACTGTGAATGCGCTGACAATGAACTTTGCACTACCCTCTTTACAACAATTCTGTCTGACCTTGCTCACTTGAACATTGATATTGAAATGTTACAATGTAATTTTTGCATTGGCTGAATATTTATTGTAGATTGATTGAATATTGTAGAATGCAAGTTACGTGCGTGAGTGTGCGATAGAATTACACAACCTTATTCCTCCTTCGTCTTTTTACATCATCATCATCATAATCAGCCTGTGTCAGTCCACGGCTGCACGTAGGCCTCTTCCAATATACGCCACTGAGCCCGATCTTTAGCTCATTGGGAGGGATATGCCCTAATCGCCACGCTGGGCAGGCGGATTGGCGATCGCAGGACGTAGCTTCTCGCATCGGTGACGCTGCTGCCCGTCACCGGCCTGTAGTATTTAGCTACGCCATAATTTGGAATGGTTATACCGCAATTTGTCGGTTGCCAGAGCCTCGTTTGTTGGTCAGCAGGATGCACCACGGGCAGGTGAGGTTGGCTGGGAGCACTGAGGTGGTATTTGTGCTCCCTTACATTACATCTTTTTACAATCGGACATCAAAGCAAAATAAAAACTGCATCCATACACGGTGAATATCGCAGTAATCCGCACTAAACTTTTTTTTTTGGTATAAAAAGCTTACTATTCTAGCTACTTAATGTGGGTCGCACATTACTAGTAGTCTTGTTAACCCCTCCAACTAAGCTAAATAATGCTTGTGTCTGGAGTGGGTTCACGTCAATAGTGTAATGGGTGGAGATCGAACTCACGACCTTTCGATCGCCAGGCCTACGCCTCAGTCATACCTTAGTTATTTATTATACAGAGGATTTTGGCATCTGTAATACAGTTACATCCTAGCATCCATCAGTATATACTAGCTCAGGTGCCAAAAGTCTATAAAACCATATTTATTAAGTCATAATTAAAGCTTTGTAAATAATTACATGAATTCCTAGACCAATTAATTAAATTACATAATTTAATAGTAATAAGTTTTACTCTTACGAATCACAACTGTGCTTGCCTGAGTCTTATCTTTTGTGACAATTAAATTATCAAATAATACTATATATATAATAATACTATAACAATAAATATACAGTATGTTTAAAATAAGATAAGTTACATAATTTAAAAGTATCAATACCGAAAACTAAGTATTTTAGTGTTGTAAGTTGTTAAAAATAATAAGGTAAAGTAAAAAGCTAAAGGTCTTGTCTAGGTATTGCTCAGTCGTTTCCTTGTTATGTCAACATTATGGCACAATTGTTAAAGTTAAACGGTCTGTAAGAAACTAGGTAACATTTGAAGTTATAAATGCAGTGCCACAAGAAACAAAATGGTGAAATAACAATATTACAGACCAGTATAACCTCTATCCATACTGATGCAGAATCAAATCACAGTGTTGATTAATTTAAAAACAGGAGTTTTAATGTGACTTACGCGATGCCGCGGTCGTCAATTGTTTCAGCTAGGCTATTCTGTAAGCTATCTCGACAGCGGAATCCGCGGTGGGATTCGAATTTCGTACTACGAAATTCAATCGTATCAAGCTCGTAATACGGTTGAATTTCGTAATACGAAAATCAAATCTCAACGCGGATTCCGCTGTCGAGATAGCTTACAGAATAGCCTAGCAGCTTCATTTTAAAGCTTCCTTATGATCGAGGATCGAGTGCGGGCGCGTCCGACGCGTCCGGCCTCGCATTGATATGTACGCACGGTATATTGACATCGCGTAGGCTAAGTCACATTAAATTCCCGTCTTTGAGTTTTTATAATATAATATTTTATATGGGTTATATTTTCACTGACAGTTCTTTTAAAGTAAGAATGTACAAAGTTAATGTACTTATTGATACATTTTATGATTGTACTTAAGCCTGATTAGATTAAGTAACATTATATTGTACGCCCGAAAGGGTAAACTGTTGATACCATACATATTGTACATAAGACCATCTTGTACCTACACAGTTATACAATAAAAATATTTCTATTTATATTCTACTTCATACATCCACAGCATAGAGGATGCATAGACTTATTTCAAATGTCGACGCAACAAGATTTACTATCTCACCACAGGAAATATTCAATCAAAATTTATTTTTCTATCATTTAATCCTACAAAATATTCGTTAAGAGCTAATTTATGAACCATTGAGCTAGTAGAGCGCTTATAAAAATGATCATTTATTTAAACATCATCATTTAAATCTATAAAATTTCTATTCCCAATTACGTGACGAAAATTTATGTAACCATTAAAAGACAGAATAAAATCAAAATTTAATGGTTTCGATTTAAAAAATGGCAGTAGGTACATTAAGCTTCTATGTAAAACATTACGACTTAAAACTGGTATGCCTACTTTATAGTGGTCACAGTTAACTCGCAGGCGCTCAACTGCATACAATACTTTTCAGACGATAGAGAAATTCATTCTGCGAAATAAAAGCATAATATTAGAGACATTATTTCATTAGACCATTTGACCAAAAAATTAAAATCCAAAAATTATTATTTTACAGACCAAAAAAAAATCAAGAATTGACATGTCACAAAATGTACCTCTACCAACAATGTGAAATTGAAAGAAAAGTGAAACGTCATGACACTTCGGTGTAAAATTGGTTAAATGCTTCCAAAACAAAACAAAACAAAACAAAAAGTATTGTACATCAAAATAAACTTGGAGGTCATAACATTCATACTACGAATAAATTAAATCTATTCATGATTTTTTTGCCAATGCAGACTTTAGAAAATATCACTTAACAACTTTGAAATAGGCCGTCTTCTCTCACACAAAATAATTTCAGTTCGCGGTTTCAAATGAAGTGTCTTGCTTGCCATATATATCAGTTGATTATATATCATAGAACCACTGAAAATAGAGTCTGGCGAACACGCTAATGCTAGGAGCCTATTTTGAATGTGAATTTGTTAATTCCCTATTCCTAAATAATACGAAAATTTAAACCTACGTACAATTTAACAAACAAACTAATTGGATACTAAATTACAATCAATTTATCTTTAAAACATACATCATAAACGTTGATAATAGTTATTGCAAAGTCCCGCCTTGACCCAAATGCAAACATAAAAATTAAATATGTTCTAACTGTTTGCAAAGCTATAAAGAATTGATTGATAATAAGTTCAAGGTTTTTACTACCAATTATAACTATTATGTCTTACTGCTCTCATGCATAATTCTGTCAAAATATATGCTTGATAAACCATGCTTTCTACCATTGCCTTTGGCATATATTAAATAATCTAACTTCAATATTTTTCAAATTGTAGCCGGAACTAATGGCATATTTGTTTTATTTGTTTATTAAATATTTGTTTGTTACTGAATATATTTTACTGACTTTATCTAAAAAAATACATAGGCAGGTAGGTACAATAAATGATATGCCTTCTACAGTAGCATGTGGTAATGGTAAATATCTTACAATTATTGTTAGAATTTATTTTTACCGATCTTACAAAAAGCCAAGGTTCTCAATTTATTTCAATTCAGCATTTTAGGGAAATTGGAATTTTTAAGTGACTTTAAAAATTTATGCTTACTAGTAATAGTAACTAATTACTCATTTTTTATCAACGATTTCTGTTATAGATAGCCATTATAGCTCGCCATCTACCCAATCATGTAACTCAATATAAAACTATACCAAATTATTAATTTAAAAACAGGAATTCAACGGGAATTTGTCGTGACTTACGCGATTTATACTAATTATTGATTCTGTGGCGATGTAATATTTTTTTTTCTTCTCTCTCTATTTTGAATGACATTTGAAATCAAATTTTGACATACCTAAATATTTAATGTTTTGTTATTTTTAATTACTTTTTTACTGTTTTATTGATTTTAAGTTAAGCAAATGAAATGTTTATTGGTGTATTATTTATTTTAATGTTATTTATATTTATAACTTTAATGTTGATGATTTTTAAATATTATTATGTAAGTATGTAAATCCCAATGCAATTTTTTTGTTTCATGGAATAAATGAATTGAATTGTCGACATTGCCTAAGTCACGTCAAATTCTCATTTATAAAATAGTAATATGTTTGTACTGAACGTGAGCTATCTTTCTACACTGTGGTTTTACGACACGCTGTTTTGACGTTTTGATAAATAAGTCGTTTATTGATTCAAATGATTAAGAACATAATTGCGTGACACCTACTGAATGACCAAGTGTATAAAGATTTATAGGGTTTTCTATACAAGGGCTATTAAAACGAAGAAACTTGATGTTTATTATAATAATTATGCATGTAAGTAATAAAATATAAGAAGGTAGAGGTAATAACGTTATTTCGACAGTTAGTTTATTGGCAGGAGTTTTGCTAGTGCGCCAGGGGTGGTATCACTGCTTTGTCAATTATTTAGCACTAGCAGCCCGCCCCGGCTTTGCACGGGTAGAACATATATGCCTACAAAATTTGCATCAGTTTGTTGCATCGAATATAAAATATGAACATATTTAACAACCATCGTCATATTTCAACCAATTTACACAAAACCTTAGCGAATTATGCACCTAAACCTTTCTCATAAACACTCTGGCTATTGGTGAAAACCGCATGATAATCCGTTCATGAGCTATTGAGATTATTGCGAACAGACAGACAGACGTAGTGATGGACTTTGTTTTATAATACTTACGTAGTGATATTGGACGGCCCTTTGGCGTAAAGGATAGTTACCCTGATTCTGACCCGACGGTCGTTGGTTCTAATCCTAGCTATATACCTACCAATGAAAGTTTTATGTGCATTCATGAATCATGAGTTTTCGTACAGTGGTAGTGGGATCATTAAATCTACCAAAAAGTAGCTTACCACCAAGAAGAACATCTGCCGCCGTAACCTTACGCGTTCCCCGACGCAAAATGTAGGGGTAATATACGTTTAACGTGTGTATCTGTGTGTCTGTCTGTAGCATCTTAGCACCTAACCGGATGAACCGATTTTGTTTTTATTATTGATAGTTATTTTTTGTTTGATAGATGTCTTCATCGAGAGTTTTCTTAGCTTTGATTCATGAAAATTCGTTCAATCGTTATAAAACTATGAGCTTTTTTCTAGTTAATTGCGCTATGAAATCAACTTCCATAGGTCTGATCAATTCGAAAATCTTCTTCTTCAACGATATTGTAAGAACATGAAAGCATTGACCTGATGCTGGGACATCTCCTGGACTCTACAGAATACTAATTTTTTTTTATTTTTATTTTTTTCTCACCAACTTACAGCTCAGATTTTAATTGTCGTGTTTAGAGTCATTGGAATGCTTTTAATGAAAAGAATATACATAGATCAGTCGGGGTGGTTTAAAATATTATATTATTATGTATATAGATGAATATTATTTTATACAATAGATCATATTATTATACTATTTTGACTTCAAATTGATTGTGATCGGTGGGGATCTACAGTATAGCTAAGCTTTTAATAAGATTTTCATAGTAACTATGACCTAATCTGTGGTTTCACTGCAAATCTTTTTTTAATTTTGCGATGCGTGTATGTGAAATTCGTGATATCTTCTAGAGTTTTCATTTGAATTATATACTGTAAAGGACAATTTTAATTTATAATATGTGGCCAAGCTAATTAACGTAATTATTTGGATAAGGATTAATACTATATACTTGAAAATAGCCTTGGAAGTTATGTAATATTTTTTAACAAACATTTTAAGATTAAAATGGTTACTGTGAGTCAACCTTAAGAGATAGACATATGCTGTTGCGGACTTTTTTGTGGGTCTTATTAAGTTTTACAACTCTTGCATAGAAAATATTCTTCTATCTATTTTCAATTAAGCAGCGTTTGTAAGAAACGTGTTTTTTCGACCGTTTTTTTGCCGACTTAGGTTGCAAATTAGGTCTCCACGAATGTACCTTTGATCTAAACGGTATAATATATAGCCTATTTTCATTGCGAAAGTTCATTCTATGTATTAGTGAAAGAATTTTTTAAATCGGTTCAGTAGTTTTTGAGCCAAATCATTACAAACATACAAAAATACAAAAGTACAAATGTTCTCTCTTTATAATATTAGTATAGATTAAAAAGAATGGTTTAAGTAATTAAAGTAGACAGTAAATTACAACTGGCATACGAATCTCAACACCTAAAGGTCAGTTAACACCGCGGCGCGACGCGACGAGACGCGCTGCGACGCAACGTGACGATGCTTCTGGTTTAGCGTGATAAAAATTTGAACTTTATCTACTACACAATAAGACACTCATTTCATTGAGATAATTCGGCCGCGCCGCACGTCTCGATGCGTCGAGCTGCACCGCGCGGCCTGAAGCCACCGAATGAAATGTGTATCTTTTTGTGTTGTAAATTAAGTTTTTTTTGTATAACTATAGCCTGAAGCCACCGAATGAAATGTGTATCTTTTTGTGTTGTAAATAAGGTTGTTTTTTTTTGTATAACTGTCTTATTATAAGTGACCCTAAATGTGTAAAATGAAATGTCATTATTTTTATCTTGCGTCAAATTGTACCACAGAATAACTAATAGTTGACTTACGGCGAAAATTGTTCCATATAAATGGCCTCACCTCAACTATTATCAACTGATAATAGTGACTTAACTATTCGATGCGTGCAAACTCGAAAGGCCACTAATAAAAGACAAAACATTGTTTTATTTAACGCATCTCATTATAGTTCGTAAGTGACATTAATTAGGCAGACAGAGCATGACATAAAATGTTCGCACTAAGATAATTTTATTGTTCTAAAATACACGACGAATAAACCCATAAATTCGTTTTAAACTGTTCTAAAATGCTTTATTAGAAAATACGCGTTTTTATTAGAAAATACAGTGATTTATAATGAAACAATGATTTATTGTTTGGTAATTTATGTTGTTAAGACGAATAGCTTATTTATGGTCTTTTGCGGGTATTTTAAAGTTTAATGTAAAAGCGTCGTGTGTGGATGAAAATGAATAACATTGTGTAATTTTTTAGATAAAAAAATATTTAAAAAAAAATATTTATAACGTTACTTTTAATAATCATTCGGGAACACATCAATAACAGTGCTTTCTTAATTCATAGCTGCAAGGAAATATTCTAACGCGAATATATTTGTTTACGATTTTTTATTGAAAATGACAGATGGCTGTCAGATTTAAGGAACACTCGACACCTACAGTGAGCAAAAGGCAGTTTTTAACCCCATTGGATGGTTCAAGCCAATCCCAAAATGTTCTAGAAGCATTTAGCACCACTCGGAGTACTTAGAACATGTAAACATGGATTATGGCCCGGTCACAGATTACTAATGAGACAGAGCCCTAATTTATAGTAATTGAGATACTCCTACCTTTATGAACTCTGTGAAATTAACTCACTTGCTTTTATACGTTTGTCTCCATATAAACGTGTATTTCCACGATACCTAATTTCGTCCGGAATGTGCTAGGCGCAGTTGCCAAGTAGCTGTAATGTCGTGTAAAGTATTACATTATGGGTATGACAAATTGGTGCAAATAAACCTAGGTTACGTGGGCGTTAATGTGCCGAAACATTGTCAATGAACTCATGCTTTATGAAATCATTATTGACTGGATATGACGTGGCTTTGAACAAGATGGATTTTGAGTCCAGCAGGGTTATAAACAATTGCGAAAGTCGAATTTGAGGTTTTTTTATGTGGTTAACCCACATAAAAGAACCTCAAATTAGACTCGGATTTTAAAAAACAAACAAAACACACACACTACAAATTCACAAAACTACTCAACCGATTGAGCTCAGATTTGGTATATAGATAACCTAAACCTTGGGGAAACATATGGAGTAGTTTTTATTCCGATATTCCCACGGGAACGATGTCTACGCGGGTAAAACCGCGGGGCACAGCTAGTAAAAAATAAATGTCCTCTATTTCCTTGATGCATTTTAATCAAGAAACTATTCCTTAACTAAAATACAATCTTCCCGGGAAGTGATACAACTTATCATTATCAATTGCGACAATAACAAAACCTTGATCTCTTAGCATTGCTGCTGCAATCAGTTCCATAAACATACATCTCAAAACGTACCACGTCTCATTAACTTTCTCAACAAATGCACCTTTTTAAATTTTTAACCGACTTAAAAATAATTTAAAATCGTTTAAAAACTTAAAAAACCGACTTCAAACGCTAGTCATTTTCAGTAACTAAGTTTGAGATTTTTATCTTCATATCTCTTGAGATACTGAACACATCTCTATGAAATTTAAATGAGACCATCTGTGAAGAACTGACTTCCATGCCCCGCGAGTCGATTTCAGTAGCAAGTTTGAGACGTTTACCGTCATATCTCTAAAGATACTTATCAGATCTCGATGAAATTACAATGGGACCACCTCGAAAACGTACCCTACCGATTAAAAAAGAATCATTCAAATTGGTTCACTGGGGTTAAAAACTGCCCTTTACTCACTCAACACCTACTTAGAGCTTTCAGTTTTTAACCCCATTGAATGAGCGAATCGAGCCCTAACACATCCCACAGCCTGAGCACTCTTGTGGTGCACTTCACTGAAAAACTATCGCACCTATTGATTTGTGCTTTAACATAGTAATTTAAATTCGCATGTAGACGGGTTATCAGTAAAAAAAAAATCATTTTAATACCATTAAAAAAAATGAAGAATAACAATTTTGTTTCTAGGATAGAATATTATTGTAAAAGATATATCCGTTAAAAGATCAAAGAAATAACTTCGCTGCGAACATAATGTTTGGTTACTAACGCCATCTGTTGGAAATCTAAAGAATTTACATCTGTCATCCAAATGTATCAGTATCGTATACGCCTGGTATCAGTGTGACCATTTGGTCATTGAATGTCTGGTTTGGAAATCTGCCACATTTGTGGCAGATTTCTGCCATTTAGGCAGATTTGAGACCTACATTTTAACTCTGGCAGATTAAGCTGACGATTCCAAAAAGTGGCAGATGACAAGGATCTTTATAAATTTAAAAATCTATACTATTTATATCTATACTATTTATATTTCAATATAAATAGATTTTTTTCAATTTTCTGTTTCTATTTAAAGTACCTATAACATTTTTATTATGCATCTATTTGCTTGGAAATTTGTAAAAGTTTGAATGATAAGGTAAATAAGCTTTATTTTTATGCCATAATTCAATAATATGATGGCAATTTTTTTTTGCCAGCGTCGGGCAGATTTGTCATTTAATATAAAATAAACTGGCCAAGTGCAAGTCGGACTCGCACTAGTAGGGTTCCGTACCACACTCCAGTATTTTAAGAGCAAAAAATACCACTATCATTTTTCGCCAGCAAAAAATAATAATATAACGCCATCTAACGTCTAACAAAGGTGTTAGGGATCGACATTTCAATATAACGCCATCTATGGGACGTTTACCTAACTAAGCGTTCATAGATGGCGTGAAATGCTGAAAAAAAACACGTTTCTTGTATACCCTCTGTTATTTTTAACTTTATTCGGTTTTTAGTATTTGTTGTTAAAGCAGCAACAGAAATACATCATCTGTGAAAATTTCAACTGTCTAACTATCACTGTTCATGAGATACAGCCTGGTGACAAACGGACAGACAGACAGACAGACAGACAGACAGCAGAGTCTTAGTAATAGGGTCCCGTTTTACCCTTTGGGTACGGAACCCTAAAATAACCGGCCAAGTGCGTGTTAGGCCACGCGCAATGTAGGGTTCCGTAGTAGCCTGTTATTCAATGCAAGTCTTTACCCGTTATAAACACGCAACAAGGTACGAGTAAGTACTCCGTCTCTGTCACTTTAAAGGATTTTTTCTAAGGATTTTGTATTTGGTACAAAATTATCCAACACCCAAGTTATTATTACTATTATTACTATTATTATTATTGTGACTATTACTGCTAAACTAATAAAGTTCTCTTAACCGCTATAATTTTCCTTTAAAGTTCATGAAATGCGCTATTATCACGAATTTTTCCAGATTTTTCAAGCCAGCAGTTTAGCTTTTAGAGGGGGGGACGCCCTACTGGAACAAAGATTTGCACTTTCAAGTTTAATATTTCGTAAACGGAGCATTCAATCGAAAAATGGTATTAGCAACCCTTACGTCATTCTAAAAGACCTATTCAACGATACCCCACACGATGGGGTAGATGACGAAAAAAAAATTCATCCCCACTTCTCATATAGAGGAGCTACCCTAAAAAAAAATATTTTTCAAAATTTTATTTCAGCACTTTGTTGGCGTTGTTTATTTACATACTCCCACAAAATTACAGCTTTCTAGTATAAACGGTCTCTTAGCAAAACCTCGGACAGACAGACAGACGGACATGACGAAACTACGAGTATAAGGGTTCCTTGTCAGGACTACGGAACCCTAAAAACATCTTAAAAATGATTGACAGGCAGAAAAACTACGCGAGCTATCGCAAAGCTCGGCTTTTAGCTAGTAATTAAAAAAAACATACAGACGAATTGAGAACCTCCTTCTTTTTGGAAGTCTATCGAAAAGAAGGTGGAGATACTCAATTCGCCTGCGCGGCGTTTAAAGTCTTTTTTTTTTCGTTTTGGTGAACGATCTTAATTTTTTTTTAATGTAATGTAATGAAAATTATTTTTTGTTGGAGAGAGTACGCTGCTCTTTTGGTTCCATAGTAATTTTATCGAGACCCGATGAGTATCTCCAGAGATATGGAGATAAACACCTAAAACTTAGAACTGGAAATGACTATAACCACAGCATAATGAAGTACAAGCTATAGCGTGGCATTTTAAGTCAGTTTTTTTAGTTTTGTAAACGACCTTAATTTTTTTTAATGTTTGTTACTTTAGAACTCCATTATTTCTTAACCGATTCGGAAATTTTTTTTTTTTTCATTTTGTAAACGATCTTAAATAACTTTTATTGTTAGATATTATTTATGCTTGTTACCTTAGAACTTCGTCATTTCTCAACAATTTTTTTTGTTTGAGAGAGTATGTTTCTCGTTTGGTCCCATTGTAATTTTATCGAGACCTGATGAGTATCTCCAGAGATATAGATATAATCAAACATGTCAAATTTAGTACTGAAAATGACTAGCGCGGATTTTGAAGTCGGTTTTTTCGTTAAGTTTTACACACAATCCTTGATCTTAATTATGATCTTAAATTATTAAAGAACAGAACTTTCAGAATGTACTGTGACAAAGTTCTTGAGTGTAGTCTGTCAACATTTGCATCCGTTATCAAAAAGTCAACGTGTATAGGATTCCAGGCGAATAGTTTTAGTGTTATGTCATTGTTCGAAGCATTGTTTGGTCACATTCTTTAGTGCAATTGTTTGATTATTTGTGTTACAATCACTGCGATGTAATGATAAGGAAATTAATAAGTTAGGTAGGTATTACCGACTTATAGAATTTCTAACGAAATAAAATGAACTGGCTAAGTGCGAGTTAGACTCAAACATATTCATTATTCTGTGACAACAGTACAACATTTGTAAGATAGAACAAAATTTTCCGGAATAATAAGTTTCTGGAATGGTAATGTAATAGGTAATTAAGATTAAAAAACTAAAGTTTAAAAAACTAAAAAAACCGACTTCCATGCCCCGCGAGTCAATTTCAGTAGCAAGTTTGAGACGGCATTGGTAGACTCATATGCGATAACTATTTAGAATAGGCTTGGGCTTACTATATCCGACAGAGGAGTGGATATATCGTATATCATTCCATATAAAGATATATATTCGCTTAGTGTTACTGCTTCGCATGTCCGGTATACCCATGTGAGATGTGTTTCAGACTTTGCAGATAAGCTCACTTAAAAATACAAATTATATCCATTAGTATATCCCATATCCAAAATTAAGCATATCCGCGTTTCATAACAGATATTGTCTAACATGATTAGACCGTATCTGTTGTGTTTTGAACTTGCATTGTTTTTGTACTTGTTGTGATGATGTGATCTAAAATAATGATATAACACGGTTGCCTAGAAAATACCTATTCACTTACAGATTGACTTTTTACCCGCTTTCACAAAAAAAATATGTTTCATCAAATATAAAAATAAAAATATATAATATACAAATATAAAAATATGCCGAATATATGGGATATATTAAGGTTTTGGCAAGTGGAATGAAGGAAATATATCCGCTTAGGGATATATATCCGAAGATATAGATGTGTCCGGAGTTACCCGGCCTAATTTAGAAGTCACTTTGCATGAAATCATTACAGATTACAGATCCAACGAGAGATGTCAAATATTGCTCGATCTTATAAATCGTTATACATAGAGACTTGAATTTTTAACTTTATTTGTCTCAGACCTCCGTACCTAGGTAAGATTATATTATAATACCTACCGATTCTATAGTGTATGGTGTGTATAATATACCTATCTATTCTAATCATAACATTAACTGTAAGGTCTATAACTCATTTAACGATTCATGTAGGTAGATTAAGCTCAGTTCGCCTTGTATGATCAACAAAAAACCTTCATTACGCTATTACTAAAAACAACATGGGTGTACCGTTTTTTTTGCTAGCAATACGTAGAATATTATGAGTTATTACAATCATTTATGATAAGTATCTTGAATATTGATAAGGTGTAAAAAAATATTTTGATGATGCAGATACGCTCTGTCAAGCGTTAGGTATAACTTTTTTGATGACAATGTTTTTTTCTGTAGCGCGTCGAAGCGGGAATGTAAGATATGATCATGCTTTAATATTGATCGACTTCCAAAAAGAAGAAGGTTCTCAATTCGTCTGTATGTTTTTTAGGGTTCCGTACCCAAAGGGTTAAACGGGACCCTATTACTAAGACTCCGCTGTCCGTCTGTCTGTCTGTCTGTCTGTCTGTCTGTCTGTCTGTCTGTCTGTCTGTCTGTCCGTCTGTCACCAGGCTATAGCTCATTAACCGCAATAGTTAGACAGTTGAAATTTTCACAGATGGTGTATTTCTGTTGCCGCTATAACAACAAATACTAAAAACAAAATAAAGTTAAAAATAAAAGGGGGCCCCCATACAAAAAACGTGTTTTTAAACGCCATCTATATAATTAGTTTTGGCAAAATGACATAGATGGCGCTAGTAAACGAGCCCCGTCTTTCTAGATCGCGACCAAACCAAATATTCTTGGTAATATCAAATAATCAAATATATGAGGTTGAAACTCTGTTATGTTTCGTATTGTACGGAACCCTCCCTAAGTGTGCGATAAGAGACGCGATGCTGACTCGCACTTGGCCAGTTTTTTTATGTATATTCACCGATTACTCGAAGATGCCTGAACCGATTTGGAAAATTATTTTTTTGTTTAAAAGGGTACCCAGGTGGTCCCATTTAAATTTTAACGAAATCGGCTGAGCAATTTTTAATATATCAACATTTGTATTACGACGCATTTACTTATCTTGACGACTTACTCTTACTACTAACTACTGGCACAGATTATGTAATAGTTACGACGTCTACGCTACTTTGACTAGCGCGACGTTTGAAGTCGTTTCTTTTAGTTTTTTAAACAGTCTTAAATTATGTCTTAACCTTTTGAGTCCAACTGCTGGGAAAAGGTCTCCCTCATAGCCTTCCATATGATTTTTTCAGAACGATAATCATCTTCCTACCCTTACTTATCCCACTTAAGTGAGGTCAATGCAACATGTCATTCTCTTCCATTTGGGTCTATCCGCAGTCTTTTCCGCATCCACTTCATTTACATCCATATCAATCCATATACAAATAAAACATTTTATATGCTTTCACTGCTCATCACCTTATTTTCAATCGGAGAACCAGTCGTACTGATACGTATCACCGCTGCATGGTGGGTATTTCATCAATCCGCACGAAGCTATTTGCTTTCATATTAATCAAACTTTACTGCTAGGGATAAGAACTCCTTGCGTCCTCCCCTCTATGTTTCTGGAAAGATCCGAGGATCTTCAAGCCGCTTCTGAACTGATATGGTATCTTCTAGCTAAGCGCGCCACATCTTCGACTACGTCGTCACTTAAATCGGTGAACTTGAATAAACATACAAAAAATATATACAGACGAATTGAGCACATCCTCTTTTTTTCAACAGTTCTTGGTCAAAAAGATCATGAATTTTTTGCAAATGATTAAGAACATTTTCCTAACTGGGCATGTAACGAGAGCTCCTACGATTAGAATATTACTCAAATAAACCAATATTTGCACAAACATTTTGTGTCAGTTTAGTTCAGACAATGTTTTCCTTTGAAGGCAAGTTGTTTGAAAACATTTGCCATACCCATAAAGTTGGCCGTGTTAGTCCATTGATCTTAAGCAAATACTATTGGCAAATAATTATTCAGTGTTATTAATTTGTCATCCGTGTTTGGATTTTTTCCACTTCTATTTTAGCCGTAGACATCATTATAAGTACTAGGTAGAAAATTTAAGTCAATTATTTTAACTAAGAAAAGACATACGGGTGGAGTGGCTTTTTACCCGACTGCGCGACGCAAAGGAGAGGTAATGTGTTTATCAGTCTATATATGTATATATGTATGTATGTATGTATGTATGTTTGTTCCTTTGTGGCACACTAGAGACCAAACGCGTGGGCCGATTTTGATAATTAGCACGTCAATAGATTCGCCATGCTAGGGCGAGTGTCAACGAAAACATAAAAAATTGAAAAATTCAAAATGGCGGATTTCAGGCGCCAAAATTTGGGGTTCAAAAAAAATTTTTTTTTCAAAACCTATCGAGTGGGGTATCGAATTAAAGGTCTTAAAATGGAGATTTAAAATATATTTATAACAAATAATTTATGATCGTACAAATCGAAAAAAAAAACGATTTTACATGCCGCGTTAGTCACTTTCAGTAACAAGTTTGCGGTGCTTATCTCTGAAGTTACTTATCAGATCTCAATAAAATTACAATGAGACCAAACGAAAATCATATTAACTCAAACAAAAAAAGAATTTTCCAAATCGGTTAAGAATTGATGGAGTTCTGAGGTAAATGTTGGGGTGTAACTTTCCATAAATTACAAGGTACTACCTTGGACAAAGCTGTGGTCGACTTAAGTTCACGCATTTTTGCGAAAGGTCAAGCCTATGTAGCATTGAGCCGGGTTAGATCTTTAGATGGACTAGTAATAAGTAGTTTAGATCCCCGGAAACTACTCAATAATCCACATGATACCAACTCTCTAAATGAAATGAGAAGATTACGGAATTTGCCGTCCTTTACTTAACTAAAAAGTTTAAAATAAAACATTAAATTAAAAAATCAAAAAACCCGACTGAGCAAAAAGTGAAGTGTTAAAAAACGAACTGAAAAGAAAAAAACAAGTAAGTCTAGTAGTTTAGACTTCTGTGTAGGGATATCAAAAAACTATACCATTTAAATTCTTTGTCGGTCGATACACTCATAAAATAAATTATACATTGTTATATGGAATATAGAGACTTTAACAGTCTGGACACATTAATCCCCATTCGTTAAGCCATTAATGTGTCCCGACTGTTAAAGTCTCTATATTCCATATAACAATGTATAATTTATTTTATGAGTGTATCGACCGAGAAAGAATTTAAATGGTATAGTTTTTTTATATCCCTAAACAGAAGTCTAAACTACTAGACTTACTTGTTTTTTTCTTTTCAGTTCGTTTTTTAACACTTCACTTTTTGCGCAGTCGGGTTTTTTGATTTTTTAATTTAATGTTTTATTGATTTTGCTTAGCTCCAAGAATAGTGAAATATAAAATTATTGCAGTGTATCAGAATAAACTGGCCAAGTCGGAGTTGCACTCGTAGGGTTCCGTAACATAGTAGAGTATTTTATATTATATATAACTATAATTTTTCGCCACCAAAAAATTAAATTTGTTTTTCATTGTGTTGGTATAAAAACAAAGTTCCATGTATGGGGAGCCCTCACTTAATCTTTTATTATTTATTTTTATATAAAAATTGTAAAGCGGTTCACAGAATAGAATCCTACCTACCAAGATTTGACTGTGTAACTAGTCTTAATAGTTTCGGTATAAATTGGCTGTGACATACGGACGGACATACAGACAGACAGACATGACGAATCTATAAAGGTTCCTTTTTTGCCATTCGGTTACGGAACCCTAAAAACAAAGACTTGGAACCAAAGACTTGAAAACACAATAGAACCAAGCAGGACGTCAGACCTAAATTATGAAAATAATTTTATTTAGTTCTGATTTGATTAGAATTTACTAAAATTGTTGGCTTGTCCAACAATCCTTGTACCCCGGCGGTTAGGTAGTAACTATTTTATAATCTGTGGTAGGGTATATAGGTATTTGACTGTATTAAACATATGGCTGAAAATATGTATCGCGCTATTGTAATCCTATAATAAGATGGTTAAAAAAAACTAAAAGAACCGACTTCAAATTCCGCGCTATTGATTTTCAGTACCAAGTTTGAGGTGTTTATTTCCATATCTCGGGAGATACTTATCAGATCTCGATGAAATTACTATGGTACCATTCTTGAAATACCGATCTCCTTTTCAACAAAAAAAATAATCATCTAAATCGGTTTATAAACGACGAAGTTATCCGTTAACAAACATAAAAATAAAAAATATATACGGTGGAATTGAGGAACATTCGGTTAAAAACATCAGCATTTAATGTTTTGATTCCGCCATCCCCATTTTATAATCGGACATCCAGAGATACTAAAAGGCGCCACCGATTTATGGTGGATATACCATTTACCCGAACGTAGCGATTTCCTTCTCCGTTCATCTAAAACAAACGACTTCCATGCCCCGAGAGTTAATTTTACTAGCACGTTTGAGACGTTTATCGTAATATCTCTGGAGATACTTATCAGATCTCGATTAAATTACAATGGGACTACCTCGAAAACGTACCCTACCAAACGAATCATTAAAAGAAGTTAGAAACCTATAAAAAGAATCATTCGAATCGGTTAACAATTGACGGAGTAATCGCGTAACAATTTCCAAAAGAAAAAGAAAAAAAACATACATACGAATTAAGGAACCTCCTTCATTTTGGAAGTCGATTGAAAAATGTAAAACCTATTCATATAAAAAAAATCAATGTAATACCCAGGATTAGTTATCATCATTATCAGCCGGTGTCCGTCCACTGCTGGACGTAGGCCTCTCCCAAGGTGCGGCCACTGAGCCCGATCTTCGGCTCTTCTTTTCCAGTAACTGCCCACCGCTTTGCGTATGTCGTCGCTCCACATGGTCACAGGACGTCTTACGCTACGTTTGCCGATTCGCCGTCTCCACTCAACGACAAGTCTACCCCAACATCTATCCTGCCGCAGGATTAGTTATGATGTATAAAAATAAATGCAGTTTTTTAACTGCGCTCCTGAAACTGCAACCGCTCTATCAATGATGACAAATCTGGTGACGTCACATGCAAGCAAAACAACGCCAAACCCACTAAAATTGTCATACTTTTGACAGCGTATTTACCTGCATGTGACGTCATTTACAACACCATGTCAGTTTACCCTTTATGTACGGATGCTATGCTGTAAAATTCATTCAAAAAACTATAAGAACCGACTTCAAATACGATATTTACAATCGTGTCAGTTTCAGCACCATGTTTAAGGCGTTTATTTCCATATCTCTGGATATACGGAACATATATTAATGAAATTAAAATGGGAGTAGTTGGGAAGTATTCCCTTGCAAACAAAAAAAGAACTTCCTAAATTGCTTCAAGCATCTTTGAGTAATCGGGGATCATACATAAAAATAAAAGATTCCGATACCGGCGAATTGAGAACCTCTTCCTTTTTTGAAGTCGGTAAAAATAGTGATGATTCCCTTTTTTTAAAGAATAACATAATAATATTCCTATTGTTAAGTCGGTTATAAATTAAGTCTAACTATAAATTATCCAATTAACTAAATAAATATCCGAAAGCAGTACTTTATACTGATAGCGTGCAATGCAATACCTACATTTTATTCTGAGAAGTCACGTAATTTGCGTTTTGATATCGACTTTATTATTTAAAATATTTAATTATGTAATGAAATCTCTTGTTTTAATTACAGAACCAGAATTTACCCACGTTTTTCCACAACACCTATTTTAATGATTTTTTACCCGACTAAGTACGTTGAAGCAACAAGGAGGAGTGGTTATGATTTACAATACAATAACTTAGATTTAAAAACGGGAATTTAACGTGACTTACGCGATGTCGATATAGCGATCGACATATGCTGCTACTCCTTCTGAGCTCCTGGGGTCTACGTCGTTCCTTGCGACTGTGGTGCAAGCTACGTAGGCGAGACCAGAAGAAACGTGTCCACAAGAGTCAAAGAACACATTGTTTCCATGAAGAACGTGGACAGCGGTAGCTCGGCGGTTACAGAGCACGCTCTAACATCTGGGACGACGCACTACATCAGATTTGACAAGGCACGGATTTTGGCGCGTGAAAAGTACTTTGTACCCCGCAAAATCCGAGAAGCCATTGAGATCAGTCGTCGTCGTAACTTCAACAGAGACAGAGGGTGGTACCTGTCACATACGTGGAAAACCGTTCTTCATGGAAAGCACGTCACCAGTGGCAAAAGTGAGGAGGACACCTTGAGTTCCGTCTGCCGGTTGGATGAGGTTTCGTCTGAAGAAAACAGCAGTGATGAAGACGAAGCCCTCCAACCTAATCCCGCGCTTCCACTATGTACACCGCATCATCACCCCCCACCAACACCACCACCGCCGCCGCCGCCGCCCGCTCCGTCCGCCCGCGCTGCACGAGCAGCGGCCCGCAGTGCGAGGCTGAACGCGTCGGCGAGCGCCCCGCACTCGGGATCCTGAAGAGGGCCTCCGGATGAGGCCGAAGCATATGTCGATCGCTATATCGACATCGCGTAAGTCACGTTAAATTCCCGTTTTTAAATCTATAAGTTTTAAAATGAACGTGAGTTTTTATAATAAAATACAATAACTCTTTACTTGCACACCAAGAAACAACAACCGAGACAAAAAGAACTTGTACAAATGTCGCTTTTATCGCTAGAAGCGATCTCTTCCAGACAACCGGCTATGGAGAGGAATAGAAAATATGTACTTATGTATATAAAGATAAGGTGTTTTAAAAATTGTAAAATGAACAGAATTTTAAGAAATCGTATGAAACTAAATGGTATTAAGTATATATTTATATATATATGATGGATACTGTTTAAACAAATTATGCTATTTTATATATACATATGGACGTACATATCACAGTTTTACAGTCATACAGTTCAAGAATCGCCTTTGATGTCGCACGACACCGCCGCCTGAGTAGGTACAAACGCTATCAGCCGCAAATGTGCAAGGGTTGTCAAACTACGAGCTGATATATTAAGAGACAAAAAATGTCATTGATTTTGAAAAATAAAAGATCAAGAATGTCGCATAGACATATTCTATGCGATAGTAACTTTTTACATAAATAAAATAATCTAATATCACGTGATCAGCCGTAGCCCGTGCGCAAAGCGTAGGCAGGTAGGTAAGTACCTATATCAAATAAACTTATTAGTAGTGTTACTCTGGTTGACACACGATCATAGCGACGTGATGCATGATGATGTATGTATGTAGGTACTCATGTACAAACCTTAGTTTATATAGAAGATCATTGCCTACATAGGTATCAAATATTAATGATGCCGATAGTATTTTTTTTCACAAAGCTTCTTGAAGTCCTTTTGTATCCTCAACTCAATTTTACTAAATAACTTTGCATAGAGGGGGTATTATTAATTTATACAAAATAAATATTGTATCGTATTAATTAATAGTATTAATGTAAATTAAACATTTGTTGCTTTTATTTTAATCATTTATGTGCTACTAGTTGTGCCTCGCGGCTTCGCCCGCGTCAAAAAAGTATCCTATAGCCTAATCTATTGTACTGGCTATCCTTGTGCAAAATTTCAGTTAAATCGGTCCTGCCGTTTGACTGTGAAGAAGTCCCAAACAAACAAACAAATAAACAAACTGACTTTCGCATTTATAATATTGGTGTTGATGTTATGTACGAAATAATTTTACAAACAACTTTTTTCATACTCTAGGTATTTCACGTGAAATAAACTCATTTCATTGCAAATAATAGTATTAGACAATATTTGGTTAGATACTTAGTTATAGGAATAAACTTCCCTCGTTCGTGTCACGGGCAAATGAAATCGTAAGTCCTTGTTGTATTGTACACTCCCTGACGTTGAGATCAGCCGAAAATCTTACTTTGCAAATCCCCACACATTCGACTACCTTCTTTGACAAATCCTTCACGGTACAGGCTGCACGCCTGTGGAACAGTATCCCTGTCGAAATAAGACAATCTCCATCTAATCTAATGATGACTGCTGATCCTGTTACTGTTTATTAATTTGGAAATTACTATTCAGATAATTATTTTCTATATCGTATTAATGTATTAAATTATGTAAGTGTATGTATTATGTGATATAGATATAGGTATATATGTGTGTATATATGTAAGTATTTGTGTAAATGTATATGTTTATGTAATGTTTATTTGTATGTATGTTTGTGTATATACGTGTATTTATTTATATGTATAACTAAATAAATAGCTAAGATTTAAAATAGATACGCCACCGTCCATCACAGTCTCTCAATATCACTATCAGTTTGGTTGTCTGGAAGAAATCGCTTTAAGCGATAAGACCGCCCTTTGCATTACTTAGAATAAGTCTGTTACCTTAAGTATTTTCTGTATTATTGATAAATACTTTATTTGCACACAAATAAAGTATGTATCTATCTATCTATCTATTTTGCTGTCGGAACATCCATCCATATACAGAACAAGTGTGCACCATTATAATTAATGTCATTAACGATTTTCGTAATTAAAACTCGATCTTACACTGTCGCGGCGACCCGCAAAGTGCGAGTGCACAAACTAAGCGAGATTGAGGACCGCGATCCGAGCCGCCCGCCTCCACGCGAGTACTAAACTGTATGATTGTAAAACTGTGTACATATACTATATACATATATACTCGTACATAGAGCGAAAGAGATGCTTAGATGTTTTGGACATCTAGAGATGATGGATGATGGAAGATAGACGAAATAGATTTATGAGACAAAGGTGAATATAGGCCAGCCGGTAGAGGCAGACCTAGGCGCACATATCACGACCAGATCGGGGACGTTTCAAAGAAAGGCCAAGTCAAAAGTACTTATAACCGGCGAGCATTTATCGAGGCGCTCATGAAAGTGGAAGAAGCGAAAGAGGTATGTCAGGACCGTTGCATGTGGAAATAAGTAGTCTCTGCCTACTCCAACGGGAAAAAAGGCTGATTTTTTTGTGTGTATGTGTGTGCATAGAGCGTTATGTACGTATGTTCATTGTCCAGTAGACCCAGAAGTAGACTACTATAGTAGGCTGATGGCGATGAAATATTTATAACATACCTACCTATAAGTAATAATTATATGGATTGCTCAAGCTCTCTATCTCCAATAACGTAGTTTCAACTTATCCAGCTCCCATAATATTTCCAGTCACATTCTTCGTTCGTGACATTTTACTTTTGAACCATCAAAAATGTTAATCTACCTTCCATCAAATTCTCTACCAGATTAACATAACCGTATTCAATAAAGTACCTACATTTAACATAAACAATGCCAGTAACGCTACAGCATAAATAAACAGCAATAGGAGGTCTACCACGAGGTCTAAACAATCTTATTTCAATTTTACTATGCTGGAGAGAGAGTAATGCTGCTCTACGACCGTAAAGCAAAAATCTCTCAAAATTATAATAAAAGACCCTTGCTACACGAAAATTAAAATTTTCTTATTTTATGCTATAAGGTAACAGATCAAGCATGACGTTCGCCTGATAATAAGCGATGACGTCTACCTATTACAGATACAGTGGCATGCAAAATTCTTTGGCACGTTACTATACTGCGCCTGTTACCTCGAGACGTTAAGTCTCGCATACCCTTTTATTTCACTGGACATGTTGCCATTCAAACCTAAAAACATTTCTATTTCACGGCTAAATCAATTCGCAATGTGGTGGTATACCGCCCAGGCGGACTAGTCCTAGAAGTCCAACCTTTACAAAACGATTAAACAGAGAACATCCAACAAAAAATTGTATCTGGAATCTCGAATATTGTTACCGTGATAATTATATTTCCGTATTTTATATTTCCATTCCCAATTTCATTCCTCCTACTTAATGGAACTAAATTATTTTCTATACGCTATAGATAATCACGATAATCTATTATACTCTACCCTCTGGACAAACATAAAAAAATAAGCGTTGATCAGTATATTTCTAACAGATTTACTAAATATCATCCCAAACGGCATAATTATTAACGAATAAATGCCTGATTTACGATTTAATACTTCGGAACAGAATCCCTAGACAAAATCCAATTTCCTGTTTTCATTCACGCTAACGATAGATCAAAATGTATGGAAATGACATTTTTGTTGCGGAAACATAAATGTCATTCCATACATTTTGAACTTGCGTTAGCGTGAATGCAAACAGGAAATTGGATTTTGTCTAGGGGCTCAGAACAGCCTATATGTAGACACATACATGGTAATTACTAATGTCACTTTAATCATATCGTCATTGCAAACGGCTGATACAGTATGTTACTATTAATTGTTGATTTGTTTAAATTATATTTGTTTTTTTTCTTTTCGTCTGATAAAATATTATTATAGTATTTCTGAGAAGTAACTCTACTCCGGATTTCGGTCTTTGTCCAAAAGCCAAACACACGTTGAATAGCGTGACTTATCATATGAACCTCTTTTTACCGTCTAGCAAGATTGATATAATAATGTTTTGGCACTTGTGGTAGGCCCTCAGGTTAAGTTACTACCAAGCAGCAACACTGGTAACAGTGGCATTTAATCAAGATAATGTCCCATTTTGTGACTTTCACTGCTACTCGGTAAATTGCTGCGTTGACCAATCAATCTTTACCCAGTAATTAATGAGGAAAAAGATTAAGGTATTGCTTTTTTTGCCCGCTGATCGCGTACTGATTTTGTGACTTGCAATTTTGGCAATGCTGTGGACTGTTATTGGATAACTAATATCATTTCAATATTTTAAATTGATGCTTTTGCGGTGTTTTACTACAGCAAAGCAATCAAAAAATATTTTACATATCTCATCTACCACTTGGAAAAAGAGCTTTTGTGAGTTCTTAATTTACTTACACTCTAAACCTCAGCAGTTTCGAAATAGTGTTGATTCTCATCGGAAACCGGATCGATTAGCATCAAATATAGGTTTTGTGTAAATTGCTTATTTTCTCTCTGACTGTACTTTTGTCAAATTCTGTAAATGTAACTCAAAATGTGGAAGCGTAACCTGCCTTTACGGTCAACTCAAATCCACCTTCTATGATTATGGTAATAAATATGCTAGAAACTGTTATTTTTCTTCTTACAGCATGGTTACTAACAATCATTCGAAAAATAATTCAGATTTGAAAACTGCCTCTCACTTCTCTTAAATCTTTTGACTCGAAACTTTTCAATAACTCATAATACCCCGATCGGACATTTTTGAGATTTCAAAATAAGAATATTCATGCGGAAGTATAGAATATATAAAAATGTATTAATACTACAGTCCTGCTAAATTCAGTTGTGCGACATTTGAGTCCATCTTTTCAACATTTTGAAAATGAAATGGTCAGTTATTTACTTGAAATGAATCGCCGACTCCTGTTTCAAAAGAGCAGGCAACGTACCAGTATCGCGCCTGGCATTACAGGGCGGTATCCACTTACCATCAGGTGGGCCGCATGCTTGTTTGCTTCTCTATATTTATACAAAAAACCCGCAATGTTCTTTTTAACCCCCGACGCAAAATTAAGCGGTGTTATAAGTTTGACGTGTGAAAATCCGTTCAGCCGATTGAAGACTATGAGCATTTTGACGCTATGAAATAAACTTCTGTAGTTTTGATCGATTCAAAATTCGGTTAACTCTAACTTAAACGATATTGTAATAACTAGGTAGAGTTGACCTGATGAAATCTGCTGGAATCTTCAGAATACTCAACTCCTTACCAACTACAGCATAAATATCGAGTTAGGGCTCATCGGAATGGTCTCAATGAACAGATTATAAATAGATCGGTCGGGGGTGGTTTCAAGTTTGAATATAAATATAATATTAGATATAAGTATCCTAAGTTTTAGTAGCTACATAAATAAAAAGCTAAAATCTTTTAAATACAAGATATTTTTGAAGTTATACTTCTTTTGGCGCGATAGAGAATAATGATGAGAGTGAATTTTTACGATGCGCGCGCGCACCGACACCTAAATTTAACATCGTGAAGTTAGTTCTAGGTGGTACGATGCGCGCGCACACCGACACCTAAATTCTATACCGTGAAGTTAGTTCTAGGTGGAATGACTATGTTCAAGTTGTATACCTATGTCATATTTAACGTCATATTTTTACGTTAATAAAACCTTTTTTATTTAAATAAAATCTTTTTGATTAATTTTAATATTTATCGTTAATCACTACTGCATTTTAGTTATTTTTTTCCATAAGCCACAGAAGAATAACTTCTAACGCGTGTACATAAGTACACACACTCTATTTTTAATGCGTTAATATTTGTAATGAAAAGTAGGCACCTATTAATGATTACAATATAGACACTAGCCCAAATTTGACAGTTATATAATTTGCCATTACGTAATTTCAATTTCTACAGGCCGGCTCCATCATCAGGTTAGCTCTATGCTACCATATTCACCATTGTCACTGAAGATACTCAAGTGAACCAAATTTTAATCCAATTGAACTTCGGGAAGCAGCTCTAATAAACCGACTTCACAAACAAGAAGGAGGTTCTTAATTCGTCGGAATATTTTTTTTTAATTATTATTTTTTATGTAACTACTGGCTACTTTGACTAGCGCGACGTTTGAAGTCGGTTCTTTTAGTTTTTTGGACGATCTTAAATTATTTACCTTCCGAGATTTGACCCACACAAAGATACATTAAAGCTTTTAATATTGAAATAGAAGCAAGTCCATAGAGTTCGTCATACATATTTACATTAAGTCTATCTTTAATACATTACCTCCCACATTATACTGCGTTCATCTCACATTTACTTAAGTCTTATAGGATAGGATAAGATCATAAAAACCTAAGTTCAATGCTCTTTAGACTGTCGCGCTCAGGGCTCACATTCATAAGTAATGTATTTTATTTTTTAATTGAGTAAATTAATTACCGAACAAGGATTTCATGACTTTACGAATTAGGTTTTAACATTGGGATTCTGGCAAATTTCATTTCAATTATATTATGTTTTCTGATTTCATTTGTTGAATAAATTTTAGATTTCTTTCTCCGATAATAAGCGTATAAAGTACAGGAAAGTTATGATAAGGTAACTCATACTTATTCAACCATCATGTCACTCCTAAGTAGCTAAGTAATGTATGGATGACAAAAAAATATATATTGACAATTTACGATGCTACGGCATTTTATGTTAATTTCAGCAATATTTTTATATCAGCCTCCGAAACTCTACACTTAATTGCAGACAAAGATTAAAAGATAATTTACAACTTTTAATATTAAATTATAAATTACAACTAAAAATCTAAAGATCGTCTGGACAAAGAGCCATCCATATTTGTTACAGTATCAAAGAGTAATTTAATGATTTAAGTTACCTAATTTTATAAAATTTTACAATATATAAGTTTTTTTATATCTTATAGGCTAGCACTTGACCATTATCTCGCCTGATGGTAAGTGATGATGTGGTCAAAGATAGTGAACACGCTAGACCTCGAATACTCTGACTCTAATTGATGCTGCCGGAAGACCGTAAGGTTATGGCGTATGGAACGCCAAGGAAGATATGCCAGTAGGCCTATTATCAATAATTCGAAAGCAAATTTGTATTCGGAAACTGCCTTTACTTCAACTTGGATCTTTACTATTTACAATGCTCCGATCGGTAACTTTTGTTATTTCAATTCGAAAACATCAGTGAGTCTAATTGGAAAGGTTTCCGAAACAAAATAGCTCAAGTATTTATCAATATACAAAATTAAAAATGAAGTTTCCGAATCCGGAGGTTTTCGAATGATTGAGAATCAGGACGCAGAATTAAAGTAACTCTTACTCTCTACCTTTCACTGAAATTATTTAAAATCTGCTAAATGCCATTATAAATGTTTCCTCACTATAGTAAAAATAAATTAGTAGAGTCCCATACTAGTCTCATTTTATTGCGTGAAAATAATAAATTAATAATCAACGCATATACTATACTCACCAATATATGCTACACTATGATTTCGATTATACGACTACATCTTATCATATAATAATCATTAGTGATAAACAAAAAACATGAGATAAGATCATAAACATACATCACAATAAGACACTAAAATGAAAGAAAATAAATCTATGGCAAAACATCCTGTTTAAATAAAATCAAAGACAATCCATACAGTCAAGAAAGTAAGCACTTAAATCAAAACCTAAAGAAACGAGGTCCAAAAACCAGTCAAACACAAAAGAAATGATAAAACATGTACACTACACATACTCATACACACAAATAAAAGGTTGCATGTTTGCGGTTAAATATGCTTTCCTTGTAAATCAGACAAACGTCCCAAAAGTAGAGAATTACAGATTAACTATATAGTCAATAGTAATACAAATGTCAATACTAAAGATCGCAAAGACAACACATACTGTATTTTTTTGAAGGCTACAAGAGCCTCGCAAAGATGACTATAGGTACCGTACAGTGCCTGGACTTACAACTTATACAAGAAAGTTTCAATATGAGTACTTACCAGCGTAATTTAAATCTTGAACTTGACTTAAACTACAACTCAGCCAACACAATCCGAATCACTCACACACCAAAGTTATTCCGTCACTGAAAATTTGTCATTCACTCCAAGCTTTTGTGTAGGTTTATTTGATTGTTTTGTTTAAAATTGATAAGTGCCGGTATATTATAGAGCAGGGTGCGCTAGCGCAGCGCCGATGTAAAACTGAACGGACCAGTATGAAGTGCGTCGCAACTCGGTCGTGACCGGCTCTGATCAACCGTCACTGACTTACTTCATGTTTGTTGTATTATAAGTATAGGTATTTTTAAACGCATTGTTATCGGAGACTTTGCATCTTCGTTTTTTGCCTACAGCATCAATCGAGAGGGCTCCATGTGCAAAATTTACGGTTCTTTGTTGCTGTTGGTCAAGCTTGGCATTTTTGCATGGTTAAGGCTTTTCTTCTTCATCTTATAGAAATGCTATGGTACATAGAAAATCTGAATAATCTTCATGATATACTAAATCATTCAAAAGTAAATTTATATCGAGTGAAAACATATTTTAAATAAAGTGCCAATTATCTTCCATTGTGGTCATTGTGGTAGTTTAATATTCCTTCAGTTCAACATTTGTAATTAGTGATTATTTGTCTAATGCATATGACATTATTTTCTTCATTGATCAAACCCATGTGATTTAAGAACATTAAATTAATACTTCCTATGTAAAGGAAAAGGTAGAGTTTGTCTCTGTCATTTACCATTTATTTTAGTTATACAATCCTGCACTGTCAAACTCTGAGAACACCTACCTATATCTAAGAGGTAGTGTCTCAACCAAAAACAAAACGTTGCACCCTGTCTTATCTCTCCATAATCTAAATCATAGGTTTATTAAAAAATTTGACATAAACATGAAAACTGTATTTGGAGGCGAGATCACTGGTTACTGGAAACTTAGAAGATGAGTATATCAATAATAAGTCTTTAAGTAAATAAGTCTTTAATCTTTTGGTAATTACTAAGTCCCTAACTATTTCGTCTTAACACCGTAGACGAAGAAGTTTATGAAAAGTTCGCTAAACTTAACTAAACGTAACGTAAATATATTAAACATCACTCTGCGTGTAGTAATTTGTGTTAACTATCCCAAACATTTTCTATCATTTTAAATTAAATCTATATCTTTAACCCATATCTCTAAAATTAATCTATAACCACATTAACCACAATATAAAATTAAAATTAGTATCAAGCATTCTGCAGCATTCAAGACAGTTTATTTTACACAAAGATTAGATTTCATTGTGCTGTATTTTGCTATCTCAGTTACAACAGCCTGTCTGTTTAGTATGTAATAATGAGCTGTATTCCTCAATACTAAGTAGGTGGGTTTTCATGCAAACCTAATTTGATTAAATTAAAAATTAAAAGTTAAATTAAAATAGTTTATTTCACACAGGTAAACAATTTACATAAAGATGCACGCAGAACCAATTATAAAGAAGAAATTGTAATAGCTACATAAAAAGCAACACCGACATTTATCGGCGGGTCCCAAACTAGGCATAGCCCGTATCTTGGAAACCCTTTCAGTAGCACTTTTCTGTATACTTTTTGTCTAGGCGCTTACTGTACATGTATAATTATATTATTATTATTATTATTCATTAACATATTTCTATAACAGCTTTATCTAAATATATACAATATATGTAGTAAGTGTTGTATTTCTAGCGTTTATCAGATTTATCGAAAAATAATTAAATGAAAATATGACGTTTGTCAGATTTATAATCTCAGATATTTGCATTCTTATAGAAAGCCATCCTGGAGAATTCCAGCCTATAGAATCAACACTCCAGAAAATAACATTTTTTTTTTCAAGAAAGTGCCTCATTTTGATAGACTGATTATTAATTTATTGATGACTGATTATTGATTGATTGATGACTGATTATGCTAAGAGGAATTCCACTTAATCCTAAGATTAATGTTGATCTGTGATACTACAGTTGGTCTCATAGTGTTTGATCCTTATTAGAAACAGTGTCCATACGAATAGAATCAATAGGCAATTTGAAACGGTGGCTAATAAGGATCAAAACGTTCTATGAGACAATAAGCTCTACACAAATATTTTGTAAATGGTAATAATAAATATTGTAAATGGCGTACGTATTTTCTTTTTTCACTTCAATAAAATCAAACTTATTTATTGATATTAGTCTGCAAATTAATTTGTTTTTCCACAGTTGGTAGGAGCACATTATATCGATGTTCCGCCTGACCTGCTACCAAAAATAGCTTACCACGATCAAGGGGAAAATTTGGCACCGTAACTTTACGGTGTTCCGGCAGCACACTGCCCTTGAGAGTCAGATTATTCTAGGCTTAGCGTGTTCACCACCTTCGACCACATCATCGGTTAAGTACTACCAGGGCCGGTAGTATCTACATGCATAGCGATGAATTTCGAGCGATAATCGTTGATACGAAAAGAGATGCAGATAACAACTGTCTAGCTGCATCTCATTTTAGCAGACGTTTGCGATGACAAGACGCTTTGCTATCAATGTAGAGACTTCCACACCAGGCGAGATTGCGAGCGATCAAACGCTAGTCTATATCTAAAAAAAAGTGTATTTCTCCTGATAATGTTTTGCTGTAGCTTCAAAGGAAGAAGGATTTGCCCGTGTAATCCCCTAGAACAAAAACCATGATCCCCAAATTAAAAATATGATCTCCAAAAACCCGTCCTGTGTATTTTATACAGGTTGGATTTATGAAAATAGCATAATTTACAAACTAACAACTAACATACATACAAAAAATGTTACTTCTGAATTGAGAACTTCCTCCTTCTTTTTGGAAATCAGTTAAAAACGATATGATATTAGATAACTAAATAATAACATTAAAATTCAAAATTTAAAACCACCCCCGACCGTTCAATGTTTAATCTTTTCATTAAGACGATTCGGATTAACCCAAGCTCGACATCTCTGCTGTAAGTTGGTGAGGAGTTGAGTATTCTGCAGATTCCAGGAGATTCCAGCATCAGGTCAATGTAACCATGTTCTTAAAAATATCATTAAAGTAAGAGGACATCAAATTGTAAATTGATCAGACCTATGAAAGTTGATTTCATAGCGTCATCCTCAGACCATAATAAACACTTCTTATTTGGTCTGAAGCGTCATAATCTAGAAAAGTTCATGGCCTTAAAACGGCTGAACAGAATCAAATTTTCATGAATCAAAGCTAAAAACATTAATTAGGACACAATTAAAACACCTATCAAACAAAAACAAATTAAATCAAAATTGGTTCATTCGTTTAGGTGCTACGAAGCCACTAACAGACATACACATACACATATAATACACAGATACACACGTGAAACTTATAATAACCCTTCTTTTTGTGTCAGGGGTTAGAAAGAAAACTCGTTGGATGACATCTAATAGTATTTTGGAAGCTGAGTATATTTGTCCAATCATCCGCATTTATTTCCGTCCGTCCAGTCCAGAATTTAGGCCAAACGTAATTATGGGTGATTTACCACTAATCCGATACTTCGTTTAAACTATTATCTTGAAGAAAATATGGATGTTGCGAAATTCAGGAAGCGTTTGTGGTTTAAATTGATATCAGAACTTCGTAGAAACACAGAAGTGTCTTCGAGGAACATATAATATGTGATTTTATGTTTCCTTGTTTACTTATTGAAGAAAGTTTTCTCTTTGTCTTGGTCTGTACACTTATATCTGTCACATTTATCTGGATTTTATTATATGTATGAAGTTTTTCAAACTTATGTCCTATTTAAGAGCGAACGTGGGGTGCACTTTTCCATACAAATGTATTGCCCTGTTTCGTTCCTGGAAAATTCTTCTTAAGTAAAATTTGTTTCTACAAAAAATCAAGGTCTGCTGTAGCTATGCCCCCTATCATTTGCTTTTTTAACTGACTTCACAAAAAAGGAGGAGGTTCTCATTTCGTCTGCATGTTTTTTGCTATTGCATATACTTTTGAAGACTAAAAAATATGATCTTGAATTATGGTTTTTACATCTTCCTTCACGTTTATTTTGGTTTTTAACCCTCGACGCAGAACGAAGGAGTGTTATAAGTTTGACGTGTGTATCTGTGTATCTGTGTGTCTGTCATCGTGGCATCGTAGCGCCCAAACGGATGAACCGATTTTGATTTAGTTTGTTTTGTTTGATAGATGTCTTCGTCGAGAGTGTTCTTAGCTTTATTTCATGAAAATCTGTTCAGCCGTTTAAATATTATCAGCTCTTTTTTGGTTAAAAAAACTACGATAGCAACTTTCGTAAGCTCGTAGTCCTTTGACCACGGACGTCAAAAAATCTAAATGGCGCTGTCGCAGTATCTTGTTACTTCAATGATATTGCAAAAATATGGTAAGCTTGATCTAATTCTGAGACATCTCCTTGGAATGGTCTCAATGTACAAAGTTATACATATGCATTCATTATAAACTCGGATTACATATACAAATCAGTCGGGGGTGGTTTTAATTTTTTTAATTTAAGTATTATTGACAGATATTCTTACGGTAACTGTGAGCGAGATAGAAACAAAGGTGGGGAGAATTAAATTTGTCTTCACAGGAATCTTCTACCAGGCAAAGTCTTGTAAATGTGCAAAGTTTTTGAGCATACCTAATATTTTTTGACATGACATGACGTTTGGCGAAGATGGCGGCCATATCAGTCCCGCCCGCGACATTGCATACATAAATAACTCAGAATTATGAACGTACTTTGTACCAACCAACACTGCAAAAAAAAACACAGATTATATAATAGTTACTACGTAAATAATACTTTTCGTTGTTTGGTTGGCTACACAGTGCTTTCATAATTCGGGTATTAACAATGTAAGGAAGTGTCAACTCTTATAACGTAGTAGAGTGATTCAGACTGTGTGGGCCATATGGCGGAAATTAATGTTAATAATCGCAAATAATACTTTTTAATATTCATTTTGGAATACAACTAGTCCGTGTTATAAAAGTATTTGGAATTATTGTAATAAAATAGACAATTAATTATCGTGTGTGTCGGATACTTTTATTGCATAGGGCCATTTTGGACATTGTCCTTTGATACCTTGATGACATCATTATGACTGGTAAATATTTTCACTAACGCGGCATTTTAGGGTTCCGAACCCAAAGGGTACCAAATGAACACTTTCTGAGACTTTGTTGTCCGTTCGTCCGTCCGTCCGTCCGTCCGTGTGTCTATATATGCGCACTTTACAGACTACCTTATAGATTTCAGACGGGAATTTACCTTCTTAACCGTAATAGGTAGTAGATAGATACTACCTACATGTATACTACATACATAGTATCTATCTACTATCCAATTGACTTGGCTGGCACCGACTTCAAATAGATAAGTGGGTAGCGCTTATAATAATTATATTAAGTAATTTATTTTTCGCTTTTGAGTGCCTGTTTGTGGTAATGAAGTCGGTTTTATTTTTTTTTTAAAAGATTTTATTTTATCCTATTTTTGACCAACCAATTCTAATTTACTTGTTATTTAAAGAACATTAAAACCACAGATCTAGGATTTTACTTAACGTAGTGCTGCTGCGCCGAACTAACTCAATGAAATGTGTATCTTTTTGTGTAGTAAATAAAGTTTTTTATGTGCAACACACACGGCTAGTAAGCTTTAAAAAAATTAGCACAACCCAGAGTACTTGTACCATTCATTACTCTGTGTCCAGAGATCCCGTGTGGGATTAAGGTCTTACGCCGTCCGGCTGATTTGGACCCATCTGCTATCAATCATGCCATTTGGTCTATGTTTGCCACAATGTCTGCTTTCATTATTTTCCCATCAGTCCTACAGAGCAGAAGAAGAAAGAACCTTTATATAGTTACTAGCGACCCGCCCCGGCTTCGCACGGGCAGAGCATATATGCCTGCATTTTTGGCGTTCCGTAGCCAAACGGCAAAAAACAGAGCCCTTATTGATTCGTCATTTCTGTCTGTCTTTCCGTCCGTATGTCACAGCCACTTTATTCCGAAACAATAAGGACTACACAGTTGAAACTAACTCGTCATTATGGCAGAGACGCTGCAAGACCTACAAAGGATGTTGAATGGCCTAGCTGATTCTTCTCGTCGCATCGGTCTCCGGATGAATTTGGATAAAACCAAAGTTCTGGTCCACCAGTTTAAAGTCACTCAGCGAGCTATGGAGAGAACTATGCTCGGTATTTCTCTGCGGGTTTGAATCCGGAACGAAGTAATTCGCCAGAGAACTAAAGTTATCGAAATAGCTCAACGGATTAGCAAGCTGAAGTGGCAGTGGGCTGGTCATATCTGCCGCAGGACTGATAACCGTTGGGGTAGACTTGTCCTAGAGTGGACACCGCGAATCGGCAAACGTAGCGTAGGACGTCCTGTGACCAGGTGGAGCGACGACATACGCCAAGCGGTGGGGTGACTGGAAGAGAAGAGCCGAAGATCGGGCTCAGTGGCGCATCTTGGGAGAGGCCTACGTCCAGCAGTGGACTGAGACAGGCTGATGATGATGATGAGTTGAAACTTGGTAGGTACTTAGGTAGATGTATTCTGTGAACCGCTTTACGATTTTTATACAAAACTAAAAATAAAAGTTTAAGTTCGTCCCATACATGGAACTGATACTGAAAAAAAAAAATTAATCAAACCTGTAGTACGTGCGGGGTGGGTAAAGTCAATCGTTTGAAAGATAGTGAATGTACTTCTAAAGTGGTAAAATGTGTAATAATCGTCATTTATTTCAACTAATTTACAAAAAACCCTAACGAATTATACATTTAAACCTTCCTTGTGAATCACTCTGTCTATTAGTGAAAACCGCATAAAAATCCGTTCTGTCGAGTTTATAGTGATCAGACAGACAGACGGACGAGGCGGGGACTTTGTTTTATCGACACCAATATTATAAATGCGAAAGTCAGTTTGTTTATTTGTTTGTTTGGGACTTCTTCACGGTCAAACGGCTGGACCGATCTAGATGAAATTTTGTATAGGGATAGCCAGTACTATAGATTAAGCTAAAGAATACTTTTTAACGCGGGCGAAGCCGCGGGGCACAGCTAGTAATTTATGTAGTGATGGTAATAATTTCCAGTAAAACTACAGGGTCGAGTTTTGGCGGGAACGTGGAAAAGTGTGTGTGATCTCATTGTATTTTTTCCTAAAACTTGTGTTCTTCCGCGTGTTAATATGTAATAAATGGGGATTATTAACCATTAAGTGAATGTGTGCGAGTGTAGGGAAACAGCACAATGTTGAAAAACATGCTATTTGCGTTCTCACCAAAATTCCACTGAAAATCTTCAGTAAACACCACATCTTTACTGAAGGTATGACTTAGACTAGACTTTACTTGACAACTGTCCTGAAATGTGACTTTGACCCATCTCTACGACTAAAATTCATAAAAACTTGAAAAATGTCAATACTTGACACTGGCTAAATACACTAATCGTGTGGAGCCATAAAGAAACAAAAAAAACTACAGGGTCTGTTCTTACAAACCCTGTATTTGCTGTTGTATCAACAAACAACTGGACACTGACAGTGCGACTGGTTCACCAATTCAAAGTCATTCAGCGAGCTATGGAAAGGGCTATGCTCGGTTTCTTCAGAGAAGACCTGATCCTGAATCCCCTGAGGGATCGAATTCGTAAAGAGGTCATCCGTCAGAGCACCAAAGTTATCAACGTAGCTCAAAGGATTAGCAAGCTGAAGTGGCAGTGGGCTGGTCACATCTGTCGTAGCACCGACAACCGTTGGGGTAGACGTGTTCTAGAGTGGAGACCACGGCTCGGTAAACGGAGTGTAGGGCGCCCTCCAGCTAGGTGGAGCAATGATATACGCAAGCTGACAGCGGTTGGAAACAAAGAGCTGAAGATCGAGCTCAGTGGCGTGCCATTGGTGAGGCCTATGCCCAACAGAGGACAGAGATAGGCTGATGACGATGAACAGCAAATACATAATTCTTTTTTGATTTGAAAATGTATGTATGTAAACGTCTGGGTATAAAGGCACAGTGCAGAGACGCGCAAAATCCTAGACATTTAAAATGTTATAAGCTTCTGTATTTCTTATAAGCAAACGTCACCACTTACCATCAGACGAAAGTCTTGCATGTCATGCTCCTTAATATTATTAAAAAACAAATTTACTCAGTAGGTAAATAAACACATTATTTTCGCGGCGCTACTTATCTGCCTGCCTCAAAACGTTATCAACATCGATTGCAACCGATTGATAACAGCTTATCAATACATTATCGGTCATTACTGCGGGAGACAAACCGTCGATAAGTACTTGGCCGATTACGTTATAGTATCTTCATTTAGGTATCCTACCTACTATTTACTTATTACTTTCATTTATAATTTATTAGCTACGCCCCGCGGCTTTGCCCGCATTTGATCCTGGTTGTAAACCATTATCTTGAATCATTCTATTTATTTATGAGAACCGCATTAAAATCCGTTGCGCAGTTTAAAACAGAGGGAGGGATAGACGGTGGGTAGCGACTTTTTAGGGTTCCGTAGTCCTGACAAGGAACCCTTATAGTTTCGTCATATCCGTCTGTCTGTCTCTGTCCGAGGTTTTGCTAAGAGACCGTTAATACTAGAAAGCTGTAATTTTGTGGGGGTATGTAAATACATGACGCCGACAAGTGCTGAAATAAAATTTTGAAGAATATTTTTTTTTAGGGTTACTCCCCTATATGAGAAGTGGGGATGATTTTTTTTTCATCGTCTACCTCATCGTGTGGGGTATCGTTGGATAGGTCTTTTAAAATGACTTAAGGGTTGCTAATACCATTTTTCATATTGAATTCTCCGTTGAATGCTCCGTTTACGAAATATTAAACTTTAAAGTGCAAATTTATGTTCCAGTAGGGCGTCCCCCCCCCCCCCCTCCCCTTTAAAACCTAAACTGCTGGCTTGAAAAATCTGGAAAAATTCGTGATAATAGCGCATTTCATGAACTTTAAAGGAAAATTATAGCGGTTAAGATAACTTTATTAGTTTAGCAGTAATAGTCGTTGAACTTGAGTATTGGATAATTTTGTACGAAGTACAAAATCCTTAGAATAAATCCTTTGAAGTGACAAAGACGGAGTACCTAGTTGCTTGTTTGTAACGGGTAAAGACTTGCATTGAAAAACTAGCTACCACGGAACCCTACACTGCTCGTGGCCCGACATGCACTTGGCCGGTTTTATTTTATAGTAAAGTAAGCAAATATAATCAATTTATGATTAGCATTATAAAAAGAAACCGAAATCACATGCCGCGAGAGTAAATTTTTAAGGTTTACAATTTATTTTAATGTTTGTGTTTTTTTTTAAATTTGGTTGAAAGAAACGAATTTATTTTACGGTGGAATAACTATGTCTGAAACCATAGCGGACATAATACAGCTTGCTATGTACAGAAGGCACTTTTATGCAGTGAATCGATGTATATGACAAATAGAGTAGTTCAAGTCGAACAACGCAAACTGACTAGAATTTTTTTTTCTCTTATATATATATATATAATAAACTGGCCAAGTGCAAGTCGGACTCACACTCGTAGGGTTCCGTAACACAGTTTAGTATTCCATAACTATGATTTTTCGCAACTACAAAATTAACTTTGTTTTTCATAGTGTTTGTATGAAAAACAAAGTTATCTTTGCGGTCGCCATATCTCAAAAACTGCTGACTGTATCTCGTTCAAACTAATTTTCGTTGTTAGTGTTTATTGAGACCTACAGCATATATTTTTTATAGATTTTTCACTCCCATACTTTAAAAGTTAGAGGGGGGGGGGGGGACACACATTTTACCACTTTAGACGCGCCTATCTTTCAAATGATTGACTTTGTGAAAAAAATGATTTTAGGAACCTCAATGTCATTTAAAAAGACCTATCCATAAACACCCCACACGTATAGGTTTGAAGAAAAATGTTTTTTTTTGTTTCAGTTCCATGTATGGGATGCCCCCCCTTAAACTTTTATTTTTTTACTTTTGTATAAAAATCGGAAAGCGGTTCACAGAATACATCTACCTACCAAGTTTCAATTCTGTAGTCCTAACAGTTTCGGAATAAAATGGCTGTGACATACGGACGGACAGACAGACAGACAGACAGACAGACAGACAGACAGACAGACATGACGAATCTATAAGGGTTCCGTTTTTTGCCATTCGGCTACGGAACCCTAAAAACGAATCTCAATTGCCCTTGGTCACGGCATCACGCGTGAACGGCTGGACCGATTTCGCTAATTCTTTTTTTGTTGTGTTTTTTACTGTCAGGATGGTTATAATATTATATATCGGTTAAAGTATCCTATCTTTAAACTTAGTACTATCACAGAATAATGAATAGTACAATATATGAGTGCACCTATCAAATATACTCAAATATTTGATGGTGCATCTTATTTTTACAATTTATTCTCACTTACTTTACAGTACTACCTTATTCCTAACAAGTTCACAATCTAATACTATAAGAATCTTTTTCCTGACATACTGACTGACTGACTGGCTGACTCACTGACAGACAACGCACAGCCTAAACCGCTGGTCGTAGAGACTTGAAATTTGGAGGGTATATTTGTCTTAGTACGTAGGGGTGTACTTTTACTAAGAAAAGATTTTTCAAAATTCACCCCTTAAGGGGATGAAATGGGGGTTCAAAGTTTGTATGGAGAAACAAGATTAAATGGTCTTTTCTATCCGAAACTTCACACAAGTGATTCAGTACAAAAATAAGTACATACGTGTTTCAGGTTTTTTGAAATTCCACCCCTGAGAGGGTGAAATGGGGTAACAAAGTCTGAAATCAATGTTGTTTCGGATTGCGCTGAAATTTGGCATGCAGATAGTTATTTTGACTTTAGTGTCCGCTAAGAAAGATTTTTTCAAAATTCACTCTTCAAGGGGTTGAAGCGGGGGCTTAAAGTTTGGAGAGACATTTTATTCGACATTTCACACAAGTACTGCTGTAAACAAATAAGTAAATACGAGTATCAGACTTTTTCAAAATGCCACCCTAAGAGGATAAACTGGGGTAACAAAGTCTAAAAATCAATATTGTTTCGGATTGCGCTGAAATTTAGAATGCAGATAGTAATTATGACGTAGGTATCCGCTCAGAAAGGATTTTCTAAAAATTCCTCCCGGATACGGAACGGGGATTCAAAGTTTGTATGGCGAAACAAGATGAAATAAAGTACGTGTTGTAGGATTTTTCGCAATGGGTTAGGTAACAAAGTCTGAAAATTTGGTGTTTTCGGGTTTTATAAATATGAATCCCGAATTGCCTTAGTCTTGCGATAACATGAAAACGGGTGAACTTTGAATTAGGCTAATTCTTATTTGATGTCTTTAAGGATAGAATCGTTTTTAGAAAAGAAAAGTTTTATGTAAATAAAAGAGGTCTTTAACGCGGGCGAAGCCGCGGGGAACTTCTAGTCTATACTAATATTATAAAGAGAGAACATTTGTATTTTTGTATGTTTGTAATGAGTAAGCTCAAAAACTACTGAACCGATTTAAAAAATTCTTTCACTAATACATAGAATGGACTTTCGGAATGAAAATAAGCTATATATTATCCCGTTTAAATCAAAGGCACATTCGTGGAGACCTAATTTGCAACTTTTTTGTAGGTCTTATTAAGTTGTACAATTCTTCCATAGAAAATATTCTTCCATCTGTTTTCAATTGAGCAGCGTTCGTAAGAAACGTGTTTTTTCGACCGTTTTTTTGTCGACTTAGGTTGCAAATTAGGTCTCCACGAATGTATCTTTGACTTAAACGGGATAATATATAGCCTATTTTCATTCCGAAAGTCCATTCTATATATTAGTGAAAAAAATAATTAAATCGGTCCAGTAGTTTTTGAGCCAAATCATTACAAAAACACAAATGTTCTCTCTTTATAATATTAGTATAGATTATTACTTTGGTATTATGAAGTGTTTTGAAAGGCGCTTAGAAAATTCTTCCTTGTAGGGCAAGAGGACCAAAAGTGACACTGGTCCAGTTAATAGCATCCGAGTTCTTTTATATCAATAAAAGTGATCATTATAATCATAAATACTTGCATGATTTTTGCACTTCTAAGTACAATAATATACATGAAATAACTTCAATAACGTATTTCGTTAACTCGTTTTATTTTCCCAATAACTGGACCATTACAGAGACTAAATAGAGATAGATTTGACCCACAAGGGTAAAATTTAGACATGGTACAAACTATGTCGAAAAATATTTTACTATATACCTACATTTTTAGGGTTCCGAACCCAAAGGGTACCAACAGAACCCTATTACTGTGACTCCGCTGTCCGTCTGTCTGTCTGTCTGTCCGTCTGTCACCAGGCTGTATCTCGTGAACCGTGATAGTTAGACGGTTGAAATTATCACAGATGATGTATTTCTGTTGCCGCTATAACAACAAATACTAAAAACAGAACAAAGTTAAGAATCAAAGGGTCCCCATACAAAAAACGTGTTTTTACTATAGCGCCATCTATGAATGATTGTTTACCAGGGTTTTGCAACCTTTTTAATGACGCGAAGCGACCCCGTTAGTATGAAAAAAAATGACCTACTTGCACTGTTTATAATCTGTATTTTATTATATTGCTAGCTTCTACCCGCGGTTTCGTTCGTGTGGCTTACAGACAACAATTTCACATAGTGCTCTTTTGAAACAAATATTATAAGCACTCTCAGTCACAATACCTACAAATGCTCTTTAATTAATACTTTCTTTAAAAGTATATTTTCAAACTTTGTTTCTTTCTTTTACTGAGGCTTCGCGACCCCCCAGGGGGTCGTGACCCCGCGACCCACACTTTAAAAATACTGGTTTACCTTACCTAATATCTTTGTATAAACGTTCACTTAGTTGGTGTTAGAAGTTCGTTAAATATTCGTTAGATGGCGTTGTAGTAAATAAGCATGTTTAGTATTGACACGGTATTTATATATAATATCGATGTTAAATCTACATGTACTTAATTTTTCCAGCAAATTTTGTTCAATCGGAACCCTACGTGTGCGAGTCCAACTCGCACTTGGCCAGTTTATTTTTTCAGTTATACTATCTTCTTCATTAGCTCCACACGATTTTAGTATTAAGACCTATATGGACAGTGTCATAGTACTTATTAAAATTGGTTAACTTCTATTAAATTCAAGTAGAAACGTCAAGTTAAAGTCACATTTAAGTCTGGTCCCGTCCAAGTCAATTACAAAGTAAGACCTAAGTAAATCCGTGGACCTTACTAAAAGTTTTCAGTGAAATTTCAGTGTGAACGCAAAATGGAATGTTTCTCGTCTTTGTACTGTTTTTCTACACTCACACAAATTTACCGGCGCATGGTTCATAATTCACATATAACATACATTTGCATTCCCGCCAAAAACCTCAATACATTTTGAGTAGAAAGAACTTATTGATTGGCAAATACACAGAACGTGCGGCGCCAAAATTGCATGTATGGGCAAAAAAAAATTATGACATTGACAATTTAGACAGTTAGCGTTTGTCACTGTCAAAATGGACGCAAAACTAAACTGTGTTCCTCGCAAGCAAGCAATAGTGATTATCTAAAAGCATGACATGATATTTCATCTCTGCTTTGACATCTCTGTCTATTTCGTTAAAATAAGCTGAGAAAAAAATAGACGAAAAACTTAAGTTTGTTCATTTTAAATTTACAATGCTATGCTATCTGGAACCTGCCTGCCCGAAGCCCGAAACGAATAAATTAAAAAACTTAAAGTTCAAAGACAAAAGTTTGTGCTTTGGTTTTTTACGTTTTCAAAATCTTATTGTTTATAAAACAAAGATGAATTAAGCATACAAATGATACATTATAATACGTAAACACAATTACTACCTTAATTAAATTCATTCAAGCCCAACGCGAATATTTCTCATTCAGTAATAATTTACTACTTAGCACATAACTGAAATTTGTAGGTGTGGCCTGCTTTAATTTTACGTTTGCTGTTGATATTACATCTTATGAAAACATATAAACAACTTTTTATTTCAGGAACGCAAACAACAGCATCAAGGAAGCGTAAACACATACGTAAAAGTTGCAGAAAAGTGATAAAAATGACCGTGTTGGAATCTTGTTGGTCACCATGCATCTGGTCTTCAAACGTGAAGACCGGGAGTCGAGCGGTTGCAGTATACACTTCAGCTATGAGCTTAGTTCTTATCACGTTTATTGCTTATCAGATGGATGGTGGAGATTCGACTCAGGTGTGGAATCCATTATTTGAAGCTGATGTTAGAGGGTGTAAGTGTTTTGTTTTTGTAATGAACTTTAATGTCGCAAAGTCGCTTGTTTATCGGTTTTCTATCGGTTACATTTTGGAGAGTGTGCTATGGAACTGCATAATTTGATTCCACCTTCCCCATTTTATTATCGGATATCCAGAGATACTAAAAGGCGCCCACCGATTTATGGTGGATATACCATCTACCCGAACGAAGCGATTTGCATCATCGTTCCTCATGCGAACCGCCAGGGAATGGAATGCTCTGCCTGAGTCTGTGTTTCCGGCCAAATATAATATGGAGGTCTTCAAATCGCGATAAATAGGTATCTTTTGGGTAAGCGCGCTCCATCATCGACCGCATCATCACTTAACATCAGGTGAGATAGTGGTCAAGTGCTGCCCAGTTCTATAAATTAAAAAAAAAATGTAATTAATGCATTTGAAACTGCTTAGCTCTCACTCTTATATTTTTACTGCAAAGTAAGACTTACCTTGGGCTCATTTACAGAGTACCAAACTATTCAGTTCAGATATGTACTTCAACGCCCACATTTATTTACATCTCCCTTCGATTCATTCAATGATTTTTCAGAAAAGTGCATACATTAGTGCAATTCAAATATATAATTCATTACCGAAAAACATCAAGGATGTCACTAGTAATCATATATTTAAGACAAAACTCAAACGGTGGCTAATTAAAAATGTATTTTATGGTTTGAAGGAATTTATGTTAAGAAATAAATCAGCTGATGACAAATAAGTATAATAAGTAGTTAGTTTTTGACATTCGGATATTTTGTGTACCTATATTGAATTTAATTTGACATCGATTCTAAGAGTTTTATAATATCACACATGTTTTTAGAAGGCCTATCTATTGCAATATACTAATAACAAATATTGTACTTATATTGAATGCCCGATGTGGGTAGACTGACATTACCAAGGATTGCAATGTGACCTAGCATCATTATTGTATAGTCAGTATCAATAAATGATTTCTGATTTCTGTAAAGGACTTGTCCATACAATCGTAATAGGTAGGTACCAAAATCATTTGACACTGCCGATATTTTCTTCTATACAATGCTACTAACTCTTCCTTGTATCATTCCTACACAGATTTCCATACCACTTACCAATGTCAAATAAAAATAAATGTTAATAATCACTTCATGTTTTTTCCAACATACATCACATTCTTCATTCTTAATTGTTCTGTCCGACCTAGTAATTAAAAACAACTATATAAATAAATAATAGTTATTCTTATTATAACTATTTATTATTTTACTTCTTTATTTTTAATGTGATTTGTAGCTATCGCATAGGTATTAAAAGTGATTGTGATTATTGTTCTGAGACTAACACAATATGGCATTCATGTGAAACTATTAAGTTTCATTACATTTAATTTATTTCAGAACAATGATCACAATTTTATTGCGTTAATGTAAAATAATCATTCATAACTTTAGCAATTAGCTTTAGCACACCTTAGAAGTAAAAAGTGGCTTCAAGAAACCTGAAAAATGAAAAATTGACAGTTGATATCAAAGTGTTAATTGCTTTTTTTATTTCTTTTCAGCCCTGCAAGTCTGGGGGATTATATTCATCATTATATTTATACTCTTCATTGTGTTCTCAATATTAATGGTAAGTTTTTTTTTTTTAATTTCATTTAGGTCATTATATCACCTGTTCGGAAGTAATTATGCGGTCGAGGATGGTAGCACGCTAGGCCTAGAATGAGAACTGTCTCTCAAGGATAGCTGCCGGAACACAGATGTTTGGTGACAGATTTTCTAACTTGAGGGTGGTAGCTGGCCAGGCGGACACTAGACAGTGTCCTACCACCATGCGGGGGTTGGGGGTTTCTTAATGATGTTTTTCCTTCACTGTGAAGAGCATTTAAATTTTTTGATAGAAAAATCCATTGGTGCATGGTGAGGATTGAACTTGGTACCTCTGGTGTCAAAGCCGACCATTCTCCACAAAACCACCGTGCCCTCAAAAGCTGACCATTCTCCTATGACACCTTCGGACCCTATCTAAAGTACATTATATTAAAAAACCAACTGAGTACAGATACGGGCAGCAAATAGAGGGGGAATATTGCACAGTATACTTTACTTATGTGAGCCAATAATATGCACAAAACAGAACGAGAATGTCTAGAATGATTATCGCTACATGTCAGGAACATACATATATTGACCCATGCAGATGTGGTACCAATTGCCTTGAAACTGTTCGGATGTCTTATAGACAGTCAACCTCTTCATGTGTGTTAAACTGTAAGAATAATTTGAAATACATACCACAATTCATTCCGTATTGAAAAAGGAATACTAATTAAAACCAATATGTTATAAAGGTGATAAGACAAAAAACTGAGATCGATGACTGTTCACTCCAGGTTCTGTTCACTTCTTCCTGTTCCATCAGGCAATCAATGAAATATAAAAATCTCAAATAGCCCGCCCTGATAAACTGAAAAACCTGCAAAATGACTACACATCTTGAGGCAGTATCCCAATTCCCAAGGGCTCAATGGCTGAGTGGGGTGGTACTCGCCGCAGCCTTGGAGGTTTGATTCCGCGTATCGACGCTATATTTTTATTCTTTCGATTCTGTATATGTAATTTACATTAGCTTAAAATGGATTTCCGCAAAGTAACTTCAAAACAAAAATTTCAGAGCTACATTCCCAAACCTTAAAATTGCATTGAAAATGTATTTGGTTTTGATGGTATCAAATTGCACTGGAGAGCCGCTCATTTACAAAAATGAAAATTATTAATAATAGTCTTCGATCCACAATGGGACAAAACCGTCTTTCAAAACTTTCTCCACCGAGAATTGAATTCGCTGGAATCCAATTCCCGAAGTAAATCACTTCGGGAATTGGATTCCACTTCCACACAACTGGATTTCAGCAAAATCATCAACTATTTTTCGGCAAAAGAATTTCAGAAGGTTTCGTTCGTAATTGCTAATATTTAATTTCTGATAATTCTTGTTTCCGATAGTATTTATGTTTTAAATAATAAAAGAATCTATTACATGGGTTCACAATAAATTAGCTACTTATTAGAAAACGCGCCTGAAAAAATTTACCATTTTAATTGGAAAACAATATAGGGCCAGTGGGCCGCTGCTGCTTTGGTGCGCTGAGGCCGCCTGTCCCCTGAATCCGTCACTGGTTTCTACCCCTGCGGAAATTTATACCTAATAATAAATTTAACCTATATAGTAACTATATAATTTTACAGTAAAATGCAACAGATTCCCTGTTCCGCTAGTAAAATGTCACATATCCTGTTTCCAGGTGGTTGGCATCAACATCTGGATGCGAGGGCTGATGCTGCCATGGATGATCACAATGGGACTCATCATCGTCTTCCAACTCTTGTTCGGATTGTGGCTCATTGGAGGATATTATATCTATGTGAGTTAATTCTGGGACACAAAAGTACAATAAATTAAAAGAAAATAAGATTGTTTAAAAAATTTAAAGAACCGACTTCAAATGCGGCGCTATTAATTTTCAGTACCAAGTTTGAAATGTTTATCGCCTTATCTCTAGAAAGACTTATCAGATCTCGATGAAATTACTATGGTACCACCCTCGGGATGTCTCCTTTTCAACAAAAAAAAAGAAATATCAAAATCGGTTTATAAATGACGAAGTTATCAGCAAACACCCATAAAATATATATAAATATATTATATACTAGCAGCCCGCCCCGGCTTCGCACGGGTAGAACATATATGCCTACAAAATTTGCATCAGTTTGTTGAATCGAATATAAAATATGAACATATTTAACAATCATCGTCATATTTCATCCAATTTACACAAAACCTTAACAAATTATGCACCTAAACCTTCCTCATAAACACTGGCTATTGGTGAAAACCGCATGATAATCCGTTCAGTAGCTATTGAGATCATTGCGAACAGACAGACAGACGCAGTAATGGACTTTGTTTTATAATACTTACGTAGTGATATTGGACGGCACTTTGGCGTAAAGGATAGTTACCCTGATTCTGACCCGATGGTCGTTGGTTCTTATCCTAGCTATATACCTACCAATGAAAGTTTTATGTGCATTCATGAATCATGAGTTTTCGTACAGTGGTAGTGGGATCATTAAATCTACCCAAAAGTAGCTTACCACCAAGGAAACATCTGCCGCCGTAACCTTCCGCGTTCCTCGACGCAAAATGTAGGGGTAATATACGTTTAACGTGTGTATCTGTGTGTCTGTCTGTCATCTTAGCACCTAACCGGAAAAAACCGATTTTGTTTTTATTATTGATAGTTTTTAGGGTTCCGTACCCAAAGGGTAAAACGGGACCCTATTACTAAGACTCCGCTGTCCGTCTGTCTGTCTGTCTGTCTGTCTGTCCGTCTGTCACCAGGCTATAGCTCATTAACCGTGATAGTTAGACAGTTGACATTTTTACAGATGGTGTATTTCTGTTGCCGCTAGAACAACAAATACTAAAAACAAAATAAAGTTAAAAATTAAAGGGGGTCCTCATACAATAAACGTATTTTTAAACGCCATCTATCTAATTAGTTTCGGCAAAATGACATAGATGGCGCTAGTAAACGAGCGCCCCGTCTTTCTAGATCGCGACCAAACCAAATATTCTTGGTAATATCATTGGAATGCTTTTAATGAAAAGATTTTACATAGATCAGTCGGGGTGGTTTAAAATATTATATTATTATATATATAGATAAATATTATTTTATACAATAGATCATATTATTATATTATATTGACTTCAAATTGATTGTGATCGGTGGGGATCTACAGCATAGCTAAGCTTATAATAATATTTTCGCAGTAACTATGACCTAATCTGTGGTTTCACTGCAAATATTTTTTTAATTTTGCGATGCGTGTATGTAAAATTCGTGATAGCTTTTAGAGTTATCATTTGAATTATATACCGTAAAGGACAGTTTTAATCTATAATATGTGGCCAAGCTAATTAACATAATTATTTGGATAAGGATTTAAACTATATACTTAAAAATAGCCTTGGAAGTTATGTAATATTTTTTAACAAAAATTTTAAGATTCAAATGGTTACTGTGAGTCAACCTTAAGAGATAGACATATGCTGTCGCGGACTTTTTTGTAGGTCTTATTAAGTTGTACAACTCTGGCATAGAAAATATTCTTCTATCTATTTTCAATTAAGCAGCGTTCGTAAGAAACGTGTTTTTTTGCCGACTTAGGTTGCAAATTAGGTCTCCACGAATGTGCCTTTGATTTAAACGGGTTGATTTAATATTATATAGCCTATTTTCATTCCGAAAGTCCATTCTATGTATTAGTGAAAGAATTTTTTAAATCGGTTCAGTAGTTTTTGAGCTTACTCATTACAAACATACAAAAATACAAAAATACAAATGTTCTCTCTTTATAATATTAGTATAGATTAATTATTAATTCGACCGTATATAAATATATATATATATATATATATATATATATATAGAACCACCACCTTTTTTTAATGAACCTGACAGGTTTTATGACCTACTAAGTCAACACCGATTACCCTAAGGCTGTTCAAACACGAAAGTTTTTGAAATGCTTCCCACAAAGCAGATAAACACGTTGGGCAAGCAAAGCCAGTGCGTAAATTTTGATAACTTCTAATGATCCTGACAGTTTTATTTAGTTAGTTTTATGGCCTAATCAAGACACTAATTAAGTCATTATAGACGAACCTAAGGTCAAACTTTTATGATTATGTTAACTCTATGTAAAGTTAACAAAAAATATAGGCACCCTCACTTAACTTCCGAAAAAAAAGTATTCTTTGCCCTTTTATGCACTATTAAATGTCTTTGTACAAAATGTCATGTGAATCGGTCAAGCCTTTTGGCCGAAAAGAGGCCACACATTTACAAAATTCAACAATAAAAAACTGACAACCAGACTCGATTGTAAAAAAAGTAACCAATGTGCTCGGATAATAGACTCTACTCTTGGTCTATGTCTTATTGACTGTCTCTGTACGATTTTAGCTCAATCGGTCAACTCGTTTAACCGAGAAGAGTTCACACGTTTAAAAATTTAATTAAAAAAAATTGTTATCCAAACTCAACTGTTAAAAAAAATATCCTTTGTCGTTCTATGCCCTATTTACTTTATTTGTACAAAATTTGAGCTGAATCGGTTAAAACGATTGCCTTTAAGAGGCCACACATTATTCCATAATAAAATTATGGACACCCGAAATTGCCAGCCAAAAACAAAGTATCCTATGTCTTATTGACCGTCTGGGCACAAAAATTCAGCTGAAATGGTTGACCCGTTTGACTGAGAGGAGGCCACACATTTACAAAGTTCAATAAAAAAAATCTGGACACCTGGACTCGACTGCCAGAAAAAAAGTACCCTATGTGCTTCTATGCCATATGAGCTGTATATGTAGAAATTTTCAGCCGTTTCGGTCAAGCCGTTTAGCTGATAAGTGGCCACACATACCCAAAATTCAATAAAAAAAAATCTAGACACCCAGACTCGATAGCCAAAAAAAGTATCCTATATCCTATTCTGCCCTATGAAGTGTCTTTATACTACATGTCAGGCAATTTTGTCAAGCCGTTTATTTGAGAAGTGGTCTTATATTTACAAAATTCAATTAAAAATATTTGGACTCCCTGACTCGATTGATATTGATATAGCCAGAAAAAAAGTATCCTATATCCTATTCTGCCCCATTGTGTGAATACAAATAGGAGGTGGTTCTCAATTCGACCGTATATATATATATTGTATATATATATATATATATATATATATACGGTCGAATTGAGAACCACCTCCTTTTTTATGAAGTCGGTTAAAAATGTTGCAATGTAAAATACTAGCTGATATGCGTATATCATATTATACATTACATTATTTTCGCTACTTCGTCCGCAAGGGCGAACGACCTATGTCCGTCTCCAAGGTTCTAAGGTTCTATGCTAACATTAATCAAAATTGGTTCAGCTGTTGCGACGTGACAACGGAACATACATACAAACATACACACTTTCGCATTTATAATATTCATCTTAAGATAGTGTTGGCTCTGGAATAAGACAGGCTAATCTTTTGAAAATCATCCCCTAAAGAGGTTAAATAGGGTGAAAATTATTATTTCTTGGGCCGATTTAATCAAAACTCGTTACAAATACATTTTATAACAAATAATAATACTTAACAGATTTTTTATTTTTCAAATCTACCCTTATAAAATAAATAAATGATGTAATAATAATAATGTGTAACGCCAATGTTGCCCCTCGGCGCCGATATAAAGGTCCGCCTTTATGGGGGGCCCATTCACGGCCTTACTAATAAAAATTTGCCTATACATCTGTTAAACGATTGTGCAGTTGCACAAAGAATATACGCTTAACACGCGTCAATCCATTGTTTGACTAATAAACGTTGAATAGGCGGTGGGTATATACATAGACCAATTTGCCTGAAATTTTGTGTGAATACATGTCATAGGGCAGAATAGGATATAGGATACTTTTTTTCTGGCTATCGAGTCAGGGAGTCCAAATATTTTTAATTGAATTTTGTAAATATAAGACCACTTCTCAAATAAACGGCTTGACAAAATTGCCTGACATGTAGTATAAAGACACTTCATAGGGCAGAATAGGATATAGGATACTTTTTTTGGCTATCTAGTCTGGGTGTCTAGATTTTTTTTATTGAATTTTGGGTATGTGTGGCCACTTATCAGCTAAACGGCTTGACCGAAACGGCTGAAAATTTCTACATATACAGCTCATATGGCATAGAAGCACATAGGATACTTTTTTTCTGGCAGTCGAGTCCAGGTGTCCAGATTTTTTTTATTGAACTTTGTAAATGTGTGGCCTCCTCTCAGTCAAACGGGTCAACCATTTCAGCTGAATTTTTGTGCCCAGACGGTCAATAAGACATAGGATACTTTGTTTTTGGCTGGCAATTTCGGGTGTCCATAATTTTATTATGGAATAATGTGAGGCCTCTTAAAGGCAATCGTTTTAACCGATACAGCTCAAATTTTGTACAAATAAAGTAAATAGGGCATAGAACGACAAAGGATATTTTTTTTAACAGTTGAGTTTGAATAACAATTTTTTTTATTAAATGTTTAAACGTGTGAACTCTTCTCGGTTAAACGAGTTGACCGATTGAGCTAAAATCGTACAGAGACAGTCAATAAGACATAGACCAAGAGTAGAGTCTATTATCCGAGCACATTGGTTACTTTTTTTACAATCGAGTCTGGTTGTCAGTTTTTTATTGTTGAATTTTGTAAATGTGTGGCCTCTTTTCGGCCAAAAGGCTTGACCGATTCACATGACATTTTGTACAAAGACATTTAATAGTGCATAAAAGGGCAAAGAATACTTTTTTTTCGGAAGTTAAGTGAGGGTGCCTATATTTTTTGTTAACTTTACATAGAGTTAACATAAAACATAACATAAAAGTTTGACCTTAGGTTAGTCTATAATGACTTATTAGTGTCTTGATTAGGCCATAAAACTGTCAGGATCATTAGAAGTTATCAAAATTTACGCACTGGCTTTGCTTGCCCAACGTGTTTATCTGCTTTGTGGGAAATATTTCAAAAACTTTCGTGGGTAACGTAGAACGGGTAAAGTAACAGCCTTAGGGTAATCGGTGTTGACTTACTAGGTCATAAAACCTGTCAGGGTCATTAAAACACGGAAAAAAATTTTCGCGCTCACTTCGCTCGCGCAAGCATTTGTTTTATCTACTTTGTAGGAAATATTTAAGCAACTTTTGTATTTAATAAGCCACATGCATCAAAACAAGTCATAAATTGAAACAGTACAACCTTCAATAATCATAATGATTATAAACCTTAAAATAAATGGATATCACGTTTAACCTGAGTGTCATTGCTGTTGACTTAGTAGGTCATAAAAACTGCCAGGGTCATAAAAAGTCGTAAGTAAACATTTTTCGCGCTCGCTTCGCTCGGACTGTGTTAGCGCTCGCTGTGCTCGCGCAGGCATTTTTTTATCTACTTTAAAGGTAATATATTAGCAACTTTTGTATATTAATAACCACATGCATCAAAACGAGTCATAAATTGAAACAGTACAACCTTGAATAATCTTCATGATTATTATCCTAAAAATAAGTGGATATCACGTTTAACCTCAGTGTCATCGGTGTTGACTTAGTAGGTCGTAAAAACTGTCAGGGTCATAAAAAGTAGTAAAAAATTTTTCGAGCTCGCTTCGCTCGCGCAGTTATAACGCTCGCGACTCTCGCGCAAGCATTTGTTCTATCTATTTTGAAGGTAACATTTCAGCAACTTTTGTATTTTAATAGCCACGTGCATCAAAACGAGTCATAAATTTAAACAGTACAACCTTCAATAATCATAATGATTATTAACCTTAAAATAAGTGGATATCACGTTTAACCTCAGTGTCATCGGTGTTGACTTAGTAGGTCATAAAATCTGTCAGGGTCATAAAAAGTCGTAAATTTTTTTCGCAGTAAAAACGCTATATAGCGTATAATAGCGTGTTTCAACAGCCTCATACATTAGACTGACTCAAATACTTAAACAGCAAAACTTGGTAAACCTTGGTTAGGTGTATCAAGTAATTTTTAATGACTTTAACGATAGACGATATCGAGTTCGACCTAAGAAACATCTATAGTGAGTTGATTATTAGGTCGTAAATTTGTCAGGGTCAGAAAAAGTCTTAAAAAATGTTCGCTCGCGCAATGATAGCTCTCGCTGCGCTCGCGCAGCTATTCACCTTATTTTCTTTGTAAGAAATGTTTCAGGAACTTTTGTGTTGAGTCAAACATTTAAACAGCACAACTTCGTATACCTAACCAAAATGATTAATGACTTTAACAATAGAGGATACTGAGTTCGACTTCAGGGTCATCTATGGTGACTTGGCCTAAGAGATCATCGATCTTGACCTCAAAGGTCATAAAGACTTAAATAACGCGGGCGAAGCCGCGGGTAACAGCTAGTCATTTATAATTAAGATAATATATTGTAAAGGGCCTCTTGACGTTGGCTTCGGCTCCGTCAATGCCTTCCAAAGGTCCGGGCGTCTTACGACCCGAGAGATTTCATCGAATAAATGAATAATAATGTGTAAAATAAATGAAATCAAAATTACGAATTTGTAAAGTGATAAATTTTGTTTGGAAAAATCATAGAACATTCAGTAATGTTTGTTTCTACGTATTCGTTTGTCCGATTTATTCAAAACTCGTTACAAAACCTTAAAACAAATAATGAGACACGAATATTTTATGTTTTCAAACCGTTTAAAAATTAAAGGTATGGTGAATTCAATTGCATAAAGCCCAAAAATAAAGTTCTCCTTTTAATTAATAGCCATCTAGTGGGTATATTAAGTACCTACTGTACTGGTTATGGGCTAAATAAAATTTGATTTAGAAAGTATTGTCAGTAACCACCTGCAAGATGGCTGTGCTTTGGTATAGATGGCGCTTTAGTTAATACTTAAGATATTCTCTATAAATTACATAGATGGCGTTAATGGTATTTTTTATATTTTCGTAAACTTGTACGTTAACGTGGACGGACTATTATTATATGGGCATTAAAATAATAATAATAATAATGTGAGAAGAATAATACATACAATCGAGGGCCCGGTGGCGTAATCGGGAGAACGTTCGGCTTTGATGCCGTGGTACCGAGTTCAAACCGCCGTGCACCAATGGATTTTTCTATCGAAAAATTTATGTGCGCTTCTCACAGTGGCCCTCCGGTGAAGGAAAAACATCGTTAAGAAACCAACAAAACCCCCGCATGGTGGTAGGACACTATCTAGTGTCCGCCTGGCCAGCTACCACCCTCAAGTTAGAAAAGCTGTCACCAAACATCTAATGTGTTCCGGCAGCTATCCTTGAGAGCCAGTTCCCATTCTAGGCCTAGCGTGCTTACCATCTTTCGACCGCATCATCACTTACCAACAGGTGAGATAGTGGTCAAACGCTAGCCTATAACGTATAAAAAAAAAAAAAAAAAAATCACTAGTATGACAGAGATAAATTGATAATATTTTTTTATCCCTATCTTCATATGCGATTTTATTGTTTGGAGCCAGATTTGGCTCCCAGTGCGCCCATTGGCTTTCACCCGCTGTCAAGTATGACCCGACCAAATTACGTTGTTCATTTTATCTTATAGCTGGCATATGTATCACGTGTTCATCATTTTAGTCGGGTTATATCTCTATAGCTAATTCATTCGCATACGCTAATGTCTTCTCTATTTAATTTTCCGTCTACGTACGTTAATAATCATAAGATTTTTTGTATTTCCAGCTGGACGCAACATTTGCTGCCTTTATCAACTTTCTCTGGATGGGTTACAATGTGCGTACACAACTTATATCTATACAACTTAATCAAGTTATGTTGCTTTACTACTCTTGTGGGGTTCAATTTTTATCATAGACGTAATATAATGCTCACTGCAGATGTTTTGACAAATTCAATTTAATCCGTATGCAAAGCACTTTGTAGACCAAAACGGCCCAATTGAAAGACACCCGGGTGGGAGTGTGTCCTTGTCAACAACCTGCTAGTGCTATATATGTTCTATACTTTATGTCTCAGACTACCATAAAAAAGGCAGACGGATTCGTGCCGAATACACGAGTGAACGCAAGTTCAGTAATACTAAATGTTAGAGTAATAAGTTTCCGCGCTCAGTCCGGCATAGTCAATACGGCATGATTACTGCGTAAGCAACGCTGCGAAGCAATACCGCACGGACGCGTCCGTCCCTGCTGCCGCTTGGTAGCAAACTGAGCGCGGAAGCGTATTACTCAAGCATTTAGTATTTCTGAACTTGCGTTCACTCGGGTGTTAGGTACGGCTCCGTCTGCCTTTTTCATGGTAGTTTGAGACTTTATGATTAGTATATATATGAGTTGTACATACAAAAGAAAGGGACAAACTCCGTTAAAAGGTCGGTCTCATCTGGGCTGTGGCCGTCTTTGATTTTTATTGATAACGGCAGGGTTATTCTCAATCATACGAAAGCAAATTCGGATTCGAAAACTGCCTTTACTTCGACTTGGATCTTTGCAATTCACAATGCTCCGATCGGTTACTTTGATAAATGAAGCTTCCAAATCCGAATAGGTTTTCGAACGATTGAAAATTGGGGGCAGGACACGGAAGACGCTCGACTGATGGTAAATGACTAAAGAATATGATCTGTTTAGAAGAGGGTCAATTATTATCCTGTCTCAATAAGGATATAATAGTTGGGATAGTTTTATTATGTTTTTTTATATCTTATAGGCTAGCGTTTGACCACTATATCACCTGTTGGTAAGTGATGATGCGGTCTAAGATGGTAAGCACGCTAGGTCCAAAATTGGCGACAGATTTTCTAACTTGAGGATGGTAGCTGGCCAGGCGGACACTAGATAGTCCTATCGCCATGCGAGGTTTGTTAGTTTTCTAACGATGTTTTTTCATTCACGGAGGGCCATTGTAAAAAGCGCACATACATATTTCGATAGAAAAATCCATTGGCGGGGATTAAACTCAGTACCTCTGGCATTGAAGCCGACCGTTCCCCACTTACATCACCGGGCCCTCAAAAGTCTTCCACTTCCAGACCACTTCCATTCCACCTTGTACCGTATCATCACTTATCATCAGGTGAGATGGTGGACGAGTGATTGTCAGTTCGTAATTAAAAATAATAACGGTTTATATATTTATTTCAGATTTATTGCTGGCTATGCGTCTTCTCACAGTATCAGATCATTTTGGAAATGCAATCACCAAATATCGAAATATTAATCGATTACTAGCACATGGTTACCGCTTTTTTACATAGTTATATAATTTGTCCTTGTATTAATTTGCCAATCATTTGTTATTGGGCAGATTTATAACCGGCTTCAAAAAACGGGAAGGTTCTCAGTTCGTCATAATCATTTTGACGTGATAACACTTACACGTACACTTTGTTACACTTTGGACATGTCTAAGTGTGTATAGTTGCACCTAAAGTTGAATAAATGAATACAAATAAAGTCTCATAAATCGATGAACGTCGGCTGCATGCACTAAAAATGTCCCGTTACGCTCATTGTACGCATGCGCCGATTTTAGCAATGTTTTGTTATGACGTCACATTAAATTATCGTCCGTAAGTAAACCAACTTTTCAGACAACCAATTTTTTTTTAATGTATGTTACCCGTTACTTAATTACGCCTGGGCCGATTTTGAAAATTCTTCTTTTGCTTGAAAAGGTATACTTCCCAGATTCTGATTATTATCTCCAGAGATATGGAGACACTTCAAATTTGGGAAGAACTGAAAATGACTATCGCGGCATTTGAAGTCGGTTCTTTTAGTTTTATAAAAAATCTTAAATTATAGGAGACAATAATTATGTTATTTAAGAAAGTAGATTAGAAATGAAATTATGTCAGTAGCTAGAAAATATGTTTATTTTACATTATTTTTAATTTTATAAGATTTTGGCTCTAAGCAAATGACTGTAAATCTAATATCCGTCCATTTTAAACATTGTATTTAAAATTATTTTAGTTATTTTATACATTATATTTGTTTTTCGTAGTGTAGGGCGCCCTCTACGTTGAAGGAGCGATGATATACGCAAGCTGGCTGGCAGCCTTCGAGCATTTACCAATGGAGATGTTAACGTTGTAATCCGCAAACATTTTTTTCTGCCGATACTTACGATACAAATCACTCACTTTAACGATCCCGCACACTAGCTTGAAACACGCACACAGTATAAAAAATACAGCGTAGTTACGCACGCTCATATGGCCAATAATGGCTATATGGCCAGCAGAGGGGTTACGCCTTGAGTTAACATCTCCATTGGTAAATGCTCGAAGCTGGCAGCGGTAGAAAACAAAGAGCTGAAAATTAAGCTCAGTGGCGTGCCATAGGAGAGGCCTATGTCCAGCAGTTGGCAGAGATAGGCTGATGTTGATGATGATTTATGTTACAGTCACTTTTATTGTTTTCTTCTATAATGCTGTCAGCATATAGTATGGTATATATAATTTGTAATAAAACTTGCTGGAAGTGCCTACTAGCTGGCTAAATGGAAGTTTACCATAGAAGCTATATAATTGAATAAAAATAAAAATCCCGCCAATTTTGGTAACATTTTTTTGTTTTCATTTTGCTCCACACGATTAGTGTATTCAGCCGGAATAAAGTATAAAAATTATTCAAGTTTTTGTAAATTAAGTCAAAGTTGAGTCAAAGTCACATTTCAGATCAAGTTGAAGTCACAGTCTAGTCCAAGTACCCTTAGTGAAGATGTGAACTTTACAGTCCGGCAAGTATAACTTGGCGTACCTGTGCGCCACTGTGCTTTTACTTTGTACTTTGATAACAGTTTCTCTTAAACCACTTTTAATTACTTTTGGCATTATTGAACTATTTTAATGTAGCAGATTTATCAACAATAATGTCGCGGTAATCTCTCAAACGTCAAACTCACAGTTTCAATTAAAAGAATTAGTTCCAAAAACCACCACCGCCAAGTTATACTTGTGGCACTGTACTGAAGATTTTCTGTTCCATTTTGGTGAGAACTCAAAGCCTACTGGATGATTTGTGTCTCTTTGTTTTAAGATAAGTTTGGTCGTATGATTGATGGTGAACACGCTAGGCCTAGAATGGGCCGACTCTCACAAGGGCTGTGTGCTGTCAGAACTTGATGGTGGGAAGCTACTTTTTGGTAGCAAGTTAGCCAGAACATCGATGTAATATTCAGTTGTTATTGTTCTCTAATTGACCTGCGAAGATGCTTTTACATCCTGATTTTGTGCTCAAATTGTTGCTCTTAAATTGAATCTCTTTGCTTCGTACTAATATTCAGCGTTATATTACCTATAGACTGGGTAGAGTAGACTTTCGCAAGGTCCAAGCATTATTTTCTTATATAAAGTTTGATATGCTAGAAATTAGGAGATTTCGCTACATTAGAAAAAGTCAATTCTTAAACACATATTTTTCTAAAACACTGCTCTCTTTTGTGGCACTTTTGTAAAACTTTAATAAAAGGTAGAATGGCCAATGTTTTGTGCAATTATTTTGTTGATCATATCGAAATATCTCCTTCTTCGGCGAAGTAACACTAAAGTGTAGATGTTTTCGACCTCATTGGTACCTTAGAAGAATAATGAAAATCCTATAGTGTTCCCACAGTTGTCCTTAATAGCCAGTTCCAATTTTAGGCCTAGCGTGCTACCATCCCCGACCACATCATCACTTACCAACAGGTGAGATAGTGGTCAATGCTATGCTAGTGTATAGTATGCTACAGTATGTATGTTGTACAATATGCTAGCCAAAAGGTTAATTTTCTTATGATCAATATAAAATAAATTTAAGTATTCTTTTAAATATTTATCAATATTCTCATCTTTATTTAATGGTATGATTTGACCTTGATTTATTGCAACAAAAAAGGGAAAAATCTGTTTTAATTTTTGACGTAGCATCGTCTAATAAATCGATGAACGCTGGTTGCATGCACGAAAAATGTCCCGTTACGCTTATTATACGCATGTGCTGGTTTCATCAATGTTTTGTTGTATGAATGTGAATATGAACATGAACATCAATTATTATGTTTCTTTGAAGTGTCACACACTTTATATTTTTGTAAATTAGTGGATTGCATTTGTTAACCCAATTATGCATTGGTGGCGCCATCTATGACTACTTATTACGTAAGTTAGAGTTCGAGTCCCGTCGGTACGATGAAATTTTGGATTGTGTTTAACAATTTATGAACATAAATGTTAAAATTTGTTATGACGTTGTTACGTTAAACTATCGTCCGTAAACTAACTTTACAGACAACCAATTTTCATTTATTTAAGTTATATAATTTTCTAGAAGCTGGAAATTTTCTAATATATTATTTTATTATTGCGACGATGAAGTTCTATGATATATGGTCAACTCGGGTAAGACCGGCATACTCTATTATTAAGGGTAAGACCGTCATTAGGTTAAATTATAGCTATTAATCTCTCACTATAAAAATTAAATAAATAATTAAATACTGAAAGAAAGTAATTTATATTTAAATTACTTTCTTTCAGTATTTATATTACTTTCTCTCACCATTTATATTACTTTCTCTCACTATTTATATTATTTTCTCTCACTATAGTGTTGCTAGCGACATTAATGATGCTAAATTGAACCAAACTATAATACTGTTGTATCGATACTGTGAATGCAAATTGCATAGCAACTCAAAAACGAAAGTTAATGCGCGTAGACGATCTTGCCTTGTAGACGGTCTTCCCAATGTTGGACCTTAGGTTCAAAAATCCGTCCATGCGTTGCATGCATTTTTGTATGACATAATTTTATATTTCATTTATAACTCGATTGATATATATAGTTGTAGGTAATAATCATTGTAAAAATAATAGGATTTTTACCAAAAATAATATCTATCAGAGATATAAATCATGTTATTTTTTTTTTAACGAGTAAATAAAATATAAATACATATTTTTGGTAAACATCCTACTATTTTAGTAATCTTATATTGTGTTTGTGTTGTATTCTAAAATAAGTTTTATATCGAAATAAAACAAAATAGTATGGAAATTCTTAATTATTTATTCGGAGAAATAATAACTTTCCTTTTTTTTGTTCATGATAAATTTTAAAAATAAAAAAATACATTGCAAGATAAAAAAATAATCGAAAAAACATAACAGATAATCGCATTTAAAAGCCTATCCCAAATTTAATGTATAATTACAGTTTTTTATTACAATTTTATAGGTACTTAATTATTATTAAAATACGATACGTTACATAAGCCTTAGTAGTATCGAAATTAACATTTTTTCACACTTATTGCACATATAAAATAGCATAAATACCAATTAATAATAATAATAACACCTATTTGAACTATTAAGTACTAAAATATATAACATTTGCAATTATAAAAATAATTGTTTATTTGGCTTGAAGAGAATGGAAATGTTTGAGTATTTTGTGTTTTTGTCATGATTTTTGACCGACTTCAAACTACTGGAGATTTTCTATTCCCGAGTTGAAACCAAGCGATTTTTGTTGCTCAACTTTCTAGAAATGTATTTTTCTGTCGATTTCAAGTATTAGTATCGATACTTTGGAATCGATACTGAGTAGGTACCGGTTATAAGTATTCGTCTCGTTATTCAATTATTTGTCTCGGAAGAACAGTTAGGCTGGTATTATAGAGCGATAATAAGGTTTAGAATTAAGCTATTTGATTGGCTAATCAAGCGCGATTCAATCGATAGAAAAGTATCGAATGAGTATTTGTTGTAACTCGTATCGTACATCCCTAGGAAGTTGAACAACAAAAATCGCCTGGTCTGAACCTGGTATATTGAGCGTTTTCACATTGGACGATAACTGTAACTACACGATAACTGCACGATATCGTCGGACTGGTAGTTTGATAAAATCACTACTAAATGCTTTCATACCTTTGAGTATTCAGACAGAATTTCACACTGTCGTTGTAGTCAACGATATCGTCGCCGACAGATTGTCGTGCCGATATTGGAGACGACACAGTGCGGGGTGAAGCAGGAACGCGGGGGGAATGGCATGGGACATTGTTCACTGCTGCCATTATTACCTCAAATATTATATAACAGTTTTAGAATCGCGCGGTTACTTTTGCTGGCGCAATGCGGCTAACCGTATTACAAGCTGTTGGTTATTTCGTGTCACGATATTAGAACGATATCGGACCGTTATCGTGTAGTTACAGTTATCGTCCAATGTGAAAATGCCGATACATGTCAGAATTGCAGCGTTATTATTTTTTAACGTATGTTAAACTAGTTACAAGGATCGATATACATGCACTTTTTCCATTAGGGTGGTCCCTTATCAAAATCCGATGATCTGTATTATGCTTACTAATACAACTTTTTCTTTTGTTAGTGGTGTCCGGTTGTTGTCTTTGAGATTGCAGTCTATAGCAATTTGCTTGCACGGCATTTGAAGTCGGTTTCTTTTTAATGTTTTAAAATGAGGTTTTATGTTTCAAGTCTACTGCTAAAATTGCTATAGATCTTTATTTAATTTAATAATTGTTTCAAAGTTATCTAACTGTATAACTTTAATAAACTGGTATAGTCAAGACACGTTTTAAAAAATCTTTTTCATTGTAGGAGACATTAAAAATCTACTGAAAAGTTTCTTATTTTTTTGCATTTGGCACTGCTTTACTATATTGTCAATTTATTAATTATTGGACGCAGCAATTAAAGTTCACTATTTTTGACAACTTTGAGAGTATTTATCAGCTGAATATCATAATTTTGATTACTATGTTACATATATAGTATATATATATAGGTAGTATGTAATTTTTTGGAGGGTGAATACTTAACACGTTCCCTGCCAAGGGAAAAAATGCATTTTCTCGTTCAGGCCGCGTCAGTCAGTGCTGATTGACATCTAGAATTTCCGTTCGAGCCGCGTCAGTCAGCGCTGACCGCATTTTACGAGGGTTTTCGTTTCGTTGTTACAGGCCGTCGGGCAGTGCTATCAAAGTAAATCCCATATGCATTGACCCGCATGGCCCATATAAGCAAAAAAATAGTTAAACTAATTTTAAACAGAACTGTGATTTTTTCTAGGCCTAAGAGGAAAGTTCGTTGTCGGTCAGCACTGACCGCGTCGGCAGAGAACGTGTTAATTTTTTACTAGCTACAGTTGAACGTGTCTCGTGGGTAATAGAATGTTACTGATAAGCCTAAATTTCATAAAATGTAAATAGGATAACAATGCAATGTTTATAAGTTGTGACACTATCGAGCTGGTCTGATGATGAAGTCCGAAGCTGGCCCACAGCCCAAAGCTTGTTTTTTTTAGTTTATCGTGTTTAAATCTTAACTAGATAAACTGAAAAAAACATGTTAAAAACAAGCTTTAGTGAAATTTATAACCTAAAGCATAATTGGGTTAAAAGTGCAATCCACTAATTTCGTCATATCGATAATATCGGACTGTGGCTTAATCGGTCAGAGCACCAGGACTTGTTATACGGGGGGTGCGGGTTCGAGTCTCGTCGGTACGATGAAATTTTGGATCGTGTATAACAATTTATGAAAAGCTTTAGTGAGTTAAGCTTATATTTTTTTCACGTTATGCTGACGATATCGTTTGATGAATTTAATCGGTAAGGATCTTTTCATATATCAAGTTTTTTTAAGTTTCTGATAAATTCAAATTATAGCTTATTTACTGTAACATAGTATTCAAAATGGCAAAAACTAAATTCCTGTTCTTGTACAACTCAATTTTCAAATGACTTATCCTACGAAATGGAATGTAAATATGGAATGTATGTACAATGAAATCTTATTTCGAACGATAAAATTAATATACAATACTTAACTAGAATGTACAATCAGATAATTAGATATATTCTAAGTACAGTCATTTATATCTATTGTACAATAATTTACAAAAGCTTACTTTAAATGATATGCAAGAAGCTACATGAATAGCCCAAGTTGTTATTACGTAATGTTCACATATTTAACTGTGACTACATTTTCGGCTAACCGTCCAACTCCGTTAAAATTCGCCGAAATTTTAACAAGCCAAATTGGCCCATACTCAAATCAAACGTCAGACATCCTTGACAGTTGGACGAATATTGGAGGATTGGACGAACTTGTAGTACGGGAAAAAACCACTACGCTCATGTGTTTTTGGAATTCAATTTCGATAGATACACTGGTAGTAGTTATACGAAACAACTCGATTCTACAACAAAATTGAAAGACCTAGACAACCAACTTCAGATCATCAGATGGTCATTCAAACAAATCAGTCGCAAATATTATCTAATTCGGTGTCACATTGAGTATTTGTCGAAGTCTTGTCAACCGTATACAATTTCCTAAACCAGAATTATTTACAAACTAATTGAGCCCAACATAACCCTCGTGTAGTCTCTCATTCGATAACAAAACGCTAAACTTAACAATGGAACCAAGCTCGCTTTGGGAAGCAATTAGCTAATACGGCTATGAACCTGACGAATACCAATTTGTGTTCGGAGGACCGGACTTTTCTACTGATTGGTGCGAGTGAGACGGATGCGCCGCGTGCGCTTGAGGGTGATAGAGATGGAATGAAGAAGATGGATGGAAGAATTGCGACTGGTCTAAGGAAGAAGCGTAGTCAAGCGCGCCGGGAACAGCCGAATACGCTTGAGGCTTCAACGGTAAAGGAGGCTCACCTAAATACGAATGTCTTAACGCTTCGGAATAAGCACTATTATCGTATGACAAAGCATATTGTTGCTTATCACGGGGAGAAACAGAACCAGGCGGGGTCATCGCTGAATGATAATCCCCGTAACCTCCGTACGCTAAAGATCCTATATCGGTCCCTTTGTGTCCTAACTGTTCGCCATAACTCGAGCCTTCGCTACCCGGTGGCGTGGGCAAAGGACCTGATTGCCCATCACTAGAATAATACCCTCCCGTTCTCCCATCTCCTAAGAAATTACTTCTGATAACGCTCTCCCTATTCGCGTAAAGTTGTCTTAGCAACGCACTGGCTGGTGTAGTTGTGTGATTCCCTGGGATTTGTCTGTTCAAATGGTTTAGATGATGGTTTTGTGTCCCGATCCATTGGATCGTCGATTTTTGTTGCTGCTGCTTTAGCAGTGCATCTGTGGAAAAGTCTGTCGGTCGATGAGTGATTTCTTTCCCGTCTAGCGCTGGTAAATGCTTCGACATGGCGTTTTCTAAGTCTCTAACTGAAGTAGCATCAGTTGAGCCTTCTGGAATGGTTATATTGGTTTTGTTTACGTCTCTATCTGCAGGGGAAATAGCTGCACCAGGATTGGATGAAGATTTTCTTCTTTCTTCATCTCTGTCAGTGTCCTCTTCGCAATCCGTGTGCTTTCTTTTCTTTAGTCTTCTAGCAGGCATTGGAGAGGTTTTTTCAGGAGTTGTATGGAGAGGTAGTGGCTGAGTATCGCTGAGTCTGGTCAGATGTGTGACGTCAGACGTTGGGACTGGTGCTGAAGTTGCCGAGTCGGTGTTTGTTGGAGGTTCAGTTCTTTCCGCCGGGTGTCTGTTTGGAGGAGGTGGTCCGCCAGAGTTGTCAGTGTCTGGAGGACCGTTTTCAGGGTCACCCGTTGCTTCTTCTCGTTTGACGCCCTGCACGCTTTCTTCTAGTTGACAGCAATCCATGACGGTGTTGGGGTATTCACGGCCGCTGCAAAGAGATAAGGACCAATTAGAAATTTAGAAACCACTTTCTTGCGTGAGTTTAAATTTTGTTAAAAGTGTGTACTTTTTGTATACTTTTAGCTCTACAACTTGAGTTAACGAACATTTCTTACTATACATTTTTATCATTCCATTTTAAAATTTGAGTTAGAACCTCATAAGCTTTTAGTGTTCATATGTAATAATGGAGAAGAGCTTTTGTCTAACGTTAGTTTAATATTTCAGGAATTTTCTCCATCTTAATATTGATTTTTTTTTCATAATTTCTCTATATTTCTTTTTCTCACCTGATAACATAATTGACGCATATAATATTCTGTTCCTCTGCATTCTTGGAGGAGCAGACCACGGTGGCACAGGTCTGCATCCACGTGTAGCCGCCGAGCTTGTTCATTATCCTGTAGTAGTGTGTCAGGACTTGACCTTTGTTCATTACTGGAAAGAAGAATGTTTGGATTAGATTTTTTGACATTGGAATTTGAAATTTGAATCACATTTGTGTTAAAATGATTTCAAAAAGAGAGGTTTGAGTAACTTTAAATTTAATCACTTGCGTGTGAAGTACAAGTGTTTTTAGAACTAGCTAGTCCCATTTTTCAAGATCAGAATCTTACGTTCAGAATCTACTCACAAGTTCTGAATAACAGTACCGATTCGAGTCAGGTCTTGTATTAAGGATGCGTAAGCGGTTATTCGACCGGTAACCGTTGGAGCTGGGACAGGCACTTTGAGATTCGGCAAGCCTATTGGCTTGATTTGGTAATGATGAACCAAATTATTATTTGGTTCGTCACTTCCGAATCTAACCTTTCCGAATACAATCGTTTTAGACAATACCTTTACCTATCGCACGTCATCTTCATCATCATACTATGATTAACTTCACCTCTCCAATATTTGAAAAATACTCCTCATCAAGACTAGCTCTTCAGAATCTCCTATACCATCCTACACAACATATGAGGTGTCAATGTCAACCCCAAATACACTCCCATCAAAAAGGAGCTGCGACCTTCATTCTACAATAAATAAAACTTACAACAATGATATATTAACTGCACCCATCTCTGCATCATCATCGTAATCACTTTAGCACCTTGACACAGTCCTACATATTATTATCCCTTCGCCAATTAGAAGAGCTTCGAAACATTTCATTTTGACAAGGTTCGTAAGTGTCAGTAAAGTTGCTGAAGTATTATATTCACATCATTGCTAACACAAAGGAGCGAGTGACAAACACGTGTAATTCCATACGTGATTCATTAGGACTCGGGTTTTTGGTTTTGTTGATGTATTGTCTTTATTCTCTGGTACTCATTACCCTATAGACCTGACTGGAATTGGACTAGGGCCAAAGTAGCGTAAAAGGTAGCTGTGTTGATTGTTGTGGATCTTGTTTAGCGTCATTGGATTAAGTATCATTGTGTGTGTAGTATACTTGTTGGTGTTAGTATGTCTTTATGATTTGAAAACTTAATTTCAGATCTGGCCTGTTATTTCAATCTTTCCTCTCAATATCTTTGTGTTGCATTTCGACCAGACAAACACTAGGGGTCTCTGTAGTAGTAGTCTCTGTAGGGTCTGATGTGGGTTCTCTTAGTTTGTTTCTTTTTTCATCAACACTGGGTCGCAATGAAAGCGGGTAGGTTGTTAAAAAGTCGATAATTATAACATATGCCATAGTACCAAATATGCAATTATTACGCATTTTAATATTTTTTTTATTGCCATCACGAGCTGGTATTACAGCTGCTATACGGTTTAGCATGCTTTCCACTAGATTTCTGAGCCGATATTGAAGAATATTCTCCCATTTCTCTGTCAGTGCTTCTTTTAGTTCACGAAGCGTGATTGGAGGGGAATTTCGTTAGCGTACATGTCGTCTTAGTTTATCCCAGGCATGCATTTGGGGTTTAATTCTGGACTTTGTGCTGGCCACTCCATGCGATTGATAGCTACATCTTCAAGGTAGCCAAACACTATTCTGTCTGTATGGGTACGAGCGTTATCTTGTATAAAGATGGCGTTCCCGACCATGTTAACTAAAAAGTGTATCTATATATCACAGATAGTTATTTTATTTAAAAGTTAGCTCTGTTTTACAATCGCTGGTAATATGATATACTTATACTTAATTAAAAGACGTTATTTGCATTGGCACTACCTTTATATTCTTTGAAGAAGCCGTGTTTGTAGTAGACATCACGGTAATCAATGCAGTGACCGATCATATGTTGATTACTGTCTGGTACATGCTTAGAAACAACAATCGTGTCTTACTTAACGTGATTATTGAATCATGAGGTGCACCGTCACGAAATATGACGCAAAAAGGTGTGAAAATTAACGGATGATGAAATAGGAGATGTCACACAAATGTAGCGTGGTTGTTGAGGTTAGCAAGTTTAGGTTTAGGTGAAGTATTATAAGTGATAGGTACCTACGGGTTCATATTTCCTTAGTTTGGGTGAAAAAATACGACATTTTAAGTCAAGAAGAGCTAAAGCTTGACGTAAGTAGGTATACGTTCTCGTAGCTCTTTTGGATAGCTATTCTAAGGAATCCAGTAATCATCGCGATCTCACCGCGTGACATCACTCCCGAGGAAGAGCGACGGACTCGCTCGAAGCCTAGGTCGAGAAACTTCGGCTAAAGGTCGATACCTACCTACGTGAATTACAGCCGGTAAGTATAGGTGTAACATTAATATTATACTAATGATGTTTTCAAACAGGTGATGCATGGCTAATTTACGTTGATAAATAAATAAATATCAAGACTGAACTTGAACGCTTTTAAAATTAATGCTGTGGGTGGACCACTTTCAACAACCAACATCAACCATGAAAATAATCAAGTAATTAATGAAAGCATTCACGAAACGTTTTAAAATTTGATACCACTATGCTATTTGATTCCTAATTGTAAATTTATCTTGTAATGTGTTAAACTAATAATAAATTATGAGTCAAATAACACTTCAAATTCCAAGGTTTCAGTCCATTGTCGGAAGTCCCAAGCATAATCATTGAATTTTATTATCATATGCACAAATTAAAGTTGATAAAACCATCAAGTAAGCAAAACACATACACTGTTGTAACCAAATCACCCGCTTTCTACCAAACACCCGGACTTTTATGTAAATAAAGACAATTGTTATTCAGCACCAGAGATGTCCACATTTGACCGGCATCTACATAGATGTTAATTTTAAATTCAAATTGATGGTCTCGTAAAGCTATCAAATGGTAAGGTGCTAGAACCACATGACGTTAAAGCTAAGCCGTGATTGGCATTCCGTAGGCAGCCATCTTGTTATGTGCGCTTTTCCATTGGCTGTTGGACTATTACGTCAGGCTTATGAGTCTCATTCATATTGCCAGCTAGGAAATAAAAATTAATATAGACAGGCTTGAAGAAACACTTCAGTGCCAAAACATAACTATCCATATAAGAATTGGAGGATAAAGCAAGCTCTAAGCTGGAGATTGAAGAGTAACATAAGGAAGGGTGACATCATCTCATTAGTAATCAGGATTGGCGCCTTCGGTATATATAGCTGCATGATAAAAATAACGGGTTACGTAACGGAGCATTTGACAATAGCAAATGGTACCTATATATAACTTATGTAAAAAACACATTTAGTACCTGTAATAGTTATATTATCAACAAATTATCAAATTGAAAAACTATCTAACTATAACAGTCATTTTCAGAAGCCCAAAAAGGAAACTTGAAATGATGACTTTCTATCACACATAACCTACATCTGACCTATGTCTACCCACATAGTTATAAAAAAAAATATTTTTATTTTCTAGTCAATATTTGACCAACTGAAGATTTAACTAAGCGCGGTGAAATAACAACGACAAAATAAAAGATTACAAGAATCATCAGAAGAATATTTAAACAGATATATCCCCAAGCAATTCCCCTGAAGACGAAGCTCATAAAATAGTACATAGAGGCATCTCGGAGGACATTACACGACTTTTCCCACGTCTTCGTCAGGGGAAAGGAAACCAAAATGATCGTACAAAAATTATTATTCAAATCTCGTAGAGTCGGGCCGGCGCATAGCACAAGCCTAAATTGTATTCCACTGACGGATGCGTGGAAAAGTAATAATATCATACGTAGAAAACATGATTACGTTGTTCCTGTGGAATTTTTCATGTGCGAAATAGATGGGATGTGATACGTTATAAAAGCTGATGTAGACAATCTTGGTTTTTAATAAATTTAACAACAGGAAAATAGAAGAGTTGTGCGTATGGTTGGAAAAAGATTGTAAGAGCACATGATGCGTAAAATATTTACTTAGTATACTGCAACTCAAATAATGTGATAAGTACCTACAAATAAAACAAGGTAAACAGTCTAGTTTATTCCCTGATTGACAAACCGAATTTCTTCCTAACAATACGAGAACTGTCGTAAATTTTCCTCCTCCACACCTTGAGCTGCCAGACCGACTTGACATGGATTTCTATAGACCTCAAACTGAATACAAATCGATCGTTACAACACGAAGATTTCACCACACTATTGGGTCATGGGTGGACATTCGATTGAAGCAAGGATAATTAAAACAGGACTATTAGAATAACATCATAAAACATTGGAATTAATGAGTTGGATTCTTTTGGAAGATTTATTACAAGGAAGTTGAGGGTGATAGAAATCGAAGCGATAAAATCAAAAGTGTACAAGTTGCCTAACTGTAACGTTCCATCACGATTTCTAGTACTTATAGATAACTGAAAATCTTGTCATGTTAAATACAGCGGTCTGTGCTGTTTGTTATAATTGTCCTGCTTGCAAACCAATTTATATACAAGATACAAGATTTATATACAAGACATAGGCAAAATCAGTGAATTACATCGTGAATTAAACTAAATTACAGGGTAAATGAGCTAGGTGATGCATGTGATGGTGATGTGGACGCAAGCTGGCTGGCAGTGGTTAGAAATAAATAGCTGAAGATCGAGCTCAGTAGCGTGCCATAGAAGATAATAGAATTGGCTGATGATGATGATTTGTAATTAAAAAAAATCTATTAAAACGTCGGTAGTTGAAAAATAGTTAAGTAGTACCTAGTTACCTACAATAGCATGCACTTTAGTGTCTTGAAGTGAAATCGCAATTTCCAAAGATTTGCATGTATGGAAATGTCGATCTGATGAGCGAATAATCAGACAATTCAGACTAAAGCTTTCTCTCGATTGGAAAATTCGATTGTGTAGTCTGATTACAATCCAGTCGTAAATCACAGAACGGTATTTCTTCGAAATAATTCTCTGGAAGGTTCTATACTGAAATTCTCTTCGATCTAGAAAGTTCCGAAGAATTTGTTTTCATGGCTTGAAGTTAAAATTTATTCAGCTTAAAGAGGTCACTATGAAAAAAATAATGGTAATATGTTTGTTTTTCTTAGACGTTTCGCGTCATTATACTGCCGTTAGTAGGCCGTAAGAGTAGGCTCTTAGACATCATGTGTGTTGTCACCGTCCAATCATCAGTGGCCAGGCAGACTAGCAGAAGAAGACGTACATGGCATAGGTACTAGTAAATAAGTAAGACCAAAAATACAAAATAAAAGGGAAGGATACTCACAATCTACATGGCATTTCCTAAGTTTGTTGGCGTCCTCGCCGTGGCAAAGTGCATACAGATTCTTCCCCGTAAGCTCTTCCGCCGTGTACCCCAACAGTTCTGACACCCTGCTGAGAAAAATTACTACAATGTACCTTTGACTTGTTAAAATACATTCACATAATGATTACTGAACTATATTTTCATCATTTAATACAATCAACGTTTGTTTTCACTACGGCTCTCAATACGATGTTTATTTGTCCTAAATGTTCTAATACAAGTAGCAAAAGCTTGATATAATATTCGATAAGACTTATTTTACAAATGAGTATTTTCTACCAGATCCTGTGTTTCCCAATAAATACGGCCATAAAACACAATCTTTGAATTTTAGATCCAGGAATCTTCAAATTGCGAGAAAACAGTTCATACTACTAAGGCAATAATGAGATCATCACTTAACATGAGACAGATAGAGCTATCAAAGTACAAATTATTGCAGTACCTTCACAATATCAAAAGTCTATCAACAAAAACGCCAAATACCTGGGCTCGCAGTGCGCTATCCTAAAGTCGAAGTTGATCCTTGTCACGAACATATCGGATTCCAGTCTTATTTCATGGACAGAGGGTGGTGGTAAAGCTATAGCTAGTGCCACCATACCAAGCAGCACTGTCGGCGACTTCCGACTGTGAGAGAAGGAATACTGCGGTCGGAGGCGACATAGCATCAGCACCACCTGGAAAAAGGAAATTAGTTGTGAAGAACTGAAGAACATCAGTGTTTAGTCGTCTGGTATCCTTTTTTTATAGACTATCGATTCATCGATCGATCAATCATCATGAGCTTGGTTAGAAACGTAGCTAAGTATTCATCAGTCGTTATATTTTTCTATAGGATTTTTGAAATCTGTTCTCTTTCGTAAATTAAATAATTTCCATTTGTCGCGTGCAGCAAAGTGATAAAGTTCATCATGAGCGGAAATACATCAAAACGCCTGACTAAAATTAACCTATTACATATTTATATATCTATACATACATACATACAATCACGCCTTTTTCCCGTTGGGGTAGGCAGAGACTGCTTCTTTCCACATGCTACGATCTTGACATACCTACCTCCTTCGCTTCTTCGACTTTCATGAGCGCCTTCATACATGCTCGCCGGTACTTTTGACTTGGCCTTTATTTAAAAACGTCTCCGATCTAATCGTGATACGTTTGCCTAGGTCGGCCTCTGCCAACTGGGCCATTCACACTCGTCTCATAAATCTGTTTCGTCAATCTATATATATCTATCTACCGTAATAAAAAGTTTGCTAAGCCCTCGAAGTTGTAAAAGCCCTTTTGTATATTCGTAGAAATTCGGTCTAACTGTTACATTGCTTGAGCAAAATTCTTAAGTAATTCTTAAGTTAGTTGTAAAAATGAGCAGTAGGCAAGGCACCTAATGTAAATGTTGCTACATACTATGTTAAAATTTCATTAAAACTTCGAAGACATAACTAAACTTTGATTACAAACAATACTACCTTGGAAGAGAAGAGACAGATGCTCGTAAAAAACCTCATCTAAAAGTTCGTAAATTCATACCTGAACAACAAACACAAAACGTGACACAGCTCTAATAAAGTTAATACTAAAAAGCTATTCGTTATAAGGAACGAAAACACGTACTGTAATACATTACCTGATAATCGAATAAGGAGATCTAATGTAAGGATTAACTAATTTGCAATTTCGCCAATAAAATGTTCGCCTTTGGCGTTTACCCAACCACCAACTGTAATAAATGATGCATACTAATTGCTCTACCGACTCTAAGTTGAAGCCATTTAGATAAAGATACACCAAGTTATTACAAATAACTTTCAATGCAACGCGAACAATTTATATCCAATAAACAACAAATAAAATGACAATTTATAAAGAAATAACAGACCCTAAATATAAAAGAAAACGTCCGCGAAGTGGTTATGAAATAAAAGGAAAATTTACACCCCTAAAACAATCTACGGACAATTTTACGTATCTAGTGGTTTTCGCGAGTTGCTTGAGATATAATCACATTTTATGACCTAACACCGAGTTAGGGCAAAAATTATGGGGCCATATAACCCTGCCTTGCGGCACCCCAAGCGGGACAATAATTCTAACCAATAATATTCGTGATCTAAGACGGATACAGAGGTCGAGAGGATTAATTTATTGTTACTGAAGGAAGATACATCCATACAAACAATAGGTACTTTAGCATTTTTTCAAATAGCGAGTTAATAAAGGAAATTCTTGCCAAACGCTTTCGATTAATCGCTATTTCGACATGATTTTAAAATCTTTATAATTTTCTTCGGTAAAGTATAGACTTTACAAATCACAGTATAGACTGTGATTTGTACCTACAGTTGACATTAGTATATTAAATCCTAGAACAATATTTCATGTATATATAGATCTCATATTATATATTTGATTTGAGTGGGTTTATACCTACATATTATTTTATTTGTAAAAAAAAACTAGCTAATGACCTCGCTACAGATACCCACCCGCCAGTTTCCACTCTCTCCGTATCTCGTCGTCTCACCCTCCTTGTTTCTTCCGACCTAGATTGAAAATGAAAATTCAGAGTCCATTTAATTCTCATTCTATACACTAGATAAGAAAAATGTCCATAAATTTCCATAGTCGTTCTCAGGTACTAATGACTCGGAAGTGAATAAATCTTTGCGATAAGATTCGCGGAACAAATTTTATTAAGCCAGAAAATACTATTGTGTTTTCAAGCGGCTGTTTATATTAAAAGGAGTAAAATTCGAATTGTAAAACAATTTGAATTCATTACAACTTCTAGATAACAAAAAGAGTTGGTAGAGAAATGAAAAAGAATCAAAAACTGATCAAGCAATGACTGAACAAATGTTGACGATGAAATCTACTTGAACAGCATTTATTGCTGATTTTCTTACCCTGTATCCTGAAGACTTGAAGTGGCATCCTCTTTTAGTCAGCGTACTTTTCATTCTCACGCAGAACGCCCGGTCCATTCCCCGATATAAAGCTCCGCTCGCAGCAAGAGTCATTTGTGCTGATACTGTTGACAAAAGCAGATCTTACAATGGGATAGCAGTAAACATTTTATGAATGACCACTATAAACCTGACCTTAACTGCCAAATGATAAAATCTGGTGAATAATAAAGATGGATCATAAACGAGCAAGGAAGTTGAAAAGTACAGAGGAAGAAAATTGTAGATAAAATCATTTTAAGTAATCGTTAACAGTGACAGAGGAACCGTTAAGACTTCCTAAATAAAAAAATGGTCATTATGATTTAATTTTCATACAAAAATCACGGGACAATAATAACACGTAGCAATATCTTGTTTATTTATAATATTTTAAAAACTGCCTACTTTTATGAATCCAATTAAAATAATGTTAATAGAAAACAGTTTTGTCGTAAAGGTCTCAATTTTATCCAACAAAAGAGGCAATCTCTTCCGCAAGGGCGCTGCATCTGATTGATTGGAAAAGCGAGTGGCTAATTAAAAGATTCATGGCTCTGGGATCGTTCAGACGTACCGTGGCTTAATTGATTTTGGTCAGAGCTTTTTGATTTTGGATTCTGTGGTTCTAAAAGTTTTTACCTTTTTGTGTATCCTTTGACTTAAAAAATGCAGAGTTTCTTATTTTTTATTGTCTTTTCAACTGTTTTTCCGGCTTGTTCCAATTAGCATGTGTCTTGACTAAAAACCTTGTAGTTCTATGTTGGTCAATATCACGATTTTCCTGTTAAGCATCAACGCTAACCATATCATCATTAGTGATCAAGTGTACCTTCATTTTTATCATTTCATCACATTTAGTACTTTTAATAAGGGAATGTTTATTTTTAAGCTCGATTTGCTTAAACATTCTTCGATTAATGAAGTCTTTCTCAATGGCATCGAACAATCTTTGGCAATAGTAACAATATACAGCGGACAATGCGCTATGTCGATTTGAATCACGTCTTTGTACCAAATGCGTAACGAGATTGACTCAGTGCAGAACTATTCAACCTTGGTGTGTTCAAAGGTGCCTTTTTCAAGAGATCATAAATGATTACATAAATTTTATTTATTTAAATTTGATAGTTGTGTAGAATATACTAGGTACTTACCTAGTAATCTTAAAATAAAATTAATACTTACAATATTTATTCAAGTTAAAGGTTGTGTTTAATGGTTAGGTTATACTTAGATGATTATGATGCAGAAAATGAAGTTTACAAAAAAAAAATACCGGCCTAGTTACTTAATGTCTTGTACTATCCACGCCTTGATTATTAATATCTTTACGTTTTATAGCCATAAACTAAAGTTGGTTAGAAAAAAAGTAAAGAAGGATTATTGGTACTAAATGCATGTAGGTGTTTCCTGTAAGATTAAGAACCACTGACACCTAAGACTGTCAGTCTTAACATTATCGCACGACTTCTCGACCACAATTCCATGGTCGTCCGTCAACAATGTGCCAGTCTTCACGGGCTACTGTTCTGTGACTTCCATTTAACCACGCCCTTCACCCAACAATGCAGTGCTGTCAAACTACTTCGATCCTGATAGATTTTTTACGACTTTTCTCGTATCTCAAAAGTAAATTGAAATTGATTCTAAGCCCTTAAATGTGGACTAAATTGAAATCGGAGTTTATCCGTTAGATTGGGCAAAAAATTGGGTCAAATGTGCCTTCGAGTCATGCTTGTTTCTGCTTGGATATAATAGAGTTCTATTGAAAAGAGGCCCAAATTATGATTGAAAATAGGTACTATTAATACCTTATTTGAGAATGAAAAAACAGATTCAGTAATTTTGGATATTTGGATTGGATTCGATATTAATATCATGACAATTTAAACGTACTTGTTTGTAGTTCTATTGTTTTAATCATTATTCGTTCTTATCGTGTGTTGTGTATTTATTTTAATATATTAAATCTCCTATTTAATGTAATTTTTAGCTATCGTATTTGTATTAATTTGATTTGTAATTTCCCATACAATTGTTATTATTGTTCTGGAATAAATGACATAATAAGTTCGACTTTTCTAGAAGAACATTATGATTGTGATGCTCAGAACGAGTAAAATGTCAAATATAAACTGTACATTATAATCAAAATGTTTTTTACAAGCCACGTGTAACCACAACAAATAGTAAAAACTTCAGATGCAGTGAAGCGAGCAACTGATTGATACTAAAGATTATTATACGAACGGCTTTTTTGCTAATTTAAACGTTTAATTGAGAACCGACACCTATATTTCGATTGAGAGGATACTTAAATAGGTTACTAACCTTTCTCGTTTTGTCAGCTGAGCGGTTGCGTTTGAAATTAGGCGCACAGTGGCGCTTAAAATAAATTCAGAGATAGTTCCCATAGAAATGAAATATTAATTTGTGACATAAAGATGCCCACTGACACCCCATTGACCGTTTCATAAGCTCCAAATGCACCGTGACTATTCCATAATCTAATTTCAATTTGATACTCAGTATTATTGACAGCATTGGGAGATTCGTCATAGAGAAATTTTCGGTATTGTCACTTCGGCGAAGGTGCAACGGCCTCAGAATAAGTTTAATTGAATTCTGAGCACATTTTTTCCAAGGTTTTTGTTGAAGACTCATCGGTAATTCTTGGCCTTTCTTTTGGATGTCGAAATGTGACACCTACTTAGACATAATGAGTAAACGCTGGTAGAAAGCAACGGACGGATTCAGTTTTGACGCACTTTTTTGTTTTTGTTAATGCTTTTAAACGTTACTGCAAAAGGTAATAAAGAATGTTATAATCTAGACCAGTCTAGATTTTACTACAGGTGATTTCACGCAATTAAATTTGTAATGAAAAACGGGATAGCAACATCCTAAATGCAAAACGTTCCAATAAAAACTAAGCTTTCACCTTTATTGATATGTCTAGCAAAAGTGTTTTTTGAAAGCAGTCGAAATAAAAAATGCAATTTCAGTAGATAATGATAAAGACTTGATTTGTAAAGGCTGTAGCGAATGGCTTGCAAAAAGACTTATCTGCACCTAAAAAGGATAAATTAAGCGACTTCAAGTTAACCTTGGCTTCGTGAGATTAGGCCAAAAATAGCCATTTGTGAAATAGTACAAAAATATTCTAATTTACTGTATCGAATCTACTTCAAAATTCTTTGTGTTTATCAACAGCAGAGCAAGTCCGACAGGATTTTTTTTTCAGCAACTTTCAATGGAGTTCTAACATTTAGCACATAAAAGATAATACATAGTCCTCATTTAGATTGATTGCCTAAAAGGTTTCATTATTACTTTTTGTATACTCATGTCATTTACCGAATCATTATACCAGCTTATTTCTATCTATTTCTAGTGATTTTTTAGCTATGTAGATACAATATCAATGTTTATAAAAAGTAGAGAGTAGTAAAGATTTTCCCCAAGCAAGGTAGCAAGCGGGCGGAATATAAGTGATGCTCCTACCTACCTCTTGTGGTAATTCAATTAGGTAAAACAGTGATTCTAGTTGAAAAGGCTTTCACGACCAAATAACTTAAAGTTACACCGCAGCGTCCTGCGTGCGCGATCTAGACGGCGATCAGATAGCGCAGTAGTATTTGTACCCACCTACCACAGTAGTAGTTGTTCACACCAAACGTGATCAGAAAACATTTTAAAAGTACGAGTAGGTACTGCTAGGCTATTCTGTAAGCTATCGACAGCATCTCGACAGCGGAATCCGCGGTGAGTTTCGAATTTCGTACTACGAAGTTCAACCGTATTTCGATCGTGATACGGTTGAATTTCGTATTACAAAATTCGAAACTCACCGCGGATTCCGCTGTCGAGATAGCTTACAGAATAGCCTAGCTGAGATCGCGCCTGCAGAGCGCAGGACGCCGCGGTGTGTACCGTACCTCCAAAATGTAAAATGAGGCTTTTGGATTCAAATGCATCCAATTAAAATAACATATAGCGGTAAGAGTAATAACGATTCCACCAAAAACATTTTCATGTAAAATGTTGCCAAGACGAGCCCTTGCGCCTGAAGCCGTTCTAAATAACTACATCTAATACTATAAGAATCTTTGTCCTGACATACTGACTGACTGACTGACTGACTGACTGACTCACTCACTCACAGACAACGCACAGCCTAAACCGCTGGTCGTATAGACTTGAAATTTGGAGGGTATATTTGTCTTAGTACGTAGGGGTGTACTAAGAAAGGATTTTTAAAAATTCACCCCTTAAGGGGTTGAAATGGGGGTTCAAAGTTTGTATGGAGAAACAAGATTAGATAGTCTTTTGTATCCGAAACTTCACACAAGTGCTTCAGTACAAAAAAAAGTAAATACATGTTTCAGGTTTTTTTGAAATTCTACCCCTAAGAGGGTGAAATGGGGTAACAAAGTGTGAATATCAATATTTTTTCGGATTGCGCTGAAATTTGGCATGCAGATAGTTATTACAACGTTAGTTACCTCTGAAAAAGGATTCTTCAAAATTCACTCCTGAAGAGGATGAAACGGGGTTCAAAGTTTGTATGGAGAAACAAGATTAGATAGTCTTTTCTATTCGAAAATTCATACAAGTGCTCAAGTAAAAAAATAAGTAAATACGTGTTTCAGTTTTTTTTTAAATCCACCCCTAAGAGGGTGAAATGGGGGTAACAAAGTGTGAAAATCAATATTGTTTTGGATTGCGCTGAAATTTGTCATGCAGATAGTTATTACGAAGTTCCCTCTGAGAAAGTATTTTCCAAAATTCACCCCTGAAGGGGATGAAACGGGGGTTCAAAGTTAAAGTTTGTATGGAGAAACAAGAAACGAGAAACAAGAAACTTAACACAAGTACTAGTACTTAAGTAAGTAAATACGTGTTTCATGCTCTTTCGAAATTCCACCCCTAAAAGGGTGAAGAGGGGTAACAAAATCTGAAATCAATATTGTTTCGGATTGCGCTGAAATTTGGCATGCAGATATTTATTTTGACATAGGTTAAGAAGGAAGGAATTTCTAAAAATTTCTCCCGGATACGGAACGGGGAATCATAGTTTGTATGGCGAAACAAGATGAGATAAAATACGTGTTGTAGGATTTTTTGGAAATGGGGTAGGCAACAAAGTCTGAAACTTTGGGTTTTTCGGGTTTTATAAATATGAATCCCGAATTGCCTTAGTCACGCGATAACATGAAAACGGGTGAACCGATTTGGCTAATTCTTTTTTAATGTCTTTATTGATAGTATCGTTTTTACAAAAGAAAAGTTTTAAGTAAATAAAAGAAGTTTTTAACGCGGGCGAAGCCGCGGGACACTTCTAGTATAGGTATATTACTACACTCCATCAATAACACTTACCATCAGGATTATTAGTCCCATGCTGACTCCCCTCTTCACTCCCTGATGCTGGACTGTTGAGACCAGCTCCTCCTCTGCCAGCCAGAGACAGTCCCAGCTGTTCTGCTATTTCTGCATGGTCGGCTTGGTGGATGTAATCAAATATACTGCTACCCGTCATCTCTACCTGTGGACAAGTAGTTGTTTTTAGTTGTAAAGTAAGCTTTAGGTGTTTAGTGATAAGGTTGTTTGATTATTTTGACGAGATGACACTAGTGTTATACATATTTAATAATTTGAGATCGTTTACGAAACGAAAAAACCGACTTCAAATGCCGCACTAGTCATTTTCATCAGTACTAAGTTTTGAAGTGTTTAGCTCCATATCTCTGGAGATACTTATCAGATCTCGATGAAATTACTATGGGACTACCTTGAAAATGTACCCTACCTCAAATACTAAACCTATCAAAAATTACAATGCAATTACGAAGTGCAATTACATATATTTTAGGTTAGATATATTCTGAATTTATATTCTATATGTAATTAAATAATTTCTATGTAAATTTTTATGTTATCATGTTATTGTTAGGAATATGAAACTTAAATCTTCAATACATCTTGTTTTCCTTAAAAATTGTCTAATCTCTTAAAACTGTAATTAGCTTAACAAGGTAATTAAAATTAACCTCAACCTCAATTAGTTTCAACAACCAGAATAATTTCATTTTCATTTTTAATCTTTAATACAACTTTCCACATCACTATCAACTCCAGTAAACAATCATCGTCGTCAATAGAACCTATCTCAGCATCATCAAGTATCTCTTGTCTACAATCATCATCAATGTCAGCATCGTCGTTAGATGCCCACCTGCTGGTTCTGATAACAGCTGGTTCATTCATAACGATGGTACAAGGTACGTGACCATTCATAGTAGTTTGTCTGGTACGGACATTTGTTTTTATGTAATTAGGTACGGGTGCGGGTAGTAGTGCTTAGGAGATGTGGTTACGGCGGCAGATGTCTAGTGAACGTTTTCAATGTTATATCTATTTTTTTTATACTTTATAGGCTAGCGTTTGACCACTATCTCACCTGTCGGTAAGTGATGATGTGGTCGAAGATGGTAAGCACGCTAGGCCTAGAATGGGAACTGGCTCTCAAGGATGGCTGCCGGAACACATTAGATGTTTGGTGACAGATTTTCTAACTTGAGGGTGGTAGCTGGCCAGGCGGACACTAGATAGTGTCCTACCACCATGCGGGGGTTGTTGGTTTCTTAACGATGTATTCCTTCACCGGAGGGCCACTGTGAAAAGCGCACATAAATTTTTCGATAGAAAAATCCATTGGTGCACGGCGGTTTGAACTCAGTACCACGGCATCAAAGCCGACCGTTCTCCCGATTACGCCACCGGGCACTCAAACTAAAAAAATCTATCTGTTATTTATGTACATAAATACTTAAAAGTTTGTCATCAAATTTCAAAGGTCCTGTTATCAAGTTGTGCTTAAAATGTGCGTTATTTAAACGAAAGTTGATATTACAATATACCATGCGTATGAATCATGATAGACTAGTTGTTTTTTTTTTTATACTAGATAGGCAAGCGTTTGACCACTATCTCAACTGATGTTAAGTGACGATACGATCGACGATGTAGCACGATAGTCTAGTGGTTAGTGAGCCTGTAGTCATGGATTTGATGCCAATATGGGACAATTCCTTGTACGATTTAATATGACAAATATGATAGTGGAATCCTAACTTACTTCTAGCCTCCAGGCTCCACGTCTACAGAGACCTCGTGAGTCTGTCTTTGCATAGGTAACTTAAAACTGAATATATGATCACTGCATACCTTCAAAATCCAAAACAACAAAAAACAAAACGACACCCCCGACCCCTTAAGGTTACATTTTTGATCATATTTCTATTCTGTTCAACCCCCATATCTCATATCCGCTATTTTCAAAATTTTCTGAAATCTCTATCGACAAAAATTTTCTATGTACTTATCGAACCTGTTCTCAAAATTTTTCGAGAATTGGTTAAGTACCGCATACAACCTGTAGAGGAAAACAGACTTGGATATCCGGATATCCAGACATACAAAAGCCCAAGCTGAAACGGAGACTTTCGATTCGCTTCTTCAACTAAACTAATATTAATAAGCGGCTTTCCAATGAATTTTCCTCTGAAGCGCCCAACAATTCAATAGATGTCATTCAAGTCCGGGCTTTCACAATGACCCCTTCACAAATATGCAAATGTCCTTTAAATAAATTTATCAAATATAATTGTGGGATCCTATTACACATTCAGGAGTCGTGTATCCGCACTCATCCTTCGCATTTGAATCGTATAAAACAATGGTGAGGTTATGGTGGTCGGTTCTTGGAAACCTACAGATTTTATGGTGTTTATCGAATTGACGACCGGGCAAATTGATTCGGAATTTTCTTGAAATGCCGAATGGCAAATGTTTTGAGTCTGAATTTTAATTGAGTTGGAAAGATTTTTTTTTAACTTTCATATGTTTTTCTACAAAGCTACGAAAATGAAATGAAAGATAACATAACATTATTTAACTAAATATAATTTTTCGATCACAGCTTACCTTGCAGATCTAATTTGTAGATGCACCTAACTGCTGCAGATGTACCTAATTATCTAAGCTTATAAACAGATCCACTTAAACCTAAGCCAAATTCAATTCAAAATTGATCTAGTTTCATCATCATCATCAGCCTGTGTCAGTCCACTGCTGGACGTAGGCCTCTCCCAAGATGCGCCTCTGAGCCTGATTTAGTTTGGCATCAAAAAATTGAAAATATTTGCGAGGCATATCACAAGAAAGGAGCAAGTCTTTAAAGATTTAGTTTTCAAGAGATCCTTGTAGGTCTCAAAGACAATATTGTTAGGAATGTAGAATGCCCATAGTGATGTAATAAGACTTGTCGTTTCTCCCAGTTCTTCCCCATTCTTCTCAAAATACGTTTATGAAAATTCTATATTTACGTAATTTTTTCAACGTTCAACTAAACAAAAAATATCCTTCACTCCCACCTCGTTCAAAGAAAACATGATTTCCCATTGTCGGGCTGCTATCAGTCTCTACCCGTCGAAAAAAAATACAGAATTTAATATAGCCGAAACGTCTAACACAAACCTTATAAGAAAGTCGTATCTACGCTTATTTACCAGGAAGTTTATGTATTTTATGTCTACCCACACATGTGAAGACGTATTGAATTACTGCCGCGCGGGTGTGTGAAAGGTGTTGCGATAGTATCTGTGTGCGTTGATTATCGTTGTGTGAGTGGTAAGGTTCGCATCAGCATTAGGATGAGAAGCACGCGCCTGCCTTGCCCGAGACGTGACCGGCATATCGCATCGTCCCTTTCCCCCTATCTGCCGTCTCCTTCGCACCACCCCCGAAGCCATGTTGGCAAGAGTTTCCCTGTTTTCGGATCTTTTCACGACGCCTTTTAATTTCGTTTATTTAATTCTATATTTGCACCGACCTCTATATTATTCTAAATTATTCCTTTTTGTACATGTCTGCGTTTTAAATATCATTTCATTACTGTGAGCAAATGAAAATTCTTTGCTCGCCAAACAACTTTATTACGCTCTGCATTTACATACGTATCGTATAATTCATTTTTCTCATTACTTATTTTGTTCAGTGTCTGGGTTCAACTTGGTTTTTAGTGAATACGGAGACGTGTATATATATACGTGTAGTACATTAAGCCTATATCCAATTTTAATACAGTTAGCAGCAAAATTAAAACTTGAAACCTTGATCCTTAATTCACAATTTTAAAATATCATACACATTATTGCTGACAAAAACATTATTCAACATCATATAACAAACAAAGCCTTCTCTTCCAGCTACACAAAATCCTTCACAGAACCCCAAAGATGGGGATAAAAAAATAGATACGTAGCTATGAAATCCTACCCACGTACACGTCATAACGTAACACGTGTAGTCTTTATCAGATATCAAATGCAGTTACGTTACGAAGGTACCTACACTACCTACCACCGGATGTCTTTGGAGCGGAGCCGAAAATTTTAGATTTAATCGTCTGACTGTACCTACCTGTGATGTTGTGTCAGTGTGTGCGTGTGTGAATGGTTGTACTTGTGTGAGTGTGATGGCTTTACTGACGGTAGGGTTAAGAAATAAGGTTTCATGAACGGATGTGAAATCTAGTATACGAATAGGTTTTAATATTTTTTTAGCTTAAAAGAGGTACTAAGCAGAAGGGTAAATGATTTGCAAGCATCCAGCAAGGTGACCATCGTTTCAGAAATATAGTTGTCAATGCTAACGAAAACTAGAATATACCTATCCTTAAAGGCAAAGAAACAAAATTTTTTGCTTAGGTTAGGTTAGCTACTAGTAATGTGTTTTTGTGTACCTATTGATGACCAGCAGTTGGACATTGCTATTCTATAATAAGTGTTATTAATGTCTTTACATAACTACGCACCTAACTGAAATGCATCAAGACAATTTTGATAAGTTATTAAAATCACAGACAAGTATATTAAAAATCCATACCCTAATGACTTACTTTTTGGCATTTTTTTTAAATCGTAGCCTCATATGCCTTTGCTGGATTCAAACTGGGTATCTACTTGGTGTACCTACATATATTATATACAGTTTAAATATTGCTTAGAATAAATGCTTAGAGTTTGAATTAACCTCAGGAAAAAATTATTAATAATTTTGATAATAAATATGATGATACCTATAGTGATTATGATAAAGACAATGATAGTAATGAAGGTTTACTTACTTGTGATAATCCTAAATATATAGAAACAGTTTCAGATATGTACAGGAACCTCCCATCAGCGGCTACCGATAACGCGAAACCGTCCAATGACTGTGAACAAAATAAAACAATTGTAAAAATCTTGGCAAAAAACATAATATTTCATTATATATATATACAGATTTTTTTTTCATTTCAGTTTGAATTCTCTATAATCTTTCAAACTGATCGATACGAAATCCAGTGAAAGGTCGTAAAGTGATTCTAGCTGCAGTGCTTAAATAGTAGTTGTATTGAAGATGAAAATAGTATTTAAGATATAAGCCTCTGTAAACTATGTCATTATTTCTTTTTCACATTTCCGGAATTAAATATTGAATTTACGATTCGCTATACAATCGTTATTAATCGAGAAGAAGAATAACATCGTTCTTCACAAGTCTACCCTGATTCGAGCCTGGAATTGAAATGCTAGAAGACTGTTGATGATTAGTGTCACGAAGTTACCAAAACCAATAAAAAAAAATACCGTAACAAAGAACCACATAATCACGGTTATAATTCTTAAAGTTCTATTAATTAAATTTTCAATTTAAATATCATCATAAGTTTTTCCAAAGAAAAATTGCAGAGTGATAATGGAATTAATCATAACAAAAATGTTAGGTCATCATATCTTATATAAATAAAACCAAATACAATTCTGAAGCAAGTTTTGATTATAACTGCGCTATAAATAGAATAAAATCTAAACAACATACTTAACGTTAACATAGTATCAAAATTTGCCTGTCATCAAAATAGCTGCTTACAATTTTTTTCCCTTTCATTCAGCTACACATTGTAGCTGGAACTAATGCAAGATATCGAACTATTTTATGAACGTAACAAAAAATCGTAAACAAACGATGGTGATGACGAAAATCTATCGACTCCGGCGAAATTAAACATTGATGTAGGAAATATGGAAGAGGCTACAGAAATAATATTAGTTTATCGTGACAAGCATCTTATCACCATCATAGAAAGCTCAAAAGGTGAAGACAAGAATTGAAAAAGTTCCTAGTATCTAGTATCTATATAGTTCCTATAATTCGATGGAGGTATAAATCTAATTTGGAACTGAAATGTAACGGGGGATAAAACATAATAATGACAACAGTAAATAATAAAAACAGTAAATTGTTTCAACGAAGTGTGTTTGATCAATGGCAAATCGAATCATTTAAATGATACTAAAATCGAATTCTATTGTTAGTTAATTTTAGACGAAAATGGTACATCAATGCGGAAAGCATCAGTATGGAAAGATGTGTTTGCTAGATTAAATGAAGTCGGTTAATGAAGATTGTGTAGACATCCATATGTAAACAAGATCTTCTAAGAAACTGCTTAGTCCTCACTCAAGAGCATTATCACAATCACTTAAATTAAAATAATTAACCCAAATAAGGACACTGAGCTCTTTCTAGCCCATACAAGCTTTTACTACTACTTGCTACTTTCATTCATTAAGAATCTTGGCATCTCCTCAAGGACGTTCAGCATTATTCGAAGTCATTTGAATCGTACTTAACGTTCAATATTAAACGCTTGTGTATTAAAATAATTCCATGATGTTTTTGTTGCATTTAAACTTTACCTACGTACGTACCGTTACGTACATCTACGCGCAATCTATATTTCATCCGTAATCGTGGCGCTTGTAACAGGGCCAAAATATTTGAAACATACATAATGTGTGCACTGTTGCATGCAATTCTTTTTATGATTTATCTATTTACTTTATTAATGTTTCATCATCATTATAAGCCTGTGTCCGTCCACTGCTCGACGTAGGCCTCTCCCAAGGTGCGCCACTGAGCCCGATCTTTAATGTTTAATGTTGCTTAAATTTTAATTATGAGTAGGATCTCAGAAGGTACATTAAAATACTGATTAGTGATTAGATAAACAAAAAAGGTACATAATGATTAACTCGTCTTCTGTCATCAAGATGCTTCTACTGAGGAGGAGACAAGTTTATTATTTATCAAATTATGCTGGTTGGTAAGTGACCTTGTTGTATGTCAGTATTTTCACTGCTCCAATCAATGAATTTTCTGTTCCAATTTCGTATATACTTATAGTAAACTACTTTTCAATTTTTTTGCATGGAAAATAAAAAGAGATGAGTCTTTTTTCTTAATTTCCATGTTATCGTCCCACAAACTAATTGGAAACTTAAATGCTTCGTCATCTTCAATATTAATGAGATGCACGGTTGACAAAATACTCCCATCTCGATCTCTTTTTATGAATATCTGCGTTTAAACGTTCCATGATTTGAAAAAAAAACGTAAAAGTGTGGATTAAAAGCGTAATGGAGTATCGTCGGCCACTTTCAGTTTTATTTTAATGTACGTGGTTCTTGTTTGGCTTTGATTGAAAATAACTGGTTCAAGATCATTATTTTTGAAGGGTGTAAAAGCTTTATGTTCTTAATCTGGTATACGCGTATATATTCTTTTATCTTTTGATAGATTATAGTGGAAGTGCAAAGACATTTGCGTAAGCTTTTAACGGTAATTTATTAACTAAAATTTGTTTTGCTGTTGCAAAGACTGTCACTGCAACACATTTTAATTTTTTTTTCTTTTATTTTTTCTTTCTGCATATAATACTCGAAATTTGCAACTTATATCATTCAAAATTTGCTATATTAATTTTTTCCCCATCCCTTTCTCCTCGCTCTATACCTATTTTGAATCAGCTGTGATTACGGTCAGATTGTTATTGCAACACATTTAAAAAAAAATTGGTCTCTTAAATTAGTTTCGTTCTACATATAAGACTCCAAATTTGCAACTTTTTCTTCAAAATTTGCTATTATAATTTTTTCCCCATCCCTTTCTCCTCGCTCTATACCTATTTTGAATCAGCTGTGATTACGGTCAAGATTACTTCACAACAAACAACATGGCCATGCACGTACATATTTTTTCCAACAAAACGTCTACCGCGAAACAGTTGCATATCTGCTGAAAAAATAAATGGAACTAAGGAATCACGTACTCGACCATTTTCAACCGAATAGAAAACCGCAGCACCCACAAGCCTGTAATGACAGAGAATCGATTGCAAAACGATAATTTAAGTCTCTCGAACGAATAATAGTTTTTTTCACAACCCTATCAAGAGTGGCCCAGAAAACGTGTGTTCGAAACTAGAATTAATAACGTTTTGAAATTTTTGTGAAATCTACGAAATATTAAATTAATGTTTCGTTATTTTGTGTGTGTTGCGGAGCTATTATATTATCAGCTTTTGTAGTCCATTGTGTGTTTTGTTCGTAAAAAAGCGTGAAGTCGGCCAAGAGGTTGCGCAATGTATATCTAAAGTCAAGTTCGAATGTGGATGTTTTTTTTGATGATGAAAGTAAATAAACTTGGTAGGAATTTCACGCTGTGTTTTGTGAGTCATGCGCAGACTTGAGTCATCGAATTAGTAGTCATAGAGGCGGCGATCGAAAGCTACAAATAGGAAATTGAAGTACTTACTAAGTCTGTTTGGAAAAGTCTAGATTCTTGGTACAAAAAACAGAAAGTAACGGTAATGCATAGACGTCGGTGTTGCTGTGGGATTATCATTGCCACTGATGTTTAGCAATGTTTTGAGAATTAGAATTGTAGTTACATTATACACTTTAGGAAATGCTTATAAAATGTCATTCAAGGGAGCAAATAACACTATCAAAAGATAGGATGTGGAAAGATGGAAAGTGGCGCTCATTATATAAGTGTTATTTGCTATAACAAGTAATTTCCAAAGCCTCTATTTGCGGTTTAACAGAAGTTATTGTTCATATGTTAGGTATTCATTGTTTCTAAGAAACAGCCTATTGATTTAAGTACGACAATTTTCAGCACTAAACTAATAACATCAATATAGATCAGTGGTTTCCAACCAGTGGTCCACAGACCACCGGTGGTCCGCAAGGACTAAATTGTGGTCCGCGAAAGAGTGCAAACTAACGAAAAATTAATATGACACGAATCATTTAACCACTATCTCATCTGATGCTTGGCTCAAAAATCTTATACTAATTATTTTTTTCTCAGCATGTTCTGTCCCATAGTAGTGCAAAGGCCTTCTTTAAAAAAAAACAAATTATGCACTTAAAATTAGATTCATACAGTCTATTTTTGACTTTGTGGTCCCTGCTACTAATGATAAACTTAAGCTGGCCCCTGGTCACAAGAAGGTTGGGAACCACTGTTATATATCATAGGTACTATGTTCCTTTGAAGTGTTTCACACTTTATATTTACACACTTTATAATTAAAAAATTAAAATTATTATTATTAAATTATTATTGCGGGTTCAAGTCCCGTCGGTACGATGAAATTTTGGATTGTGTTTAATAATTTACAAAAATATAAAGTGTAAAACACTTCAAAGAAACATAATATTTGATTTACGCAGTGCAACATCTCTCGTCGGATTTGAAAACTTTAATGATTTCTTCCGAATGATTAACTTACGTAATAAGTAGTCATAGATGGCGCCACCAATGCATAATTGGGTTAACAAATGCAATCCACTAATTTCGTCGTAACGATACTTCGCACCGTGGCTTAATTGGCAAAGCACCGGAACATGTTATTCTGGAGGTTGCGGGTTCAAGTCCCGTCGGTACGATGAAATTTTGGATTGTGTTTAATAATTTATCATAGGTACTTATAAAGGTAACAAAACATTCTGATTCTCACCTTTGCTACTTGTAAGTGAAATATTGGTTAATAACTGAAAAAATTAACAGCAATCAGCGCATGGCATTTTTGTTTGCACTTTCGAGCGTGCGAACATCCACGCGCAGCAATATACAGTGAGTGATCTGTAGGTACCTCAGATAAATACGAGTATTATTGGCTGTATGCTCAAAGGTAGGCCTACATATCTATACCCCGCACAGAATTCAGTCAAATGTGTCATGACCCCCAAAGATATCTGTGTATTTAGGTAGAAGTTACATATTTACATTAAACATATTTACGTAGTATATTCACAATAGTTATATAAATGTATACCTAAACTATGTTGGTCTTATTTGTAAATTAGCCTTACAGCACTGTTGTATGTTCGAAAAGAACAACTTGTTGAAACTATTTTACTTTGAGATATTTGGAAAACTCAGTTTTGAACATTAAAAAAGCTAATATTCTTATATGGCGCTTACCTCGGCCAACGTAATAGCACAGTTTTGTAAAACTGTGGTATTAGCCTAGTATACAACGAGGTAACATCGCTAGCTTTTTGGGAACATTACCGGCAGATAGTGAACTTGGTTCTGTTTTTTATTATTAGTTTAGGTGTGATGTATTTTTTATATTGTCAAATTAGGTAATTATTTTTAAGTTAAGTATATCATTATGTACTATAGTAAATAAACAATAAATACTATTCTATTTTATTCTATCCTACCTGGAGTATGTGTGTGCCCTGGTGCTGTTCAAACAGCTCCATTGCCAGCCCTGCCGCTGTTCTTCTGCTTTGCGCTCCTGAAACAAACAAAAAATACATACATAAATTCAAAAAATTAGAGGTGATAGGAGCATATAATATCGATGTTCCATCTGACCTGCTAGCGCTACCCAAGAATAGCTTAACACCATCAAGGAGAAAATCTACCGCCATTACCTTAAGGTGTTCCGGCAGCACATATCAGAGTATCCTAGGCCTAGCGTCACAGATTATGTAATAGTTACGCCTGGCGTGTTCACATCTTCGACCACATCATCGTTTACAACCACGTGACAAAATGATGATGATGAGATAGTGGTCAAACGCTAGGCTAGTAAAATATATATTTAATCAATTTTTTTAAATAGCTTGTTCCATTTTGGTATCTGACAATCTTCCTTTTCTTGGTTCCCTTATATTTTTGCTGTTGGTAAATTACAACTTGTATCATAAACACCTTATAAAAATAGTATGAAAACAAACTAAACTCTTGAACAGCAAGGGTAGATCCTACATAAAACAGTCGTGTGCAACCCGACACCAGGCGATATCATCACGGCAAGATGGCGGCATGTCCGACAGTAGCACAGCCTGTTTATTTGTGGTTAGTCAGTAGCCACAACTTGAAGGTAACCTAAGAAAGATCTGTTTAAACTTTAGAGTAACTTAATTTATTAAAATGTTAAAGGAAACAGCTGAGCACCTTTTCAAAGCAATTTCTAGGCTCTATTTTTAACCGATTTTACAGAAGGGTGTTTTAGAAAATGCCCTTTTTTTATTATAATATAAGGTAACATGACAAGCCCGACGCTCGCCTGATGGTAAGCGATGACGTCTACCTATTATAGATAATTATAGCGGCATGCAAGATTCTGGACAGCCAGAATTTTGCATGTCACTGCACTGCGCCTGTTACCTTGAGACACATAAAAATGTAAAGGGCCAGTTTCACCGGTTCCTGATAATGCGTTAGATAGTTGGCACATATGACGCCATATAAAAACTTTCAAAAATATGTCAGATTTCTTCATATTAGCGCTATCAGGAACCGGTGAAACTGGCCCTATGTCTCATAAAGTGTGCATGTGTTAAGTTAATATTAAGAGTATCAATAGCATCGGTTTGGCTTAGCAGCTGTTATGGTGTTATGTATGGAATATAAAACTTATCTTGTGTCTTTTCTGATGATAAATTAAACATATACAAGGTATTTCAAATAGATGATATAAATAATGATACCTGGCCAGCTACCACCCTCAAGTTAGAAAATCTGTTGCCACATCGTCACTTACCAACAGATGAGATAGTGGTCAACAATGTTTTTTTTTTGTGTCAACAATGCTTATTCATAGTCGAGCGTTTGACCACAATCTCATCTGATGGTAAGTGGCGATGTGGTCTACGATGTAGCACGCTTGGCTACAAGATACCTATTCATTCGCGACTTGAAGACCCCCTACTAAGTTATTTCCAGCTCACATACCTAACCAGTACCTAACGTAGACTAGTCACAGTGGTAAGTAGGTACCTACAACGTTATCGCGACTTTGTCGTGTCGTTTGTCTGTCTGTCGCCGCGTCACGACCGTCACGAGAGCGGTAGGATACGTCATTTGCTTCGACACTTCCTTTTTTATTTGATAATTTGTAGAAGTTGGAATTAATATAATTGGATAGGATGCCGCGATGCAGAGGTTAGAATTATGCTAAGGTGTAAGAGGTTCTTTGCTTCAGGTGTAGGTTTTTGTGGGACCAATGGTGCATTGGGAGAAGAGTCGGATTTGACGTCAGATATAGGGTTCAGATCTTGTCGTGCACTAATCGATTTTACTACCGTCAAAATTATGTTCGCATTTTAAAGAGGCCCTTCAGTGAAGGATAGCATCGTTATCGTTAAGAACCCCTCAGGTATGTAAGTTGGTAGAATACAGTGCTAGGCAAGCAATTATATTGTATCAATCTAGTAACGACCCCTGCATGGTGGTAGGACACTGTCACGTGTCCGCCTGGCTGACTGTCACCCTCTCAAATGGGAAAATCTGACGCCAAACATCTATTTTTTTTCCGGGAGCTGTCCTTGAGAGCCTATTTCCTTTCTAGACCTAGCGTGTTCACCAATCTCGAACACACCATCGCCCTACTAACTTACCACTAGATGAGATAGTAGTCAAACGCTAGCCTATCAGATATAAAGAAAAAAACCTTAATAGGTAAGTAGGAACCTAAATAGTCCGTCTGTTATCTTTTTTAATAAATAATATAAATAAAATTAATTTATTTCGAGTAACTTTAACTCATATACAATTAATTAAAAAAACTAAAAAAAAAACTAATAACTTATCATAAAGTAAGTAAAATAAAATAAAAATAATTAAAATTTACTATGCAATAACTCAATCAAATCAAAGTACAACATTAAACCAAATCCACCAAATCAGTCAAATCAATACCTCATAAACAAAGCTATTATATTATCAAATGTCAAATTTAAAATATGATAAGTTTTTTCGAAAGTATAACCACTTAATAATAATCAACTAAATTAGCACTAATATTATAATAACAAAAAATTATAAATGCGCAAGTCAGTTTGTATGTTTGTTTCAGGGCTTCGGAACCGGAAAAAATTCGAAACCGGTTTCGCCTTAAATGCCTAAAACCTTTTCTTTTCGGTTTTGTTCACCTTAACCTCTATATTTATACTCGTTGTTTGTTTGGGACTTCTTGACGTTCAAACAGCTGGACCGATTTAGCTTAAATTTTGCACAGGGATAGCCACTATTATGGTTTACACTTTAGACTAAAGGATACTTTTTAACGCGAGCGAAACCCTAGCAGACAGCTAGTAATTTCTTAAATGAGATTTAAATAAAGTTCTAAAAGCCGCAAATGTCCAAACAAGTCTAAAACATCAGGAAGTATGAACTGTAACATATCCCTTTGTTCCGAAGAGAGACATTAAAAATATCATTGTGTACAGTAATATAGTTGTCATATCGGAACATCGTAACTTTACTTTTCGAAATAGCACAAAACAACTTGCGCTATGACTTTATCCGAGACTGAGTGAAGGGACCATGGCTTAAGAGTTTTAGGGACGTCCTCATATTGTTTACATTTTCGTTCTTTTAAGTATAATTTTTTTATGGTTAGAAATGGAGTACCTTCACAAAATATGTCTTTAATAAAAATTAAAGACGAATATTGCGAGAGATAACTGCTAACAATTACAAAAAGTTCCTTACCGGGTGCCTTATATGGGAGTAAAGTCCAAAAATTACTTACAACTTTCTTCGAACCCATCGGTTCTATCTGTTATTTAATATAATTATTAGGTACTCCTTATTGTTTACCAAACCAATACCTATCGGTCGTAGAACTGATAACCGTTGTTTGTTTTGTGTAGACCACGGCTTGGTAGACTTAGTGTAAGGCGCCCTCCAGCTAGTTGGAGTGACGATTATACGGAAATTGCTATAGGTGAAGCCTAAGCTCAGCAGTTGACAGAGATAGGCTTATAGATCAATCATATCAAAATATAGATCATCAAAAAGAAATCAATAAATCTAGAAAGAACATCCAACTTAATTCGGTTATACACTTGTATCGCTTATAGTAATCTCAGATCTAAAGTAAACCAGATATGTATGGAAATTAAAAAGCACCATCTAATGTGCAGAATAGGTATCATTGTAATTTCCATACAGCTTCCAGAAAAAAACAACGGGTTACACTCCGGGAGTGCCAGTCCAGAAGTGAAAACTCGAACACTTGTAATTTTTGAATGTTTTGGAATGACACCTCGGACAAGCACCCTGCGCAACTTGAACACGTAATTTTTAAATATTTTTGAATGACACCTCGCGTAAGCGCCCTGCGCTCCGTCTTACGAATTTTCGATCAGGACACTTGGCCTGACGCGAGTTTAACATTTTTTACCGATCCCAAGAAAAGTGCACAACGCCGCTAAAGAAGTTTTTACTTCAATAATAACTAAGTAACTAGTTATATTCTCACAATAATCTTTCTCATAGTCACCCCACGCGCCATGCAAGTCGGCGTATCAAAGGTTGTTCTGTCTCTTGAATTAAACCACAATAAAGCTCGTCCTATCTCAGATCTCAGGTTAAATATGGTCTACCCTAAATCGCGAGCTTGTATTTTTTTATCTGTGTGTGAAATATACACAGGTACTTTTAAGTTTACCATTTAAATTGTAACACTTGCTTGTAAAGAGCCATTTACGACGGTGACTAAGTGCCAGTTTCACCGGTTCCTGATAAAGTTTCAGATAATTATCTGACAGATGACGTCATATAAAAGACGTCAAAAATCTGTCAGATAAGTTCCTGATAGAGCTATCAGGAACCGGTGAAACTGGCCATTAATCTGATGTCTCTTTAGATTTATATTTTTAGGGTTCCGTACCCAAAAAGGTGCCATCGGGATCTTGTTAATGAGACTCCGCTGTCCGTCCGTCCGCCTGTCATAGGGCTAAAACTCCTGAACTATAAAGGTACGACCATACCGCTGCGTCCTGCGTCCGCGTGCGCGTTCGCTCTCTGATTTTCAATCGTTTTCTGATCGCCGTAGACCGCGTTTGGTGTGAACCAGTCGGTACAAATACTACTGCGCTATCTGATCGCCGCCTAGATCGCGCACGCAGGAAGCCGCGGTATGGTCGTACCAGTTTGACTTTTTAATTTTACGGAATGTGTGTGGCCGCTACTATAAACACGCAACAGTTTTTTGTACATTTGTACATCATATAAACGGTAATAGAGATAGAGACTGGAAATTTACACAGAGTATGTACCTACTATAAGAACAAATAATATAAATAAAATATAGGTAAATATGAATATAATAATAATATATATAATAGGGAAAATATCCCACAAAAACGTGTTTTTCGAAATGTATTTTTCAATTTATAAAATTTTCTACAGTGGCACGGAACTGTGCGTATGCGAGAGTCTGGACATGCTAGAATTTATTTTAGTAAGGCTATTGACTTTTCTTTACCGTAGCGCCATATTAAAATTTAAAAATTTTGAAGATGCGTCGGCGTGAACGCTAACAGAACTTTTATTTTGTCTAATCATGCTGAACTGCTTCAAAAAAGAGTTAAGTCATAGGGACTTTTCTTAACTGCTCTCAAAGAAGTAGACCACAGCCTAGCAGGTTGAAAAAGTAAAAAAATAGGTCAAGCAAATCACTCTGCATCTGCTTATTTATACAAGAAACTCAAAGCTTCTTGTAAATGTTCATGCTAAACTCTGAGAAGATAGATTTTGTGTAGTTACCCTATATCAGGCATATCACTTACTAATGATTACTAACAAGTAACTAATAAGTAACCTAGGTATATCACCTACCCTCGTATTCATAAAGATTTTGATGAACGCATAGCGGTAAATTTGACGAAAGTAATGTCAATAATATATTGATTTGAATGACACTATGCGTTCGCGAGCATTGCGAGAACTCATAGTGTTGGTTTTGAATACAGAGGTATGTGCTTAGATACCTTGCAGTGCAAGGTATCTAAGCTCTCTGCGGGGGGGGTTCTTGTTGGTTTCTTATCGATGTTTTTCCTTCACCGGAGGGCCACTCTGAAAAGCGCACATACATTTTTCGATAGAAAAATCCATTCAGGCATCAAAGCCGACCTTTCTCCCGATTACGCCACCGGTACATACTATAATAAGCCTAAAATATGGGTGAAGCCACTGCCTCCTGAGACACAGCTATGCTAGTTCAGGTTACGTAGTAACTATTATATTTAAAAGAAAGATTTTTGTATTTTCTTTTGTTTTGTATTGGTTTGAATTACCCCTTGCGCAAACACTGTTAGACCTTATGGAATACGAGTGATTGATATTGAGTGTCAAATACCCTGTAACTGACAAAATTATCCATCCTTGGCGTACTTACCAGATTCCAATAAAGTTGGTTGTGTAATAATCTAATCTATGCAATCTTCCCCATCTCGTTTCCAACTTTTAACTTCCCTAGATCTTCTCATTATCGGGGTAGTATCACCAGAATTCTCCCATTACCACCCCGGCGCACAATTTTTATTAACCCGCTAATACTCGGTATAATTTTCTCGTTATGCGATGGAAGTATGGGTATAAATGTCCCAAGTTTGCAACTGGTGTGTAATCTGTGAAGGCGTCGTGAAGTCATTTGAAAAGTTAATTTTGTTAATGTTATATCATTTATTTGATACTGATTGCGCTTTGTGGCTTTGTTCGTTTATTGTTAAGGTTTGTTGTTGTTTTTAAATTATTACAACATTAATCACCAGTGTAGATGTTATTGACACCGATAGTCTAAATTTTAATGTTTGTATTACTGGTACGGCCAAACCGCGGCGTTCTGCGTGCGCGATATAGGCGGCGATCAAATAGCGCAGTAGTATTTGTACCAACTGGTTCACACCAAAAGTGATCTACGGCGATCAAAAACCGATTAAAAATCAGATCCCGAGCGCGCACGCGGACGCAGGACGCCGCGGTGTGGTCGTACCTTTAAACTTTTGGTGGTTGTAGTTGGTTTACACCTTTAAACTCATAATAAAGATAGAATTTATAATTTTTCTTGATCTATTTTCTATAACAACAAGCAAAAACATATAACTCGATTTGGCTTGATAAACAAATGTATGATTTGAACAACACATTAGAATTTTAAGGTTTTAGGTAAATAACTATTATAATATACCTTATCATCAGTTTTTTCCTTTATCATACATCTGTCTTAACAAAAAAAAAACTTTGTCTCGTTTGACTGTCCATTCGACTAGGCTCTTATTTTAGCTTTCCGCAAATACCTCAAAGTCAACAAAAATACAAAAGAATAGCTTCATTAGACATCCCCTGTTTAAACTGGCGTCCGGTAGATTTAATAAACCACCCTAAGACGGTGACCACTAAACGAGCGCGTACTCACCACCCGATCGATTTGACACGAATAGATTGAGGCGGGATGTTACACCGAAACATAAATAAACATATTTTTTGTGACAAACAATTTCGATGTTTATTTTAAATGACTCCTTAACAATACCACAACAATACAAATACCATAAAAACCAATTAAAAAATTTGTAATTTTATTTTAAAATAAATGTGTATGAAATACCTATAAAATATTAATTAAAACTAATAGGTGTTCTTATATTTTATTAAAGTAGGGTACTCGCCTGTTGGCAAGAGTAGACGTTTGTATATCACTCTTCTATAAAATTGTATTATTTGAATATTTGAATAAGTAAATGTTATTTTATGCGCATCTTTAAAATGTCTAGTAGTGATCGTTTAATCAAAGCAGCACTTTTTTTAATACTATTTAGTCAAGACATAACGATTTATAATTTTGTGATCGAAAATAAATTAATAGTGTATGGTATTTCAATCTGGATCTAGTGTCCGGAAGATATTGCTGTTTAGTAACAAGGTCACTATCTCATTATTAAACCATCTAGTATTAGGTTTTAAATGCTTATATTTTCATATGTAGGTACAATAAACTGTTTATCTACTACATCTTCGTCACTTAACGTCAGATGAGATTGTAGCCAAACGCTTGCTTAGTCGTATAATAAAAATAAAAATAAACTCTCTATATCTATAATTTTATGTAGGTACTGCATTTTTTCTTAGTGTCTTGTGTGAATGTTTTTGAATCGTATCACGGTGTAACACCAACCCTAATGGACACTCGAATTTACCCGTATTTATACCAAAAAGGGCAATAATTTAGCCGTATTTGTCCATCGGACATGTCTGCCTCGGCCAACACTCGCGGGGATGTTTTCACAAGGCGAAATTAAATAAAACGCCTATCGGAGGGTTGGTCAATATTCTTGCATTGGTATATTTTATTCGTGTAGACGTACTTTAGTCTTAATATATTTTACACACGCATGACATTGAATAAGTTTTTTATGGTATAAAATTCGAAGGCTTATTTATATATATTTGTCTTAGTTTGTATTTCGATGCTGTGTTCAAATGAACTTAAGTTTGTAACTTATGTGCAATGCTTTATTTTTTTGATTCCACGATTGTGGGATAATCCCATAGATAGGTAGATAGATATCTAGATATTGGAATAGATATTAAAATCTATTTCCGTACCGTCCAAAAAATAAGGAAAGTAAACAGAAGATGTTTTTCTTTTTTTTCAAAGAGCATTTTCTATTATTTTACCCTAACCACCCAACAAACGTAATACTAAATATACTAAATTAATGAGGATACTACACACTCACACTGTAAACAAAGTTGGACGATGGTTCTCATCCACATACGATAACTCTTAATTGCCTATTATTATCCATCAGTCTTGGTTTTAGAAGAAGTACTTATAGGTAATTCAGGGCTGTGAAAAATCCTAATTTGCTACGTACAACATACTTCTCATCTTCATTTGAAATCAGAAAATAAGCGCTGTGAGTCAAACGCTTGTTTGTAAACTTTCGCGATTTTTGCACATAGTATTAACTACGTAGTGCTAAATTGTATTTACGTCGATATTTTTTCATCATCATCATCATCAGCCGGTGTCAGTCCACTGCTGGACGTAGGCCTCTCCCAAGATGCACCAGTGAGCCTGAATCCCGATCTTCGGCTCTTCCTTTCCAGATTTTTTATTAATTTGATTTGATATTAGATATTGATTACCCGTTTCGATCAATTCGCATTGACCGTGGTCACAGGAATACAACCGTTTGTTTGTTTGGTATGATTACAACTATTATCCTTTGAATATTTTTTCTTTTAACTTTACATTTAAGTGCCGTACCAACTGTTTCAAAGTTTTTCGGTAATTTGAACACCCTTTGTTGTAAAATAACTGTAAAATAATTAGCTTAATTTTTCAAAATGCCAAATCATAATAAAAATCACGTAGCTGATAAAACACCTTTTTAAACAATTTCCACGTGTTCCCAACTGCGCACCGCAAATTTCCCATTCGAAAATCGCGATGGGACAGACAACGAAAGAAACCGTCCAGCGACCACTTATTTTCAATACCGTAACATTTGTCCATAGCCCTTGCATCACAATCATCGCGATTCTATATTGACTGTACGTGTTTCGAATCGGGGATCGTTTTCCGGGATTCCGGTATTTTTATTCGGTATCGATCGGAGCGACCCCTGGTGATGAAGGGTTGGCCGTCCGTGTAATTGGTCAGTTACGATTCATTATTCGGTAGACGGTGATTTTGACGTATTTTTTTTTCCTTTACCTACCTACTTTATTGTGTGCATGTAATGTTGTGGGTAAATATAGAGTATTTACACAAGACCAATTGATGATCCATAATATATAGACTAGATGTCTCCCATGACCAAAGAACTGGCGCGTACCTCGGCCAACGAATTAGTCTTGCCATTCAAAGAGGTAATGTCGCTTTTTGGGTAACCTACCAGTGGACGGCGACCTTTTTTGATTTCTAGATTTTATATAGTCTGTATTACAGTTTTAGGAGTAGTTTATATTGTATTTATACTTTTAAATTAATTTTAATTGTGTACATGTATTATGTAATTTATCTTTTACAAACTGAATAAAATAAATCATTATATACTATTATTATAAATTAGAGACATTATGTAATAGGAATGGATGCCAAAATTACTGCGAATAGACCCAAATGGAAGAAAATGTCATGACGCACCGATCCCACTTAAGTGGGACAAGGGCAGGAAGATGCTGATGATGATTAACGCATATTTGAAACCACTTTTAGGGGCTGGCATTTATTGGCTTAGTTTACTGGTATACATCGAAATAAAATGGTCTATTTTAGAGTTTTTTGAAGTTATACTCCTTTTGGCGCGGTAGAGAAAAAATGATGACAGAGAATTTTTACGATGCGCGCGCACACCGACACCTAAATTTAACATCCTGAAGTTAGTTCTAGGTGGTACGATGCGCGCGCACACCGACACCTAAATTCTACACCGTGAAGTTAGTTCTAGGTGGCATTACTATGTTCAAGTTGTATATGTCATATTTAACGTCATATTTTTACGTTAATAAAACCTTTTTTATTTAAATAAAATCTTTTTGATTAATTTTAATATTTATCATTACTGCATTTTAGTTATTTTTTTCCATACGCTACAGAAGTATAACTTCTAACGCGTGTACATAAGTACACACACTCTTTTTTTTCCATAATTTACATACACACCTACATACATACATACAGTCACGCCTTTTTCCCGTTGGGGTAGGCAGAGACTACTTCTTTCCACATGCTTCGTAGCATGAAAGTGGAAGAAGCGAAGGAGGTATGTCAGGATCGTTCCTGACATACCTCCTTCGCTTCTTCCACTTTCATGAGCGCCTTCATACATGCTCGCCGTAGTACATAATACATTCCATAATTTATGGACTTTTAATCATTTTAATGTACATTCTTACTATGTTCAATGTTTCAATATTTGGAAATGATAGTAGATGAAAAGATTACAAATAATGATAAATTGATTACAATTAAATATTCCTTCTGAATATAATACTTTTTGTGAATTCATGACAAAACTAATTAACATTTATTCATTATCCATCTTCAATTGTAGTGCGGTTTAAACTTCAGTTTGCAGTTACAATTCTATTTTTAACTCGATTCGATAATTTAACGATAGTATTACATAAAAACTAATAATTTAATACTTACTAAATACCAGTTTAATGATATCTATCGTACAAAGACGCCGGCAAGTGGGTACATAATACTTTCGCCCGGTTCATTATAGCCCGGATTAGAAAGGGTTAGCTTATTGAAGGAATTCCGGATAAAAGCGGTATTAAGGGATCGTGAGTTTCTGAGACTGTTCAATGAATAGGTGTTGAAAGATGCATTTGTTATCGGACTCGATTATCCGTTAAAATACTTTTATTAATATTAATTGTATAATATCGCATTAGAGTTTAATTAAATTATATTAAATAATTATGGTACCTATCAAAAAAATTGTAAAATGATTATACATTTTTTTATATCTTATAGGATAGCGTTTGACCACTATCTCAGAACTCTGTTGAAGATGGTAAGCATGCTAGGCCTAGAATGAGAACTGGCTCTCAAGGATATAATTTTTCATCATTATCATCATAATAATCAATGATACCTGTATAATCCATCAAAAAGAAGAAACAGGACATTATCAACAACAAAAACAAAAAAAATGTCAATAACCTCCTCCATACATCTAACCCGCGTCATATTTATTGTTATTTTTCTATTTCGCCCGCAGATGTGGCCGCCTGATTTACGAGACTCCTATTACAGGGTTGAATTATAACCAGGGAGTGTAAATAGAGGTAACTAGACTGGGACTTAGTTTTATAGATAACATGGTATGGAAATAATTATATTGTAATACGGGACTTATCGCGCTAAAAACATAATTTTATTTACCTCGACGTTTCGATCAAGTTGCATTGACCGTGGTCACGAGAAGACGAGAAGATTATGTGTGTAAATCGCGAAAGTTTAAAAATTTACTATGGTATGGAAAGGTGTTTTTTTGACTAAGCTCACAAAAGTAGGAGGTACTCAATTCGTGTGATTTTTTTTTGAGTTTTATAATACCTCAGAACTTTGACATCTGCTAAAGTGATTTGAATACACATTTTTTGTTTAAAAGAGCATAATTATTTTCAAGGTGCAAATTTTATAAAGAACAATTTTTTTTAATAAGTAGAAATACAGTGAGAAAAGGTGATCAATTCTGAAAGTGATTCTAAAGTAAAAGTGATCATGTCTGAACTTGGCGAACCGGTTAGCGACAAAACTTTGTTAATTCATTGTGATCGTAAATAATCGAGCTAAGCTGACTATCGCCAGAACCAAGTCACTACAAAATTAATATTTTGAAATACTTTACAACAAAAACATCCCACACGTCCTCTCGGCGCGACATCCCGCGCTCGACTCCCATAAATCACCAGTGCTGCCGCCCCGCGACAATATGTGGAAACATGTGTTTACGTAGGGAGTTAATTTGTCGAATTTATCTCACTGTCTTCCGAGGTATTGAGAAATATTGCGTTTCTTGACTTATGGGTGCGTATTTGCTTGTTTTTCTGTGACACATGTGTTTTGATATTGTTGTTTTGGTGGTTACTTAGATTCGAATGGTACTTAATACAGAGGTAAACATAATTTTCTTACTTTATGAAAGGGTTCTATTATGTACTTTGAAAGATGAGTTGTGATATGTGATTTGGAGTAATGCAGTACCTTATCCGACTGTATTTTTTTTTACATATGATACGCTAGTACTTGACCAGCATATCGACTCATGATCGCATTTTACCTACCTACAGCAAAAAAAAAAAAATCGGCATTGGCAGTATTATATAAGTATATAAGTTACTAGCTGTGTTTAAAAAGTATCCCAATGCCTAATCCATAATACAGGTTATCCCTGTGCAAAATTTCAGCGAAATTAGTACAGCCGTTTGACCGTAAAGAAGACCCAAATAAACAAACATGTAAACTGACTTAAGCATTTATAATATTGGTGTTCATTTTTTATGGTTTTTTTACAAAATAAATTAAGGCACCCGGAGTGCAAAATTCTAAATGAAAATAAATCAGAGCTAATCTCAAAATAATATAATTTAAATTTCGAATTCGGCAGCCGCCATGACAGTCCGGCTGTCAGTTGATTCGTATCATTCGATTAACCGTTCATTATGCATCACTAATTTGTCACTGAATGACATGGGTATGTATGGTAATAAAATAATGTTTAAGCTTCTGGGTAGATGTAAATTACCATGGTATTTGTTATAGGTAGGTACACAAAATAATTAAAGTTGATAGGTAGTAAATGTTGATAGGTATAAAAATTTGGTGGATGATTTTATTTTTATTTTAAATGCATATGCTATGCTTTCTTTTTAAATTTCATTTATAAATCTAGGCACTTTAAAGTAAATAAGTTTAAGTTATTACTAAATTAATGTGAGGGCCATACTTCAGAACTGATAGGCCGATTTGGCTGATTCTTTTTAATTTTTTTAATTGTGTTTGTTATTGTCAGAACAAGGTTTGCAATTTTTAAAATGGGCGAAGCCGCGGGTTCAGCACTACTTATCTATCGCAAACGTAGTCGTACATACAGACAGACAGACGCAATGTGAGACTTTGTTTTTGACTTTTTACTGTAATATGTAGTGACAATGAGATATTATTTTGTAAATATGATTTAATTTAATATAATATTATTTATATAATAATTAATGAAATTCGGAAAGTGGCATTAACAATTTAAAACACTCAGCGCAATATAACACAATTAGTCACAATGTAAATGAGCCTTAAAATTAATTTAAAGAGCTTATTTGTAAACAACGGACTTATTGCATTAATTAGACATGCCCTAAATATTAGGAACTTTCAACACCGTCAAACTTGCATCACTAAAGTTAATGATGAGTAACATTGGCGAAAACCGTGAACGCACAGTGGCAACACCAATTAAATAAGCCAGACAAAATCATCAAACGAACCCCAACTGAATTTGAATAAACCAACTCACGTCTGTCAAATAAGCAGTACTAACAAGCGGTGTATCGCTAGCACTGATTGTTAATTGATTAGATTAAAAATTTTGGCCAAATCCGACCGAGTATTGTTACATTGGGGGCCGGCCCTTGCGAATTAATTAGCTACTTTTAATAGGTGGCGGTGTCTTTTACAATTTATATGTTGACAGTTGCATAGACTGATAATCTCGTTTAATATTTACGAATTTAGAATCAACATTCTTTTTTTATTGCCAGTCTTAAATGTGACAGAAGTTTTTTGTTAACATTTTGAAACAGGGGGAAGAATATTTGCAATTTATGCTCAGAAACACGTTGCAAATTCAAATGCCGATATTACGTATAAATCGCAGTACATTTTCGTAAGTAGCCCACTAAATCTTTATTGGTTCCGTGAGTGTATTCGCGACTGTAAAGTCCCTCGAAAACATTTTGACACCCTAACGTCTAAACGCTATGTTTTATTTTCTCGAATATTTTTATTTGAATGCATGTAAGAAGGAGGTTTGAAAATTGAGTTAAAATGACAGTGGCATACGTAGTGATTCGCCCCGTGGTCGTATTAGACGCATTAGGGGCCAAAATTGGATTTATTTTAGGGCGTTTTATTGGTACACTTGTTCCGAATTTAGGAACAGTGTGCGAGTTAAAAAAGCTCTTTGTCAAGGTGTCTGTGGGGATGGAAATACAAGTAATTTAACTGGATCAGCGAATTATTTATGGTTTCTTGTTCATTATTTGAGATATTTTTATGGTATTGAATTGAGATGCGGTTGTTTTATTTCATATTCGGTTAGTTAGAGCTATGCGTATAAAATGTCAATTTAAGTTATTATTAAAATTAGATGAAGCATAAAAATTTCATGGATAATTATAGGACATCTTGCACCGGGATAGGTTGAACTTCTAAGTTTTAGAATTTAATGCAATTATTCAATTATGAAAACTGACACTGTTACTTACCCTAATGGAGTAGGTAGGTATCTGGTACATTGATTGTTAAACAAAAACAAAAACCACAAAATATTTGATCAATATGTGTTTGTGTGAGTGTGTGACTCAGTAAAACCAACCATTGTTTTTACAAAAGAATTGGTAATATTTATTTGACGCATTGTGGGATTGTGGTGAATCAGTCCCTAAGGCGTATTTATTTGCGTACGCCTCGATGGGTAAGATTTTGTGATATGTCACTTTTTTGTGGAAATATTTTTTGGCCATGTAAGTGTGTACATTTGATTCACTGTGCTTTGAGGAGTATTCTTTGAGAGAGAGTTATCAAAATTTTGCACATTATTATATTGTAAGTAAATAGCCATTCATTTGCAAACAAGGAAGAATATTTGATAAGTCTATTTGACTTCAAAATTAACTTAAATAGCTAGTTATTATAGAGTATAGCAAGAAATGTGTTTAGCTTATCAATTAACAAATATTGTGGCACTTAAATCTATGGATTATACCTATTTGAATTTTCGGCGTCGATTCACACGTTTTGATCCGACAGCCGACTACGGCGAAGCAAAAAGGAGAGTTAGATTTTGACTGTTATGTTCATATGTTACCTCTGTTAACTTCTACACTTCTTGACAAATGAGGCATCGTTGTTACGCTTATACTAATAACTACTAAAACTTTAAATAACTGCTAATAACTTGAATACTTAAAGTCAGTTGTCGCGCTTGTCATTTGGAGTCAGTTTTACGTTAAAACTATTTATTAGCAGTTATTAGTATAAGGGCAAATAATCAGATCTCGATAAATTTACAATGAGACCACCTCAGAAGTAGGTATACACATTCGATAAAAAAATAATTTTGAATATCTATCCACAATTGACAGAGAAATGACAAAGGAAAGTAAACATAGGTACATCATTAAAAATATATACATACATACAGACGAATTAAGAACCTCCTCCTTTTTGAAGTCGGTGAAAATAGGTACATATCTACTTCTTGTACTTCTACTACAAATTCTAAAAGCATGTCGCGTCTGTTTGTCCCGTCGCCCGCCGCTAGAGGGCGCGCTAACCACATTATGAACACAATGACTTGACGAAGGAAAATCTGATTTACTACCCTCCGCCGTTATTTTAAACCGACGGTTCATTTTGCATAGTTCGGGGTTTGGGTTTAAATAAACCTGTTGTATGTTTTAGGGTTAGCTTCTGTAAAGTTATGGTGGAGTTGGATGATTTTAATGTTTTGTTTAAATATTTGCGTTGACGGGGAGAATTAAATTTTGTGTCTGAAATTTCATAAAAGACCAAGATAGAAATATAAACCTAGATCATAAAATAAATGAAAAACAATTTAAGATCGAAGATAGAAAGAAAAAATTGACTGCAAATAACTGCGCTAGCAATTTTCAGGCTTAGACCTTTTAGAAATGGTCTAAGTTTGCTGGTGACGTGAAGTGTCTATCTCCATATCTCTGGAGATACTCATCAGATCTCTAGGTAATTACAATGGAACTACCTCGGAGATATAATCTATCAATTAAATAAATAATCATTCAAATCAGATCTTAATTGGCGGAAAAATCGGGTAACAAACATACAGACAAATTGAGAACCACTTCCTTTTTGTATGTCGGTTGAAAAAGGGTCTTGTCTTGACAGACGGATAAACAGACGGACAGACTGACAGACGGACAACAAAGTGTTGTTAGCTAGTGTTTGAGGGTTCCTATTTTCTTTTTGAAGTACGGAACCGTAAAATAAAACCGGCTAAGTCGAGTTGAACTCGCCCACCGAGGCTTCCGCACCAACCAATTAAGCTAGACCTCTAAATTGTATCAGCGCTCATATACTCACAGGTCTACATTAATTGGAGCGAACTATTTATGTATGGGGACACCCTTTCATTTTCAACTTTTTTTATTTTTTGGAATTTTTTCTTAATTTGTGCTGTAAGAACTTGCTTCTTGCCAAATTTCATGATTCTAGGTCAACGGGAAGTACCCTATAGGTTTTCGACCCAAAACCTATAGGGTACTTCCGGTTTACCTAGAATTGTCAATTTTGGTTATAAGCAAGGTCTTAGAGCACAAGTAAAGGAAAAAATCCGAAAAATAAAATGAGTTGAATATTAAGGTACATTTTGGTACTAACAAGTTTTCGCGAAAATCTAAATTTGCCCATATCTTTTTTTTGTGTCGACTCAAGACCTTGATTTTAATACACCCAATAGGGACTTTAGACCTCAGTATCAGGTATAAATTTCAACTTGCTAGGTCCACCCGTTCCTGAGAAAATCAGTGGTAACACACGGACAGACGGACAGACAGACGGACAGACAGACAGACGGAAAAGAAAATGATCTTATAAGGGTTCCTTTTTTTTACCTTTTGAGGTACGGAACCTTAAAAACGGTTCGTTTTTTGGGCACAGATTATATAATAGTTATGATTTGGGTACTACGATGCCACAGCACAGACAGTCACACACATACAGAGACACAACACTTGTCAAACTTATAATATCCCTCTATATACGTCGGGGGTTAAAAACTTAACAGACCTTTCAAAGCTTTGCTAGAAGGCGGCGGATCCCGGCTCCACGGCGGATCCCCATGTCCTGAGAAGTCTCTTAGCTTCAGGTAGCTGATGGTAAGCCTGATGATGGAAGCCTTATCCAGCTGGCTGGTGATGGCAGCCGGGAGGGGCAGCATCTTTGCCAGTTCGTAGAACTCGTAGTTCTCTTTCCCTCTTCTGGAGCGTGCTGCATCTCTACTCTTCTCTTTTCGGAGCTCGAGGATGCTGTTGAAAAAGGGGGTAGTTAGATAAACTGTCAAAAATAAGGTTAAGAATATTTGAGGGTAGTTAGACAAACTGTTTTGAAAATAGAATAGGTAACATTTTGAGAAGCTTATTTATATTATACTACTTTATTATTATATATATTTATATTATTATTATATTATTATACTACTTTATTATTATATATATTTATATTATTATTATATTATTATACTACTACTTATTTATATAAGTATATCGATTCTGACCTTTTTAGACAACTCACAAAAAGGAGAAGGTTTTTAATTCGTAGGTAGGAAAATACTTTATTATTTTTAATGATTCTTTGAATGAATGATTTTTTATGAATACACTACAAGAGTGGTCTATTATTAAATTATATCAAGATCTGATGAGTATCTTCAGAGATATGAAGATAAACACCTCAAAATTGTTACTGCAAATTCTCGCAGCATAATACATTATTCTTGATATTAGTAGCTCTATTATCTATATCTATGTTACAAATAGATTAGTAGATATATCTATGATTTTAAATATTATGTTTCTTTGAAGTGTTTCACACTTTATATTTTTGTTAATTGTTAAACACAATCCAAAATGTCATCGTACCGACGGGACTTGAACCCGCAACCTCCGGAATAACATGTTCCGGTGCTTTGCCAATTAAGCCACGGTGCGAAGTATCGTTACGACGAAATTAGTGGATTGAATTTGTTAACCCAATTATGCATTGGTGGCGCCATCTATGACTACTTATTACAATTTACCAAAATATAAAGTGTGAAACACTTCAAAGAAACATAATATTTGATTTACGCTGTGCATCATCTCTCGTCGGATTTGAAAACTGTAATGATTTCTTCCGAATGGTTAACTTACGTAATAAGTAGTCATAGATGGCGCCACCAATGCATAATTGGGTTGACAAATGTAATCCACTAATTTAGTCGTAACGATACTTCGCACCGTGGCTTAATTGGCAAAGCACCGGCACATGTTATTCCGGAGGTTGCGGGTTCAAGTCCCGTCGGTACGATGAAATTTTGGATTGTGTTTAACAATCTATGATTTTGTCAAGTTGCATCGTAACCTATGCATACTAAACACAAAAGTTGTTTCTTCTATTGTTTAAGTTATTTCTTTTATTGTTTTGAGGGCCCAGTGGTGTCGTGGGAGAATGGTCGGCTTTGACGCCAACGGAATCGAAATCACGACTTCTCGCCACGATAGGCCGACGCCTTAACCATTGGGCTATTGGATTGGATTAACATTGGATACTTTTTACAAATAGGTACTTTTCAACGCAGGAAAATCTCCGTCGCTCATCTAGTTATAGTATAATCTAGAGGAAAGTGTCGTCTTCATCCATCGTGAAGGTAAGACAGAGGAGGATATCAAACATCAGTTCTGTCTCGGTAGGTGTGGCCACTCCCACGGTCCCGCCGCCCCCAGTGCTAATGAGGTATAACTGTAGCGGTTATATCGGCATTTGCATTTGGTGATACGTATCTGTATTTCTATCTACCTACACCTTCATTTGTTTTGTATTATTTCTACATGCAAAGACTTATTTGTTTAGTGTGTTTGGATGACATCTTTATTTTTAATACGCTTTTATTAGCTTCAGACGTATGTATGTTTATTGTTAAACACAATCCAAAATTTCATCGTTCCGACGGGACTTGAACCCGCAACCTCTGGAATAACATGTTCCGGTGCTTTGCCAATTAAGCCACGCTTTTTTTTTACAATAAAATCATTTTTTCTTACACTATTTTTAATTCAAATTTATTAAAATTTATTTTCTATTTTTTAGTTGGATTTTCTATAAAAGCGTATTTTTTTAGATTTTTTAAACTATTATTTATTTAGTTTCACCTGTCCCGATGTTTGTCATCAAATATTGCAAATTAAATTTGATCCACTTCCCGGTTACCATTTGGGCTGAAATTTTGCATACATGTGTAAATCGCGTGACAATGCAATATTATGATGACATGGTGCTCATCTGATGATGGAGCTGGAAGGTGGCCAAAGAAACTCCTAAACTACTCATGTTACACCCGTCGTGTTTGGGCTCGTTGGAGTTGTTTTACTCTGGTCCTAGGTTATGTAAAAGCTGGTGTTTAAAAAGGTTTTTAAAAATATTACTTGTTAACACGCTTAGGTATAAGTAGATATATGAGCTTCACTTATACTTAAACTACACTCAGGGCCATTTTCCCGGATTTCTGATAGCTTTATTAGGAGTTTATATGACAGATTTGTGAAAACTTTAACAAGGCGTCATATGCCATGTCAAATATTATTTGTAACTATCTGTCATTTTATCATGAACCGGTAAAATGGAAGTAGAAGTCAATTTAAACCTACTTTCTAACTGTCGTACTTATAGAAATGTGTATGCCTATATGTAGTTAAGAAAACAATATGGTACAAAAACAATTTGGTATCTTAGAGCTGATCTGATGATGCACCTAGAAGGTGGATATTGAAACTATTCAGTGGCTATTAGTGAACCTCTAGAGTTTGGGCTCATTTGATTCATTTTGGCTAGTCCAATAGTTTTCATTATTTCACAATTTTTTTAAGTAATGAAACATGCGTTGGGGGTGCGTGTTATATAGTACGTCTGGCAATACTACATTAAATCAGGGAAAATAGTTTAGTAGGCTGACGTTGACGATTGTATGTGAGCTGAATTGCTCATTGCTTTTGTTTCATTTTGTAAATCAAAAAGCGTTATGTTATGCTTTTTAATAATACAAATAATTATTGATAATATGATCTATTTAATATTATTACACGTGTGTAAATGCAGATTTTAAATCTGCCTTTATACTGAATACATTATGTAGTGGTAGGACTTCTGCTAGTCCGCCTGGGGCGGTACCACCACTTTGCAAATTCATTTTCAGCCGGGAATTAGGAATGTTTTTCGGTTGAAATGGCAAGGTGTCCAGTGACATTACAGGGCCTGTGAGACTCAATATCTGTATGTCTCAAGGTAACAGGCGCAGTGCAATGACATGCAAAATACTGGCAGTCCAGAATTATGCATGCCGCTGTATCTGTAATAGGTAGACGTCATCGCTTACCATCAGGCAAGCGTCGTGCTTGTCCTGTCACCTTATATCATAAAAATACTTTGAATTGGTCTTGTAACCCGAGTCTCATGCTGGAGCCTACAATTCAGTTCAAGCATGTCAAAATATTGTGTAGACCCGAACCTTGAAATAACGTTCCATTTACCACCCAGGTCCTCCGTAGGTAATCAGCACTTCACACCGACGCGTCAGCTAAGCGAAAACATCTTTACGGTCTACCTTAAGACACCTATAAAGTTGCAATTTCAGAATAGCCTTACTCAGGTGACAATAAACCTAAGGACTCCCGGGACAGAGTGTAATAGCGTTCGATCGTAAAGTGGGACACCCGGATGTCCCGGCTGTCCCGGGATCGCTTACTTGGCGGGTTGTCCCCCGGTTGTAAAGTTGTGATGTGCACCGCCTTAATGCTGCGCTCATTACGGTGTTATTGAGGACGTGATTGGATAAAGTTATTAATTGAGAGGAGAATAATTAAAAACATGGTAAATATCCTGTCGATACTTAGTGTCTAATGACAGATTCAGCGACCATGAAAACTTAAAAACCCTTGAGAGTCAGACTATTCTACTATTCGTGTTCGCCATCTTCGACTGCATCATCGCTTATCACCAGGCTAGTTAGTGGTCAAACGCTTTTATATGTATCGTAATAATATTAATACTATGCATGTAAAAGTGTGCATGTTTGCTATTAAATCATGCAATAACTGAACAGATTTGTGTGAAATTGCACACATAAACAGAACAGATGAAGTAGGTAGTATTATATTATTCTGTCGTCACCTACATTGTTCATTACCTAGAATAACATATTGAGTATTTTTACATGTATTACTAGCACGGGCACAATGGGGTGTAAGGGAGCAAAAATACCACCTCAGTGCTCCCAGCCAACCTCACCTGCCCGTGGTGCATCCTGCTGACCAACAAACGAGGCTCTGGCGACCGACAAATGGCGGTATAACAATTTCAAATTATGGCGTAGCTAAATACTACAGGCCGGTGACGGGCAGCAGCGTCGCCGGTGCGAGAAGCTACGTACTGCGATCACCAACCCGCCTGCCCAGCGTGGCTATTAGGGCATATTCCTCCCAGCGAACCCAAGATCGGGCTCAGTAGGCCTCTCCCAAGATACCTTGGGAGAGGCCTACGTCCAGCAGTTGATTGAAAGAGGCTGATTATGATGACTAGCATGGGAAAAGCCGCGGGACACTAGTAGTATTTTTATAAAAGCCTAATCTTCTATTCGCTTTTCTAGATCCCTTTACAAACAATTTGATAAAAAGGCACTTTAAGATCCAAAAGTCACTATAAATCTCTAATCGTGGCACTAAACCCGTATCAGAGTTTAAGTACTGCCCTGGGAGCAATTACATTTAAAAATATAAAGAAAGTCCGGCACAACCCTTCCTAATAAGATTTGCTTCGATAAGGAACTAAATTGTTAAAATATAAACAACGGTGATACAGGACAGGCGGGGAGAAAAGTGTTGAGTACAATTTTATTTAAAAATAAAGGTGACGTAAAAGTTATATTCACCGATTACTTCCGGTTTCTCAAAGTCCTTGTTACTATTTTTATTGAAAGGGCTTCATTAAGGTCATTTACTTTATTTAGAATAGGTACTATTATTTACCTTTTTATTAGGAACAGTCATATAATTATTCAAATATATAATATCGTTTACAAACTAAAAAAGAACCGACTTCAATGCCGCGCTATTCATTTTCAGTACCAATTTTGAGATGTTTATCTCGATATCTCTGGAGATACTTATCAGACCTCGATAAAATTACCATGGTACCACATTGGAATATCTCCTTTCGAACAAAAAAGAATAATCAAAGTCGGTTCATAAACGACGAAGTTATCCGCGAACAAATATAAAAAAAAACATACGGTCGAATTGAGAAACCTCCTCCTTTTTTGAAGTCGGTTAAAAAAAACTTATTGTAGGATTTTTATTATTCATTAAAAAAATATGAAACTTTTTTGTACAGATAACTTTGACATAATACAATATAATGGAAAATTTTAGGGAGAAATTACGAAATTTTAGGGAGAAATTACGAAGGTTAAGAATATTACCTAGGTAGTACCAACTTTTAAGAATACTTTCAAAAAGGAATGGAAAATATTTTACGTAATTCAAAATAAAATCAAGAACGTAAAGTAAGCAAAATAGTTTAGGTTTTTGCATTCGACTGTACCAACTTGATTTAATATAAGGGGTCACGTGGTCACTTAGGGGAGGGATAAACATAGTTTAAAGTTATTTTAAAGTGAGGGTGTGCCTATATTATATTGACCATTACTATAGCTTTAAAAAAAATCTTAATATTAATAAAATGACTCATTTAATATTGGTCGCCAAAATAATTTCGGGTACCTATTTTTATTGATTTTTCGAATTAAAATGTCGAAAGTTTAAAATCGGAGTACTGCGAATTGCTAAGATCCGAGTCGAAAATCGAAATTTCCGAATCCAAATTTATTTTCGATTGCTGAAAGAGCATGTTGTGTCGATCAATCTCAACAGCGTAAGTTAGAAGATACCTACCACGTCTTTTAGTTAACACAGTTTAATGCACACTATGTAGGTACCTATATAGTATTTGTTTTGAAGCTAGAAGAACACTTTCTTCGAATCGACAACAAAATTACTAGACAAAATACAAATACCTACGTTTCGAAAAACACACTCGAAACCTTTTTGTCCTGTCCAATTTTTATGACAGACTCCCTTCAGACCATCTTAAGTGTCACAGTACGTGAGCCGACACTCTTTACACCTGGGAATCGAACCCGCAATATTGCACTACCATCTTGACCCTCCACACATTAACTGCCAAGCGAAATTCAACCCAAAACACCACAAAAAGGAAGCCCGTAGAGTCCAAGTTCGAGGAGCAGCGAGATACATCAGTGGTCAGTGATGATTGGTTCCTTTCGAACACAAAACGACTTAGGTAACAAAAGTGTTAAACGAAAATTCAGCTTTGCGCAGTTGAAGATAAAGATTATATTTGCCAAAATAAAAGGTGCAAAAAAAGGAAAATTCTTGCAAATTGAAATGTAGAAACTCGATGGAAGAAGGTGATAAAAATGCGTCCACGCAATGCAACGGTACGGTAGGTAACTACTTATAGTTAATGTGTCCCGGGCAAATTGAGTTGAGTCCCGGACGAAAATTAGCTTTCCCCGGGGAAACCCGGTGACGACAGCTATTGATTGTATTAATCAGGGTAAATACTTGGAGACTGATGAAAGTGACACTAAAATGGAATTGCGAGAAGCGAGATGGTAGAATAAACTTATGAGCTTATGCTGAAGATAAGTCACTATTGTATTTAGTTAAATGCCGGGCCCGTTTATTGACTTTTTTTACCAACTTATTTTGTCATTTCAGTTTCAGTAGAAAACCGTCAAAATATGTGGTTAAGCGTCATTTTACTTGTGTTCTACCGCGAGTAAATCTTCTCTTATATATGAAAATTAATCCCAATTTCCCTTGGTCACGGCATCACGCGTGTATGACTGGACCGATTTCGCTAATTCTTTTTTTGTTGTATTTTTTATCGTCAGGAGATGGTTATTATAAAAAAAATTAAATAAATGAAAGTTGTTTTTAACGCACGCGAAGCCGTGGGGCACAGCTAGTGTGTAATAAATGTGGATTATTAACCATTAAGTGCCGGTAAATGTGTATGAGTGTAGGGAAACACAATGTTCAAAAACATGCTATTTGCGTTCTCACCGAAATTCCACTGAAAATCTTAAGTAAAGTCCACATCTTTACTGAGGGTACCACTTGGACTAGACTTTGACTTAAAATTTGACATGAAATGTGACTTTTTCCTGTTCCTGTATCTGTAATAAGTAGACGTCATCGCTTACCATCAGGCGAGCGTTGTGCTCGTCCTGTTACCTTCTTAAAAATATATTTATTTTATTTGAAATGTATGTATCACCTATATTTCTCTTGAAGATATAAGGTTACCTACAATTACTTACTTTACTTGGTTAGTCACATTTTATTACTTTTATCAGAAGGAACTTATGCTTAGGTCTTAAGAAAACAAAATACTTCAGGAAAATTTCTATTAAACAGCATGAATTCAAACATTGATCATCAAGGAATAAAATTTGCTTACTCAAAAAAATCATCTTAGAAACTACACACCTCTATCTTTAAAACCCCAATTGATCGATTGACAAAATATACAATAGATTATCGCCTTCACGACTCAATTATACCCCCTAGTTAAATCACAATAAATAAGTGTTAAAAGTTTAAAACGTAACCCTTCATCGGTCGCGCCGCTTCTCATAGCGCGCGGGTTAATCTTGGCACTTAAGACCATGGGAACGTTGGAGCATTTTCTCCTTGAATGCACTTCAGTCTAAACATTGATTGTTGTGGTTGCAAGTAACGGGCATAAAAGATAATGGTCGATATAAAAGTGTAAGCTTCCGTTTTGTATTCATTGGGTATTAGGTGTAAATTTGTTATATTCTGGTGGTTTGAATCGGGTATTTTTATTGATTTGTTTTAGTTATAACACTCACGTGTTTAAAATCGATAAGTAATTATGTTTGCAAAATGTTTAGGTACGAAAATTGAACTTAATTATTTCAATAGTTTTTTTTTTGTTGGCTTTAATATTTATTTAATTTTAAAAGGTAGTCAATTTTTTTCATAATTTCAAACAATGACATTACTTTGACATTATCATAAGTACTTATAATTTATGATTATTAAAATTTATCTTTTTAATCTTATAGGCTAGCGTTTGACCACTATCACACCTGGTGGTAAGCGATGACGTCGTCAAAGATAGTGAACACGCTAGGCCTAGAATACTCTGACTCTCACTTTAAAGTCTCAATCTTATAAGTAGACGATGCCTAAACAATGTTAATTTTAATTTAGCATTAGGAACTTTCTAGACATTATAGCTGTCTATATATTATAGCATCTGTTGAGTCTAACTCAACAGTTACTGAAAAAAATGTGTGAGAAAAAATATTACATCTTAACCCTTAACCCTTAAAGTACATCGATATTCTCAAAATTTCTTAAAGAAATCACACCCCCTGTGGTTTGGTACTAAATATGACACATTATATTGTCAACCAGAAGTGGTTGTCACCGATGAGTGCTCACTTGAGTTTTCTATAGCTATATTATGGATTTTATGGGTTATTATATTTTTATGAATTATTATCACCCCTCTAGAAACTACTTGGGATTGGACAATATTGTCGAGGTACGAGGTAATTGAGGCTGGTTATTTTGAACTGATTGAAAGTAGTATAATTTGGTTTGCTAATTTTAAATGCATAATACATTTAGTATAATCCTGTACCACGAGAAAAACATTGAGACGGTTTTGACAAATTACGATTAGATACTTAAACAATTTGAAGATTTCTAGTATCCAAAATTACTCTAATCATAGCCTTTCTTGTCAAACAAATTGGATTGCTAATAATAATTATAGGAATAATTTAGTTTTTAATATTTAAAGCTTAAAGCAATGTGGGTTGCTACATACTAGTAGTTTTATCAATCCCTCCAACCCAACTAGAATATTAGTAATGTGCAACCCACATTGCGAGTAATCTTTTATTAAAAAAAAAAAAAAAAAACTAAGATAAATATGCGTGTGTCTTGAGTGGATTCGCGTCAATACTGCAATGGGTAAGGATCGAACTCACGACCTCTCGATCGCAAGGCAGTCTTAACTCGTACTATTATTTGTTCTGTGTCTGAGCTAACTTGACAAGCATGTTAGCTAATTCGAGGTTTTATTGGCGCACCAGAAATAGATCCAGCAGCATATCATCAATAAATGAAAATCTGTGCTAAGATTCATAAAACTTACGCATTGATGATTTTATTTATATTCATTCATTTATCAAATCTCGATCTCATAAGCTGAAGATCAATCCAACGATATTAAAGCTACAACGATCATACATATCAATAATCCTGCGTATTACGCCGATGACATTTTCATTTCCTTCGTCAAATAAAGCCACCCCTCGCATATTCCTTAATAGTCGTTACAGCGTTTAGTCAGACTAATTTAGTTATATTAGTTTTGTAGGTGTCGCTTTGATGTACCTGAGGGGTCAAAATGATCATAATCGTGTATCGTGGTAATTGTGATATAGTGTCTAATTTGTACATTTTTATTTCGGTCTCGGTTTAATTAGCTTCAGGATTAATTTATTTTAGGGCCTATCTTTAAGTATGACGAAGTGGTGACTGAGAGCTAGACAAGTCTGAGATGGTCGATGTCTGGAAGAGTTCGCACTCTTTCAGTTAGAAAACCGTTACAGTACCTAACCTTATTTTACCACCAATTAGTTACGAATACCATTCTCAGGTAGGATATTCTGTAAGCTAGTTTACGCATCTCGCAAGCGGTGAGATTTGAATTTCTTATTACGAAATTCAACTGTATTACAATCGCATTACGATTTGAATTTCGTAGTACGAAATTCAAATCTCACCGCGGATTCGTCGGATTTGTAAATTGTTTATGTACTTATGTTCCCGATTACTCAAAGACGCCTCAAACGATTTAGAAAATATTTATTTTGTTTGAAATAGTATACTTTCCAAGTGGTCCTATTTAAATTTCATTGAAATATGTTTAGTGTCTCCAGAGATATGAAGATAAACACTTCAAACTTTGTACTGAAAATGACAAGCGCGACATTTTAAGTCGGTTCTTTAAGTTTCTTAAACGATCTTAAATTTAAGATCGTTTAAAAAACTAAAAGAACCGATAATATAAAAGTATAATTATTTTACGTAAACTCAATGCGTACTTTTGGTACTAAACTAAATAAAAAGACAGATTTGTCGTCTAAAATCCTTATATTCTTAGTTAATACTAAAAAATCTCCAAATTTTCCCTAAACCTTTCCCGCCAACTCACGCGTATTTAAGTCGTATTTTCACACAAAAGCATGTAACTGAGCGTCAATTTATTTGAATGCAGTGACCGTGGGGTCTAACTGACCCCAGGGAGTAGACGGTTGACTAACTGAAGGGCTCAAGTGTCCGCTTTAAAAGAAAACTGGCGGACCCTACAGAGGGTGTGGATGTCTTTGAAAATCAGCTCTTTGAGGAGTGAAAAGTTTAGGCAACTTATGTTGATTAGGGAGATAGTTTTAGAACCGCAGACCAAGTACTTATATATAGCAAAAGTTTTTCAGATGTTTTATCACTAAGGAAATCATTGGTTGCCTGCTAGAGATCGTAAAGACTGTGCCCTATTTTTTTTTTTTTTTAATTAAAGATTACTCGCAATGTGGGTTGCACATTACTAGTATTCTTGTTAACCCCTCCAACTAAGCTAAATATGCTTGTGTCTGGAGTGGGTTCACGTCAATAGTGCAATGGGTGTAGTGCAGGTGGGATTCGAACTCACGACCTCTCGATTGCCAGTCCGACACCCTATCCATTGGGCTATTGCCGCCTTACTACTACTACACTACTACTACTACTGCTACACGCCTACTACCTGCTTATTTTGCCTCATGACTATATATAAAGATAATAGAATAAAGATAATAAAAGTGATATTATAATATAAAAAATGAAAAGGTTTGTGAGTATGTGAGTGTGTTTGATTCTAGGCGCAAATAAAAGTTGGAATAAAATCTAGCTTGTACCCTGAATTAACGCATAAATAAGATTATTGTTTTTCAATAACAGCACAATTATTTATACAAATTATTTAGCCAGTGATACATGGTGTTTTGTTACAAAATAACGCATTGTTTTATTTTTAATCGTTAGTGGTTGAAATTTAAGCCTCCACGTGTAGCATGTAGAAATTGGCTGCAAAAATTAAATTAAATTACACTAGAGTATTCTGGATAAAGACGTGTAATCGATCCGCGGGCCAAAATTAGTATTCAACATGTTTTTTTAATATATATCTTATAGGCTAGCGTTTGACCACTATCTCACCTGTTGGTAGGTGATGATGCGGTCGAAGATGGTAAGCACGCTAGGCCTAGGAACTGGCTCTCAGAGATAGTTGCCGGAACACGAATGTTTGGCGACAGATTTTTTGACTTGAGGGTGGTAGCTGGCCAGGCGGACACTAGATAATGTTCTACCACCATGCGGGGGTTGTTGGTTTCTTAACGATGTTTTTCCTTCATCGGAGGGTCACTGTGAAAAGCGCACATACATTTTTCGACAGAAAAATCCATTGGAGCACGACGGGGATTGAACTCAGTACCTTTGGCATCAAAGCCGACCATTCTCCCTAATACGCCACCGGGCCCTCGAATTATATTCCTATGAAATAACGCATTCTTCCATGAAAATAGGCAATACATAGAGATACAAGAGACGGTGAATCGGCGTGTCCAAGTCGAGTGTAACTGGTAATGAATCTGTGGCAGAGGTCACGATGTATGGACTCGAATGTCAAAGGTGTCGACTATACGCCGATCAAATAGTCTTGATACTTGAAGTTAGACATTTTAAGTTACTACTGGATTTGGTTTCGCTCATTGTGCTACTTATGTTATGATGAAAAAGTATGTTTATTGTTTTAACACGATGACTTAATTTTGGACACTTAAAATAAAGTAAATGCCTATCGCGTTAAATAAATTTAAAACTAAATTTTTATGCAAATCAATTAATTTACAATTTTTCCATAATTTGTAGAGGATAGATATTAACAATTAATAGCTATATAATTATTATTTTTTGTGTTAATAAATTACACGCATAATCACAAATAAGGCCAATAAGAAGTAGAAAGTTCTCGATGAGGTAAAGACGTTCAAGTACCAAAACATTTCAAACGAATACAGAACTAATCACGAGGACACATTCTCCTGAGACGGTCTACCCTCGAGATGAGGCTAATATGACTCAACAACTTTTCTCACGACTTCCTCGGCGACCTTATCTCAAAGCATTAAGGTTGATTTTTGCACAAAATAAGGGAGAGTTTGAATGCTATTAGGAGAGGTGACAAAGTATTTTTAAAATGGTTTGAGATCTTCGGAAGTCGATGCGTGAAGTCAAAGGTGACAAGGTGGACTCCTACTTTACGTAGAAGCTTAGAAGGGTTGAGGGTAATTAGTTTAAATTTTAACTTCTTAATGCATGTCTTTTTTATTAAACAGAGAATCAAGCAAATGACTCGCCCGATGGTCACCGTTGCTTATTGATGAATGTAATACTGATGAGTTACTTTGCTGTCAAATATTTACATCTAAAAACGACCTGGTTTGAATTTAAACGCTCTATCAATGTTATTAAAGTGCCTATAGTGAAATGGTGCCAAAATATAAGTTTTCGAAGCTGAAGTCCACTGAATATTTTCAAGACGATTTTATTTTTAACAAATTATTTTGTTTCTATTCAGTGTAAGAATGACCAAAGCCGGTAGCACAGTGCTACTGTACAATGCACCGTATTTCTGGACAAAAATAAATAAAGGCGATTGCGGCCCCTTGGGCCCAGTGGGGAACGATTCACGCTGCCCAAATTGCCGCTCTTTAGGCGGACTTTAATAATCACGTCATATTCACTAGGTTTTGATGCAAAGTTTCTCTATGCTTGAATTAAATGCAGCTGATACATTTAGAATATTATGTGTTTCTGTCTCGTGTGTTTTGTATATGATTTCCAAAATATTTAAAAATTTCTGCGGCCCGCAGGTTACTCGCAGTTTTATCAGACAACAGGTAGCCTATGTGTGAAGCAGCAAACGCACTCACTCACAAACAAACCTACAAATATTTGCATTTATTACGTGATGCGCTTCCAGACTATTTAATTTCTAAATTTTTATTGTATTCGGGAAATTGACTTACACATAATAATTTCGTGAGTCACCATCAATCAAGAAAACAAATGATGCAAACTTTTCCCAAAACATCCACTATTATCTTAAGCCAACAATATATCCTCGAGCAAACTAGCGCAATAGATGATATCTCTACACCCCAGTGGGCCTTCTCGTCTCGTGAACAAAAAATGACCAATCTCCCGTCGATACGAGTATGACTAATAGTCACCCACTGGTTAGCAAATTGCCTGCCAGAATGGCAGCGAAGCTGGAAAATTGTTTCGCTCAAAACGTGGATTTGGTAAGCTTCCCGATGAATATGGTGATGGGGATTTGCCGGCCCCATCTGATGTGGTTTTGGATATTTTTGGATTTATGGTTTCAGAACGGGTATTTGATGCCTATACGCAAAATGATAAATGTAAGTGATAGTACGACTGTTATCTAATAACATTTACATATCTGCACTCTTTCTCAGTTTGATCTTTAACTATGTCAAACATTACACACCCTACGTCTTCGTAATGTGCGTAAAAAGGGTAGGTACAAAGTATATTTCTTTACGAATTAATTTATCGTGCAAATTCTATGCTAGATGCATGTTTTCTTTTCTTCTTTCCATCAAAACCTCAAAAAGATTTCTTACATTAATTCTCATTTCGTAAGTCGGACTTTACTACAGTTTATGTCTAAAAAAACCAATTCATTTGCAACTAAATACCTTTTCTCTAAAATTCAACCTCTTTCACAAAGTCATATAGGTATGCATATAATGCATTAAATGAATAATTCTTTTAGCAAAATAGCCTTAAATAAATGAACATTTAGCAAAAACACAGGCTAAAGTAAATCCAAAGTCCTTTATACAAAAACCAAGAAAATTGCATCAAATTGTGACAAAACTAGCATTTGCCGGAATTAGCAATACAAAGCCGTTCCTGCAGCCAATTGTAGACGGAATAATAGTTATTTGCAATAATCGACGGAGGGACGCCTGATTGCGCCCCAGTCGGGACTATTCTTACGTATTTTTGTAACTGTTAGCATTTGCATTTTGGCGTGATATAGACAGTTTTCTTTAATATTCTCTTTACTTTAGATATGGTAGAGCAATAATCTTCTTATAGGAAAATTGCTAAATTATTTATAGAAAAGTGTCAAAGATTTGCATATGTAAGCTTTTTACTAATATGCAAGTATTTGTCGATTGGTAGAGTCAAATGCCTGATAAAGTTAGGAATATAATCAAAATTCTTAAAATCTATCTCAAACTAGACTCAAATGCTCTGTGAGGGTCTTAAATTCCAATTCCAGACAATGTTCCAACATTCTTACAAAATAGCTTCCCAGATGTAGTCAAACAAAGCTACTCTTTTCAATAGGAGAGGATAAAGGATATAATGAATATATTATTACCAAAATACCCAATACATGACCAAATTATTCTTCACACCAGCTTCCCAATCAATGTCAAGCCAGTCCTTCAAGACCTCAACCCTTACCCTTGGCAAATCAACCCTAAAAGGCATTAAAACAACAGGGGTCAGTACAAAAGTCCATTGATGAGGTAAAGGGGACCATAATAGATCATTTTCGGGACACTTGTCCTGTATTTAATCCGAGACTGACCCGTTGATCGATTGTGTGCACCCTGGTATCGGAATGTGTATTACATTCTGATCAGAAAAGGTACTGTCGGGTCAGGAAGTTGGCAAAGAAGTAGTTAGTGGTACTATTTGTAGTAACTATATCACCTAATTACATGTTTAGTTTCTTGGGCGTAGCATTTATAATAGTTTGGTCGTTCTTCGAGTAGCAAGAATTATTATACATACTTACAAGTTCTGTCTTTACATAGGTACTAGAGTGTTTAGTATAATTTATAACTGGGACAGGTACTTTACTAGTATAACTGGTGTAGTGGTGAGCCAGTGTGAATCAATACCTACCTAGTTGAGTGATTCTTCTTGTGGTGATAGCGATCACTACAACTGGGTCTTGTTCTATACATCAAACATTATTTACAAAGCCATTAGCTATAGACATTAACCAACGTATAGTAGGAACTACCGCGGCAGAATTGTTGGTTGTACCTTTAATTGTAACGCGAATGTAAACCAGACCAAGTAAGCAAAGCAGCTTTTATAATTCATTGCATTTCCAATCATTTAAATCCAGAAGTGAGCATCTACTTTCATAACAATAAAATAACATTTTGGACCAAAGCACTTGTAAAATTAATAAAAAAACTACTGCAATAAAAAGCTCGAATAAACCGCAGACGTAAATCGATCGGTGTTTTTTGAAAAATCGATTTTTAACATTGATTCGATTCTATAATGACGGATAATGGCTGGTTTCTTGTAATCGGACGCTATCGGGGACGGATTTATTTCGATTATTATGGTTTTGCTCAACGAAAGTAAATTTTATTTTGTACCTTTAGTCGTTTGTGTTGGCGATGATTTTGATATCTGTGGTCTATCTCGACATTATATTTATACAAATTTACGACTTGAATATTAAAGGAAACTTTCATTTACGAATTGATTCTTTTTAGGTCTTTAATAACAAATAAACAAAAGAATTTATTTAAAAAGAAGAAAAAAATGCTATAGATTAAAAAGTTTATAACTATTTAATTTCTTTGCAATTTTCAAGTATCAAAATAGCTTGACGATTTTTTTTTGCAAATGACTTTTTAATCACTATGATAAAATTTATTTGTAAAGCAGTTGAATAAATAATTTTGAATCAAAAGTAGTAGATATTTTACCATTAATATAAAAGTTGGTCGGACTGTCAGAAAAAACTTCAACAGATACAGGGCGCGACGAATTGTGGTGATTCAGCGTTTGCCTGATTGAGGCTACCGGGCTATACAGCATGATTCATATGGTATCTGTCGATATAAATAAATTCAATAATTATCTGTTTATATCAAAGACATTACATGTTTATATCGTCAATGTGTTTTGTAACTAAAATTAGGCCATTTGGCATATTGGACGTTGCAATTATTATACTAGCATTTTGCATACGATTTATACAGTCCGCGCCATGCGCTATAAGTAGGTAGTTTGTTATTATTATACTATTATGTATACTCAATTATATTTTCAACTTGAAGTTTGACTGTCGAGTTTAGTTAGATCATAATATATTTATAGTAGTACTAGCTGTGTCCCGCGGTTTGACCCACGTAGACATCGTTCCCGTGAGAATATTGGGATGAAAAGTACCCTGTGTGTTATTCTAGGGGCTAGGCTATCTACATGCCAAATTTCAGCTCTATCAGTTCAGTTGTTTTCACGTGAAAGAGTAACAAACATCCATACATTCATACTTACAAACTTTCGCGTTTTTAATATCAGTAAGGATTGTTCGTTGATGCTTTAAAATTTTAGTACATAATACAGTAATTCAAAGGTTCAATGTATACATGATTAAAATATTTTTCTAAAGTGCTATTAATAATTGTAGGCATTCATCTATTCTACATTAAAATGTTTATTAAATATTTATTGAATGTAAGTTTTATTAAAATAATAAAAACCTAATAAAACTTCTAACATAATAAAATACTATAATGTAAGAGTTTGTTTTAAGAGTACCTACTTATACCAAAGAGAGATATTAAATGATTTTAAACAGTGCAATTGCACAGCACCTTGAAAAAGTTTTATGAATAAAATATTTTAATCACATTAAGATCACCCTGTGAATAAGCTGGGTAGAAAACAACAACACATCTGTAACAGATCCATACATTGAAGGACCGACTAGATTGCTCCCAGATATTATTACTTACTATGATTATTGAATTGAATTCTTTATTTTCTTGTTTATAATAATATTTAAAACTAATTGTGCCTCGCAGGTTTGCTCGCAATAAAATGATGTACATTTTGTCGCATTAAAATAGTTTTCATCAAAATTCGTTTAACCGTTTTTGTGTGAATAAGGTACAAACTAACATTTTTCATATCTGATAGCGTTTGGCCACTATCTCGCTTGGCGGTAAGCAATGATGTGGTCAAAGACGGTGAACACGCTAGGCCTAGAATGGTCTGACTCTCAAGGGCTGTGTGCTGCCGGAATAGAATATCGTAAGGTAATGACGGCAGATTTTCTTCTTGATGGTGATAAGCTACTTTTGGAAGCACGTGAGGCAAAACATCGATATAGGTAATGCTTCTACCATCAGCAGTGGACGAACACTCATGCTAAGATTTAAAAAGGCGTTCTGTCTTCGCCGGCAAATCTAGCTTTTACACCAATGGGCTGTAAAAAATCCGTCAAATATAAAAGCGAATTGAGAGCCTCCTTCTTGTTTGAAGTCGGTTAAGAAGTGTTACATGTCACGGCCCGCGATAAAAAGAATGCTGTATGATTTCGTACAATACACAGAGTAGGTAGCAGAAGTAACCAGAAGAGTCCTAAAACAACAAACTAGGTTACCAAAAATAAGTCGGTAGACTTACAGGTATGGTTTAAATATAGTTTTAAAATTGATAGTTATAATATAATAACATTTAGATAATTAATAATATATTAATAAATAGATAATTATAAAAAACCGACTTCACATGCCGCGATAGTGAAAATATCTACTACCTAGTCATAATTATGTCATCAAGTTATCAAATTGGTTTATATTGTTTGTTTCTCCATATCTCTGGAGATGATTATCAAATCTCGATAAAATTTTAATGGGACCAAACAGAAGGCATATTCTCTCAAACAAAAAAAGAATTTTTCAAATTAGTTTAGATTTGACGGAGTTCTGAGGTAACAAACATAAACAAAAATAAATAAAAATAGTGTCGAATTGAGAACCTCCTCCTTTTTTTGTGAAGTCGGTTATTAAAAATGGGACCAAGGCCGGATAAAAAGTAAGGAAATTATAGTTCGTGAAAAATTAACTTTATACAATGATTTTCTGAATTTAGCCTATATACCTAATACTAGAACAAAAGCCTACAAATATACAATTATTCTGAAGTTTATATAAAAATTGTAGGTAGGTACGCTTTTTACAACAATAGCAATAATGGTGTTTTTATAAGAAAACAAGGGCCCTTTCACACTTAATCTAAACTTGTAAAGGGAACAAAAAGGGATAGAAATGTGGAAACAAAAAATAACATCCGTTCTAAAACATATTTCGATTGAAAAATAAAGAGCATGACTAAATGATGTAACACGGATTCTTGTGTAGTGTGAATAGCTAAATATCTACACTTATATTAATAAGAATAATTTATGATCGCACAAAACGAAAAAAACCGACTTCACATGCCGCGATAGTCAAAGTAGCCAGTATCATGTCATCAAAGTATACAATTGAGTTAGATATGTTTATCTCCATATCTCCAGAGATGATTATCAGAACTCGATAAAATTTAAATGGAACCTAACGGAAAGCATAATCTCTCAAACAAAAAAGATTTGTTTCAAATCGGTTAAGATTTGACGGAGTTCTGAGGTTAACAAACATTTTAAAAAACCGTCGAATTGAGAACCTCCTCTTTTTTTGTGAAGTCGGTTAAAAAAGTCTGTACAGTTCAGGACAGAAAGTCATACAGTACCATCAGGATTCAGTACAATGATGCAATCAGAATCCTGATGAGGAAGCCTAGATTTTGCAGCGCGTCAACTATGTTTGCCGATGCTAAGGTTCCTGACTTCTTCACGGTTATAAGATCTCGAATTTCATCATTTTGGTATGCAATAAGGAGATCAGAAAACAGCATTCTTAGATGCTTGTCAAATAGTTTCTACAGTCCTATCTACAAATTTTGGGCAGATGTGCATCAGAGCTAAAACCGTAAGGGGGCGTCCATAAATTACGTGATGTGTTTAAGGGGGGGAGGGGGTCGAGTCAAATCTCATCTAATCTTACGTTGGAGAGAGGGGGGGTCTCGGCAAATATCACGAAATTTTTTTTCTGATTGAAACAAAGAAAAATTATACTATTTTGGTCTATTTAATCCAGATTGTAGACGATGCAAATTTGTTTTTTTCTTTTTACAATAACAATCCAACGCGTTTACGTAAGAAACTCACATTTTGAAAAATCTCACGTGAGATTCGGGGATGGGGGAGGGGGTTGAATAAAATCTCACGACATCTCACCAGGGGGGGAGGGAGGCGCAGAAAATTGAAAAAAACACCTCACGTAATTTATGGACGCCCCCTAAGTGACAAGTATGACTTTTAGATCACTACATAGTTATACGATTATTTTGTATGTAAAATGTTTATTTTCGTTATAATTTTTATACTTTTCAATTTACTTTTGTATTGTATGTGTTATAATTAAATTCAATCCACATCACGGGCTGCAAATCGCCCGGTCCTTTGGAAGGCATTGACGGAGCCGAAGCCAACGTCAAGAGGCCCTTTACATTATTAAATGAAATTAAATATGATTTGTGGATGGAGAGATGAATAAACTGGCCAAGTGCAAGTCGGACTCGCACTCGTAGGGTTCCGTAACACAGTTAAGTATTCCATAACTATGATTTTTCGCAACTACAAAATTAACTTTGTTTTTCATAGTGGTCGCTATATCTCTAAAACTGCTGACTGTATCTCGTTCAAACCAATTTTCGTTGTTAGTTTTTATTGGGATCTACAGCATATATTTTTTTTAGATTTTTCACTCCCAAACTTTAAAAGTTAGAGGGGGGGGGGGGGGGGACACACATTTTACCATTTTCAACGCGCCTATCTTTCTAATGATTGACTTTGAGAAAAAAATATTTTAGGAACCTCAATGTCATTTTTGAAGACCTATCCATAGACACCCCACACGCATAGGTTTGAAGAAAACATTTTTTTTTTGTTTCAGTTCTATGTATGGGATGCCCCCCATTAAACTTTTATATTTTTTATTTTTGTATAAAAATCGGAAAGCGGTTTACAGAATACATCTACCTACCAAGTTTCAATTCTGTAGTCCTAACAGTTTCGGAATAAAATGGCTGTGACATACGGACGGACAGACAGACAGACAGACAGACAGACATGACGAATCTATAAGGGTTCCGTTTTTTGCCATTCGGCTACGGAACCCTAAAAACTATAAAAAGATGGTACATTAATTTATTATGGCTATGAACGTGTGCTGCTTGATGTCTGTTTTCTGGTCTATGGGATTATTATTATTAATTATTATTTAATTTATTTTATTACTTATCATTAATATTATTATTTAACAATAATTATATTCAATCTGTTCATTGAGACCAAACAATACAATGAGCCCAAACACGACAGACATCTCTGCTGTAAATTGGTCAGGCAGGAGTAGAATATTCTGCAGATTCCAGGAGATGCCCCAGCATAAGGGTCAATGCTACCATGTTCTTACAATATTGTTGAAGTAAGTGGATACCGAATTTTGAATTGATTAAACCTAAGAAAGTTGATTTCATAGCGTTATCAACAATATCAACTAGAAATAATATCGTTTAAAAACTAAAAAAGAAGCGACTTCAATGTTCATTTTCAGTACCAATTTTGAGATGTTTATCTCAATATCTCTGGAGATACTTATCAGACCTCGATAAAATTACCATGGTACCACACTTGGGATATCTCCTTTCGAACAAAAAAAGAATAATCAAAATCGGTGCATAAATGACGAAGTTATCCCCGAACAAACAAAAAAATAATAATAAAATATACGGTCGAATTGAGAAACCTCCTCCTTTTTTTGAAGTCGGTTAAAAGGTTCATAGCCTTAAAACGGAAAACGGCTGAATGGATTTTCATAAATCAAAGCTAAAAAGCTGTTAACACTTAAATGGGACCATCTGGGAAGGGTACCCCTTTGAAACAAAAAAATAATTTTCCAAATCGGTTCAGGCATCTTCGAGTAAAAGGTGAACATTAAAAAAAAAAGAGTCCAACGAATTGAGAACCTCCTCCTATTTTAAAACCGTTTTCAAAAAAAGGAGGAGGTTTCTCAATTCGACCGTATATATATATATATATATATATAATGTTTGTTCGCGGATAACTTCGTCGTTTATGAACCGATTTTGGTTATTCTTTTTTCGTTGGAAAGGAGATATCCCAAGTGTGGTACTATGGTAATTTTATCGAGGTCTGATAAGTATCTCCAGAGATATTAAAATAAACACCTCAAAATTGGTACTGAAAATGAATAGCGCGGTATTGAAGTCGGTTCTTTTTTAGTGTTTAAACGATCTTATTTATTGTGTAGTCGGTTAATTAGTAGTCGGAAAAAAAGGCGACTGGATTTGTAATCACAAATCATCGTCCGAACACTTTTAGTCATTCATTTTATTCATAGGTAGATTATAGTTAAAATAAACATTGTTCTTCTTATTGCACCGTCGAGTAAAATGCACAGATGCAAGTGCAAAAAAAAAACCCTTAGTAAAAGAGAAGAACTAAAGATGGCGAGTGGCGACCATATACCTACCTAATGGATTTCATCGAAAACCTTAGCCATACATTGGTAGGTGCACAGATAGTAATATTATTTATTCTGTGGTACAGTATACGTTTCTCCCTTTTCAACCGACTTCCCGAAAAGAAGTAGGTTCTCAATTCGTATGTATGTTTTTTTGTGTATGTATGTTACGCGATTTCTCCGTCAATTGTGAACCGATTTGAATGATTATTTTTTAATCGGTAGGGTACGTTTCCGAGGTGGTTCCATTGTAATTTTATCGAGATCTGATTAGTATCTCCAGAGATATAACGATAAACGTCACAATCCTGAAAAAGAAAGAAAGAGAGAGAAAAGCTAAGAGCAAAAGTTACCGACAAATACTACGAAATAAAATTTTGATACTTGTACCTCAGACCATTAAATAGTAACATGTTATTCTCTCTAATTGTGGTTTTGAAAGTTTTTTCGTGGTGCTGCGGTCGCAAGTTTTTGTAAGGTCAGGTGCACGGATTCAATTTTAACATTTTGGGTCAGTTTTATGGATTTTGAGGACGTAATGAGCTACTGACAAGTTTAAAGTCTGTAATTTGTGATTTCGGCGTCTCTTTAGTATCGACCGATGAAAGTGTTGTGAAGAAGACTAATTTATTTGTATCATGTTTTTTGTATGTGTTTGTTCGTATGCGCTAGTTTTTAGGGTTCCGGTTCCGTACCATAAAATTAAAAAAAAGGAACCCTTATAGGATCACTTTGTTGTCTGTCTGTCTGTCTGATCAAGACCCTATTTTCAGGAACACGTATCAATATAAGCTACACTTTCTGGAGTCAGGTGTTTTGTTTTTCCATTATATGGAATCTGGCTTATTAATGTTTATATTATGTATATCATCACTTTTGACTTTATGAAAGATAGATTGTTTATTCATTTTTAATCGACTTCAAAAAAAGGAGGAGGTTTCTCAATTCGACCGTATATTTTTTTATTTTTTTTTATGTTTGTTCGCGGATAACTTCGTCGTTTATGAACCGATTTCGATTATTCTTTTTTTGTTCGAAAGGAGATATCCCAAGTGTGGTACCATGGTAATTTTATCGAGGTATGATAAACATCTCAAAATTGGTACTGAAAATGAATAGCGCGGCATTGAAGTCGGTTGTTTTTTAGTTTTTAAACGATATTATCAAGTTCAGTATGAATTTGATAATATACTCAATAAGCAAAGTTTCTTAATCTTGAGTTAATTACAAAACGTCTTACGTTTTTATTGTATAACAGAATGTCTTATAACTTTTGCCGAAACTTGTTTAATTTTAGCGCTCGACATTCAAGGTCTCCTTACATTTAAGTACAATTAAGTTTTATTACTCTAGTACAGTAAAGTGTAGCAACGTATATGGCACAACTATAGCTGATATTTGTATTTAATAAAGCCGGACCTTGAAATAATGGACAAATTCATGAAAAAAATTAGTTCTTGAACAATATTTTACGCTTTGAGCTAGGAACATGCTAAGCTAGAGTATTTTGTAAACGTTTATGCTTCCTTTTGTACATATTACAGCTAACAAATCTAAGTATCAGTAGACTTTTTTAAGGAGAAAGGCAAACTCTTGACCTCCAATACTAAACATAATGTCACTGATAAAAATTATGTGGAAAGTAATGTGTCGGTTAAAATTATAAAGTACAAGCATCGATGTAGAAAATAGAGAGAGCAGAGATCCTGGAATAAGAACTGACTTAATAAGCCCAATGTAAGAAGCGCAATAATTTAAATCCCTATGTTCATCTTCCGAATCACAATTCTCCACAGCATTCATTTTTTCTGCACTACCAATAGGTATGATAGGTAGTAAACGCTATGTCCTCCGTGTACATTATGTTTTGTGTAAAAAAAAATTACAAGTATTTAGTCCAATAATTAAAAAATACTCTTAATGTTTCCCGGATATATGATGGATTTCATAACCCAATTAGAATCCTGCAAATTATCATGAGAATATTTCAAATTAAAATAAATAAAACTTCTACTATTTTCATAACCAAAATAAATGCCAATTAAACTTTTGACTCTATTCGTTAAATTTAACTACCCACATTAAATATTTGTTACAAAAATTTTACAATTCACCTTATTACAGTTATGTTTCTGGGAACCAGACAAATTACGAATAACTTGATGTTATGATATGTTATGCAGTATTATTTTAAATTGTAGTTAGCCGAGATTTTGATCTCTTTGTTGACAAAAAAGTGCTCAGTCATATAATCGTTTTCATTTTCTACGAGCGGGTTGCTTAATTTATAGACCGTGTAATGTAAAATGTTATGTCAGTCTTGTTTAAATTATTATTTCTTGGATATGTTTGATGAACAGGTTTAGTTTACATGTAAGGCATGCTGACATTTTTCTATGGCCGTAATTTCTTTTGAAAATAACTGTCGATTCATCGAATTAAATTTCCTTTCCCAAAAATGTTAGCAAAGGAAATTTTAAACTTTTGAATTATTTCGATTTATTGATTTATCGAAGGGTTATTTTTATTTTTAATGTACACAATAACTGGAATGCGCTTCCTTTAGAGATAAAACAATCACAAACTATATATACATTCAAGGAACGCGTTAAGTCGTATTATCTTGGTTAGTTATATTACATACGTTTGTTATATACACTCCTAATAATATGTTATATATATGTATATCCATATATATATATTATATATATATATATATATATATATATATGTATTATTTAATTTATTATGTATATGTATCAAAGTAATTATTATTATTTTCTTTGTATTAATTTAGTATCCTCTAATAGCTTATGTCTTATTTACTTATACACTGTACACCGCCGTATCTATTTACATATTTCTCCATCTAAAGGTTGTCTGGAAGAGATCGCTTTCAGCGATAAGACCGCCTGTTGTTACACTACTATAATTAGTTGTTAAGTAATACTCTGTTTCTTTTAATAAGGTGTTCAATAAAGTGTTTCTATCTATCTATCTATCTAATAGCAGTTAGACAAAAAAAAATCTTTCCCGATTCCAATTAGAAATATAAAAATCTTATAAGGCAACATTTAGTTTTACTTATACGTATGTACTCATTCAAATAATCTTCAATAATAAATATCATACAAATAAATCTTCGAAATATATTTATTATAGCATATTTGACATTTGCTTCTGTCAAATAAATATATTCCTCGTGACATTTGTTATTGAAAACTACCACAAATTTGAATTTGAATTTGTCTAGTGACAACTTTATAAAGTTAACAACAAAACAATATCTCGATGATAAATACTTGTAAAATAATGTCCCTTGTCCTCGAGTTATTATAAGACGGCATAAAGCTACGCAGTCAACTGAGATAAACATCTTAATTTGTGAAGCAGCTTGTTTTGTACACGAGCTAACCTTTTTGCTTGGAATACGTTTAGTTTTTTTAAACATTTGTTGTTATGTTATACAATTGTTAATATGATCACGAATAAATGCTTGTATCAATACATGAAAAAGTAAAATTTAAAAATGCTTACAAAAATTATTTCTATTTTTATTTTTGTATTATTTATGTTTGTAGGTGTATTTAACAATAACATATTACGATTACGACTTCCTGTAGACTCTATGAGACTATGAAGCAACTTGACATTTCAAAATAGAAAACCAGTACAACAATGACGCATAGATAAAAATCTGAATATTTTCAACTGTAATTTCGCCTCAGCGCGTGGCCATTTAACTTTTTTATATAACTTGTCTCGTTTATTTGCCGCAATAACACGCCGCAATTTAATGTAAGTCAATGTCACACAAATAACTTAGTAAGTAACACATACACAACATTCAGTAACATTAAAAGCCTCCGATAAAAAGCACATTAAACAAAATAATCGCTAATTATAATTAAGGCAATTGTTAGGTTTGACAGATCATTGACTGGTTCAAAAAGGCCAGTGAATAAAATGCCAGAGTTAGTTGTTATTAAAAATTAAACTAAAATTAAAAGAATATAAAAAATGAAACGTGCCCAGGTTCGAGATGCGATTGGTTGGATGCTTGTTGCTGCCGACAGATATCCGCGCTTGGCTGTACGAACCAGGAATGGGTGTAGTTCAGCCCTGGGTTGAGGCCTGTGCCCGGCCCGGCCAGGCCCATCACCCCGGGCAAACCACCCGGTCGCTGGTGGTGGTGGAAACCAGAAGCCACGTAAGCGTCCATAGCTACCGCTTGGTACGGCAACATCGTCACAACACTCAAAAACTAGTTCAATTCGACGCACGGGTCCCGCCAACGGTCACACCTCATTTTAACTCAAGCATCAATATTGTTTGAACGCGCTACCAGCTGTTCTTTTATTTCAAATTGAATCCATATTCGCCAAAAGTTCTTTTTAATCACAGTCTATTTTCAGTCCGAAAAATCACAGAGCTCCGTTCAAGTTTTCAGTTATCAAACGAGCACCCGTTCTATTTTGGTGGGCGATCATTTACGGGCTAGCTATTCACAGGGGAAAAGTCACGCACAGCCACCCACTTAATAAATATTCTGGGCATATATCCGTTTTTACGCGGACGTGACCGCCGGTGTACTGTCCGATTTTCACGTACGGAACGCGCGGCCGATTATCGAAAACAGTTGCGCGCGTCCCCCTCCTGCGACCTCGGACGTGCGACTGAGTCGAGGCACGCGCGACAAACGCGACTCTATCACACCCGGGCCAGACGCGGTGGAGCTAACCTCTCGGTTATTAGAAAAAGATGGAGCTATGCACGCGACAAGGACGCGCATCGATCGGACGTCATCGCACAGTTAAAAGCCTGCGTCGTTACACGGGCCGTAATAGGCGGTTACGTGACGGGGCGTGGCCTGAGCTATTAAGTTGAATTGTCGCGCGCTGATTGGTTGAAATTGCTAGTAGTCGGCTACGTGATATGTTCGGGAATACGTTTATAGCGGGTGTTCATAGAATATAATAAGTAAGTTGTAGGTTGGATGCGCGCCAGTAGTGATGCTGTGTTGCGGTTTGTTCGAGGATTCGCGTAATGGTTTTTAATTATAACACCAGGTACCGTTAATAGGAGAGCATTGCGTGTTTAGCTCCACGTTGAATATTAACTCGTACGTTCATTCACCGGCAGATGGGCGTGGTCCTACACCTTTAGGTATCGATTGCAGACTGGATAGACTGCGGATATAACGGCGATGCGAACAAGAATCAGATGCTTTATTGGCCCATCTACCGATACGGTAGCGAAAGTATCAAATCTGTTCCATCGTAGTACAACTCTCCACCGTAATTACAATTAAAATCATAATAATACTGTCAATAAGTATTGAATGCACGTTTTCTTCCTGTATTGTGAATCTAGCAATTTTAGGTAGAGCCACAGAATAATGAATATGGTAGAGCTATACAATGTCAGCTGTATACAGTCATACCTACCTACCTATCTAAATCCATATGATAGAGGTAATGTTTTTCCAGAAATCTAGGGAATATTAGTAATCAAAAGAAAACTACAAGCTTAAACCTAGTGAGCATAGTGATCAAATTTCGATCGCAATTCATTACATTTTCTAGTTTGTTTCATTGTAAAGAATTTATGATGGGTGCATTTGCCAATTTTTACTGCGCCGTGCGAGCTTAAAAAGGGGTAAGTAGGTAGGTACATATTACTTAGTATTACCACATGAGTAAAGAATGTGGTATTACCTACTTGAAATGAAATGGTTGCAGTTTCTGGGAAATCGTTTTACGCATTCGCCAACACCCTTTGTATTTTAACTAACTCATCCGCACGTCGGTTGTCTAGCAGAGATTGCTTTATACCATAAGACCGCCAATTGTATCATCTAATCAGGTTGTTGTTATTTTTGTAATAGGTAATAAGTTCATTATGGTATTGAGTGAGTTATTGTGTTATAATATACCTGGTTTATTTTTGCGAATCAATATTATGTAGTAGTAGCCGTGCCCCGCAGCTTCTCGCGCATTAAAAAGTAGCTATCCTATATACTGGCTATCCCTGTGCAAAATTTCAGCTAAATCGCGCTAGCCGTTTGACCACGATGAAGTCCAAAACAAAGAACTAAATAAATATACAAACTGACTTTCGCATTTACCTATAATATTTCTGTTGATGAGATCTTCCCTATTCTTCTGCCAAAGCACCACTTCAAGGCTTATTCTACAGAAAGCTTTATGCCGCCAAAACAGTACTAGACTAAATTCAGACTGAAACTCAAGTTCAATCCGAGTAAGATCAATACGACAAGGTTCAAGATCGGTCACACTTAAGAGCTGTTAGTATGCCGCGGCGTCCTCTAACGTTCGACCGCATCATTGTGCCTACACTTTATGTTTTCCTCATTACCTACTGCTGTGTATTATCAAAATGGGCATTTTATATAGTACCTACTACCTGCGCCCCGCGGCTTTGCACGCGTTTAATCCTGGTTATAAACCTTCTTCTTGAATCACTCTATCTAGGTACTTATTGATGAAAACTGCACTAAACTCCGTTGCGCAGTTTAAAAGATCTAATACCGAGTTCAGACCAGGTGATTCTAGTCGTTCAACTTCCTAGGGATGTACGATACGAGTTACAAAAAATACCCAATCGATGATTTTTATCGATTAAATCGCGCTTGATTAGCAAATCAAATAGTTTTATTCGAAACCCTAATATCGCTGTATAATGCCAGCCTTAATGTTCTTCCAAAACAAATAATGGATTAATGAAACGAGTACTTATAACCGGTACTTACTAAGTATCGATTCTAAAGTATCGTTATTTTGAGGGCCCGGTGGCGTAATCGGGAGAACGGTACCGAGTTCAAACCGCCGTGCACCAATGGATTTTTCTATCGAAAAATTTATGTGCGCTTCTCACAGTGGCCCTTTGGTGAAGGAAAACATCGTTAAGAAACCAACAACCCCCGCATGGTGGTAGGACACTATCTAGTGTCCGCCTGGCCAGCTACCACCCTCAAGTTAGAAAATCTGTCACCAAACATCTGATGTGTTCCGGCAGCTATCCTTGAGAGCCAGTTCGCATTCTAGGCCTAGCGTGCTTACCATCTTCGACCGCATCATCACTTACCAACAGGTGAGATAGTGGTGAAACGCTAGGCTACAACGTATAAAAAAAATCGTTACTAAAAGTACTTGGAATCGAAAGACAAGTACATCCCTAGCCAGTTGAACGACTAGAATCGCCTGGTGTGAACTGGGTATAAGCGTACGGACAGCAGGAGCGACTCTAATCTACAATATAATATGTAAGGAAAATGTAAGTAACTATTTTAAATCGAATTTAAAAAGGTTCTCAATTCGTAGGAATCTTTTATTCCCGATTACTCAAATACGCCGCTGGACCGATTGGAAAATTATTTTTTGCTTGAAAGAGTACTTACCTATACCTACTTCCGAGATCGATCCATTTAAATTTTATCTAGATATGTTCAATATCTCCAGAGATATGGAGAATGGAGATTGACAGGCGCTTATCTTCATCTTTATTCAAACTTTGTATACTGAAAAAATATATACCTACAATAAAAAAATCCGACGAATTGAGAACCTCTTCCTATTTTTGAAGTCAGTTAATGACTAGCGTGGCATTTGAAGTCGATTATTTTAGTTTTTTAATTATATATTGTATCTAGCTTTATTATATTTATGATATAATATATCATAGGTTATGGCGACAGATTTTCTTCTTGATGGTGGTAAGCTTAGCAAGTCAGGCGGAACATCAATATGATATGCTCCTACTACTTACCTGTGAAATTATATAAAATCTATTATATACTCAAACGATGCTAGAACCGACTTTGTTACAAATGTCTACACCGATGGAAAAAAAGGTACATCATAGTTAGGGTTTAAATCAACAGAAAAGCATACATGAAGTAAATATAAATCAGCTGGAACCATTCCCAGAAGCAGGGCGGCATACTAACAGCTTCCATCGGGCTTGGGCCACCGAATATTATAACAGTTACTATGCCCGAACTTGAACTTTGTATAGTATAGGGAAGTCTACCTATTGATTGTAGAGGATCTTGTATAGCTTACGTAATTGTAACTAGTCCGCCTCGCTGTATTACCCGTATAGATTTATTCTGAAGATGTATAAAACGCGGTTTTTGGTACTGAAAGGTTTATGGTAAAAAAAAAAATGGGGCAAATCTAATCCCGTTAGCGTTGCAGTTATTTGCGAGTGCACAAACGCATAAAAAAAATACAAAAAATCTAATTCGCTGCAGATGTTAATGCTTAGATTGTAGATACTCTACATTTAGCAAAAAAATTGTAGGAAGTAAAATTAATGCTGACTGCATTTATTTCTGCCTACATTTTTTCGTAAATACACATAAAATATTGTATGTAGAGGAATTATACCAAGCAAAGCATATCCAGCTTAGTTTAGACATCAGTGACAGATCAGATAAAGTTTATCTTGAATAAGCTAATTACCAGCTGTGAATTCACAAAATCATTACAAAATACCTCTGACTGTCCTTAGACTCTCGGTCGGGTGACCGAGAGTCTAGGACAGTCAGGGCCAGACAGACCCAGCCATCAGGTGAGTCAAATAACCTCCTTTTTAACCGACTTCAAAATAAGGAGGAGGTTTCTCAATTCGACCGTATATATTTTTTTTTTTTTTTTTTTAATTTATGGTTTACGTTGACTATCAAAGTGCCAGCAGGGTCGAAACATCAAATCGTTTACACTGCGACCACATCAAATTTCCCAGGATAGACAATAATAGTTTATTGAGTTTTTTACCTAATAGTTGCAAGTGTTCACCCATTAGTTGCGAGTGTGAGAGTGAGTTGTATATGTAGGTACTTTAATATCCATCGTCTAATTGTGCGCGGTAAAAACTTGCAAATCTTTAGCTTTATATACCTATTTACTCGATTATACTAAAGGTTTGGTAGGTACACTGTGATCCGAATTTAATTTAAAAAACTGTCCAAGTGCGAGTCAGCATCGCGTCTCTTATCGCACACTTAGGGAGGGTTCCGTACAATACGAAACATAACAGAGTTTCAACCTCATATATTTGATTAATTGATATTACCAAGAATATTTGGTTTGGTCGCGATCTAGAAAGACGGGGCTCGTTTACTAGCGCCATCTATGTCATTTTGCCGAAACTAATTAGATAGATGGCGTTTAAAAACACGTTTTTTGTATGGGGACCCCCTTTAACTTTAAACTTTATTTTGTTTTTAGTATTTGTTGTTCTAGCGGCAACAAAAATACACCATCTGTGAAAATTTCAACTTTCTTACTATCACGGTTAATGAGCTATAGCCTGGTGACAGACGGACAGACAGACAGACAGACAGACAGACAGACGGACAGCGGAGTCTTAGTAATAGGGTCTCGTTTTACCCTTTGGGTACGGAACCCTAAAAAAAGGTGCGAGAGAAGTGAAAACTTCTACAAGTCGAGATTAGTTATACGAAATAGTCGACTCGAGCCGACTTTACCCGAACCTGTGCCGATTTTACCCGAAAGAGCGTTTCATAGCCGTACTTGACAGCTCAGTCTCATTCAATACCCACAAAATAAAATGCAAGGCGCGCCTAAAGAAGTTTTTACTTTAAAAACTTATAAATACATTATTTGAAAGCTCAAATAATCACGGTTAGTCAATCAATACTACCATCAATTTAAACGGAAACTGATATGTATCCCAAATAATGACCTCACATTTCCAAAATCTAACCTCATATTCGCATCCCCTCATAGATGGCAGCACAATGGCACCAACATTAGCACACAAACGGTCAATTGACCGGAAACGACAGCCGTGTCCGGTCTGCGGCCGTCTAACTGGATCGGCTCATTGATACGCTATTTTCAAACCAATTGGCTTAGGAACAGCAATGATTAATTGTGTTTTGATTTGATTTTGGAATTTAGAATGGACATTTTAAAATAGTAGAAGTAATTTGGAAAAAATGAAGAGATATGGCGGGACTCTCCTCAAAATCGTAGCGCTCGTAGCTCAAATGCGTAGCGCACAGTAGTTTTTAACGGAACCCTATTACTGAGACTCTGCTGTCCGTCTGTCTGTCTGTCTGTCTGTCTGTCCGTCCGTCTGTCTCCAGGCTGTATCTCATGAACCGTGATAGTTAGACGGTTGAAATTTTCACAGATGATGTATTTCTGTTGCCGCTATAACATCAAATAATAAAAACAGAACAAAATTAAATGGGCTCCCCATACAAGAAAGCGTGTTTTTTACTATGAATGATTGTTTACCTTATTAATAATATTAATTACCTACACTAACACCATTGTGTTAACGTTTACTTAGTTGGTGTTACAAGTTTGTTAGATATTCGTTAGATGGCGTTGTAGTTAATAAGCATGTTTAGTATTGACTCGGTAATATTATACAATATTATACTTATATTTATTTTAATACTGCGGTTCGGAACCCTCCGTGTGCGAGACAAAAGTCTGACTCGCACTTGCCCAGTTTTTTTATTATCTGTATTACGTATTTATTTTTGTGTAGCACCTTTCACATAAATCTACTTTGCATCAATTTGGAACTAAATAAATGAAGACATTTCTACACTTCTTGCTTGATTTGATGCTTAATTTACCTTTAAAACCCTTAATATTACCATGCACAGGAACAAGCAAGATTAAACTTTATTTTAAAGGCTTAGAATCACTTATGAGTTTGGAAGAAAATCTTGAACTGTCGTCAAAATTCGCAATATATTTTTTGGAAAGTGACTCTTATAGTAATTGGAATTAGGTTTATTTTGTAGTATTGTTTAGTGATTACTGTAAAGTTGGTGTAAATTGTGGTGATAATCAATAAAGCGATCGTTTCAGTTGACACGGTCACGAGGGAAGCGGACGCGAAGGTACGCCGGGTGTGAGCGTTGTTATAAGAGGTAGCGGGAGCGGCATCTTGCTGTACCTGCTTTAATTTTTGCTGCTAATAGGATTACAGCTAAAAGTTGTTGATCTACAGATCAGTAGGGTTATCAATTTTACAGAGAAAACCAACAATATTATATTTTTTTGCAGGCTTATAGTAAAAACTCATCCGTGACATTGAAATAATACGATTCCTGCGTGCGCAATCGAGGCGGCGATCAGATAGCGCAGTAGTACCTATTTGTACCGACTGGTTCACACCAAACGCGATCAGAAAACAATTGAAAAGTACTGAGATCGCGCCTGCAAATCGCAGGACGCCGCGGTGTGGCCGTACCTTCACCGTAGAATCGTCAGAAATGATCGAAATTCGGTTTCAATTTATAGACAAGCATTTCATCACTGTCTGCATAAATTAGATGTCTGTCTGCAATAAATAAAAATGTTGGCTTGGCAAAACTCTTAACTTAACTTGATAATTTATTTTTCCTATGGTCAGTAAATATGACACAGCAAATAACAACAATTAATAAAATCGCAATGGACTAGAATTTTATTATTATTGGTTCTAATTTCCCACATTTTCTTATGTATTATATTTTAATCATGGTGAAACAAATCGCTATCGCTATCACTCACCACCACATTTCAACCTAACTCGCGTTGTCAGAAAACTATCTTCTTATTGGATAATTCGTGTTTTCAATTTTTTCCGCGTCAGGTGCTTGAACCTGTCATTCACGAACTTGAACTTGATGCTGGACCAATCATGATGAGGTTCGATGAACTAGATCACTATTCATCTGTTTTTATACTGTTGTGAGTAGATATTTATTTCGAGTCGAGTAATAATGATACTTTACGAATAAATTCTCTTATTTGTATGTTGATGTTTTTTATTTTAAATATATGTAGTAAGTACATAAGCCAGCGTTTAGCCACTACCTAATTTATTGGCAAGTGATGATGTGATCGAGGATGGTAGCACGATGGTACATTCAAGGATTGCTCTTAGAACACGTAAGGTGGTTGGTGACAGATTTTTTAACTTGAGGGTAATAGCTGACCATGCCGAAACAAGAAAGCGCCCTAACACAATTTCAATTCTGTAAATACTGAAAACACTAAAATATGTGTTTTTTTTTTATTCAGACGGTTCGTCAATCTAAGAATTATTAGTACTCCTGGTGGTACCTACTATCGCTTTGACAATTTGACAATTTCATTGGTCAAATAGAAAAGATTTTTAGCTTGAAAGAAAAAGTAGCCTGTAAAATTACAAGACATATAAGACATTAATGTCAAATCACACATTCGTTCAAAATCAATGACCATTATTGGTCATGGATTATGTGGATCTTAAACTGAAGTATTTTCTAAGCAAGCCGCTTATTTATTGGTTGTGGGCCAAGCTTAAAACTGAAGCAGATCCTTTGCAAAGTTAGTTAGTACGGCGTCATGGCCTAAGAGAAGACGGCGGGACGAGCTTTTGACTCCTTTCAGAAGGACTAGCAAACAATAGCTGAACAGCTAACCTGAAAGCAGGAAGCCTTTTGCCTAACAGTGCCACAAAAATGGCTTGTAATCCTACTAATATTATAAATGCGACAATAAGTGTGTGTCGTGTGTGTGTGTGCGTGTGTGTGTGTGTGTATGTGTGTGCGTGTGTGTACGTGGGTGCGTGTGTACGTGTGCGTGTATGTGTGCGTGCGTGCGTGTGTGTGCGTGTCTGTGTGCGTGTGCATGTGTAAATGTTTGTTACCACACATATCCATAATAACTTAACAGATTTTAATGAAATTTAAAATGTTGATAGTGTAGACTCTGGAATAAGACCTAGGTTAATCTTATTTTCGAATATCCCAAGGGGTTCACTAGGGTGATAAAGTTTTTATGGAAAATTTTATTATACATGGTCCGATTCCCTCAAAACTCGGTACAAATAAACCTTAAAATCCTACTAATATTATAAATTCGAAAGTACACTAAGTGTGTGTGAATCTGATATTGTTCTCCACTTACCACACATCAATTTCCACGCGGAAGAAGCCGTGGGGCTCAGCTAGTTAAATAATAGAAATAAAACAGGTACAACCGAGAACCTATAGTACATACAGTACATATAGTATATACAGTATATACATATAGTATATACTGTACATATACATACAGTATATACAGTATAAAAAATATAGAGCATAAAATCTGATCAGGTATTGAATGAAAACCATTTCGATTTTTCTTCATTTAGGGTTCCGTACCCAAAGGGTAATAAACGGCAGCCACTAAGACCTACCTACTAAGACTCCGCCGTCCGTCTGTCACCAGGCTCGTCTGTATCTCATGAACCGTGATAGTTAGATAGTTAAAATTTTTTCAGATGATGTATTTCTGTTGCCGCTATAACAACAAATACTAAAAACCAGAATAAAATAAATATTTAACAAACAACATACAACAGATTTTTTTTTGCCGTTTTTATAGATAATGGCCGGTTTTTTAATATATTATTTTGGCCAGTAGATAATACCTTTGGTTATGGATTATACTGATTTTACGATGAAGAAGAGCAAAATATATCGAAATCGATATTGCTTATATCTAGTAGTACAAAACTGTCAATAGATATGTTATTAAGAGCGGCAGAAACTGTCGCCTCTATTGACAGTATTCACACCACCCACATATAAACTAACCCTCTGCCAAATAGTGAATATTAAATAGGATCGATCCGCGTCTGCCCTACATTCTACGGCCGGTGACCCCTCTACTTTTATATATCTATGCTTGTTTGGAATTATTAAAGAAAATTTTAAGAAAATAAGTAATTCATATTTAATTGTTTGCAGTTATTCTAGTGTTGAGACTTCTGCTAGTCATGTCTGCTGTACGGTTGTCAGAATATAATTTACATATCTTGTTTAGTAAAATTAATAGATAGACAAATTAGATAGATACGGTAGAAATAAATAAAAAAAACAAATAACAAAGAAAATGAGTGCAAAAGTCATATGATGATAGCTTAATTTAAAATAAAAATAAATTAAAAACTGAACTTAATTTTTCCTAAATTCGACTAACTACAAACAATTTCAAAGGATTTTTCTGCACTGGCAACACATGAACCCTGGAGCAATTAAAATTAGAATATCTTAATTCATATCAAAGTATCTGGGTTGCCATCTTAATGTGTGTTACCCTAATTCTGGGGTAAGTGGGGTAAAGATAAACCTTAGTTGGGCATGTTTATTTGCGCTTAAGTGAATGTTATTACCTTTGTATGTTAAGATATGTGAATAATAAGATAATGTAGGTTGTTTACTAGTTTGGTAGAGTTTGAGATTTATATAGTATGGTATAAATTACTGTTGGAGCGCAATAAAATAGAATAGTATAATTCTTTGATACACACAAAAAAAAACAAAACAGTAAATAAACAGAACAATAATGTTTTTTTATTTAATATTTGTAACTATTTTAAGTGCTAGCGGAGCCGTGGTCTCCGCCTCTAGAACTCGTCTACCCCAACGGTTATCGGTTCTACGACAGATGTGACCAGCCCAATGCCGTGAGCTGGCTGGCAACGGTTGGAAACGAATAGCTAAAGATCGAGCTCAGTGGCGTGCCATGGGAGAGGCCTATGTCCAATAGTTAATGGAAATTGGTTGATAATGATTATGTGCTAGTGTTTCACGACTATCTCGCCTGGTGGTAAGCGATGATGTGGTTAAAGATGGTGAACATGCTAGGTGTACAATAAGGTACTGTTATCGCTTAGCTTAGAGCGATCGTTACCAATTAATTATGGATGGATAAGCTTGATGTACTCATAGGTACACTATATGTTGCAATCAAATCCTAGCATGCACAAATGTTATTAAAATTCATAATATTTTTGGTAGGTACTTAAATTTATCGAGGGCCCGGTGGTGTATATGGGAGAACGGTCGGCTTTGATGCGAGAGGTGCCGAGTTCAATCCCCGCCGTGCACCAGTTTTTCTATCGAAAAAATTATGTGCGCTATTTACAGTGGCCCTCCGATGAAGAAAAAACATCGTTAAGAAACCAACAACCCCCGCATGGTGGTAGGACACTATCTAGTGACCGCCTGGCCAGCTACCAAGTTAGAAAATCTGTCGCCAAACATCTAATGTGTTCCGGCAGCTATCTTTGAGAGCCAGTTCTCATTCTAGGCCTAGCGTGCTTACCATCTTCAACCGCATCATCACTTACCAACAGGTGAGATAGTGGTCAAACGCTAGCTTATAAGATATAAAAAAAATATAAGTCAGTTATTCATAGTTCATTGCTCGCTTCATATTATCCCTAACCCTTCTCAAGAAAATGTATTAAACTGAGATAAAATCATAATGTAACCATTAAACTTTACATATGGGTGCAATTACAGAAGTATAATATTACAGATATACATGTAAATAAATTAATAAAACAACCCCCGAGGAAGGGTGGAGATTTAAATGTTGATATGTTAACCCTTTTGTTTACAAGAGATTTGGGTTCTTTAGCTGATTACGTGGGTTTTTTAATTTGGTTTTATTTTTGTTTGAGGTTTTTATTTCAGAAGGTTTTTTGTTAGTTTACCTGGGGCGGTACTTATATATATAACGTGATATACCTAGAGCTATTTTTAGGTTTAATGGGAAAAGTGTCCTTTGTTCAGTGAACTTTAGGGTGTTAAATGTTATATATGTCTGAGGATGGCGATGCAGTGACGCGCATTTATTCTTTTTAACTGACTTCACAAAAAGGAGGAGGTTCTTAATTCGACTCTATGTTTTTTTTAATGGTTGTTACCTCAGAACTCCATCAAATCTTAACCGACTTGAAAAATTATTTTATTGTTTGAGAGAGAGTTATAATGCCTTCCGTTTGGTCTCATTAACATTTTATCGAGATTTGATCATAATCTCCGGAGATATGAAGATTACCTTGATGACATGGTTATGGCTAGTGGATATTTTCACTACCTCGGCATGTGAAGTCGGTTTTTTTCATTTTGTAAACGATCTTAGATTATTTGTATGTCTGATAGGCTAGCTTTTGACCATATTCTCGCCTGGTGGAAAGTGATGATGATGCTTCGTCGTGTGTTATGAAAAGTGCGTATGAAATTTTTATTTTTTATTTTGACTCACAATTATAAAATTATATACGAACGTTAAAAGTTAAAAAAAAAATAGTAAAATTATAGTTTGACCAAGAACATGAGTGTAAAATCTTTCCTTAGTATTAACAGTAGGTAACAGTAGGTAGGTACGTAGATCACCCCGGCACCGAGACGTGCCCCAGCTCGTGAGCTGAATAACAAACTACCCCATCTCATATCCGGCTTCTACCAACTTTTATTTCGTGTTTATTGCGAAAATAATCTTTTAAGACGTGATGGACTTGGCTCAGTTTAATTAAGATCTTGGACTGTACCTCGACACCTACTGCTAGTGAAACCAATTAAAATCGTTTAAAAAACAAAAAACCGACTTCACATGCCGCGCTAGTTATTTTCAGTAGCAAGATCGAGGTATTTTTCTACATATCTCAGGAGATACTCATCAGATCTTGATGGTTTTATAACAGGAGCAAACGAGAAGTATTACCCTCACAAATATGAAAGGAATTTTCTACACTCTTTTCTTATATTTCAATATTTGCAATATGCATATATCCTTATGTGTGTCCTAATTATGCAATACGTCCTTGAGGGCCAGAATCTATTCTAATCATCCCCGACCGCATCGTCACTTACCAACAGATGAGATAGTGGTCGAATGGCAAAACTAATAAAGCCAAAAAATATATTAGAATATGGCATGGGACTCACACCATATATAAGTCAAGACCACCACCGCCTAGCAACGCACTGAGGTCGGTTTCGTAAAAATGTGTGCACTTAGTGAATGTTGCCGTGCAGTAAAAATCTTGTGATGATGTGATAAAAATGTGACTCCATCCTGCTGTTTATTTCTCGAAGTGGTATTTACAACCTTTCACATAAAAAATCGTCATTTTTTTCTTAAAAACTTGCGCATTATTATAGCGTAGCGTGACACTGCGCACACACAAGGTAAGGCGTAGTTTCGTTTTATGTGTGTGCGTGTAACAGTGTATTACATAGCGTAGTTTTAACCGGCCTCAGTGCGTTGTTCGGCGGGTCTCTTCTTGACTTGTAATTTGGTCTGAGGCATTGGATTTGACGGCTTTTAGATAGCGTGCCTTCGAACTGGAAAGTCATTTTTCTATGAGATTTTTCTATGTGCGTTCATGGATGTTCGTCTACAGGTGGTAAGAGCCATTATATTAATGTTCCACCTGACAAGCTACCAAAAAATTACTTACCAACAACAAGGAGAAACTCTGCCGCAAAAATTTTACGGTGTTCCGGCAGCACAACCTTTGAGAGTCAGATCATATAGGTCTAGCGTGTTCACCATCTTCTACCATATTATGGCTTACCATTACCACTAGGCGAGATAGTGGTCAAACGCTAGCCTACCAGATATAAAAATGACGTGTAGATATATAAGAGAATGCAGAGAGGTATGTGTACGTACATTTTGAACAATTCATCACCCGATACACACCTACCTCTGAGGGTAGTTATTCTAGTCACGGGGCAGGGGTTGTTCTCGTTAGTTAGAGGCCTCCATGGGGTAGGTGATTGCAAACAGACAGGCTATGCTCTCACTTTGTTCAGGTGATCTAATCACTGATAACTGAAACTTTAAGAGTTTTTACGTTCTTTTAATATTGATATCTATACTGAAATTAATCTTGGTAGGTAAATATTTTCAAAGATTGCTTTTATTTTTTAAACACCTAGTTTTGTAGCTAGGGCCGCACTGAATTGTAAAGTACTTTGAAGTGAAATAAACAAATTTAATTTTTTAATTTTTAATTTTTAATCCTTTAAGTGTAACTCGGATAATTTTGTGTAATGGAAAATGAATATTTGAAGCAATGTTTAAGAGAAAAAAACTTAACTGATAATTATTATATACAATCCAATATTTCGCCGTCCCACGGGACTCGAAGCCGCGTCTTCCGGGCTTGTTACCCACCCAAGCGTTTTAAACCAACTTAACCATGGTTGAGTCCCACTGAAGCGATGAAACTTCTGGATAGCATCAATTTCGTCGCTATATACGTGTGTATGTTTGTGGCAAAGTTACATGAAATCAATGAATTTTAATATGAAAGTCGGTCTGTATGTCTGTTTGTTTACCTACCTATCCACAGTCAAACGGTTCGACAGAATTAGCTAAAATTGCGCAGACACAGAATGAAAATAATAGTAGAATAGGATGCAGCGTGCACAGCTCACAGATCTAGGATGTCACTTAACGTAGTCTGTGGCGCAGCTAATAAAGACTGAAAACTAGATCTAGTTCTATCCACGCAATAAACCTTCGAGCATTTACCAATGGAGATTTTAACGCAAGGCGTACCCCTCTGCTGGCCATATAGCCATTATTGGCCATATGAGCGTGCGTAACTACGCTGTATTTTTAATACTGTGTGTGTGTTTCAAGCTAGTGTGCGGGATCGTTAAAGTGAGTGATTTGTGTGTGTGCAATGCGTTTTTACCTCGTCCCCCGTAAGTATCGGCAGAAGAAAATGTTTACAACGTTAACATCTCCATTGGTAAATGCTCGAAGCAATAAACACGTAATTAAATCCACATGCAACATAAAAACATCGTATCCGTCTGTTAGTTTATCCACAAATCAATTCATATGCAAATGAATTGCACAGTATAAAACTGAATGTATTCCATACAAACAAATTAACGTGCCATACAAATTAATCAACCATTCGGATGGAAATTGAATCAATAAATACAAAAGGAAAATTCCGGAGTGGCATTGACGCGTGCGTTACAAGGCCCTAAATTTTATTGCGACTAGTTATCGCCCTGTGACTTTACCTGCAAATTTGTTAACCAACTTCAAAAAAAGGAGGAGGTTCTCAATTCGTGCGTTTTTTCTTTTTTATGTATGTCCACTGATTACTCGAAAACGCCTGAACCAATTTGGAAAATTATTTTTTTGGTTGGCTTTGTTGTTTGGTTTGGCTTAGGAAGTATGCCCTTTTAGGGCATACTTCCTAAGTGGGTCTATTTCAATTTCTACTACTACTAGACTAGAGCGACATTTGATCGGTTATTTTAGTTATTTAACGATCTTAAATTATTTTTGGGTTCCGTACCTCAAAAGAAATAACAATAACAGGAATTAAATACTATGCATTAGTAGAAATTATGTAAGGATGTAAGAGAGCACAAAAGCTGGGAGGGAGGAGAGGAGGAGTGGGGTTGGCTGGGAGCTCCACCTCAGTGCTCCCAGCCAACCTCACCTGCCCGTGGTGCATCCTGCTGACCAACAAACGAGGAGGCTCTGGCGACTGACAAATGGCGGTATAACCATTTCAAAATTATGGCGTAGCTAAGAATTACAGGCCGGTGACAGGCAGCAGCGTCACCGGTGCGAGCAGCTACGTCCTGCGATCGCCAACCCGCCTGCCCAGCGTGGCGATTAGGCATATCCTTCCCAATGATGGAAAGTCACAAGACGAGCCGAAGATCGGGCTCAGTGGTGCATCTTGGGGCAAGCCTACGTTCGGCAGTGGACTGATACCGGCTGATGATAATAATTAGTAGAATAGACAATAAAATAATAATAAAGTTTAAAATTTAAAAAGCCATACCTAATTATATAATTTTGTCCCTCTACAATTTTCCATCTAAAAAAAGTAGAGGACTAACAAAAAGCAGAATAAAAAGTCACAGAAGTGTAACTTTTAACAAAACATTTCACCACCGTTTCTCGACAATTTGTACTAATTCCTGCAAATTGCCACCACTTTAAAGAATCACATTAACTCCCCTTCTTAGCATTTTTCTTGGTTCGTCTGTTACTTGCATTCTTTTATTGTTTGTCGTGTTTGAGAAACTACTTTGTCGTGAAAAGTGTGTTTTCTAAGCGCTTCGTGGCTATTAGCTCTTTACCTACAGAATTTAAAAATTGAGATTATTTCTTTAAAGCTAGCAATGTGGGTCGCACATTACTAGTAGTCTCGTTAACCCCTCCTACTAAGGTAAATAAGGTAAAAATAATATATAAATACGAAGAAATTAGTGGTTTAAATTTTTTAACCCAATATGTTATCCAGGAGGTTCAAGGTTCAAGTCCCGTCGGTACGATGAAATTTTAGAATGTGTTTAACAATTTACAAAAATATAAATTGTGTTACACTTCAAAGAAACATAATATAAGGTAAATATGCTTGTGTCTGGAGTGGGTTCACGTTAATAGTGCAAGGGGTGGGAATTGAACTCACGACCGCTCAATCGCCAGGCCGATGCCTTCGCTCGATTATCCTACTAATATGTAATACCTACAAACGTCTAAGTTACTATGTTTACATGTTTGATGATGATGTTCCACGGAATTGGAAGTTTGGTATACAGATATTCTGTAACTTGCATTAACACACAAGAGTTTGTTACTTAATGATTTTGATGATTTAGACCGGCATTTATGTATGTATGTGTATTCATCTGTTCTCTTATACTTGTTAACTCCTTATCATAATTTGACAAGTGAGGTATCGTTGTAAAGGGCCCCACAGACTATCAGTTCGCTGGACGATAACAGCCTGTCAGTAATCAGTCAGTTTCGGACTGACGACCATCTGACGACAAACTCGAACAGAGAGTTAGAGTCGGTTTTCGATCATTGTCGCGTTCTCTCTTCATTATTCTGTGGTTGCGTGACTTTTCAATATTCTACTAGTATGGTTTTAGGTTTTAACTCACTTTTATAATTGCTTAAGTAATTATTTTAAATATTTTTAATTATAGGCTATTTTTTGTAAAATTTGCTTGAAATAAAAACAAACGGAAAAAAACTAATAACATTTTATAAATTCAAAGATTCAAACGAAACATACTCGTATGTCGATCGCTATATCGACATCGCGTAATTCACGTTAAATTCCCGTCTCAAATCTATAAATTCAAAGATGTAATTTTTTAAACAATTTTTTATATTTTATTCAACAATTTATTACATTTTTTTCAATAATAGAATAATAAATATATGTAATAGAAAGAATAGAGATAGAAATGAAAATGTAAAAACTAAACCTTCAAGTTAATAATCCATTTCTTGTGAGACTAAATTTACCTAATACTTTAATTGAAAGCAGAAGTTTTTAGAAAATTAAAAACTACCACACGGACGAATCTGCGCACCTTTTCTTTCCTGCGACAGACGAAGAAAGGGGATAGGTAATAAGGGAGTAAGTGAATTTTTTCGAAACGCTCGGAACCTAATATTGTGAGGCAATTTTTCAATTGTCCGTGGCTTTCTCACCTTTTGGCGCCCTTTTTGACTGACTTAGAGAAAGAGGTCTTCAATCCGCGTGGATGTTTATTTTTAATGTATATTTTTCAAAACTGGCATCGGTTGTCTATGGCTGAGGGTGGATTAGTAACATTTAATGTTCATCGAGATATATCTATACTAATATTATAAAGAGAGAACATTTGTATTTTTGTATTTTTGTATGTTTGTAATGATTTGGCTCAAAAACTACTGAACCGATTTAAAAAATTCTTTCACTAATACATGGAATGGTCTTTCGGAATGAAAATAGGCTATATATTATCCCGTTTAAATCAAAATCAAAGGTACATTCGTGGAGACCTAATTGGCAACCTAAGTCGGCAAAACAACGGTCGAAAAAACTCGTTTCTTACGAACGCTGCTTAATTGAAAATAGATAGAAGAATATTTTCTATGCAATAGTTGTACAACTTAATAAAACCTACAAAAAAGTCCGCGACAGCATATGTCTATCTCTTAAGGTTGACTCACAGTAACCATTTTAATCTTTAATTTTTTGTTAAAAAATATTACATAACTTTCATGGCTATTTTCAAGTATATAGTTATTAATCCTTATCCAAATAATTACGTTATTTAGCTTGATCACATATTATAGATTAAAATTGTCCTTTACAGTATATAATTCAAATGAAAACTCTAGAAGATATCATGGATTTCACATACACGCATCGCAAAATTAATAAAATATTTGCAGTGAAACCACAGATTAAGTCATAGTTACTACGAAAATATTATTATAGGCTTAGCGATGCTGTAGATCCCCACCGATCTAAATTAATTTGAAGTCAATATAGTATAATAATATATTTTTACTGTATAAAATTCTATTGTATATTATAGTTATGATCTATATATAAACCACCCCGACTGATCAATGTATAATCTTTTCAATAAAAGCATTCCAATGACTCTAAACACGACATTTAATATCTGAGCTGTAAGTTGGTGTGGATTTGAGTATTCTGTAGAGTACAGGAGATGTCCCAGCATCAGGTAAATGCTTCCATGTTCTTACAATATCGTTGAAGAAGATTTTCGAATTGATCAGACCTATGAAAGTTGATTTCATAGCGCAATTAACTAGAAAAAAGCTCATAGTTTTATAACGATTGAACGAATTTTCATGAATCAAATTCATGAATCAGCTACTACTAGAACACTCTCGATGAAGACATCTATCAAACAAAAAAAAAATCAATAATAAAATCAAAATCGGTTCATCCGGTTCGGTGCTAAGATGCTACAGACAGACACAGATACACACGTTAAACGTATAATACCTCTTCTTTTATCCCATGATTTGATTGATTATGATTCAATGATCCCACTTTCTCTGTACGAAAACCCATGACTCATGATTGCACATAAAACTTTTATTGGTAGGTATATAGCTAGGATTAGAACCAACGACCGTCGGGTCAGAATCAGGGTGACTATCCTTTACGCCATAGGGCCGTCCAATATCACTACGTAAGTATTATAAATCAAAGTCCATCACTGCGTCTGTCTGTCTGTTCGCAATAATCTCAATAGCTACTGAACGGATCATCACGCGGTTTTTACCAATAGCCAGAGTGTTTATGAGGAAAGTTTAGGTGCATAATTTGTTAAGGTTTTGTGTAAATTGGTTGAAATATGACGATGATTATTAAATATGTTAATATTTTATATTTGATGCAACAAACAGAAACAAACTTTGTAGGCATATATGTTCTACCCGTGCGAAGCCGGGGCGGGCTGCTAGTATATATATATTTTACACCTAACTGATTAGCACTTGATCGCTATCTCGCCTGATGTTAAGTGATTATGCGATCGATGATGGAACGCGCTTACCCAGAAGATAGAGACCTATTTATCGCGATTGAAGACTTGAGTCTGTGTTTATCCCCATATTATACTTATAACCGGAAACACAGACTCAGGCAGAGGGTACCTATTCCATTCCTTGGCGGTATGATAAACGAAGAAGCAAAATTTGGCAATCTCTAGGGATATGTCTAGGTATTTAGATTTAGATATTAGAATCTATAGGTATTTAATAAGTACAGGGAAATACGTTAGAAAATTAAATTAAGACGTTACAAATACTACCTATTATTATTAATAATTATTAATTAAATATTATGTTTCTTTGAAGTGTTTCACACTTTATATTTTTGTAAATTGTTAAACACAATCCAAAATTTCATCGTACCGACGGGACTTGAACCCGCAACCTCCGGAATAACATGTTCCGGTGCTTTGCCAATTAAGCCACGGTGCGAAGTATCGTTACGACGAAATTAGTGGATTGCATTTGTTAACCCAATTATGCATTGGTGGCGCCATCTATGACTACTTATTACGTAAGTTAAATTAAATTGCTTAATTGGCAAAGCACCGGAACATGTTATTCCGGAGGTTGCGGGTTCAAGTCCCGTCGGTACGATGAAATTTTGGATTGTGTTTAACAATTTACAAAAATATAAAGTGTGAAACACTTCAAAGAAACATAATATTTGATTTACGCAGTGCAACATCTCTCGTCGGATTTGAAAACTGTAATGATTTCTTCCGAATGATTAACTTACGTAATAAGTAGTCATAGATGGCGCCACCAATGCATAATTGGGTTAACAAATGCAATTCACTAATTTCGTCGTAATGATACTTCGCACCGTGGCTTAATTGGCAAAGCACCGGAACATGTTATTCCGGAGGTTGCGGGTTCAAGTCCCGTCGGTACGATGAAATTTTGGATTGTGTTTAACAATTTACAAAATTATTAATTAGTTTATTACAATTCAATATTCAACAATAACCAACAGATCACATAAAACACATTAGAATATAATAAAATTAAAATAATAAGTCACAAATGCACTTAATGCAAAATATTAAGTTGCATTATTATAATTTTAAACGGGTGTTAAATATTTCGGTAGTCAGTGAAAAAAAAATTGGAAAGAAAACATTTTTCAAAAATAAAAGAAAATAGGTCCAATAAAATAACGTTGTACAATGATACAATACAAGATTTTTATATTTCGTTGACATATACAGTTGTGGTGATGACGTGTTGACAGCTCGCAAAATGTCGCCTACCCACAATTGCACGCCTCTCTGAGTTTAAAACAGGAGTAACAAATATATAGAATAGACCTGACTATGTTATTTTTTTATTTTATATATGTGATTTCGTGAGGGTAGGTTATAGAGGTATTTAACAAGCTTAGTTTTGTATATATGAATAGTAAGAATGAGTGATTCTGCTAAAATAATAATGTTGAAGCTGTCAAAAGACGTCAACCATAGTAGTCGTGGGAGAGCAAGTCTAACGGAACTGACATTATTTCTTATATAAAAATTAATGTTTATCTGTATGTTCTTTATAGAATCGTAAACTATGCATTGATCATGCAGTTAGCAAAGTTGTTGAGCATGAGCCAAAGAAGGTTTCTGAGAGCCTACGACCAATTTTCGACAGATGGCGCCACGCATTGATAAAGCTTTTCCTGGCAGGACGACGTCTGCCGGGACAGCTAGTTATTTGTAAAACAAAGTCCCACGCCGCATCTGTCTGTATATATATATATATATATATATATGTATATACGCAATAATCTCATAAACTATTTAACAGATTTTCATGCGGTTTTCATCTATCAACAGAATGATTCCTGAGGAAGGATTATACACCTATAGTGTATAATTTGTCAAGGTTTTGTGTAAATTGGTTGAAAAATGACGATGAATGTTGAAGATGTTAATTCATAATCGAGACGCAACTAATGCAAAAAAATTAGGCATATTATACTCTATCCATGAAAAGCCGGGGCGGGTCGCTAGTTTAAATATAAGTTTAGAGATGTTTCAAAACCTTGCCGTATCTAATTATACCTAACTCTATGCCGCACCCCTAATAACTGTAACAAGCGCAACCTTGTGGGTGACTCAAAGAAATAAAAAATAACTTATTTTTTTCTTTTAAACACGACTTTCCCATTACGGCTGTCGACTTCTGACTTTAAATGAGTGTAAATGGTTGAATAATTCAATTATGAACGATATTGTGAAGTATTTATAATATTTTTGGTTATTTTTTATTTTGTTATTTTCATCTATTTTTAACCGCCTTCTAAATAGGAGGAGGTTCTCAATTTGTCTGTACATTGTTTTTAACCGACTTCACTAAAAAACAGGAGGTTCTCAATTCGACTATTTTTTTGTTTGTTACCTCAGAACTCCGTAAAATCTTAACCGATTTGAAAATTTTTTTTTTTGTTGGAGAGGTTATGCCTCCTGTTTGGACCCATTTCAATTTTATCGAGGACTGATAAGTATCTCCAGAGAAACGATAAACAATATAAACAAATTTGTATACTTTGATGATTGTGGCAACTGGAAATTTGACTATCGTGGCATGTGAAGTCGGTTTTTTCGTTTTGTACGTGTATAAATGATTTATGTTTGTTTTGTTACGAGATAACTCCTTGTGAACCGTATCGAATAATTATTTTTTCATGGGTAGAATACCACAGTTGTACTATTATACATTGACATATTCTTCATTGAGATCTGATGAATATCTCTAGAGATATATCGCGATAAAAAGAGATACTAGTCCGACCCCAAAACTGACTCGCGCAACATGTTAAGACTATACTATAAGAGGGAACGCAGGGTGTATTTGCATTTTTCCATACACATATATTCCCCTGTTTCGTCCCTGGAAAAAGCTTTTAGAGCAAATTTTTTGTCTGCAAAAAATTAAGGCTTGCTATAGCTATGCCCCGTCATTTGCTTTTGATTGACCATTCAATTGCGAAAATAAATATGAGCCCTCAAAAATCTGAAAAATGACCTATTTTACTGCCCTGATCTAAACGGCTACCAGACAAATTTGAAAGGGTTTTAAGACAAAAAAATATAAATAGAAGCACGCACGCACTCATCTGCAAAAATATTGTGAAAAAAATAATTTGATTGGATCAGTTTTCGAGGAAAAAACCGGGAATACGAAACCTTATTTTAGTCATAATTTTGTGGGTAAAATGGATCTCAGTTGCTGTTGTCCCTTTCGCACTCTCGTTGATTGTTCGGGCACTGTGCGACCGCAATAGTTCTTTAAAGTAGGGTGCATTCGGGTACTTACGAATGAATTTTTGATGAGTTCACAGGGTCTTTGTATTATCACCAATATGTCAAAATTGATAGACTTCATGTTACCAGCTTATATCACTCCGTCTGCGCGAATATATGCCCAAGTGCTATTGTTAAGATTTGTATAAATATATCATTGTAATTAATAATTAGAAATGTTCGAAAACATTGTTATTTTTTTTTTGTCAGAGTGCAATTCCGAATTATGTTCGGGTAATTCTGAATGACACTCAAAAGTGGTTTTAAGTAGTTATGCCTTAAAGTACGTGTTTCTTTTTCGTTCAGGTTTTCCTTCACGAAATTTATGTAGTGGTTTGGCCACTGAAAGGGCCAAACATTACATCAGTGCTACTTTCATTTCGGAATTACCCGACAAATAGCCTACGGTACTCAAACTCCTGGAAGGCATTGACAAATTCGGAATTGCCCTATTCGGCTAAATCTGAAAAGTGCAAAAAATCTTGACCTAGATAGTTCTAAGCCTACACAGAATTGCACAAAAACGTTAATCTATCTAAAAAGAAAATAAAAGGTTAATATCTTAACAGGTTTTGTAATTATGGATGTTCGGGCAAATCCAATAACACCAAAAAACCCGCGAAATCGCCGTTGCTTGGAAAAATGACAGTTGATGACGCGCGGTCGCTCCTAGCAGCCTGAAGTGACTTGCGGGCGGATGCGTATTAAAATGGCCGCTAGGTGCATGTTGCCAGAGCATGAAATATTGCCGTGTCGAATGGAAAACTTTAATTATTAGAATTCCCCGATTTTCGGAGTTACCCAAATGCACCCTACATATTTTTCAACCTTACATATTACATATCTTTTACAGCGTAAATATGTAAGAGCATTAATAAAATAAGAGTGAACTCTTTTTTTATTAATGCTCTTTTAAAATATTATTACTTTTATTTCTATTTTTAGGGTTCCGTACCTCAAAAGGTAAAAAAAGGAACCCTTATAAGATCACTTTCACCAATTCTAATTCAGTCGCTCAGTGAGCCATGGAGAGGGCATATGCTCGGAGTCTCTCTGAAGTATCGAATTCGAAATGAAGCATCTGATAGAGAACCAAAGTTATTGACATAGCTCAAAGGATTAGCAAGCTGAAGTGGCAATGGGTTGGTCACATCTGTCGTAGAACCTATAACCATTGGGGTAGACGCGGTGTTCTAGAGTGGTAGTCCACGGTTTGGCAAACGTAGTGTAGGGCGCCCTCCAGCGAGGTGGTGCAATGATATACGTAAGCTGGCTGGCAGCGGTTGGAAACAAAGCTGAAGACCGAGCTCAGTGGCGTGCCATAGGTGAGGCCTACGTCCAGCAGTAAACAGAGATACGCTGATGATGATACATAATGATACTATGTGTACCTATATATAATGTACTTCACCAAACAATCGGAACTAATAGTTGATAAGTAATTAGTTGAGTACTTACATATTTGATGTGTGGACGTGATTTTTAACATGTAATGAAAATTAAAAACACAATTAATATTAATTGCTTCTTAATTAATTTAAGACGACGCCAGGATCTAATTTTAGCCTAAATTCTTACGCGTTCGTGTATAACCACAGATGGTAGAAGTGTTATACCGATGTTCCGCCTGTCTTGCTACCAAAAAGTAGCTTACCAAGTTACCACCATCAGGGAGAAAATCTGCCGCCATAACCTTACGGTGTTTCTACAGCACACAGACCTTTCTAGACCTAGTGTCTTCACCATCTCCGACCACATCATCGCTTACCACCAGGCGAGATAATAGTCAAACGGAGTTTATATGTATAAATAGAAATCTTAAAAAAAAATCTATGTGTAGGGTAGACTTGTAATTTGAGAGAACCACAGAAATATTAATAACTAGCTGTGCCTCGCGGCTTCGCCCGCTTGAAAAAGTATCCTATAGCCTAATCTATAGTACTGGCTATCCCTGTGCAAAATTTCAGCTAAATCCGTCCAGTCGTTTGACCGTGAAGAATTCCCAAACAAACGAACTGACTTTCGCATTTATAATATTGGTGTTGATAATATTTTAACACATTATTTTCTATTCACATTTTTAATTGCTAAGTATAGCATTAAATTTGACTGAAATATGGCGTTATAGCACAGAATAATGAAAAGAATGGTTTTAGATTTATAGTTACCGTGAGTTTGAATCATGATTATAAACTACCGACTATTATACTCACTAATGAGGAGAGTTACCTACTTGGGTGGTCTTCGCGATCTTGCTGCATAAACTTCTGAGGAAGTGCATCAGACATGCACGAAACCTAGGTCAAGACAGTCGCCAAGAAACAGTAGTGAGTATAAAGGTGGTCGGCGAATAGTCCAACACCGCTCCCACCCGGCAAAATAAGTTCTTTATAATAATTTAATATAGATAGTTTAAAAAACTAAAAGAACTGACTTCAAACATGCTTAAAGTAGCCATCAGACTCAGTAACTATTACATAATCTGTGCCAGTAAGTAAAGTGCCAGCCAAGTATTAAGTCATCGAGATAAGTAAATGCATCGTAATACATATGTTGATATATTTACAACGGCTCGACCGATTTCGTTAAAATTTAAATGGGACCACCTGCGAACCTTTAAAATAAAAAAAGAATTTTCCAAATCGGTTCAGGCATCTCCGAGTAATCGGTGAACATAAATAAAAAAAATTATAATAAAAAAAAGGTTCCCACGACGGATTGAGAACCTCCTCCTTTTTTGTGAAGTCGGTTAAAAAAAGTCTATGTTTAGGGTAGACTTGTAATTTGAGAGAACGATAGAAATATTAATAATAATATTAATATTTTTGTGGAGAGAACACAAATTATATCCATTTTTAACCGACTTCAAAAAAAGGAGGAGGTTTCTCAATTCGACCGTATTTATTTTTTTTATTTTTTTTTATTTATGTTTGTTCGAGGATAACTTCGTCATTTATGCACCGATTTTGATTATTCTTTTTTTGTTCAAAAGGAGATATCTCAAGTGTGGTACCATGGTAATTTTATCGAGGTCTGATAAGTATCTCCAGAGATATTGAGATAAACATCTCAAAATTGGTACTGAAAATGAACATTGAAGTCGGTTCTTTTTTAGTTTTTAAACGATATTATAACTGCTATAGCATTACATTTAGACTAAAATATGACGTTTTATGTTTATAGTTACCGTGAGTTTAAATCATGATTATAAACTGCCGATTATTATACTCACTTGTATGTATTATATGTATATATTGCTATGTATGTATTACATTACATAAATTGTATGTACCTTTGTAATTAGTTACTTACCTATTATTTTATTTTATTTTTATTTATTTTTATTTGTTTAATACCTATACGGCCATGTATGCTAAGCTATTCCTTTCCACCCTAAGGTTGTCTGGAAGAGATCGCTTTAAGCGGTAAAGCCGCCTGTTACCACATTATGTTTTAAGTACTATTTTTTACTTTTAATTTGTATGGTGTAATAAAGTGTTTATCTATCTATCACTATTAGTAGTGATAGAAGTAAGTAGTAGGCACTTGAGTGGTCGTCACGATCTCGCTGCGTGAATTCCCGAGGAAGTGCATCGGACATGCACGAAACCTAAGTCGAGACAGTCGACAACAAACAGTTGTGAGTATAAAGGTGGTCGCCGACTAGTCCAACACTGCTCCCACCCGGCAAAATAAGTTCTTTAAAATTTCTTTAAAATGTAAGCCTTAGGCACAAGGGATGTAAGGGAACTCAAATACCACCTCAGTGCTCCCAGCCAAACTCACCTGCCCGTGGTACATCCTGCTGAACAACGAACGAGGCTCTGGCGACCGACAAATGGCGGTATAACCATTTCAAAATTATGGCGTAGCTAAATACTACAGGCCGGTGACGGGCAGCAGTGTCACCGGTGCGAGAAGCTACGTCCTGCGATCGCCAACCTGCCTGCCCAGCGTGGCGATTAGGGCATATCCCTCCCAAGGGATGCGGAGAAGATGAAGAAGAGCCGAAGATCGGGCTCAGTGGCGCATCTTGGGAGAGGCCTACGTCCAGCAGTGGACTGACATCGACTGATGATGATGAGGACGTCCTCTGTAGACAGACTTTATACATTGACAACACAAATAAGGGACGAGCTGTCTGCTCATGAATGAATTTATTCTGCCGGGTGGGAGCAATGTTGGACTAGTCGGCGACATTCTTAATAGTCAGTAGTTTATAAATATAAAATATGACGGTCGGTATTTTCCCAAAATGGAATAACAATTAATTTTAAAATTGAGGCTAACATACAGCTTAGAAATAAATTAAACAAATGCACGCATGCGCATTTGTAAATGTGGATCTTGTCACGTATCTTTTTACTCACCCCTGACGCAAAAAGAAGGGGTTTTATAAGTTTCACGTGTGTATCTGTGTATTAGTAGGTATAGCTGTGTGTAGGTCTGTGGCATTGCATTCCCAAACGGATGAGCCGATTTTGATTTAAGTTTATTTTTCGAAAAGTGACTTCATCTAAAGTGATTCAGAATATTCTTAGCTAGATTTCCAGAAAATCTGTTCAACCGTCGTTGAAGATTATCAAGTATTTTGTAAGTGATGCTGGTATGAGAGCAACTCCTACAATTCTGATTGATTCTAAATTTGATATACTATGATTTAGGATCGTCTACAAAACGAAAACTACCGACTTCCAATACTGAGCTTGTCATTTTTAGTACTAAGTTTGTTGTGTTTATCTCCATATCTCTGGAGATACTCATCAGATCTAGATTAAATTACAATGGAACCACTTTGGAAATTTTTCCTACCAATTAAAAAAATAATCATCCGAATCGGTTCACAATTGGCGGAGTAATCGCGTAACATATATACAAAAAAAAACATACAGAGGAATTGAGAACTTCTCCTTTTTGTAACTCGATTGAAAATTACGAGTATTGTAAGAAAATGAGTAGTTGGACCTGATGCTGGGACTCTCGGAATCTGCAAAAGATCCAACTCCTCACCAATTTACAGAAGAGATGTCGTGTTTGGGATCATTGGAATGGTCTTTGAAAAGGTACCTAATAGATATAGGTATAAAAATGCTAGGCCTAGAATACTCTGAATCTCAAGGGCTGTGTGCTGCCGAAACACCGTAAGGTTATGGCGGCTGATTTTCTCGATAGTACATAATAACTTTTTGTTTAAATAAATTTTTGGTAGCAAGTCAGGCGGATTGTCCAGTCAGAGTAAACATCAATGAAAGTCTTCGGTAGTTATATGCAACCCCAGTATAAGTGGTTCTTAGCTCTAAGACATATTGTTATAGATATAGTTAATTCATTAAACGATGGATCAAACGAATTTACGTTTACGTTACGATTTAAAAATGTGCTTATTATTTTTCCCGTAAATTAATAGACTTAGGCTTAGGCATACATTATAAATTGTAAATATTATAACAATATTAGTATTATTTTATTTATTTTATATTAGGTTTATTTTGTATTAATTATTATTTTTTAATCGACTTCAAAAAAAGGAGGTGTCTCAATTCGACCGTATAAATGTTTTTTTTTTTTATGTTTGTTCGCGGATAACTTCGTCGTTTATGAACCGATTTTGATTATTATTTTTATGTTGGAAAGAAAATATCCCAAGTGTGGTACCATGGTAATTTTATCGAGGTCTGATAAGTATCTCCAGAGATATGGAGATAAACACTTCATAATTTGTACTGAAAATTAATAGCGCGGCATTGAAGTCGGTTCTTTTTAGTTTTTTAAACGATCTTATATTAGCCATTTATAATTTTATATTATTAGACTAGCTGGCCCGGCGAACTTCGTACCACCTAACAGACAATGAATGTCGTGTTACCTTTCAGATGAACTTAATTTAGGCTTTTATAAACGTAATACAATGAATACAAAAGAGATATTGTGTTTAGTAACGTATTATGGCAATATAGAAATAGAATAAAAATACAATAATCAAGTACTTCAACCGCGTGTCAGCAAGACATGATTGAATTAAACAATGTTATTATTGTTATCGATAAGTTATTAACTTGACATTAGTTCGATTGAATTTAATTTATATTGTAAAAATATAATCACCAGTATTTAATTTTAATTTTAAATAAGTATACTTACTTCGTGGATAATTGTCTAATTATTAACTTTTTTTAAACTTTTTTGCCTAATCGATATAAGACTGTATACGGCACTCATAAATTGGCTTTCACATTCTAGCATATCTCTGTATTTACCTCAATTCTGACAAATAAACTTCATTAGACATTGATTATTATTGTCTTGATTGCTTGTAAGCATATATTTCTGAACGCACGCATATTTGACAATCAATAAATATGGCATACAATTGTCATTACTCACAGTATTTAAAATGTATTAACATTTTTAAAATCTACATGACTTGAATTCACATAAACTTGAAGAATTTTTATACTTGACACTGGCTAAATACACTAATCGTGTGGAGCGATGACCTTTATCAATTTGCGGTTTACCGTATCGACGGGATTGAACATCAAATGATTGGTAGTTTTGAAACCCTGGAACATTTTGGCAAAATACTTTTTCTTATATATTTTTTTTAGGTCAATTATTAGTTGTTTTTAATACTTATTATCCTATTCCTGACAAACACAATTCCAAAAATACAAAAATCATAAAAATTTGTCCAGCCCTACGATTTGTTCGTAGGTCCAGCCGTTCTTGAACTATAAGTGTAGTAACTAACACGACTTTCTTTTATATATATATATATATATATATATAGATTATTATTCTATCTAGGCCCTAGTTTTAATAGTTTAGGAGAACATCATCGATCTAATATTATGTACCTACTATGAAATAAATAAAATTGAACATTGCGGGCGTCACCTTGAAAACAACAAAACTGAAAATTCATTGAAAACTAAAAAAATCGGGCACCATATGGGGGTTTAATATCTATTGAACGCGGAGTGAAGTCCTCTACTCTGCTTCGTTTGATCCATCAGTAATGATTGAATCATCCAGTATACTCATACATAGTTTGAAATATCATTTCCACATTACATACGAACATAAAATAGCTTGTAAAAAGTGTTTCTACACTAGCGCATCCAAGAATATCTTACATTTAGAATGTAGATTGGCAGTAATAGAACAATTTGTCTAAGAAGCAGGTAACACAATGAATGAATTAGAAAGGCAGACGGTAGTCAAGTTTTGTTACTTTGTAGACTGGGTGCCGGTGTAGGTGTTTATGGTTTTGATACTTGATGATTATTTTTAGTAAAATATCCTTTTTGTTTTTAATAATCAAGTAACTGCATAATTACACTTATTTAATTTTTAGTTGATGGCGACGGGAATCATCAAATCAATCGAATAAGTTGAGTTAGTTGCACTTTGAGGATTTTATAAGGTCTAATTTTTTTGTTGACGATTTGACTAAAATCAGTTGTCCAGCGTCTCTTTTCAGTGCCGTAATTTATAATTTAGCGGTATATTGCTTGTATGTCAGTCATGTAAAAAAGTGGGGCAAAACAGCGTAATGAGTAAGAAATCTCTATTTAAAGTCCGTGTCCGTATGTCTATAGATAGGTCTTCAAAAATGACATTGAGGTTTCTAAAATCATTTTTTCTCAAAGTCAATCGTTTGAAAGATAGGCGCGTCTAAAGTGGTAAAATGTGTGTCCCCTCCCCAACTTTTAAAGTATGGGAGTAAAAAATCTAAAAAAAATATATGCTGTAGATCTCAATAAAAACTAACAACGAAAATTGGTTTAACGAGATGCAGTCAGCAGTTCTAGAGATATGGCGACCGCAAATGTAACTTTGTTTTTCATACAAACACTATGAAAAACAAAGTTAATTTTGTAGTTGCGAAAAATCAGTTATGGAATACTTAACTGTGTTACGGAACCCTACGAGTGCGAGTCCGACTTGCACTTGGCCAGTTTATTGAGACTTAATATTGTCGATACTACATCTAATACTATAAGAATTTTTGTCCTGACATACTGACTGACTGACTGACTGACTGACAGACAACGCACAGCCTAAACCGCTGCTCGCAGAGACTTGAAATTTGGAGGGTATATTTGTCTTAGTACGTAAGGGTGTTGTACTAAGAAAGGATTTTCCAAAATTCACCCCTTTAGGGGATGAAATGGAGGTTCAAAGTTTGTATGGATAGTCTTTTCTATTCGAAACTTCATAAAAGTGCTTCAGTAAAACAATAAGCAAATACGTGTTTCAGGCTTTTTCGAAATTCCACGCCTAAAAGGGTGAATTGGGATAACAAAGTCTGATATCAATATTGTTTCGGATTGCGCTGAAATTTGGCAAGCAGACAGTTATTTTGATGTAGGTATCCGCTAAGAAAGGATTTTTCAAAATTCACTCTTTTAAGAGGATGAAGCGGAAGTTCAAAGTTTAGATAGTTCTTTTATTCGACAATTGACACAAGTACTTCTGTAAATAAATAAGTATTTACTTATTGAAGAAACAAAAATCCTGCGAGGAAATTTTTGCGAGGGGTTGGTAAAAAAGTCTGAAAATCAATATGGTTTTTCGGGTTTTATAAATATGAATCCCTATTTCCCTTAGTCACGCAATATCTTGAAAACCGGTTAACCTATTTGGCTTTTACTTCTTTGATGTCTTTTATGATAGAAAGGAAAGGTTTTTACAAATTAAAAGTTTTAAGTAAATAAAAAAGTCTTTAACGCGGGCGAAGCCGCGGGGCACTTCTAGTATATAATATGTATAACAACAAGCCATCAAACTTAATTAAAAACACACCTGACACTATCATAATTGAATATTTCTACCAACTTGTTTCAATAACATAAAAGTTACATACTTAATGGTTACATACTTGGTGCCAATTATTTGTTGAACCCGGTTTTACAGAACAGAACTGACCAAGTGACGTCATGACGCTCCGTCACGTAGACCTAGAAATTCAAGTATCAAGACCGCTTAGCACGTCTACTGATGCCCAAACATCACGTAGAGATAGGGCTGTCACCTATTCACAATGTTGTACCGTATTTTGATCTAAAAACCATTCCAGAAGTCCACGTGTGAAAAGTGTTATAAATCAAAAAGAAGTATTAATAATTTCATGACAAAAATATCCAAATTTCAGAGATGATTCGATATTGGCCATCAAACATCTGAAAATCTGTACTGTTACGGTGTTCCGGCAGCACAGCCTTTTATAGTCAGGCTATCCTAGTCCTAGCGTGTTCACCATCCTCGACCACATCATCACTTACCACCAGGCAAGGTAGTTATCAACTTGCTACTATTTATCCTATGGTTGTTCTAGAAAGAGTACAGTTGGCAACCCTAAGAAGACCGCGATCGTCAGCTCACGTACTAGACTCATCTGAAGTATACACTCTATCTCTTTCTCTCTTGAGCTTATATTATAGCACTGTCCTTGTTTCATGCTTGAAGCCCGTCGGGAAATCTGAATAGTCAGAATTAGGTGCTTTGATAGTATTTTGTGAGATGATGGGTATTCTTTGATCCTTGCTCGTCTTGGGATCTCTAAACATAAATAGAAAATTCTATTAAATGTCTTATATCTAGGTAGGTAACTATTTACAACTGAATAATAATTTTATAATACAAAAGATATACTGAAACTTGTGGTATACGCTTTTGAGCGACTTCACAAAATTTAAGATAGATAGGTATGAAATAGAAATAGAAATAGAAATATTTTTATTGTATAACTGTGTAGGTACATTGGTACAAGATGGTCTTATGTACAATATGTCTGGTATCAACAGTTTACCCTTTCGGGCGTACAATATAATGTTACTTAATCTAATGAGGCTTAAGTACAATCATAGATTTTATCAATAAGTTTACAATATAATTAACTTAATCGTTAAAGAACTCGTTTAAATTGTAATACGCTTTAGATGTCAACCATTCTTTAAGCCTAATTTTAAAATATTTATGGCTTAAAGTTTTAAAATCTGTGGGCAGATGATTGTAAACTTTGATGGCAGTAACAAAGGAACTTTTATGAAACATTGTGTTGTTACTCTGGGGTACACATATATTATATTTATGTTTACTACGAAGGTTTTCGGCGCGACTTGACTGTATATTGAAAAAGTATTCAGGATTATTTCTAACAAACATACAAAGTTCATTAATGTATATACATGTAATGGTTAATATGTATTTAGCTCTAAAAATATCACGTTAAGTATCGGTTTCTTTTATTTTAAAAATATTTCTAAGACATCGTTTTTGCAATATAAAAGTTGACTGAACATCAACTGAATTGCCCCAGAAAATAACTCCATAACTGAGTTGAGGATACACGTAACCGTAGTATGCATTTGTTGCTATTGCTTTAGACGCTATACTACTTAGTATCGATAAAGCGTAGCAGTATTTCGATATCTTATTATTTACTTTATTTATATAAGCTTTCCAATTTAAATTATAATCCAAAGTCACTCCTAGAAAGTTAATTTTTTCAATTAAGTTTACTTTGATGCCGTTATTTTGAATATCAAGATGAAGTGAGGACATTTTGTAGTTCTTAATTAAATATTGATAGACAGATAGAAACACTTTATTGAACACCTTACTAAAAAAAACAGAGTATTACTTAACAACTAATTATAATAGTGTAACAACAGGCTGTCTTATCGCTGAAAGCGATATCTTCCAGACAACCTTTAGATGGAGAAATATGTAAATAGATACGGCGGTGTATAGTGTATAAGTAAATAAGACATAAGCTATTAAAGGATACTAAATTTATACAAAAGAAAATAATAATTACTTTGATACAGGTAGGTAGGTACCTATCTTATGTTTTGTGAAGTTGGTCAAAAGCGTATAGGTACCACCTACTCAATTTTAAGTGAATGTGGTCTATTTAACCGTTTATAAATTTTGTTTGTTACCTCAGAACTTCGTAATTTATATTTGATTTGGAAAATTCCATTTTTATTTGAAAGGATATAACGTTTGGTTCCATTGCATATTTCGTCAAGATCTGATGAGTATCTCTAGAGATATGGAGATAAAAACCTCAAACTTCTACTGAAAATGACCAGCGCGTCATGTGAAGTCGGTTTTAAGTTGTTTAAATGATCTTAATTATTATTTCATCATCATCATAATCGGCCAGTGACATTCTACTGCTGGACGTAGGCCTCTCCGCAGATACGCCACTGAGCCCGAACTTCGGCTTATTGTTTATAAATTTTTAGGGTTCCGTAGCCGAATGGCAAAAAACGGAACCCTTATAGATTCGTCATGTCTGTCTGTCTGTCTGTCTGTCCGTCCGTATGTCACAGCCTTTTTATTCCGAAACTGTTAGGACTACAGAATTGAAACTTGGTACGTAGATGTATTCTGTGAACCGCTTTCCGATTTTTATACAAAAATAAAAAACATAAAAGTTTAAGGGGGGGGGCATCCCATACATGGAACTGAAACAAAAAAAAAATTTTTTTTCTAACCTATACGTGTTACCTATACCTATACTATACGTCTATGGATAGGTCTTCAAAAATGACATTGAGGTTTCTAAAATCATTTTTTCTCAAAGTCAATCATTTGAAAGATAGGCGCGTCTAAAGTGGTAAAATATGTGTCCCCCCCTCTAACTTTTAAAGTATGGGAGTGAAAAATCTAAAAAAAATATATGCTGTAGATCTCAATAAAAACTAACAACGAAAATTAGCTTGAACGAGATACAGTCAGCAGTTTTAGAGATATGGCGACCGCAAAGGTAACTTTGTTTTTCATACAAACACTATGTAAAACAAAGTTAATTTTGTAGTTGCGAAAAATATTAGTTATGGAATACTTAACTGTGTTACGGAACCCTACGAGTGCGAGTCCGACTTGCACTTGGCCAGTTTATTATTATTTATATTTTGTCTATTCAAAATTCCGATTTGGATATTTATTTTTAATGCTCGTAAGGAAGTCGCATATTGACAGACAGTCTTTTACATCTTAGTTATGGAAAACGAATGAGAAGAAAACAAGATGTTTGACAGATTTATTCAGTATGACAGTGACAGATTACTGAATTAATTTTGCAAGCCATCTGTCGAGTCTCCAGAAAATACATTTTTTTAAGAATACGCCTCATTGCAATTTTTTTTCATATATGACGCATGGTTTTTAAACACCGTCGTGTTGTTCCAAACATCATCAAAAAGGGCATCAGTCGACCTAACCACTCATTCATAAACAAAAATAGTCCCGTCACTTTCAAGACTGGTCTCATTCCGTTACAGTACGCACGGATGGTCATTCCGTGATAGAATCTGATGCTGCGTCCCTTTCTGAAGAGGGAGGAGAGAGGGAGAAAGGTAATCTCAATTTTTAGTGTTGTGTATTGGGAAATGGTAAAGATTCCCTATTGATGTCACAGATATGTCTAAAATGTTTACTTCTTATCTAGTTGTGCCTGCGATAAAAAGTATTCTATGTGTTAATCCAGGTTAATTATAATACAATACAAAATTCTTTATTGTACTTACATCAATTAAAAATTACTAAAGAAACAGTAAACACTTAAAACTACAGTAGATACAATGGGCGGACTTATCCCTAAAAGCGATATACTATTACCCATTATGGTAGATTAGATATTTCAACTAGGTTATCCCTTCAGCTACTTTGCAGGATTGCAAGAAACATACAAACATTATCAATTAATAGAATAAGTAGGTACAATTATGAAATGCTTGGTTCCGTTTCTTCTTAATACGATTAGAAAAGGAGGAGAGAATAGGGTTAGTAAATTTTGATCCATCCTATCCAAAGGTTGTTTGGTAGATATTAATCTTTCAGGGATTATACAGTCTATTTATTTATATTATCCTGACCCTGCTATTGGTTCACCAATTCAAAGTCGCTCAGCGAGCTATGGAAAAGGCTATGCTTGGAGTCTCTCGGAAGGATCGAATTCGAAATGAAGTCATCCGTGAGGGAACCAAAGTCATCGACATAGCAAATAATATCCATATATCAAAGGAATAGCAAGCTGAAGTGGCAGTGGGCTGGTCACATCTGTTGTAGAACCGATAACCATTGGAGTACACATGTTTTAGAGTGGAAACCACGGGTCGGTAAACGTAGTGTAGGACGCCCTCCAGCTAGGTGGAGCGATGATATACGCAAGCTGGCTGGCAGCGGTTGGAAACAAAGAGCTGAAGATCGAGCTCAGTGGCGTGCTGTAGGTGACGCCTATGCCTCACTCATGGCACGCTTATGCTGAACCTATGTTCAGCAGTGGACAGAGATGGGCTGATGATGATGTTGATTCTGACTATGACTAACCCTGCCGATTTATGTGTAACTTTTCGACAGGTTCTGTTCTTTTAATTATTCTAGGTCTAAGGTTTATAAGTCGCCAGTGAAAAGATATTTTTAGGCAAGCGTAAATCACTCTTTCAATTCACTTCAGCTAGGCTATTCTGTAAGCTATCTCGACAGCGGAATCCACGGTGAGATTCGAATTTCGTACCTACTACGATATTCAATCGTATCATGATAGTAATACGGTTGAATTTCGTAATAAAAAATTCAAATCTCACAGCGGATTCCGCTTCCGAGATAGCTTACAGAATAGCCCTACAGGTGGTGGATAGTGGTGAAATACTTGAGTATATCAAGTCGAAAAAAAATGAATACTTTACAAGCGCTACGAAAATAAACAAAAACATAAAAAAAAGCGTTACGTCACATTACAACACATTAACCCTAAAACGCCGTCCTCATGGAAACGGCCACGTACACCAATTTTTCTGGTCAAATGCACTCAAAGCGGGCGATAGCTCCTCCAACCGTCGTCGATCCATCAGCGCAGCTCGCGCACAGAATTCCAAATTTAAAATCACCAATCACGCTCCCCATTTCAAATGGTCTTAAAGGTATTACATTCGAGTATTGAAATTCGAACGAGTGTCTTTTGTTTTACAGATGTCATTTGTTTTTGATTGGCGATATTTTCATGATATTCGAATTTAGACTTAATATTGGAAGTACACAAGTTACAATTTATGTTGATAGCACCAATTTGAAGATCATAAGTATTTGTTGCGAAGTGGTTGATACTATTTCCTGTTAAAAATCTTTTACCCATTGTTTGTTTATTTTTAAAGCGCTGATGTCATAAAAAGTGACTGGCATTTTTTTTACAAGATATTGAACGAGTTAATTAAATCATCCATTTTCAAACATTCATGTGTGTACTTTAAACTTGTACACGAATTCAGAAAAATTAGGGATGATCAAATGCGGAATTGGAATAAAATTCTATCGTTTGGAAAAACTAAAACTCTTTTTCGGGAAAATGTAGCAATGTCGCCCGAAACGAAAACGATAATGACGAAACATTCAATTCACATTATACACATTTCCTGTGCATAATTTTGTTTGATTTTAATTTTTAATCAATATTACGAGATTATAATAAAGCATTTTTTATTTTATTTTGACGTTAATGATAATATAATTTTAACTTAAATATAAGGTATTGAATTTCTCAAATATTATGTTTTGTGTCTAAAATTGTATATAAGTCTCAATTTTTTTTTAACTATGACTGATGTACTTGAATAATGATTTTATATTTTTATTTATACCTATCATAACCTAAAATGAATCGTTTAAGCGCTACAGTGGAATAAACGTCAAAGCAAATATTTAAATCCCTAGAATGGTAACACCATAAACCTCCCTTGCCAAAAGTAGACTAATATAGACTAAAGTAAACGACAAAGACCGCAAACAAAAAAAAACTCATAATATCAGAAATTATGCAATCATCCGCACTGCACTAAAACAATAAATCCCAAAATCCCAACCCTTCAGGTGGGTAAAAATAATTTATTCAAATAAATCTTAAGATTCGAGCTCCTAGCGTTCTCTTGAACCCCGGTTCCCGGTTTCCTTACAACGCCCCAGGGCGTAGTTGGCGATTCTTTTAACTGTTTAACGGCACTGAAGGTGTTGCTTTTTATTTTTTTATAAATTGTACAGGGACTTGGATATTAATTGTCTTTGCGACTTGAAATTTACCTACTTGCATATTCTTGCAATTTGATTATGGAACATTTTCTTTTTTGTTCTTGATACACAATAAAGAATAAAATCAATGTCATTGATAATGATAATTGGATAAATTTCTGCATATTAACATAACACTAGAATGAACACTTAAAACCAAACAACCCCAAATTATAATATACAGTGATAAACAATATACACTTGAATTTACCAATGTCGATCTAAGCATTGTTATAGTATATTATTTTTCCCCAGTATTAAAAACATCGTCGATCGCTATATCGACATCGCGTAAGTCACGTTAAATTCCCGTTTTAAATCTATACCAGTATTAATTAATAATAATTTATTTACTTTAGCTACTTCCACAGTATAATGTCCTATGGCATTTTATTGTGGGGGAAAGCCGCCGAAATCCAATCTATATTTGTTTTACAAAAAAAAACTATTCGATCTATATATACCATGAAGTCGCGAGACTCACTTCGTGAAAAATTTAAGGAGATTAAAATTCTCACAGTGGCATGTCAATATATATATGAAAATATTATGTATGTACGCAAAAATTTGAATGATTATGATAAGAGGTCCGATGTACATCATTTCAATACAAGACGCAAAAATAGATTAATTTTACCTCAATTCAGGTTGTGGAAAGTTAGTGGTTCTTTTTTGGGGAAATGTATACGATTTTATAATAAACTTCCTAAAGATCAACTGTCTATGAGCAGATTTAAAACCTTTGTAAAATCCAATTTAATGAAGAAATCGTACTATACATTAAATGACTATATGAATGACAAAAAGTCTTGGCCTGAATGCCCCAAGCTCCAAGATATAATATAAATTGTATGATAACATAATTATTTGTTGTAAATTTAAAAAAATAGTTAATACGAATTTAAAAAAATGAATTAAAATAAGTGATAAGCCCCATAGAGTTTCTTGGTGTTTCTTCTCTGATGGTAGTACTTCCGAAACACCAGTAGATTCTACAGTCAATCAGTTTTCATCTTTTGTTTGCAGATCTAGGGTTGCCTGCTAAGACGGTATTATGCAGCTGATAGACGGACAATCAGTTCCATTCGGAATATGATTTGTACTGCAATTAGTCTGCGTTTTATTTATTTATTATGTTTCATTATTTCACAATTTTTTCGATAAAAATTGTCTGAAGTACTGAAACATGCACTGGGTTGCGGGTGCACGTAATAGTACGGTTGGCAGCCCTACATTAATCAGGGGAATTAAACATGTGTTTTAAGTGTGACGTTCGACGTCTAGATGCTTCGAAGATGAAAGCTGAATGGCTCAATACCTTTGTTTTTCTTTTTTTTTTAAATTCAAAGCAATAAGTTATGTTTCTGTTATATCTATAATATTTATTTTGCCCATATAATTTGCCCATATACTGAATAAATGCTTTGACTTTGACTTTGACTTTAATTCATCAAAATATAATATTATCTCGGTCGGTTAAAAACAACCGACTTCCGAGTCAGTTTCAGTAGCAAGTTTCAAACGTTTATCGTCATATCTCTGGAGATACTTATCAGATCTCGATAAAATTACAATGGTAACACCTCGAAAACGTACCCTACCGATTAAAAAAAGAATCATTCACATCGGTTCACAATTGACGAAATAATCGCGTAACATATATGCATAATATCGTTTAAAAACTAAAAAAGAACCGACTTCAATGTTCATTTTCAGTACCAATTTTGAGATGTTTATCTCAATATCTCTGGAGATACTTATCAGACCTCGATAAAATTACCATGGTACCACACTTGGGATATCTCCTTTCGAACAAAAAAAGAATAATCAAAATCGGTGCATAAATGACGAAGTTATCCCCGAACAAACATAAAAAAATATATATATATATATACGGTCGAATTGAGAAACCTCCTCCTTTTTTAGAGTCGGTTAAAAAATAAGAAAAAAAAACATACAGACGAATTGAAATCCTCCTTACTTTTGGAAGTCGGTTGAAAAGAGTCAAATCAAAATAATAAATAATAATTTAATAAACATCCCTTTCTTAACGTTATCAACACGAGGGCCATTTAGTTCCCCGGAAGTGCCGCTCCATAAATAAGCTCAAGATAAAAATTACATTATCGCGCGTTATTTTAATTTCGCTTCGCATTAATCACAGCGACTCGCCGTTCGTGAACGTTTTTATATTTAATTTACGTTGCGATTTTAAAGCGCTCGGTGTAAAAGGTTAAGATTCGAATTTAGAATTTACGATTTAGTTAGAAATAAATTTAGATAATGTTTTTAATATTTTTCTTTTAATCTAACATCTGCTTTATAAATTGTTACTACCTATCTATCCTGTGAATAAAATGTGTCATAGAAATTTAGGTTTACGGCAAAATCTTCACCAGATGTTCAGTGTTTTTCTAAGTATGTAGGTAGGTAACTAATTTTCTTGCGGAGCAATAAATTTTCAATTAAATATGCTTACTGAGTACCTACCTATTCTTGTTTATTTAAAAGTATTTATATGCATTTATGAATTTTTCAGTATTTTTTTTTAGTAATCTGCCGCCATAACCTTAATTTCGGTATTCCAGTAGCACAGTACAGTTCTTGAGAGTCAGATCATTCTATTCTATTTTATTCTATTCTATAGCGCACAGCGTATTCACCATCCCCGACGACATCTTCTCTTACTTCCAAGCTAGATAGTGGTCAGATGTTAGCCTGTCAATAATAAAAAAAACGAAATGTATGCAAAATAATACAAAACTCATTATTAAAAAAAAAGTATTTTAACCCAATTGTAATTGTTATGCGGCGAGCATGTATAAAGGCGCTCTTGAAAGTGGAAGAAGCGAAAGAGGTAATATTCTACCTATGTCAGGATCGTAGCATGTGGAAAAAAGTAGTCTCTGCCTATCCAAAGGGGAAAAAGGCGTGATTGTATGTATGGTTTTGTTATGTGTTAAAGTGCTATGTACATTAAGATTCAACGTACAAAATTACAACTTTTATCATCATAAAAATAAAAATGCCTAAAACAGTGGCGCTTTTGCTTTTTTACAAACGCTTAATTAACCACCTTTTTTATTTACACATAAGTTATCATAAAACTCATCATCTTAACCCAGGTAAACCTGCGTTATGTTATGTTATGACCAGAGACCTCTTTGGTTGACAGATCGTAGATACCGCACGTTAGATTTAGTGGTCGTAAACTGCGGCGCCCGCGCACAATGCCTTGTTGACAAAATGGGCGCTCTGTCTTCTTCGACAGAATAGAGTGGATAAGATTTTATTTAATGCTCCAACATTGTGTATTTATAAAATATGGATGTATCCATATACATTTTGTATGCATGTGTATAAATTATATTGTAACAAACCAACAAATATATACTTGATATATATTTACAATACTTTAGGCACAGAAAAAGTAAATAAATAGTCAATTTTAATGAGCAAATTATTTTCTAAAATGTCATGTTGTATTTCATATCTTTAAATTTTTTGTCTAAATATTATTCTAAAATGAATAATATGATTGATACGATTAAAATCATGACTATTATTATATTTATATTACCACATAATTATTGTTATACTTACTATATTTAATGTATGTACCCACATTGCTAGTAAGCTTTTAAAAATGTGTCGTTATTGTTGGATATTAGTTTTTATTCAGAATTGTACTGATTAGTGTAAAATAAAAATATTAAATTAGGATAGTTTAAAAATAAACTACCAACTTCCATGCCCCGCGAGTCAATTACAGTAGCAAGTTTGAGACGTCTATCGTCATATCTCTGGAGATACTTATCAGATCTCGATGAAATTCCAAGGAGACCACTTCAAAAACGTACCCTACCGATAAAAAAAAGAATAACTCGAATCGGTTCACAATTGACGGAGTCATCACGTAACATACATACAAAAAAAAACGAATAAAAAAAAACATACAGACGAATTGAGAACCTCCTTTATTTTGGAGGTCGGTTGAAAATACAGGATATGTGAGAGATCTAAATGTATCTTGTCCGTTTGCACTAAACTTAAGAATCGCCTAAGATTTCAATTTAACTCAAATAAAGAAACATCGGGAATCAAAATCTCAAAATATATCTTGCAGATAGGCTAATGATCCTATATTTATCAATATTTTGAGATTTCGGTAGCCGAATTTTTTTTTTATTTTGTGATATTTTGACAAGTTAAGGCGATTCTTAAGTTTAGTGCAAACGGGCATCTGAGTCTCAAATTATGCCATAGGTGACTTTTAATCCTAACGATAGATATTATTACACTTAGTAATGTATCTGTTAGAGACGAATAAAACGATATTAGTTTTCATCGATGAAGGATCTAGCTAGCGTGTCTTGTTACTTCATTACACTTAGACAAAACAGACGTAAAAATATGACGACCGTATCCATAGTTTGCTATCACGCGTACTTCTACCACCATTCAGTAAAGTTAGTAAATCTTACCTTTTGTCTAATATCATAACCTCAAAAAGCTATTGATACAAACGTAATAATTTTGACGTTTTATTAGTTTTAGAGAACGGTAGCCAGATCAGAATGATAGAAAAATAAAAATATTTGCTTTTAATAGGTAAGTATTTCAAGAAGCTGTGGTGTGTAACGTTGTTGCTGTTCTTGAATTATGAAGCTTTTGACTCATGCAGAGATTTATATTAATTAAAGAGGGGTGTTCTATGCACATATACAATACAATGATATGGTACCATGGAGCTGGTCTGATGATGGAGATGGAAGATGACCATAGGAATTTCTGAACTAAAGCAGATAACCCATCGAGTTTGGGCTTGATTGATTCGATTTGAGATGCACATTACGCTTAGATAATATCCAGAGTCTGATGATGAAGCTGAAGGTGGCCACGGCATCTCTGTGATAAAAAACTCCACCGAGTTTGGGCTCGATTGGTTTGCCTATATTATTTTTTTACAACTTATTTTTTTTTTACAGTATTTATTTTTTACGTTTTGAAATAGCTAGCTAGCTAGTGATAGTAGTGCTGTTGGCCTTGATCGTCCAGTTTTTAGATATTAGTGGACTATTTATATTGTCAAAATCACATGTTGTAAGTACCTTGACATTATAGGCACAGAACCAAGACACACCAAAATGAGTGGCATCGATATAATAAATCTAGTTTCATGTCGCTATAGAGATGGCTACACTCGGAGTCTCTCTGAAGGATCGAATCCGAAATGAAATTATCCGTCAGAAAACCGAAGTCATCGACTTACAAATTAAAAGGATTAAGCAAGCTGAAATGACGGTGGGTTGGTCATATCTCGTAGAACAGATAACCGTTGGATTAGACATGTTTTAGAATGGAGACCATGGCTCGGCAAACGTATTGTAGGGCGCCCTCCAGCTAGAATCTAGCTAGCTATATGGAGCGATGGGTATATACCCAAGCTGGCAGCTCGTTGGAAACAAAGAGCTGAAGATCAAGCTCCAAAACCTGGTAACTTTGCGGCGATACTAAACACTTCGGAGCTTACAAGTTTTTGTTTTTTGGAGCTTACAATTTTTAATCTATATCCTTGCTCTTCTTTAACCGCCAATTATGTGGATGCTAATGATGGTACCAAAGCCTCACAAAATAATTGAGCCGATGATAATACGTGTAAGATAAACCCACATACATGTTACAAACAAAGGAGAGTTTTAGGTTTTTGTGTAGGAAGATTAGCTTAGATCTAGGGCCGATTGTAGCAACCTTGTTCTTGATGGACATCTTGCAGGAGTAGTTGAAACCTTTTGTTGGTGCGTAGGCTTACAATGGACCATTTTATTACTCTCAAATTAAATATAACAACGATTATAGCGCAATAAAATGCCTGTTGTCTGTTTAGTTAAGACGGTTATGGTAAGATGAGTTTAATCCGTAACCATGTATGTATTTGAATATGTGTAAGCTACGTACTTACGTAATATTTTTCAAATCTGTAATCTGTACAAACACCAAAATGAACATTGACACATACAAATAAACCACAAAATTAACGCGTGCGCTACAGTGTTAACACGCTTGTAATTACGCTACGCACACTTACAAAACTCACGCACACACGCACAATTTCCCGGTTAACCCTTCAAAAGTATACTCGGAATTATGTAAGCAGATACTTTGCTTCAGATCTCCATCTTAGATTTTTCTTTGAAGTAGCAAAGTTCTTGGGTAAAAATTGAATATTAATAGCAAAATTATACCCCCAGTCGTCCTTTCTGGGATTTTTATAGCTTTATTAAGACTCCTTTTCTCGTTAATGTTTTATAAACAAATCGTTGCGTAGTTTTATCGCACTTTATGTGTGTTCTTTCTAAGAAAAGGGATGGCGTCAAAAAACGGTAGCGTTTTATGACTTAATCGCGTGATTTGTTTATGATTTTATTTATTTTATTCTATTGTTTGGTAGCTGTTAATGTCAACTGTGATTTTTGATGATCAGATTATTGATAGCAAAGGAATGGATAGAATTCTTGTTAATTGGGGAGTGCCATTTTTTTAGATTTTAATTTAAACAATTTTTGAATTCTATCTTATGTCATTGGGATTTGTTCTATTTCATTTAAATTTAAATAATAATAAAAAAGTCCTTAAAGTCGATAAATGTTACAGCAAAATCAACTTTTTTTTAAACTCTACACAATATGCAGTTAAGTATGGTAAAATTATGAGAATTTCAATTGCAAAATACGAGGAAAGTAGATAATTAGTAGATATTATTTTAAACTGAAGTGATTATTTTGGACCACATAAAATAATGTCGCTTCCTTATAAATACTGTCTACATATCACCCTTATCACCTCAGAAACAAATCACTTAATACCTAATAAATTATTTTTATAGCACTTCTAGTCAAAACATAGTTAATTAATCACGCGGGTCAAAACCCACTAAGTTAAACCAAAGTTAACGGGAACCAGCAATAAATGTTATGATTTAGGGGCTATAAAATTGACGCACCGATCCGTCAAGGGCCCGTAAACTATTTTTGGGTCTATTGGCCCTTACGATTAAGTCATATATTATTGCAAATCGTTTTTTGATAAGATCTACCAGGTGAGAAAAATTCTTGTCTGAGGTTTGTAAGATCTTTGTTTTTTTTTTTGTTTTGTTGTCTTATGGTTTCAAAATTAGATATATAGTTAGATAAATACTTTATTTGCACAACAATAATACAGTTTTTTTTTAAGGTAAAAGACTTATTTTTAGTAAATAGTGCAAAGGGCGATCCTATCGCTTAAAGCGATTTCTTACAGACAACCAAACTGAGAGAAATATTGAGAGACTGTGACGGACGGTGGTGTATCTAATTAAAATTTCAGCTATTTATAATATATAAATACACGTGTATACACAAACATACATGTAAATATACATATACATTACATAAACATATGCATTTACACAAATACATATAATATACACTCATATATATTCTTATAAATGAGAAGTATGATTGGAGTGACTCTGATGGATAAGGTGGAGAACAGCATGATAAGGGAATGTTTTGGTGTGGTAGAAGATGTGATGACTAAGATAGAGAAAGGGATGCTTAGATGGTTTGGACATCTAGAGAGGATGGATGAAGAAAGACTGACGAAACAGATTTATGAGACGAGTGTGAATGGGGCAGCCGGTAGAGGCCGACCTAGGCGAACGTATCACGACCAGATCGGAGACGTTTTAAAGAAAGGCCAAGTCAAAAGTACTTATAACCGGCGAGCATGTATGAAGGCGCTCATGAAAGTGGAACAAGCGGAAGAGGTATTTCTGGATCGTAGCATGTGAAAAGAAGTAGTCTCTGCCTACCCCAACGGGAAAAAGGCGTGATTGTATGTATGTATGTATATATACCTATATCCATGTCACATACACTTACACAATTTAATACATTGATACAATATAGAAAATAATGATCTGAATAGTAATTCCCAAAATAATAAACTGTAAGAAGATCAGCTGTCATCATTAGATAAGTACAATTTCCTTAATCTTTCTAAATTGAAAGCCTATCAGTACCATGATATCAGATACCAAATTAAATTTCGCCGTTCGTATTTCTAAAACATATAAGATCGAACTTTTTATTTATTTTTGATTGAATTGATTTTTTAATTATTTTTTATATCTTATAAGCTAGCGTTTGACCACTATCACACCTGTTGGTAAGTGACGATGCGGTCGAAGATGGTAAGCACGCTAGGCCTAGAATGGGAACTGGCTCTCAAGGATAGCTGCCCGAACCCATTAGACGTTTGGCGACAGATTTTCTAACTTGAGGGTGGTAGCTGACCAGGCGGACACTAGATAGTGTCTTACCACCATGCGGGGGTTGTTGGTTTCTTAACGATGTTTTTCCTTCACCGGAGGGCCACTGTGAAAAGCGCACATACATTTTTTGATAGAAAAATCCATTGGTGCACGGCGGGGTTTGAACCGTTACCTCTGGCATCAAAGCCGACCGTTGTCCCAATTACGCCACCGAACCCTCTAAACAGAATATATTAATTAATATAAATAATAATTAAGGTATTTTAATAACTAAAACACCGACTTTGCATGCCGCACGAGTTGAGGTTTTTATCGCCATAGATATTTCAATATTAGATACAGACTCTATAAGATAAGAAGTACCTAGTTATAGATTACAATAAAACAATCGCATACCTAATTTACTTTTCGATGTTACGATAACGCATCATGACACGAAACTTTATAAAAACTCCTCGTGCCCAGCCACTTTAAGGGCTGGGCCCTTTCTGTTTATGGACCCTAAACGATGTCCACGACAAAGTCATTTTTCACGACAAAACTTAATTACTGTTTGGTCGTTTTTCATCCCATCACCGGCGCGCGGACTACAAAGGGTGTGTAACTTGGAAAATTTAAAAATGGTTGACATAATTATTAGATATTTTGTTTTGTTTTTAAAGAAATTACGAATTATAGAAAAATTACGTAGCAAGATAGAAACTCCTTCCTTATTGCCACACCATAGATAATAGACACATAACATAATTTTAACATTTAGTACAGCTAAAACTAATAATGTGTATGGGATTATTGGGATCGAACAACTTTTGTCACGAATTCATTAATTGATAATTTTTATAAAATTTAATTGAATGGTGCTGTTTTACTTCACCGAAAGCAGCTTACCAGTTTCAAACAAACTATTTTCAAATTATAAAATTAATTTATATGTATGGGAATTCCTTAAGATTATGTGGCCTTTACGGCCGTTCAAAAATTGCCGTAGCGGACGGTATTTCACGTCCACATGGCGGGGTATTGGTAAAGTTTTCAACTAGCAATAATCGCACCTCGGATTAACCTCATTGGTTACGATAATGCCTCTGCGCAAAGTTAAAGTAGAGTTTGAAATTCGGCGAGGCCCATGATTTTGCTGCGAAACTCGTCACCGCGGGCTAACTCGATCCCAACGCCATCTAGTTTTATTTTTGTAACTAAGCAACCGTACTACAGCGTATCGCCGCATGACGTCATCACGCAAATAATAGTAGTACAGTTTTACAATCCATATAAGTAGATAGTATTATTATAAAAGGACCAAATTCTGGCACTGGTCCAGTTTATATATTATATGTACAGTTGATATACCTGAGTTTTAAAATCAAAGCTGTATGTTATTTTGCATGAATTTTGTACGTCCATTTGTATTCAGTACAATATACGCAGGAAATAATTTTATGTTTATTGTAGTACTTAGCAATGCCAAAATCGTGCACATTTGCCATTTTTTTAAACTAGGGTGTTAATAACTGTTTTTATTATATAAGGTACTTAACAGGACAAGCACGACGCTCGCCTGATGGTAAGCGATAATGTCTACTTGTTACAAACACATCGGCTTGCAAAATTCTGAAAGCCAGAATTTGCATGTCACTGTACTGCGCCTGTAACCTCGAGACATAAAAGATATTATGTTAAGTGTTACATGCCCTGTACTTAATTTCACTGGACACTTTGCAATTGAAACCGAAAAACATTTCTATTTTAAGGCTGAACTAATTGGCAAACTGGTGGTACCGCCCCAGGCGGAATAGCGGAAGTCCTGCCACTACAATAACTGAACCAGTACCAAAATTTGGAATTTTTATTTTATATCTGAATGGTCTAACTCTCAAGGGCTGTGCCGGAACACCGTTAGGTTATGGCGGCAGATTTTTTTCTTGACGGTGGTAACCTACTTTTTGGTAGCAAGTCAGACGGAATATTAGGTACTAATCTAATACAAAACAGGGTAAAATCGCGTCTAGCGCGTATATATTTAAATTTGAAAAGAGAAACGATACAAATTCTTTCGGTCACTCCCGCTGGCCGAGAACTGGCCGAATTTCTCCGAGCTTCAAAATTCGAATTGTAACGCGATCACGCGCATAAAACCGTTACTGCACATTTCAAAAATAGAACATGCCGGCCATACTGAGTAGATGGACAGTACAGTTGGCAGTAGCGATTCGCGTCAAGCGTATTAATCAGTCTGTTTATTTTATGATTGCATATAAAATATTCCGGTGAAGAGGCCGGGTCGCATACATTCCTCACTGAAATGACTATTTACACGAATTAGGATGGCAATTTCACGCTTTATGGCTAGACATAATAAGTACTTACTGCTAAAGTGATTGAAAAATTACGAACAGTTATATTGAAACAAAGACTTATATATATTCTTATTATAATATCTCCTAAATATTAATAAATATTGCAGACCGAACGGGAAGTACGGAAGGACTTACCTAGTTTACCGTCTCAAAAAAAAACAGTAAAATATTTTCCAAGTTGGTTGTTAAATAGTCAGTTCTGAGGTAACAAACATAAAATACTTATATAGGCATATATATATATATAAACAAGAGAATTGAGAACCTCCCCCTTTTCCGAAGTCGGTTAACAATTTGAATGATCGTAATAAAATTATATTCAAGTTGCAGATTTGTATTTCGTATGCAATTTGCGTAACAGAAACGTTTGTCAAACGTGCGCCAAAGTCCCTCATTTTGAAGAAATGATATACCTAAACCATTACAGTAAGACCCCTGTTAAAACTTGACTACTAACAATGAGCATCACAAGTCCATTTTCTATTGCATACAGTAAATAAACTGGCCAAGTGCAAGTCGGACTCGCACTCGTAGGGTTCCGTAACACAGTTAAGTATTCCATAATTATGATTTTTCGCAACTACAAAATTAACTTTGTTTTTCATAGTGTTTGTATGAAAAACAAAGTTATCTTTGCGGTCGCCATATCTCTAAAACTGCTGACTGTATCTCATTCAAACCAATTTTCGTTGTTAGTTTTTATTGAGATCTACAGCATATATTTTTTTTAGATTTTATTACTCCCATACTTTAAAAGTTAATAAGAATTTTCCAAATCGGTCATCTTCGAGTAATCGATCGAGATACATAAATTTAAAAAAAAAAAAAGATTCCGACGAATTAAGCACCTCCTCCTTTTTTGTGAAGTCGGTTAAAAATATAGTAATTCAACGGTTTTTCGTTTAATATAGCAACAGCACTTGTACTTGATAAGGGTCGCAGGGTTCCAGTTAAACTGGTTATAATTCAAGCCGATCATTTGTTACGTCAGATCGCGGAGATATTCCGTCATACGCTGTAATGGACGGGGATTTGTGTACAAACTATGAATACGGTTTACTTCAAATCAGATAATACTACAATAATAATATTATTGAAACTTATTATTTCACACAATTGTTGTACTTAGCGAAAATATTAACATTATTGCCAGAAAAAAAATGAAATGGGAGTGCAACCAATCGGATATTGTTCAAAGTATTTAAATTGGTGTGTTTTTCTGAACAAGCTTGTTGATTACATAAACCAAAAGAATATAATTTATTTATTATTTACGTATTGTAAAAATAATACAGGAGAGGCCTACGTCCAGCAGTGGACTGATACAGGCTGATGATGATGATGATGAAAAATAATAAATATAATTCTCTTAAACTAATTTATTTTAATTAATGAACAGACTACACAAAAAAGGAGGAGGTTCTCAATTCGTCGAAACCTTTTTTTTATGTATGTTCACCGATTACTCTGAAGATGCCTGAACCGATTTGGAAACATATTTTTTTGTTTCAAAGGACCCTTCCCAGGTGGTCCCATTTAAATGTTAACAAAATCGGTCGAGCCGTTTTTAAAATATCAACATTTGTATTACGACGCATTTACTTATCTCGACGATTTACTCGTACCCTTGTCAGTACCCTTAGTACGAGTTTTCATACCAAACTCGATATCGTATATCGAACAAATTTTGTATGAAAAACAGTACAGCGCCTCTAGTGGTTACTACACTTCACTAAATTTAGACCAATCAGGGAGCCAGAATAAGTAGAAAACTATATGAGATCTGTCAAAAGCGTTTACGATAAAAACTCGTACTAAGGGTACAGTGCTCGTACCACTTACTACTGGCACAGATTATGTAATAGTTACTGCATCTACTGGCTACTTTGACTAGCGCGAGGTTTGAAGTCGGTTCTTTTAGTTTTTTAAACGATCTTAAATTATTTTATAATAATATTAGTATATAATACTTAAATTCAAAATTGACACAACACGTGAGATGGTGGTCAAACACTAGCCTATCTAATATATAAAATTCTCGTGTCACAGTTTTCGTTGCCATACTCCTCCGAAACGGCTTGACCGATTTTGATGAAATTTTTTGTGCTTATCCGGTATCTATGAGAATTGGCCAACATCTATTTTTCATCCCCCTAAATGTTAGGGGTAGTCCACCCCTAAATTTATTTTTTTATTTTTTAGACAAAATTTTTAATTTCTATTTTTTTATGATACAACATACAAAAATACATACAATCCTCAATTTTCACCCTTCTACGATCAACCCTTATTTTTTAATAGCCATTTTAGTAATTTAATCATTTTTCCTCCATACATACTTACAATAAGTAAGCTATTTTTTGTCTACACTAGAAATTACTACGAAATTATTTATATGGCAAAACAACGTTTGCCGGGTCAGCTAGTATGATATAAAAATGTATAATTAGTTAATTGAGACCATTCCAATGAGCCCAAACTCAACATCTCCTCTGTAATTAAAGTTTGTAACGGCTATTATCACGTAAAAAAGTTTTATTTACCGGAAAATTAACTCCGACCAGTTTCGAACATGCTTGACGTTCATCATCTGGGAGTTTCGCCTACAAACTTTAATATGTGTAACTTTCACGATAACTTTAATACTCAAATCTCCTCTGTAAGTTGGTGAGGAGTTGAGTTTTCTGCAGATTTCAGGAGATGTCTCAGCATCAGATCAATGCTACCATGTTTTTACAATATTGAAGAAGTAAGAGATACCGAATTTTGAATTGATCAGACCTAAGAAACAATAAACAACAACAGACCTAGAAAGTTTCTTTGATAGCGTCATCGACTAGAAAAAACCTTAGTCTTAAAACGGCTAAACAGATTTTCATAAAACAAAACTAAGAACACTCTCGATTAAAATAACACCAATTAAATATAAAAAAATAATCAAAATCGGTTCATCCGTTTAAACGCTACGATACCACAGAGATACACATACACCTATACGTATACACACGTCAAACATATAACACCCCTTTTTGCGTCGTAGGTTAAAACAAACATTGTAACCATAATTTATACCAAAACCATCGTTGAATCGTCCTACCTAAAACCTAAAGCAAAGCTCTTCGAAATCACATTTACACAAATAAATAGAGTAGCAACCAATCAAACACCCCTACCCCTAACAAATCATTAATATTAACCCCTATCACCCCACGATACCACATAAATAAACATTAAAAAAAAACCGCAAAGAAGAATCTGCTAAAATATTTATTCTGAGAGGGTATTTTTAAGCAACTTCGCACCTCTCACACTTAGCAATGATGCCGCAGAGATTTTTGCATTTTGTCTTGAATAAAATTTACATTATTCATTCGTTTTGTTTCTGTGGAGATTACAAGATGGTAATGTGTCTTTTTTTAAGGGGAAGGTAGTATTTTTTTTATAACGGTATCTTATAGGTTAGCGTTTGACTACAATCTCGCCTGGTGGTAAGCGAAGATGTGGTCAAAGATAGTGAACACTCTAAGTAGGCCTAGAATACTCTGACTCTCAAGGGCTGTGTGCTGCCGGAACATCGTAAGGTTAAAATAAATAATAAATAAATAAATAAATCTTTATTTCAGGTAACTTATGTAAACATGAAATGTTATACTAAGACCCATATTATTCATAAATACCTTACAGACTAGCATATATAAAATATACCTATTTACTAAACTTAAGAAACACAAGACACGTTAATTTTACGACGACGTGCGACGTTCATTCATGGTGTCCGACCTCGAAAGCGTCGAAACTTGACACCCTTTGGCCAGAATTCCTCCACCATATATGTTCCGAGGGACTTAGACGGAACCCGCACCACAAATGAATTGAAGTTTACATTGTATTGCGACTCCAACTTCACCACCCTCAGGGACATATTCGTCTTCAGCTTGATATATTCCTTTCAGCTTGATTATATTATAGCGGCAGACTTTCTTATTGACGGTGGAAGATGGTAATGTGTCAGCCCCGGATCTAAGGGGGGGCAACCGGGGTGCCTGCCCCGAGCGGCAGTTTCAGGGGGCGCCAAAATCCGATTGGCCCACTGCGACTTGTAAGAAACAGACGCCATACAGGCCTACAACAAAAGTGAACTTGTGGCCTTAGTAACCGATTCTTATTGACCCATTCACAAAAAATACCAACCATTATTAGTGATTTTTATGTGTGTTATTGTGTGTTATTCACATTAGTGAGTTTTTAAAGTTATTTATCTCAAACTCTGGAGAGAGAGGGGCGCTACTGTAAAGTTTCTGCCCCGGTTCAAAAAAATCGTAGATCCGAGGCGGTAATGTGTCTCTTTTGAGGGTAATATTTTTTTAATAAATCTTATAGGTTAGCGTTCGACAAAATCTCGCCTGGTGGTAAGCGAAGTTGGTAAGCACGCTAGACCTAGCATACTCTGATGATTGTCAAGGGCTGTGTGCTGCCGGAAAACCGTAAGGTTAAGGCGGCAGATTTTCTCCTCGATGGTAACAAGTCAGGTATAACATCTCAGATCAATATGCTGCTATCACTAGTGGACAAAAGCCCGTGCTAGAATTTGAACCAACGACCTATCGCTTTGAAGCCAAGCCATCTATCCTTTACGCCAAAGGGGTTGTTGCCGTTGTAAACAATATTAACTATTTAGTATCCACATCTGGTTGTAGCCAAATTAAATCTTCTCACAAACGGTCAGGATGTAACGGAGTACATGGATGTAAGGAAGTACAAAGACCAGTGCTCCCAGCCAACCTCACCTGCCCGTGGTACATCCTGCTGACCAACAAACGAGGCTCTGGCGACCGACAAATGGCGGTATATCCATTTCAAAATTATGGAGTAGCTACATTCTACAGGCCGGTGATGGGCAGCAGCGTCACCGGTGCGAGGAGCTACGTCCTGCGATCGCCTACCCGCCTGCCCAGCGTGGCGATTAGCACATATCCCCCCCAATGATTGAAAGTCACAATAAGAGCCGAAGATCGGGCTCAGTGGCGCATCTTGGTAGAGGCCTACGTCCAGCAGTGGACTGACCCCGGCTGATGTTGATGATGACACACGCTTTGAATACTCAAAGCAGTATGGTTAAATTAGTTATATATATATATATATAAATATATATATATATAACTTCACTACATTACACTACTATATATATATAAGCATTATGGTCAAATTAGTTATATATATAACTTCACTACACTACACTACTATATATATATATATAATATATATAACTAATTTAACCATACTGCTTTGAGTATTCAAAGCGTGTGTCATTATCATCATCAGCCGGGGTCAGTCCACTACTGGACGTAGGCCACTCCCAAGATGAGCCACTGAGCCCGATCTTCGGCTCTTATTATGACTTTCAATCATTGGGAGGGATATGCCCTAATCGCCACGCATATATATTATTCCTTGAAATTAGGTATTTTTTTGCGAAGAACTTCCAAATCTGTTAAAAAGGTGTGGGTGATTTTACGAAACCACGATGCAAGTGACACTTTTGTTTATGTATAGCTATGGTAGGCTACTATGGCAGTTGAGATGACACATTAGTATGTGTATACAAATATGGCGGAAGCGTCCGCCAATCATAGCTAGATAGACACAACCAGACCTAAATGTCATACATCATATCCACCAATCAAGCTAAATCACCGGCAGTAATGTGACATGCGATAGATGGACGATAAAATTCAGGCGATGTAATAAAAGTTTCACATTAATAAATGACGGAGTTCAGAGGTTACAAATATAAAATATAAAAAAACAGTCGAATAGAGAGACTCCTTCTTTTAAGTGCAGTCGGTTTAAAAGCATATAACCCCATGGTTATTGCCCAACGTCTCAGTTTGACGGGAAGCGGTAGTGGAATCGATTCCTGACTCGAATCACTAATTCGATTGATGTCATACCTGTCAACGTACATCACTATTAAATTCCATGTCGAGTCGTTGAAGAAATAATTATGAGTCACAGGTGTTGCTATGGAAATTATATTGATTTTATGGAGTTAAATATTGTTAGTTACTACACATAACAAGCATAGAATGTCTTATTGGTATCTAAGTAAAAGATAATTTAATTACAATTGATTGATATGTTTGTTGATTTGTTTATTGATTCATTTGATTCTTATGAGTAGAAATTGCAAAATATTGTAACGTAACGGAGCGCGTACCTCTCGCTACGTATATAGAACCTAGACGATAAAATATGAACACAGGTTAATTAATACATTTATAGATATATTGACTCTACAATACTCTACAATACTTAATTTACCACAACACGTATAGTTCATCAATGGGCCCATTATATCCTGCGGGGAAGCTCGGTAAATACCCTAACCCTCTCAGATATTCCGTCACAGAATCCAGCATTGTCGATCATGCAGCAGTCTTTTAGCACACATCTTCTGCCAATGACAACATTCTTGCCAGTATACACATAGGAGCCCACTTGAAGAGGGAAGAATGCCACTCGTTTCTACGTATTGTAAAAGGTACCTATTGTAATAGGTATCTCGTAGTGCCATGTTGGTTTAGACTGCTTAGTGCAATTATTCAGAGAAAAGATAAATGCAATGAATAATATATTATCCTGGACAATGTCTGTCCTTCCAGAATAATCTGTCCCTTTTTTTCTTAATATTTTTCCTGTCATTTCCTTTTTCAACGTTGACATCGTTCCGTCATAAAGAAACATAAATAGTTTTAATACCAAAGAGTATGCATGATGTGAAAATGAAATAGGTGGTTCAAGATATGCCACAATATGTCACAATTTTATATCATCATCACTCAAAGCCTATATACTCCTACCTACTAATAGTCCATAGCGTACGTTAATGGAGAGAGCTATGCTCGGTGTTTCTCTGCTGTATCGAATCCGGAACGAGGTTATTCACCAGAGAACTAAAGTTATCGACATAGCTCTGCGGATTAGTAAACTGAAGTGGCAGTGGGCTGGTCATATCTGCCGCAGGGCTGATAACCGTTGGGGTAGACTTGTCCTAGAGTGGAGACCGCGAATCGGCAAACGTAGCGTAGGACGTCCTGTGGCTAGGTGGAGCTACGACATACGCAAAGCAGTGGGCAGTGACTGGAAAAGAAGAGCCGAAGATCGGGCTTAGTGGCGCATCTTGGGAGAGGCCTACGTCCAGCAGTGGAATTACACCGGCTGATGATCATGTACGCTACTGAGTACGATCCTCGGCTACTCTAATCCAGCTCTTGCCAGCCACCTTGCGAAGATCATCGCTCCACCTACTCTGAAGTCTGAAGGTTTCCTACACTATACTTTCCGAAACGCGGTATCCACTTAAAAACTTTTATAAGTACCCTAACTGTTGTCGATTTTTCGCCTAATAATTTTGTATAAGTAAAAATTGATAAAAAAAATATTATTTTTTAAAATTGCTATTATAATTATTATTGTCAATTTCACGTGATTGACAACCGCAATTGTTAAAAATAAGACAGGAAAAAATCGAATGGCAAAATCAAATGTGATGTTGATTATTGATATTTTCAATCGGATTCTTTCGAATTTAAAAGCGTAATTTTAAATTTTGCGTTGGTATTTAATTGGGGGAAACCTTTCCAACTAGAATTTTATTTTCTATTTTTAATATAATGGAAGTTTCGGATCGAAGCGTTGGGAATTTTTGTTTTAAAATTATTGTGAACTTGTAACATTATTAATTCTATTCCTCCTATACATTATCCTATATGATATAGGAGATATAGGCTATATCTCACCGCGTGACCTCTCTCCCGAGAAAGAGCGACGCACGGTCTCACTCGAAACCTAGGTCCAGAAAATTGACTAAACGTACGGACACACCGCAGCTTCCTGCGTGCGCGATCTAGGCGGCGATCAGATAGCGCAGTAGTATTTGTACCGACTGGTTCACACCAAACGCGATCAGAAAACAATTGAAAAGTACTGACATCGCGCCCGCAGGTCGCAGGACGCCAAAGTGTGTCCGTACCTTAAACGTAGGTATGTGAACTACAGCCGGTATATAACATTATGAATTTAACATTATAATGGTATGAATTATTGTAAAGATCGAAATAAAAGAATTATGTGAGTGCAGCTTAAAATGCCTTTGAACTAAATGATGTGAAATTTGTTAATTCTCTCAGTTTTCTTTTAAAATAAAGACGCACCATAGCATCGCAACCCCATCTTGAGATGGTAAAAAGTTACAACACTTAGGGGTTTTCGTTTTAAAGCCCCTGCAGACAATAAAAACGCTTGTCTATCCCATAGACAATGAGAGAGTCTCGTAAAAATGTGACCAGTTTTAGTTGAGCTCATTCAAGTAGCTGTGCATTTCTTTTAGATTACCTATGCACTTTGTAATCTGAGTATTCTTAGGTTTTGTTGTATGAGATAAAAAAGTCAGTTAAGTTAAATTTTTCAATTTATACATGTTTTTTTGTGTGTTTTATAAATAAAGGGTCTAGTTTTATTGAAAGGAATGACAAATTGATCATCTAAATGTCCAAGGAAACGGGAGCAGTAAATCAGTAATTTTTATAGGTAAAAGTCATTGCTTACCATCAAGTGAGTAACTTGCTTGTCTAAGATAAAAATAATGATGATATGATGATAATGATGCATTTAACATATTTAGTGTTTATTTAAAAGTGTAAGATGGCAATAAGACAAGGTGGTAGAATAGACAACACATTAATAATTTTATTATTAGAAAGTAAGTAATAATTATTACTTTTTTTAAATATCTTTTGACCACTATCTCACCTGGTGGTAAGCGATGATGTGGTCGAATATGGTAAATACGCTAGCTAATACTATGACTCTCAAGGGCTGTATGCTGCAGGAACACTGTAAGGCTATGGCGGCAGACTTTCTCCTTGAAGGTGGTAAGCTTCATTTTGGTAGCAAATCAGGCGGCACATCGATATAATACTCCTACCACATATGGCAAAAACTTCTAAGAAACCTATACTATTATAGAACCTACGGGAATAAAATACCAAGTACAAAAAAGTATAACATGTATTAAACCTACCTAAATTAGTTAAAAAAATTATACAATAGTTTTCAATCCAAAAATATCAGCGGATGTAGAGAAATGCGACAACTCCGCATTTCAAGTTTCGCTGGTTGACTCAGGAGACAATACGGTGGCAGCAAATGGTTCAGAACGTAGAATTTTGAGGGAGTTTTAAATCGTCATTACACGGGTTAGAGGGTTTTTATATTCGAGCAAGGTGCTTAGTTTAACATATTTCAGGGGGTACAGGGTGTTTCGTATAGGGAAGGATGACAAACTTCGGTTTAAAGGTTTTTATTTTATAAACAATTTATTAATTTTTGGTCTTAGAAAATGTATGTTATTGAGCGTTGAACCTCATTATCAACATTTTAATCTTAATTTTTTTATAGCATTTTTTTATATTTTAAAATTGTATATGAGTCAAAGGTACTTGAAATAAACGTATTTTATTTTATTTATTTGTCGCAGCATCAGCATTCGGCGCCATCTATGATCGTAGGACTATTATCTTTTCTGTGGTTTGACAGTCGAGACGGGACTTGACGGGAGTAAAGTGAACAACGTCATTCTGTTTTGAAAGAGAAGAGCGAGCGGTCGCACCAACGCCACGTGGCATCGAACTCACCGCGTTTCTAATCCTAATCCATCCGGTTAATCCTTAAACTGATTTTCAATCTATTTACGCATAACCAACGATTGTGTCAAGTGTTGCGAGTGTTATTTTGGGTTTTTACAATGCCCGACCACTCTGATAACGAGTCTTCCGAGAGAACCTCCGTTATTATTATATACCTACTCTTTATTATTTACGTGTATTTCTTAAAATGGTCTAAATTATGATACAAAAAAATACGGAAAATACTCCTTCTTAAGTATAAGAAAATATAACCATATTCTCGCACTCGTAAGGTTCCGTAACTCAGTAGAGTAATTTTTTGTCACCAAAACATTTACTTTGTTTTTCAGTGTTTGTATAAAAAACAAAGTTATATTTGCGGTTGCTACGGACAGACGGACAGACAGACATGACGAATCTATAAGGATTCCGTTTTTTGCCATTCGGCTACGGAACCCTAAAAACAGCAAATTCCTTGTTCAGTTTGCGCTAAGTAATTAAAAGCACCCGCAGCACAGATTTTATAATAGTTACTACTGCAGACAGACTGATACAAGATATTATTTTTTTTCTTTTAAAATGAACATAAATACAGTTCTAAGTACTAGGTATGTATGTATTTAACATTTTCTCAGATAAACATCATCCTGTATAAATAGGCACATTTAGACCGTCACAGGAAAGATTCACTGAACTAATAAAAATAATAAAGCAAGTAATCCTTTTTTCTTTATGTCGCTAAGGGCGCGTACACACTGTCCCGGGAGAATTCGCGAATTACGCACCTGCCTGCACTCGGCCTTATTTATGAGCGTTATTTGTAACGGCTCAATGGAGGCAGATTGACAATTTAAATTATTTTAAAATTAGAATGAGATTGATTTTGTTTTCTTAAAATTTTGATGTAGGTACTACCTACTAATATTATAATTATAAGTAAAAGTTTTTGCATTTTTTATTAATTCACGTTACAACGGCTGAACTAATTTGACCTAAATTTGGTACCCAAATAATTTATAGCCATAGGATACTTTTTTCGAGATGTACTTTTTAATGTAACTAGTAAATATCGTGTAAAATCATGCAAAACGGTAGTCACAGTTATTACGAAAGCATTAAAACTATTACCACATTTGCCGCTTTATTAGTTTTCAGTACCAATTTTGAGATGTTTATCTCCATATCTCTGGAGATACTAATCAGACCTCGATAAAATTAACATGGTACCACACTTGGGATATAAAACAAAATTAAAGAAATTGGCTACATTTGTAAAAATATAATTCAATATAAAATAAATTGTAACTGAGTCCTATGTAATACGGGGGCTTTGGCATCTGTAATACAGTTTTATTACTAGCTCAGGTGCCAAAAGTCTATAAAAAGCACATTTATCAGGTACAGAAATTAAAGAGGCGTTAAAATTATATAAATTCCTAGACCTAGTTAAGTTTTACTACTAAGATTAACAACTGTGTTTATCTAAGTCTTTTCTTTTGTGACAATAAAGATATATTATTATATTATTATTATTATATTTTCTTTCCAACAAAAAAATAATAATCAATATCGGTTCATAAACGACGAAGTTATCCGCGAACAAATATAAAAATATATATATATATATACGGTCGAATTGAGTAACCTCCTCCTTTTTTTGAAGTCGGTTAAAAAAGGAGGATGTTCTCAATTCGTCTGTATGTTTTTTTTTTGGTGTGTGTATGTTACGCGATTACTCCGTCAATTCTGAACCGATTCGAATTATTCTTTTTGTAATCGGTAGGGTACGTTTCCGAGGTGGTCCCATTGTAATTTCATCGAGATCTGATAAGTATCTCCAGAGATATGGAGATAAATACCTCAAACATAGGAGGATGTATTGGTTTTAGAAGAAGAGTCCGAAGAAGATTATACACAATGGAAGTTGCTATTACATATACTTTTGAAGACTAAGAGTATGACCTCGAATAATGTTATTACAACTTTCTTCTCGTTGATTTTGGTTTTTGACAGATATTCTTAGGGTAACTGTGAGCGAGATAGAAACAAAGGTGGGGAAAATTAATTTGTCTTCACAGGAATGTTCTACAGGGCAAAGTCTTGTAAGGGTGCAAAGTTAGTTAATATTTTTTGACATGACATGACGTTTGGCGAAGATGCGGCCATATTAGTCTCGCGACACTGAATACCTTAGAATTATGAACGTAGTTTGTACCAACCTACACTGCAAAAAAAATTATAAGCATAATACCACAGATTACATAATAGTTACTACGTAAATAATACTTTCCGTTGTTAGGTTGGCTACACAGTGCTTTCATAATTCGGGTATAAACAATGTAGGCAAGTGCCAACTTTTATAACTTGCGGCAATTAATGCGGCATTAATGCTAATAATCGCAATTAATAGATACTTTTAAATATTCATTTTGGAATACAACTAGTCCGTGTTATAAACGTATTTGAAATTACTGTAATAAAATGTATCGTGTGTGTCAGATGCTTTTATTGCACAGGGCCATTTTGGACATTGTCCTTTGATACCTTGATGACATCATTATGACTAGTGGATATTTTCACTAACGCGGCATTTAAAGTAAATTTTTTAGGGTTCCGAACCCAAAGGGTACCAAATGAACACTTTCTGAGACTTTGTTGTCCGTTCGTCCGTCCGTCCGTCCGTGTGTCTATATGTGCGCACTTTACAGATCTGTATGTTAACCGTAATAGATACATACTTGAAATTTTCACAAAGTATATATCCGTCAGTGTATGTAACGGCCCAGACACGAAATTTTATAGATGCATGTAATTTAATTAAAACTTGTTTTGCACTAAAAAAGGTAAAATAAATTATTTTTCAAAAAAATAAAACCGACTTTATAACCACAAACAGGCACTCAAAAGCGAAAAATAAATTACTTAATATAAGTATTATAAGCGCTACCCACTTATCTATTTGAAGTCGGTGCCAGCCAAGTCTAATAGGTAGTAGATAGATACTACCTACATGTACCTACTTACTACTACTACATACATTGTATCTATCTACTATCCAATAGACTTGGCTGGCACCGACTTCAAATAGATAAGTAGGTAGCGCTTGTAATATTTACTTTTCGCTTTTGAGTGCCTGTTTGTGGTTATGAAGTCGGTTTTTTTTTTTAAAATAATGTATTATACTTAAAAACTTTTTAACTGTACCTATCATTAGAATTAAGACGCATTGATATCGCAACTATAGGCCATTTCGTCTTCCAAATCTCTCTTTTTCATTCTATAAGGAACCGATCTACTTTTCCAGGCTGTCATTACAAACTTAAATTAATGATGTCAGATGGGGTAGCGACCCTTCTTATAAAAATGCTGATAATAATGATCTCATTAACTTGTTATTTGTCAAGGGTTTATAGGATATTTTTTGTTTTATGATGTTCTTAAGTGTTCTTAAGTTTAATGTAAGACTTTGGCTTTGATTTTTACTTACACGGAACTAAGGAGGTGTATGCGTTTAGGGCCGTGTTCTGTTGTTTAGGGTGAGTGTTTGTTTCATTGTGCAATAAATGCAATGTATACAAAAACGTTATGCTATATCTCATAATAAAGATTGTCAAAAGTACTAAATCGCAAGTTTAAAGAGATTATCTCCATATCTCTGGAGATAACTCATTGGATATTGATGAATTGGACAATGGATTTATGGTAAGTATACGCTCTCAATAATAAAAAAAGTTGGATGCATCATCGAGGAGAAAATTTGCCGCCATAACCTAACGGTGTTCCGGCAGCACACAGCCTTTGAGAGCCAGATATTCAGTATATACATATTATATACTTACAGTCATCCCATCCAAGACCTAGCCTGTTTACCATCTTCGACCACTTATAGGCGAAATAGTGGTCAAACGATATATACAATTTACTACACAAAGTGCTTTAAAGCTTTTCTACTAAAAATTAAGATAGATAGATAAGTTTAAAAACTAAAACAACCGACTTCCATACCCCGCGAGTCAGTTTCAGTAGCAAGTTTGAGACGTTTATCGTTATATCTCTAGAGATACTTATCAAATCTCGATGAAATTACAATGGGATCACCTCGGAAATATACCCTACCGATTTAAAAAAAGAGTCATTCGAAACGGTTCACAATTGATGGAGTAATCGCGTAATATACCTACATACAAAAAAAACATACAGACGAATTGAGAGCTTCCTCCTTTTTGGAAGTCGGTTAAAAATACGACCATGCATGGAATTTCTATTAGGTAACATCTAGAACATAAAATTTCAACACTCCTTATCCATAAATATGATCAATTCATCATAGACAAACTTTCGCGAATCTCGTTACAAATTCACACCGCGACAACCCTGGCGCGCTTTGAAGTTCGCCGCCGCGAGATAATCATTGTTTGGCAACTGGATTAGGGTTGTCGAATTTCGCAGAGCAGATTTAAGGAGATTTACATACTTACATAAAATTTTGAGTTCTATGTCAATTTGTTTGGTTATTGCTTTGCTTAATTCTTAGGTGTGTTTAAGTTATTTAACTTTAATCGTTTTAAGGATTATCATTAGATTTTACATAACGTTTTCGTAGGATGCATAGATATTCTTATTACACTTGGATACATTCGAATGTCGAAGTGTCATTTTGAAATTCGAATATGAATACTTCATGAGCTACTCTGTCGCGGAAACCTATCCGATTAGAAAAAGTAATTGATCGATCTACTCGGCGAACTGATTAGCGACATGTCTTTGTTTGGTGGGTGGTTCAAGCCATTACCGAAACGTATTAGTAGTCAGGTACCACCCAGGGATCAGTGTAGGATACTGACCCCAACAATTTCCTTATTCAGGTGGCTATAAAAGTGGTGAGAACATATTATATCGATGTTCCGCCTGACTTGCGAACAAAACGTAGCTGACTATTACCAAGGAATAAATATGCCGCCGTAACCTTACGGGTCCGTCCGGTAGCACATAACCGTTGAGAGTCAGAGTATTCTAGGCCTAGCTTGTTTACCATCTTCGACCACAGCATCGTTTACCACCAGGCGAGATAATGGTCAAACGCTAGACTATAAGTTATATTTGTATTAACTAAACAAACAATAAGATCGTTTAAAAAACTAACAGAACCGACTCCAAATGCCGCGTTATTAATTTTCAGTACTAAGTTTGAAGTATCTCCATATCTCTGGAGATACTTATCAGACCTCGATGAAATTACCGTGGTACGACACTTGGGATATCTTCTTTCTAACAAAATAATAATATTCAAAATCAGTTCACAAACGACAAAGTTATCCGCGAACCAACATAAAATATATATACGAGTGTATATATATATATATATATATATTTATATTTATATATTATATATTTATATATATATATACATATATATATATATATAAATATATATATAAATATACGGTCGAATAGAGAAACCTCCTTTTTTGAAGTCGGTTGAAAAGGTAACATAAACATAGCCAAATAAATGGTTCTTAATATATGATCTGTAGAGTACGTCCATCTGTCTGTCTCGACTATTAACTCTGTCGATAGAGGGCGCAAAGGGGTGCATTACAAATCAGTATTGATGGGGGTTGGAAGATGAACTATCTTGTAATACCCAGGTATTTACATTCTGTAGATAATTTGTCTGGTAGATACAGCTGTTAGCGATAAGACCCCGACTGTAACACCTATCTTCAACCCACTTCCAAAATGGAGAAGGTTCTCAATTCATCTGTGTTTGGTCGCTGATTACTCCAATTTGAATGATTCTTTAAGGTAGGGTTCATCTTTAAGGTGGTCCTATTTAAATTTTATCAAGATATGATAAGTATCTTCTGAGATATGACGGTAAATGTCTTAAACTTGGTACTGAAACTGAATCGCCCGGCATCGAAGTCGGTTTATTAGTTTTTAAACTATCTCATTTGTATAACAGTTACCTTTGCGTTAGTTTTTTTTTTTATTTCGGAGTGCAATTAAGTGACATACATATACATATATATATATATATATATATTAACCGGCAAAAAAAGGAAAATAAGTCTATTTATTCGTTTTTTGCCGTAACAGTACAGAACATCTGAAGAATTAGAATAAAAAGAATTTAGCGCCCCAAAAGGCTCCAAACCATCTTGTCTTTACAATTAAACCTATTTCACGGTTAATTAACGAAGCCCCGTTACATAAACTGTTTAACCCTAAAGAATACAGTTTTAATTCGACAGTGCTGCCCCCATTAGCCACGGAAGGGTTGGCAACCAACGAGCCTTGGTATTCTTTTGTTTTAAGATCAAATTTGTATTGTCTTTGGACCAAAATTGCAATTAAATATACTTAGGGCTAGTTTCACCGGTTCAATCTGACAGATTTTTGACAGCTCTTATATGGCGTCATGAGTCAGATAACTAGGAACCGGTGGAACTGGCGCTTAATGTAATAATTAGAGCCAAAAACAGTCTATTAAAGTTTTTTTTAATAGTAATAATAAGATCGTTTATTATTACTATTCTATTTATTACTATTTTTATTACTATAAATCTAAAAAGAACCGACTTCAATGCCGCGCTATTAATTTTCAGTACCAATTTTGAGGTGTTTATCTCCATAACTATCATACCTAGATAAAATTACCATGGTACCACACTTGGGGTAACTCCTTTCAAACAAAAAAAGAATAATCAAATTTGGTTCATAAACGACGAAGTTATCAGCGAACAAACATAAAAAAATATATATATATATATATATACGGTCGAATTGAGAAACCTCCTCCTTTTTTAAAGTCGGTTAATAAAAAGCGGCAATAAGTAGCCCAATGGCTAAGGCGTCAGCCGGGCGATCGAGAGGTCGTCACCAAATAATAATAATAATATACTAAGTTATTACGAAATAGTATATTACGTTACTCGTGACTTAAGTTGTCTATTATTGCACGGCGTGAAATACGTCATGCAATAATAGACATCTTAAGTCACACGTATCGTAATATACTATTTCGTAATAACTTAGTATATTATTATTATTATTTGGTGTCGACTGTCTCGTCTCGACCTAGGTTTCGTGCATGTCCGATGCACTTCCTCGGGAGTTTACGCAGCGAAATCGCGTACTTAACCGTATTTTTTGTTTTGTTTTTGCTGCGTAATGAATAATACTTATAATCACAATACATTACTGACAATATTCCAGTGTAAACAACCACTATAAGTACACAGTAGATTCTTGTAGTGGCAGGACTAGTGTTCCACTAGTCCGCCTGGGGTGGTACCACCATTTTGTTTGTTATTCAGCCGTGAAATAGGAATGTTTTTCGGTTCGAATGGCAAAGTATCCGGTAAAATTAAAAGTATGTGAGAATTCATCTTCGTGTCTCAAGGTGCACCAAGGCGCAGTGCAGTTATGTGCAAAATTCTGTCCAATCGGATTTTTTCATGCTCCTGTGTTTGTAATAGCTAGACACCATCGCTTACCATCAGGCGAGCGTCGTGCTTGTTACCTAATATGATGGAAATAACTATGCGTTAGTTAAAATATTCTTGAATACGGTTGTAACTTGTAAGCGACGAGCCGATTGGTGACATTTTTTTATCCAAATTAAACCTTAAAAATAATATAAAAAATATGTTTACTTAACCAGTTCTCTTGGGGATAATATCTGAAACAAGTTATTTCAATCATTAATACACACACTTGAATAACATACATTTTATAAAAGTATATAGATAAATAAATATATATGAAATATTAAAACAAAGAATCTGAAACAAACAACAAAATATTCGTACAGTAGTGTAATAATTCTCAGCCAAAACTAAAAAAGTAAACTTTCTTTTCGGTACTACTTTAGCTTCTACTAGCGACAGCTGTGAGCTAGCGTTGGAACTATAGATATGATAACAAAGTTTCACATCTTACTCACTAGGTGGCACACATACATGTAAACGGGGCCAAATAATTTTGTAATGAAAGATTTTTTTAAATATAGTTTTGAGTTGTAACAAAGATTTGAATTGAAGATTATTATTATATTACATTAGTAACTGTAGGCTTGTTGAGTGCTACGATTTGCATTTAAAGTTTAATGTAAAATATAATAAGTAGTATGTATTTTAGATACATGTACCTACTGCAAAATATTGTACGCCCGATATGGGAAAACTGTTGTCACTTAAGTTTACATACTACCACCATGTACTTACACAGTTTTTACAATTAAAATATATTATATTCTATTCTATTCCATAGAATGCCTCGCGTGGAGGCGAAATATTAGTCGAAAAACTTTTGGGTTGCCTGTCATTCCAAAAGTAAGTAGGTATGTACCTAAGATCATAGGACTAGTAGGTACCTTTTCTGTGCTATTACTGTATGCTAGTAAAATAAGCGGAATAACTAGAATAAAACTAATGATTTTTTTTTCGTTACGGACTGATTCAAATTAACGTCTCAATGTGGTCAACGATGAAATACGACTGACAATGGAACTGTTAGTATTTTATTGTTCGTATTTTGGAAGTCTATTGAAGTTAATTCTTCTATTTTATTGCACACACACATTTTTTTGTGGGCTGAGACTGAGTGGCATTCTCCTTGTTTATAGTCACAGGTCTCTTCAGATATCGGTGTAATATCGTAAATTACTACAACATCCGTCCAAAGAAACCGAAGGAAGATTGTTTTATTTAGTCGCATCACAAAAAACCATCCACCTTCGAAAATTAATTTCGCCACATTATATCCCTGACAAAAAGTCCCCCCAGACATCAAAGAAACATTAAGAAATAATAAGATACACCTTAATCTTATTACATTCTTACTTGGAATAACTTACAGATGTTTTTCCAATCAGATTTCGCAGAAATCCCCAATTTTTCATCGACGTAAAATTACATTAGCAATTTTGCCTTTAGCGCCATCTAGTTTTGGTGAACGAAATTAGAAACAATTTTAAACCACAAACTTACAAAAAGAAATTTTACTCTTATTGTGTGGCGCATAAGGTTGTATGTCTTAAGTTTGGTTTATTATTAGATGAAGACTTAAGTTTGTAATGTAGTCAAGGAGATTAGGGTAAGAGTGTCATTTTCAGCCCTTGGCAAAAACAGTATGAATAATAATGCGATTTGCATAATATCGGAAGCTCGTCCTCGGGATGTTTACTTTGATAAACTGTAGCTGTAGTTACTGGTGTATTTTGGAAGTTTGGAAATTTAGCATTTAAAATTAAATGAACGCTGATTTTGTAATACAACTGATGACATTTTTATTTCTACACTAGCTGGCCCGGCGAACTTCGTACCACCTAACAGACAAAGAATGTCGTGTTACCTTTTTTTAGGCTTTTATGAACGTAATACAATGAATGCAAAAGAGATATTAAGTTTATTAATGTATTATGGCAATACAGATATAGAATAAAAATTGGTAAAAATGGTTTTTGGAAATATAAACTTTTTTTAACATTTCTGAACACACGCATATTTGACAATCAATAAATATGACATACAATTATCATTACTGACATACTGACTACTGTATTTAAAATTTATTAACATTTTTAAAATCTACATGACTTGCAAAAACTTGAAGAATTTTAACTTGACTTACTACTTGACACGGGCTAAATACACTAATCGTGTGGAGCCATGATTATACAAAAGAAATGCAATAATCTGAATATTGTAATGCTACATGAGAAGAATTTTTATACTTGGCACTGGCTAAATACACTAATCGTGTGGTGCCATCATTACACAAAAAAAATACGGCGGGATTTAATAAACAATAATAATTGAACATCAAATAATTGGCAGTTTTTAGGCCCAGGAACATTTTGGCAAAATATGTTTTCTTATATATTTTTTTCTGGTCAATTATTCATTGTTTTTAACACTTATTATCCTATTCCTGACAAAGACAATTCCAAAAATACAAAAATCATAAAAATTGGTCCAGCCTTTCTTGAGTTATAAGTGTAGTAACAAACACGACTTTCTTTTATATAATAGATATTTGTGTTACAAAATACAAACTTTATAATTACCTACTTACTTGAAAAACTTATTGTTCAAATATTCTTCTTTTTTTTCATCTTTCGCTCACATAATATGATAAGTGGTAGTTCTACTATTTTGTGGTCGCTTGTCCCGTAACCCAATTTCATAAAACAAAAATTACTTTTGAAATAACGTCGTTTTATCTAATCCACTGACATCCACAACAACTGCCGACATTCAAACTACACCAAACATACAACCATCCAACCTTTCAATAAAAAAACTACCCCTAAGAACAAGAGCCATCAACATTTCCATACAGATACAGATCGGGGGTAGATGTGTAAATAAATAATTGTAATTCTTAATAAAACTACCCCAACTGACCGGCCGTAACTTGCACGTGGTGTAAGTTGGAACTATTGCTATAACGAGGGTCAATCGGTTTTGATACTTGGTGAATAAAATTGCGTCGGCAGTAGATTAGGCTATCGTAGTCTTTACAGATTCATACGTTATTGTGGTATTGCCTAAAAATTTATGCTCAGAGCTACTTTTCAATCGACTTACAAAAAGAAGGTTCTCAATTCGACTGTCTGATTTTTTTTCTTTTTTTTCTGTGTACGTTAAGCAATTACTTCGTCAATTGTGAACCAATATGAATGATTATTTTTTTAATTTTTTCGAAAAAAAAAAAAAAAACGATTAAAAAAATAATCATTCATATTGGTTCACAATTGACGAAGTAATTGCTTAACGTACACAGAAAAAAAAGAAAAAAAATCAGACAGTCGAATTGAGAACCTTCTTTTTGTAAGTCGATTGAAAAGTAGCTCTGAGCATAAATTTTTAGGCAATACCACAATAACGTATGAATCTGTAAAGACTACGATAGCCTAATCTACTGCCGACGCAATTTTATTCACCAAGTATCAAAACCGATTGACCCTCGTTATAGCAATAGTTCCAACTTACACCACGTGCAAGTTACGGCCGGTCAGTTGGGGTAGTTTTATTAAGAATTACAATTATTTATTTACACATCTACCCCCGATCTGTATCTGTATGGAAATGTTGATGGCTCTTGTTCTTAGGGGTAGTTTTTTTATTGAAAGGTTGGATGGTTGTATGTTTGGTGTAGTTTGAATGTCGGCAGTTGTTGTGGATGTCAGTGGATTAGATAAAACGACGTTATTTCAAAAGTAATTTTTGTTTTATGAAATTGGGTTACGGGACAAGCGACCACAAAATAGTAGAACTACCACTTATCATATTATGTGAGCGAAAGATGAAAAAAAAGAAGAATATTTGAACAATAAGTTTTTCAAGTAAGTAGGTAATTATAAAGTTTGTATTTTGTAACACAAATATCTATTATATAAAAGAAAGTCGTGTTTGTTACTACACTTATAACTCAAGAAAGGCTGGACCAATTTTTATGATTTTTGTATTTTTGGAATTGTCTTTGTCAGGAATAGGATAATAAGTGTTAAAAACAATGAATAATTGACCAGAAAAAAATATATAAGAAAACATATTTTGCCAAAATGTTCCTGGGCCTAAAAACTGCCAATTATTTGATGTTCAATTATTATTGTTTATTAAATCCCGCCGTATTTTTTTTGTGTAATTATGGCACCACACGATTAGTGTATTTAGCCAGTGCCAAGTATAAAAATTCTTCTCATGTAGCATTACAATATTCAGATTATTGCATTTCTTTTGTATAATCATGGCTCCACACGATTAGTGTATTTAGCCCGTGTCAAGTAGTAAGTCAAGTTAAAATTCTTCAAGTTTTTGCAAGTCATGTAGATTTTAAAAATGTTAATAAATTTTAAATACAGTAGTCAGTATGTCAGTAATGATAATTGTATGTCATATTTATTGATTGTCAAATATGCGTGTGTTCAGAAATGTTAAAAAAAGTTTATATTTCCAAAAACCATTTTTACCAATTTTTATTCTATATCTGTATTGCCATAATACATTAATAAACTTAATATCTCTTTTGTATTCATTGTATTACGTTCATAATAATTATATGAGCGACCCAGTCGTGTTTGCCCAGAAGTGTTTGTCTGAATCTTTTGGATATAGTTTGTATGGAAGTGATATATAATGAAAGTGAGTGTGCGTGTAATGGATGCGATGTTAAATGTCATTTAAGTATGTAATGATGTGAATGTGGATGCTGTTTTAAAATTAATATATATATATAGGATTATTTTAGTGGGAAAGAGGGAGAGGGAGAGAGAGAAACAGAAGTTAGATGTAGCAGTTTAAATCGTAGTGATGCGGCAGAATAATTTAAATATTTTAAATTTAATAACATTACGTTAGGGGCCTGTTCACAGTATCAATCGACAAAGTCATGGTCGCTAGTTCAAAGTTCTGTTAGTATTATTATATAATAAAAGGTTTATGGGGGCACGTTCATAATAACGGACTTACAGATCCGAACCAGTAGCCCGAGTGACTCTGCCTTACTTACACTGTGACAGGCCCCGTGTTGTTATCTATCAATTTGGAGTACTCTCTCAGTCTCCTCATAGTTTAAAGCCATAAGCCAGAGGGTAACTTTTTGCTTACATTCGAATCGTTTGTTATTAAGAATTTGGAGTGATCTGTCTAAGCGTCTGTAAAGAAATACTTCTTTGTATGAATAGGAACGTTGAGCAAATTGGGTGCTCGTTTTAGGGAGGTTCCAAGAGTTCCGGCGAGTGGATCGTCCAGTATTAATACAGACCAAAGAAGGGGCAGTTTTGTGAAAGCGTAAAATGGTTGCAAGAATATATAATTGGCGGACACGGAGGTAATTAGTTTCTTCATATAAACTATCAGTGGAGTAGCGGTATGTGTTAACGCCATTAATTGTTAAAAATCGGAGTGTTTTTTCTATTCGCATATATTATGTAATTGGCATCGCAACATATTCCCATCCCTTTCTCCTCCCCACTTGTCACCTCTCCGCATCCCTTTCGCACGTCCGGCGGCTCGAAAAGCCCTGAAGTGAAATGGGAAGGAAGCCATATTGAGTGTGATGTCAAATGCGAACCCGGAAGGTCGCACGCGCAAATACGTAAAACCAATGACCTAATTAAAATAATCCAAATTTCTCGTACGTACGTATCCTTAACTGTAGACTTCAGTGCCAGTGAAGTGCATTATCAAAACATTGCATATAAACCACTGCATGGACTTTGTGAACGATGGTGTGATCCATTACGTTCGACGGAAGCTGTACACGTGTAAGTTCACCTATCTATCCTTATCTCTATTCTGTTGACGCCAATAATCATCTTACAAATCAAAAAATATTAACTGGAACTAACTACCAGCGCATACATATATTTTGGTCACTTCGGCCTGGATTAACAACCCAGTTATATTGTAATATTTGTATCGGTTAGTCGCAAGCAGTGTGCGCCATTTTGTACAAATAGGTAATTTAATTTACTGTCAGTACATATAGCTTTGAATAAGTTAGTATTGCAGTTTGTAATTAATTATCTTGTTCAATATGGGTCCTAAAATAGACAAAGAAATTGATAGGCTTCAGAATAAACTATCAGCTTATTTCGAGCACATTCAATCTATATACGATTCTATGTTATCGTTAGATTGCACAAAGTCTGCTGCAGAGATTGAGTCATTTCTCGCATCTAGCTTTACTATTGACAGTATTCGCGATAAATACGTAGAAACGCTCGATCTTAAATGCAATTATGAAGTTTCATTAGACGATTCTTCTAAAAAACCTACGAACTCATATCAGACGTTGATGGCGTTTGAGCAAATTTACTCGCAGATTAAATTTAAAATTAAACAATTAACAACGAATAATGAAAGCTCAGAAAATTCGGTAGGAAAGAGACAGAATAAATTAATGAACATCCGACTACCTAAGTTAGAGTTGTGTTCTTTTTCGGGGGAACCAGAAAGCTGGCCCATTTTCTATGAAACTTTTCGTACTGCTATTCATGAGAATCCTGAGTTATCTGACGGCGAAAAGGTACAATACCTAATTGGTAAACTGACAGGGAAGGCACAAATAGTCTGTCAGGGAATTTTGCCATCAGCTGAAAATTACAAGGTCATTTGGAATACCTTACTAAATAGGTACAATGATAAACGTTTGTTAGCTGCTACTTACTTGGGTAAATTAATGAATCTTCCAGATGCTGATAACACGCCTACTGGTTTAGGAGATTTTATCGATAATTTCTCCTCGATATTTTCTGCTCTGCATCAATTAAAAATAACAAGCTTGGAAGATCTATTATTTATTCACATCGGTTGCAAAAAGATTAACCTCGAAACAGTAAAGGCCTTTGAAATGTCGCTTACTAATGAAGTGTCTAACAAAATGCCTACTTGTTCCGAGTTTGTCGAATTTGTTCGTAAACAAGCCCATTTATTACAACGGGCACATAATGCAACAACTACAAACGTAAAATCAATTCAACCTCGCAAAAACGTCGCCTCAAATACAACTCAATCGTCGAATAAATCTTCCGGGTTAAGATCTAGTAACGTTAAGACATTTGTAAACGTGCAGGAACACTCTAATTGTGTTTGCTGTGGCCAGTCGGACCACACTAAGTTGGTTCACTGCCCCGCATTCCTGTCATCGTCTTCTCATAGTCGGTTTGCGATAATCAAACGTAACAATTTATGCGTGAATTGTTTTAATAAACACGCGTTACCTGATTGCAAAAATACGTCCCGATGTTCTAAATGTTCGCGCAGACATCACAATCTCCTCCATTTCGATAACGTAGATGCTACCTCCTATAGGAATGCAACCGCGTCGAATAATAAGGGTACCTCCCCAGTAAGTCGGAGTCCCGCTGTTATCTCTAACGCAGATAAACAAACAGTGCCTGCAGACGAGCGTATAAAAAACGCGCGTTCTGAAAGTTCACACGGGGATAGTCTTAACGGACAATGTAGTGCCGACCGTCCTGTTACGTTGTGTGCTGTGGGTGTGAAATGCGCCGCTGTCGGTTCGACTGACATTAAACCCGCGACTTCTGTCTTATTAGGCACCGCGCAATGTCACGTAGTTGACGAAATGGGTAATGTGTTTATAGTTCGTTCCATCATTGATAGCGCGTCGCAGCGCGATTTTATCACTACTGAGTGTTGTCGCCGTTTAAACCTGTCGGTCTACCCGACCGCTAATAAATATGTCTCAGGCGTTGGTGACGTCACCAACCCTATCGAAGGTATTACTTGCCTGACAATTCGATCTCGTCATAACGATGACGTGAAGTTTACTATTCAACCGTTAGTGGTTAATAGGATTACGGATGCACTTCCGGTTTCAACTATTGATACCGCTAAACTGGATTACTTGCATGATTTACCGTTGGCGGATTGTCGCTTTAGCTCGCCGTCAGGTGTTGACCTCATTTTAGGTTCGGACCTTTTCGCGCGCATTTTGCGCCCGCGCACCGTGTCACGGGACCCCGGTGAGCCTGTCGCGATTGAAACCTTATTAGGTTACCTTGTCGTAGGCCAAGCACCGGTTGCTAATCCCGTTTGCAATATCGTTCGTTCGTATTGCACCATAAACGAGTCGCTCAATGACAGCGTAAGTCGGTTTTTTGAATTAGAAGAAGTACCTAGCAACACCGATAATTTGTTGTCACCTGATGAACGGATCTGTGAGGAGTTTTATTTGAATACGACACGACGCGATGACTCAGGCCGTTTTGTTGTTTCACTGCCGTTTAAAGAAAATAATAAAACTTGTTTAGGTGATTCGATGACTGCCGCGACTCGTAGGTTCTTGTCACTCGAGCGAAAACTTTTGGCGGATCCTTCAATTAAAATGGAATACGACAATGTATTCAAGGAATATTTGGACAAAGGCTATTTACGAGCGATTGATAGTAGCATCGCGGACTTTAATAAGCCGCATTATGTAATTCCTCACCACGCTGTATTGCGGAGTGATAAAAGTACTTCCCGTCTCCGAGTGGTATTAGACGCTAGTTGTAGCACGACGAGCGGAATGTCTTTAAATGACATCTTACATATTGGACCTAATCTTCAAAATGATTTATTCCAAATATTATTGCGGTTTCGATTACTGCCTATCGCGATAAGTGCAGATATACGTCAGATGTACTTGCGAATATTGATGAACGAAGACGACTGGTGTTTTCAACGATTGTTATATCGATTCGATCCTAATGAACCGATTCAAGTTTTTGAGATGACGCGGGTTCCATTCGGCTTATGTTGCAGTCCGTTCTTAGCCGTACGATCGGTTCGTCAATTGGCGAAAGACGAGTCCAATCGTTATCCGAAGGCCAGTCGCGTCGCGCAACTTGAAATTTTTATGGACGATTTGGCTACTAGTTGCTTGTCTATCGATGACGGTATCGATCTTTCCGATCAGTTGATAAAAATGTTCGCTGCTGGAGGATTCGAGCTGGTCAAGTTCTCGAGTAACTCCCCCGAGGTAATGGCAAAAATTCCTGCCGATCACCGTGTTTCAGAAGCCGTGGAGTTTACTCCTGATGACCAATTAAAAATATTGGGATTGCATTGGTTGCCGGCCGATGACGTATTTACGTTTAGTGTCAACCTCGAGCCGCGCCCGTGTACGAAGAGGTACATATTATCTCGAATCGCGCGTCTTTGGGATTTGATGGGGTTTATTGCTCCTGTCACTCTTATGGCGAAATTGGTGGTGAAATCGCTGTGGGATGTTGGCGTAGATTGGGACGAGAGCCCTCCCCCACACATAGTCAAATTATGGCAGAATTTTGAATCTGAATTGCCGTTGCTTCAAAACATTAAATTGCCGCGTCACATAGGCGTCACCGATGATTGTGTCATTTCCCTCTTGGGGTTTGCAGATGCCTCTGAGCTTGCGATGGGAGGCGTTTTATATGTGCACGTGTATTTCCCGAAAATGGACTATACCGTGGTTAACCTCATATGCGCCAAATCAAGGGTTGCACCATCCAAATCTGTCGTGACAATTGCTAGGATGGAACTTTGTGCAAGTCTTATTTTGAGCAAACTCATGCGAGTGGTTATAGATACCTACGCATTACCTTCGTGTTCGGTGTACGCGTTTACCGATAGTAAAGTTGCGCTCGCATGGATCGACTCTGAGCCCAGTCGCTGGCAAACATTTGTTGCAAATAGAGTCTCACAGATTCAAGGGAACCTTGACCCCTGTCACTTTTACCACATCGCTGGTAAAGATAACCCCGCAGATTGTTTGAGTCGTGGATTAACACCCGCTCAGTTGATTGTACATCCATTATGGTTCAATGGGCCTAGGTTTGCTTATCAGCCTCGCTCGGAATGGCCATTAAATAAAGAATCAATTTCGAAAGAAGAAATTCCTGAAGCAAAGGTGAGTGCGCTGGTGACGACGAACTCGTCCCCCCCACCGCTACCTCCATTGGTCGAACTCGCGAATCGAGTTTCTACATGGAATAAATTGCTAAGGATCGTGATTTACGTCCTTCGGTTTACCAAAAAATTGCCGAACACCTTTGAAATTTCCCATTTGGAAATTGCAGAACTTGCTATAATCAAAAATCTCCAGATCATGTATTTTGCGGATGAGATTGCGAAACTTAAGGCAGGTAAACTGTTGCAGCCAGCTTTTCGCAAACTCAATGCGTTTGTTGATGAAGATGGAGTGTTACGCGTTGGTGGTCGTTTGACTAACGCCCCAATCGGATACGACAATAGACATCCGATACTTCTCCCACGTCGCGATCATATCGTGAATTTAATCATTGAGTATTATCACCGGAAGAATTTACACACAGGACCGCAGCTTTTAATGTCTTTAATCCGACAAAAATATTGGATAATGTCCGCTCGTAATATTGTACGATCTCGAGTGCAGAAATGCAATATTTGTTTTCGAGCGCGACCTACCAATCAGTTTCCCATGATGGCAAGCCTACCCGCATGCCGGGTATCGGAAGCGAAGGCCTTTTGCCACTCTGGCGTAGATTATGCGGGGCCAATTTCGGTTGTCATTCACCGGGGACGAGGTATTCGGAGCGTCAAGGCCTACATTGCACTTTTTGTTTGCCTTGTTACGAAGGCGGTACATATCGAACTCGCGTCGTCAGCGAGTACCCCTTGTTTCCTAAATGCGTTTAGGCGTTTTTTAGCCAGACGAGGACCTATTGGTACGGTATATTCCGATCGTGGGACCAATTTCATTGGTGCAAAATCCTATCTGAATGATATGTACCAATTACTTGATTCGGAAGAGTATCGCGACAAGTTCGCGAACGAACTACGCGATAGTCGCATACAATTTAAACAAAACGCGGCAGCAGCACCTCACATGGGTGGTCTGTGGGAGATAAACGTGCGTTCGGTGAAGTCTATCCTCGCGAAGGTTGTTGGAAGTCAACTTTTGACGTATGAGGAGATGCTAACGGTCCTCACGCAAGTAGAAGCGGTGTTGAACTCACGCCCACTGTCAGTATTGAGTAGTGATCCTGCGGAGCCTTTAGCGCTGACTCCCGCGCATTTCTTGGTCTTGACCCCGCTCAAGTCGTTGCCCGCGGAAGATTTAACCGACCAAAACGTCAATCTTTTGCAAAGAAAACGTGTTGTTGATCACCTAGTCCAGTCTTTTTGGAAAAGATGGAAGATCGAATATCTTCACACTCTTCAAATGAGACAAAAATGGACAAAGCCTACTGCTTCCATAGAAAAGGGAACTGTCGTGCTGCTTGAGTCAGCAAACAGCGCTCCCCTCGATTGGCCTATTGGTGTGGTCGAGCGCACGTTTGAAGGCAAAGATTCGGTTGTAAGAGTCTTAGATGTTCGTACTAGGACAGGTGTTTATCGCCGTCCTGCGGTAAAGGTTTATCCATTACCAACCCAATAAATTATACAGTCCACAACTCTAACTTAGCTATTAGAATTAGCATAATCATATTGTTTAGGAATACATATAACTTATTTAATGTTAACTTATTTAAAATTGTAAATTGTAACACATTATAAATTAAAATATTTATCAGGCTGTCTTAATTGGATTACCTATTTGTACTGGTACTTCTGCTTAGCGCATTGTTGTTTATGCGCGCTGAAGTGACCTTTATTTGCATGCGCCTTGTAACTTTGAAGGCCTTTCGTCCTGTCAAGCCGGGGGGGATGTTAACGCCATTAATTGTTAAAAATCGGAGTGTTTTTTCTATTCGCATATATTATGTAATTGGCATCGCAACATATTCCCATCCCTTTCTCCTCCCCACTTGTCACCTCTCCGCATCCCTTTCGCACGTCCGGCGGCTCGAAAAGCCCTGAAGTGAAATGGGAAGGAAGCCATATTGAGTGTGATGTCAAATGCGAACCCGGAAGGTCGCACGCGCAAATACGTAAAACCAATGACCTAATTAAAATAATCCAAATTTCTCGTACGTACGTATCCTTAACTGTAGACTTCAGTGCCAGTGAAGTGCATTATCAAAACATTGCATATAAACCACTGCATGGACTTTGTGAACGATGGTGTGATCCATTACGTTCGACGGAAGCTGTACACGTGTAAGTTCACCTATCTATCCTTATCTCTATTCTGTTGACGCCAATAATCATCTTACAAATCAAAAAATATTAACTGGAACTAACTACCAGCGCATACAGTATGGTTTCCGATAGGCAACCTTCAATAAAGCTCGCTGGGCTCTTTCAATTTTTATAAATAAAGTTTTAGACGCAGATCCCCAACAGACAAGACAGTAACTAAGGATGGATTGGCAAATGGCAATATAGATTATGCGTATAGTTCCAAGATCAGCAGTACGTCCAAGTATCTTAAATATATGTGTCATTTTACGTAATCGCGCACACAGGTAGGTAATTTGGGTTTCCCATTTGAGATGCTGGTCTATAACAACTCCAAGATATTTTATGTTGTTTACATACTCTAATTTAGGACAGTTACAAGAAGAGAATTGAGGAGTGTGACAGGATTGCAACTTTATACTTATGGGTGGTGGTTTGGAGCGCCGAGAAATATGAAAAGGTAAATATTTGGTTTTGGTCACATTTAATGTGAGGAGATTAGTTTGTAGCCATTTTTGGACCACCGTAAGACCATTCTGTGCTACATCAGATACCTGTTCCCAGCTTTTACTGTGGAAAATGATGGCTGTATCATCAGCAAATGTGAAGATACTGGCTTGGTTCATGCTAAGCTGGCAGAGGTCGTTGATATAAAGTAGAAACAGGGTAGGTCCTAGGACTGATCCTTGGGGCACACCAAATGAAATAGGAGCGTAGTTACTGTACTCGTCTAATAGTCTAACTCTCTGTTTTCTATCAGATAGGTATGACCGAAACCAGTTTAGAGTAGTTCCTCGAATTCCGATAAGCTCCAGTTTGCGTAATAATATAGACCAAGACACCGTGTCAAATGCCTTGGCCATATCAAGGAAAATGCCTAGGCATTTGTATCCTGAATCTAATTTTGCCGTGACATGATCCACCAACGCAGCCACAGCATCTTCGGTTGATTTATTTGCTCTAAATCCATATTGATTATGAGAAAGTATTTTATGTTTCTCCAAAAAACTAAGTACACGTTTATTAACCACCTTTTCTAATATTTTTGATAAGGTAGGTAGTAAAGATATTGGCCGATAGTTAGAAACTAATTGTCGATCGCCAGATTTATAAATAGGACAAACGTCTGCAATCTTGAAGCAACCAGGAACTACACCCGATAACATACTTAGATTGCACACGTGTGCTATAGGAGACGCTAATATGTGTTTAGCTCGTTTGATAACATTATTGCTTATTCCATCGCAACCTGTAGCAGATAAACTCTTTAGACTTGATATTATTTAAATAACTTCTGGAGTATCTGTGGGCGTGAAAAATAGAGATTCGATAGGGGAATTGGGAATTTTTGTTTGACTAGTTAGTTCTGTTTCTGTTTTATTTAAAGTGTGTAGGGTTTTATTTGCTAAGTCTTTACCTATTGAGCAAAAAAAAATATTAACAATGTCGAGCGACTTAGACTTATCCATACCTAATTTCAATAATTCACAAGCGTCGGATCTAACAGATTTGAAATTACAGATGTCTTTTACTGTGCTCCACAATTTTTTGCTATTATTTTTGTTGGATTTAATTTGGTTAGCCTCATAGTTATTTTTGTTAGATTCTAAAATAAGCTGACAGTGATTGCGGAATTTTTTATATTTTTCCTGAAGGGTGATATTTTTTGTAGCTTTTTTAGCCTTAAGGTGAAGTAAATCTCTTTTTCGAGTCAGTTTAATTAATTTTTTTGACATCCATGGTTTAATTATAGTTTCAGAATTGCGTAGTTTGATTTGAGTTGTGCATTTTTTTACCGCGGTGCTGATATGATTGATTGGGAAGTTGGTAGCTATACTAACTTCAGTTTTCGTATAAAGTGGATCCCAATCAGTTTTTTCTAATGTGCGTAGTAGTTCGATGTAATTAATCTTTTTAAAAGTTTTAGAACGTTGAGTATTCTTAGGTATGCGATCATCTATCCCAACAATAACAGTATCGTGATCTGAGACGTCAGAATCACACACAACGACACGGCATCCCTTTTTTGTGTTGATCATCGCATGGTCTAAGCAGTTGGGGCCTCTGGTCGGTAACGTGTTCCCTGGTATATACCCATAATGTGATGTCAGCTCAAGATACTCACCGGGCTTAGAATCAGTAGTGAAGGGCTTGATGTTTAAATTAATATCACCAATAATTATTGAAGTCTCACTTTTCTTAACTGCCACCATTACAGATTCCAAGGAGTTTAAAAACTTTGTAATGTCCCTTATCGAAGGAGTCCGATGTATAGAAATAATTGATATTTTCGTTCCAATATTAATCACAAGGCAGTTAGCATCTTCGAATTCTGGTTCTTGCACATCGACAATAATATTTGTTCTAGTAAATATAATTAAACCGTCATTTTGATTCAAAAATGTTTTTGTGTGGTGGCAGTTGTAGTTAGGCAGAATAATAGGAGTAAACGAGTCATCGATCCAGCATTCAGTTAACAATATTATATCGGGGAGGAATTGCAGTCGTTTTAGTAATACTATAAACTGATCTAGGTTTTTACGGACGCTACGAATGTTTTGAGTAAGTATCGTTAATTGATTCGAACAGTCACCTAGCGAACGCAAACAATCCTCCGCTTCGCTTACTCTTGTATTTTCTATGAGCGACGTATTGTCGATTTTATCAATAAGGTCTGTTCTATCCATTAACAGTTAGCGGAAATACCTGAGTGAATTTAAATGGTTGAGATAATAATATGTAGAACATCCCAAACCGTGCGGTCAGTCTTAATCTATATTTAAAAATGTTTACTATATAAAGAAACCGCAAAAACCTGCTTCTAATCGTAAGTGACAATTCCCATTTCGCAACAGAGTAAGTTGCAGTTGCATAGTAATAAATGCCAGTCATAAGGAAGCGTCCCCCGTGCGCAGAGGTGTCATAGAATGCCTTATTTAAAAACAATAGACGCGTTAAGTTGATAAGATTTAAATGTACATATAACATTATGAGGTTGTAGTTAATGTTTAAACTAAAGGTATCTGGTGCTATACATATATAGTGGTATTGAGTTACAGTGTGAAATATTCCTATAAACGACACAATAAAAGATTCTATACAATAAATAAAATTAATGCGAATCAGCATGCGCGTGATTTATGTGCGCGTATCTCCAGAGATATGACGGTAAACGTCTCAAACTTGCTACTGAAACTGATTTGCGGGGCATGGAAGTTGGTTGTTTTAGTTTTTAAACTATCTTAATTATTTCTGTTGATGGTCCATTGAAATGTATTTTTACTAAACATGCATAAGTGACCACAAAAATAATTAACAAGATTGACACATACATTTACACTTACTAACTTTTATTACTCCAACAAATCGTCTCATTAAGCGATATTTATTATTTTAGAATTTGTTTAGGAATTCCCATCAAAATGTAATAGATTGGCATAGAGAGCAATGGGCATTCCTTACACATTTCGGTTATTTTTAGTTTCACGCATGAATATAACTTTCAATTTTGGATGCACATAGAAGTATCGAAGTAAATATCAAATCTGAAAATCGAACCTAGGGCCTAAAAGCTCAACGGGCTTGCCAACATTATTTCGTTATTTGTAATGGTTTACTAAGAGTTCGATATCCAGAGGGATAGATACATTAAGGTCACATAATTAGGGAGACTCAAAAAAATCACTTAGTTTTTCATATCAGCCTTCCCAGCTCTGGTTATAATAAAAACTTTGCAATTGTCTTTTAGAAAAAAAATTTAAAGACTTTTTCTTTATAATATTTCTCTGTCTCAAAAGTATCAAACCGGTTCCACTGAGCTACCCCATCTAAAGATAGAACCATCACTCCAGATGTACCTAAATGATGGTCACTTTACATAATTCTGCGATCGGCTGAGCTGACCCCCGATCAAATATTGTGCCGTTCGGCCACACGGGGAAATTGACAGGTTTATCAGTGCATTTGTTATTATTTTCATGGTTTTTATTTTATTTTTCCTTTTTTGTAATTAAAACATGTGGCACGGGCACAGATTATATAATTGTTATGGTACGGGTGTTTTATACGGCACTTGCAGGGATATTTGTTTTCTTGTTATATAAAAAAAAAAACGAAAAGAAAGAAAAGTGAATTTTACGACAAAAATAGAATTTTAAAGGTCACGCAACTTTATAAAAATAGAACTAAAACATTTGTTATTTGACAAAGATTTCATTACCTACTTTCAATTAAATATAAACAATTCAATTGCACACTTTAGAGCAAAATAATAGGTTTTATTAGCATTTTTTTAGGTATTTTGTAGTTATCCCAGGTGTGCGCGACTTCGCCCGCGATTAAAAGTATTATATTATGTGTTAATCCAGGTTTATATACTATCATTATGCCAAATTTTATCTGAATCCGTTCAGCCGTCTTTAAAAAAAAAGAGTAACAGACATGTCCATCCTCTTTTAACTTATTATAAAAGCATAGATGGCGCTGAACCATTATGCCAAATTTTATCTGAATCCGTTCAGCCGTCTTTAAAAAAAAATTGTAACAGACATGTCCATCCTCTTTTAACTTATTATAAAAGCATAGATGGCGCTGAACCATGTTACATCATTCTCCTTGTACATTTGATAATAAGATCATCCACCGTGCAAACGATATTTGCAGCGTGTTAGTACCATACCACAGAATAATTAATAGTACAAGTAACCATACTACGATCCTGACATATCACATACCTCTTTCGCTTCTTCCACTTTCATGAGCGCCTTAGGATAGGATAGGATATATTTCATATTTAAGTTCCTAACTCTTATTTTAATTTATAAGGTCACAGAACAGATAATTATACTTCTAATACTAATACTAGGTTGAAATTTAACCTGCAAATACGAGCACGGTATCATCTTGGTGTTTATAAAAATAAAATGTATTTAATGGCAATGCGTTGACTAAACGTGTAAAAAGTGGGTTCTCAAATAGGGTGAACGCTGCGGGATGCATCAATCAACCTCCTCTGGCGATATTTTATAAATATCTATGTTTTTGCTCAAGAATTATACAGTTCCTTAGCCCAGCCAGAGAGATAGTATCTACTTAAATAAGTTTTGATCTGGGGCCTTATTCAGTATGACCAATGAGATAACGCGTTCCTTAACGCGCCACGTCACGTTATTTAAAAATTGTATTCTGTATGCCACACGATAGGTAAATTATACAAAACGCGCGCGTTACACGTCCTCATATGTCACGATATTTTGACAGCTCAAAACGCGCTCATAACCTTACCCTACCGCGTTTTAATTGGCATAGAGAATACCATAACGCGGAGATAACGTAACACGGCACGGTAAGACTTTAAAATAGCCATACTGAATAAGGCCCCTGAAGGAAATGTGTAGGTAAAAGTACTCGTACCTTCCCACTTTGATGCCCGCCGCTTAGAACTATTTTTTTCTAGATATTTCAGTAGGTGGATTTATTAATAATATCTGGTATCAGTCGAAACAAGATACTCGTCCGATAAGCGATATTTTTTTTTATTTTTTTTATTTGTTTGTAGGGTTCCGTAGCCGAATGGCAAAAAACGAAACCCGTTTCTTCGTATCGTCTATAGATTCGTCATTTCTGTCTGTCTGTCTGTCTGTCTGTCTGTCCGTCCGTATGTCACAGCCATTTTATTCCGAAACTATAAGGACTACAGAATTGAACTTGGTAGGTAGATGTATTCTGTGAACCGCTTTCCGATTTTTATACAAAAAACATAAAAGGGGGGGGCATCCTATACATGGAACTGAAACAAAAAAAAAATGTTTTTCTTCAAACCTATACGTGTGGGGTATCTATGGATAGGTCTTTAAAAATGACATTGAGGTTTCTAAAATCATTTTTTCTCAAAGCCAATCATTTCAAAGATAGGCGCGTCTAAAGTGGTAAACTGTGTGTCCCCCCCCCCCCCTCTAACTTCTAAAGTAAGGGAGTGAAAAATCTAGAAAAAATATATTCTGTAGATCTCAATAAAAACTTTCAACAAAAATTGGTTTGAACGAGATGCAGTCAGCAGTTTTTGAGATATAGCGACCGCAAATATATCTTTGTTTTTCATGAAAACACTATGAAAAACAAAGTTAATTTTTTAGTTGCGAAAAATCATAAGTAGTTATAGAATACTTTACTGTGTTACGGAACCCTACGAGTGCGAGTCCGACTTGCACTAGGCCAGTATTTTATATCTGATAGACTGGCGTTTGACCACTATCTCGCCTGGTGATGAGCGATGATGTGGTAGAAGAAGGTGAACACGCTAGGCCTAGAATACTCTAACTCTCGAGAGCTGTGTGCTGCCGGAACACCGTAAGGTTATGGCGGATTTTCTACCTGATGGTGGTAAGCTACTTTTTGGAAGCAATTCAGGCAGAACACCGATTTAAGGCTCCTGTCACCTATGGTAAGTGAGGTACTAGCACGTGTACTCATCTAGATGAGTACACGTGCTAGTACCTCGCTTAAAAGTAAAACCATCTATCCATTATGCCAACGCGACTCTCAAAACAAGCAAAGGAAGCAAGGGTGACCAGACCAACTCTTCAAATATTGACAAGACATTAATACCATCTGTATATAAGATCGCTTAAAAAACTAAAAGAACCGACTTCAAATGCCGCGCTATTAATTTATAGTACCAAGTTTGAGGCGTTTATTTCCATATCTCTTGAGATACTTATTAGATCTCGATGAAATTACTATGGTACCACCCTCGGAATATTCCCTTTCCAACAAAAAAAGAAATATCAAAATCGGTTCATAAACGACGAAGTTATTTGCGAACACCCATAAAAAATATATATATATATATATATACTGTCTGTATGTATATATACATATATATATATATATATATATATATTGTCGAATGGAAAACCTCCTCCTTTTTGTGAAGTCGGTTAAAAGGGTTGATTAGTTGTCCCTTACAGAGTAGATAAGAGAAGTCATAACACATCAAATTATACACGACTGTCCAACATTAGCCTTACTGGTCCACTCAGCGGGTGGTACTGAAGTAAGCTTTTATAGGAATCAATCAGATAGGCTATGTCCTAACTGGACACTTCTGGACAGTTTTATCTTCAATTTGCGTCTTCGTGATGGTATAATGAACTTGGTTATCGTCACTGATTTTGCGTATGGGTATGAAATGGTAGATATGCTAGCTCAAAGTGGCACACAAAATTTGTCACTTATTTATCTCTTGTAGAAAATATTGATTTTATCTTCTCTCTTTTATACTAGACTGTAACAATAAATAGGTATCCTTGTTTTGCAACGGTAAAATGCCCAAAATATGTGTGGCAGATTGGCAGATATATTTGAGGCAAATGGGCAATGTGTGGGCAAATTAGTTTAAAAGTTTAGTTGTTCAGGGCCTCCTTTTACTACGAAGTCAATCCCTAATTCAATTCAACGATTTTTGTTAAATTTTCCGTCCATTTTTTTATTTTTGTCTATTTTCAATCCAATTTTTCTTAAATTTCTAAATAACTACATTTCCACCTCAAAAACTATCCAATGAAATAGACTACCTAATATAAATATATAATCCAAGGTATATTATCTAGTGTAGACCACAGCTCGGCAAACGTAGTGTAAAGGACGCCCTTCAGCTAGGTAGAGAACTGATATACGCAAGCTGGTTTGCAGCGGTTGGAAACAAAGAGTTAAAGATTGAGCTCAGTGGCGTGCCATAGGTGAGAAACCATGTTAAGCAGAATGGACGGAACTTGGTTGATAATGATGAAGGCAGGACCTAACCAACCAACTTAACCAATCTAAACGAAACCTATCTAAGATAAAATCATTGGATTTCGTTCCTTCTATGAGTGAAATGATATTGATTGACTGGAATGTGTGCTAAAAACGCGAGAAGAAAAAAAAACACACTGATATCACTATGTAATATGTCTTCCTGAAGCTATCTCGGTACTTAGTTACAAAAACTGCACTGCTACCGTTACCCTACCGTTGCCTTGAAATCACCTGCCTCTTTACCCTTTTAACTAAATAATTTAGGATTATTTACTAAACGAAAAAAATCGACTTCAATTCAAAGTCATTTTTAATACCAAGTTTGAGGTGTTTATGTCCATATCTCTGGAGATACCTATATATCTGATCTCAATAAAATTACAATGGGACCAAACTGTTTAGTATTGTCATACAAAAAATTTAATATGACAATACTAAACACAAACGTGAAGCAAGGTCTGAGGTAACAAACAAAAAAAAAACAGGCGAATTCAGAGGGCCTAGTGCTAGTTTCTTTAGATTTATTAACTTGCTCGATAATGTTTACGTAAACTCAGATTTGTATGAAAATTACAATGTTGCCTATTATGCACACTAGATGGCGCTTTTTAATTCCATACACATCTGCGTTTACGTAAACGTGATCGAATGAGTAAATCAATTTAAAAAACTCGCACTAGGCACTCAGATCTTAACTAGACAAAATTTGAAATCCTTATAAGATCAGATTCTCCGATCGCCATTGTCTAAACAACAAGAATCTCCCCAAAAATTGAAAGCAACCCCCTCAACGACCTCAAACTACCACCAGATATCGAGAAACGACATCCTAATCCTTAAAATAGTACATTCTTAGTCAATTGCCTTTTGGTGCTTGGCGCAAGGGAAAGGAAATTGGCGGATATCACTTGACAGAGAAAATAAAAGTAATTTTTCAGAGATTCGAAGAACTTATACTATCCTCTTAAGTGTATTACTCAAATATACTACAACAATTCAAGAAAAGTTAGGTATATATTTTAAGTTAAAACAATAAAGACAAACAAAATATATAAAATCTTTCTGTGATTTCCTTGGTGGTAAAACTACACAGTAGTTTTTCCTCACTTTTTCTTGCAAAAACATAATCACACAGTCACTTGTCGTCAAAAAACGTCAAAAGCAAATTAAATGTATTTTAGCACCATCTGTTATTTTTGGAGACATTTATCAGATCTCGATATTTTAGGTTATATCTGGTATATAGTGGTTCTGACCAGTGTACTTTATTCAATTGGCCATCTCTTTCGGACACCTCAAAAAAATTACATATTATATCGATCATCTTAGTATTACATCCATACTACTCCATTATAAAAACTTTTGTAACTCTGTCACTCTGTCTGTTTGTTACCTAATCACGCCTAAACGGACGATCCGATCTTACTGAAATTAAAAAGGAGATACCTTAATAATTTTATAAAACGTTTATATCACTGTCACTATGTCTGTTTGTTACCTAATCAGCCTAAACGGACGATCCAATCTTACTGAAATTTTACAATGAATAATATATATAATAATATAATAATAATATATATAGCTGCTAAATTCTTGGTGTACGTGAACAAAGTCGCGGGTATCAGCTGTAGTACCTAATATATTCTTAATAACGCTACATCTTATCCCTTACCCCAACCCAAACTGATTGTCTGGACCTACCCTGATCATGGATGCATCAGATACCCACCAGCAGTTATGTCACATAAACTGACCCTCGGTTACTGTGGGTCAATAATGGAATGTCAAACTAAACTTTATATTGTTATCTAAGGGTTTCAGTATTGTTAGGGTAGTTTTACCTTTTTTCCGTAGTAAATAGTTCGTAAGATTGTAATAAGGTATTTATTTATACAAGTCGATTTTTCGGCAGAAATCGGAATAATCTAAAAGCTGAATTATTGTTTTGCTATTTTAAATTGACAATAGTGGTTTTTGAACTCTAACCGAATTTAAATAATTCTATGGGCCAGTTTCACCGGTTCCTGATAGCGCTAATATGAATAAATCTGACAGATTTTTGACAGCTTTTATATGGCGTCGTGTGTTATGTATCGTGTCGATAACTGTCTAACGTATTATCAGGAACCGGTGAAACTAGCCCTAAGAGTATAAAAGATATCGTTATTTAATTAATATTCAATAGAAAAAAAAGATACCAACTTTATTTACACAATTTTATCGATTTGCTTTCACATTCATCATGTATAAAATGCCGAAGAAGAAACGGATTACCTTGCCTTCCGGGCGTCTCGCGGATTTGCTCGTTGAAGTATGCGATGCCCTATTATACATCATTATGCTATCCTCTGTGTAAAACTTTATTAAAAATTATAGAGCAGATTAGCCATAAGAGGTCACAAACAAACACATTTTCGTATTTATACTATTCGTGGTTTATAATGCATGTTACATGAAGCTTTCGTAACCATTGGACTTTTCGATGTGCATTCAAGGGTGCTCGGACACAGACGGTAGGAACATTAAATCGATGTTCCGTCTGACGCTACCAAAAAGTACCACCATCAAGGAGAAAATCTGCCGCCATAACCTTACGGTGTTCCGGCAGCACACATCCCTTGAGAGTCAGAGTATTCTAGGCCTAGCGTGTTCACCTACATCATCGCTTACCACCAAACGCTAGCCTATCAAATATAAAAAAAAATTAATCCATACCTGATGTAAATAAATAATTTTAATTTGATTTGATAATGACACGGACTAACCCACGGGGGTTCGTCCGTGGATAATCCTAATAGTTACTAACTAAACTTACCTACCTATTCACAGCCTCCAAAACAAAACATCCTACGATCCTCTAGTACTTATAAATCGAGATATGTGGCTCATAAAAGACCCTTGACCGCTCCCATAGACCCCACGTCGTAAAACTAAAGTATTCAATAATTTATACAATTGATAAATAATATATCGGTTTGACCCTACTGATGGGCAGACTGTATGTTTGAATTATGCGAACGGTATCGAAATAAGAGCGATTTAAAAGCTTTGGGTAAAGATATAAAAAAAGCCTAAAGTCCATTAAAGTGTGTGGCTAAGCTACGCGCATTGTTTTCTGTTATAATAGGTACCAGACGGAAAATCAAAGTTCAAGACCATTGATATGGGAGATGTGGTACCCCGCTCCTCAATGTGGACCGTATAAATTAGGTTCGCGAACCTAATTTCACCTTAGTCACAATCGGACTGGCGTTTGTGTAGCACGTACAGAATTATATGTACATTTATCGCATATCCATTTAAATATTAGCAACAATGCCTTCCTCTGTTCGTCATGCATATCAAGCTCGACATTAGAAATTCGTGTTTTCATATAGTTGGCATTTTTTTAATAGAACTGTAATTGGTTACATCTTTTTTGTTGTTGAAATGTTTTTTTATATCTAGCTAACGTTTGACAGGTTTTTTTAGATCTAGGTAGCGTTAAGGCTAGCGTTTGACCACTATCTCACTCAGAATCACTAAATCTCACTAAGATTTATGATTTGAAATAGTAATAATAACAGTATTATATCGTATATTTATATCATTTACATTTATAGTAATCAAGTGTTCATCTATCTACCCCATTTTTTTCGCGAATGTTTTTTATTTTGCTCAAATGTTTATTAGTAAATACTTCCAATACTTTTAAAGCAGGTGAGATAGTGGTCAAACGCTAGCCTATAACATATAAAAAAAAAGAAAAAAAATAGCAGAGTTTCTAGACAGAACATACATATAATAAAACAAACTAACATTAAAATTAACACAAAGTTCAACATCTTCAAAAGTTGTTAAGGTAAGCCCCGGGAGTCGTAGCAGCCATCTGATGTCATTAAGACCTCGCAAAGTCATTAAAACTGGCCAGGAGGTCATTAAGAAGGCATAAAGTGGTGTTATTAACGTACTGCCGTCTTTAGGGATTTTTCGGATGTCTTCCGAGTAGAAGCTTGCTTTCGAGTATGGATATGAAGGCTTTATTTTTTAAATAAAGCGTTAAAATTACTCGACGAATGTGTTTTAGAAACATTTTCTAGAATCGATTCGATTGCCTATTTCAGCATTAAAAACAAAACAAATTAAACATATTTTTATAGGATTATGTTTTCGTATTTATTTTTTTAACTTATCGAATTAGTAATTACTATACTAGTAATAGTAATACTAGTAATAAATACTAGTAATAATAATAGTAGAATAAACTACTGTTTATTACTAGTAGCTACATCAAATATCTACAAATAGTACAAAAATACAACAAACAAATAAATTATGCTAAAAACTATTTTAACTGATAATAAATAAAATTTAAGGTGGCCGGCAAGAGCTGGATGAGAGTAGCCGAGGATCGTGCGTGCTATTGAAGAGGCCTATATCCAGCAGTAGACTAATATAGGCTGACGATGAAATGAAATTCTAAAAAAAAAATCTAATCATACATAAAAAAGCGTATGGTATTGTCTTAAAAAAACCCTCCTAAAAGAAAAAAGCTCATCACAAGAACATTCTCGACTTTTTTAACTGGTACTTAAAGTAAAGCTTACCACCCACTAGACAAGTTTACCGTGCTACATTAACATAACCTCCCTCCGACACGCAATAAAACAATAATTAAATCCAGCGGGGGCTGGAAAAATCCAATTTGCCATTACTGTCCCTCATCAGTCTACTACTGGCTTTATGTAGTTGTGTCAGCTGAAAAAAGGTGGCGGGGAAGACATTTTATTGTAGTTCTACATTTAAAACCTGTAGAATTTGGAAATTATTCAAAGGGGAGGTTTGGCGGGAACGTGAACAATTAAGATAGTTTAAAAACTAAAACAACCGACTTCAATGCCCTCGCGGGGCATTGAAGTCGGTCGTCGTCAGTCGTCAGTTTCAGTAGCAAGTTTTATCGTCATATCTCTGAAGATACTCATTAAGTATATCTCGATGAAATTACAATTGGATTACCTCTTGGACACAAACCCTACCTATTAAAAAAAGAACCACTCAAATCGGTTCACAATTGACGGAGTAATCGCGTAACATACACAAAAAAAAACATACAGACGAATTGAGAACCACCTTGTTTTTGGAAAGTCGGTTGAAAAGTATGGTCTTATTGTATTTTTTCCTAAAACTTGTGTTCTTTCGCGAGTTAATGTGTAATAAATGTGGATTATTAACCATTTAGTGCCGGTTAGTGCATGCGAGTGTAGGAAAACATCTTATTTACGTTCTCACCAAAATTCCACTCAAAATCTTCAGTAAACTCCACATCTTTACTGAGGGTATGACTTGGACTATATATGATAAACTATATGACTATATGACTTAACTATATGACTATATGATAAACTTGACCTGAAATGTGACTTTGACCCACCTTCATCATCAAATCATCTTCTTTCGTTCATCTAAAACTTGAAGAATTTTAATTCTTGACACTGGCTAAATAAATACACTAATCGTGTGAAGCCATAATAAAGCAAAATAATATCGTTTAAAAACTAAAAAAGAACCGACTTCAATGCCGCGCTATTCATTTTCAGTACCAATTTTGAGATGTTTATCTCAATATCTCTAGAGATACTTATCAGACCTCGATAAAATTACTATGGTACCACACTTGGGATATCTCCTTTCGAACAAAAAAAGAATAACAAAATCGGTTCATAAACGACGAAGTTATCCGCGAACAAACATAAAAAGAAATATATATATATATATAATACGGTCGAATTGAGAAACCTCCTCCTTTTTTTGAAGTCGGTTAAAAAAAACGATTCAATGATTTCCGTTGGAGCGTTCCAGGGTTAAGAAAGAAAATTATCCCACTTTTACAAGCTCTTATTTAACTAGTAGGGATAGTATGTTTGTGCGGGTTGTCATTAGGTTATCGCCAAATATCTAATGTGTTTCGACAGCTGTCCTTGAGAGCCAGTTACCATTCTAGGCCTAGCGTGTTACCATCCTCGACCGCATCATCACTTTAGTCGTAAATAACATTATTGTGCATGTCTAGCGTGTAAATAATAGACGTTAGTGCAAATAATTATATCAGAACATCACTGTCAAGATTTCAATTACAAAATCGGAAATAGAATCAGTAAAGCATCGAATACGTGACGTCACACCCTCAATACGACAAAGACATACAAAATAATAGGAAACGCGTCATCTAAAGCATTTCCCGATATCAGATCCTAAAGAGATCAACAATGCATTCTTCCTATTATGAAGTCCTGATCATCTCTATATGAGATAACTCAAGTATTTTTAAACCAAGAAAACGCAAGCAAAACTATACCTTATTTTAATGATACAAAGAGCCTAAACTCCTTTAAAACTTTCAGATTACAGTCAAAGACATCACTTCAAATAAGTGCAGAGAAATTTAAGCCTTATGTCTTAATAGATTGGGTGTGTTTTTGTGTGCAGTGTAAAGAAATTCTTGATACTTGGTACTGTTTAGCAAAATGCATTGGTATAGAAAAAAAGCCCGTTTACCGGTATTATGCGAAGGTGCGATTGTTCGCGAGATTTCGTGCGAAAAAAACGCGTTTGAACGTTTATCGTCAAATAAAAGTGGGCAAGTGTGAGTGATGATCAAGGAGCCAGGGTTCCGTTGGTATATTTAGTGTGTCAAATTGATTCGGTGTTTTTTCAGTTTTTTATGACAAAGTGTGAATTTTGACTAAAATATTATGAATTATAAATATTGTTTTCCACAATTACTTCAGGTATAAAAGCTATGGTCTATGGATCTATAGAGTATGTATTTTAAAAGAAATATACCGCAAAATATTGTACGCCCGATGTGGGAAAACTGTTGTCACTAAAGTTTACATACAACCACCATGTACTACACAGTTTTTAGAATAAAATATATTCTATTCTATTATGTACACTTAGACCATTTTTCCAATTCGAACTAGTACATTACACATAATGGCTTCTTCAAAATCAGTAACTATTTACAAAATAGTTACAGGTTAGGTATATCATTATTATTCTTATATCATTATTATTATATAATCATTATTATTATTACGTTAATAATAGTCCAATCGCTTTAAATAATAATTTCTTTTCAATATTTTTTTAAGTTGATGAAATATTTTTTTATTTTGATGATCTTTAGGTATTAGATAATTTAGATCGAAAAACTAAGGAATGCTCTCAATAGTAAAATGTACATTATGACGTACATAGTTTTAAAATAAAAAATAAGTAAATATCGTCAAAATCAATAGCACTATCACTATCATAATTTAGCAAATCGCATAACATAAATCCAAAAGGACAAAAGGGTTTGTTTGCCCAACCGCACCGAACCCTAAAATAAGCATCGATTTAATTGATCGATTCTAAAATCGAATGTGTCGATGGAATGAATCGATTTTTGCATCGTGGACGTCGAGTTTCATCATTAAGCCGGGTTTAATGGGATGTTTATACAAGGAGACATTCTATCGCAAAAAATCGCCATGTCTTATATGAACTTGTACATGGTATGTTCGCAAAGATAATGAGATATTTTTTGGACTTATGATGGGAGATAAGAATTGTAATTATCGTTTAATGATTTTTGTTAAATTGTTATAGGTTAGCTTTTGGACACTATCTCTATCAAACTGTTGGTACTCGTAAGTGATTATGCGGTTGAAGAAGGTAGCTCATTAGAATGGGAACTGGCTCTGAAAAACAGTTGCCAGAACACATTAGATGTTTGGCGACAGATTTTTCAACTTGAGGTTGGTGGGAAGCCTACCAGGCGGACACTAGACAGTGTCCTACCACCACGCCAGGAGTTGATGGTTTCTTAACGATGTTTTTCCTTCACCGGAGGGCCACTGTGAAATGTAAGCATACATGTTTCTTTAGTAGAAAAATCAATTGGTGCACGGCGAGGGGATAACTCTTCTGTAACATCGATGTATACGAGTATGTTTTAATATCATATAGGCAAGCGTATAACCACTATCTCACCTGTTGGTAAGTTATGATGCTTTTGAGGATGGTAGCACGCTAGGCTTGTAACGGGAACTGGCTCTCAAGGATAACTGCCGAAACATATTGCTTTTCATGAGCATTCTATCCATTATATGTATCATTATTTTTGATAATGATATCGGAGGTAGGAAGATATCTCAAGGGTGGTTGTCTAATTCATATTATTGAGATCTGATGGGCATCTCCAGAGATATAGATAGATATAAAGACACAGGCCTCTCGCCTAGTTTGGGCCTCGCAGAATAATCTCCCTGACACTGTAATGGAATACGCTGTTTTATTCTTAAGTGCATTATGTTGTTATAAGGTACTTTTTTTGAAAATAAATGTTTTTATTTATTATTATTATTATTTATTATAAACACCTCAAACTTGCAACTGAAAATTGGTCACTTCTTTATTGTGCCAATTTATTCGATCCACGTATGGATCGTAGTGGAAGGGCTTCTGCTAGTCTGCCTGCGGTGGTAACCACTTTGCTAATTGATTCAACCGTGAAATAGGATTATTTATCGGCTAATAATAGCGTTAAGTCCAGTGAAATTACAGGGCATCTGAAACTTAACATCTTAATGTCTCGAGGTAACAGGGACATGCAAAATTCTGGCTTTACAGAATTTACCATCAGGTGAGCTTCGTGCTTGTCCTGTTATATTTTATCATAAAAAGAAATAAAAATAAATACACTTTTCTGTAAACATTTTCTGTATTTACAACGTTTGTACGTCTATATTTACTATAGTCTCTCTAGTCTATATTTACTATCTACATAAGTAACCAGTAAAAATAGATAATTTATATTCGCAAAATGTACCAAGTTTCGTTTAGCTTTGTGTAGGCAATGTTTTAGCATTAGCTGCGTGCATCCATGGCAGTAAATAATCATGAACTTTGACACAAATAATATCCGACGCAGATTTGCAGGCACATTGCTCACATACTATCGACCTTCCGTTATTAAGGCGAAGTCGGTGTAAACGTGATCTATGCGAAATATTAAATTAAAATTACTTCATCATGATCAGCCGGTATCAGTCCACTGCTGGACATAGGCCTCTTCCAAGAAACTACACTGACTGAGTTCGAACTTCGACTCTGCTTTTCCAGTCACTGCCCACCGCTTTGCGAATGTCGTCGCTTCACCTCCTAAAATTACTTAATTAGAGGTTTTTAACGTGTGAAATTCTGGCAATCCTGGCAAAAGAGTTTTGCAAAGTTATTTCTTACCATAAGACGAACGTCTTGCATGTTTTTTTTAAACTTTAATCACATCTTCACTTAACATCAGGTGAGATAGTGTTCAAACGCTAGCTTACATAGCTACTATAAAATAAACTGGCCAAGTGCAAGTCGGACTTGCACTCGTAGGGTTCCGTACTACACTACAGTATTTTATAAGATCGAGCAAAAAATACCACTATCATTTTTTGCCAGCAAAAAATAATGATTAATAAACATTTTATTTCTTATAACGCCATCTAACGTCTTACAAAGGTGTTAGGGATCGACATTTCAATATAATGCCATCTATGGGACGTTTACCTAACTAAGCGTTCATAGATGGCGTAAAATGCCGAAAAAAAACACGTTTCTTGTATGGGGACCCTCTATTATTTTAACTTTAATCTGTTTTTAGTTATAGCGGCAACAGAAATACATCATCTGTGAAAATTTCAACTGTCTAACTATCACGGTTCATGAGATACAGCCTGGAGACAGACGGACAGACAGACAGACAGACAGATAGACAGACAGACAGACAGACGGACAGCAGAGTCTTAGTAATAGGGTCCCGTTTTACCCTTTGGGTACGGAACCCTAAAAATGAGAAAAATAGACATAGAAAATTGTGATATATTCCTCCCGTTTAGAAAACGTTGCATGAACTTGAGCTCATAAAATGATTTTTTACTTCAAGAAGTACTTCAAATATTTTTATTATTGCATAATTTCACATAAGTATAATACATACATTAAATTAACTTTTTTTGGAGACTAAATGTTAATTTAAAACAAAAACAGAACAATGCTGTTTTTGTAGGTATAACTATTGATAGTACCAAAATAAGTAAAGATGTAAACTGAAATGAAAAAGTGCGGAATTGCAAATTGTCTTGAAACAATTTTTCAATAAAATTTACTGTATATATATATAAAATTTACCTGTCAAAATACAAAAAAAAATGAAAACATTTTGTACTATTCGTTTAATTAATTTGTAATAAATGTTTACGTAAAAAAAATTATTGTATGCTTAACAACTATTGGGCTTAAATTCACCTTAACACGTTTTCTAAGGTGGGAAAATAAAATCCAAATCGGGTCCTATTCATAGTCAATTAAACTGTTGTTAACCATTAATTACTCCAGTACTAACTTTTACAGGTAGTTAATACCAGTTTAAGTGACGATTATCAGCTCCATCATCACTTAAATGTGCTTACAAACATTAAATAATTTTATTATCAACATTACTTTCGTTTCTTACGCCTTCCTCCTACCTGCTTTACAGAATTTATTTATTGCAGGTAAACTTTATTAAGTAGGTAACGGGCTCTCACTAGTAAGTACGTAATCGTAAAACATGGAAAGGATAGAAAAAAAAATGTTAAGTAAATATTCTTTTTAAAGTTTCTGAATTTTAATCTAAATCTGACGCAATTATAAAAAAAACACAAGAAGTAAATACAACATACAAAGGAATTGATAAAATGTCACTGACTATTATTATTACTTAGCAAGGAAATTCTGATAATCCAGAACTTTGCATGCCAATGTTTTTCTTCTTCACTTCAAACAGAAATGTACCTGGCCTCTTGAATATCTCCCCACTATGCCATCTATACCGGCTGACACAGAACATCCTGTTTAAAATTCAGAGATTGGCGACATGTCTTTGTCCGGTGGGTGTTTTGGGCCATGGCCGAAGCCGTCGTTGTTTTTTTTTCGTTTTGTAGACGATCTTAAATTACAATATTAATAGCCTTTATTGGACAACTCTTAAAGTAATTCAAATTGTTGATGTTTACTTTGTATTATATTTTTACATTCTATAGATATTATACAATTCCAGGAAAAATATTAAAATTTAAACATATGTATTAATTTCAATAAAATAATATGATAACATTTTAATTATTCAAACATCGACTTAGGTAGAAGTTGTTTTGCTTTTTACAGCATAGGCCTCCCCTATCAGATTGTTTCTACTTTTTCCCACTATTTTCCTAAAATTACGTAGTACGTAACCAATAAATATAAATGCTTCCTCTTAACAGTGCCCCATGAATCATACCACGGTTCCACAAAGGTCGGGTATAGATGTAACGGTAACCTTTAGATCAGACTTCACACGGCTTTATTATATTCACTTCTAATCATTATAGTACTATGATTACTTTATTCTATAAGTACCCTAATACGTTTTAAAAAGTATAAGTTCTCATATATTCCTATACTTATCTATTTGCTTAAATATTAAACTTTTTGCTATTAAGGAAAACTAAGGTTGCGAAATAAAGTTCAACAATAATAGACGAGCTCAATATTGTAAATAGCAATCAAACAACAAGTACAAATATTGAACTTCCTCGCTCATAACTCCGGTTCCCCCATAATTTGAACTCCAGTTAAATGTGACGGAACAAGTACATGCAAATGTAACAGTTAGCCCTTGATTAAGCTGCTCATAACGAAATGGCTCGGATTGAAACGCTCGGTTAACTTTTAGTTAGCTGATGCTTTTTCTTTTTGCTAAAAAAAATAAAACTACTTATTTCTGTTACCATATTAAGATTTACTAATTAATAGATAAGAAAATTATAATACAAACATATAATAAAAATGTTTTGCAAACATTTTACAAGTTCCACAGGTGGTAGAAACGTTATATCAGAGATCCGCCTGCTTCTAAAAATAGTCACTTACCATCATTAAAGAGAAAATCTGCTGCCATAACCTTACGGTGTTTCAGCAGCATAGCTCTTGAGAGTCAAACCATTCAAGGCTAAGCGTGTTTAATATCCTCGACCACATCATCACTTACCACCAGGCGAGATAGTGGTCAAACTGTAGCCTGTAAGATACAAAAAAAATCAATATGGATGAACGCCACATTTTTTTAATATGATAATTGCAAATTCTTGTATTTGACTTTTAAGCACGAATGTATCTATTAGGTTACCATAACCAGGTGTCAGTCCAACTACTGGATTCCTTTGGGTAAATTGGGTAGTATCGTAAATACGTTTTAAAATGTTTTTATATAAATACAATGATCACGGTCCCTTAACATGCATTGAGAAATTCACGATTAAGAGGGCGGGAAAAATTTATTAGCATAAAGGAAATGAACAGGAAAGCTAACTGTTGTTAGATTAAATGATAATATTGAGAGCAGTTTTTAGACTTTAAACGTAGAAGGTTCTATATAAAAATTGATTAATAATAGTTAGTAGTACTTCTGATTTTGAAATGTTTATAGCATGTTTCATTGTTATTTGGAGAAAACTTTGTATCAAATCTACAAAGCGACACTTATCCATCAGTTCTTTTTAATATTTTTAAATGAATATTAAGTGATATTTTCACTGTTTCGTGGGACATATCGTTATTACAGAATCGTAAATAAGTGAGTTTACCTTAAAAAAAGGTTCCACTTCAAGTAAAGATTAATGGATACCATGTACCCGAGTGTTCTTGATAAATATGTTCAATATAACAACAGAGTATTGGCTTAGGAAGCCGCTTTATCAGACGGCGGGGCGCGAGGCATATTGTCGTACAAGCTAAGTCGAATAACGGCGTATGTGCCTTTGACATATTTTACGGCGAAATGGGTAAGACAAATAAATATTTTTTTATTAATAAATATTCAATTATTGTCCTAAATTGAATAAACAGTTTACACATTATAAATAAGTACAAGTACAGGTCTATAATGAATAATAAAAAAATAAATTAAAATGTTTAAACTTTTAGATTTATTATTAAGTTTTGTGTAATTTGATGTGTATTGGCTTACTCACAATTTTTTCTTCACACGTTTTCTATAACGGTTCTGAAATAAGCTTCCAGATAAAGTAGGAAGATGATTAATTACTGTGATAACGTCTCGTGAGTTATTTGCAACAACATAATTATTTATTTTACAAAATATCAATGATAATGATAATAATAAGATTTTATAAGTGCCTAGAAATGAAGCCAAGCATGGCGAAACTTCGTTTGACGTAATTATTTATTTATAATATTATAGTATTATAAGCATTGATTTTACGTTCATAAACTAAGACTTCACATATCAACCAATTTCCTTCCGACCGCTACCCCAGTCGATAAGGCACCCCCGATAAATAATTTGGCAACATATTAGCATACGTCGATTTATCTCGGTGTCTACGGAATTATTATTTATAGACGCAGAGCCCTCCCCACTACATATGTTAGCCAAATCCCAGATGGAGATTGTGTTAAGGAATTGATGGTGTTTTACTCTTTGTTTGAGAAAAAAAGAAATGTGGGTTTCGTTAAGAATCCCTTTTACAAATGAATGTAGAAGAGTTTTGTTTGTTTTGATTAAGATTATGCCATTTAGGGATAAATTCAAAATTTTACCCCATTTTATTTAGTATCTAAAATAATTTTATATATTTTTCATTATTTTAATAATAGTCAAAATATTTAAAAAGTATACTTTGTTTATGTCTCAAAGTAAGCACTAACTAAAAAGGCTTGTGAAATAATAGAACGTTCGTATAAAAATATGTTGAAGGCAGTCATCATTACCACGTACACTGAGATGAGAGTCTTACAAATTTACCGAAAATATAAAAACTTAGAGTATACGTAGGAATTGTTATGGAAAAGAAAAATAAGGCGCCTAGGCTATACCTTAACAGCGGGTTAAAGTTCAACTTCACTTCACATGTCAATACATAAATATATTATCCTCAAAGCAAGTATTAAGATATATTTGCCCTTGCCTATGAATACTGCTGGGAATTTGCTTTGATTATCGAAGTTTGATGTCTTAATACAAACTCGTAGTTTGCATTAGCATTTTCCAATTTGTTTACATGAATATATTACGGTACATCTTATCTTGAGACTGGATCACCTTAGCGGTAATATTATATCTTTTAAAACAAAAATATTACTATAAAACATATTTTGATAAGTACGGTGGTTTGCCAATGTTTTATAAGATCGCTTAATCGAAAAAGGTTTTAAAATATCTTTTATTCAAGTAGAATACTGTACATGATAATTATTATGGATTTTAATATGTATTACATTTATATTGAAATTAATATGTTATTTTTATTAGAAAACGATCAGATACTACAAAAATTTTTTTTTACACCGAACTGTGTAGCACTTTACCATTATCTCACCTGATGTTAAGTAATGATGCGATCGATGATGGAACGTACCCAGAAGATACCTATTCACTCGCGATTTGAAGATCCCCATTTATGCTTTACCGGACACGAGTTTATGAGGCACGCTTATTTATGCATTTAGTAAACTACTGCACTGCAAAAAAAACTATCATGCTGGTTTGGAAATTATAGTATAAATACATTACACAAAAAATATACTCGGGGCATAACTATTATATATAATTATATTCATAACTCTCCTTTTATTAAAACATAATGTATTCTAAACATTTAAGTAAACAGAACATATTGGCATCCGTAGACTGTAAAATAATAATAATAAAGTGTTTCATACTTATACAAACGTATAAAATTATACAACATTAATTCAGTAAAGTAAAACAGTGATAGACTCTTGCGTAAGTACAAATTGAGGCGAGTGCACACAGTGACACAACGCAGAAATTATCGATGACAGCTGACATGACAAGACAAGCGAATTATTAATAGCACCCGTAACCGAATAACGGAGCTAATTAAAATCAAACATCTCAGGCGCACCCCTTAAGGAATTATGAGGGGTGTTCGTCACTTTTATTCCGTTGATTAATGCAATTTAACTTAACGATCTGACTAATTAACTATAAGCAGGCATGATGCGATTAATTTATGTGAATAACTTTAGTTGACATAAAAGATTTTTATTGACGAATGATATGGCTTTACCGGCTTGTTAAAAGGTGCGAAGTTTTTGTACTTTTTCCTTAATTTGAAGTATCTATATTAAAATGTATATTTACAGTTCATGGTATTAACATCCAATTTATAGCCTTTATTATATTATTATTATATTATATATATTACTAGCAGCCCGCCCTGGCTTCGCACGGGTAGAACATGCCTAATAAATTTGCATCAGTTTGTTGCATCAAATATAAAATATTAACATATTTAACAATCATCGTCATATATTATGTTTCTATGAAGTGTCACACACTTTATATTTTTGTAAATTGGTAAACACAATCCAAAATTTCATCGTACCGAAATTGACCGTATTGCTTCTTCGCTGAACGACAATGTCTCGCGATTTAGTTGGATCTCCAATAATAATTGCAGCAACATCATTAACGGTGGGTGCATTGAATCTTCGCACATGTTCACCTGTTGGGGTACAATCAGCTCTTATGACAAATTTGTGTGTATGCGATGGCAATGGATTCGTTCCAATGCTGTTTTGAACATATTAACCACAGCATTATTAGCGTGAAAAAATGCTTGCAACTGTTCAATAATTCGTCTCTTTAAGTGTTGTGTTCCCTGTATATTGCACCGCACATTCAGCTGATCCACCATCGACGAAATGAAATATATTTGCAGAAATTGATGCGGTTCATCTGGTGTTGGCACCATTGAACCATGCAAATGATATATTTGTCCTTGTATCTGTAATTGCAAACAATCATTTGTTGAAGAATACGGTGTAACTTCTGTAAATGGTGTGATGGTGTAGTGTGTGGTGTATATGTAGTTGTTATGTGTTGCAATTCATTGTGTTGGTGTGAGTGATTGGTTATGTGTGTTGTATCTTTTACCTTGCAAGTCGGCATGAAGCCGCCTACTCGAATGATATTAGCTCCAAAAGAAGTCATGCGAAAGCAGTTATTGTATTCAAGGATCTGTTGAAGAAAATGGCTGGAATCGGGATCACTTCCATCGAACAATGGTTTCAGTGGCTGTGGTGGTGTAAATAATGGATCCAGTTTGACTTTTCCACTTGCGCAGCACAATCCAGCCGTTTCTCTTTTGAATTTTAACACATTGCAATATCGGCATATAGTCGTCATTGGTCCAATATCTAAATTTTCATCATCATTGTAGTTCGCAGTGGGATCATATTGGAATGCCAAGCGATTGTATGATGCCAATGATCTTCGTGTGCGCACGCGTTGTCTCAATCGGGCATTTTCTCTTATTATATTTTGTCTTTCTTCGCTTAAGTCTTCTGTGAATACACTTGTTGCTGGCTTGCATGTCTTGTGCGGCGGCCGATGTTCGCACATCGTCCTCTAGGCATTTTGGACTATGGACAGAGTGGTGAATTTAACCTCAAATGCACGATCCACATAATTTACACAGTTCAAAATACCACATTAAAGACAAATGCCTGCTGTTGAAATTGAATAAAAATTTGCATAATACACGTGATTGATTTGATGGTTTTCAATTGAAATGTTAGGAAACGAATAACTTATTTTTTTTTACGTTTTTTTCACAATTTCACAGTGAACACAATACCGGTTTGTCTCATGAAATTAACTGAGCAGAGAACAATGAGTAGCTGTCAAACAATGTATCACGCACCGGCGCCATCTACTTAAAATATTGGTTTGTAGTACATGCTTTGTATCAGAGATGGCGCTGTATGTGAAAAAAGATTTTCCCGCTTTTCTGTTGAAATTTTTCCTGAATTTTCTTTGCTATAAACCTCACGGAGCCCGAGACCTTTTCAACGAATGCAAAACCGTGGAAATCGGTTCGTGCGTTCTGGAGTTATAGCGTCAGGAAGGAAAAACCCGACTTATTTTTATATAGTAGATAGCCAATATTATACATAATTCATGATGAAAATAATCACATTCCATAGCTTATAAATGTCCACTTCTTGGTGCTATACTATTTTTATTTTAAAATAATTAATGTGGCGACGGTGTCATCCTATTGAGGATGGCATTTAGACCGAAAATGAGGCATGCTCGTTTAGAAGACACAATACAGTAGTACGTCCAAAAAAGAAGTCCATCACAGTAGCGTCACTTAAAACGTCATGTTACAAGGTTAAAAAACGTCAAAAGCGCCGACTCCGTCAAAACGACTGTCATTTATCAACAAGCGAGGGTTGAAGACACTTAATCAAAGTATCACAATATGGCGACTATAATACAACCATGAATATTTATAAGGGAATTAGAATCGGACGAGACGTCGCGATGACAAGGCGGTTGATTTGAGACGGTGTAGTGTGCCCTGCCCTTAATTGTTGCAGGAGTTGTTGTTTTTTTTATATTCTTAACTTGTTTGCTGCTCCTACAATGTTGCTGTGATTATTGTAATAACCCAAGTATGTTATATTTAAATAAGTTTTCAGAAGTGAACACCCAGAAAGCTGGAAATATTTTCTGAAAATATTAATATTGTTTTTAAAGATTGTGTAATTGAGGTACTTCAATATTATAATTTAGATCTTTTAAAAAAATATTATAAAAATAATATTTCCATTACTATTAAATGTTTATGTTAGCGTATAGATTAAATGGTGATTAACTTATTAATTGAAATTTGCCGTTGAAAAGAAAACCTCTAAAACCAAAACATTTTCAGAAACAAACCCAACAAACAATAGAAATATGAATTAGTGTAACAAGTGACCAAATCCCGTTTTAATATGACGTTGGTCATCCAATCCCGGGATCAATTCGCTAATCCGGGACTAATAGCCGGGAGGGACAACCGACTTTATTTACCCCAAAACTTCCAGCGTATAGCAGATACGACCTTATTCGGCGCAGCTCAAAACTTAAATTTTGCTACTGCAAGAAACAAATTTTGATATTTCCAACTCAGACAATTTTCTGTTCTTTTCGTGTTGTGTGTAGAGTTTAAATTTGTTTGTGTAAAGTAAAATATTTTTAGGTGTAAGTCCATCTGGAGTGTAAAAGCATTTCGGTGTAAGATTATGATATTATACGCATTTGTGTTAGTTTCCTTTAGTTCTGTCCTGTTGTGTTTTATGGTTTGCAATATTTTAAAGGAAATGGCTTTTACATTATTTTAGGTTTAAATGTAAGGCCCTGGCATGAGGCCCCTTTTGATATCAACAAAAAAAGTTTACCACAAAAATCAGAAATTAAAAAAAAACTCAGTTTTTTCTTTAAACAGTAAATCATAATAATTATAGGTAAATCAACAAATACTTTACTATGATTAAGAAAGATAGATAGATAGATAGATAGATAGATAGATAGATAGATAGATAGATAGATAGATAGATAGATAGATAGATAGATAGATGAACTCTTTATTGCGACACCAAAGATACAGACACATATAACTTTTACAGCTTAAATTTAACGTGTAGCAATGGGCGGTCTTATCGCTAACAGCGATCTCTTCCAGACAAACCTTTGTATGGATAGGATCGAAATATTAGCCTAATGCAGGGTGCGCCTAATTTAAATTAAAATGAAAAGAATAACAATAACATATTATACCTAAACTAACATAATCATACCTACTTACCTACAACAATAAACACAGATTACTTACATAAATTCCTAAACACGCATTCTATAAATTTTAAACAGATTGACAGAACAGACAGAAGCAGCTTAACACTATTTATAATGAAAGATAAGCTTTTAAACGACTCTTGAAAATATGAAGGGATTGTGAAGATTTCACAGGTTCGGGAAGAGAGTTCCAGAGCCTAACAGCCTGGACAGTAAAAGCCTTATCATAAAAACTGGAACCATGTGCGGGAAAGTTCAGGGTTAAGTTTTCTGATGACCTTAGAGAAAGAGAGTTAGAATTGTGGAGGAAGTTAAAGCGTCCTTTAAGATATCGCGGAGTAGAAGGATTGAATAGAATGTTATAGAGAAGAGAAAGAATATGAGTATTCCGGCGAAGGCGAATAGGAAGCCACTTGAGCTTTGTGCGAAACTGAGATACGTGATCATATTTACGCAAACCAAATATGAATCTAATACATAAATTTTGTAGACGCTCAAGTTTATCTAGCTGATCTTCCCTAAGATCTAGATAGCAGACGTCAGAATAGTCAAGAATAGGAAGTAGGAGAGAAGATAAAAAGTTTGAAAAAAAAAAATCCGCATTTGGTCTTTATACATGTTTATAAAATACTAGCTGACCCAGCAAACGTTGTTTTGCTATATAAATTACTAGCAGCCCGCCCCGGCTTCGCACGGATAGAACATATATGCCTACAAAATTTGCATCAGTTTGTTGCATCGAATATAAAATAAGTATAGTATAAGTATAGAGTAATCGCGTAACATACACACACAAAAAAGAAAGAAAAAAGAAACATACAGACGAATTGAGAACTTCCTTCTTTTTGGAAGTCGGTTGAAAAGTACCTTAACACCAAGGAGAACATCTGCCGCCGTAAACTTACGGCGTTCCCCGACGTTTAACGTGTGTATCTGTGTGTCTGTCTGTAGCATCTTAGCACCCAACCGGATGAACCGATTTTGATTTAAAGTAGGGGTATTATACGTTTAACGTGTGTATCTGTGTGTCTGTCTGTAGCATCTTAGCACCCAACCGGATGAACCGATTTTGATTTAAAGTAGGGGTATTATACGTTTAACGTGTGTATCTGTGTGTCTGTCTGTAGCATCTTAGCACCCAACCGGATAAACCGATTTTGATTTTATTATTACCCACTTACTGCACTGGTGCGCTGACACCAAAGTGAGTCTTGGCCTCCGACATTAAGAGATGCAATTTCTCCCTGGATTGCGCGACCTCTTGCCAATCGGACACCTGAAGCTGGTTCAGATATTTTTGGACTACATTTATATTTTTACATTTTATTATTGATAGTTTTTTTTTATAGATGACTTCATCGAGAGTGTTCTTAGCTTTGATTCGTGAAAATTCATTCAATCGTTATAAAACTATGAGCTTTAATCAACTTTCATAGCTCTAATCAATTCGAAAATCTTCTTCTTCAACGATATTGTAAGAACATGGAAGCATTGACCTGATGCTGGGACATCTCCTGGACTCTACAGAATACTCAAATCCTCACCAACTTACAGCTCAGATTTTAAATGTCGTGTTTAGAGTCACTGGAATGCTTTTAATGAAAAGATTATACATAGATCAGTCGGGGTGGTTAAAAATATTATATTATATATTATAGATCAATATTATTTTAAACAATACATCATATTATTATACTATATTGACTTCAAATTGATTGTGATCGGTGGGGATCTACAGAAAAGCTAAGCTTATAATAAAATTTTCGTAGTAACTATGACCTATTCTGTGGTTTCACTGCAAATATTTTATTAATTTTGCGACGCGTGTTTGTGAAATCCGTGATATCTTCTAGAGTTTTGATTTGAATTATATACTGTAAAGGACAATTTTAATCTATAATATGTGGCCAAGCTAATTAACGTAATTATTTGGATAAGGATTAATACTATATACTTGAAAATAGCCCTGGAAGTTATGTAATATTTTTTAACAAAAAATTAAAGATTAAAATGGTTACTGTGAGTCAACCTTAAGAGATAGACATATGCTATCGCGGACTTTTTTGTAGGTCTTATTAAGTTGTACAATTCTTCCATAGAAACTATTCTTCCATATGTTTTTAAATTGAGCAGCGTTCTTAAGAAACGTGTTTTCTCGACCGTTTCTTTGTCGACTTAGGTTGCAAATTAGGTCTCCACGAATGTACCTTTGATTTAAACGGGATAATATATAGCCTATTTTCATTTTGAAAGTCCATTCTACATATTAGTGAAAGAATTTTTTAAATCGGTCTAGTAGTTTTTGAGCCAAATCATTACAAACATACAAAAATACAAATGTCTTTATGATATTAGTATAGATTGTTTCTACGTTTCTACTAATTTCTAGTGTAGACAAAAAATAACTGACTTATTGTAAGTGTGTAAGGATGTGGTATATGCATGAAATAGGCATGGAGCGCTGTGAACGATGAGAGAATATAAAAATAACAAACGCCAAACATTATTATTTTTAAGTTATTGTTGGTTATTTCTTAAAATTACATATCACTAATTAATTACGACAGTAACACTAACAAACAATATCAGTCTCTTAATGCTATAGCGTGAACAATATTTTTTGTTAGCCCATCTTTAGCTAACATAGCGGTCGCCGCGGCTCTGCCCGCGTGGATGTCGGTTACCGTTTAAATGTAGTCCAAAAAAAATTCAAGATTTTTAAACAAAAAAATGGTTGTTGGGCCTCACTCGACATAGATAGTGTGCCCCGGAATTTTTGTAGATATTTATAAGATATATATATATATACGAGTATATATATATATATATTTGTATTTTTGTATGTTTGTAATGATTTGGCTCAAAAACTACTGGACAGATTTAAAATTTTTTTTCACTAATATATAGAATGGACTTTCGAAATGAAAATAGGCTATATATTATCCCGTTTAAATCAAAGGTACATTCGTGGAGACCTAATTTGCAACCTAAGTCGACTAAAAAACGGTCGAAAAAACACGTTTCTTACGAACGCTGCTCAAATGAAAATAGATAGAAGAATATTTTCTATGGAAGAGTTATACGACTTAATAAGACCTACAAAAAAGCCCGCGACAGCATATGTCTATCTCTTAAGGTTGACTCACAGTAACCATTTTAATCTTTAATTTTTTGTTAAAAAATATTACATAACTTCCAAGGCTATTTTCAAGCATATAGTATTAATCCTTATCCAAATAATTATATTAATTAGCTTGGCCACATATTATAGATTAAAATTGTCCTTTACAGTATATAATTTAAATGAAAACTCTACAAGATATCACGGATTTCACATACACGCATCGCAAAATTAATAAAATATCTGCAGTGAAACCACAGATTAGGTCATAGTTACTACGAAAATATTATTATAAGCTTAGCTATGCTGTAGATCCCCATCGATCACGATCAATTTGAAGTCAATATAGTATAATAATATATTTTTACTGTATAAAATTCTATTGTATAATATAGTTATGATCTATATATAAACCACCCCGACTGATCTAATCTTTTCAATAAAAGCATTCCAATGACTCTAAACACGACATTTAAAATCTGAGCTGTAAGTTGTTGTGGATTTGAGTACTCTGTAGAGTACAGGAGATGTCCCAGCATCAGGTCAATGCTTCCATGTTCTTACAATATCGTTGAAGAAGAAGATTTTCGAATTGATCAGACCTATGACGATTCATGTCATTTCTACGGAAGAAACTAACTACCAAAATACAGGCTGACAAAGCGTAGTTTTGTGGATAGGGACGAAATACACTATCTAGTGTCTGCCTGGCCAGCTACCACCCTCAAGTTTGAAGATCTGTCTTCAAAAGATCTAATGTTTTCCGGCAGCTATCCTTGAGAGCCAGTTCCCATTCTAGGCCCTAGCGTGCTTACCATCTTCGACCATCAGCATTCATTCGAGCATCATCACTTACCAACAGGTGAGATAGTGGTCAAACGCTAGCCTATAAAATATTTAAAAAAAAACACTTACATAAAATGCATTAAATTTTTTTAACAGTTCAATGTCCTATGTTATGTCACTATGCTGGCTACTAGCTAGCCATGTACAAACATTTAGCAAAGTAATCCGATGAACAACAAACACTGAGTTTTAACACACTGAGATTTTCATTAATAATATTTATTTAACTATTATGTTATTTTCATTTTACTTTATTTTGTAGCCATTTATTAGACTAGTCTAGTTAAAATTTTCGATATTTTATTTTATTTTAAACAAGTAAATCAGCATCAAGTTCCCAAATTTCCATCACAAACACCGACCAACCTTCATCCAAGACCCTCGGATTTCCTTATTAAGAGCTAATAAATTACCCGCGCCTACTAATTGGACATTTTAAACATTTAAAGAATAAAAGAATTTATGCAAAACACTCGGCACCGACAAATTAAAAGTAAGAAAAAAGTATAAATTAATGCACCCAATACGTACCCGTTTTAATTATCTTGAGGGCGGAATTAGAGTGGATAAGACAACGTCAAAAAGTCTCACTTAATGTAAATATTTGCATGTACTTTTCGTTGTTACTCAGTCATCTTGAAACTGCCTTCAACTTTAGTTTTAAATATAATAATAATAATTTAATTTAATTTCATCGAACAAATAAATAAATAATTTAATAATAAATCTTTATTTCAGGTAACTTATGTAAACATGACATGTTATACTAAGACCCATATTCTTCATAAATACATATATATCACTTACCAACAGGTGAGATGGTGGTTAAACGCTATTAAACGATATTAATAATAAAAAAATCATAATGATAGAGGTATAGGTATCAAATGTACAAGAAATACTTACCCACATATTTTAGGAAAATTTGGTAACGAATAATTTAAAGAAGAAAAAAAAGTACCTGAGTATGGCAAAACTTATTAAAATGTCATAACCTGAGTTCTAAGGCGGTTGAGTGTTTTCCACATGATTTATCAAATAGGCTAGCGTTTGACTTCTATTTTAATAATATATATCTCGCCTGGTGGTAAGCGATGATGTAGTTGAAGATGGTGAACAGGCGGAATATAATGGTCTGATTCTAAAAGGCTTCTTGTATTCTAAAAGGCTTCTTGTATTACCGGAACACCGTAAGATTATGGTGGCAGAATTTCACTTTGATTTTTTTTAACCGTTAAAGTTCATGGCCAGGGCCGGTAGTCTCTACATGAATAGCAATGAATTTCGACAGATGATTGTAGTTATGAACAGAGATGCAAGTATACAACTGTCTAGCTACATCTCCCTCTACTAGACGTTTGCAATGACAGTAGGGCTATTCTGTAAGCTTTCTCGGAAGCGGAATCCGCGGTGAGATTTGAATTTCGTAACACGATAGTAATACGGTTGAATTTCGTAATACGAAATTCAAATCTCACCGCGGATTCCGCTTCTGAGATAGCTTACAATATAGTCCTACAGGAAGCATCGGTATCAATGTAGAGACTTCCACCCCAGGACGACAAACATCTTTACAAAAATAAAAGATATAGTATATTTAAACTATACATTCTAATATGTAATGTTGGTCACGTCCACACTATTACTTCAGTAAGTGGCGCCAAAATTAAACAGAAGTCGCCAGGGGTCAAACGACGATCTAATCAACGCAGTAAATCTTATCTCTAATAGTTAATAAACATAGTCATTCAAGTTCTAGTTTTGCATAAATTCATTAGAAATATTTATGTGTTAGACAAGTACTTCTATTCTTGACCATATCATCACTTACAAACAGGTAAGATGATGATCAAACCTATTATAATCAAAACCAATTTTAATATTTATCGTTAATCACTACTGCATTTTAGTTATTTTTTTCCATACGCCACAGAAATATAACTTCTAACGCGTGTACATAAGTACACACACTCATTTTTTAAAAAATATCTTACAAGCAATGTATGTTCCACATTACCAGTAGTCTTGTTAATCCCTCCAACTAAGCTAAATATCCTTGTATCTGGATTTGGTTCACGTGAATAGTGCAATGGGTAGGCTTGAACTTACGACCTCTCGATCGCAAGTCCAGAGCCTTAGGGTGCGTACAGACAGACTATGTAACATAACATGTTATAACATTGTTACAACATGTTTCAGATAATGTGGACACGGAATGTTATAAAACATAATAATATTATAAAATGTTATTATGACATGTTTTATAAGGGTGCGTACAGACACATGTAACATGCTATAATATTGTTATTTAACATGTTTCAGATAATGTGGACACGGAATGTTACAAAACATGTTATAATATCATGTTTTATAATATTCCGTGTCCACATTATCTGAAACATGTTAAATAACAATGTTATAACATGTTATGTTACGTAGTCTGCACGCACTTTTATCCACTGGGCTATTGCCGCTTGTAAATGTTGCGAAAAATCCAATATTTTAATATTGAAGTCATTTACAAATACATTTTTGAGATGACAATTGTAGTGATAAAAAAAAATAACCGCTTAATTATTTTTATGGCAAATATCACAAGGAAGTTGTATGTAGTACGTACATCTAAATATATGCAAATGTCAGATACGATATTATACGGGTGAACAGTTATCATTACGCCACACATTTTCCACGCTAAAACAAAACTTCACCGATTGGGCTCGGTGTGTCCAAGGCTCAAAACCCACCTAGTACATATTAATAGTAAACAAAAAAACAAACATGTGAAAATTATTGTGTTATGGCCGATTTTTCAATCCTCAGGTACACGTTCGCCCAGATACACGATCGCGCACGACGCCCTCTAGCTAGGTGGAGCGATAATAAATGCAAAGATTGTATTGTACCCAAAATAACAAAATATACTTTGTTTGGTGGATGGTGTGAGTCATCATGATCGAAGTTGATAACAATCGGGGATCTCATTTGGGGGTCAATATAGACTGAAGCCTTCCTTTGAACTAAGAAGATATAATTATAAACATATAAGATATAATTAATATGTAAGACAGGACGAAAGGACAAAAGGACAATAAACTGGCCAAGTGCAAGTCGGACTCACACTCGTAGGGTTTCGTAGCACAGTTACAACTACAAAATTAAATTTGTTTTTCATAGTCTTTGTATGAAAAACAAAGTTATCCTTGCGGTCGCCATATCTCTAAAACTGCTGACTGTATCTCGTTCAAACTAATTTTCGTTGTTAGTTTTTATTGAGAACTACAGCATATTTATTTTCTTGGATTTTTCACTCCCATACTATAAAAGTTAAAGGGGGGGGGGGACACACACATTTTACCACTTTAGACGCGCCTATCTTTTAAATGATTGACTTTGAGAAAAAATGATTTTAGAAAGCTCAATGTTCAATGTTTCAAGACCTATCCATAGACACACCCACCCCACACGTATAAGATTGAAGAAAAAAACTTTTTTTGTTTCAGTTCCATGTATGGGATGCACCCCTTTAACTTTAATATTTTTTATTTATGTATAAAAATCGGAAAGCAGTTCACAGAATACATCTACCAACCAAGTTTCAATTCTGTAGTCCTAACAGTTTCGGAATAAAATGGCTATGACATACGGACGGACAGACAGACATGACGAATCTATAAGGGTTGCGTTTTTTGCCATTCGGCTACGGAACTCTAAAAAAGACAGAGATAGGCTGATGATGATGAAGATATGTAAGATCATTTAGTTTCTTATTATTTGTTCATCCCATCTATTCGAAAAGTGATGGTTTGTTCCTCGATAAGTGCGCGCAAAATAGATCTTTTCCGCCCTAGGGCGGGAAAGTGTTATTATATTTTTTGCTTATGACTGTTATTTTATAGTGCCATGTCTAAGGAGGTTCAATAATAAAAGTTTTGTAAGTATTGTACGGGAAATGTTAGTGTCCTATCAACTAGATAGCGCGCCACGCTTGATGAATAAAAAAAGCTCGTGAAGCTAAACATTTAATGTTATAAAACAATACCATATAAGTATAATATAATATTTATAATACAGACAAAAAAGTTTAAAACGCGTGGCACAATACACTGATAGTGTCGTAGCCAGGATGATAAAAAAAATAAAGCGCGCGAACTGTCGTTTATAGTCTAGTGAATTTAAAATAAAACTGGCCAAGTGCGAGTCAGCATTGCGTCTCTTATCGCACACTTAGGGAGGGTTCCGTACAATACGAAACACAACAGAGTTTCAACCTCACATATTTGATTAATTGATATTACCAAGAATATTTGGTTTGGTCGGGATCTAGAAAAACGGGGCTCGTTTACTAGCGCCATCTATGTCATTTTGCCGAAACTAATTAGATAGATGGCGTTTAAAACACGTTTTTTGTATGGGCATTAGCCCATGGGCGCCCTTTAATTTTTAACTTTATTTTGTTTTTAGTATTTATATATATAATATAGATCGGCAAACAGGCAAGCGGCCCACCTGATGGTAAGTGGTCACCGCCGCCTATTGACATCTGCAAAACCAGAAGTATTGCCGGTGTGTTGCCTACCCTTATTAGTGAGCACTCTCATTACTCTTCGTTTGAAGCTACCAAGGTTGAAGGTTTCAGGGAAAGTTTCAGGTGGGAGATCATTCCACATCTTACAGGTACGTGGGAAGAACAGTCGTGTGAAACGAGTAGTATGTGATGCCCACGTATCTATAATGTGCGGATGTGCTTTTTGACGGTGTCGGGAGTTCCGATGGTAGAAACGGGACGGAGGAATGATATTAAAAAGCTCTTCAGAACATTCCCCGTGATAGTACCTATAGAAAAGGCTAAGAGAGCCAACGTCGCGACGAAGACTCAAAGGTTCCAATTTATCAGTTAGCTTGGGGTCGTCGACAAGTCTAATAGCTCTTCTCTGAAGGGAGTCAAGTGGTTGCAGTTGATATTTCGGTGCACCACTCCATAGATGAGAACAGTACTCAATGTGTGGCCGAACTTGCGCCTTATATAACAACAGACGTTGGCTCGGGGTGAAGTACTGTTTGGCTCTATTTAGTACACCGAGTTTTTTAGCAGTAAGTTTTGCTTTGCATTCCAAGTGACTCCCAAACTGGATCTCGTTAGATATGTCGACACCCAATATGCTAATTGACTTCGACAAGGTAAGGGGAATGTTCTGAAAAAGCGGGGCAACAGGAAATTGTGACTTTTTGGCCGAGAAAACGATAGCCTGTGTTTTAGTAGGGTTAAATTGTACTATGTTTCGTAAACCCCAGGCCGAAACATTTTCTAGGGAACGCTCCACCTTAGACACTAGCTCTGATCTCCTAGCATCGATGTCCGCCTTGGAGGCATTTGCTTGACCTGTGTAATGAGCATCACCCGTGCTGTCATCCGCATAGCAATGAATATTACTGATTTGCAATAGGTCATTGATATGCAAGATGAACAGCGTTGGGGATAGCACAGATCCCTGTGGAACTCCGGCGTTAATCGGCATGGTCTCAGAACAAGCACCGTCAACGACGGCTTTTATGCTTCGACCATACAGAAAATTGCCAATCCACATACAAAGCCTCTCAGGAAGTCCGTAAGAAGGTAGCTTAGCAAGAAGGGCCTTATGCCATACCCGATCAAACGCTTTAGCGATATCCAAGCTGACAGCGAGAGTTTCACCTCTGCTTTCAACGGTCTCTCCCCAGCGATGTGTGAGGAAGGCTAGAAGATCACCAGCTGATCGTCCATGACGGAATCCGTACTGATGGTCACTAATCAGCTGGTGTCCCTCTAAGTATCCTAAGAGCTGTGAGTTTATGACCCGTTCCATAACCTTGGAAAGAAGTGAGGTTATCGCAATAGGTCTGTAGTTTGATGGGTCAGTTCGGTCTCCCTTCTTGGGGACTGGATGGACGTGGGCTACCTTCCAGCATGACGGTACGATGCTTTTTTCATATGATAATGAGAAAAGACGCGTGAGTATAGGTGTCAATTCAGGGGCACAAACTTTAAGCACGATTGCTGGGATGCCATCAGGCCCACTCGATTTTCGCACATCAAGAGATAACAGCTCCTTTCGTACTGCACGCTGTGATATGCGTAATTCACGCATAATATTTTTACAGTACGGAAGTAAAGAAGGAACTGCATCTCCATCGTTGAGAGTCGAGTTAGAGGCGAATAGAGAACCCAGCAAATCTGCCTTCTCCTTCGCACTGTGGGCCAGAGTGTCATCGGATTTACGTAAGGATGGGAACATGGATTGGCAAAAATTTCCCTCGGCAGCTTTAGCAAGCGACCAAAAAGCACGACTGCCAGACGGGTAGCTAATTAATTGATCGCCAATCCGACTTATATGGGAACATCTTGCCTTTGCTGCAGCTTTCTTTGCGCACCTGGAGGCATGATTGAATTTCTTTTTGTAGTCAGCAATATTAGGATCCTTAAGCCTGAGAGCCTCAGTTTGTTGTTCTAGGGGCAACAGAAATACACCCTGTGAAAATTTCAACTAACTATGACGGTTAATGAGCTATAGCCTGATCTAGCTAATCTGATAACAGATTGTTTATAACAAAGTCCTGCTTAAAAATATTTAAAAGCCTATACAAAATGTTAGGAGTGGAAAAGTGCAAAAAAGCGAATTCATTTTCAGAAACTGTATTTCTAGTTAATTAATCTAAATAATAGCTAATTATCAAGAACTGGCCAAATTCAGGTAACCTTCTTGGAGTATTTACACTTTGGAGTATTTACTCGATGCTGATATCGACAGTCAATACTAATAATAATATTCATATCAGGACCTATACAAAATTGGTAGCATATCTTCAGAAGGACATAAACCAAAGAAATCAAAAGTGCCTGTGTACAGTGCCACAAGTATAACTTGGCGGTGGTGGTTTTTGGAACTAATTCTTTTAATTGAAACTGTGAGTTTGACGTTTGAGAGATTACCGCGACATTATTGTTGATAAATCTGCTACATTAAAATAGTTCAAAAATTCCAAAAGTAATTAAAAGTGGTTTAAGAGAAACTGTTATCAAAGTACAAAGTAAAAGCACAGTGGCGCACAGGCACTCCCAGTTATACTTGCCGGACTGTATGTGCTGTGTATGTGCTGTGTATATATGTCATAATTATGTGTTTTGTTTAGTTGTGTTAGTCTCTTTTTTAGTTATATAGAGTCGAACTTAATTTGAGCCTTTTATTTCCATTTTTCATAGAGGCGGATAAAAAGCAGAGTGTAAAACTCGGCTGCAATATTATTTTCTCTCGCCGACGTACTTTAAATCGCCCGCTACGCTCAGGAATCTAAATAGCGGCCTCGTAGAAATTTACTATATTGCACCCTTGTTATACAATCTACTATTTAATGTTTGTGCATTTTATTATTTTTGCAACACCACCACCATCTTGTTATCTATTTTTATTCCTCTCCAGACTCGGAAGGAAGAGATAGAATTTAGCAATAACACCGCCATTTTTACTACTCCGATAAATTTCCTGTCACTGTATGTTATGTTATGGTATGGTATGGTATGCAAAAAAGAGTTATTATATTGTATTGTATTGTACGAGAATCTAAATTATAGTACCTAGTCTTGCCAAGCCCGGTTACTCACTACCCTCAGTGCATCAAAAATCCAAAGCCTCTCGAAAGGTGTTTGAAAGCCTTTCAAAAGAACGAAAGTGAAAGAGACATTGTCGTCTAACAATAAGGTTCATTCGAATGCTAAATACCATAGAAATGGGGACCAGAGGTATTTTCAAATCTTTTCACTAGGATATTTGATCTTTTTGTTAAGATTGGATTTGGTTCGAGGATGTTATGTATCAGATGGGTGATTTTATTTTTAGATCGAATATTTTATAGACTTTATATTTTATTATACCTTTTATACCTATATATCTAATAGTTTTTCAATTGACTTAAAAAAGGTTTTTAATTGGACTGTATTTTTTTATGTTTCTTAGCTCAGAACTCCGTCGTTTATTAAATGATTTCGAATATGATTTTTTTGTTTAAGAGAATATACTTACCGTTTGGTCCCACTGTAATTTCATTGTGATTTCATGAGTATCTCCAGAGATATGGAGATAAACACCTCAAACTTAGTACTGAAAATGACTAGCGCGACATTGAAGTCAGTTTTTTTTTCGATTTGTTAACGGTCTTTAATTACATTATATTATTATTAAACGATTTAATTTTAAGATTAAAATGTTGTTAAAAAATTTATATAATAATTTTAGTTTTATAGATTCAATAAAAGTTTTTGCTCTACTTTTTGGTGCTGTTTCCTACACAAAAATATCTTAGACCTCGACTTTTGTACTTTAATCATTAAACTTATTTAACAATCCATCGATCGAATCTCTCATAACAACCATATGCAAACCCATTGATTAAAACCATAACAATAAAAGGGAACATCGAATAAGGTATCGATATTGCATCGATTCCATCTCAGATCGATTATTGTGCCTTACTAGGGAACCCTAATTACTCGGTGCTATTGTGTTGGGATTTATTATCGATTTTAGTAGATATTTGTTTCAATTGTTTCACTTTGTTTTATTTAAATTTTGTAATACTGGTGGACCCGAAAGATGTCCTGTCCGTTTGTTTGTCTGCTATTAGCGGTTCATGAACAGCGGTTCTTAGCTGGTTTTTGTGGCCAATTATTCTTCTTTACAACCGACTTCTAAAAAGTAGGAGGTGCTCAATTTGTCTGTATCTTTTTATGTATCTTTGTTACGCGATTACTCCATCAATTCTCAACCGATTCAAATGATTCCGTTTTTTAATCGGCAAGGTACATTTCCGAGGAGGTTCCATTGTAATTTCATCGAGATCTAATAAGTATTTTCAGAGATATGACGATAAACGTCTCAAACTTGCCACTGAAACTAACTCGCGGGGCATGGCGTAATTATTATCATTTAAAATAATATTGGGTTGACCTGACTTTTTGGGGTTATATGTTCTGATATGTAAAAAAATAGTATCTTATGTGATGATCCCAGGTATATACTAAATGTATATAAAATATAATCCAAACCGTTTCAACCGCTTTTGCATGAAATATTAACAAACATCCTTTCTTTACACAAGTTTGTATAATAGATGGCGCACGATTTCCTTGTAAATATTCCTTCAATGTTTTAGATCCTGCAACGATGTTTTCCGCTATGTAAGTACCAGATTCTACTGATATGTGACACCGTTACATGGTGGACATCTCATCAATACGCACGAAGGGATTTGCTTCTACATTCCTCATACGCACTGCCAGGAATGGAATTCTTTGCCTGAGTCTGTTTTTCCCGATAACTACCACCTGGGGGTCTTCAAGTCGCGAGTGTATATGTATCTTCTAGGTATGCGTGCTACATCTTAGACCACATCGTGACTTAACAGCAGATGAGATAGTGATCAATCGTTCGCCTATTGAGAATTTCATTCTTCTTTCATTATACATACCGCCAAGAAATGGATTTCCCTGTTTGATTTGTTTGTCCGTGTTTCCAATTAGATACTATTTAGGGGGTCTTTTACTAGTGAAAAGGTATATTTTGGGTAAGTGTGCAACATCATCGGCCGCATCATCACTTAACATCAGGTTAGATAGTGGTCAAGCGCTAGCGCTACCCATTCTGCTTTATGCAGAATGGGTAGCGCGAAACATTTCGCATTAATAATATTAGTAGGAAGTAGGATTCTTCTGATATTTTTTTCTTTGTTTTTTTTAAAAAAGTTTACAAGCAATGTAGGTTGCACATTACCAGTAGTCTTGTTAAACTTTCCAACTAAGCTAAATATGCTTGTGTCTGGAGTGGGTTCACGTCAATAGTACAATGTTGGGGATCGAAATCACGACCTCTCGATCGCCAGGCCGATACTTTAGCCATTGGGCTATTGCCGCTTTAAAGTAGGAAGTAGGAAGCTTCTCATAAACATGTGAGTCTATCCACTCTTATTTCCTTAGCTTAAAAATCTACCGTTCTTATACTATCTTGCCACATGGCTACCCAAAAATCTCATTTGTCCCGTCTCAGTATCGTTGCAGGTAATTTTTCACGAATATTGCCGTAAGCTGGAGGCACTAGTAATCTGGTCACGTAGCCTGAAGCTAGAGCGAGATGGAAGATAACAAGGGGGTTTCGGGAGAGTGCGAGAGCGAGGGCTAAGATGGATAGTCGATGTCGTATGTTTATTATTTGGCGGGTAGTTTTAGAACGTTTTAAGTTTTAAATGTGGGTATTCTAAATGTCAGTTACACAACAGACGCGATTTTTTTTACGACTAGGGTGACAGGACAAGCACGATAATCGCTTGATGAAAACTATGCCTTTTTTTCTATTATGATATAAGATAACAGGGCAAGCACGACGCTCGCCTGATGGTAAGCGATGATAGCTACCTAAAACAGATACAGCGGCATACAATATTCTGGATACTCAGCCATAATTTAGCATATAACTGCACTGCGCCTGTTACCTCGAGTAATAAAGATGTTAAGTCTCACTTATGCGCAATTTTACTTGACACATCTGCCTATAACAGAAATTGTGGCACGCAAAACGCATTGCCAGAATTTTGCTAGACTTATGAATTACCCACGACCTCAGTGTGACTGTGTGTTAAAGGATATCTGATTATTGTGCGAGACGATTACTGCACAAGGGCCTTGAGACACCTTGAGTTATCACATGGCCTGTAATTTCTGTACCGCTTTTCAAACAATAATGCTGTATAAGAGATGTAACCGCCGCAAGCGGACTAACAGAAGAGTTAATATAATTCCCAATTTATAGATTTTACGTTTTTGATAGAGTTTACTATAAGTTTACTATACAAATGTTTCCTGACAGTTTTCTGTTCAGTTAAACGCGTCTATTTTAAATTTTAAAACCGCTTCAGCGTAGGTATTCCAATGTATTATCTTATAAATAGAATATATTTGATTTCGGAATTCTCGTTTTGATTACTGTAACCTTTCCGATTAATCACTGATTTTTTTCGAATTGAAATATCAAAAATTAACCGATCAGGGCATTGTGAATTGCAGAAAACCGAGTCAAAGGAGAGTTTCGAAATTCAAAATTTCTTTTGTAATTGCTTCTGTAATAATAATTGTGATAGCCCTGCAGAAGTTTTATTGAAAACTTTTATGGTACAGACACACCGCAGCGTCCTGCGTGCGCGTTCTGATAGCGCAGTACTCAAACTATCATAGAAAAGGCAGACAGATTCGTGCCGAACACCCGAGTGAACGCAAGTTCAGTAATACTAAATGCTTAAGTTATACGCATCCGCGCTCAGTTTGCTACCAAGCGGCAGCAGGGTTGTACCCTTCCGTGCAGTATTACTTCGCAGCGTTGCTTACGTAGTAATCATGCCGTATTGACTATGCTGGACTGAGCGCGGAAACTTATTACTCAAGAATTTAGTATTACTGAACTTGCGGTCACTCGGGTGTTCGGCACGAATCTGTCTGCCTTTTTTTGTGATAGTCTGAGGCGCAGTAGTGGTTCACACCAAACGCGATCAGAAAACAATTAAAAAGTACTTAGATCGCGCCCGCAGATCGCAGATCGCAGCGATGTGGCCCTACCTTTAGTCCCAATTTTTGCCACTTATAAGTTAGTCGCTCAAAAAATATCTTTTAGCGTAATTCCAGCTTGGGCACACAGCTCGCGTCCACTCAGACAAATCTAATTTGTCCAGGCTTAGAGTGGCGGTTTTTCATTTACGGCCAGTGTCTTAAGCCAGGCTTAGTTGACACGCCGCTTGAATACTGAACAGGGTGGCGCGGGTGGCAAGAATTTTTTGTGTAGCTCTTGATATATTGGTTTGTTGTAATGCCAATGATTTTAAGTTGGTATTGGCTGATTTGTTAGATGTTGACGTGGCCAAACTTAAAAAAGTCTCATGGATGCTATTCTTAACGTTTTGAGGATATGAAAAGCCAGTTTCACCGGTTTCTGATAAAGATTATAAACTGAATTGTTAGTTTGTAATAGTATGGTAGGTACAGGGTGGACCAAAAGTCCGTTTATATTTGAATCGGTTGCCGCATCGAGCAGCGGCGGGCGGGGTGGGGCGGAGGGTTACGCATTGAAAGAGCGGCCAATGGGGATTTAGTACCATGGCGTCGTTCAACGGTAGCCAACGTGTTCTCTGCGTACGCGAGTACTATCGAAACAACGATTCTGCGACCTTAGCGCAACGAAAATTTTGCGCTCATTACAACATACGGCATAAAATTGAAGCTCCATCAATTCAGTTGATTAAAAAATGGGTTTTAAATTAAAATAAGTTAGTTAAAACTTGAGCACCTATTTTTTAATCAACTGAATTGATGGAGCTTCAATTTTATGCCGTATGTTGTAATGAGCGCAAAATTTTCGTTGCGCTAAGGTCGCAGAATCGTTGTTTCGATAGTACTCGCGTACGCAGAGAGCACGTTGGCTACCGTTGAACGACGCCATGGTACTAAATCCCCATTGGCCGCTCTTTCAATGCGTAACCCTCCGCCCCACTCCGCCCGCCGCTGCTCGATGCGGCAACCGATTCAAATATAAACGGACTTTTGGTCCACCCTGTACATTAGTCTTTACAAAGAAAAGAATACTTAAAGACTAACAAGTGTCGCAGGGCGCAAGCAGCTGTTAAATAAATAGGTTACATAATGGCAGGAAAGAAAGCAAGTAAAATGTATAAAAAACAAATACTTTTACACAGTAATTACTCTTTTCAACATTGAAAGTAAGATAAGGCCGAAGTTATGGGCAAGGCATTCACCTAACCTAACCTATTATTTTTGCCTTAATATATTTTTTATCGATAAGTTAAATCTTACCCACATAAGTAAGACCAAGGTTGCCTGGAAGAAATATTTTTAAGCGATAAGACCGCCGATTGCCGCCATATTTTATTTTGTTGTGTTGTTTTTTGTAATGTAATTACTTTAAAATTAGGTATTAAGTCAGTAAGTTAAGATAATTTAGCAAACAAATTAATTATATTATAATCACGAACAATCTGTATACATGCATGGAAATGCATGGAAATAAATTCATTTCATTTCGTTTTTGTACAATTTCATTTATTTCATTTATTCAATTTATCAGAATATGGTAATACTTAAGATTTATAATACATTCTGAACCTGCATATTCTGCCGTCACCGGCGTACAAATTTATCGATATAATATTAGTATTATTTATTATTGTTTAGTCAGATTTATTAATTATTAATTATTGTTTGTTAATTATTTGTTTTATTGGTAACTAGCAGCCCGCCCCGGCTTCGCACGGGTAGAACATATATGCCTACAAAATTTGCATCAGTTTATTGCATCAAATATAAAATATTAACATATTTAACAATCATCGTCATATTTCAACCAATTTACATAAAACCTTAACGAATTATGCACCTAAACCTTCCTCATAAACACTCTGGCTATTGGTGAAAACCACATGATAATCCGTTCAGTAGCTATTGAGATTATTGCGAACAGACAGACAGACGCAGTGATGGTCTTTGTTTTATAATACTTACGTAGTGATATTGGACGGCCCTTTGGCGTAAAGGATAGTTACCCTGATTCTGACCCGACGGTCGTTGGTTCTAATCCTAGCTACGAGTATATACCTACCAATGAAAGTTTTAAGTGCATTCATGAATCATGGGTTTGCGCACAGAGGTAGTGGGATCATGGAATCAAAATCAATCAAATCATGGGATCAAAGAAGGGGAGAAATACGTTTAACGTGTGTATCTGTGTCTGTCTGTAGCATCTTAGCACCCAACCAGATGAACTGATTTTGATTTTATTATTGATATTTTTTTTTTGTTTGATAGATGTTTTCATCGAGAGTGTTCTTAGCTTTGTTTCATGAAAATTCGTTCAATCATTATAAAACTATGAGCTTTTTTCTAGTTAATTGCGCTATGAAATCAACTTTCATAGGTCTGATCAATTCGAAAATCTTCTTCTTCAACGATATTGTAAGAACATGGAAGCATTGACCTGATGCTGGGACATCTCCTGTACTCTACAGAATACTCAAATCCACACCAACTTACAGCTCAGATTTTAAAAGTCGTGTTTAGAGTCATTGGAATGCTTTTATTGAAAAGATTAGATCAGTCGGGGTGGTTTATATATAGATCATAACTATATTATACAATAGAATTTTATACAGTAAAAGTATATTATTATACTATATTGACTTCAAATTGATTGTGATCGGTGGGGATTTACAGCATCGCTAAGCCTATAATAATATTTTCTAAGTAACTATGACCTAATCTGTGGTTTCACTGCAGATATTTTATTAATTTTGCGATGTGTGTATGTGAAATCCGTGATATCTTCTAGAGTTTTTATTTGAATTATATACTGTAAAGGACAATTTTAATCTATTATATGTGGCCATGCTAATTAACGTAATTATTTGGATAAGGATTAATACTATATACTTGAAAATAGCCTTGGAAGTTATGTAATATTTTTTAACAAAAAATTAAAGATTAAAATGGTTACTGTGAGTCAACCTTAAGAGGTAGACATATGCTGTTGCGGACTTTTTTGCAGGTCTTATTAAGTTGTACAACTCTTGCATAGAAAATATTCTTCTATCTATTTTCAATTAAGCAGCGTTCGTAAGAAACGTGTTTTTTCGACCGTTTTTTTTCCGACTTCGGTTGCAAATTAGGCCTTCACGAATGTACCTTTGATTTAAAAGGGATAATATATAGCCTATTTTCATTCCGAAAGTCCATTCTATATATTAGTGAAAGAATTTTTTAAATCGGTCCAGTAGTTTTTGAGCCAAATCATTACAAACATACAAAAATACAAATGTTCTCTCTTTATAATATTAGTATAGATTACTTTATAATATTAGTATAGTGTTGTATTTTATTGTAAGACTTAAGTAATATATTTATAATAACTACTGGAATAAAATGAAACTTTTCTACGATCACAATCGTTTACAAAATGGCACATAGAATATTTATTTAGTCCTATTAAAGTCTATAAATAATCGAAACAAAAGAATTAACGCAGCTCGAAAAATCTTTGGCCATTAAAATTGCTGTCAGCAAATTACTATCAATGAAAAATAATGGTTTCTCAATGCATCTCATTCTACATTCGAATCCATACGATTTCAAAATTACATGTTCTCCCGCGTAATTGTGATTGGATACAAACTTTTTTTTAATATTATCCCGCCTTTTTTCAAACTTGGAACCCTTTGTTTCGTCCGTGAGAACAGCCAGTTTGAAATTACCATTTTTGGAGAGTGGATTATCGGATTTTAGGTTATTTTTAACTCGATTCCAGCCGATATCGAATGCAGATTGGTTTAGAAACACGATTTGGGCGGTGTTAGTCGCCAAAAATTGAGGATTTGATTTTAGATTTTTTGTCAATAGTGAATTGGCAATTTTGCATTTAAATTATAATATTCTGATAGCAAAACGATTTATTAATATGACATTTATTCGATTGGAACTTACCGGCTGTTGACGGATGCCGCATTGCCTACGCCATCTACTGACGGTTTTCTGAAACAATTGAAACTTTATTTTAGAAAACGTTTTTGTGGATATTTTTATTATACTTATAAAATAAAATTATAGTTTTATATACATTCTGCCACTGTCAGTCTAGTCTAAGCAAAACGTAATGAGGTGTTTTTACCTTCTCATAGTAAAGTAGTGATTTGTGATATAGGTACCTAACACAACCAATGAGATTAAAAAAGGAAGTTATTCTAATATAACTTCTTTGTCATAACTTAGAGATAAGCTTTGTTACCACTCAGACTTCTGGATGCTGGTTTTCAACTAGTCGTGAAGCGTATTTTACACAGAAAACGTAAACTGTTAGTGTATATGGATATAGTGTATATGGATGGTGTATATGGACAAATTTTGATTATAATACTGTTTAACAAACTAAAAGATTACGTAGGTAGGTACTTAAATTAAATGAATACTTACATCCAATAAGGATCGCCAAGACCGGGAGTTCCATAGGAACTTAAGTAAGGACTGCAGTAATTCACCATTGGCATCGTGTACATTTTGATTTACTTATTTTGTGTATATTTTATTTATGAGATACTTATTGTTACATTATCATGGCTAAAAAAACTGTAGCATAAACTGTATTATGTGTAGTATTTGAGTATTCTCAAATTATTCTCTCTCTCTCTCACACACACACACACACGCACGCAGACACACACACGGACACACACAGACACACACACGCACACAACAATGGTGGGTAAGTAAACCTTTAAATTTATATCTAATACTATAAGAATCTTTGTCCTGACATACTGACTGACTAACTGACTGACTGACAGACAACGCACAGCCTAAACCGCTGGTCGTAGAGACTTGAAATTTAGAGGGTTTATTTGTCTTAGTACGTAAGAGTGTATGTACTAAGAAAGGATTTTCCAAAATTCACTCCTTAAGGGGATGAAATGGGGGTTCAAAGTTTGTATGAAGAAACAAGATTAGATAGTCTTTTCTATCCGAAACTTCACACAAGTGCTTCAGTAAAAAAATAAGTAAATATGTGATTCAGGTTTTTTTTTTAAATTCCAGCCCTAAGAGGGTGAAATGGGGGAGGCAAAGTGTGAAAATCAATATTGTTTTGGATTGCGCTGAAATTTGGCATGCAGATAGTTATTACGACGTTAGTTCCCTCTGAGAAAGGATTTTCCAAAATTTACCCCTATGCCACCCTAAGAGGATAAACTGGGGTAACAAAGTCTAAAACTCAATATTGTTTCGGATTGCGCTGAAATTTAGAATGCAGAAATCTATTATGACGTAGGTATCCGCTCAGAAATGAGGATTCAACGTTTGTATGGCGAAACAAGATGAGATAAAGTACGTGTTGTAGGATTTTTCGAAATGGGGTAGGTAACAAAATCTGAAAATTTGGGTTTTTCGGGTTTAATAAATATAAATCCCGAATTGCCTTAGTCACGCGATAACATGAAAACGGGTGAACGAATTTGATAGAATCGTTTTTAGAAAAGAAAAGTTTTAAGTAAATAAAAGAATTACTTAACGCGGGCGAAGCTGCGGGGCACTTCTAGTTATAATATAAAAAACTTCATTTCATGTCATTTAAATTAGTTTTCTATTTTGCTTGTTTAATTTAATTTGGAATATGTTTATTTTAAATTTATTTTATAATGTATTTAAAATAAATTTAAAATAAACATATTCCATATTCCATTATTACAAATGATTTCTAAAAAATTTTTTGGTATTTTAAGCGTGGAGTCCTGGTATTACAGGTTTTCTCATAAAACCAACCAAAGGCACCAGTCTTAATTTAGTTAAGACCTATTTTGGCACCATTGTATTTTGGAGAAATAAATACATTTTATTATTATTTTAAAGGCCAATTTTACCGGTTCCTAATAACCCTATTTTAAACATATTTTATTTAACGTCGAGGTAAATAAAATTAATGTTTTAGCGCGAAGAGAATGTGTTAAAATAGCGAAATTTTAACGATTACAATAATCTGCCAGATTTGAGAACTTTAACATTACGACATGTGTCAGATAACTAACTGAAACATTGTCAGAAACCGGTGAAACTAGCCGTACGTGTTGAGTAATCTAGGAATTAATTAAAATATTTCATTAGAAACATGCCTTGATTTTCTACTGACTTCACAAAATAAAGAATCTGCTTTTTTATTTTATTATGTACTAGCAGCCCGCCCCGGCTTCGCACGGGTAGAACATATATGCCTACAAAATTTGCATCAGTTTGTTGCATCGTATATAAAATATGAACATATTTAACAATCACCGTCATATTTCATCCAATTTACACAAAACCTTAACGAATTATGCACCTAAACCTTCCTCATAAACACTCTGGCTATTGGTGAAAACCGCATGATAATCCGTTCAGTAGCTATTGAGATTATTGCGAACAGACAGACAGACGCAGTGATGGACTTTGTTTTATAATACTCACGTAGTGATATTGGACGGCCCTTTGGCGTAAAGGATAGTTACCCTGATTCTGACCCGACGGTCGTTGGTTCTAATCCTAGCTATATACCTACCAATGAAAGTTTTATGTGCATCATGAGTTTTCGTACAGTGGTAGTGGGATCATTAAATTTACCAAAAATTAGCTTACCACCAAGGAAAACATCTGCCGCCGTAACCTTACGGCGTTCCCCGACGCAAAATGTAGGGGTAATATACGTTTAACGTGTGTATCTGTGTGTCTGTCTGTAGCATCTTAGCACCTAACCGGATGAACCGATTTTGTTTTTATTATTAATAGTTTTTTTTTTGTTTGATAGATGTCTTCATCGAGAGTTTTCTTAGCTTTGATTCATGAAAATTCGTTTAATCGTTATAAAACTATTAGCTTTTTTATAGTTAATTGCGCTATGAAATCAACTTTCATGGGTCTGATTAATTCGAAAATCTTCTTCTTCAACGATATTGTAAGAACATGGAAGCATTGACCTGATGCTGGGACATCTCCTGGACTCTACAGAATACTCAAATCCTCACCAACTTACAGCTCAGATTTTAAATGTCGTGTTTAGAGTCATTGGAATGCTTTTAATGAAAAGATTATACATAGATCAGTCGGGGTGGTTTAAAATATTATATAAAATATAGATTAATATTATTTTATACAATAGATCATATTATTATACTATATTGACTTCAAATTGATTGTGATCGGTGGGGATCTTCAGCATAGATAAGCTTATAATAATATGTTCGTAGTAACTATGACCTAATCTGTGGTTTCACTGCAAATATTTTATTAATTTTGCGATGGGTGTATGTGAAATTCGCGATATCTTCTAGAGTTTTCATTTGAATTATATACTGTAAAGGACAATTTTAATCTATAATATGTGGCCAAGCTAATTAACGTATTTATCTGGATAAGGATTAATACTATATACTTGAAAATAGCCTTGGAAGTTATGTAATATTTTTAAATAAAAATTTTAAGATTAAAATGGTTACTGTGAGTCAACCTTAAGAGATATACATATGCTGTCGCGGACTTTTTTGTAGGTCTTATTAAGTTGTACAACTCTTGCATAGAAAATATTCTTCTATCTATTTTCAATTAGGCAGCGTTCGTAAGAAACGTGTTTATTCGACCGTTTTTTTGCCGACTTAGGTTGCAAATTAGGTCTCCACGAATGTTTCTTTGATTAAAACGGGATAATATATAGCCTATTTTCATTTCGAATGTCCATTCTATGTATTAGTGAAAGAATTTTTTGAATCGGTTCAGTAGTTTTTGAGCCCAATCATTACAAACATACGAAAATACAAAAATACAAAAATACAAATGTTTTCTCTTTATAATATTAGTATAGATGTAGGTACTCGTAAGTATATACTGTTTTTTTTTGTTTGAAACGTTGTCATAGGTAATTATATTATATAGGCTTATTATTATAAATTAGGCTATTTCTATTAACGCTAGTCTATAAGAAATAAAAAAGATCTGATGTCAGAAAAAAAAAATCTGATTGACTCGATCGCATCATCACTTACCAACAGGAACAGGTGAGATAGGGTGAATAGGCTAGCCTATCAGCACCAGTAAGTATATTAAAAATGCGAAAGTAAGTTTGTATATTTGCTTGTTTGTTTGGTACTTTTTCACGGTCAAACTGCTGGACCAATTTAGCTAAAATTTTGCACAGGGATAGCCAGTACTATTGATTAGGTTATAGGATACTTTTTACGCGGGCGAAGCCGTGGAGCACAGCTAGTATGACAAAAAAAGATAAACAATGTCAAGTTTGCAACTGAAAATTATTCTCGTGGAATCTTATGCTTTTGTAAAGTTTTGTTGTGTATTAATTTAGTCGTTTATCCAATCAATGTATAATATAGTGCGACATATTTAAATGGAAGTGTCATTGGTACTTTTAGTACCTAACTTTTATAAATAAATTTTTCATACGGTAAAAACCTACTCAACTCAGAAAATCTAAACTGTGACGTCACAGTCTAACAATCATCAACAACAATACTGGCCGGCAAGAAGTTCCACATTCCAAATTTAAAACCGACCGTTACTAAATACACCAGTTGACAAGAGCCGACGGATCCCGATGTTACCGAATCTAATTGAACAATGGTTCCACTTAGTTGCCAACAGATGTCGTTAACGCACGCTGCGCTTGCGCCGACCTGCAGAGTTTTGAGATTAGAATTTAGTGGTTTTTTGGTATTAATAAATTGTAACGAGATTTTTCAGTTATAGGAAAAATTTCACTAATAAAAAAAAACTGAAATCAAAGACATATCAAATTAAAAAAAAAAAAAACATTTTTATATTTCAAAGTGTCTCCATAAAATCGTAATCTCCCATTGCCAATATTTGTATCCGTGAGAAAAGTATGTTTTTAATTAATTACTACATTAGCAAATCTAATAAGATTTTATTTATAACGATTTATCTACTTACATTATGTATGGAAAAATTGGTAATAAAAAAATCTACCGAACCTGTTTTTTTTAAGACAAACGAGATTTTTTTGTCCCCAAAATTAAGGCTACACTTTTTCATCCCACTCCCAACAAATGACGCAATTACCAATCATCCATTACTAATCACACCACACACAAATCGATCCTAATCGTATCGATTCTCGATTCGATTCGTTTCGATTTCCACTCGATACTATAATGCGTTTGTTTCCGTAGTTCAAAAGACGCCGCTTTTGACACGGATGCTACTGTAATGTTTTTTGTGGGCAATCTTAAATTTTGTAAGCACTTTTATACAAAAACAAAGCCTACAGTTATATTGCTAGTCTGGTGTTTTATGAAAGAAAATTAAAGCATCTTTAATAAATGAAAAATATGTAAGTAAATCGCTGGAACAGTGACTGTTATACAATAAGGTTGTTTTAAAAGTAAATCTTGTATATTAAATGAAAATGTAGTTGATTTTATATAAAAGTATATGAACAAGAATTTCTATATGCCTGAAAAAAATAGTCGTATTTTTTATATATTTATCTATCTCCAATAACAACAGTATAGCTACTTACTTAGTACTTGTCTATCTCTGGCTTCCCACTGTTTTAAGTTTTAAAATGCTTGGCAAAATATTTAATATCTAGACTGCTTGCCTAAGTTGTTGCTATTGGTTTAATTCATTTATTTTAATATTGTGTTCTTTCACATGTCATGACATGGCGAAATAGATGTTCTTCTATAATTTTACTATCTTTTGTATACTCTATTTCATGTGAAATAAATAATTTCATTTCATTTCATAATTTCAACACTGCAAGTACAAAAAAGATATAATAAGACCCTTATTAGTACCTTCAGTCTTTAAATTAAAATTAACGCGCATAATTAGGAGCACCACATACATTGTACACAAATAAATCGAACAAACATACAGCATTCATACAAATGTCTCCATTAATCAATACTTTAAACAATTCGATTAAAAACTTTTTGAATAAAGAACCTCCCACATCGCAAGTTTCCAAGAAAAGCGGCTCAAACTGATAAAATTCCAGCACTAATCGAATAAGGAATTGATTCGGTGGGAACAATCGAAAGCGTTTTGCTCATCACTTTACATTTTTGAAACTTCGAGTTGGCAAAGAAAGTTTACATTTTTTAAAACTTTCAGACGAAGTTTAAACTGAGTATATGACGAAGTATTGATAAAAAAGTTGAAAGCGTTGCATTACACACTATATCTAAAATCATAACTTAGTATTTTTTTAAATATTTTTATAAGCTCCTAAAACTAGTGTACCTATTAACATTTTGTATGAAAAACTAAGATTTATTTTAAATTGCCAAAACGTCCTAAAAACCTTTTCATTCAAGAAACGATGTTACTGAAATACATTCTGAACATGCACTTAAAAAACTCTTCAATTAAATGTTGTTACTAAGCTAAACTTAGCAAACTTTTCGCGCCACTTTTTTATTTGAATTCGGAATATCGGAACGTAACGTAATCTGCAAACTTTGTTTTGAATTTAGAACGCATAGGCCTGCGTTCGTCGCGACGCGCCGCGTGATAGTGCGGTGACATGCAAGCCCGGAAAATTCGCGCCCCCTGCAATTCACCGACACATGGATAGTTGCAAGGGTCGAATAGGACCCATTCGTACGTGACATGAAAATATAGAAAGAGGCCTCGATATCCTTTTTTGGAGAAAACGTTTATATCACACATAATAATATACATATATTAAAAAATACAAACGAGTTAATAAGTAGTAGGATAAGCTATTAATAAAAATACAATAGTACACAGGCATAGAAAAGATAATTATACTACGACACAGGTAAAGAACGAAAAAATTGCTTACTTAATAATTTTCTTTGTATATTTTTGGACGTTAAATCGACAGATTTATATACGGCATACAATTCAATTGATTTTCTATTAAATTATATGAATATGATAACGTATAACATTTTCAAAATCACATTGCACACATGCAAATCAACAACTAAACCAAAATATTCAAACAATTTCTTGAAACATTAAAATTCCTTCACAACGCAAGCTTTACCACAACACGTGTTTTGTATGCATGTGTGTGTACTGTGTAGAAATTCCCTAATCGAATAGCAATCGAGGGATTCCTTAATGTCTCATTACCAACGGATTCGACTTTTGACTTTGCAAGTTTGGTGTTACAAGTTTGACAAGGGACAGGGGTTGTTATTAATTCGGAATATTTTTTTAATTTGTTTTAAATTATCTCTTGAGAGGCATTTAAACAGCCGTGAACCAGTAAAGGTGAAGTAAAAATACGCATTAATGATAGATAAGTACATCATTTTTCATTGTATCAGTTTTAATTTATGGCATTAAAATTGATGGTAAAAATTCACTCTGGATGTCAAAAATATAAATATTGAAAAAGCCATCGATCGATTCTTACTTTTTCGTACCAACATTATTAATAATGCAACTTTTCTTGGCCCCAAGAAAATAAAATTCGTGCAGTCGGTCACCCAAAATAATGGCACACCTAAAAATCTGTACCACATATGACAAGGAAGGGTTCCCAATAAAACAATACCAATAACTCCCGATTAGGTACAAAGGGAAAATTCGAAAATTCCCGATTATTCCCGTCACACAAGGCGAATATTTTCCCGGAATGTGGTATAATATGACACAACACTGGCAACACTGCGTGAATAATAAATATAATGTTTGGGGACACGCGAGGCGTATCGTCAATTATTTATACGCAAATTATTCTAAGTAACTTACGTATAGTTTAAGCTCGGAAAAGAAAATATATAGGTACCTATTCTTTTAAATACCCACTTATTTTGTCTGTCATTCTATACCAACTATTTATGTTCAGTTTAATCAATTTTGAATACTAATGATAGTGTTACATTTGTTTTTTTTTACTCCTTCTTTTTATCCTACGTCAAATCCAAAAGCAATGGTTGTGTTATTGCAGTCTCTATGTGTATGTTCCACCATTTAATCTATCTGGCTTAGATGAATGAGGTTACTTACTATGGAGGTGACTATCGATTCGTAAGGTGACTTAAGCGAATTTCCGTAGGTGTCTTAAAGGTTTTTTTTTTAATAATCCCACTAAAACAAAAGCTTTTATGAGATATATATATGAATGTTTTTCGGTTTGAATGGCAAAGTGTCCAGTGAAATTACAGGGCATGTAGGACTTGACATCTTTAGTGTCTGGAGGTAACAGGTGCAGTCCAGAGTCACACAAAATCCTGGCTATCCAGAATTTTGCATGCCGCTGTATCTGTAATTTGTAGATGTCATCGCTTGCCATCAGGCGAGTGTCGTGCTTGGCCTGTTAGCTTTTATCATAAAAAAAATAAACCATACGAAAACCATTGGATTGATGGACAAGTATACCATTCTAAAATTCTAAATATAAAATTTAAAAAGTAAGTACTTATTTTCCCGCCGACTCCACGCTTGTCTAATCTGAACCAACCAGTATGCAAATTGAATGAGTCGATGAGATTGCGACTTTTTGTTAGGTTATACTTTATCTAAACAAATATCTTACGCGCCTTCGGGTCGATTACTATCACCAGTGGTTCAAGAACTGAGAAATTATTACGGGATTTTAATAAATACAATTACATAATCATATGGACTCTAGTGGTGCACCGTGGTTTCACCTAAGTGATTGTCATGCACACCTACCATAATGTACCTATATTTTTAATGTGTTTGTAATCAGCCCGCGGCATAAGGCCGACGATTGTATTAATACTTAATCACTAAACATACATTATTAAAAATACTAATTATATGATAACAATACATACTAGCCTAAATTCGACTACGGATATCCAGCCCCTAAAGCACGGCTCAATCATCAGATCAGCTCAATATTATTGCATTGTCACCGAACTTATGCAAGTATACCAAATTTGAGTCCAATAGAACGGCAGGAAGTGGTTTGTTTTACGTTTACAAGGTACGGACTACGGACACACAGTGCGATCTAGGCGGCGATCAAATAGTGCAGTAGTATTTGTACCGACGGGTTCACACCAAACGCGATCAGAAAACAATTTAGTGATGAGTAACTCACTCACGAGTTCCTCGTTTTTGAGGTCCTCAAGGACCTCAAAAACTAAAACGAGGGAGTCACCTCGTTCTGCAACGATGAACCGCCTCATTTAATCTCCTCAAACAATCCTCACAGAGCGTTGCGTTCGCGACATACGGAAACTCGCGAGTCACTACCATCGAGCTAGGAAATACTCGCTCACTCGCTCCCGCTCGTGCTTTACAAATCACGCTCTCTCTCTCTCTCTCGTCATTTGAGGATTTTGAGGTGTGAGGATTGTAGAATGATAATAAGAGGATTTGATTTTCGTTAGTGAATTGTTTGAATAATCCTACATATAAGTAGGTATTAATATCATAAATAATTAAGTACTTTAATATTAAAAGTAGTTCCGCTTTACTTTTACTCATAGACTCATAGTTAGTACTCTCCTCATTTGAGGTGTGAGGATGAGGACCTCGTTTGAGGAAGAGGTGGCCTCCCTCGTCCTCGTTTGAAATCACTGAGGAACCCATCACTAAAACAATTGAAAAGTACTGAGATCGCGCCCGCAGTTCGCAGGACGCCGCGGTGTGCGGACCTTTACCCACACAGATATACAAACATACATACACGACAAATTAAATTAAAGCTTGTAAAAATGGGTAACTAGTAGTTTAGTACTAGTTAGTTACCCGGGTTAACCACGTTACCAGGACATTCGTCGGGTAGTACGTGCATTATAGGTACCCTTTTATTTTAGGTATACTAATTTAAATAATCAAAGTGGGAACCTAAACTTGTACTTATATTAACCCACTTCCAAAAAGAAGGAGGTTCTCAATTCATCTGTATGTTTTTTATTTATATATTTTTTGTATGTATGTTACGCGATTACTCCGTCAATTATGAACCGATTCGGATGATTCTTTTTTTAATCGATAGGGTACATTTCCGAAATTGTCCCATTGTAATTTCAACGAGATCTGATAAGTGTCTCCAGAGATAGGACTATAAACGTCTCAAACTTGCTACTGAAGTTGACTCGCGGAGCATGGAAGTCGGTTGTTTTAGTTTTTAACCGACTTCAAAAAAAGGAGGAGCTTTCTCAATTCGACCGTATATATATATTTTTTCTTTGTTTTTTTTTATGTTTGTTCGCGGATAACTTCGTCGTTTATGAACCAATTTTGATCATTCTTTTTGTTCGAAAGGAGATATCCCAAGTGTGGTACCATAGTAATTTTATCGAGGTCTGGTTAGTATCTCTAGAGATATTGAGATAAACATCTCAAAATTGGTACTGAAAATGAATAGCGCGGAATTAAAGTCGGTTCTTTTTGAGTTTTTAAACGATATTATTAAACTTTAAATTTAAATTATAATAATATAAAAATATAATATAAAAATTTATTCTATGCCAGAGACATAAAATAAAAAAGGGTGAGATTGAACACCAATCTTCTGATTTCTTTCTGATATCTGCGATTTTTAAAAACAATCGGTATCGATTAAGGAATGATGTATTCTACTATGTCACAAGGGATAATTTATATTATATGGCGTATATCTTGCAGCCGGATCAAACCAATATACATTTTTTTATTGATAAATACCCGAATCAAACCAGCTGTAGATGCCAATGTAGATGAATTTCTTTTAAAATGTTTTAACACAAAACTGTCAAAAACACATCACTACCACGTCAGACGTAAACAACATTTTCTCTGAACTCGACATTGTTCTTCGCATTCGTCACCCCCCGAACAATAAAGTTGAGGTAAAAAAAATAAAACAAAGTTGGGGTCGAATGTCAGGACCATCGGAAGGTGAGCTGTACTTAGTGCAATGTAAGCTCAGAGGTAAATAAATTTGGCTACAATAAATAATATTGGTTTGTTTAACATGAATAAAAATAAGGTTAATGTTAGTAGTGGCTGTAGGTACAAATTTAAGTAAAATATAATTATATTTTTACTTTTAAAATTATGCGCGTCATTCTAAACTAATTTTATAACTTACATGGAAAACGGGTTGGGTTGGTGCGCTATGTGAATTGAACTAAATTCAGTTGTCTTGTGTCTCTTTAATGTTTTCTATTTCCAGACAAATCCGTTGAGATCATCATCAGAGACCATCAGGTGAGATAATAGTCAAGTGCTTGTCTGTCTAGATCAAAACAAAATATGAACATTTTCGACATAGATAAACTCTTCTAATGGTTTATGTAACTTTTACTTTAGCTTCTAATTTTTTAAATTACAAGTTACACAGCTATTTTCTGTATCTTTAGCTACTAATGATTTCCGGATTCGGCAAAAACATTTAACAAGCGTTTCATACTAACACTACACAGCATTGCAGTCTCATTAAAGTATGTAGAGGCAAACGGGGTAAAAGTGTGCTTTAATCGATCTTCTTTAAAATACATAAAACATACATTTAAAACAAGTACAAAAAAAATACAAATTTCTAATTATTTGTATTTTTTTTTTGTACTTGTTCTAAATCAAAACAAAATAACTCGTTTTTTATATATTTTATTTTATTTGAGTAGGTACTGTATAGTATTTCAAGACTTATGACAATTGAGTGTAATTTTCAATATTAAGCTCACTTCGACACTTGGTATTTGATCAGGAACTTCTCTCTGCTGTTCTAGGTATATATACTTGGTGGCGTTAAAGTAATTACACTATAGAAATTCGTTATATGTATATTTTATGACATAATCCTGTCGTTCTGATATTGAAAATTTTGTAGCAATCAAATGTAAAATTTACTAAAAATAATCATGTTAAATAAAAATATCATTTTACTCCCCAAGAACGTGGAATAATCTATGTAGTCTATAATTTCTATAATTTCCAGGCCGTGTTATCTCTCGTTTTGGAAATTTGCATTGGCCTGCTAGATCACCCGATCTGACCTGTCCAGACTTCTTTCTTTGGGGTTATTTGAAATCTCAGATATATGTGAACAAGCCACGAGCTCTCGCAGCTAGAAAAGAAAACATACACCAAGAAATAAGAAACATATCACAGGAAGTGTTACGGCTAGTTATGGAAAATGTCATAAATAGGGCTCAAATGTGCTTCAACTCTGGAGGTCAACATTTAATAGACATCATATTTAAATCATAATGCAACTAAATTTCATGGCACAAATATACATATTTAAAAAAACTAATTCTAGTTTTCTAATTTAGAAAAACGTTGTAGCTGAACCAAATAGGGTCATTACTTTTGCCACCCTGTACATAATTTTTCCAAATACATATGTATATGAAAAAAATCTGTTCCATCTGATTCCCCACGTTACCCTATGAGGTATTCTGTTCCCAGTTGGTGATCCCTGCAGCGGCTCATTCTACCCGTAAATCCTCATTAGCTCGGTTTACGCGGTCCCACGGCGACAGTAAACCTACGGTGCATTACCCCTGACTTTTTGAATAGCGAACGATGAGCTTTGAGTGAGAATGATGGTTTGACTTTTGGCAGGAAACCGGTGAATGATTTCATTATTTGTTTACTTTTTTTATTTTTTTCTTATTGTGGAATTCATTGAATAAAAACATAGTGCTCGATTGCAAGTCGTATGAAGCATGTAAGTTTGTATAACAGGCTGATTGGTTAGCAAAAAAGTTGAATATAAACTTCTTAGTTTGTCCCAATAGTTAAATGTATAGGTTGTCTCTATTTAGGGAATATGCGTCTGATTTAAATATGGGTCAAATACACTTTTTTTCCAAAGTTTGAAAATTTAGTTTTAAGTTTTAAAGTTTTTTAGTTTTAAAATTGCTTCAGAGAGACTGAAATATAATTTGTTTTTATTACTTCTGTTTAGATAAGAAAATAATAAAATAATTATTAAAAAATTCCAAAAATTTGCAGGCAATCCATGGCACGCTATTGGTCAGATAAAAAAGTGAGTTCAAAGTCTACAACGAGCTTGACGAGCTTTGAAGTGTATGGAACAATCCTCTATGGTTGATTATTATTATAGACTATGACATCACGCTAAGCGCGGCAACACAGTGACGTTAAAACTGCCCGTATCTATTTGTAAGTTAAAAAGAATATATTTTACACATAATTTCCTTTTTTTAAGCACTGAGTATTTTTCTAATCATATAACGATATAACCTATCGTATAAAAACATAAAAAAATACATGCATATTCCCTATTGTGTCATTTCTTAAGATCATATTATAAGAGTCAAACGTGACTTCTTTATTTTGTATGGCCGTGGCCTACACAATTTTTGTATTGCTTAATAAGAAACATACTTACTACTTTACATTGGCTAAATAAACTAATTGTGTGACGCTATAATAAAAAAAATAGAAAGCACTCAACAATACCAACAATTTTAGACCGTAACCTAAAACTATATTATTTATTTATGTGAAAACTGCACATCTTAGTAAATTCCACATAATGGGCCAAATGTAACTTAATAGGTACTGCAAATCCACTCCACGCCAAGTTGCTTGCAAGTTACATCCAAGTTAGCTTTGACTTAACACTGACTTAACCCCGGCTAAAGAGTTTTTAACGCGCGCTCTGTTGACTTGAGGATTAACTTTACTACTTACTGAAGTATAACTTGGATGCCAAGTTTTCTTTAAGAGCAATGACCTGGGTCAACACGGGAATACTTTAGGTAATAAATAATATATATATATATGTTCTTTCTAGATACTATTATATATTAATTTAACTTTAAAATGCTTTACTTTTTTTAAAATGATTTATATGATTTCAATTTCTGATGTAACAAATGTATGTACTTTTTACAAACTTAAAAATTTACGGGAAAATAATTTAAGTACATGATGTATTATATTTTAATTACCAAGTTAATCGAGTGATAGAAATCGTTGGCCCCTGTATCATACCTTAGCCTGCATTTACTTTGGATCGGTACTGAATTTTCTCTATTGCATAAAAACTAATCTAATATGGCAAATCTAGAGGGAAACGTACGAGGTTTTCTATGTAAGTAGGTACTTTGGCTTCTGGCTGACTTCTGGCTCTAAATACACAAATTATATCTATCAAACTAACTTACTCCCGTAAGTTAGTTTGATACTCTTTCCCGCTAAAACAGCTAGGATCGGATTTGGATAAAATTTCTGATGGAGATAGCGTACAGTACCCTTAGTACGAGTTTTCATACCAAACTCGATATCGTATATCGAACAAATTTTGAATGAAAATCAGTACAGCGCCTCTAGTGGTTAATACTCTACACTAAATTTAGACCAATCAGGAAGCCAGACTAAGTCGAAAACTATGTGAGACCTGTCAAAAGCATTTACGATGAAAACTCGTACCAAAGGTTACAGATAGCTGCATTTTATATCGGAAAAATGTGAGTAACGTTGCGATGCGAACCTAGTATGATATACTGTCATAATATTGTTTTTCTCTAAAGCTTACTTGAAATGTGGGTTGTAATAATTATGCTTAAATACTAGTAAAATGCAACACATTACAAGTACAATTCAATTGCATTTTTATTTTGCATAATAATATGCTTGTGTGTATAATGGAGTGTGTTCATGTTAATAGTGCAATGGGTGGGGATCGAACTCACGACCTCTCGATCGCCAGTAGATGCATTAGCCATTGGGCTATTGCCGCTTTAAACCTGTATATTTTTTCTTTTTTTTAACCGGTTTTGTCACACTGCTTGGCAAAGGCCCATAGCCTTCTACGTACAAAATGTCTTCCATGTACAATCGCCTTCATTTGTGCGTATCCACCTTAAGGAATAATTTCCTGTGCACTCTTATTGAATTGGCATCTCGCTTCTGTCTATGTTGACATTGTTGACCAATGACAAGAAGGGACAAAGCCAAAAATTATGTTTTTTATTTTTGGTTTTGGCTCTTCTGATTGGTTAGAAAAATAATCGACACTTTCAACCGAAAATGTTTTGAAACTGGATACGCACAACTGTACGCGATGGTACGTCCTTACATAATATTGTTAATTTTTATCATTAATTTACTTATTTTATCCAGGAAAGAGATTAATCCATTGCTGTAATCCTTAAATTTGGGTACAAAACCGCATCACAACCAAAAATCCAAGCACCACCACTTACCACTTTGTGCATTTTGCCGCAGCCGCAAAAGCCGCCCAAAAGTGGCCATAACGATTTCCCCCCCAATTCTTTAACCTTTAAACTTTTTAATGGTACCTTAAGACTAAATATGCTAAATGTTATGGCATGTAAATCCCTGCAATTGGCTGTAAAATTACTTTTAGGATAACCGCATATTTCCGTTTTTACCGGTTTTCCCAACTCTATAACTTGCGATGATAAGTTTTCTGTTCTTTCTTTTTGGATTTGTGATTTCGACTTGAAAGAACTTTTTTATAAGCATTTATATTTCTTGCCGTATTAGTTTGTATGTATGGTTGTATGGGACCAAATCTTGGAAGCTAAATCAGTTCTTGCCGTTTGATTGGACTATTCGGTATGTGTATCTTCGGTGACAATGCAATAATACGGTACCATCGATAGAGATGACTTGATGATGAAGCCGGGCAGTAGGGACTGGAACGTCTCACGTACCTCGTAATTTGAATTAACACATTACACATTGTCATTCAATTTCAAACTGAAAAACATTCCTATTTCAAGGCTGAATTAACACAGGCAAAGTGATGATACCGCCCCAGTCAGACTAGTAGAAGTCCTACCACTACAATAATAATAATTCATTTATGATCGTACAAAACGAAAAAACCGCCGTCACATGATGTGATAGTAATTTTTAATCGACTTCACAAAAAAGGAGGAGGTTCTCAATTCGACGGTTTTTTTTGTTACACCAGAACTCCGATAAAAATTAAGCGATTTGAAAAATATTTTTTTTGTTTGAGACATTATGCTTTCCGTTTAGTCAATTTTTATCGAGATCTGATAATCATCTCTGGAGATATAGAGATAAATCAATTGTATACCTTGATGACATGATACTGGCTACCGGCTACTTTGACTATCGCGGCATGTGAAGTCGGTTTTTTCGTTTTGTACAATCATAAATTACTAGCACTAAGTTTGAAATGTTTATTTCCATATCTCCGGAGATAATTATCATATCTCAATAACATTTGAATAAGACCAAACGGCAAGCATACTCTCTCAAACAAAAAAATAATTTTCCAAATCGGTTAAGATTTGATGGAGTTCTGAGGTCACAAACATAAAAGAAAAAAACAGTCGAATTGAGAATCTCCTCCTTTTTTGTGATGTCGGTTCAAAACATATTCAGTGAGACATTTGTGAGACAGTCATATACGAGACACGGCTGAAGCCAACCCACTGCATTTGGTGTTCCATTTTACTTAAGGGTACCTTAAGGGTACCAATAAACACAATGTAGGGTATTAACTGTCTTTACGAACAATTTTTTTTTTACATAGAACTGGGTAGCACTTGACCACTATCTCACCTGATGTTAAGTGATGATGCGGTCGATGATGGAGCGCGCTTACCCAAAATATTATAATTATACTCACTCGCGATTTGAAGACCCCCATATTGTATTTAGCCGGAAACATAGACTCGGGCAGGGAATTCTTTTCCCTAGCCATTCGCATGATGAACGAAGATAACTTGAACCTGATGAAAATGTAACCGATAGAAAACCGATCAACAAGCGACTTTGCGGCGATGAGCGAGACTCTGGAGTCTCTTGCTTACTAGTAGATATGTAGGTACCTAGCCATATTATGTTAGCAATACGTTCATTCGCATGACCCTTACGTCAAATGACCAGGTTATAAAGGCTACTTATTTAAAGGTCCAGAAGCGTGCTCGGGCGAAGGGCTGCGGAGCTGCGGACATCAGTCACAATTTAAGCAAAATACGCATCGCAACGATTTGATCGAGCTACGCACTCCGTTCGTTACTCGGACTGTACCGTTTGCAGAAAAAAAATCGATGAATAACTTACAGCAGAGGATATAAAACAATACTTTTCACAGACGACAGGAGGATATTATATCGATGTTCTGCCTGACTTGCTATCAAAAAGTAACTTACCACCATCAAGGAGAAAATCTGCTTACCTTACCTTACGGTGTTCCGTCAGCATATAGCCCTTGAGAGTCAGAGTATTTTAGGCCTATTGAGTTCACCTACTTCGACCACAACATCGCTTACCACCTAGTGAGATAGTGGTCAAACGCTAGCCTATCAGATATAAAAAAAAACTATTTGGCATATATTTCTCAGTCAACCTGTCTGCTACTAAACCTTGAGAATAGGTGAAGACCCATAAATTCAAACAGAACAAATTCAAAAGCTCATAAATCGCAGTCACCTGCGCCTGCGCACCGTACCAGCCTAGAAAGTAATAAGTCTGTAAAAATGTGCATACAATGCGCATTTGAAATGCAAAGCCGTCGGAGCGGCGTCAGAGCGCACCATTATATACCCGATGTGTTGTCTGGACCCAGACTTATTTCTGTGGAGTTTTTAAGAAAGTTTATACTTGGGAATAACTGGTAATTTGGCGTTCCAGAATTTGAAAGTAGGAATTAAATTATCCGTGGAATATTTGACAGAATATTACAGACTGTTTTTACGGTGAGTGTGAGCGAGATAAAATAAAGCTAGGGTGAATTAATATGTCTTCACAGCAATGTTCTAACTTGCACGGCCTTGTTCAGGTTCACAGATCTAAACATCTTACCTCTAGGTGGACAGATATCAATTTTAGGTCGATTTAGCGGAGTAGAAAGGCGTGGGTGCCATTGTGCGGCTGTGATTGGTCCATCAGATTTGACTTCCGTTTACCACCATCAAGAAGAAAATCCGGTGTTCCGGCAGTACACACAGCCCTTGAGAGTTAGACCATTCTAGGCTTAGCGTGCTCACTATAGTCGATCACATCATCACTCACTATCAAATCAGACAAAGGTCAAACGCTACGCAAAAAGAACTCGAAGCAGAACAAATTTGAAAATATGAGTGGTAAATGAGTGGTAAGACACAAATTAAAAGTTTCTAAAAACACATAAACGCACGCACTCACACACACACGCATAAACATAGTAAATATATATATGTATATATAGAGGTATATATATATATATATATATATATATATATATATATATAGATATACCTCTGCTCTCTATTTGGAAAAAAATATAAAAAGTAAATCCGTTATTAGATGTAATAATGGCCCCAATCTATGTTTTAGAAAATCTGTGGATTTTTATTTATTGTGAAAAAAATAAAACAAATATCTAAAATAATCTAAAACAGTTCTTCGTTCCTCGCATAATCTATTTTCCCACACAACTTTAAGTAGACTTAGAACAGCTTCTCACGCGTCAATGTTAACAAACTTGCGTTAATCATCAGCCATCAATATCCTCATTGAGGACATTGTGACAACTACACACTTTCAATCGACTCTGTTCTTGAGGAATCTGCATGTTGGATGCAGGGTTGCCACATAAGAACGTGATTGCTATAATAATTTTTGGTCGTTTAAAAAACTACAAGAAATGACTTTAAATGCCGCGTAGTCATCAACCGACTTCCAAAATGGAGGAGGTTATCAATTCGTCTAGTTGCTTTATTTGTAGTGTGTTACGCGATGACTCCGTCAATTGAAAACCTATTCGAATAATTGTTTTTTTAATTGGTAGGGTACATTTACACGGCGGTCCCATTGTAATTTCATGGTGATCTGATTAGTATCTCCAGAGATATGACGATAAACGTCTTAAACATACTGCAACTGACTCGCGCAGCATGGAAGTCAGTTGTTTTAGTTTTTAAACTATCGTAATTATTTTTAGTAACACGTTGGAGGCGTTTGTCTCCATTATATCTGGAGAAGTGGAGATACTTGACAGATCTCGATGACTTTTACATGGGACTACCAAGAAAATATACTCATTCAAACAAGGGAAGAAAGGACATTGTTCTTCTCCCATACATTGTTACCATAATTATCGTGTTTGTCAGATGTTTTTTATTGCACAGGGCCATTTTAAACATTGTCCTTTCAAATCGGTCCAGGCTTCTTTGGGTAATCGGCAATACAAAAAAAAAATGATTTGATTTGATTTGATGATTTGATTCCACCATCCCCATTTTATAATCGGACATCTAGAGACACTAAAAGGCGCCACCGATTTATGGTGGATATACCATCTACCCGAACGAAGCGATTTGCTTCTTCGTTCATCATACGAACCGCCAAGGAATGAAATACCCTGCCTGAGTCTGTTTCAAGTTAAGTACAATATTGGGGTCTTCAAATCGCGAGTGAATAGGTATCTTCTGGGTAAGCACGCTCCATCATCGATCGCATCATCACTTAACATCAGGTGAGATAGTGATCAAGTGCTACTCAGTTCGGTATATAAAAAAAAAAGTAAAAATACAGTAGAACGTAGAATTTCCTCCATTTTGAAGTCGGTAAAAAAAAAACATTAGTCATGGATTGTCATCGTCCTCTTTCAGACAAGAACGATTCCATTTTAGATAGCATTAACACTGACTATTGTGAAACAGTGTTATTTTTATTTTATTTAGGGTTTTTTTCAAGCATTTTGGACTGTTTCAATGCGAGGCGAGAACCTAATCTTTGAGGGCAGATTAGCACTTGTCCACTTTTTCACCTGTTTGTGTTTAGTGACATCGTTGATGTTTTTGACATTGTTTGACAACGCGACTGTTGGTATCTAGGTTGGTATCGTTGGTGTAATTATTATACTCTTTATTCAATTCACATCACGGGCTGCAAATCGCCCGGTCCTTTGGAAGGCATTGACGGAGCCGAAGCCAACGTCAAGAGGCCCTTTACAATATTAAATCAAATAAAAATATGATTTGTGGATGGAGACATGAAAAACTATAAAAAGATGGTACTATAATTTATTATGGCTATGAATGTGTGCTGCTTGATGTCTGTTTTCTGGTCTATGGGATGAGGTACGGCACCCGCCAATTATGCCTCATTTCAAAATATTAAGGCGAGTGGTGACTAGCTATACACTGAATGGACCCCCCATAAAGGCGGACAGTTATGTCGGCGCCGAGGGGCAACATTGGCGTGGATAGCTAAGGGTGTTGAGAGGTGTGCTGCACTTTCACTAAACGCTACTAGCGGCTTTATGCCTTTAACACTTCCACCCTGGAGCTTTGGTCTTAGCTCTTGCGATTCCCACCACCGGCCGGCCGGTCAAGGCAAGCCGGGGGTCAGAGGGTCTCATTTAGCCCTCACGGGATAGGGGTCCGCGGTGTCGCCACTCACCGTCGGCTCGCCACAAAGCCGCCCCTGCCAATTATTATTATTATTAGTAAATTATTCTTGTCAAAGTGGAAAGCAAAATTGAGACGAGGCGCGCTTGGACTACTAACTTTAACTATCCCAGCCCATTTGCCAAATTATAAAAGAGCTACACTAACTTTTTTTAGTATCTTATAGGCTAGCGTGTACCACTATGTCGCGTGGTGGTACGACGATGATGTGGTCGAAAATGGTGAACACGTCTAGGCCTAGAAAGGTCTGACTGTCAAGAACTGTGTGCTGTCGGAACACCGTAAGGCTATGGCGGCAGAATTTCTCCTCAATAGTGGTCAGTTACTGTATGGTAGCAAATTAAACGGAACATCAATATGATTAATATTCAAGGCGTAGGATAGGGTGTCGGACTGGCAATCGAGAGGTCGTAAGTTCGAATCCCACCCCACCCATTGCACTATTGACGTGAACCCACTCCAGACACAAACATATTTAGGAGGGGTTAACAAGAATACTAGTAATTTGCAACCTACATTGCGAGTAATCTTTTATAAAAAAATTAATAATAATAATATGCTTTTACCACTTGTGGAAGGAACTTAGAATTGAAATTAGAGGAGACAGCCCTGTATATGAGACACAGAGGTAATTTACATGAGTACAAAACGTTCTTTGTGACACCGCTGAGTCAGACGGACAGCGTGAAACTGCGGTCAGCGGCCTAAACACGGGCACACGCTCGGTAATGACGCCGGATTAGATACTGTATCACCCCTAAAAACAATAATAGAAAAATTTAAAAAATCTTTAATTCAAGTAACTTAAGAAATCATTAAATGTTATTCTAAGACCCATATTATAAATACGTTACGGACTAACATATATATAAATATAACTATAGCAGCACTACGAGTTTCAGGGATTTTTGCCGGTCTAGTATCCCTGTATTTGCGGTATACAACGCCAAATTTTGAGGGTTCGGTGGCGTAATCGGGAGAACGATCGGCTTTGATGCCAGAGGTACCGAGTTCAAACCCCGCCGTGCACATCTCAATAAAAACTTTCAACGAAATTTAGTTTGAACGAGATACAGTCAGCAGTTGTTGAGATATAGCGACCGCAAGTATAACTTTGATTTTCATACAAACACTATGAAAAACAAAGTTATTTTTGTAGTTGCGAAAAATCATGGTTATAGAATACTCTACTGTGTTACGGAACCCTACGAGTGCGAGTCCGACTTGCACTTGGCCAGTTTATTTTTAAATAGTGATCACCGTCAAGCAAATTGCTATTTCTGCACCCGAAATGGTTACTACTTCAATGATACACTTACTTTTTGCCTGGACTATTTAACAACAGCACCTTTATTTAATTTACTTATGTTGCATCTTCGATGACTATGAGGCCTACCGCCTGCTCAACTGAAATAAAATTACCTATTTAGATACTAAAAATAAAATTCTAACATAAAACCACATTTATACATTTATTTACGCGTAATTCCTACGATTTACTACTTAAATGCCTATATATGCTTCAACTATGGGTTCAAGGTTGTCTTGATGAGATCGCTTTAAACGATAAGTTTATTATTTATTATACGGCTATTATTACACTGTTTGTTGTAAACAAATTTTTATGTTTAACTTCTATAGTGTTTATCATCTATTTATGTGTTCATCCTTGCCCACGCGCACATAGTATTCAAACGAAAGACATCAACGCGAGTCAAGCCTGTGCGGAACTAAACTTCTTTCTACCGGCCAGTTACTAACATATGATTTAACAGTTAATATGCAGTTTTGTAGTAAGTGAATTAGTAATGTTAACATTTGTCACTCTGTCTCAATACGGCGGCCTTTTTTGAAATACAAACGAGTTACTTTTCTTATAAACTTTTGTGTATTTTTTTGAGACGTAAATTCTGACCACAACTTTACAGTGGAAAACGACGCTATTCCATCCATTTCATATAAGTAGCACAATAATTTGGAGCCAGAAAATATTGAAAACATTTCCAGAGGATAACCGTGTCCAATTGTTGTATACTGGTCAGAGAAGCATAGACTTTTTTTAAATATCTTATATAGACTAAAGTTTGACAACTATCTCGCCTGGTGGTAAGCGATGATTTGGTTGAAGATGGTGAACACGCTAAGCCTAGAATATTCCGACTCTCAAGAGCTGTGTGCTGCTGAAACACCGTAAGGTTATGGTGGTAGATTTTCTCCTTACTACTATCTCCCCTGATGTTAAGCGACGAAGCGACAACTCTTGTGTGATCCACAGACAATTGTTTTGAGTTTGTGTCCGTGATTTGTATATTTGTAGAGTCTTCCGCAATTAAGAGTATCCTGCAATGATGAAACAATGACGAGATGCCTTTGATAAAAATGAAAACAAAAGAAAAGTAGTATAATATAATATTGGTAAGGATTAAAATAAGACAATGTATAAAATATAAGTATCTTAGATTTTTTTTTTAATTAGTACCTAAGAAACTTAATTTGTACATTTTAATGTTGATAATAATATTATAATTACTTCATTTTTTTACTTCGGTTAGTAGTAGTTTTCAGAAGTGATTATTTTCATTACTCTAATATTAATTCATGGTTGTCATTAATATATTGTGTAGCTATGAATTAAGAAAATTGTCACAGGTATTTATGTAAGTTAATACATGATGCATAGTAATTACGATTAATTAATCATCATTTATATTTTTAAGCGGTAAAATGGTTCATCACATACAGATTTCCAACATGAGATACTCGAATTTGTCACCCACCTGGCTCCCAAGATACTGGCTTAGCCGAGTTTGGGGCCCATTGTTGATGTATTTTTTTGTACCTACCTCCTTATGCAAATAAATAAATTGAATTTAATTGAATAATCTTACGAACAAAATGCTCATTAAGCTCTTTCCAAATTATTTTGACAACGTAGGTACTTACTTTACACTAACCAGTTGTTAAAGCAAGTTTAAGTTTTAATGGTAAATATTGTCTCACATACCAGCTTACGTATGTTCGTTAAAACTTCTAAGAACTTGCAGTTAGTCTTAACTGCTCAGTTAACAGTATGACACGACGTTTTAGAAATTTTATTATACGTTACGGTATTTACTGACTAAAATAATAATGGCTTGTGCAAATTAATACGGTATTTCGGTATGTCGGTAAAACACGGTTTTTAGCGTTCCATACCCAAAAGGTACCCAAACGAACCTTATTACTGAGTCTTCAGTGTCCGTCCATCCGTCTGTCCGTCTGTCTGTCCGCATTTTCCAGGGATGTATCTCCTTAATCGTAATAGGTAGATACTTGACATTTTCACGAAAAATGTATTACTATGAGGAATTCAACAACAACACAACAACAAGGAATTCAACAACAACATAATACAATTTAAAATTAAAAGGGGGTCCCCATACAAGACACGTGTTTTTCAGGCGTTTTATCCTCTAACTCACAAACCGTAATAGATAGAGACTTGAAATTTGCTCATAGTGTGCATTATAATAGTTTCTACATATAATATCAAATAATAAAAACTAAATTTAATTTAAGATTAGAGGGGGTCCCCACACAAAAAACTTATTTTACCGGCAAATTTTGTTCAATCGGAACCCTAAGTGTGTGAGTCCGACTCGAACTTGGCCAGTTTATTATAACAACCCGCTTTTATTGCAGTCCAGTGTATGTAAAAATAATTCAAAATGAAATTCTTAATCACCCCCCACAATGTATGGATCACCTGTTTTCGCCTCTGGATTTGCCTAGAGATATAAAAGTAACTTCATGTTTAAATAATAGAGTACGCAAATGCCCGTCCGTCTGTCTCTCTATCCGATAGACAGAAGATATTTTAACAAACTCAGCTCTATCTTTATAAATTATATCGGATATGTAAGGTGCATTGTTTTGGAATTATTGAGAGTTGAGCAACTGCGAGTTTGGTAATATATGTGTGACAAGGTTTAGCAATCCTTGTCCGGGTTTTAATTGGGTTGAGATCATCGATATAAAAAGGGAGATGCGGTACTACTCACTCATAAGCCACGTAAACATAATGAAACTAAAAACAACTACATGAAAACATGAATTTCTTATGCCGAGCTTAATGTGCATGAAGAACAGAAGAAGGCATTGTTGCTAATTATTTAAATAGATCCGCGGTAATTGCACTTGTGACTAAGTTGAAATTAGCTTCGTGCACCTAATTCATACGGTCCACGTTGAGGAGCGGGGGTACCTTATCTCCTTTATATATACATATATTTATAAAGGAGATTTTCTTCTAATACTATAAGAATCTTTGTCCTGACATACTGACTGACTGAATGACTGACAGACAACGCACAGCCTAAACCAATGGTCGTAAAGACTTGAAATTTGGAGGGTGTATTTGTCTTAGTACGTAATGGAAAGAAGAAAAGGATTAAGAACTAACAAAGGATTTTCCAAAATTCACCCTTTTAGGGGATGAAATGAGGGTTCAAAGTTTGTATGGAGAAACAAGATTAAATAGTATTTTCTATTCGAAACTTCACACAAGTACTTAAGTGAAAAAAATAAGTAAATACGTGTTTCAGGATTTTTTTAAATTCCACCCATGAGAGGGTGAAATAGGGTAACAAAGTCTGAAAATCAATATTCTTTCGGATAGCGCTGAAATTTGGCATCTAGATAGTTATTACGGCGTTTGTTTCCTCTGAGAAATGATTTTCTAAAATTCACACCTTAAAGGGATGAAACGGGTGTTCAAAGTTTGTATGGAGAAACAAGATTAGATAGTTTTTTCTATTCGGAACTTCACACAAGTGCTTCAGTACAAAAATAAGTAATAACGTGTTGCAGGTTTTTTTGAACCCCACCCCTAATTTAGTTATTCCACCCCTAAGAGGGCGAAATTGAACAATCTTTAAGATTGCACTGAAATTTGTCATGCAGAGTTATTACGACATTAGTTCCATCTAAGAAATAATTTTCTATAATTCACCCCTGAAGAGGATGAAACGGGGGTTCAAAGTTTGTATGGAGAAACAAGATAAGATAGTCTTTCTATTCGAAACTTCACACAAGTACTTCAGTAAATAAATAAGTAAATACATGTTACAGGCTTTTTCGAAATGCCACCCCTAAAAGGGTGAAGTAATAGTAAATACGTGTTGCAAGATTTTTGCAAGGGGTTGGTAAAAAAGTCTGAAAATCAATATGGTCACACAATAACTTGAAAACGGGTGAACCAATTTGGCTTTTACTTCTTTGATTGTCTTTTATCAACCGACTTCCAAAACGAAGGAGGTTCAAAAGGTTCGTCTGTTTTTTTCTTTTTTTTGTGTGTATGTTACGCGATTACTCCGTCAATTGCGAACCGATTCGAATGATTCTTTTTGTAATCGGTAGGATACGTTTTCGAGGTGGTCTCATTGTAATTTCATCGAGATCTGATAAAGTATCTCCAGATATATGACGATAAACGTCTCAAACTTACTACTGAAATTGACTCGCGGGCCATTGAAGTCGGTTGGTTTAGGTTTTAAACTATCTTATGATAGAAAGGTACAAAATAAATGTTTTAAGTAAATAAGTGTCCCGCGGCTTCGCCCGCGACTTCTTTTATATATATATATACTAGAAGTGTCCCGCGGCTTCGCCCGCGACTTCTTTTATTTACTTAAAACATTTATTTTGTACCTTTCTATTCTTTCTTCTTTCTTCTTTTTTTCTATTCTTTCTTCTATCTTTATATATATATATATATATATCGATGGTTGGGATGTTTGGGGTCTTCAGAATGGATTAATGATAAAGTCATCTCACTGACGTCTTCAATGTCAGACAAGGACTTCAATAGCAGAACCAGCAAAACGAGCGATGTCTTCATATAATGGATGCTGTAGGTACTAAGAAAAATCTCGAGTTGTGAGATTTCTGGGCATCGTTGTCATAAGGCCTTACCGCCATATCTCTATAGTATGTGCAAATAACGCAATACTCACGCCGCACATTAATAATATGATTAAAAACGCTGATGACAAGTCAAGCGATAGTAAAATATGTTTTATTAAAGTAGCTGTTTTCAGTTGTCACTTAGGACAAGTGAAATTACAACTACAATAAAGCCAGTTTTTCAACAAAACGGTCCATATACAAAACGTACGCGGTTTCAAAATTCGATATTTTAAGTGGTATTATCATCTCCATATAAATCCACCTGCGGTCAATCTCCAGGTTGATGCAAATCCTCCATTGTTGGTACTAACGACTGTGTTTGGTCCCAGTTGTTGGACGTGGTCGTTATACGACACAGATAGACCACTTATAGATGCCGTATGTGGCATCGGAAACGCAGCGCACCTTGCCGTTGCAAGGTGCGCTGCTTAGTGAAGTCTGAGCTTGAGCAATGATTTCAATTTAATTTTGTTTATGTGACAGATCTTTGAACGAGTAAGTATATTTCAATTGTAAAAAACAGTGTAATATTTTAAAATTTCACATTCGATTTTAAACAGTAGCGAAACATTTTTCTAGTCTGGCTCACGGGCGCGCTTATAATTTGAGGTGTTTTGTGATCTAAACATATTCACGGATTACCTAATTACGTACAATGGATTTTCGTAGTTTTGTGTATATTTTTTTATTAGGTTTGCCAAACTGTGGTAAGTTCGCATGTGGTTTTGAGGCTATCAATTGCAATTGTCAAATATATTATATCGACAACTGCACTGGCACTTAACGTTGATACATTTTAACCAACTTCAAAAAAGGAGGAGATTATCAGTTTGTCTAAATGAATATTTTTTGTATGTATGTTGACTGATTACACCGTCAATTGTGATCCGATGATCAAAATTAGTTTTTTATCTAAAAAAGTATATATACTCCTCAAGTGGTCCTCTCCATTGTAAATTCATTGTGACGAGTATAATATCCAAATATATGGAGATAAACACCTCAAACTGGCTATTGAGACCAGCGCAGCATTGAAGTCGGATTTTTTCGTTTTTAAACGATCTTAAATTATTTCATTTAACATATAGGTACGGTACAAAGCAAAATTTGCTGTGAAATTAACAACAGGCACGTGTCGTGAGTGTTGTGACACGTTAAATTTTAGGCATGTAAACTTTTCCATGCCAAAGTATCAATACATACTGTGGCATGCAAAAGTTAGACTACTTAAATAGGTAGACTTTATTATAAGAACTATTAACGGGATATTTACCATGTTTTTTATTATATATGAGTTTCCGATATTTCGGCTCTGTTGCAAGCGCCATGATCACTGATGAACTGAATATCGGAAACTCATAAATAATAAAAAAACATGGTAAATATCCCGTTAAAAATACTAATAATATTGTCAGTGACCATAAAAACCTAAAAACTTATATAGGTAGAATTCATCGCTTACCACTGCGCTAGTGTTACCTTATATCTTAAAAAAAGAGGGTACGTAGAAAGGTACGCGTTAGAAGTGAAACTTCCAAGTTCATTCAATTTATTTCTCAACATCATTTTTTTTGTACAACGCCATCTGTTGAACTTTAGCGAATACGTCTTCGTAGTTACGCCGTTCTACAATAGAGGGCGTTTATAAATATAAAATATAACTCGACGCTTACTTCACTTCCGCTGCCTTCGGACCGTGACGCTACGTCATTTCCGTCACTTCAAAACTGGCCTTTCTGAGACAAACACATCACGCATGTGGTATCTATAAAAGTCGGTCTATGTTATAGGACGTCCTCGTCGTTAAACGTCTAAGGACGTCTTGGTTGTTATACGTTGGACGTCTATCACGTAATAGGATGAGACGAATGTATGGCCCTGCCCGTAATGAAGGCCAAAGTATTTTAAGTTGCTGAATTAAGCCCAAAATCAGACTTAATGATGCAGTTTTCTGCATAAGGAAGGCGTTTTTATAGAGATTTGTTGAGAAAGTAGGCTTAAAAGGAAACTCAGGCAAACGAGTGTGACTATAGAGTTTCAATTGAGTATTTTTCATTTTATTTTTTATATCATATAGGCTAGCGTTTCACTACTATCTCACCTGTTGGTAATTGATGACGCGATTCTTCTGGTTTTCCAGGATAGCTGCCGGAACACATTAAAAGTTTGGCGAAAAAGGGTGGTAGCTGTCCAGGCGGACATTGGATAGTGTCCTAATACCATGCGGGGGTTGGGGGTTTCTTAACGATGTTTTTCCTTCGCCGGAGGGCCCCTGGGTAAAGCACACGTAAATTTTCGATAGAAAAATCCATTGGTGCATGGCGGGGATAGAACTTAGTAACTCTGGCGTCAAATCCGACCGTTGTCTCACTTACACCACCTGGCCCTCTAAAGTTGTTCTGTACCTGACCTAATTTCTTGCGCCAAATATACACAGGTCAGCGTTTTGGGGTTAAATTTCAATAAATCATTTATTTCTACACTAAACAGTTTTTTTGCTATCATAGTATTTTAAATAGACTCTACTATATTTCTTGATGACATCTCAGTCCCGTTCAACACAATGTCACCCAACAATTTCACAATCATGTCCGACATTATTAAGCCATATTAGCCGAGCATAGTTCGATACAAAAACGACATCTAATAATAACATACCGGTCTCGCACAATCGAAGAAAATTGTCACTGACTCCACGGGAATTATCCCTAGATAAATACCGGATAAGCCTACAGCAAAACCAACATAAAACTAGCAAAAATCAATTAAAAACCTTCCCTCTGGTAATAGGAATAGAGTTCATAAAATCTGCAAAAGTAACTGTGTCAAACCATGACGTACCCTATTATCGAAACGCAAAAAATTATAAAGGACTTATTCCGATTTAATCGATCAAGTTCTACGTATCGATTTTTACTCAGAAATATGTCGAATTACCTTTGAGTTTAAATCGATTGAAAACCGAATCGGTGGTTGTGTTAATTATTGAACAATCGTTGTAAAACTGTTAAATTAAATGTTCAATTGTTCACACGAATTTTGAACATCGAAAATACATACCTCTGGAACAATTAACCTTCTTGTTAAGTTGGGGTGACACTGTTCATGTCTTTAAGTAAGCTTTAAAATTATGTTTGTCGCGAAAAGAACCTGCATGAGGTCGAAGGTTTCATTTCGATTCAAATCCAAATTTGCGAGCACACAGAAGTGTGTTCGAAAATCTGGCTTGAAAACATATAACTTAAGATTGTTTAAAAAAACTAAAAGAGCTGAATTCAAATGCCACGCTAGGTATTTTCAGTACTAAGTTTGAGGAACTTATCTCTGGAGATACTTATCAGATCTCGATCTCTAAAATTACAATGGGACCGAATAGGAAGCATACTTTCTTGGAGAATTTTCCAAATTGGTTTATAAATGAGTTCTGAGGTAAAAATAAAAAACATTTAAAAATACTAGAGAATTGAGAACATCTTCCTTTCTTGTGAAGTTGGTTAAAAATAGCATTGCAGCGATATGCACCGAAGTTCCTCCGAACTTCGGTGCATATCGCTGCGGTCAAGTTATTACAAATAATTAAGTACATCTACATAATTATACCTCTCTAACTTCAAGTCGTTTCGTATCCGAGACAGTGTTTACAAATAATGAAATGAGCGGGTAGCATAACCCCATTGTTGCATTCTCGGTTTTTGGCAGACATCGGATTCTTGGCGCTCCGATACTTTGGATTTAAACTTTTGTTTAGTGACAGTTTTTACACGCATTTGGAACACGGTCTGGTTCGGTTCGATTTTTGTTTGGACTAGTGATGTGACTTTGAGGCTTGATGTCTTGTCGATGATCTTAGTCTTGATAATTTAATATAATATTATATTTCATCTCGGACTTCTTGGTTAAGACAATTATTTTTATCCTGGAAATGAAATTTAGTCAGTATGTTTTATATTTTCGTAACTATCTTAGTAGTTACAGATTTACGGAATAAGTCACGAAACTTTATTATACTTAAAAAAATCTAATATATTTATCATAATAATTAAATTCAAAATTTAAAATCACCCTCGACCGAACTATGTATTATCTGTTTATTGAGATCATTCTAATGAGTCCAAACATGACATCTCTACTGTATTTTGGAGAGAAGTAGTGTATTCTGCAGATTTCAAAGGATGCTTCAGCATCAGGTGAATGCTACCATTTTCTTACAATATTGTAAATGTAAGAGGATACCGAATTTCAACAATGATCAAACCTATGAAAGTTGATGTAATCATTGACAAGAAAATAGCTCATTGTCTTAATTAAAATGGCTGAACTGATTTTCATGAATAAAAGCTAGAGACACTATCGATTAAGACACCTACCAAACAAAAAAAAATCTAAAAAGTCAAAATCAAACATTAATCTGTTATAACAAGAGATGTTCGTGTAATGAAACTACTGAGAAATCTGTAGTAAGATTATTCATAATATAATGGGTAGGTATATAAATGTCTATTTAAGAATACAATTTGTTTGATTTTCTTTAAAAGTATAGATCTGTATCCCAAATAGTGCTCATAATAAAAACTTGTGGTCTTTTTTCACAACAAGACCAAGGCTATCGATATAATTCCCAACACTACTGATGTAACGAGTCCTTCATACTGTGGTATGAAGTTATGGAATTTTATCAGGGACTTGTAATATAATATTATTCATATTTCTTATTAATATTTGAATTCCAAGCCGTATGCACGATAACATTGTGTAAAGAATATTATAAAATCGAATACCTGTAACAATATACATACTTGTTATTTTTCATAATTTGTACATAATCAGACTGTCACTCCACTGCTGGACGTAGGCCTCCCAAGATACGCCACTGAGTCCGATCTTCGGCTCATTGGGAGGGGTATGCCCTAATCGCCACGTTGGGCAGGCGGGTTGGCGATCGCAGGACGTAGCTCCTCACACCAGTTACGCTGCTGCCCGTCACCGGCCTGTAGTATTTAGCTACGCCATAATTTGAAATATTTATACCGCCATTTGTCGGTCACCAGAGCCTCGTTTGTTGGTCAGCAGGATGTGCACCACGGGCAGGTGAGGTTGGCTGGGAACACTGAGGTGGTATTTGTGCTCTCTTACATCCCTTACATTATACTTTGTACACCCCTTACTAAATTAAGATTTTGTTGATAAAATTACACATTTTTAAAACTTAATTGAACGTATGTAATAACATTTTTAGCCCACTTCAGAACGTAATTGAAAATCACTCAGGTTCGAATACCATCTTTTATATTACATATTTTACATATCGACGTAGGAAAACGTATTTGCTGTAAGTAGCAAAAATGGCGTAAGTAGACTGCAATGGTCATCATAATCAGATTTTTTTTCTTCGTCGAATGGTCTGGGTCTCATGCCGCTACGACGGAAAAAAATCTTCTTTGCCGTAACATTTTTGAAAAATGTACAGGGTCAAATTGCTGAAAGTTACCGAAAATAGGGTGTTTTTGATACTTTACGACTTACTGCAAAAATACAGTTTGTATTTATGAATCTGATATTACTTACAGCATTCTTTTGGGAAGGAAATTGATTACAGTATTGCTTACAGCGTTATAAGTGTTCCGTTAGTTTACAGCACTGTAATATTACTACTTTGAAAGTATTTTATGTGAAACTACATTTTTTAAGGCATGAGTGATACATTAATGAACATTTAAAGCATTTGTTTAATGACATTATACTAAAAATGAATCCAATAACGCCGTCGAATATACGACCACGCTTCATTTTGAACCATACTTACCACAACATTTCACTCACATATCACAAATACCGTGAATATTCTACTAAGAAGTAGAGTATTCACGGACTGACTACCGGAGAAGTAACTACTAGAAACTGTTTTCTAAAGTCTAGAAAACAGTTTCTAGACGTGGTATAACTTCCAAAGATTGTCGCCCTATTTGAAAATCAACACGACAATACTCCTACTCTCACGCCTCTGGAGTTTTTCTATCTCTGGACAATCTTTAATACTATCATCAAAGAGGACAATATTAAAGATTGTCTGGAGCTCTGATATTACAGGTATATCACTAGATTTCAAGAGCGTAATAATACTGTCCTCTCTAGGGGCTTTTTTAATGTTAAACTGTCTAAAAACCATCACGATTTTGTCCAGGCTGTCCTCAGACAAGTCGTTGGTGAAGTGGCGCGTCAATGTAGCCTTAGAATCCTCATTTTAAAGATCAGGCGTAGACGCATGGGAAGTGTATAACTTGAAACAACGAATACTCCATTCGAGTTTGTCAGTTTCGTCAGATGGCTTCTCCCAAGAGATAGGACAAACACTTTAGATTTTGCTCTATCGCTCGTTCTATAAAGTGAGTGTTCGAAAGTTGTGTTGCACCAGATTGCCAATATTCTTGTTTTAAACAATACATGCCTTTCTGACGAGGTAAGTGGTGGGCTTTTTCATCGTTCTTTAATGTGCTGTAGTGTTTATTCCGAAAATGTAGACGTCATGTCTTCAAACCGTAATTCGCAAAAAAAATCGCAACCTTCCTTCCTGAGAATTTTTACCACAATTTCGAGAGCCTGGTCAATGTTTACGCTGGTTGTGATTTCCGTGGCAGCAAATCGATTTTCCAGATTTGACTGGAATGTCTCAGATTACCGGGGTTCTAAATACTGGAAGTAATTTCAATTATGAAGTCTCGAATACTACATCGAAAACTATACCCTATACAGATTATTCACGACTCTGAATAGCGAGAGGGTTTAATGTCCTCCCGCAGAGTGCTAGGCTCTAAATTCGGGTAGGAATACCATATACGCGATGTAACGCCGTTGGTGGCTCGTTGGCTCAATTCGCCTTTGTTCGGTTATCCGATGTTTCACGTCTGACAAGCATTCTGTAACGTGATTATAAAATACCAACTATTATACTCACTAAGATTTGATGTCATTCTGTAACGGCTCGTTTTTTAACCGACTTCACAAAAAAGGAGGAGGTTCTCAATTCATCTGTATGTTTTTTTTTTGTGTTTATGATAAGCATTTCTTTATACTATTTGTATATCTATCCGAGATTGGCTAGAGAAAAAAACTCCTCAAAGATTAACACCGCAGAATAAAGTTAAATTTATACGTATTTGATTATTATTATTGCCCATTCTGAAATCTAACATGACATATCTAAAACGTTATTTAAAATTAATTATTAATTTAACAAAATTCCCATGAGAAAATAGTGTCGTGAGTGAGCAAGTCTTTTTTTTTCTTTTTTTACTGTACTTTCGGCTGCATATAATATTAATAATACGTTACGTCCTGAATACTGTACCGCCGTATACATATAGGACGTAACCAATTATAATATCTATATTGCGCAGTATTTGTATGTAAATAAACTTATTTCATTTGAAAGCAGAGTATTTAGTCATAAATAATGTTGCAACGGGATACCCTATTCATAATTCATGAAGTTTGTAAAGCTATTTGTTATTTTTAAGATGGCTAAACGTAGAGAATGAATGAATAATCTAAAATAAAATTAAGAACTAGAACAACCAAAGAAAAATACCTAAAAATCTTGAGCCAAAAAGCTTACGGTGAGGGTATATTCACCAAGCACAATTTTAACTGGTAATGTCAAAATTAAAAATTTATTCTACACAAAATCACAACTCTGCGTGCTTTTCAAACACCCTTTTTACTTAAAACGTGATAGAAAATAATTAAAATTAATTATGTTATATTTGTATTTAATGTTCACTGTTCTTTTTTAGAATTAAAATAATAATTGATATCTATCTTTGCGCGATCTTAGAGTACAAATTGCAATTTTAAATATTAAGCAATAAATAATTAAGAAAGAACATCATTTTATTTGGACTAGATATCCAACATTTTCTTAAATAAAAGAATATTTTTTAAATAGTCTTACATGTCTTTAACCTTATGTTATTGATAAAATACATCAAATACAGCATTTTATATATCTGGAAATATATGGAACTGAGCTAACTCCATAAAAATGAATAACCTACTTACGTCGTTCTTCAGGTCTTTAAATGAACAGTCAATTGCTGTAAGTAGCGAAAAACCTACTTCTCATAACTTTAGGAAAAATATTTTAATTGTAGTTAGTGGATATTATTTTAACTAAACTGTGTACAAAGAATCATCTTTCTGTCACTGCTTGTAAAAAAGTTATGATTTTTTTCCGAATTTTAAATAGTTTTTTGGCTCTCCTGAACAGTTGGGTTTGAGCTACTTACAGCAAATACGTTTTCTTACGTCGATATAGCATTTTTATTATCCAATAAAATAATTGGAACTATGATTTAAATTATAAAAATGTGAACAAAAAACAGATGTCCTTCAATATCCTCTGCAAGTCAGAACAAGGACATCATTATAAATTGCTGCAAATTATTGACCTTATTGAGCTGAAATTTAAGGAGCGAAAAAGATATACTACTCTCTTCCATACAACAAAAAGAGACATAAAAACAAGTTGCTCAAAACGTGCACAAATTATTAGCACATGCAAGAATAAATTTGTTTGCAAGCATCTGCTAAAATTTTTCATTTAAATTTGTTTCTTGATAGTTTTTGCGCGATTATTATTGTTTAATGTAAATTCAGAATATAATGGTGTTAACATTATGATAATGGCATAATCGGTAATCGATAATATCCTGATCGAATGACTACACGATAATCGGTACAAATTCACAATGTACCTTGAATAAGCTAGCGACGTTTTTTTAAATTAATTTAATAGGTAATTTTAGCGTTATGACTGCACTTGAAGAGTTCTTTATGGGAAAACGACGATCATGTTGTCTGGACTATTTAATATTCATTTTACATCGTAATCGTTTACTTAACCACTCTCATACGCACATTTTTGTATGAAAATTATAACTAAGTTGCAAACAAATATGAAATTAAAAATTAAACCATAAAAAAGCTATTCAGGTTCTTGACCAAATACTGTTGTTATTATTTTTATATACCTACAGAAATTACGGAAAAATTAGGAAGCAAATGTGGCATGTTACTTAATAGTACCAATTACTGTTTTATGTAAGTATTTTAAGAAACAGCTTTAATAGAAATCTAGATTCCCACTCAAGTTGGATCCTAACTGTAAGACAGTACTTTCAAACTAGATTTGTACTGTCTTAGTACGAACAACAAAATAGTGTGGGATACATATCATCCAATTTTAGATGATTTTGGTATTACGTATGTATGGAGAAGTCATTCGACGCCTATCTTTAGAACCTCCCAAACTTTTTAGTAGTTGTGTATTCTAAGGTAGAGCAAGATGCTGGCCATTTAAATACACATTAGATAGACAGAAGCCTTCGCTTACCATTAGGTAAATATCTTGCTTGTCCTGTTACTTTTTAATAAACAAAAAAGCTAAAAGAGTAGATATATAAGAGCAGTCTTATATTAGAGAAAAATATTCTAATAGAGTCTTGTATTATTTAATTCACAAAAAAAACTATTTATGTCTAAAATGCCCCCAGGAAGACAGATAGCGTCATCTGTATCAATGATACGATAAATCAAAATGGCGGATACGCTCTCTCACTCAGACATTTGAGTTATCTATGGTTGCATCTCTCTCTAACTTATGATTATGCTGTCCAATCGAGTTCAGATTATGACGGCTGCCGCATAAATGTGTTTTGATTTACGTTTATTTTGCAGACGCACGATAATTTTGCAATAATTTTAGTATTATAATGCGAACAGGTTGAGAAGGTTTGAATTTGATACAGAAACTTATGATGGGTCATTAATGAATTGTGTAGGTACAGGTAACTACTTAGGAGTAATGATATAATATGGAATGAACTGACATACCTGCCTAAACATATTACAAATTTTACCCACATTTAATCATTCTTATTAAATATAAGAGAACAGTGTTAAAATATTGAACATGCTCGCACAACACGTTACATGTATGTGTAGGGGAAAAAAACAGCCTGATGTAGGTATTATTTGGTACAAATAAAATACAAATAATAATTGGATTAGCGTAGTTAAACTATCTATACAACTTTGGGTCAACTTTGTACTTCTATGATGTGTCGAAAAAATTGTAGTTCATATGATTTTTTTTTACACAGCAGTCTTATCATGGTCAATCTATACCGCAACTTTGATCGATTTAGTCTCGATCGTCTCATGCGTTCAAAAAAGCAGTAAACAAACTTTGTAAATGCGTTATGTCTCAATTTGCATATGATTATGGGGCCATTTTACCTACTGTGAGATAATGATATTGCTGTAAGATCATGCCATTTGGTTACTAGACTTAATATGGACTGTCGAGGCGCTAATGTGCTAAATGAAATGTCAAATGTTATTATAAGTTCCACGGATAAAGACAATTGTCCGTGGTTACACGAATAAAAACAGAATAAGTTAGGTCCCAAACTGAAATTGACTTAACATGAAATTTGACATTTTATTATACATTTTATGGGTTGACAGCTGTCATCACGACCATTTTACTAAGTGGCGTCACCTAGTGAGCGAAAACGGTAGCTATTGTATTAAAATATAAGATGTCTAACTAAAAAAAACAACTTTTAAGGCGTCATAAGCTTTTTTATTAACCGACTTCAAAAAAAGGAGGAGGTTTCTCAATTGACCGTATTTTTTTTTTTTTTTTATGTTTGTTCGCGGATAACTTCGTCTTTTATGAACCGATTTTGATTATTTTTTTTTGTTCGAAAGGAGATATCCCAAGTGTGGTACCATGGTAATTTTATCGAGGTCTGATAAGTATCTCCAGAGATATTGAGATAAATATCTCAAAATTGGTACTGAAAATGAATAGCGCGGCATTGAAGTCGGTTCTTTTTTAGTTTTTAAACGATATTATTGCGAATAAGCTTGACCACTATCACCTAAAGTTAAGTAATGATACGATCTAAGATGGAATCGTGTTTATATGGAAATAGAAGACAGGATTGAGACGAGGTTCTGGACAACTGAATCCAGTCTAATCTACAGAGCGCTGCAGCTGTGTATGTGGTTTATTGTTCATAGTCTGCCTGGGGCCGTACCACTAGGTACTTTTTAACCAACTTCCAAAAAAGAGGAGGTTCTATGTTCGTCTGTATGTATATATTTTTTTGTATGTTCACCAATATTTTCGCCAATTGTGAACCGATTTAAAATAACCTTTTTAGTTCAAAAGGGTATTAATACTCCCGAGGTGGTCTCATCGTAATTTCATTGAGATCTGATAAGTATCTTCAGAGATATGACGATAAACGTCTCAAACTTTCTACTGAAACTGACTCGCGGGGCATTCATCTATCTTAATTATGAATTATTTAAAGCAGCAACAAGACAAGCTAGACGCTCGCCTGATGGTAAGCAATGATGTCTGTAACCTATCACAGATACAGGAGCATGCAGAATGCTGGATAAACAGAATTTTGCACATTACTGCACTGCGACTGTTACCTTTCGAGATAACATTGATATTAAGTCTCACAATTACACTGGAAATTCTACCATTCGAACCGAAAAACAATATTTGTTTTATTTTTAGAAACATTTCGAAAAGCATATTTCCAAATCTTTAAATGTAGACGCCTTTGGTGTCAGTTAATACCTATGTTTTTTTTATTTGGGCTTTTCTCTAAGCGCGTACGACTGAAAAGCTTAGCTCAACTCTATCTTTGTTGATAATCACAGAGTCATTTTTTATAACAGAAATTTTCTTTTTTATATTATAATCTATATAATCTGTGTCACACAGATTATAAGACACAAAAGAAAATGTGTCATTTCTCAGATGTTTTATTCAACTCAAATAGCACATGAAATTGATACCTCAAAAGAAAATTAATGGTTTATTCATAAACATCATGAATAGGCATTAGAACACACAAGCGCAGTTTTTAAACCACATTGTTTAGTTATCTACATTGAATACATGTTTTAAGCCAATTTAAACCGCATTACAATTTTAAATGTACACGTTGTTATTCGAAAATTTAATAACATCAGATTAATTTTGCAATAAAAACAGAACAATTGAAGGTTGAATATGCCAAAAAAAGTTGTCAACTCTAAACTACACCTGTCATCTAAAACGACCAAAAACAACTGACCCCTAAATCCCTCCCCTTCCGGTGATGATACAGATCTACGTATGCTGGTTTTTCGAACGCAAAAAGTACTGTGCTATGTTATTCGGCGATTAATCGATATCGATACTAGAATCGATTAATGCGTTAATAAAGGTTGTGTTACAAAAAGCATCGATTCCTGGCATGGCAATAATAATTGCAAAATTATGGATCAATCATAATTAAAGTCGTTTTGATGAATGGAAACTTCAGTTCAGTAGCATAAATTTGTTTAAATTTTAACATAATTACTGCGCGAAGCTTATAATTAATTACAGAAAAATTAAGTGTATAGATATAATTTTATCGATTCAGTGTTAAAATGTGTTAATACTCAATTTTTATGGTCGAAATAGATTTCTATCTTCGTATACCAAAACACCTTTTAAGAAGTACAAGCGCAACAATATTAAATTGCCTACCATTAATAAAACGCATAAAATAAGTTATATTTTTAAATGGCCTTAATTTTTATTAATGTTTTAATTATCATCCTGATATAGGCCGCAGGTTAACTAATAAGCTTAACGAAATTACTTAGGTAGGTCCCTTTTATTGGCGTGCGGGAACATGCGTTCACTTGATGTACAGCCCGGCAAGTATAACTTGGCGTGTCTGTGCGCCACTGTGCTTTTACTTTGTACTTTGATAACAGTTTCTCTTAAACCACTTTTAATTACTTTTGGCATTATTGAACTATTTTAATATAGCAGATTTATCAACAATAATGTCGCGGTAATCTCTCAAACGTCAAACTCACAGTTTCAATTAAAAGAATTAGTGCCAAAAACCACCACCGCCAAGTTATACTTGTGGCACTGTATGTCTATGAACTGAATGTAGAATGTAATATATAGGTCCACACATAGACATTCTTGCTTAAGATATTTTACATTACATTACATAAATATTAAATAAGGTGCCAGTTTCACCGGTTCCTGATAACCCCACTGGGAACTTATTTGACAGGTTTTGACAACTTTTATACAGCATAATGTGTCTGAAACTGAAACTTTGTCGGGAATCGAAAAAACTGGCCTTAAACGTTATAATATGCAATAACAACTTAAAGGCCTCCTTTGCGTTGAAATACTTCTACAGAATTTTTTAAGTCAATATTTTTTAAAACCCATGTCATGATTCTGTAAATCGGTAACAATTTATTGATATACAATAACCGTGGAAGCTGTTTATCGAAGTAAATATATTGTGGTATAGCTAATGTCTACCATCTGATAAGATATCTCAAGGCCTAATAAGGAATTGAAGACTTAAGAATACTTAGAAGGAACTCATAAAAAACTGCACTTTCTTGTGATGTTAGAAGCATAAATAAAAAGTTTTTTAATGGACATATGAGAGGATTTATGTGTCAAGTTGCTCTGAAACGTGTGTCAATTGAGCTCAGAATATTAATTTCATAAATTCATAATTTAACATGTTATACTGATTTATGTTTAATAACCAAATATTTAAAATTATAAAACTCAATAACAGAGTATATGTTTACTTATTTTTGCATAGGTATATAAAATTTAAAGAAGACGTGCTAAGACAATATTAAAATGTGTAGCGTAGCTTTTAGAAGTAAGGACTAATAAACAAATACCTAAACCTTAATCCTAGTCCAAAAAATAAAAGAGTCCTCGTAGAAAGAAATATGGAACGCTCTGTCAATATAAATACTCCTAGTGTTGTAGAGTAGATGATTCTCCTAGTAGAGTTTCTCCTAGTTTCTGATCTAAAAATGATGTTAATAGACGGCCGTGACAACTTTCAATCAGATGAGCCGCTTGCTTGTCATAAAAAAATATTGATGGAAAAGTTTATATCAAAAAAGGCAAAACGTTACAGATACAGATGATCCCTGTCAATACTAATAGATTATTAGCCCCCTATACACCAAGTTTAATGAAAAAATAATTTTACATGATTTATAGCTTACTCAAGGTAAATTGCCGCACCGTTTCAGACGTTTAACTTAACTACAACCTGCTTGCGCACTTGGACGTTAATTTAAAAAAAGGAATAAATATTTTTGCGGGTAAAATCTCGCGGCGATCTTACCGCGGCGAGTTTTGGATCGATAATGGTTGATTTTAATAAGTATAGTGTACCGGATTGGCGATAGGGTTGCCATTGTTACGATTCGTAATCAGGTAATTTTTTATCGTACTTGCTTCAAAATATAGTTCACTTTTTGTATTTCGAGACAGTCTTCCTAATCGGAAAAAATATATTACATCTACTTTAAGTTAGGTATTTATTTTTGCTATTTATTTTCAATTCAGATATTTCTTAATTTCGAAGAACCTAATTCTATCTAATCAGTGATCACAAATTTAAAAAAAAACATAAACTAAAATATCGAATCATGTCAAAAGATCGACGGAAAAATTCCCACATAAATCTACAATTACCAATAAAACATCATCGTTCCTTATTTCAAAAATCCATAATCATATGAAACAAAAAAAAAACAGCCCGCCAGCCCTATTTATGCAAACGGCGTGCATACTTTACGATGTAACATTAACTGTTATTTCATTGGTACCGAATACCTGATATCATACTCGCAACTTATCATAACAAACCATCCCAGCACTATAATAACCATTAATCTTGACATTTGTCGCTGTCACGATGACAGCTGTCAAGCGCCTCTAGCAAAAAACCGGAAAAATTAAAAAGGAACGGTGCTGATATTAGCTAGCATTGAAAATAGCACATTACATTTTATATAAGTAGAGTACTTTTTTAATGATTAGGTATGTGGTTGCACGACAAGCAAACGCTTGCTTGATGGTAAAACGATGAATGGCTGCGTTTATTTTTTTAGCAAAATCAAAAAGGGAGGAGGTTCTCAATTCGTCGGATACATGTATGTTCAAATTATGTTTGCTGCCCGATTACTTAATTACGACTAGACTGGACAGTAAGTGCTATTTAAATTTCATCGAAATCTGATGATCTCCTGGGATATCGAGATTTTAAACACCTAAAACTTGGTGCTGATGAAAACGACTAAAGCGCGGCATTTGCAGTCGGTTCTTATCTTATCGATTTTTTTAAACAATTTTAAACATTTTTTTATCTGATATCTGCATTTGACCACTGTCCTAGTGGGAAGCGATGATATGTGATCGAAGATGGTAAACATTTAGCCTAGAATACTCTGACTCTTAAGGGCTGTGTGCTGCCGGAACACCGTAAGGTTATGGCGACAGATTTTCTCCTTGATGGTGGTAAGCTATTTTGTAGCAAGTCAAGCGGAACATCGATGTAATGCTCTCACCACCTGAGTTAGAACAGAAACTGTTACTTACATGCAAAACTCCGAATCAACAGACTTTTGAGCGTCAAAAAACCAACTATTCTTTCAATGCACCTATGGCCCCACAAACCACCTATAAATTGTGGTAAACTGTCAGTACTACGAAACATATGCAAAAAAAAAGATTAAACGTAAGAGACATTTAACTGGCTCTAAAGTTTTTTTTTAAATAATTGTAGATGCTTGTGTGGTCTTTATTGTTATTAAATTAATTAAATAATTATTGGATTGCAACCGGAGCTATTACACATGTGATATTAAAAGGCAATAACATGTGTTTAAAAGTATTTATCATTAATTCAAGACTTGGGTAAATAGATGCTTAAAGCCTGCCATTTATAGCATTTAAAAATATTTATATATATATAGTGGCTGCTTTCAATTATTGATAAATTTACAGATATAGACGTGACGGGATATTACAATTTATAGGACTCATTACCATTTTATTTTTATTAATAATCCCAATTACATGTTATGTGAAGTGTACCATGAAGTGGCATTTTAAACCGACTTCCAAACGTGAGGAGGTTCTCAATTGAGAATCTTAAGAAAAAATGTTGCACCCTACTTATAACTAGACTTCGCACGGTAGAACATTGCTGTGAAGACAATTCATCCCACCTTTGTTTCTATCAGGCTCACACTTACCGTAAGAACATCTGTCAAACCAACAAACAATATTCAAGGCCATATTTTTAGTGTTTGAAATGTTTATTCTGCATAGTATATAATCTACTTCAACATCATTATCAGCCAATTTCCGTCCACTGCTAGACACAGTCCTCTCCCATGGCACGCCACTGAGCTCGATCTTCAGCTATTCGTTTCCAACCGCTGCCAGCCAGCTTGCGTATATCATCGCGTCACCTAGCTGAAGGGCGTCCTACACTACGTTTTCCGAGCCGTGGTTTCCTCTCGAGAACTCGTCTACACCAACGGTTATCGGTTCTACGACAGTTGTGATCAGCCCACTGCCATTTCAGCTTGCTAATCCTTTGAGCTATGTCGATAACTTTTAGCTATGTCGATCACTTTGAGCTATGTCGATAACTTTGAGCTATTTCGATAACTTTGGGTCTCTGACGGATTACTTCGTTTCGAATTTGATCCTTCAGAGAAACTCCGAGCATAGCCCGATAGCATCCAAGCCGATAGCATTTTCGCATGGTGGCAGGACATTATCTAGTGTCCGCCTGGCCAGCTACCACCCTCAAGTTAGAAAATCTGTCGCCAAACATCTAATGTGTTTCGGCAGCTATCCTTGAGAGCCAGTTCCCATTCTAGGCCTAGCGTGCTTACCATTTTCGATCGCATCATCACTTACCAACAGGTGAGATAGTGGTCAAACGCTAGCCTATAAGATACTAAAAAAAAACCCTTTCCATAGCTCGCTGAGCGACTTTGCATTGGTGAACTAGTCGCACCGTCAGTGTCCACGTCTCGACTTCGTAAGTAATAACAGGTAGGACGCACTCGTTAAAGCCTCTGGTCTTTAGGCTTTGTCTTATTTACTTAATCTACTTGGACGGGTGCTTATCTGCCTGACATACTCGTACTTCACTTGAAACAGCGACTAATGTGCTTCGTTTATTATTTATATTCAAGTTACTATTCATTGATTAAACGCATAAATGTACGCATATCCAAAGTAATACCTACGTCATAATGTTCACTCATAGAATAAATAATCTCAATAGAGGCCACATTTTAAAATATTTTCGTATTTACTTACACATTTGTGTTCCCACGGACGTATTTGTAATGTCAACATGAAAGCATTGGACCGATCCATTGCGCAATGCTATGTTTATCAATATTGGGTAGTAATTATTTTTTGTACTTACTGGAATTTGATAGGAATAATAATTACGGTTTTTAGTTTAATCCTAAGGAGAAATTATATTCTCATCGTAATCTAAGACAGTGGTATGTAAACCAATATGAAAAAAAGTTTATTCATTAGTCGTGTAGGAATCGATTAAATATATATACCTATTCGATTACAATTTGATATAGGTACCTCTGCGCACTTCACTAGAGATATATATGTTTTTGAATACTTATACTAAATTATAAAGACCTATTTGTCGAACAACAGAGTGTTTAATTCATAAAATATCTACCTACAAGAAATCCATATTCAACAAAACAATTCATAAAGTTCTCAGGGTGTTTAAAGTGTTTAAATCTATTTATCTTTATATAACTATATATTATAAAACGTAGTCCCCCGCCATCATTTATCGCGAAAAGACAGACATACAGACGCATGTCTGTCTTTTCGCGATAAACTGAGAAACTACTGAGAAAACGGATTTTCATGCAGTTTCATCAATAGACAGAGTGAGTCATGAGGAAGGTTTGGGTTATTATAATCCGTTAGGGTTTAGTGAAAATTGGTTAATAAAATATGACGATGATCGTTGAAGATGGAATTATTGATGGTGAATGATTATTTATTCATAATTGACGCAAAAAAATGATGCAATAAATTAAAGTATACCGTCATAAGAATCAAATCAATGATTAAGCTAAGCTAAATGAAAACCTTACCCTATAGAGTAATTCGGCTATATGATTTTAATTAGACAGTATATTTCAAAACAACACCTCAAACAATTAAACAACAATCAAATCCAACCGACAGTTGTCAGTGACGGTCATAGAAGACCCTTCTAAACATACCGATGCCGGTAATTGTAGGGTTGACCGCGGATCGTAACTTGTGACCACCCTAACTCGTTGGCCGTTTTGACCAAATCACCATAGGGTTGTGCTGGACAGTTAAATGATGTGTGTGAGCACTGAGCGATCACAAAAATGCATAGACTTAATATAAAAGGATGGTGCACTTCAGATCTTTTGACAAATTCAATTTAATCCGTATTCTGTAACAATAAGGTTGTATTATTATTGTTATATACCGGCTGTAATTCACGTACCTTTAGTCGAATTTTTCGAATTTTTTAAAATTAAAATAAGGTTGTAATTGTATTGTAGAACAAAACGGCCCTATTTAGAGGCACCAGGGTGAGGTGTGTCCTTGTCTAACAATCTGCTAGTGCTATATATGGTCTATACTATACGTATAGTGTATATATAAGTAAGTGTATAATAAGTCGTGCATACAAAAGAAAGGGACAAACTCCGTTCTAGATCGGTCTCATCAGGGCCGTTTTGCGCAGTCCATTTATATTACGTCTATGCAAAAATGTGTATGTTTTTACGTAGTTGAAAGAAGAAGAAGAAAGAAGTCTTCTTCTTTCTTTTGCGTAGTTTAAGTAATACTTTAATAGTAGTTTAAGTAACCGTTGCATAATGAGGGATGTTTATTTAAAAACCAAGCCATAGGCGAGGTTTTTAACAGTATCACACAACTGTTTTAATACCTAGATATGTGCAGTTTCATACACTACTTTATCTACACTCATGCGATAGGTAGTAGTTACCTATTCAAGTAAAAACAAAAGTTGGCAAAAATTTAGCTAAACAAACACAACAATGACTCCGTAACCATCGGTCAACCGCGCATACGCCAAGTAAACCCGCGCAAGTTCGGTTTTTATTTTATTTACAATTTTGTGTCGGTTTTTAATTTTGTGGCAACCCTAAATTCCATTGTTATCTAAACCACAAAATAAGCCATTCCACACTTGGCCATCTCGGACGTTCCAATATTAAATTGAAATAGCTGTCGTTTACCGTAAATAACACCCGGTTTTCGTTACCGTTTCGATACGCTTGCATTTCAGTTTTGATTCGATGCTGAGTAAGGGACTGTTTTAGTAAGGGATGCCCAATGTTAGTTTAGTAGTTCATCTCTACAAATTAATAGTCGTAATAGGTTAGAAACCTAAAATGTCCAAATATTATTTAAATCGGATATTATAGTTTTTAACCCCCTACGTAACTAGAAGGGTTTTATATCTGTATACTGCCTGTGGCATCGTAGCTCCCACACGGCTAAACCGATTTTCTATGAACATGATATACATATACATACATACAATCACGCCTTTTTCCCGTTGGGGTAGGCAGAGACTACTTCTTTCCACATGCTACTATCCTGACATATCTCCTTCGCTTCTTCCACTGAACACTTCATGAGCGTCTTCATACATGCTCGCCGGTTATAGGTACTTTTGACTTGGCCTTTTTTTAAAACGTCTCCGATCTGGTCGTGATACGTTCGCCTAGGTCGGCCTCTACCAACTGGCCCATTCACACACGTCTCATAAATCTGTTTCGTCAATCTTTCTTCATCCATCCTCTCTAGATGTCCAAACCATCTAAGCATCCCTTTCTCTATCTTTGTCACTACATCTTCTACCACACCACAACATTCCCTTATCACGCTGTTCTCCAACTTATCCATCAGAGTCACTCCGATCATACTTCTCAAACTTCTCATTTCTACAGCATTCATTTTACTTTCATGTTTCTTCTGCCATACCCAGCATTCACTACCATACATGAGTGTATATACATATAATAATGTACATATCGTAAATCAAGTATATAACACTATCGCAAATTGACTAGCTTTACTCTAAATATAATATGTATATGTATGTATTGTATTATTATATTTACTTAGTGTATTTGTGTATGTATATGTGTGTGTGTATATTTATGTATATATATTTATATAGATCTATAATGTTATATGTAAGTGTATTTTGTACTTGTATGAATATCATTATCTAGTATTTTGACTATATTTGTATGTAGGTTTATGTAAAATCATATGATGACTTATCTTATTTTGTCAAAGGTATTGTATGCCATCGACCGCATATTATCAAAACTAGCTCCTGTCCATCAAAAGGTTGTCGGGTAGAGATCGCTCTGAGCGACAAGACCGCCCATTGTCACACTTAATTAGTTTTTCCTTGTCTTAGATAATGTGTTGATTGGTATGCAATAAAGTATTCATCTATCTATCTATCTATCTATCTATCTATCTATCTATCTATCTATCTATCTATCTATATATCTATCTATCTATCTATCTATCTATCTAAACCAGGCACTAAGGATCGCAATACCCTAAATATAAATAAAATATATATGTTTATTAAGTTTAACTATTGGATTTATTAAACAGTGTAAAACTATTGCCTTGCTGTTGTACTTTTAATCTCCAATAATGTCACAACATAGACGTACGATAAATCCACAGAAATATTAATATTAATAATTTTGTGGATAAATCAGTTTTCCTATTATTTTGTTGTTGCAAATCGAATTCCAAGAATGCGCGTCACATACGTCAGTGAGCGCGCGGCTTAAATGAATGATTAAAATTAAACTGTTGGAAATTAAATAAAACTGGCCAAGTGCGAGTCAGACTTTTGTCCCGCACACGGAGGGTTCCGAACGCCATCTATCGATTTTCTAACACCAACTAAGTAAACGTTAACACAAAGGTAGAATAGTATTATATAGTAGTAATAGTAATAGTAGTAATAGTAATTGTAGTAATTAATATTATTAAATATCTGGTTGACACTTAAACAGACAAATATGACTCTTCTCGACATCTATTGACGAATAATAATTTTTTTTTTTTAATTCAGAGCAACTAACTGCTACCGACACAGTACTTCTACTCGCCAATAGATGTCGGGAAGAGTCATATTTTAAGTTGATTATCAATAAAGTTGATTATTGAAAACACGAATAAAGCAACATTTTCTGAAAATGACTCCTAGCTAGATCGATTTATCGCCCCCAAAATCCCCTGTAGGTATACTAAATTTTATTTAATCGTTGGAGCCGCTTCCGAGATTCAGATTAAGGTAAAGACGATAGCGCCATCTTTGATGCTAGCTAGATGGCGTTGCGCTATCGTAAAAAACTTTTTTTAACTTTCCTTTAATTTTTAACTTTGTTCTATTCTTAGTATTTGTTGTTATAGCGGCAACAGAAATACATTATCTGTGAAAATTTCAACCGTCTAACTATCACGGTTCATGAGATACAGCCTGGTGACAGACGGACAGACAGACAGACAGACAGATAGACAGACAGACAGACAGACAGACAGACAGATAGACAGACAGACAGACTGACAGCGGAGTCTCAGTAATAGGGTTGGTACCACTTGGGTTCGGAACCCTAAAAAACAAAAAAAAAATTATTTTAATCTGTAATTAGTAATTTATTAACATTAATAATTGAAATGTGTGTATTATTTCATCGAATTTAACATTAAATAATTCCAGTCTTGCGCAGACTTCTTAGCGTGTCTCATTGTTTTCTAAATTTCATTTCATATTTTTTAAGTAACCACTTAATATTTAGGACCAGTTTCACCGGTTCCTGATAACGCGTCAGATAGTTATCTGACACATGACGCCATATAAAAGCTGTCAAAAATCTGTCAGATTTCATCATATTAATTATTGTATTAACGCTATCAGGAACCCGTAAAACTGGCACTTAACATAATATTTTTAACCGACTTTAAAAAAAGGAGGAGGTTTATCAATTCGACCGTATATTTTTTTTTTAATGTTTGTTCGCGGATAACTTCCTCGTTTATGAACCGATTTTGATTATTCTTTTTTTGTTCGAAAGGAGATATCTCAAGTGTGGTACCATAGTAATTTTATCGAGGTCTGATAAGTATCTCCAGAGATATTGGGATAAACATCTCAAAATTTGCACTGAAAATGAATAGCGCGGCATTGAAGTCGGTTCCTTTTTAGTTTTTAAACGATATTATATCTGAAGCATTTTATACATTGTATTCGAAATTCAAACAAATATTCTATTCAAAGATGAGTTAGTCCAGAAGGATTATAGCGATTAAGAGCGCGGTGTAGGCAAATATTTACACGGACCGCGGACCGGCGCGGCCGGATTATATTATTACAGAGAGGTCAGTTTGTTTACATTATAGTGGACGTAGGTCATGCATATTCAAATTTCATTAAACTGCCTTTGTCATATATAAACTATTTGGAGGAATATTTACATGTTTTAGATTACTTACTTAAGAAAACTACAGAAATAACCTAAACGAAATTGGCTAGTTAATTAATGTATTTCAAATAATACGTCATTATTACAATTATAAATTATATTTATGATTTTATTTAATCATCGAAATCATCTAATCTAATTTTAAATACCTACATCTAAGTTATAATTTGTAATAAATTAATTTAACTTTATCTTAAAAAAAATGTACCTGTCAGACCAACACAGAGCTTCGTCTCGGTACCTGAAAAAGAAAAAGATTTAATTAACAACTAAACACTGAAAAAGTAAAACTCAATTTAATTTTTTTTATATATTATATATCTTATAGGCTAGCGTTTGACCACAATCTAAACAAACAAGGTAAGTGATGATATGATCGAAGATGGTGAATACGCTAGCCTAAAATACTCTGATTCTCAAGGGCCGTGTGCTGCCGGAACACTGTAAGGTTATGGCGGCAGATTTTCTCATTGATGGTAGTAAGCTACTTTTTGGTAACAAGTCAGGAGGAACATCGATATAATATTACTCCTACCACCTGTGGACAAACACAGTGCGAGGATTTTAACCCGTGACCTCTCGCTTAGAAGTCAAGCCATTTAGGTATCCCTTACGCCTACGGAACTCTCAAAAAAAAACTATTAAGAATTATTGTATGTAATTTAAAACTAAAAAAACTTCCGCGTGTAAACCAAAGACTATTAATAAGATAGGTATAGATGGTTACATTCTCCAACATTCTCAACTTTACATACCACTACTTTTTTACTAATCATTATAGATGTAGGAGGACCTGCCTCCTATAAGGACAGAGTGACCATTTAGCATAATTCACTAGATAATGTACAAGCATGTAATTGACTTCATTAGGTTTTTGCATGTGACGGTATGTGCGCGGTGTCTTTGCATACGGGTATAGGTTGCCATAACTTTTTTCCGTGGCTGTGCAGCTCCGTGAATAGTTGGGAGCGTTTCTGGTGTTTACATTGAACCTCCTTATTCTGTTTTGTTTTTTATGCGGTACTGGTGAAACAAAAATAAAAAGTTTAGGTATAGATTCTGTGCAAAAAGAGAACCGAAATTGAGGGCGCGAGTGTTGATGGTTCTAATTTACTACTAAATATTACGTTCATACGCAAGAATATAAATGATTATAAGAAAAGGTCTGATGTACATAATTTTAATACAAGACATAAAAATAGATTAATTATACCTAATTTTAGACTGCAGAAAGTTAGTGGTTCATTCATGGGGAACTGTATACGCTTTTACAATAAGCTACCTAAAGATATTGATCAATTGCCTATGAGCAAATTTAAAATCTATGTAAAATCCAATTTGATGAAAAAATCATCCTATACAATGGGTGACTATATGGATGACAAAAATGCATGGCCTGAATGCCCCAAGTTCCAAAAACAAATATAAATTGTATAATAATTATTAATACATTGTTAAAATTTTAAAGCTGACATGTACAATTAATTTAAAAAAAGATAAAATGACAAGACAAGCCCCATAGAGTTTCTTGGTGTTTCTTCTCTGATGGGAGTATTTCCGAAACACCGGTCGATTCAACAGCCATTCAATTTTCCCCTTTTGGCCGCGGATTTTCTTTCTAGGCTTGCCATTTTTATTTTTATTTAAACAATATTATGCAGCTGACAGACGGACTATCAGTTCCATTCGGATCATGATATGTACTGTGATCGGTATGCGTTTCTCTAAGTTGTGTTTAACTATTTCACTTTTTTTATTTTTTTTATATAAATATTGTCTGAAGTACTGAAACACACAGTTACATGTATGGTTGGTTTTAACGTACTTAAATTTATTTTTTAATATTTTGACGTAAACGATTGGATGACAGCTGAATGGTTCATTACTTTTTTTTTTTTCTAATTCAAAGCGTTAAATTCTGCTTTTGCTATGTTTACTTCATAATTGGTTATGATTTATGATTTTGACGTGTATATGTGCGTATATTAATACTGCATACATACTGAATAAATGCTTTGATTCTTCTTGATTCTTCTTGAATGTTTTTATTGCGGAGGCAACATGGCTCTGTCATTGCCAATACGACTAAAAATGTTTGATACCTTGGTAGGTACCTACTCTTATCATTATCGGGTGGTACTAGGTACTAAGTCACTAAGTATGTTTACCTAGGGCAGATGCTCTAACTAGGCTAATACAACTTCGAGAAGGAAATCCAGAGAAGAATTCAGCTGGGCTGGGCAGCATTCGGAAAACTCCGTCGAGTCTTCTCGTCGCCTATACCGCAGTGTCTAAAAGTCTTTAACCAGTTCGTCCTACCTGTAATGACATACGGAGCCGAGACGTGGACACTCACAGTTCGACTGATCCACCAGTTTAATGTCGCTCAGCGAGCTATGGAGAGAGATATGCTAGGTATTTCTCTGCGGGATCGAATCCGGAACGAAGTGATTCGCCAAGAACTAAAATTATCGACATAACTCAACGGATTAGTAAACTGAAGTGGCAGTGGGCTGGTCATATCTGCCGCAGGACTGATAACCGTTCGGGGACAAGATGGCGAATACTAGCGCGGCCCCATCTTGCCCCATCTCGGCGGAGGACTGCTCACCCCAGGTGTTTGGTGGGTATGCTGCCCTTCTGGCAGTGACTCCCACATAACCATCTCGCTCCCCCAGGCGAGTGGTATCCACAAAGGATTTTCCTGGGAAAAAAAAGGACTGATAACCGTTGGGGTAGACTTGTCCTAGAGTGGAGACCGCGAATCGGCAAACGTAGCGTAGGATGTCCTGTGGCTAGGTGGAGCGACGACATTCGCAAAGTGGTGGGCAGTGACTGGAAAAGAAGAGCCGAAGACCGGGCTCAGTGGCGTATCTTGGGAGAGGCCTACGTCCAGCAGTGGACTGACACCGGCTGATGATGATGATGATGACTAGGTAGGTATATACCTCCCTTCCATATCTTTGAATGTTAGTTCATCGCAAAGCCACGACGGTTCTCATTTTGCACAGACTCAAGGACCATTTTTATGTTGTTACAGCGTTGCTTCAGGACTTCAGGTGGTGGTAAATATAGAAGGCGAAGACATGTTGGGTTTAGAAATGTATTGAAATTGTAGATTTACAAAACTGCGAATATTGAAGTTTATCTTGCTGCGTGCTGGTGGATGAGATGGCCGCAACACATGTGAAACAGATAAAGGATATTATGTAAAATGGTCGATATTTCAATATGGGTAAATAAGTTGTAACTAACAACCTAGTATCTGCGCATGTAATATCTCAAATTGTGGCACACATTAGGCGATTTTTAACCGACTTCACAAAAAAGGAGGAGGTTCTCAATTCGTCTGTATGTTTTTTTTTTTTTTTTTTTGTGTATGTTACGCGATTTCTCCGTCAATAGTGAACGGATCCAAATGATTCTTTTTTTAATAGGTAGAATACGTTTCCGAGGTGGTCCCATTTTAATTTTATCGAGATTTGATAAGTATCTCCAGAGATATGGAGATAAATACCTCAAACATAGGAGAATGTACTGGTTTTAGTAGAAGAGTCCCAAGAAGATTATACACAATGGAGTTTGCTATTGGATATATACTTTTGAAGACTAAAAAATATGACTGAATAATGTTTTTACATCTTTCTTCTCGTTGATTTTGGTTTTTGACAGATATTCTTACGGTAACTGTGAGCGAGATAGAAATAAAGGTGGGGATAATTTTTTTTTTTTAATATCTTATAGGCTAGCGTTTGACCACTATCTCACCTGTTGCTAAGTGATGATGCGGTCGAAGATAGAGAAGTGGACTAGAATGGGAACTGGCTCTCAAGGATAGCTGCCTGAACACATAAGATGTTTGGCGACAGATTTTCTAACTTGAGGGTGGTAGCTGGCCAGGCGGACACTAGATATGTCCTACCACCATGCGGGGTTCTTGGTTTCTTAACGATGTTTTCCTTCACCGGAGGGCAACTGTGAGAAGCGCACATATATTTTTCGATCGAAAAATTCATTGGTGCACGGCGGTTTGAACTCGGTACCACGGCATCAAAGCCGACTGTTCTCCCAATTACGCCCCCGGGCCCTCAATAAATAATTATATATTAATAATTATAATAAAAAATTATATATAAATATAAATAATTTGTCTTCACAGGAATGTTCTACCTGGCAAAGTCTTGTTAGGGTGCAAACTTTTTAAAACATACCTAAGATTTTTTGACATAACATGACGTTTTCCGAAGATGGCGGCCATTTCAGTCCCGCGACACTGCATACATTATTAAATAACTCAGAATTATGAACGTACTTTGTACCAACCACCCACCGACCACCAACACCGCAAAAAAAAAATGTATAAGCATAATACCACAGATTATATAATAGTTACTACGTAAATAATACTTTCCGTTGTTAGGTTGGCTACACGGTGCTCTCATAATTCGGGTTTCAACAATATAGGGAAGTGCCTCTTATAACGTAGTAGAGTGATTCAGTACTCTGTTGGCCATATGGCGGCAAGTAATGTTAATAATCGCAAATAATACTTTTTTATATTCATTTTGGAATACAACTAGTCCGTGTTATAAAAGTATTTGGAATTATTGTAATAAAATAGACAATTAATTATCGTGTGTGTCAGATGCTTTAATTGCACAGGGCCATTTTGGACATTGTCCTTTGATACCTTGATGACATAATTATTACTAGTGAATATTATCACTTTAGCAAGGCATTTAAAGTCAATTTTTTAGGGTTCCGAACCCAAAGGGTACCAAATGAACACTTTCTGAGACTTTGTTGTCCGTTCGTCCGTCCGTCCGTCCGTCCGTCCGTGTGTCCATACATATGTGCGCACTTTACAGATCTGTATCTTCTTAGCCGTTATAGGTACATACTTGAAATTTTCAAAAAGTATATATCCGTCAGTGTATAACGGCCCAGACACCAAATGTAATAGATGCATGTAATTTAATTAAAACTTGTTATGCACTAAAAAGGGTAAAATAAGTTATTTTTCAAAAAAAATAAAACCGACTTCATAATCACAAACAGGCACTCAAAAGCGAAAAATAAATTACTTAAAATTATTATAAGCGCTACCCACTTATCTATTTGAAGTCGGTGCCAGCCAAGTCTATTGGATAGTAGATAGATACTATGTATGTAGTAGTAGTAAGTAGGTACATGTAGGTTAGTAAGTAGGTAGATACATGTAGGTATTATCTATCTACTACCTATTAGACTTGGCTGGCACCGACTTCAAATAGATAAGTGGGTAGCGCTTATAATAATTTTAAGTAATTTATTTTTCGCTTTTGAGTGCCTGTTTGTGATTATGAAGTCGGTTTTATTTTTTTTGAAAAATAACTTATTGTTGTTCAACTTCGTAGAGATGTACGATACGAGTTACAATAATTAAGATAGTTTAAAAACTAAAACAACCGACTTCAATGCCCCGCGAGTCAATTTCAGTAGCAAGTTTGAGCCGTTTATCGTCATATCTCTGGAGATACTTATTAGATCTTAATGAAATTACAATGGGACTACCTCGAAAACGTACTCTACTCATAACAAAAATAATCATTCGAATCGGTTCAGAATTGACGGAGTAATCGCGTAACATAAACACAAAAATAAACTGGCCAAGTGCAAGTCGGACTCGCACTAGTAGGGTTCCGTACCACACTACAGTATTTTATAAGATCGAACAAAAAATACCACATCATTTTTCGCCAGCAAAAAATAATAATAAACATTTTATTTCTTATAACGCCATCTATGGTTTACCTAACTAAGTGTTCATAGATGGCGTGAAATGCCGATAAAAACACGTTTCTTGTATGGGGACCCTCTATTATTTTTAACTTTATTCTGTTTTTAGTATTTGTTGTTATAGCGGCAACAGAAATACATCATCTGTGAAAATTTCAACTGTCTAACTATCACGGTTCATGAGATACAGCCTGGTGACAGACGGACAGACAGACAGATAGACAGACGGACAGTGGAATCTTAGTAATAGGGTCCCGTTTTACCCTTAAGGTACGGAACCCTAAAAAACATGCAGGCCTATTGAGAACCTCCTTTGTTTTTGGAAGTCAGATTATCGGTTAGTCGGAAATACTAACTCAGTCGATAAAATCGCGCTTGATTAGCCAATCAAATAGCTTAATTCTAAAGCTGGTTATCGCTCTACTATGTCAGCCTAAATTTTCTTTCGCGACAAATAATTGAGTAGCGAGACGCCTACTTTTAACTGGTACCTAACCTACTGAGTATCAATTCCAAAGTATCGATCTATCATACCTAAATTTAAAATTTAAAACCAACCCCGACTGATTTGTATATCACAGAAGTAACAGGATACTGAATTTCAAATTAATACATTTGATTTGACTAATGTAAACTACGCTAAACAGATGGCAGCAGTGTGACAGCTAAGTAGTGCGCAGAAGCGCCATTTTGATTTTTTTGACGTCCGCGGTCAAAGGACTACGAGTTTACGAAAGTTGCTGTTGTAGTCTTTTCAACCAAATAAGAGCTGATAATATGCAAACGCCTGAACGGATTTTCATGAAACAAAGCTAAGAACATTCTCGATGAAGACACCTATCAAACAAAAAAAACTAAATCTAAATCGGTTCATCCGTTTGGGCGCTACTATGCCACAGACAGACATTCAGATACACAGATACACACGTCAAACTTAAAACACCCCTTCTTTTTGCGTCGGGGGTTAAAAAGTACTTACTTGTAATCGATAGAAAAGTACATGCCTAGAAAGTTGAACAATAAAAATCGCCTGGTGTTAACCTGGTATTAAGAATTGGAGCTTAAACAATTGATAAATAATTGTTAAAAAAGGTAATACAATTAATATCTTATACGTAATATTATTTTTGGGATGTAAGGGAGCACAGGGATGTAAGGGAGCACAGGGATGTAAGGGAGCACAATTTCACCTTAGTGCTCCCAGCCAACCTCACCTGCCCGCGGTGCATCCTGCCGATCAGCTGACGAGGCTCTGGCGACCGACCAATGGCAGTATAACCATTCCAAGCGGCGTAACTAAATACCACAGACCGGTGACGGGCAGCAGCGTCACCGGTGCGAGAAGCTACGTCCTGCGATCACCCAACCCGACTGCCCAGCGCGTGGTGATTATTTGGGCAAAACCTTCATGGCAGACACAACTACACAACGGCTCCCAGTTCCCGGTCGCCCTGCTATTCCTGGCCAAGGCGGCGGTCATGGTAACGGCGGGGCAGGGGGTGCTAAGAATCCCCGGGCTACGGTAGGCCGCCAACACCGACTGACACTGGCAACGTACAACGGACGCACGCTACGGCTTGATGAACATCTGGCACAACTCGAAGAGGAGCTGAAGAACATAAGATGGCACATTCTAGGGTTATGTGAAATCCGAAGAGAGGGGGAGGATACCGTGACCCTGGAATCCGGTCATCTTATGTACTTCAGAGAGGGAGACCAACCATCCCAAGGCGGTGTCGGGTTTTTGGTCCACAAGGTCCTCTCTGACAACGTTCTAGAAATCTCCAGTGTGTCGACAAGGGTAGCGTATCTTGTGATCAAACTCACCGAGAGGTATAACCTTAAAGTTATCCAAGTATACGCACCGACTTCGGCACACTCGGATGATGAAGTGGAGGAAATGTACGAGGACATTTCCAAGGCCTTGCACACCACCCAAAAGGCTCACTTCAACGTTGTCATGGGGGATCTCAACGCTAAAGTGGGAGTACAATCAAGCAGCGAATCGGTAGTAGGTCCATACGGAATTGGAAGCAGGAATCATAGGGGGCAAATGCTCGTCAACTTCCTGGAAAAAGAGGGGCTTTTTCTGATGAATTCTTTTTTTCAGAAAGATCCCCGGCGGAAGTGGACGTGGCAAAGCCCCGACTCTATGACCAATAACGAGATCGACTTCATTATGACGGACAAGAAGCGTATATTTAGAGATGTCTCAGTGATCACTAGGTTTAAAACCGGCAGTGATCACCGACTAGTCCGAGGCACTCTAGATATCGACTGCAAGCTTGAACGCGTCCGTCTAATGAAGTCCACGCTCCGACCTAACAAGCTCCAGTCCGTAGTTGGGTCTGAAACATTCCAGCTGAAACTGGAGAACCGATTCGCTGCCCTGGAAACCACAGTCGACGTTGATATTGACCAAGATCTCGACCAAGTGGTGGAAATCCTCAGGGAAGAGGGAACGAAATTCTGTGAGACGCGAGGTGCCGTTAGGAAGTCTAAGCTTTCAGGAGAATCTCTGCAGCTAATGCAGAAGCGGCGTGAAACTCCTGCAGTCACTTCGTCAGAACAGCGGTCTTTGAACAAAAAGATCACGAAGCTCGTAAGACGTGACCTCCGGAATTCCAACACAAGCTCTATTAAAGATGCGATCGAGCGAAACCGGGGGTCAAAAGTCTTTGTTCAAGAGCTGGGCCGAAGCCATCTGACGAAGTTGACCACATCTAACGGGAGTGTCGTCGCTTCTAAGCCGGAGATTCTCAGGGAAGTTAAAGACTTCTACGGCCACTTATACACCTCACAAGCGTCCCGTCCCCAACCCCATATTGAAGATCCTAGAGCCACTCTAACCCGCCACCATACCGAAGATTTGCCAGATATCAGCCTAGACGAAATTGTGTTGGCTCTCAGACAGCTTAAAAACGGAAAAGCCCCCGGAGAGGATGGAATCACAACGGAGCTCTTAAAAGCTAGTGGAACTCCTACGCTACAACAGCTTCAGCGTATTTTCAATTCTGTCCTCTTTTCGGGGAGAACTCCGAAGACGTGGAGCAAGAGTGTAGTCATTATGTTCTTCAAAAAAGGAGACAAAACCCTATTAAAGAACTATCGACCTATTTCACTCTTGAGTCACGTCTATAAGCTGTTTTCGAGAGTCATCACAAATCGTCTCGCGCGTAAACTCGACGAGTTCCAGCCCCCTGAACAGGCTGGGTTCCGAGGAGGATACGGCACCATAGACCACATACACACTGTGCGGCAGGTTATACAGAAGACAGAAGAGTATAACCAGCCCCTGTGTCTAGCATTTGTGGACTATGAGAAAGCCTTTGACTCTATTGAAACCTGGTCTGTTCTGGATTCCCTGCAACGGTGCCAAATTGATTGGCGATACGTGCAAGTGCTGAGAGGTTTGTATGAAGCCGCGACTATGTCCGTCCAAGTACAAAATCAGCAGACTGAACATATCCCTTTACATCGAGGTGTGAGACAAGGGGACGTTATTTCCCCCAAATTGTTCACAAACGCTCTAGAGGATATGTTCAAGACGCTGAACTGGAAAGGACGAGGCATAAACATCAACGGCGAAAACCTCTCACACCTGAGATTTGCGGACGATATCGTTATCATGGCTGAAACCGTACAGGACTTGGAATACATGCTGACCACCCTTGCTGATTCTTCTGCACGCATCGGTCTCCGGATGAACTTGGATAAGACCAAGATCATGTTCAACGAACATGTCATTCCGGAACCGATTGCCTTAAATGGAGTCCCTCTCGAGACTGTTCAAGAATATGTCTACCTTGGCCAAACCTTGCAATTGGGTAGAAACAATTTCGAAAAGGAAGTCCGCAGAAGAATACAGCTGGGATGGGCAGCATATAGAAAACTACGTCGAGTCTTTTCATCGCCGATACCACAGAGCCTAAAGACAAAAGTCTTTAATGAGTGCGTCCTACCTGTAATGACATACGGAGCCGAGACGTGGACACTGACGGTGCGACTGATCCACCAATTAAAAGTCGCTCAGCGAGCTATGGAAAGGGCTATGCTCGGAGTATCTCTGAAAGATCGAATTCAAAATGAAGTCATCCGACAGAGAACCAAGGTTATCGACATAGCTCAAAGGATTAGCAAGCTGAAGTGGCAGTGGACTGGTCACATCTGTCGTAGAACCGATAACCGTTGGGGTAGACGTGTTCTAGAGTGGAGACCACGACTCGGGAAACGAAGCGTAGGACGCCCTCCAGCTAGATGGAGCGATGATATACGCAAGCTGGCTGGCAGCGGTTGGAAACAAATAGCTGAAGATCGAGCTCAGTGGCGTTCCATAGGAGAGGCCTATGTCCAGCAGTGGACGAGTACAGGCTGTTAATGATGATGATGAATATTATTTTTATGATATAATTAAGTTAACAGGACAAACACGACGCTCGCCAGATGGAAAGCGATGACGTCTACCTATTACAGATACAACAGCATGCATAATTCTGGTCTGCCAAAATTTTGCATGTCACTGCACCGCGCCTGTTACCTTGAGACATAAAGATGTCGAGTCTCGCATGACCTGTAATTTCACTGTCTACATACTACCTACTTGTATTAATCATCCATGCTAATCGAGAACAGTCAAAATACTTTAGTTTGGTATGTAGTCAAAGCCTATGTAAGTAGCTAGTTCTCACCATTAAATCACATAATTATTTTAGCTATTATACAGGGTGGACCAAAAGTCCGTTTATATTTGAATCGGTTGGGTGGGTGCTCAAGTTTTAATTAACTTTTCTTAATTTAAAACCCATTTTTTAATCAACTGAATTGATGGAGCTTCAATTTTATGCCGTATGTTGTAATGAGCGCAAAATTTTCGTTGCGCTAAGGTCGCAGAATCGTTGTTTCGATAGTACTCGCGTACGCAGAGAGCACGTTGGCTACCGTTGAACGACGCCATGATACTGAATCCCCATTGGCCGCTCTTTCAATGCGTAACCCTCCGCCCCACCCTGCCCGCCGCTGCTCGATGAGGCAACCGATTCAAATATAAACGGACTTTTGGTCCACCCTGTATTATAAGATTAAACAAGTATATAATCAAAGGATTAAAATAAAAGCACAGGTGCCTTCTGACCCCTTGCCTTTCATAAGTTAATTCGAATAGAACTTTCGTGAAGAACATATTAACTTTAACCTAATGTTAAAGCCTAGATTAACATCAAAATAATACAAATAAGTACACCTTATTCGTGAGCAAGCAATAAGTGTAGAGAACGCAAACTTAGTGTCTAAGTTAAGGCTAAGTAAAACAAAGGATAGTGGTTGAAAGACTGTCTGTAGATAATGTGGTGGGTTCATTGCCAACTATTCATGTGCAAAAGACAAAACAACTGGAGCAAATATTTGAATGAATTTGTTAATGTCACTGACATCGTTGCTATTTTACTGTTTCTTAAATAAAATGAAGTTTTTGAAGTGAAAACTTCTTTACCGGCGTTGTGCACTTTTCTTGGGATGGGCAAAAAAAGGTAAAAAATGTTAAACTCGCGTCAGGTCACGTGTTCTAATCGAAAATTCGTAAGACGGAGCGCAGGGCGCTTGCGCGAGGTGTAGGTATATATATATATATATATATATATATATATATATATATATAAGTTGTCCATACAAAATAATGGGACAAACTCCGTTCAAGGTCGGTCTCATGGGGGCCGGTTTACGCGATCTAGTTTAATATGTAGCAGGTCTGTGATAGCACCACATAATATATCTGAAATACTTTTACAGTGACATTTATTACCGTGCTTTAGCCTGATTGGTGGATATGATGTATGTCATTTAATCCTAGCTGTGATTGGCGAACGCTTCCGCAGCCATATTTGTATAGATGCTAATGTGTCATTTTAACTGCTGTCATAGTAGCTAGCTACTATAGCTACACATACACAACAAGTTTCACTTGCATCGTGGTTTCACAAAACTACACCACACCTTTTTAAAGTTATTCTTCTTATTGCAAATTATTAATAACTTCTTGGTTTAATACGCCAAAATGTTTACTCATTTTTTTTTTAAATAAGGTCTCGGCGGGTTTTTCTCCACTTAGATCGCGACAAAATGACTCGATAATGCCGCATCTGTATGCAAGACGCGGCGGCTTCCGTTATTAGGAACGGAAAGCCTTCTGAGTTTTCTAGTTGAACCTTTTTGGACGGCGTAAAACAAATCGAACACGGGTTCGAATTTTAAAATCTGAATTAAAAATATGAATTGAACGAAGCTTGAAGTACAAATTTGAGATAATAACCTAATTTGTTTTACATATCTAACGTTAAATTTTTTATATTGTTTCTGATTTATTAATAAAGAATCTTCTACACCCCGCTAACATTTTATAAAAACAAGTTCACCCTAGCTCCTCTAACAATATGAGTAGGTAAAGCTCACGCATCACTTTCATAATTTGCAGATATTTGCGATCGCCAATATTTACGCATGTTTTACACTTCCTGTAGACTCTAAAGGAAGAGTGTAAAACATGCGAAAAAAAGTGTAGAGTTACAGTATGGATAGAGCTTAAAACAATTAAAATAGTTATTTCTCGTTTAATAAAAGGTAGGTTTAACATTACAATCCCAAATTCAGGCAACTGGTTTTATCCGGTTTTTTACTTGCCAAAATATGTTAAATTTTTACCGCTAAGTTGTTGACGGACCCTCTTGTATGATTTCTGTCTTACTAATAATAAAACAAAGTTAGGTTAGTGGTAGTTATTTTGTTCATAATTTTTGTATTTCTGGGTTTTATATTACTTCCCGTATAATGTATTAATTCCTGTGAATAATGTTTTACTTTTGGCCACGCAAAAAACATGAACAATAAATTACTTAATTTCGAACTTACTAGCTTAGCCCTTACTGCTTATACACAACAAAAATGGCGGAATTTTAATAAAACACCTCACATTGTCTGCCTTCGTAAATTTCAAATAACACATGTCGAACAATCCGCTGGCTGATAAAGCGTCGATCCCTTATTACGTGAACTTTCTTTATCTCATAAAGGTAAGAAAATGAGAAATATTTTATGAAAAAAGAAAAACAGTGCTGAAAAAAGCTTTATTAATAAAACAGGTAAAGTCAGTGAGGTGCAATAAAAGCGAATTGTCTATAAAAAGCGATTACTTTTAATATATTTAAGTAATCCCATTAAAATTAAAAATACAATTTATTTTATTTCTTTAAAAATATAGAATGACGTAAATAAACCTTTTTATTTCTTTTTGGTGATTAAAAACTAATATAAAAAAATAAAAAAGATTTTAAATATTTGGAAATCTGGTGGAAAGCATGTCAAACCGTATATAACAAGAATCAAGAATCAAACAGCTGTATTAACAGCTCGTGGTGGCAATTTAAAAAATTAAAATGTATAAAAACTGCATATTTGATACTATAGCACATTTAATTTACTTTTTATCTATTTATAAACTTTACTAATATATATATTTTTAATTAATTTTTATTATTTAATTATTTTAATTATATATATATATATATATATATATATATATATATATTTACTATAATACTAATCTTGCACGTTGCGACTTAAATATAATGATATATTATTAAATAATATGATAAAATTGTCTACTGTAGACAATTTATTTCATTTATTGATTTAAAATCGGTAATTTAACGTGGCTTACGCGATGTCGATATAGCGATCGATTTAGCTCCGTCAGCCCGCGCTGCACGAGCAGCGGTCCGCGGTGCGAGGCTAAACGCGTCGGCGAGCGCCCCGCACTCGAGATTCTGAAGAAAGCCTCCGGATAAGGCCGAAACATATCTCAATCGCTATATCGACATCGCGTAAGTCACGTTAAATTCCCGATTTTAATCTATAAGTTTAAAATGAACGTGAGTTTGTATTATACAATTTATATCATATTTCAATTATATCCTAATTCTAATAACAAATATATAATCTAGGCCATAGGACCTGCACAGACATTTTTAAAATATTATATAGGTTAGCGTTTGATTACTATTTTACCTAAATTGTTAAACACAATCCAAAATTTCATCGTACCGACGGGACTTGAACCCGCAACCTCCGGAATAACATGTTCCGGTGCTTTGCCAATTAAGCCACGGTGCGAAGTATCATTACGACAAAAATTGTGGATTGCATTTGTTAAACCCAATTATGCATTGGTGGCGCCATCTATGACTACTTATTACGTAAGTTAATCATTCGGAAGAAATCATTACAGTTTTGGATTGTGTTTAATAATTTACAAATATATAAAGTGTGTAACACTTCAAAGAAACATAATATTTGATTTACGCAGTGCAACATCTCTCGTCGGATTTGAAAACTGTAATGATTTCTTGTAATGACACTGTAATGACACTTCAAAGAAACATAACACCATTTTACCTGTTGGTAAGTGCTGATGCGGTCGAGGATGGCAGCACGCTAGGCCTAGAATGAGAACTGGCTCTTAATGATAGCTGACGGAACACGTTAGATGTTTGGCGACAGATTTTCTAACTTGAGGGTGGTAGCTGGCCAGGCGGACACTAGACAGTGTCCTATCACCATGCGGGGGTTGGGGGTTTCTTAACGATGTTTTACCTTCACCAGAGGGCCACTGTGGAAAGTGCACATTAATTTTTCGATAGAAAAATCTACTGGTGCACGGCGGGTGCACGACGAAGATTGAAGTCGGTACCTCTGGCATCAAAGCCAACCACACTCCCACTACACCACTGGTGGGCCCTCAAGCCCTCACGTCCCGCTTGGGTTGTATTCAGCATTTCCCCCTGCCAGCTTCTACCCAAGCCATTCTAGCTGGAGGAGCTCTAGGAGAAGCGGAGTATGGCTTCAGGTTGCTGGCATAACGCTTCCAATGGCGAAGTTCATCATCATCATAATCAGTCTGTGTAAGTCCACAGCTGGACGTAAACCTCTTCCAAGATACGCCACTGAGCCTGATCTTCGGCTTATTGGGAGGGGTATGCCCTAATCGCCACGCTAGGCAGGCGGGTTGGCGATCGCAGGACGAAGCTCCTCGCACCGGTGACGCTGCTGCCCGTCACCGGCCTGTAGTATTTAGCTACGCCATAATTTGAAATGGTTATACCGCCGTTTGTCGGTCGCTATAGTTCGTTTGTTGGTCAGCATGATGCACCACGGGCAGGTGAGGTAGGTTGGGAGCACTCAGGTGGTATTTGTGCTCCCTTACATCCCTGTGCTCCCTTACATCCAATTAATGTTGAAATTGGTGGTGGTGAATCGTTGTACATTTTATGCATTAACTTCTTTGTGATTATAATGTAGTAGTTGCGTCAATTTACATGTGAGCCAACAAATATGACAAACCAAATAAAAGATAATTTACCTGTTTGTTAAACAAACAAATATAATATAATGTAGTTAGGAAATAAATATAAGGTACACCAATTTCATGATAATTTGCAGACATGAACATGCAAGTTCTTTAGAATTTCGCTCAAGTGTTTGAACGCGATCGAATAAATTACATCAAAAAGGTTATACTTACCTCTCATCTTACAAGAAAGGACATTGCTGTGAATATTAATTAATTCACCCATGTTTTGTTTCTATCCCACTCATACTTATAGTTAGAATATCAGTTTCTAAAATTCTACTAAACACTGAAATCAACGAGAAGAAACGAGAAAAAACATGATTTGAGGTAATATTTTTTGTCTTCAAGAGTTAATGCATGCATGCAACCTCCACTGAGTATAATCTTCTTCAAATTACAATCTGAAAATTGAATTTGAAACACATTCCAAACTCTTTTAAATCTGGAACGCGCGTTCAAACTTCAAATGTGCAATTCTCGAACGTGTTCTAAACTCGAATGTCATAAAGAGTAATCGAAAACAGTTTAGTGAGAAATCCATTGAGACCATTGAAATCTTAAATGTTTGAAGTACTACCTGAAGCGTTTGGTTGGGAAGCGTATTCTTGATTAGTTTATAAGAAAGCGTTTAACCATAATCTCACCTGTTGGTAAGTGACGATGCGGTCGAGGATATTAGCACGCTAAGTTTATTATAATCAAGATTGTTAGTGGTTCATAAGATATTTTCCAACTACATTCTCTTGAGTATAATTGAACTGTAATTCTATAAGTAAGATATGATCAAGTTCCTAACCAAGACAAAGAAAAAAACACTACTAAATTATTGCGAAGCGCCAGATGGATAAGGGACGACCCCAAGGAAAATAAAACCTCATCCTAACAAAAAAGCTCATTTATAACTTTTCAACGGCGTAGCGTTGCTTTCGCACCAAGACTAAAAATAAAAGTAAGAGATTTCCCGCGTTTTCCGAGTGCAATTGTCAGCATCCGGTCCCGCCATTTTGCATTTTATAACGTTGTGAGCGTTTTGTTGACATGGTAATGAGGGCCATCAATTTTTAGAGAATCGTGGAGTTTCATCAATTTCGTTTTAGCACATTTTACTGCTTTTCAGGGCATCGTTGTGTTTACATTTTATGAATAACATTCCCTACTTTGCCAAAGAAAATATAATTATTACTGGATATTAGCAAATACATATTGTTACTTGTTTAATGTTTTAAAATGGCTTCACACGATAAATGTATTTACCTAAAGTTAAATTGAGTGAAATATTAGTTTTTTTTTTCCGACAGACTAAAATGACTAGCGTGGCATGTGAAGTCGGTTTAGTAAGTTTAAGTTGATTAATAACGGTAATACCTACTTTCCCATACTTAAAATGATAACTGAAACAGTTTAAGCGTTTAGCGACCATAGAACGGTTAATGTGAGTTAACCTATAACCCCTCGCTCAAACTTGAGGCATTGCACGCAAATGGCGCACATTCCGTGTCGGGACGGCAATTCCTTTGCAATTATATTAAACTTACTTATTATAATCCTTTAGTATTAAAGCGTCTTGATATTATCTTATTTATTTATTTATATTCCTTCGATATATTATGTATTAAATATGTGGCTTTATTTCTTATTAAATCTTAATGTTAATACCATGTCTTACAATTTATTTGTTATATATTTTTTATATTTATTTATTAGTTATTGTTTTCTTGTGATAACTTGAACGACTTTGTGTAATTGAAACATTTGCAGAGTGTTTCCTCCGTTACAGTATTATTCCTTATTAATTTTATTTTATTTAAAGCTTACTAGCAACACAGATTTACAAAACCTCTAGCTAGTGGGTTTCACATATCATTAAGTATATATAATTAGTAAATTGATATAGTAATTTACTAAGTTAGCCATATATTCAGAACTAGTAATCCGCCCTGGCTCCACACGGGTGAAATTTATATCTTAGGTCGGACGGACGGACGGCCCGTTGGCGTAAACGACAGATACCCTGACTTTTAAACGGAGGTCGCTGGTTTAAATCCTAGCCGTGAACCAATGAATACATCCATGTCATTCATGGGTGTTCGTCTACAGTTGGTAAGAGTATTATATCGATGTTCCGCCTGAATTGCTTCCAAAAAGTAGCTTACTACAATCAAGGAGAAAATTTGCCGCCAAAACCTTACAGAATTCCAGCAGCGTAGCCCTGAAAGTTAGACCCTTCTAGGCCTAGCGTGTTTAAGATTATCGACCACATCATCGCTTACCACCAGGCGAGATAGTGGTCAAACGCTAGCCTATCAGATATAAAAAAACTACACTTTGAGCTCTACATACACAATTACACACCCTACTGGATACAAACCCCGTAATTGCCAATTGTTCAAATAAATATTCACACATAACACTAGCGCCCTTTAGGTGAGTATGTGTTTTATTATAATTTTATGCAATAACGTGTCGCGGATGGAACAACGTGTTCCGAATTCGAAAATTCAAATTTAGAACATGTGTTATAGTTGTTACGAAACAATTATGGCGATGTCGTTTTCACCACGTGGCGTAGGTACCTACTACCTACTACGTACCAGATAATGACAGTTGTATCGCAATATATTTACAATAGCCTTATAGAAATTCGTTTAGATAAAAATAATCTGACGAAAAACATGGATATACACAATTATAATTTAAGGAACAAAGAAAAACTTTATATACCCAAAACTAGACTTTAAAAAGTTAGAAAGCAAGGTATCTATACTAAAATATTAATATATAATAAATTACCCCTATATATAACCAAACTGACATTACGCAATTTTAAACACACAATTAATTATATCTTAAAAAATAATCCGTTTTATTCACTGAATGAATTTATGACTTGTTCTGTCAATGAAACTTCATTTTTGTATAAAAACGTTGAAGAGCTTTAAATGTTTTATATGAATTAATTTATTTGTATGCATATGATATTAAACAATTTAGTCTATTCTTAATTTTGTGATGAATTATTTATATTGTATTGTGACGTACCTAGAATAGCAACACTGTTATTAGTATGGTCAATAAATGAATCTGAATCTGAATCGTAGCTATGTTTTTATGATATAGCTAAATGTAGAATTTGTATTTTACAAATGTGCAGTAAAGTCACGAATCGGCACACGTAGCGTAGGGCGCCCCATGACCAGGTGGAGCGATGACATTCGCAAAAAGTTGGGCAGTGACTAAATAAGAAAAGCTGAAGATCGGGCTCTGTAGCGTGTCTTGGGAGAAGCCTATATCCAGCAGTGGGCTGATACCGGCTTATTATGATGATGATGACGAGAGTAAAGATCTAATTGTTTCCACTAAGCATAAAGACTAATTTTTATGTTTTTATGTAAGAAATTGTTGATTTAAATACTGGCGGAGTGTGTAAATAGTTTTTTTTTATTTTTACTTAATATTCCACATTCGAAATTGCTTTAAAATAAATTCTTTGTTCATTTGTTTATCTGGTAGAGTCTCTGAAAAAAGAGAACTGTCGTGGCTTACGATGAACTAACATTCAACGGTAAGGAAGGAAAGGAAGGAAGGTACATGCCTACCTTGTAGCACACGATAATCATAAGAGTAGGTGCCTACCAAGTATCAAACATTTTTAGTCGTACTAGTAATGACAGCAGTGTTATTAATGCAACAAACACAGTAAATAAAAACGACTGATGACCGACGCGACCTCAATTTCTACGACGGTTCTCTTTTTGCACAGACACTATTCGAAATAATACTAAAAAAAATAACATAAATCTAGTCTGGTTTGTGGGATCCCAAGTAAAATCCTAGTATTGTTAGAAATAAGACAAAGTAGCCCGACTTAACACGCAATCTTTGCGAAGCCAACAAATAAAATAAAAAAGCTCCAACACATCAGTCAGACAAACATTCATTAAGGTAAGCGTTACTGTATTCGATTACAGCGAAAGGCAATTAGTTGGCAATTACCGCAGGCAGAGATAAAAGCAAATATTGTATGGGATACCTGACACCTAGGCATTGTGCGTGAATACTTGAATATTTTGAATAACTTAGCTCTTATATTAGGTCTAGGGCTTCACTTAGCTTTTGTTTTATTGTTAGCTGATTTTGAAAGGGTTTATGTTTTGTTCTTAAGCGTCTTTTCTTTGTTTTTAGGGTTTTCTACCTCAAAAGGAAGGAAGGATCACTTTGTTGTTCGTCTGTCAATCAAGAACCTTTTTCTCAGGAACGTATAAAGGTATCACGGTGAAATTTTTAGACCTCTAAATTGTATGAGCGCTCATATAACTCAGAGGCCTATCTTAATTGGCGATATCTGTATATGTATGGGAACATCCTTATATTTCCAACTTTTTTATTTTTTTGTATGTTTCTTTTATTTTTGCTGTAAGACCTTGCTTCTTGTCTAATTTCATAATTCTAGTTCAATGGGAAGTACCCTATAGGTTTTCGACCCAAAACCTATAGGGTACTTCCGGTTGACCTAGAAATGTCAATTTTGGTGAAAAGCAAAGTCTTACAGCACAGGTAAAGGGAAAATTCCGAAAAATAAAAAAGTTGAAAATTAAGGTAAATTTTGGTACCTACAAGTTTTCGAAAAAACCTAAATTTGCCCATATCTTTTTATTGTGTTCACTCAGGACTTTGATTTTTATACACATAATAGGAACTATAGACCTCAGTATTTGGTATACATTTCAACTTGCTAGGTCTACCCGTTCCTGAGAAAATCAGTGGTGACGGACATACGGACAAGAAAGTGTTAGGGTTCCTTTTTTTACCTTTTGAGGTACGGAACCCTAAAAAACTTAAAAAAACTGTTGTTGACCAAATTATTTTTGTAAGATACACCAAATTGTATTTGAATTCTGTTTGCTTTTAAATAAGTTTGCAAACCTATAACACAAAAAACCTTACAAAAATAATAAAACAATACGTTCTATGAACAAACTTCACACCGTAAAAGTGCGTAGAACACAATCAAGGTATGATTACTCCAATCACAACAAAACACAGGTGTCAATACATCCCATTTCACATACAATCATACATAATTCCGATGTTAGGGCAACTTCAGACTAGCAACATTTATCTCCGCCACGCGTCTTATTTGATATTGTATAGGCCAGCGTTTGACCACTATCTCACCTGTTGGTAAGAGCCTTGGTTAACGATGGTAGCACGCTAGGCCTAGCATGGGAACTGGCTCTCAATGACAACTGCCGGAAAATATGTTTAGCAACGGATTTTCCGACTTGACGGTGGTAGCTAGCCAACCGTAGGCTTGTTAGTGTCCACCAAAATGCAAGGGCCATTACTATAATTAATTAATTAGATAAATAAAGCTGGGTAAGTACCTGTAGGACACAGGTACCCAGCTTTTTTAGTCAACTTACTAAGCCGAAGGGTTCCTCAACGATGTTTTCCTTCACCGGAGGGCCAACGTGAATTGCGCATTGGAACTTGAACTTCATTTGACGTCAAATCTGACCACCGTTCACCTAATGTACCATCGTACCACGCGTTTTTTAGTTGACTAGTAAGTAATAAATTAAAATTGTAAGTTATCTTGTAAAATACCGAATCAATGTATCTTTTGTTTTCGGTGTGTATATATATATTGATAGCAAAAAAGCTACGACCAGAGCTTGATTAGTTCTTATTTACTGACATCTGCCTTCTATCACCGATCTGTCACCTAAGTATCATATATGTAGTGCTTTGTAAATTGAACCTAAAAGTTGTTCACGTAAAACCAACCTAAATCCTCCATTACCAATACACCATACAGCATGGTAGAGTCGCAATCAATAATTTTCTATCAATGACCGACGCCGACCGCTTATTATGAACGAAAAAACAATAACTGTGAGAGATTATATGGTAAGGGACTAGAAGTAATAACGTGGATAAGACGTAAAGACCTTATCTACTTAATTTTTTTTTCTCAACCTTATAAAATAACTTCCAAAAAGGATTATTTCCCTATCATTACAAATTTTACCTTTTAGTCTGTAAAACAAGCAAAATGTAGTAGGTGCAAAATTTGTGAGTGGCTTTAATACTTACTAGTTAATCAATTTAATATTCAACTTCATCATCGCTTACCACCAGGCGATGTATTGGCCAAATGCTAGCCTATATATAAAAACAAACAAAATTTCAGGTTATTTTTGTTTGTGACCAGTTCACTGCCAATGGCCGATTTTGCCTTATTGGCTAAGGTACAATACAATACAATACAATACAAGTACTCTTTATGGTATACCAACATAAAATATAAAATGATAAACAAAATAATTACTATAAAACATAATTACTATTAAGTTACAATGGGCGGTTTTGCTAACAGCAATGTCTTCGAGACAACCTAAGCTACCTTATTGAATAAGGTATAATAGAGCAAAAGATACTTGTGAAAGTTTGGATGTTTTTAATCAAACAAAAATCGGCTGAACGGATTTCAATAATACTTGGATCACAGATATTTTACAACCTGTATTTAAGCCTGGATTATTTTTTAAAAACATTTTATAGGCTAGCGTTTGACCACTATCTCGCCTGTTGGTAAGTGATGATGCGGTCAAAGATGGTAAGCACGCTAGGCCTAGAACGGGAACTGACTCTCAAGGATAGCTGCCGGAACACATTAGATGTTTTGGCGACAGATTTTCTTTTCTAACTTGAGGGTGGTAGCTGGCCAGGCGGACGCTAGATAGTGTCCTACCATTATGCAAATAACTTACATTTACAAGAACTTTTTAGCGCGAGACGCGTATCCATACAAAACCAACGCTCTACGTCAGCTACGTTCGCAGTACAAAATCACCGACCGCGACGTAGGTATTATAATTCTCATAATCCGCTTTGCGCGCATTCGACATAACCTTTCACACCTAGACTGTACCACAGAAAAGATACTATGACCGTACTCTATTCATCGATATCGATATCATGTTTTCTATCTGACTGTACTTACTGTACCATATCGTGCATTGTTTTTTTTTATCTCGAAAGGGCTAGCGCTTGACTAGTGTCTTACCTGTTGGTAAGTGATGATGCGGTCGAGGATGGTGAGCGCTAGGAAGAAGAACGCTCTATTCTGACTCAAGGGCTGTATGCTGCCGGAAGACCGTAAGGTTATGGCGGCGGATTTTTTCCTTGATGGTGGTAAGCTACTGTTTGGTTGCAAGTTAGGCGGAACATCGATATAATATGCTCTTACCACCTGTTAAAAATTTCAGTGAAGATGCGGTCTGCGATGGAATCGTGCTTTTCTGGAATTTTAAAACTTCACTGAGACGAGATGCAGGACAACTGACTTACTGACTTTAGCACAATCCACAAAGTGCAACTATCCCAACCCATCTTCCATGATGGCTATTAACTTAATTTTATTTAGCTACGCCATAATTTCAAATGGTTATACCGTCATTTGTCGGTCGCCAGAACATCGATGGTGAACTTAAAACAAAGAGCCGAAGATCGGGCTCAGTGGCATGACTTAGGAGAGGCCTATGTCCAGCAGTGGACTTATACCGGCTGATATAATTATAATTAATTATTTATTTATTATCAGATAAGTTATATGATGTGTAAGTGAAGTGATATGATGATGAGAGCCTCGTTGGTTGGTCAGCAGAATGCACCTCGGGCAGGTGAGATTGGCTGAGAGCACTGAGGTGGTATTTGTGCTCCCTTAGATCAGGTATATACCAACCTCAATATAATTATTTTTATGGTGAAGCAATGATGATGGTGATATCGTGAATGAGCAAGAGGTGTTAGGAGCATATTATGTTGATGTTGCTGCCGTCTGACTTTTCACAAAATAATTAAAGTTTGTTTACAAAACGAAAAAAACTGCTCTAGTAATTTTCAGTTCTAAGTTTAAGGTGTTTATCTCGATACATCTGGAGATACAGTTTATCAGATCTCGATGAAATTTCTCGATGAAATTACAATGGGATCACTTTGGAAAAATTAAATAAGCATCATTCAAATCAGTTCACAATGGACGAGGTAATCGCGTAACATACATACAAAAAAAACATACAGACGAATTGAGAACCTCCTGGTTTATGGAAGTCGGCAGAAAATAGCTTACCACCATCAAGGTGGAAATTTGCGGCCATAACCTTACGTTGTTCCGGCAGCACACAGCCCTTGCGAGTTAGAGTATTCTAGGCCTAGCGTATTCACCATCTTCGATCACATCATCACTTACCACCAAGCGAGATAGTAGTCAAACGCTAGCCTATAAGATTTTATTATATAATATTATTTGTATTGAATATTAGTCCTAGTTTTCCGCAAAATATCTGCAGGATCTATGGTTACATGCAGATACCTAACTATTTTATGCACACTACCGTTATTTATTATGACTCAGAACAGAACTGTGTATCAATCTATACCACAGATTGAGTATTCGTGACCGTACCAATACGTACGTGTCATTATTAATATAATTATTGTATTTGTTGGTGATTATCAGCTCATTCTCCTTGATTTACACTCGTTGGTTCTCACACTGTGGTTAGTCTGTGGTGTACTGTACAGGATAAATAGTGAACGGCTTTACAAGTAGGAGCAACGAGACATAGACGTTTTAAAAAGATGGTGCACTGCAAATGTTTTGAAAAAAAAAATGCGTATGTTTTAACGATAAGGTTGTAATTGCTTTGTAGAACAAAACGGACCAAACGAAAGGACACCCGGATAGGAGTGTGTCCTTGTCTAACAACCTGCTAGTGCTATAAATATGTTTTATACTATATGTTTAGTACATATATAAGTTGTTTATACAAAAGAAAGGGACAAACTCCGTTCAAGGTTGGTCTCATTAGGGCCGGTGTACGCAGTCAAGTTTAATATTAAGTAGAAGGTCTTTGCAAGAAGATGATAGTTTATGGAGGTTGCGTTGCATGTAGGACTTCATTAAAACTAATTAAATATTAAGACCTTGAATGATGTCAAATAGTTTTTTGTAGTCATTCTCAGTACCAAGTTTGAGGTGTTTATCTCCATCCATATCCACTTTGAGGGCCCAGTGGCGTAATCGGGAGAACGGTCGGCTTTGATGCCGTGGTACCGAGTTCAAACCGCCGTGCACCAATGGATTTTTCTATCGAAAAAAATTATGAGCGCTTCTCACAGTGGCCCTCCGGTGAAGGAAAACATCGTTAGAAAACCAACTACCCCCGCATGGTGGTAGGACACTATCTAGTGTCCACCTGGCCAGCTACCACCCTCAAGTTAGAAAAGCTGTCACCAAACATCTAATGTGTTCCGGCAGCTATCCTTGAGTGCCAGTTCCCATTCTAGGCCTAGCGTGCTTACCATCTTCGACCGCATCATCACTTACAAACAGGTGAGATAGTGGTCAAACGCTAGCCTATAAAGTATTTAAAAAAAAAACACGTAGAGATACTAATCAAATCTTGATGAAATTACAGTGGGACCTCGGCAACAAACAAACGGAAAATATACATATATTTTGAGGGTCCGGTAGCGTAATCGGGAGAATGGTCGACTTTGATGCCGTGGTACCGAGTTCAAACCGCCGTGCACCAATGGATTTTTCTATCGAAAAATGTATGTGCGCTTTTCACAGTGGCCCTCCGGTGAAGGAAAAACATCGTTAAGAAACCAACAACCCCCGCATGGTGGTAGGACACTATCTAGTGTCCGCCTAGCCAGCTACCACCCTCAAGTTAGAAAATCTGCCACCAAACATCTAATGTGTTCCGGCAGCCATCCTTGAGAGCCAGTTCCCATTCTAGGCCTAGCGTGCTTACGATCTTCGACCGCATCATCACTTACCAACAGGTGAGATAGTAGTCAAACGCTAGCCTATAAAGTATTAAAAAAAAACTCCCTCAAACATTTTTTTTCAAATCCGTTGATAAATGACGGAGATCTTACGTAACAAACATAAAAATAAAATAAAACATTCGAATCGAAAACCTTCTTCTCTTTTAAGTCGGTTGATAAAACTAGGGTGAATTAATTTGTCTTTTCAGAAATTTTTTGCCTTGTTGGCTCCACTTAGGGTTTAACCTTTTTGGGTAGGATCCTAGAAAAGCTTGCTACACCTTCAAACATTTACGCCTTTAATACCGCATTACTACCCTTCGATTACTTTCTTTTGATTCCTCCTATATAATAGTGGCTAAAGAAAAAGAAGAAAACGAAGAATAAAGCACGTATTCTTGAGTTGCATTCTTTTTAGGGTTCCGTAGCCGAATGGCAAAAAACGGAACCCTTATAGATTCGCCATGTCAGTCTGTCTGTCTGTCTGTCTGTCTGTCTGTCCGTCCGTATGTCACAGCCATTTTATTCAGAAACTATTAAGACTACAGAATTGAAACTTAGTAGGTAGATGTATTCTGTAAACCGCTTTCCGATTTTTATACAAAATTAAAAAATATAAAAGTTTAAGGGGGGGCATCCCATACATGGAACTGGAACAAAAAAAAATTTTTTTTCGTCAAACCTATTCGTGTGGGGTATCTATGGATAGGTCTTTGAAAATGACATTGAGGTTCCTAAAATCATTTTTTCTCAAAGTCAATCATTTCAAAGATAGGTGCGTCTAAAGTGGTAAAATGTGTGTCCCCCCCCCCCCCCTCTAACTTCTAAGTAAGGGAGTGAAAAATCTAGAAAAAATATATTCTGTAGATCTCAATAAAAACTTTCAACGAAAATTGGTTTGAACGAGATACTGTCAGCAGTTGTTGAGATACAGCGACCGCAAGTATAACTTTGTTTTTCATACAAACACTATGAAAAACAAAGTTATTTTTGTAGTTGCGAAAAATCAAAGATATAGAATACTCTACTGTGTTACGGAACCCTACGAGTGCGAGTCCGACTTGCACTTGGCAGCTTTTTTTCACGTAAAACGCAAACGTCTGAATGTCATCAAACTCTTCCAAAAAGATTAAACCCCTTTTAAATTGAGTTTTCAACGTACAATATTGCTCTGGAGATAAGTTCATTCACCTCATTTTAAGACTATCATACTCAGTCTGATAAATAAGAGTGGAATAAAAACACATTAGTAAAACACATTAGTCTTCTGTCTTATACTAAATCAACGTAAAGAACAGAGCAAAAATATGCTTGACGTCAATCAATATACATCAATTTTAACTACTAATTACAGCAATGGAACAGCAACAGCTAAAATAAATAATTTAATCACTAATAAAAAGAACTTGAAATGAAATTAATACGTTGTTTAGTCGCAAGATTGCAGCGCCGCGTCTGCGAGACTTCTTTTATAAAATGGACTGTATTTTTCAAGAATTTGTGCTAAAGGAAGCCTCATATATATATTTATAACCTTCTTGGTCTAAGACGATATGATTGACGATGTAGCATGCTTCTTTTCACTCTCAATTTGAACACCCGGATTGTACTCATTGGGAAACACAGCCACTGGCAAAGAATTGCCGTTTCTTCGAACCTTAATTAGCCAATTTTACAGTCAGAGGATAAAAGAAGAATTTAATGCAAACTACAAGAGTATTTGGCGCGAACTACAACTATTCTGCCAGCCTTCTTTTTCAAAAATCGAACCCCGTTACCTTAATTCCGCGAATAAAATCGCTATTATCGAGACCGCCATAAAGGTGCTTACACATTGAGGTATTTTTAGCGTTGCCCATAACGCGCACCGGCCGCCATAAAATAATATACCATAATACATTATAATAGTCGATGGGTAATGTTCGTAAGTATTGGAATTACAGGGCGGCGATGGGCCTGCATATTGAGGGGGTGCGGGCGTAGACATAGCGGAAAGCGGGGAACAGGATTGTAAAAAAAAATCGTTCAAATTTAGGGCCAGTTTCACGAGTTCTATTAGGAACTTAACTGTCAGATTAACTACAAGTTTTATATGGTGTTCATCATCATGTGCACCCTTATCCCTTAAGTACTTAAGGGTTTCGGTGCAACATGTCGTTCTCTTCTATTTGTGTTTATCTGCACTCTGCAGTCATTTCCACATCCACTTCTTTTACATCCATATCTTCTATCACACAGTCAATCTACACTTTCTTCAGTCTTCCTCTTCCTCTATAGCCGTCCACTTTTATGCCCATTGCCTTTCTAGTCACGTGGACTTCACTTCTTCTCATAATATGTCCATACCAGGCTATTGCTTCTTAACTTTTCTGTCACTGGTGCCACTTATGGTGTTATATGTCAGGTAACTGTTTGAAACTTTATCAGGAACCAGTAAAACTGGCCCTTATCTTTTTCTATTACAAGTCTTATCAAAAGTCTGTGGCTAATCACAAAGCAGCAGAAGTGTAATATTTCTTTGCCCAGCAGTACAGAATATTGAATAGTACCCAGCAGTCCATATAACTTGTAATCGTTTTGAAACATTGACATAAGAAAGAGAGAGATAGTGAAAGAAAAATGGTATTCCATAGTTCAGCCCAATAATATTCTACTGATATCAAAATCAGAATAAAACATCTTTAACCTACCATTTCGAACAAATGATGATTGAATGTTCGATCAAGTAGAATAATAATTAAGAAAGTTTAAAAACTAAAACAACCGACTTCCATGCCGCGCGAGTCAGTTTCAATAGCAAGCTTGAGACGTTTATCGTCATATCTCTGGAGATACTTATCAGATCTCGATGAAATTACAATAGGACGAATCACTTAAATCGGTTCACAATTAACGGAGTAATCGCGTAAACATAAACATACAAAATACATATAAAAAAAATATATATAAATTTAAAAAAAACATACAGACGAATTGAGAATTTCCTTCTTTTTGAGAGTCGGTTGATAATATTGTGCCTTGATCTCTTTATCGGCTTTTAGACGAATACAATGCCATCTTCGAACAAATTATTACTTTTATCAAGTGTGTCAAGATAATGCTCAAATGTGCTTTTTACGAAAAAAATATATCCCTTATACACGCTACACCTGTCTTGCGTTTGCGCCACAGCCTTATATCGGATCTCATCGCAGCATTTGATTGGCTGCGGGTGGCGAAATTGTCCGATGATGGTGATTCGATTCATTTCGATGACAGATTACGTTTTAAATTTGGAATTTGTTGCTGGCTGGCTGATGAGAAAATGTGATATCAAATGTTGTGCGTCTACGCGGGAATAGAGTCGATGTGAATCCTGAGAAAAAACTTGAAAACATACCTGCTGGATAATACTGGCTGAATACTTTACAGTGTCGTGGTCCGAAAAGAAAAAAATATGGAAATTAATATTTTCTTTCTGAGTACAAAGTATAATCTCTGTACTAACTGTAATCTTGTACTATTCATTATTCTGTGCTGTAATGTTATGTAATAAGACAAGCAAGACACTCACGTGATGGTAAACGATAGTATAAACGTGCATATATAACTAGAGCACGCGAATGCGAAACACTGGATTGCCAAAAACTGCGCCTTCTAGTTAAATGGCCTATCATATCACCTTCATGACTCACTGGAGATTAAGGTTTATTATTATAACTGATAACTAAATGTTACTTTTATACCTCAGGAGTACTAGAAGTAAAAGATCTTACACTATCAGTTCTAAGTTCACTAGTTTCAGTTCACTAATCAGTTAGGAGTTTAAAAAACAGAAACAGATGAGATACCGAAAAAAAGGGTACCTACCTAACCTATGTATAAACTTTGCTAATACAAAATTACAAATTATTTTTATTTCTAATCGTAATACCAAAAAGATTTCATTTACATACACTACAACTGGCGACTAATAACATTTAAATACGGTCCAATAACTTACTGGCCGTAAACAACAAAGTAAACAAAACGCAATTTAAATTAAAAAGCAATAATCTAATCTGTTACAGCAGAACCAAAACGCCACTTAGCGCGGCGTTGGCGCGAAAGGCCCCATTTCCATAGCAATCTGGACGCATAAAGTTGAGATTGTTACTAATTAAGAGTACAGCAACTAACTTTATTCTCTGATAACCTATCTGATACATGTTTTGATTTAGCTGGGCTTATAAAGGTGCTGGGAGATAGGTACATACACTAAAAATATCATATCATAACATCTATCTTTTAATAAAGGTATACATCAGCGTGATTTGGCGGGGAACGTGAAATGTGCTGTGCTAGTATTGTCATATTTTTAGTTTCATTATGGCCCCACACAATTAGTGTATTTAGCCAGTGTCAAGTATAAAAATTCTAGTTATAGTGTATTCAAGTCATAAAGATAGGTCAAAGTCACATTTCAGGTCAAGTTGAAGTCATAGTCTAGTCAAAGTCATATACCCTCAGTAAAGATGTGGACATAACTAAAGATGTTGAGTGGAATTTTAGTGAGAACGCAAGTAGCATGTTTTCAACATCGTGCTGTTTCCTTATCACACACATTTACCAATCCACATTTATTGCACATTAACTTGCGGAAGAACACAAGTTTAAGGAAAAAATACAATGAGAGCTCACACCTTTTCACGTTCCCGCCAAATTCCTAAAACGTATGTTCTTTCCACAGACCTTAGGATTCGCTACGTTAAGAATCTTAGGTCTGTGGTTCTTTGCTGCGGGTTAGTATGAAATAAATGTGGTTTAGGTACATAATATGCAGCAAAAATGCTTTCGTATGTCTCTCCAGGCAGGTTATTCTCAATAATTCTAAAGCAAATTCGGATTCGGAAACTGACGGGACATAATATAAAATGATTATGCACTGCAGATATGTTTTGACAAATTGTCCATACAAAAGAATGGGACAAACTCCGTTCAAGGTCGGTCTCATTTGGGCCGGTGTACGCAGGCAAGTTTAATATTAAGTAGAAGGTCTTTGGCTTTAAGCTATGCAAGACAGACTCGCGAGTTCTAGCTCACAGAGCCTTAGCCATGCTAATTAAACATTTTAAGTAGGTAAATAAGTAATCGTAATTCCTTATTTTTTGGAAAACATCGGGCTCGATTAAGGCATTGCCTAACAATATTGCCTTAACTTAGGTATCAATGGTATCATGCCATCGAATCTACCGACAAATTAATAAGCGCGAAAATACAGCAATTGCTTTTTTCCCTATAAAAAAAAGAGTCCAGAAAATTTACCACAGTTACAATATAGTATACTGAAATAATGTGAATGTACCAAGGAATTAAAGCAATAAAAATGTCAACTATTATAACTTTGCCATATTATTATTGTACAATAGTATGAGAATTTACATTATTAAGTCATATTTCACACTTAAACATCGCACTTATTCAGAAACCGATCATAAAAATAACCAATATATTATTGAATTTCTTATATTCTTTTGACATAAGGTTCCATTTTGTATTTTTTGGCGGTAAAATAAAGTTGTAAGGCTCGGAGGAAGCTTTAAAGAAAGATGGCGTCAATGAATCAAAGCATCCGTTTTGTTTTTGGAGTCATTTTGAATAATTTGTGAATGGCCGTTATCCCAGGACGGGCGAAAGTAATTTATTATTTGTGTATACTTTTAATTAATGGTAAAGACTTTTATTTTTTTAGTATGTTGGCTTATTGAGGGGACATTTTTAATGTTGTTGAATAGCTACCATAGATTTTTCTCAATAAGTAAGTAGGTAGGTACAGATAGGTGTAGTCATTATCATTTTCTATAGATTTAGACTAAAACCTCTTGGTAAAAATCTCCCATTTTGAATCCCACCATGACAGTTTGTACATTTGTACAGATTATACCTACTTTAATTAAACACCTACACAATCAACATTTTTAAGGCACAATTCAACATTTTGTAAGTATTTGTTTTAACTAACTTCCAAAAGGAAGAGGTTTTCAATTCGACTGTTTTTATTTATATTTTTGTTATTACATCAGAACTCTGTAATTTTGTAACCAATTTCAAAAATTCCTTTTTTAGTTCAGAAGGTATTAACACGTTTGGTCCCATTGTACAATTCGTTGAGTTCTGATAATTATCTCCAGAGATATGGCGATGAACATCTCAAACTAGCTAAGCCAATGAAACTAAGCGGCACGCGGCACGTGAAGTCGGTTTTTTTTATTTTCAACCGACTTCAAAAAAAAAGGTAGGTTCTCAATTTGTCTGTATGTTTATTTTTGTATGTATTTTACGCGATTACTCCGTCAATTGTGAACCGCTTCGAATTATTATTTTTTTAATCGGTAGGGTGCATTTCCGAGGTAATTCCATAATTTCATCAAGATTTTATAAGTATCAGAGATATGATGATAAATGTCTCAAACTTGCTACTGAAATTGACTCGCGGGGCATGGAAGACGGTTGTTTTAGTTTTTAAACTATCTTAATTATTAAACTGCCTCTTTTATACTGAGAAATATCACTACAGTGAACAGTAATCAATATGCGGAATATCTTGCACAAAGTATCAATAATATAATTTCGAAACAATCTAGTAATCAATACGTACTCCTATACTTATGAATGATATCTCAAGGAAGACCCCTAAGGTCTGACAATATTCCTTCGAGTTTTGGTCTTACATCATCGCTAGGACACCGACTCTTTTATAGGGCTGTCATATACTTCTTATTTTTATATTTACAAATTCCATATAGAAATATTTCTTTGAAAAAAAATGTATCCCCGTCGTTGCAGACATGAACGAAACTTAAAATTTTATAATTGAGATAGTTTAAAAACTAAAACAAACAACCAACTGAAATTGACTCGCGAGGCATTTCCATGTCCCGCGAGTCAATTTCAGTAGCAAGTTGGACACGTTTATCGTCATATCTCTAAAGATACTTATCGAACTCAATGAAATTACAATGTGACCACCTCAGAAACGACGAATTGAGAACCCCCTTCTTTTTGGAAGTCGGTTAAAAATTGTTGATCAAACCTATGAGTGCAAAAGAAGTGACTTAAATCATGTTGTAACAAATATCAAAAGCAAAATTTATGGAGTAGTAAGCAAAGTTTATTTACAAATAATTTAAATTTTTATCCAATGGAGCAATGGCTACTTATTACGTCTATTTTCCACATAAACTGTTTATCATTTTTATTAGGAACTTGAACTAAAGACTGCTTAAAACACTAACCTAGATTTGTTTAAAACAAAATAAATAAGTTATTAATTTTCGTGACCTTCCGGTTCAATAGGCTTATTTGGAGAGTAAAAAAGTATAATAAAAACACTGTTTATAAACTCACAGTTCAAATAATTAGATGACAGAACCCTATCGTCCAAGTTTTTACCCAGCTGACAACCCTATATTCCCCATTAAAAATAACACAATTTATCGCATAAAACAAGAAACCTCTTGTAAAACAAATAAGTCGGAATAACGTGTGACTTTTGTCGCCTGCGCCTTGTTCGCGTAATGACGTACATTAATATCTATGTTTGGTAAATGTAAGAGAACTGAGATCCAGAAAGTTGCCTTGTTTCATCGAATTTAATTTAAAATGAAGCTCATACTTATTATAACTTATATATTTGACTTTGTAGTCTAAAAAAAAAATGCCTGTTGTTGACCGTCTCTAAAAAATGAGGTGATATGCGATCTCTAATTGTAGAACTTGGCTCCATAGAGTGTTGATGCAATAGACACGATCAAAAAAAGCGGCATCAGAACAGTTTTACTGCAAATTGACCATTTTCTTGTACACTGTACATTTTTTTAGAATAAAATAAACTGATAAAAACCTACCAACGTTTTACTGTAGGTAGGTAGGTAGGTCTCGTTTCAAAAACCCGGTCTGTTTTTTTTACACAATTACTTTTACAGAACAATTTGTTTTTAATGGTTTTTTTCGATGATAGGATAACATTTAAGCAAGGACAAGAGCGAATCTGCCGTAAAAAGATAAAATAAGTAACACAAAATTTCACAAAAATAACAATCACTCTACTGTGTCGTTTTTAAAGAGTTGTTATTTTAACTTAGCGAGAAATTCTTATTCCTTCATTTTCGAACAAGGTCTTAGGACCTCAAAATTCCTTTCCTCTACAGTTCTCAAAACTCTTATTCCTTACAATGGTATCAAAGCAATCGGAATCCGATTCAATGGCAATCGCTCCACCGACAACTCTCCTTAATTTCTATAGGGCAATTAAATTAAATGATTACTTCATGATAATGTTCAGTTTTCCACGTGGAATCCTTAGAAATATAAATAAAAATAGAGTAATATAAATTTCTGCACAAGTGTTTTTCCTACATATTTGAATTTAAAAAAAGTATAGGACTGATGTCCCATACGTATGTATGATGACATGATAACAAAATATTTGTATGCTAGAAAAAAATTAGTAACAACAAGATTTATCTATGACCAGCTGGGGATTTAGAATCAGATACTTTGTTAAAATATAGTTTAACTAGCTGTGCTTTGTGGCTTCGCCTGCGTGCAAAAGTTTTTTTTAAGCTTTTGACCTCTACCAGAGAACAGAATTATAGTTGACCGAGCGAACGAAGCGTTTCAGTTTCGAATGGGCCAAAAATGCTTTGTCAGTCTGTTCTCGTTTACAGGTCGCATATTTTAACCGATTTTGACAATAGGTGGCACACTTCTTTGATTTATTTAAGAATTTTTGTAGATCGTGTTTTTTTTATTTGGTGGAAAATAGGGAGGGAGAAGGGGAGATATTATAATATTGACTATTACTGTGCCAGTTTAATCAGTCCAGGAAAACCAAACAAATATAAAAATAGGGGGAGATGTAGGTAGGCTAATTGCTACTTTTTAATTAAATAGACATCTCAGGAATATCATAAGGGTTTGCGACTTTACATGTGTTAAATCTTCAAAATCCAAAAACTGTTAACTCCGTTGAAGAATACTACCAGCTGTCTTGCTAGTCTTTTAAGTCTGGGAAAATACATTTACCGACTAATTGCAAGCAAAAACCCTAACAAGGAAAGCCAAGAGTAGGAAATAAGCGAAATGAACTGCTCATTTGGACCGCAATGTCACCGCCCAGTTTTTGCGTTACCGCTAACTATCCTGGGAACCTACCATAGGTCTAAAACATTCTTGTTAGAGTTTCGAAACTTTAAACAATATCAAGTGAAAGAACAAGTGGAAGAACAAGAAGCGAAAGATGTATGTCAGGATCGTAGCATGTGGAAAGGAGTAGTCTCTGCCTACCACAAACGGGAAAAAGGCGTGACTGTATGTGTGCATGTACGTAAACAATATCAACTCATTATCTGGGAATGTAAGAAATAAAATGAGACTTCTAGGAGTGATTACAAAAACACCAAAACTGAGATGACTAAAATAACTATTACGTTACAATTTAAAACACCCCTAATAGATCGGGGTTACCATGTTCATGTAACATGATATCTTCCGAATTTCAAGTTGATCAGAGCTGTGGGAGTTACTTACTCTCATACACTCTAGAAAAGAGCTGATAATTTCAAACCGCAGATTTTTTTTTTAAATATCTTTTAGGCTTGCGTTTGACCACTATCTCACCTGTTGGTAAGTGATGATGCGGTCGAAGATGGTAAGCACGCTAGGCCTAGAATGGGAACAGGCTCTCAAGGATAGCTGCCGGAACACATTAGATGTTTGGCGACAGATTTTCTAACTTGAGGGTGGTAGCTGGCCAGGCGGACACTAGATAGAGTCCTACCACCATGCGGGGGTTGTTGGTTTCTTAACGATGTTTTCCTTCACCGGAGGGCCACTGTGAGAAGCGCACATACATTTTTCGATAGAACTGAAAGATAGAATCGAACTGATTTTTGAAAACCTTCCTTCAGTATCTGCAGTATTTTACCAGTCACCTAGTATACCTCGTCTCTCGTGGTAGCCCCCTGTGGTCCGTAACGGGTAGTAATTGTTAGTATTCTTTGGCAACGGTCTCAGATTAGATGAGGGTAATCATTCTTGTTACTACTACCTTTAATTTGCGGTTTTGTATGGTGATATTACAACCAAAGTTGTTACAAGTTATATAAGATAAGAGTAACCTAGTTTTTCCTATTATATCAATGGGTATAATATCGTTTAAAAACTAAAAAAGAACCGACTTCAATGCCGCGCTATTCATTTTCAGTACCAATTTTGAGATGTTTATCTCAATATCTCTGGAGATACTTATCAGACCTCGATAAAATTACCATGGTACCACACTTGGGATCTCTCCTTTTGAACAAAAAAAGAATAATCAAAATCGGTTCATAAACGACGAAGTTATCCGCGAACAAACATAAAAAAAAAAAAAAAAAAAATATATATATATATACGGTCGAATTGAGAAACCTCCTCCTTTTTTTGAAGTCGGTTAAAAATTGGGTTGAAAAAACAGTTAACTAATATTATAAAAACGTTTGTAACTCTGTCGCTCTGTCTGTATGTTACCATATCACGCCTAAACGGACGATCTAACTGATATTTAACACAGAAGTACGAGTACTTTATAGCATGAGGATAAACATAGGCTGCTAAATTCTTGGTGTACGTGAACGACGGTCGCGGGATTTTGCTGCTAAAAAAATGTTTGAGACAACACAGTGACAAAATGGTCGTAATTGATATCAAATTATTGTGAAAATCTTATAAACATTAATTGTTCGTTAATATAAAAGTACTTTTTACAATTTTTTCAAAGTATTTTTGTAAGTATAATTGAGGGTAACTGTATTATTTGTTTGCATGATTTATAAATTATGACTTTATTATTTTAAAAAAAATTGTTTCTATTATTTCGCTGTCGTTACGAATATGTAATATTGGCAAGCAGGATATTTTTTTGGAATTATTATTGTTTTGTTACTTATGACAAAGAAGAAGTACAATTTCTTTCGTGCGTTCGTGCACTTAAATACATACATGCTTTTTTGTTCTTTTGGTAAATGAAATGAAAAGGTTTACAAAATGTACCTTCACTAATATAGTAACCTTTTGTATATGTAAATATTTCCTTTTTGTAAATTTTTATACATTTTTTTTTGGTGGCGCCATCTATGATAACTTTATTCGAAGTATCCCCAATCCATAATTGGGTTAAAAATACAATCCACTAATTTCGTCATATCGATAGTATCCGACTGAGGCTTAATTGGTGAGAGCACCTGGACATATTATCCGGGGGTGCGGGTTCGAGTCCCGTCGGTACGATGACATTTTGGATAGTGTATAACAATTTATGAAAAATAATAAGTATGTTACACTTCAAGAAACATAATATTGTTTCCTTTTTGTTGAAACAATTATATTTTATAAACATTACGTACAAATTGCGGTTGTATTGTCATATTATGTCAACAAGTGAAAAAAACATAGAAAATGTATTGGATATACAATAAATTGAAATAGTAAATCAGACCGTGGTTTGATTCGAGAATCCCTTAGACCATGGCGGTATAACGGAAGCTTATACACCTCCTAAAAGCCGGTAAAAAGAAAAAATAATAATCCCAACATTTCAGCCCTTTCCCAACCGTAGAAAAGAGGCGCGATCACAATAATGAGAACGAGCTAATAAAGCCGGCGACAGACGGGGGTGATTTGCCTTTTAATTCTTACACTCCATTTGCCCGGCTGGTCTTCTGGGAACAGAGGAAGCGGTGGAGACGTATTAGTTTTTTTTGGCTGAAATTTTCCCGGCCTATATTGAACTAACCGCTTGAAAACGGATCCGCGACAATGTCATAGTTTACATATTTTACAGATTATAGATTTCAATAACACTTGAATTATAACTGTGTTTTACATTGTGGATGCTCAATATTCTGGTAATTACATTTTATTTTTTGCACTATATCTAATAAGTAACAACTTACAATCAGGAGAAAATAATATTTATCCCGTTATCTGATATTCTAAAACAGTTTAATTCCGTCAAGATATATTCATTATCACTTAGCTTTAGTAAGCTTTATAAAGTTTGCTACAGTAAATAAATAAATAAATACATCTAACCAAAACATATTGCAAATAGACTCCATGTAATATGGAAAAGCGTTTTTACTGAATATTTAGTTAAATTGTGAAAGGGGAGTTTGTAAATGACATAAAATGCAAGTTCTTCATATGTATTTCGTATTTTATGTACTTACCTACTACATTTCAGCGGTTAAAGGAAATTATTTTTTTTATTTTAAGATACTTAGCTTTTGTCGATTACTACCATATTGGCTGAACACGCTTTATCTGGCTTATACCAAAACTCAGCTTTGTGTAGCAAGTGGACTAAATATATGTTTTTACTGACTGTTTTTATGACTTACTGACTGACTCCATATGTTTACCTGTTCCCAACACATTTCCCTAATTCAGTCGCGGGTCCGGTCTCCTTTCCCCATTCGCACTCGATCGCATCCCTTCATCGCATTTCTTTTATTCGCACCTACCCTTAAGGAATGTCTGAAGCCGGCCTTACGGAGCAATTATGACTGGATAATTTATTTTTTAAATAAAGGACAGGGGTCTTTATTTGGAAAATAAATTAGTTTTTATTTGTATTTCAACTGTAAAACTGTTTGGTTTATTTGGCTACATGGTTTCGTTTTGGATGGATTTAGGAGCGTTTCATATATTAATTCAGAGTTACAATGATGTACATACATCATTGTAATTATATTGATGTATCAAAATAATCAGTTTTTTTTTAAACGTTTATAGTACTTTTGTACCAAAAGGTGAAATATGTAAATTACAATAGATCAGAAGGATAAACCTACATCCATATTATGCAGACTAATAATATTATAAAAACTTTTGTAACTCTGTCACTCTGTCTGTTTATTACCTAATCACGCCTAAACAGACGATCCGATCTTACTAAAATTGAACAAGAATATCTTAATAGCATGAGGATGAACAACGGCTTCTAAATTCTTGGTGTACGACGTACGTGAACGAAACCGCGGGTATCAGCTAATTATATCTTAGCTCTTATGTATAAAAAATAATCCCAATTTCCCTTCGTCACGGCATCACGCGGGAACGGCTGCACCGATTTCGCTAATTCTTTTTTTGTCGTGTTTTTTTATCGTAATGAGATGGTTCTTATGAAAAAAAAATTAAATAAATGAAAGTTGTTTTTAACGCAGGCGAAGCCGCGGTGCATAGCTAGTAGATTATAGATATTTAGACTAAAATGCGTTTTAGTTAGTGATACATTCTCTATTGTCTATTTCGGACGGTTCAGAATTAACTTCTCTTGACAAATTACGTTACTATAAATTAGTATACGCAATATTTTTTTTTACTTTTAAACTTTTTTTTACAGAAAAACAGTAAAAATGTCTCCAGCCTGGGTTGGAGGACAAAAAGTGGAACAAACAAAATAAAAAATAAAAAGTATTAATACGCCGGAACTCGACAAACTGATTGGCGTCATATCTTTATTCCGTGGAAGGTTTGAGCCACGGCTGATACTTTACACCAGTGGTAACCCATTTAACATCACCTATAACTTTTATAGTTTAAGTCTATAGTTTGGCTACGAATAAAGTATCTTTATAAAATATATTGACAATTATGGTTCAAATCACAACACAGGTTTTCGCCTCACTTACACTACAACAACCTTCGAGCATTTACCAATGGAGATGTTAACGCAAGGCGTACCCCTCTGCTGGCCATATAGCCATTTTTGGCCATATGAGCTATGATGTACGTAACTACGCTGTATTTTTAATACTGTGTGCGTGTTTCATGCTAGTGTGCGGGATCGCTAAAGTGAGTGATTTGTGTGTATGCAATTACCTCGTCCCCCGTAAGTTTCAGCAGAAAATAATGTTTGCGGATTACAACGTTAACATCTCCATTGGTAAACGCTCGAAGACAACAACATAATTAAATTGTGATGACTCTACTTCAATTACAAAAACACACAATTTCTGACAAAGTTGCAAATTGTCTGCCTTGTGCGGATTTAAAGGCTACGCCATACTTTGTACTTTGTCACAATTACAAAAAATAACAATCTATATGTGACCAAAAAGGATATTTAATGTTGTTATTACCACAAAGTTCCTAAGAATACTGGTTGAAATGTATGATTCAATTTAGGGTTACCAGACATAAGTATTTTTACTGGCAAGTTGGGATATTTTCGGCACCTTGATAAGTGCCTGAAACATCCTGACAAAGATGTGGTACTGTCCACAAGTGGACTAACAGCAATTAAATGGACTACCGTGAAAGTTCTTTTGGAAAAAGAATCTTTTTAAAACAGGAGTCCTCTAATTGTTAATTGACTCCTTTTTCAAGATATCAACAACTTTACTGTTAATGTGATAGTAAGTTTGTGTATTTGTTTATTTGGGATCTATTCACATTCAAACGGATTGACCGATTTGGCTGAAATTTTGCACTAGAATAGCCTGTATGTATAGTGGATTAGGACATAGGATACTTTTTAACGCAGCAAAGCCGTGGCGCGCGAAATCTAACATTGATTTGTGTACCGTGATCTTTAGCGTTATACGGGATTATTAAATATATTATTTTAGGCACTTTGGTAAGTGCCTAAAACATCGTGACATGTCTTAGATTCCAGCCAAGATACAGAAAATTGATATAATTAAGTTGTTATTACGGTGAGACAAGCACTTGACAACTATTCTACCTGATATTAACAACGGTGTAGTAATTGTAATAGAAATAGGATCTTGCTTTCGCTTCTTGTCTTCCACTTCGTAATAGGAAGTGGAAGACGGTACTGATACGAAGCGCTGGTTTACCATCTTTAGCCATTTAGCGCAACTACCGCGACCTGTCTGCTAGATTGGCTAGCACCGGTCATCATGCCGATATGTCTTTGTTTGGTAAGTGGTTCCAGTTACGGCCAATGTTACCACGGTAGAGTGGAAGTGGTAAATAAAATAAATAATAAATAAATAAATAAATAAATATATATAGATAGTGGTCAAACGCTAGCCTAGTAGATATTAAAAAAATCTTTACAACATCACTGGTTACTTATTTAGCACCATCTAGGGATTATGTGCTGAGTAAAGGTGTTCGTCTTAGAACGCAGTTTGATAAAATTGTTTATTTAAGGCCCAAAATAGACAACATTTATGCCCAAGGTACACAGAATATGATTAAAAAAGTCATTGCTATAATCTGTTGGGATTTCCAGTTTAAAATCTGGTAACCCTAATCCAAAGCTGTATCGCAAAGAACCCAGTAAATAACTAACAATAGAGTGATAATTCTATCAACAGAGTCCCATTCCCTAGGCAATAAATCTGTTAGCTAGATCACATCTACCTACGTTTTTTGTCATGTGATGAGATGAAGATATAAAATGGTTAATGCACTTAGTTGATGCATTAAAGATCACGGTACACAAATCAATGTTAAGCTTTTATTAAAAAATCTCTTGGAGAATGGAGTCCATTAATTAAACTTGACTTTCTAGGTAGTCGTTTTGAATTCTGCTTGTCCACTTGTGGGCAGTACCACTTCTTTGTCAGGGTATTTCAGGCACTTATCAAAGTATAATAATAATAATATAATCCCGTAGGGGCGGTTTTGTGGCGAGCCGACGGTGAGTGGCGACACCGCGTACCCCTATCCCGTGAGGGCTAAATGAGACCCTCTGACCCCCGGCTTGCCTTGAACGGCTAGCCGGTGGTGAGAATCGCAAGAGCTAAGACCTAAGCTCCAGGGTGGAAGTATTAAAGGCATAAAGCCGCTAGTAGCGTTTAGTGAAAGTGCAGCACACCTCTCAACACCCTTAGCTATCCATGCCAATGTTACCCCTCGGCGCCGATATAACGGTCTGCCTTTATGGGGGGCCCATTCAGTGTTTAGCAAGTCACCACCTGCTTTAATATTTTGTAATGAGGCATAATTGGCGGGTGCCGTACCTCATCCCATAGTCCAGACCACTGACCATTAAGAATTCATAACAATAGCCTATATTTTGTACCATCTTTCCATAGTTTATCATATCCTGCCATCCATATACAATAATTTATAATTAAGATAATACATTGTAAAGGGCCTAACAAATAAAAATATAATAAAATATAATATAATAAAATATAAAAATATTTCATCATCACTTTACGTGTAGGGGAAATAATTAACCTATTTTATTTTACCATTATTTCGCCGTGATTAATATGTATACCTATACAAGCCAAACTACAAGTGTCTAGTACCTATAGTGTTTGGGCTAAGCTAAGGGTTTGGGGACAGACAGACGGACGGACATAAGGGTTAGCATACGAGTACATACATAGGTAGACTTTACAAGTTATCCAGTAATAGTCGAATAACTTATTAGTTACATATTGTGACGGGTAACTACGGAACCCTACAATGAGCATAGACCGACACGCACTTGACCGTTTATTTTTATACTTTTGCTCGATAGTGGTGCGTTACTAATTAATTGTAGCTATGTAGTAAGCTCAAAAAGGTCAAAATGTATGATATATTTAAGCATTTCAAAGCTATTTTGTGCTACTCGTATAGGATCAAACACCCTCCAAACATTGCTACGGAATAAAAAAACTAATTTCAATTACAGCGGTTCTTTGCACGCTATTTCCTACGTAGATTTGTCATTGTGCATTGGTTCAATACCTCTTTCATGGAATTGAATATAGTTTTAGATTTATAGTTATCGTGAGTTTGAATCATGATTACAAATTAGTGGTAGTCGCGATCTCGCTACGTGAACTCCCGAGATTGTACATCGGACATGCATGAAACCTAGGTCGAGACAGTCGACAACAATTATTAGTGAGTATAATAGTCATCATCATCATCAGCCTGTACCAGTCCACTGCTGGACATAGGCCTCTCCCAAGATGCGCCACTGAGCCCGATCTTCGGCTCTTCTCTTCCAGTCACTGTCCACCGCTTTGCGTATGTCGTCGCTCCACCTGGTCACAGGACGTCCTACGCTACGATTGCCGATTCGCGGTCTCCACTCTAGGACAAGTCTGCCCCAACGGTTATCAGTCATGCGGCAGATATGACCCGCCCACTGCCACTTCAGCTTGCTAATCCGTTGAGCTATGTCGATAACTTTAGTTCTCTGGCGAATTACTTCGTTCCGGATTCGATCCCGCAGAGAAATACCAAGCATAGCTCTCTCCATAGCTCGCTGAGCGACTTTAAACTGGTGGACCAGTCGGACTGTGAGTGTCCACGTCTCGACTCCGTATGTCATCACAGGTAGGACGCACTGGTTAAAGACTTTTGTCTTAAGACACTGTGGTATAGGCGACGAGAAGACTCGACGGAGTTTTCCGAATGCTGCCCAGCCCAGCTGAATTCTTCTCTGGATTTCCTTCTCGAAGTTATGGTTGCCTAGTTGGAGCGTTTGCCCTAGGTAAACATACTTAGTGACAACTTCGAGTGGGATTCCATCTACGGCAATCGGTTCCGGAACAACGTGCTCGTTGTACATGACTTTGGTTTTGTCCAAATTCATCCGGAGACCGATGCTACGAGAAGAATCAGCTAGGCCATTCAACATCCTTTGTAGGTCCTGCAGCGTCTCTGCCATAATGACGATGTCATCTGCGAATCGTAAGTGAGAGATGTACCTGCCGTTGATGTTAATGCCACGATCTTTCCAGTCCAGCGTCTTAAACATATCCTCCAAGGCGTTAGTGAACAGTTTCGGGGATATGACGTCCCCCTGTCTCACTCCTCGTCGCAGGTGGACATGTTTAGTTCGCTGGTTCTGTACTTGTACAGTCATCGTTGCGGCATTATATAGACATCTCATCACTTCGATATATCGCCAGTCGACTTGGCAACGCTGCAAGGACTCGAGAACAGACCAGGTTTCGATTGGGTCAAAAGCCTTCTCATAGTCCACAAATGCTAAGCACAGGGGCCGATTATACTCTTCGGTCTTCTGTACAATCTGCCGCACCGTGTGGACGTGGTCTATGGTGCCGTAACCGCTTCGAAACCCGGCCTGTTCTGGAGGTTGAAACTCGTCGAGTCTTCGCGCAAGACGGTTCGTGATGACCCTTGAAACAGCTTGTAAACATGGCTCAGAAGCGAAATCGGGCGATAGTTTTATACCCCATACTACCCTGGTCGACACACTGGAGATTTCTACAACGTTGTCACTGAGAACCTTGTTGACCAGAAACCCGACGCCGCCTTGGGATGGCTGATCTCCTTCTCTGTAGTACATAAGATGGCCCGATTCTAAGGTTATGGTGTCCTCTCCCTGTCTTCGGACTTCACATAACCCCAGAATGTGCCATCTTATGTGTTTCAGCTCCTCCTCTAGCTGCGCCAGATGATCGTCCAGCCGAACCGTGCGTCCATTGTACGTTGCGAGGGTCAGTTTGTTCTGGCAGCCTCTTCTAATTCTTGTAATTCTTAGCACCCTGCCGTTACCGTGACCGCCGCCGTGGTCAGGAATAGCAGGGCGGCCGGGAACTGGGGGCCGCGGCTTAATGTGACTTTCCATTTTGGTTTCATCCCTTGGGAGGGATATGCCCTAATCGCCATGCTGGGCAGGCGTGTTGGCGATCGCAGGACGTAGCTTCTCGCACCGGTGACGCTGCTGCCCGTCACCGGCCTGTAGAATTTGGCTACGCCATAGATATGAAATGGTTATACCGCCATTTGTCGGTCGCCAGAGCCCCGTCTGTTGGTCAGCAGGATGCACCACGGGCAGGTGAGGTTGGCTGAGAGCACCGAGGTCGTATTTGTGCCCCCTTACATCCCTGTGCTCCCTTACATCCCATACAGTATAATAGTCGGTAATTTATAATCTTGAATATAGTTGTTCAACATTAGCTACTTAAACGTTTCTAAGAATTTACAGCGCACGTGCCTATACAGGAATTTTACGTAGATACATTCCTCACATACCATGCTCAAACATGTCGTTTTTTTTACGTATGGCTATTTCCTATTACTGCCTTAACTATTTTCTACAACTTAATCCATAGGTAAGTCTAGTTCCCAATATTTTTTGTAATTTTATTATTACGTATTATTTCTAAGTATTTTACCAGAATCTTCAATTCAACCAATTCCATCGAAAATTGCATTGATAAAAAAAAAATTAGGCACGCTCCACTTGTGACTTTTATCTGCACGTTCAAACCTCATTTGGAAATAAAGTCGGTCCATAATGTTTGAGTTGAAGACTTTTTTACTGTAAATAAAGCAAGTCTTTGCCTGACTAATTGTGACGTATTTACGATCAATGCACGGTAGAAGGAATTAAAGAGGCAATTGTAGATAGTGCAGTTTTTTAATCGACTGTCGATTTATGACGGCTGTGACTCTTTTGAAGCCCATTTAAGGCCCGTCAAGTCTTGTCGGGTCGATGTGGACTGAGGAGAAATTATCGAGATACGGAAAGAAGGGGAATAAATGGGTTTTATGGTTTCACAAAGTTCATTGCGTAATGCATTTTGTTCTTTTGCTAGTGTGATTAGTAACTGTATAAATTGTTGGTTAAATAATCAATAGTTTTATCTCACGGCTCAATTGCTCGGTCGGTAATGTTCTAGCCTCGTAGCCAGCCTTTAAATTTCGAATCCCGCAAAACATTTTTGAGTTAGCTGCTCACCTATAATGTTTGTAGCGTATGTATTGAACGAAAACTATTATATTTAATATAATAATATAATATATTATATTTAAAATACTTTTTAGAAACTATTGTTGAAGTTTACCTAAGATGAAGAAAACATTATATTTCAGGCAATTCAATGCTAATAATTGAATGCTTATATATAGCAAAATGTTTCAAACGATCGGTTCAGGACTAGTTTGGTAAGTATTTTACTGTATGTATAGATACCAAGATTTTGTTTTTGAAGTATACCTTGACGTCTGTCTGTAGATCTTGCAAGCTAAATCATGGTTAATAAAGAAATGGCTTATGACTTATTCAACGAATAAACGCGAACCCTGATTGTGAACAATTGCATAAAAAGTTCATCAACGACTGTCCGAAATTCGTATAACTTGTTAAAATCAACATTATCACTAAAATACTTGATTTTAAATGTATTAGTCCGACAATCGACGAGATTATTTCACCATCGATCGTCATTAATTATTGATGATAAGGTAACATCAGCAAATGTTTGTGAAAAAATCAGGAGCAATGCGCTCGGAGCAATCGACACCCGGTTCTAATGAAGTGGTTCCAAATGCAACACGCCAAATATAGATAGTGGGATAAGAAGTAATTTGTAATTCGAATTTAGAAATGTATAATTAAAAAAATCAATTCCGTGATCGTTAATAGCGGGAACAGGTAAATATTTATTTTGTATGGTGTGTACTTATAAATTTACTAAAACTTGGGCTCTGCCGTGAGTTAATAATTCAGTTTGTATATTTGTATTTCTCTGATCTATTCACACGATCGAACGGCTGGTCCCATTGGCCTGAAACGTTTATTGTGTGTAATAAATATGGATTTTACGAATCATTACGTGTCGAGAAATGGGCTCGAGCATAGAGAGAGAAAAAAAAACTATGGCTCAATTACGGCTTTCTCTTCAAACCTTTAGGTACTTAGGTACTTAAAAACTTGCAAGTCATGCTTTCAGTACACTTAACATGAATTTGAATAAACCGTAACTTAATATCCAGTACAACTAAATAAATAGCTACGATTTATATTTTTCCTACTTTGAATTTCTTTAATGGCTGCCATCTGCATTTTCATCCATACAATCACGCCTTTTTTCCGTTGGGGTAGGCAGAGACTACTTCTTTCCACATGCGACGATCCTGACATACCTCCTTTGCTTCTTCCACTTTCATGAGCGCCTTCATACATGCTCGCCGGTTATAGATACTTTAGACTTGGCCTTTCTTTAAAACGTCTCCGATCTAGTCGTGATACCGATTTTCATCCATACTTGGTATATTCTACTATTAGATATAGGTAGGTATAAATCTTGAAGTCAAATAAATTAGATACTGATTCCTGTCAGTAGCGTCTATCCGGATTCCCAACGACAACCAAAACCTACAAAACGACAAATGATCGAATTGGAAAATCTATCTATATACTTACGAATCCAATCTGCACTGCCAATGCTATAAAAGAAAAAAAATACGCTGACCATTTGCCGCCAAATGACAAGGTTGGCAGCCATATTGGATCGTAATTTTGGCTTGCGTATACCAGATTATAGTGCCACGGGACATTAGTGATCCGGCGACAAGCAATGACAGTGATTCGATTGGGAATCGAAGTTTTTCATCGATTTCTTAGTAGTTACTAGGTTGGAATCGGATGTAGTTTTTGCGTTTGATTAAATAGTTGCAAATTATGGTTTTGAGGTATAAATCCTTAAAACCAAAGAGCGCGTGTGAATAAGATTTAATTTTCTGGTGAATAGTGGTTTTTAGTACAATGACGCAGAACAATATGTGTTATCAATTTAGTAGATTGTATTTGATTTTTCAATATCAACGAGTCATCATAAACTTATCAAGCGTGCCGTTTCACAGTGCATAAATCATTATTCTTCACTCTACCATCCTTAAAATACATTAATTGAATAAAACCTCGTATGCGATGTCATACAGCCTTCCAACATAACTCCGTACCATAAACCCGTGTGCATTATGGTATAACATATTCCCGGTAGCAAAAAATCCCGCGGCAATGGCATCCCGCCCTAATAACTACCCATATACGTCAAATCTACTTTTCAACAAGCGATTGTGGTCTCTATAGGTATGGTAAATCTCTATGCTGATTGGGTAGTGTTATAATTGTTAATTAAGCTTTAATTGCCGTGTGGCCAATCGGTAGGTAGAGATGTTGAGGCGTCGCGGAAGAGTGATCGAGCCTAAAATAGTGATGTGGAAACATATTTCACCTTTTTTGTGATTAATAAATATACAAAGCTTTAATTGTATTCATCGTGTGATATATATTTTTTGGTGGACACCTTTGTAAAAGGTTAACTTTTAAAATATAATGCAGTGTCAATTAAATAGATGCCTATCGTTTTATTATTTTATTTTTGGAAGTATCAACCATGACCCACATTATAAAATCTATTCTAATCTAAAACCAAATTATAAAATGATCCTGCTTTTATTATCGGACAGACATGTACTTGACCACTATCTCGCGTTATTTTAAGTGAACATGTGGTCTAAGATATAATATTAATACCATTAATTTAATGGTTGTTTGGAATTACAAGACGGCATGTATACACACACAAGTATAACTTGGCGGTGGTGGTTTTTGGAACTAATTCCGCTCTCTTGAAACTGTGAGTTTGACGTTTGAGAGATTACCGCGACATTATTGTTAATAAATCTGCTACATTAAAATAGTTCAATAATGCCAAAAGTAATTAAAAGTGGTTTAAGAGAAACTGTTATCAAAGAACAAAGTAAAAGCACAGTGGCGCACAGCCGCGCTAAGTTATACTTGCCGGACTGTAGACAGTGTGCTGGACAACAGACTGAAGTCTAATCCACAGAGTGCGGCTATCTATGGGATGGAAAACGGATTTATGTCTAGGTATATCCGTTTTCCATTCTGGCTGGCACCAAGCAACATACCGGAACTCAGCGGACCGATTGGCGACATGTCTATGTCCAGTGGATGGTTCATACCACGGCCAGAGCCGACTAGTGGTCACCTATTTAGCACCAACCAGAAATCACGTGTAAGGTTAAGGTCTTAACCTTCGCAGGAAGGCAACGATGACCTTCCCGTGGCCGACGATGACAATGAACCTCAAGTTTCTTACGCAGTCTTATTCTACAGTTCTTTCTTCATAAAAACACCCTGTTTACATTATGCAATGCGTGGGTAAGTAAGGCTATCGAAACAGTTTTATAGCATAACAATATATCACATGCGTATAAAAATTGTAGACTTACCGATAGTACGGAAAAGGTTGGTGCACATGCAAGTCCATAGGTACGGCCGCATGCGCGTGCGAATATTCATGGGGCACCACACCAACGCCGTGCCCCAACATGGCGGCCCACGGCGATGCACCAAACCCACTCGGATGCTCCATCTCAATTCCACATCCAAAATTTCATATATCACTGGCACATCTGTCACTCGATGAGAAGCCACATTGTCACTTTTTAAAATTCAAATTTGGAATGATTCATTTCAGTTGTCACTACATTGATGATTCATTGATTGTCACATCAAGCGTAAAATCGCTGGGAAATTTGGTATTTTTAGCACTGGTTAGATAGACAGTAAATATTTTTTTAATTATTTGTGAGTTCCATTTTTGAAATCTGCCAAGGTTCGACTAGTTTCTGAGAAAGTTATGAAAAATTTTAGAGCGAGTCTAGCTGTGCTCCACGGCTTTGTATGCGTAAAAATATGTCTAAGTGGGTTCTTTATAATTTACCGTGATAAGTATACAATGTATGTATGTAAAAAGTATCTCTCTAGGTTTTAAACTATGTGTATGGCAACATTATTTCTGCAGTTTTTGTGTGTATGTGTGTGTGTGTGGGGTAACAAACATACAAATTTTCAGATTTATAATATTACCAGGATAACACCTTCTGTGTTATACAATAACTGAGCGCCTTTACATTGCTACGCTGCTCTGCTGGCAATGAAGCTACGCAGCTGCGTATTAAATAAATATAGCCTAGGTATACTATTCCATCCTACTTGACTACGTAAAAAGAAGACATAGTTAAGGTTAAGTGGAGTAGACATATTTCTATACATTTTAAAACTAAGCACGGCCTTGAAACTACCAACACCAACACCTGATTACCCTAGTCCCGCTCAAATTAAGTGATAATTATTTAGAACGATTAAATACTTTTTTTATGTATTTTACAACCGACTGCCAAAAATAGGAGGTTCTCAATTAGTCTTAATTATCAGAGGAGTCAGGCAGCTTTTAGGATTCAGACCATTCTAAGCCTAGCGTGTTTACTATCGAGATAGTGGTCAAGCGCTAGCCTATCAGATATAAAAAAAATGTCAGGCCTATTGCACATTAAGTACTCGTATATTTCTTTTAACTCTGATATAAACGGAACCTGTATCAATAGTCTCTATCTCTACATAAATACCGATTAATTTCGAGCGATGATCTTCGCTAAAAAAGAGATGCAAATAAGTCTCTCTAGTTGCATCTCCTTCTATTAGACCTTTGAAATAAAAGTAGAACACAGAGTAGGCCTACCTAATAGTAGGTACTTGTAGTAGCTATACCTACTACCTATTACAAGGTAGTTCTGTAAGAACAGTAGATCTCGCATGCCCTTATAACCATGGAATAAAATAACCGAGACTTTCCCCTGTCCCATGGCTTAGCAAAGCCATTTCAGAGTTTGGACTTTTTCCAAAAAATAGGGATATAAGTTTTACCGAGTAGTGTCTACGGGTTTGTCTTGTAAAGGCTAAGACGACAGCGTAGTAACAGGTAAAAAAAATCGAAAAAAAAAATCAAAAATTAAAATCGGTCCATATATAACGCTACAGCAAACTTAACCCCCCCCCCCCTTTCCCCCTTCACTTGGAATTGTGAATTGTTTTCCCAACTTCTTATGTAGAATGAATTCCTCTCAATTTTGATTGAAATCTGTCGATAAATAACGTTACAGCAAAATGACCCCCGCCACTCCCCCTTTTTGAATTTTTTTTCGCAACACCTTGTGTACAATGAAGTCCTTAGTGAGCCTCCGATTTGACTAAAATCCGTCGATAATTAACGCTACAGCAAACTTCCACTTTTTTCACTTCCTGTTTTTTAATTTTTTTGCAACAACTTGTGTAGATTGAAGTCCTTAGTGAGCCTTCCCCTCTCCCCTTCCCCCCCCCCCCCCTATTTTCCCAACTCAATCGACAAAAAATATTGAATAACTCATGGAACTCTATTGCCAATTTTCGTCAAAAGTGGTTGAAAAACCTGTAGGCGAGAACAAACGAACATCCGGACAAAAACATTTTTGGCTATTTTCGAAACTGTGACACTTCGCTCGCTACGCTCGATCGATCAATTAATTATACCTAACCGCCAAGACGAGCCATACTATATTCACATAATCCTAATTATTAGGAAATTGAAAACATAATACATCTAGTATTCTTACTTGGGCCTACAAGTAAATGCAATTAATGCGCAAATAAATATTAAATTAACGGGCAATATTGGTTCAGTCCCGTCGCGCACTAACGCACGTAATGTTTATTTGGTGTTGCCACGTTTGTGTACAAAACTACCGATATGTGGTAGGAATTATAATTGTATTGCGAATGATTCACAAGTGTAGTACGATTGTAGTGTCTTAAAATTTTAATTAAAGTCTTAATCGTGGGCGTGCTACGTACCTAACATTAATCCGTCCGTTTTAGGTATCCGTGATCTCGGTGTGGTCACGTTAGTATTTTAACCGATTTCACAAAAAAGGAGAAGGTTCTCAATACACCTGTCTTTTTAAAGTGAAAAATTATTTCGGCGCGTCAAGCACTTTTAACGCTTTCCATTAGCTATATGTACACTGTGTATTTCGACGATACAATTCACAAGTTACTTAGTTTTCACGTCTATCGGCAGTCCCTAAAGACTGCCCCGCATGTTTATTTTTTATGTTTCTTACCTCAGAACTTCATTTCTTTTTTTAATACCTTATAGATTAGCGTTTGAGCACTATCTCACCTGTTAGCAAGTGATGATGCGGTCGAGGTAGCACGTAACGTTCTAAACCGATTTAGAAAATTCTTATTTTGTTTGACAGAGTATGCTTTCCGTTTGGGCTCATTGTAATTTTATCGTGATCTGATAAGTATCTCCAGAGATATGGAGATAAACATCTCAAACTTAATACTGACAATGACTAGCGCGGCATTTGAAGTCGTTTTTTTCGTTTTTTCGATCTTTAATTTAGCTATGCAATCCCATCTTTCAAATAGGCATAATATTGGCAAATCGATGACAGCATGATAAGCCAAATTACTATATAGAACAATACAAACTATACTATATATACATACTAATACTATATATGTATATACCCGAGTGTTTTTTATATAAAAATGTCGAAATATAAGTACCTAAAATATCGCCAGTGCTTGACCAGACACACTGTATAATATATATAAAAGTGATATAAAAATTCCACCATATTTTTTTTGTACATAGCAATCGATATTACAGGATCACTTAGCAAATTACTACTTATATTATTAAAAATGTCCACCAAATTGAGCATTTTCGTACAGCAACACACTATTTGCTAAGTGATTAGTGAAAAGACAACATTAGGTAGGTACCTATTTGATCAAAGAAGATTTTATGCCGCACAAAGTGTTTGATTGTTGAAATCAAGAAAGTTATACTCAATGGAGACTGCATGTGGAACAACAGAGCCCCGTTGGCGTAAACGGTTTGACTTTGGTTACTTGTACTATTCATTATTCTGTGCTTTGGTTTGGAAGTGTTTGACTTCTAAGAAAGAGGTCGGCGGGTCAAATCCTAGCACGGACACAGGACACAGGAGTACCACAGGAGGTAGAAGCATATTATATCAATGTTCCGTCTGACTTGCTACCAAAAAGTAGCTTACAACCATGAAAGCGAAAATCTGCAACCATAACCTTACGGTGTTCCAGCAGCACACAGCCCTTGAGAGTCAGAGTATTCTAGGCATAGCATGTTCACTATCTTTGAACACATCATCGCTTGCTACTAGGCGAGATAGTGGTCAAATTAGCTAGCTAGGCTATAATATATTAATAAAAAACTCTTTAAGAAAAGAAATAAGCTCAAATGTCGTCAAGCATGTTTCTGCTCTGTTCTTCACATTGATATTTTAGTATTTGACAGAGTATTACAGACTGTTTTTACGGTAAGTGTACCGTGTAATTGGGATAAAAAATAACTGAGGCGAATTCATTTGTCTTCACAGCTATGTTCTACCTTGCAAACTCCAGTTAGAATTTAACCTTTTTGGCGTAGCGTCAAGGTTATGACAGTAAAACAAGCAAACAGACGTACAATTTAATTTGTCGTTTTATATGTTTAATCTAAAATCATGAATGAATGAACGCACTTGGGGAAAATACTAAGGTCACTGTAGATTTTTTTTATTATGAGTTAACATGATACGTTATATCTAATGGTAACTGATGTGTTTGACTATAACTGCAATTTTAATGCTTGTAAAATAACGCTGTTTGAAGAAACTTGTAACGCCTTAAGGTTGTCGCCGACTAGTCCAACACCGCTCCCATCCAACAAAAAATGTATAGTATGTATATGTTTGCATCTTCGTTCATCATGCGAACCGCCAGGGAATGGAATGCTCTGCCTGAGTCTGTGTTTCCGGCTAAATACAATATGGGGGTCTTCAAATCGCGAGTGAATAGGTATCTTTTGGGTAAGCGCGCTCCATCATCGACCGCATCATCACTTAACATCAGGTGAGATAGTGGTCAAGTGCTGCCCAGTTCTATATATAAAAAAAATGTTCATTATAATGACTTTCCGGGTGAGAGCGGAGTAGTATATGTAAGTGATAACCTTAATATGGCAATTTGTAAGAAATAACTCCTAAAAAGACTACTTACTGTAATTTTATCAGGAACGGGTGAAACTGGATAATATATAAAAACACTACATATACATACATACATACATAAACACGTCTTTTTTTTCCATTGGGGTAGGCAGAGACTACTTTTCCACATGCTACGATCCTGACATACCTTTTTTGCTTCTTCCGCTTTCATGAGCGCCTTCATTATAGCACTAAATATGCAAATACAAAATCTTATACTGAAAACATAATGACACTAAAGCATGTCATCTATAGAGCTCGTATTTTACCATAACTTGGTCGCAATTGATCGCAAATTATCATTCAACATAAACCATTCTAAATTACGACACTATCTTAATACCTTACTGCGAATTTAAGCCTCAAATCTAGTTTATAAATTCCAATATGAATACCATTGATTCATAGCTGTGTTTAAAATTGTCGCAACTGCGCACTAGAACATTTAAGGGTCATGACAAACTGTCGGAAAACGCGCACGGAGTTCATTACATTGATTCTTACAAGATTTTTAACCGACGAAAAAAAATGGAGGAGGATCAAGTCGACGTGTATATATTTTTTATATTTTTTTATGTATGACCACGCATAACTTTTTACAGATTAGTCTGATTTCGATAATTCTTTTTTATTGGAAAGGGAATACCCCCAAGGGGGTCCCATTTAAATTTTGACGAAATCGGTCGAGCCGTTTTGAATAAATCAACAAAAATAATGGTTAAAAGTATCATTATTTTGATGATTTTATCATATCATTAATGTAATATGTCAACAAACACTGAAAAACACAAAGAGCCGAAAATCGGGTTCAGTTGCGTGTCTTGAGAGAGGCATATGTCCAGCATTGGACTGATACCGGCTGATTATGATGATGATGATGATATTTTACAGGTGGTACCATTTAAATTTCATCGAGATATGTTCAGTATCTCCAGAGATATGAACATAAACACCTCAAACTTAGTATTGAAATTGACCAACGTGACGTTGGATTGGAAAAAGGACGGTATTTTTTAGTTTTTTATGTGATCTTAAATTATTTTTATTATTATTATAGAGCATAATTGTTCTATATAACGTTTGTCTAAGCCAGGGGTAAGCAATGACGCCTGCTTTTAACATAGTAGCTTATGGCCACAAAAAATTATAAAATAAAACTTTTTATAATTTTTAACTATACATAATCACTAACTTCTTAAACTAATGACTTATGTATACATACATTAGTTTAAGAACTTAGTTATTATGTTTAGTTAAAAACTCAAAACAATCACAAAAATATATACTTAGGTATACTAACAGTAGTTTAAGAACTTCGTTATTAAGGTTAAATAAAAAAGTTTAATTATTTTTTGCTTTTCAGTTTTTTCGGCGGTTTTATTTTTTTATTAGAAAGTTTTTATTTGGTGTACTAAGGGTGAGGGCAAAATAGACGTAAAACACGCATGGACTTAAGTGCAATTATTCTTACAAGCCTTTATTTGGTGCACTAGTTTAACACTATTTAAGGTTCATGACAAAACTGACGGAAAACGTGCATGGAATTAATTGCATGAATTCTTGATTCTTTTATTAAGTTTCACCTGTTCCGGTGTCTGAGAGAAAACAAATCTTCCAAGTTAAATTTGACCCACATTCTGGTGTTTGATTAAGCTGAAATTCTGCATATTGCATAATATGTTGTTTGGACTGGATTGGACCGACAAATTGGATGACAATGCAATGTTATGGTACCATTGAGTTGGTCTGATGCCATCATCAAGCTAAAGGTGGCCATAAAACTCAAAGTAACTCCTAAACTACACATGATAAGCCCCGTCCTGATTATTTCTAAAACCTTGTTTAGAAAAATTCTTTTTTTTCGAGTTTATCTCTTATCTGTCCACGTTTGGTAATCTTTTGCCTGACATGGTGCAATCGGAACAATTACAATATCAGATTGGAGAAAATTATAGCGAGCGTAATACCGCGCGCGTTTTTTCGTAGGTCTTATCATTGCCTTAGTGGATGTAAAAGGCCTGTAAAAATCTACCCTACAATCTTTCAACTATAGTTTTGTTATTATATAAATTGTACCTCAATTATTTAGGTGTACCTATGTGTATTTGTGTTATTTATGTATATTATGTGTACCGTATTAGTTATTTAGGTGTGATGAAAATTAAATCGACGAACTATGTTATGTGGGGTATCTTATGTTATGTGGGGTAATCTTCTAATAGATTAAAATATTCGATCTAATGTATGTTAATTTATTCTTTTTCCACCAAGGTTGTCTGGAAGAGATTGCTTTATGCGATAAGACTGCCTGTCGTTACACTTATTATTGTTAAATGTTTATTTTAAAGTTTTTTATTTTTATGCTTCAATTTTTAAGGTGTTCAATAAATAGTTTCTACCTATCTATTTAAAGATACAGCCACACCGCGGCGTCCTGCGACCTGCGGGCGCGTTCTCAGTGCATTTCAATTGTTTTCTGATCGCGTTTGGTGTGAACCAGTCGGTACAAATACTACTGCGCTATCTGATCGCCGCCTAGATCGCGCACGCAGGACGCTGCGGTGTGTCCGTACCTTTATATCCCTGCGTCTCATTTCGATAGTAGGAAGGTGGGTTTTTTTTCACTTATATATAATTAACACTTAAATATAAAAGTATTTAACTTTCGTAACTTCACAATCAAACCACTCGTTTTTTATTCAATTCAATAATTAAATTTAACTATATAATTATGATAGTTTAAAAACTAAAAACCGACTTCACATGCTGCGCAAATCAGTTTCGGTAGCAAGATTGAGATGCTTATCGCCTTATCCCTAGAGATAATTATTACATCTAGATAACGTTTTAATGAAACCATTTTGGGCATGAACCCGATCAATTGAAAAAAGAATCGTTTAAATCGGTTCACAATTGACGGAATAATCGCGTAACAAACATGCAAAACAAACATACAGACAAATTGAGAACCTCCTCTTTTTTGGAAGTCGGTTGACAATAAAGCGTGGCACACACAATTATGGTAGGTCACCAAAAAGTTGCGCGTCCTGTAATTACTGTAATTACATAATAGACCACTTGTTTTGTATCACTGCTTGAACTGTTATACAATTTACATTTATCTTAATATTGTAATACAATACAATACAAAAACTATTTATTGATCACCAAAGAAATTACAATTGTAATCTTCATATTTGTAATCAGCATATCTATGAGTAATCATCAGCTTCCCGTAGCTTCACCCGCGAAATAATACCTATTCCTTACTATGGCAGCCCTTTGCAACCGATTGTCCGAGCCGTGTAACCGTAAAATTATTATCAAAAATAGGTTAAATTTACTTTTCAATAATCATAGTAGAAATTTTAAAAAAAATTTGGTACACTAGTTCAAAAACAAACGCGCTTTAATTTCAATAGAGTCTGTGCAAAAAGATAACCGTCATGGCTTTACGATGAACTAACATTCAAAGGTACAGAAGGAAGGAAGAGTAGGTACTAGCCTACCAAGGTACTTTTAGTCGTATTGGCAATGACAAAGATATGTTGTCAACGCAACAAAAACAATTAGAACTATCAATATGCACGCCCTCAATTTCTACGACGGTTCTCTTTTTGCACAGACTCTATTAATTTCTGTTTATACATTTCTTTATACTTTTTAATTTCTTTAAGGGGCTTTGCACAACCATTTAAAATTTCAAAATCCAAATACCATACAGTATTTGTGTGCTCAGCGCGTATGCACAACGGTTCAATTGTTTTCTGTCAAATCGGCACCTATTAGTGAAGCCGATTATTTACACGAAGCTAAGTTTAAGTAAGCTATTTAAAGTATTTATTACGCTAATGTTTTGTTAACCTCAAGGGATTACAGGTTTTTATGTTTGTATAGTAATAACATGTGTTTGTGTTGAACGATGTGCGCAAGAGTCGACGCCGGGACGGTTTTTGACACTGATGGACTTTATGGTTTTGTCATGTTTGTTTTCTATGGTATTTTGTCGAAAATTTTAAGTTTTTTACGGCAATTTGTAAAGTGTAAGATGGACTGGAGTCTAGTGAAATAATTAGAAGAGTGCTAAATGAAAGCTATATCGCTTTTTGCATCAGTCGGAATTTTGGCAAGTTTAAAATGTTGTATGGATTATTTCAGTGACAAAAGTAGCGTTTTTAGGTTGAAAACAGCATGAATCATAAATTATTTAACTAAGTGTACCATCAATATTAAACCAATAAAACCTAAGCCGTGGCTCATTAAACAATCTCAAGTCACAATCAATATCACGACCGCAACCACTTTACAGTCACTGTTCACTGAAAAACAACACAGGCACTTAAGAAAAAGTCACTGTTAAAAAAAACTTAACGAATCCCACGAAACGTCAACTGTCAAATTTTCCCGCCACTTGAGTTCCATAAATATGAAGACGAAAAAGTTACCGCGCACTAAACAGGAGTGGTCTCTGATCTGTCAAATTTCCCGCGCTCCGTTATTAACATTTTTGCGAATGTAAAAACACGTGTGTCGAGGATCTCGGTCCAGCGGTCATTGAGAGCTGGTATCCGATGTGCGGAGAACCGGCTGCGACAGGCATACGAAGCAGGCTGGCGGGGCGTGCGGCTGGCTACGTCACGGCTCACGCCCGTAATTGGGTTAGGTTTACGTGACGAGATAGGGTGTCACGTCGCGATGTTGTATGGGCGTGTGCCCTAATTATTTTTAGGGATTCTGTGCTTTTTTTAGAAGCTTAAAAAATTCGTGCAAAGATCCAAATCACGAAAATTAATTTGACGGCGGGCTGAATATGTAATTTGATATTCGAAAAATTATCTCGGTCTAATATTTTGCGTATTTTTTCTTGTTCATTCAGCTACTTTAGAGCTTTGGATTTTTCTTCAATGACCTTCCTTGGTGGATCTTGGCCTAAGCAATAACTAACTAATTAATAACTAAGTATTCCTCAAAGGTTTTGTTATTAAGACATTTGTTAGTACATACATTATAGTAAGAAGATGTGCTTATTTGAATTGGACTTATTTAAGATTGTTCACCTTCTAAGACCTCCAACAAAGATGTAGTCACAGACATTTGAAAGGTTTCACAAGTAGAATTACATCAAGGCTAATCATAACTGCTTAAGTTATTAAAATATACAGCTTCATACAAAAAATAAAATTTTTGTAACTCGCGTTGATGTCTTTTTTATTATACTTTCCTGCCCTACGATCTATAATTGCTACAAAATGTGCAAATAAGTAGAGTTACTATACATTGCATTCCAGGCTTTTTTATAGTTCCTAATAAAATACTTTCTTAAAAAAAGCTTGTAGGCATCGAACCCTACTTCAGAATTACTTACTCAGAATCTGACGTCAAGAATAGAGCAAAGTGGAGAAAAGAGAGCCGAAAAGCTGACCCTACCATCATATGCGATGACCAGCTAGGAAGAGATAGAGAGGGAGAGAGAGAATACTTCGTGGCTACCACTTTATTCAGCAATCAAAGAATAAATCTTTTATAATCTGTGTCAATATTATAAAGTTGCCGGTAAAGAAAACGAGAATGTAGCTTTAGTCCACTATTTCCAGCTGTCTTTTCGGTTTTCTCAACTATGCCTACTCGTAAATATAATAAAAATAGTTTCCATTAAATACCAGCATAACAGCTTACAAACAACAAGTCTATGGCATTACAATGGATGGTCTTATCCTTAAAGACGATCTCCTTCAGACAAACTTTAGATGTACTTAAAATGTTACAAGTATTGGCTGATCGTGCAGTACGCAATACCTACAGTGAAAAAACCTACAGTAAAATAATAATAACATAACAACAATATAATTAAATAGGTACGAGTATAAATGTTTTCATTCCATCTATTCGAAAAGCTGTAATTGGTTCCTCGCTAAGTGCTTCAAAAATATTGAGCGGGCGGTAAAGTGATTTTTTTGTCACTAATTGGTTTGTCTAACCCAACATGATGTTTGGTGCCACCGAGTATGGAAGACGGGTTGTGATAGTTGCACTCACCTCTCACTACCGTCTTTCAATTTCAGAAAAGCTCAATTAAGTTATGTATGTCAGACATTAAAAAACATCTTCTGCCAAAGATTTTTCCCATAGTTATTTTCAACAGAATTTAAACATAATCTTAGCCATAACAAGGAATTCTACCAAGCTCGTTAACTCAAAAATTACCAAAAAACCGTTCCATAATGAGCAAATATCAAATTTTCTCACGAACATAATATTGCACTGTGACCTGACCTTAAGTCATTTTGACGTTTCTCTAACTGTCAAAGTAATAAACAAACGACCAGTGTTACTTGAGCTCTCATTTCCATTTTTTGTTGCGGTTTGGGGGTTCTTTTAAAACTGGATAGAATGAAAATAATTGTTGTAATAAGACAAGTGTGAGTAATGCTTAACGGTGCTTTTGCACTTTGTTAGAATAGGACAGCTATTTGAATTTATCTGTAGAGCAGATTTTAGTAAAATTGAAAACCAACATTCGCGTAGCAGTCTTTTAGCTAATCCTTGTTTAACATACTTGTTTAATATTTCCAGCAATGTGTTATGATTGACTTCTACGACATACCTGATGAAAAGTGATGTTGCTGTCTAAACGCGGTCGGAAAATATGACGCACAACTGGAACACTGTCAGCTGTCCTTGAGAGCAAGTTTCCATATTACTCAAACCTAGTGTTCTACCATCCGCGACCACATACTCACTTATATTACCAACAGGTGAGATAGTGGTCAAACACTAGGCTTTATATACGAGCAAGTACTATAAACATAACAACACGGGCTTGCTTGGAAGATAGGAACAAGCAAGGTTAGCAGTAAAGCGATACTTCTTTCAGTTTTAACTAAAATTAATTTAATTTTTAAAAAATCCACAGGTTGTAGAAGCATAATTGTATATATAATATCGATATATCGATGTTTCGCCTGACTATCTACCAAAAAATAGCTTACCATCATCAAGGAAAAAGTCTGCCACCATAACACTTGCCCTTGAGAGTCAAGAGTACATTGCTTACCACCAGACGAAATAGTTAGTGGTCAAACGCAAAACTTTTTCAGTTTTCCATAGATGACTTAATAAATAATAATACCCTTAGTATCCTCTTAAAATTGTTATATATAATAAAACAAGTATACTTTTAATTATTGTATTATCTTAACATAATTAATAAACGAATAAGATAAATAGAGGTAAGCCTCTATTCAAAAGTTGAGTTGAAAGAAGATGTTGCTTAAAGCGATAATTCTGTCCGTTATACTATTAGCAGGGGAGTAGGAGAATTTTCTGTTTTTTAATTCGTTTCATAATAAGCTGGTCCACTCAGCTGTGCTTGGTATGGGGGCCCACTTTTGACGTTATGTAATGTTATATTTTATATTTATAAACGCCCTCTATTGTAGAACGATGTAACCACAAAGACGTAATTCGGGCGTTTGTCTCTCTAAGTTCAACAGATGGAGTGGTACAAAAAAATAATTATAGTTGTTGAGAAATAAATTGAATGAACGCGTTAGCGTTTTATGCACCATTTTTTATTCATGTTTTTTATTTATTAAATTGCTGTCAAATCGGCTTTTTATATTTTTGATGTAATTTTTATATATTGTCATGAGGCAATTTATTTTCAATTTATGTATTGCAATGTCATGCTATTGGAGATTAAAAAACATACACAGGTATGTTTTTACAAGGCAGACCCGATCTAGTTTTTTACTTATATAAAAAAGTTCTAGATTCTGGTAATCTGTAAGCTTTTATAATAATACAAATGTAGTACTTATTTAATATAGTAATTTTTTGCTGAAACTACCCGCTTAAAGCTAAGTTCTTTGACAGTTTGGTGGAACTCATCTATGATATGTATTTTCTAAAGATACAATACGGAGATTCCTTATAATAATAGAAATAGAAAAAAAATGATTGATTTATGTATGAATATACTTTTATCTATAATGTGTAGAGAAAAACCTCCCAATAACTTACATCGATCTAACATCATACCTATGTATAAAAAAAAATGAGAAAGAAAAGTATGACTTAATAATATGTATATTCAAAAGAGATAAATTTGAATAATTCACTTAAGGAAAAACGCATCACCATAACACTTCTTAAAACACTAAATCAGTATTACCATCTATAAGTTGACCATTTTAGCAATGACCAAAATATCAAGATCTCTACCACTAAAGCAAGTTCATAACATTTGTTGGTGTTTGGGAGGTCGAGTTAAACTGGTGATGTAACCCTACTTCAAAATATGAGGCTTTAGTATAAAGTTGTGGAATATATGCACAGTCAGGAAGAAAGGGGTGGGATATTTATGGCTTTATTTCATTGGTTGAAGTGTTTTTTGGAATAATAAGGAAATATTTTGAAAATGTTATAACATATGATCTTTATGACATGAATGGTTTTTTATGTACAAAATATAATTTTATCGTGTGATGTTTTATTTCAGTTTTGTTAGTTATTGAATACTGACAAGCATTTGAATACGGTCTATTAGTTTTTTCAAAAATGTCATAGGGAGTAAAATACCTATGATTAGAGCTTAGACCCATCTTATTATACTCTATTTCTATATATTCTTATCTATACGGAAAATCGAATTGGATTCTATTTTTAAATGCATTTGCATAGAATAACAGAAAAGGAAAATAAAATCTAATGAAACCTTATTCTTGTACAAAAAAAAAAACAAAACAAATTTGAAAAAAATCAGAACCCGATCTCATGGGACCCACGTGATTGACAGAAATAGCTACATTCTATTATCAAACGCCAACGAAAAAAAAACAATATAATCACAAAAATCTGAATATGCGCACTCATTTTTATTCACGCGAGTGACAGAAACAGCTATATTCTAGACAGGCTTCGCAAGGTTTGTTGCGATTGGTCGTTTGGACGAAGGCGTGAACTTGCTACGGTAGGCGTGCCTACAACCTAGTATCTGGGTCATACTGTTCTGTTGATAAATTAGTTTGGACGTCTACGGCGTAGCTGCTACGAGCTTTTTTTTTGGTAATCATAAATTAGATCTATTTCTTGCTACGAGTTTCTTAGTCGAAACCTTAAAATTTATTGTTTGGTTTTTACTTGATATTATCTTAACGACTTATTGTATCAAAAGGCCAATAAAATAGTTCCGTATAATTCATAAATAATCATGTCAAATTCAGGGCAGGCAAGATAGAGATTTGCCGTGGAACAAGCAAACCAGTGATGCATTGAGTTCCACAGTTTCGAGCGCCATAGCGTCTGTTATAGGCAGCGAGCGTTTTGCATGTTTTGAAGGATGAAAAAATATCATTTACCTGCATAAACCGGCTACAATAACACCAGCTACAATAAAATCTCAATAGATTCCGCGCGCTAGCGGTCAACTCAATTTCTAAATAATTAAAAAAAATCTAAATAGATAATAAACAAATCAATAATAAGAATTGTAATCATTGATACCTAAATGGCAAACTTGAGCATTTTCTTAAATAATTCACAAGTTTCTTATACTTATTGCATAAGTCTACTATCAAAACCTCACTGACAACTGAAGCCTACTACCGAAATATATTTTTATAAGTTTTTAAGTTTTAATAGTCATTGACACTATAATTAGAATGATTCAAACTCATAATAAAAGAAAAACATGGTAAATATCCCGTTAATCATTCTAATAATATATTTTATTAATTTGCTATGCCTTTAAGGTACAATTTAAAACATACCGCTGCGCTCGCTACGCAAATGTCCTACTGCTACGAAAATGTAGAGCTACGTTCTATGCAAGTACAAATGTACCGTGGAATAAAGCTTCAGTTTCAGCTAAGCATTTTAATATGAATTATATCTTATAGATACGACAGACAATGCGTATATGTACTATTGTGGACAAACCTGTATTTAATTTTACACACGTGATTCAGACGTGTCTTAAGCCGGCGCCAGACACAAACAAATGTTTGACAAAGACTTTGTCACATACTTTGTCACATATTTGAGCACTTATTTGCGGTACCTGCCACACATACTTTGCAAACAACACTTTTTGCAGTTTCGAACTTTGAACGCTTTGATGTGCGCTCGAAAACCGACTCCAAATGGCAAAGTGCCAAACTTTGTTCAAACTTTGAGCAAACTTTGAACAAATACTCAAATACCCGTGCTTCACATGTGCTCAAATGTGTGTTCAAATAAGTGCCCAAATGTTTGAGCTATGTCTGGCGCCGGCTTTAAAATGCAAGACTGCACTGAGACAAGACGTTTATACTTATTTTATTCAAATATTTCAGGTGTTGTGGCAGTAATTTTTCATGGCAAAGATGTCTAGAAGATTTTTTATGCAATAATAACAACGAGTGTAATGCCTATTTACTATTAAGACGTATTTATCGTACTATTTGTAATTTTTGGAAATCAACAAAAGTTTTAAGTATTGTTTTCTGCAATTTTCATACATTTGTTGTTCTAAAACCTAAAAGCTTTATTTCTCTGACCTCAAATGATATGCAATAAAAATGCATAATCCTTAAGAATATGATGTACTAGCTTCCCGCCCCGGCTTTGCACAGTGATCTATCATACATATAAACCTTCCTCTTAAATCACTCTATCTATTGCTGAAAACTGTATTAAAATCCGATTAAAAGATTTAAGCGTACAGACAGCGGTAGCCACTTTGTTTTATACCTTGTAAAAAAAATGTATGTATTATATATTATCATGTTCAAAATTCAACCGTATCCCTCTTCGATAAGACTCAACCTACAACACAATGAAATGACCCGAACTCAAGCCAGCATCCAAACCATCATCATGTCCTTGACTGGTCTTCCAAAAACCACCTTCACTAAATCTCTTCTTCAAAAACCACCTCTTTGTCATTGTGATAAGGTTTACCAAACCGCAAGATAAAGTTGGCAGGCGAAGTCTTAGGTATGCGAAAAACGTACGAAAATCGATGGTACAGTCGAAAACAGAGTGTTTTAAGGTGCCTCTGGGACTTGAGTGAGGAGTGATGGATGGTGGTGGAACTTATTGGAAACTCGGATATGGATTATTAGCATCAATGTGCGTGTATGTATCCGTGTTATAACAGATGTATTTATAGTTGACTAGCTGTGCCCCACAACTTCGCTCGCGTTAAAAACTATCCTATAGCCTAATCCATAATACTGGCTAGCCCTGTGCAAAATTTCAGCTAAATCGGTCCAGCCAAATGACCGCAAATAAGTAATTCCCAAACAAACAAGTATTCAAACTGACTTTTGCATTTATTAACCGACGTCACGAAAAAGGAGGAGGTGCTCAATTTTTTTGTTTGAAAGGATATACTTTCTAGGTGGTCCTATTTAAATTTCATTGAAATATGTTCAGTATCTCCAGAGATATTGCGAAATCTCCTCAAACTTTGTGCTAAAATAATTAAGATAGTTTAAAAACTAAAACAACCGACTTCCATGCCCCGCAATTCAGTTTCAGTAGCAACTTTGAGACGTTTATCGTCATATCTCTGGAGCTACTTATCATATCTCGATGAAATTGCAATGAAACCACCTCGGAAATGTACCCTGGCAATTAAAAAAATAATATTTCGAATCTGCTCACAATTGACGGAGTAATCGCGTAACATACATAAAAAGAAGACTCATCAAGATCAGTCTTCTCGTGACCACGGTCAATGTAACTTGATCGAAACGTCGAGGTAAATAAAATTATGTTTTTAGCGCGATAAGTCCCGTATTACAATATAACAATGTGTGTAAATCGCGAAAGTTTAAAATTTACTAAGACAACAACAGAACAGTACTTAACATTTCACTTAATTAAATATGACGTAGCGTAGGCCGTCCTCAGAATAGATGGAGCGATGATGTCCGCAAGATGGCTAGCAAGAGCTGGATGAGAGTTGCCGAGGATCGTGCTCAGTGGCGTGCAGTTGGAGAGGCATATGTCCAGCAGTGGACTAACATAGGCTGATGACGATGATGATGAACCATCTTAACCTGTCTTCCATTAGAGCTGTTACTGAACATTATGCTGAAAATGATTAAGATCAATCGATCGAAAATACTCATCACTCTCGATACATTTTATAAAAGAACCACTCCGGAGATCTGGATCAAGATCCGATGAGTGTCTTCAGATATGGAGACAAATATGAATGTGATAAGCATGTGAAGTTAACTCTTCTGTTTTTAAATTAAAATTATTATGGTGTAGAAATTAAAATGTTTTATATATTAAGTCTACATTTTATCAACCGACTTCCAAAAAGTAGGAGGTTCTCAATTCATCTGTATGTTTTTTTTTGTATGTATGTTACGCGTTACGCGATTACTCCCTCAATTATGAATCGATTTGAATAATTCTTATTTTAATCGGTAGGGTACGTTTTCGAGATGGTCCCATTGTAATTTCATCGGGATTTGATAATAATCTCCAGAGATATAACGACTAAAGTCTCAAACTTGCTACTGAAATGGACTCGGGGGCATGAACGTCGGTTGTTTTAGTTTTTAAACTATCTTAATTGTTAAATTATTATTATTATGGTGTATAATTTAAAATGTTATATATATTAAAGGTACGGACACACCGCAGTGTCCTGCGTGCGCGATCTCGGCGACGATCAGATAGCGCAGTAGTATTTGTACCGACTGGTTCACACCAAACGCGATCAGAAAACAATTGAAAAGTACTGAGATCGCGTCCGCAGATCGCAGGACGCCGCCGTGTGGCCGTACATTAAGTCTATATTTTATGAATATTATTATAGTGTACAGGCTTATCCGAAAGTTGCTATAATCCGAACTGCCGTATCTTCCCGCGACGCATTGATGCGAGGCTTTAACTTAGGAGAGCACTTTCAATGTGTCTATGCTATTCTGTGCTACATCACGCGCCTCGTTTTTGTAGGTTATAAATATGGCTCCAACACCAAAACGCAAATGTAAAGCTTCATCTATCGCGCAAAAGTGTGCCATATTGGACAGTTTAAAAGATGGATTTTTAACATATTATATAACGCTTCGTTAGTCCGAACAGGGGTTGATTTTTGATGGTTCGGATTATCGAGGCACTGAAAACTTAAATAAATTAAATTTTATTGCAAAATAGTGTCGAAGAAAGAAGTCAGAGGACATTGACCTCCAAGCTTCCAACTCTATCAAGCGAACAGCCAGCTCACCATAGAACAGAAAAAGTAGTAGTTTCTCCTGTTTTTTGCAGCTCACAAATCAGCATCAGTCTTCAGTGTATCGAGTTCAGTTAAAACACGCGCCAGGAAGGCTGGCGGGCGTTTCACGGCGAAGCTCGATCGATACAAACGTGATCTGCCTTATAATGGCAGGGAGGCTCGACTTTAGGCTTTTGTAGTACTTATCTATTAGAAATTAGTTTTATAATAAGGCGTTTTATTAATAAGAAAACATCTTAGTTCCTGGAGACTAGAGGGCCCAGTGGTGAAGTGGGAGAATGGTCGGCTTTGATGCCAGAGGTATCGAGTTTAATCCTCGCCGTGCACCAATGGATTTTTCTATCGAAATATTTATGTGCGCTATTGCAAAATTTCAACTGTCTATCACGATTAATGAGATACAGCGAGACAGATGGACAGACAGACAGACAGACAGACAGACAGACGGACAGCGGAGTCTTAGTAATAGGGTCCCATTTTACCCTTTGGGTACGGAACCCTAAAAAAAGACCCAACAGATGGCTGTCAAAATTAACGCAATGATCTGACATTGTATATCTGACAAACCTTTCTTTTCGTTCGATAGCGATTGATTTATTTTTTACCCCCACAATAAGGTTCCCAAATTTTGGAATGGCCACCATTTAATTTTTTTGGATTTGTTATCCAGCTATATTCTAAAAAAAGTAGTTATTAAGGTTAGTAAGACCAAAAATGTCTCTGTAGTTTAGGTATATTCCACAAATGCCCATTGATATTCCCCATCAATAGGGATTAGTGAACTTATTGGTTAGTAGATATTGTGAATAAATGCCATAACTCCTAAACTACCAAAAATCGCGGAACATACATGGGGACTTCCCTCTGGACTTCCGCTTGACGCTAGGTACATTGTGGACACATGTTTATGTATAAAACACAAAAAAAATAGCTTCTACCTATATCCGTTATATAGACTTTGAAACTATCCAACCGATGTGCCCCAAACCGGTTTAACGCGAAGATGGTTTAAGGCCACTAAAACTGAGCATCAGGCACTTCCGGTTACATCTCTTTTTAGGGTTCCGTAGCCGAATGGCAAAAAACGAAACCCTTATAGATTCGTCATGTCTGTCTGTCTGTCCGTCCGTATGTCACAGCCATTTTATTCCGAAACTGTTAGGACTACAGAATTGAAACTTGATAGGAAGATGTATTCTGTGAATCGCTTTCCGATTTTTATACAAAAGTAAAAAAAATAAAAGTTTAAGGGGGGAAAGTTTAAGGGGCCATCCCATACATGGAACTGAAACAAAAAAAAATATTTTCTTCAAACCTATACGTGTCTATGTCTATGGATAGGTCTTTAAAAATGACATTGAAGTTTCTACAATCATTTTTTCTCAAAGACAATCATTTGAAAGATAGGCGCGTCTAAAGTGGTAAAATGTGTGTCCCCCCCCCCTCTAACTTTTAAAGTATGGGAGTGAAAAATCTAAAAAAAATATATGCTGTAGATCTCAGTAAAAACTAAGAACGAAAATTGGTTTGAAAGAGATACAGCCAGCAGTTTTTGAGATATGGCGACCGCAAAGATAACTTTGTTTTTCATACAAACACTATGAAAAACAAAGTTAATAATTTTTGTAGTTGCGAAAAATCATAGTTATGGAATACTTAACTGTGTTACGGAACCCTACGAGTGCGAGTCCGACTTGCACTTGGCCAGTTTTTATTTTGGCGTAGTATGCATGTAGCAGGCCGACCACGTATCCGCTAGAAAATTCAATCGATAATTACGTGAGAAACCTTACAATGCGCGAGAGGCTTGACTGGAATTTTTGACTGGCTTACTGGAAATTAGTTTCAGTAGGTACTTTTTTATGTTAGTGTAGGCAAACAAGCAGACGGCTCGCCTGATGGAAAGCGGTTACCGTCGCCTATGGACATCTGCAACACCATTGGCGCTGTTGATGCGTTGCCGACCTTTCAGGAATTTGTGGATGCCCTTTTTAAAAGACTCCATTCTATAGCTAGAGGGAAATATCGCTGCGGAGAGATCATTCCACATCGTACAGGTCCGATAGAAAGCCACGGTTGAAGCAGGTTGTGCGAGACTTCACATTCTCTAAGATGTGAGGATGAGCTCTTTGACGATATCGGGTAGAACGATAGAAAAAGGCGACGGTAGTATTAGGTCAAAAACCTCTTCAGAGCATTTCCTATCGTAGAGTCGGTAAAGGATACACAGCGCACTGATGACTTACCTGTTTATAAATGGTGTAGCTTCATACTTATGTATAATTATTTAAGATTGGTCGATTTTTAACTGTAGGTATTATTACCTACAGTTAAAAATCGACCAATCTTTTTATTCATCAGATCTCGATTAAATGGGACCAATCGGGAAAATATATTCTCTCAAACAAAAGAAAGATCTCTGCGGTAACAATTTTTTTTTTAATGCAGAACTTAACTGAACTTAACCTCCTCCTTTTTAGGGTTCCGTACCCAAAGGGTAAAACGGGACCCTATTACTAAGACTCCGCTGTCCGTCTGTCTGTCTGTCTGTCTGTCTGTCTGTCTGTCTGTCTGTCTGTCCGTCTGTCACCAGGCTGTATCTCATGAACCGTGGTAGGTAGTCAGTTGAAATTTTCACAGATGATGTATTTCTGTTGCCAAATACTAAAAACAGAATAAAGTTAAAAATAATAGAGGGTCCCCATACAAGAAACGTGTTTTTTTCGGTATTTCACGCCATCTACGAACGCTTAGTTAGGTAAACGTCCCATAGGTGGCGTTATATTGAAATGTCGATCCCTAACACCTTTTTTAGACGTTAGATAGCGTTATAAGAAATTAAATGTTTATTAATTATTATTTTTTGCTGGCGAAAAATGATAGTGATATTTTTTGCTCGATCTTATAAAATACTGTAGTGTGCTACGGAACCCTACGAGTGCGAGTCCGACTTGCACTTTGCCAGTTTATTTGAAGTCTGTTGAAAATATACATATCACAGACACAATTGCACACAGACTCGTATATCTGTGGATCACACACACTCATTATCAGACGATAAAGTGAGGATGAGATCGAAGTAGTGTAATGAAACGAGGCCAATGAACGAGGATCAGAGAGCCAGTTCTGAGAACTAACGAGTTCATAGATAATCATTCATAATTATGGCAATCATTTATAATGGATTTTATAGCATTATTTTTAATGTACACAATTAAAATTAATTTGAAACTATATATACAATATAAACTACTCCTAAAACTATATATATTATATAGTATGTATAAATACATACTATACAAAATCTACAAATAAAAAACTGAATTAAGGTCGCTGTCCACTGGTAGGGTACCCAATAAGCTGGCGACATTACCTCTTTGAATGGCAAGACTAATTCGTTGGCCGAGGTACGCGCCAGCTCTTTGGTCATGGGAGACATCTATCAGACGTCTGGACAACTCCTTTACAAAACCGCGTGCTTGTTGAATTTATATTTATGATTAATAAATATAACGAGTTCATATCATGCACATTATCATTATATAGCATAAAACAAAGTCGCTCCCGCTGTCTGTACGCTTAGATTTTTTAAACTACGCAACGGATTTTAGTGCTATTTTCATCAATAAATAGAGTGCATCCAAAAGAAGATTTATATTTAAGAGAGAACGCGGGGTGCACGGGGGTTTTTGAGGGCCCGGTGGCGTAATCGGGAGAACGGTCGGCTTTGATGCCGTGGTACCGTGCCGAGTTCAAACCGCCGTGCACCAATGAATTTTTCTATAGAAAAATGTATGTGCGCTTCTCACAGTGGCCCTCCAGTGAAGGAAAACATCGTTAAGAAACCAACAACCCCCGCATGTTAGGTAGGACACTATCTAGTGTCCGCCTGGCCAGCTACCACCCTCAAGTTAGAAAATCTGTCACCAAAACATCTAATGTGTTCCGGCAGCTATCCTTGAGAGCCAGTTCCCATTCTAGGCCTAGCGTGCTCACCATCTTCGACCGCATCCATTACCAACAGATGAGATAGTGGTCAAACGCTAGCCTAAAAGATATTTAAAAAAAAACTCCTGGAAAATGCGTCTAGACGCATAGAAAAATAGAGGAAAAATAGAGGAAAAATAGTAGAATATAGTACTAGAGGAAAAATTTTTTCTACAAAAGCTCAAGGCCCTATCATTTTCTGTTTTTGACTAACCAATTGCAAATATAAATATGACCCTTCAAAAATCTTAAAGAGGAGATTGAAATGCTTTTATTTCTTTTTGCAATTGGTTGGTCAAAAAAAGCAAATGATAGGGGTATAGATAGCTACAGCAGACCTTGACTTTTTGTAGAAAAGAATTTTGCTCTAGAAGCATGTTCCAGGGAGGAAACGGGGGCATACATTTGTATGTAAAAGTGCACCCCGCGTTCGCTCTTAAGGTTAAGGTTTATATAGGATAAAACGCGGGCAAAGCCACGGGATGCGGCTTGTAGTTATAATATTAAAAAGTACAATTTATGACAGTAAATATATTCTATTCTATTTAACTTAGCCTTAGTTAATACATATACGCTTTCTGTGATCACAAATATGTAATAGCAAGATGCAGCGAGACAGCTTTACATATATCTTGTTCTATACAACGGATATCGGTCGCAAAGCTATCGCTACGGATGTAGAGACTACCGAAGCAGAGGTCTGATGGGATACAGGATCGATAATTACGTGACTGGCCTGTTAACGAACTCGGAGGCTTTCAAGAAGGTTCCATCAATCTATACTTAACTTCCTATGTTCTTTTTGTATAATTTAACAATTAAAATACTTTTAAAATACTGCTGAATTTTATATTATATCTATCTATAATATTATGCTAGTCTCTAAGGTATATGTTTAAATATGGGCCGCCTATTTATCATCAATATATAATTTATTATTATCTATTATTATTTTTATTGTAATCATGTTGTCTCTTTTTATGGTGTAATTTAATAAATGGGTTTTTTTCTTAAACATGATTTGTATTCTTATTTAAAAATATTTTTATAATAGATATAAATTATGATGTAGTATTGTTATTGATTCAAGCCAATGGCTCCTGAAACTCTTTGAGTAGTTCGGGAGCCTATGGATTAAAAAAAACATTTAGTTAGATATTATGTGTGAAATAAAAATAAACATGACGTGTGAAATTTGACATCGGTATGTCTGAGGATGCAGTGCATTTATTAGTAATATCATCTCAACCAATAGGGTATATTATTTAAGATCGTTTAAAAAACTAAAAGAACCGACTTCAAACGTTGCGCTAGTCAAAGTAGCCAGTAGAAGTAGTAACTGTTACATATTCTGTGCCAGTAGTTAGTAGTACCTAGTAAGTCGTCGAGATAAGTAAATGCGTCGTAATACAAATGTTAATATATTAAAAACGGCTCGGCCGATTTCGTTAAAATTTAAATGGGTCCACCTGTGAAGGGTACCTTTTGAAACAAAAAAAGAATTTTCCAAATCGGCTCAGGCATCTTCGAGTAATCGGTAAACATACATTTAAAAAAAAAGAAGAAAAAAAAAGGTTCTGACGAATTGAGAACCTTCTCCTTTTTTTGAAGTCGGTTAATAATACAACATTCTTATGACTAGACAAAGAATACTTTTTAACGTGGACGAATCCGGGTTCTGGGGGCACGGTAGTGCCCCGCCAAGACGAGCTAAGCAACGCGCAAGGGCACTACCTACCTTTTCTCGAAGTGCTTCGTCGTATTTCTTAATCCTCATAACTTGGGTTTGGATTTTACCAGATAAACAAAATGTTCAGCATATGATTTCAATAGTGAACTTATTAAATATATAAAGTTTCAATTGCATAGCTGTAATACTTCAGATTTTATTGATATCTAGAAACCCCGATTTCGTCACTCACTTACTTACTGGTGATCATAAAAATTCTTAGGGTACCGCCTGATGTCCTAGAAAGTTAGTTGACATTTTGTACACAAACTACAAAAAAAATTTAAAACTTAGAACTTTTACCCCTTAAGGGGATGAAACGCGGGTTCAAAGTTTGTATGGAGAAACAAGATTAGAAAGTCTTTTTAGGGTTCCGTAGCCGAATGGCAAAAAACGGAACCCTTATAGATTCGTCATGTCTGTCTGTCTGTCCGTCCGTATGTCACAGCCATTTTATTCAGAAACTGTTAGGACTACAGAATTGAAACTTGATAGATAGATGTATTCTGTGAACCGCTTTCCGATTTTTATACGAACATTAAAAATATAAAAGTGTTAGGGGGGGGGGGCATCCCATACATGGAACTGAAACAAGTCAAGCATTTGAAAAATAGGTGTGTCTAAAGTGGTAAAATGTGTGTCCCCCCCCCCCCTCTAACTTTTAAAGTATGGGAGTGAAAAATCAAAAAAAATATATGCTGTAGATCTCAATAAAAACTAACAACGAAAATTGGTTTGAACGAGATACAGCACTTTTTGAGATACAGTGACCGCAAAGATAACTTTGTTTTTCATACAAACACTATGAAAAACAAAGTAAATTTTTTTGTTGCGAAAAATCATAGTTATAGAATACTGTGTTACGGAACCCTACGAATGTGAGTCTGACTTGCACTTGGCCAGTTTATTTATATGAAAATTTGTAAATAAATAAGTAAAAACGTGTTTCAGGATTTTTTGAAATTCCATCCCTAAGGGGGTGAGTAGGTAGTGAAGATAAGGTAACTTAGTCTGAAAATCAATATTGTTTGAATTGATTTATATGATTTTTTATTTATTTATTTATTGAAATATTTTATTGCGCTGAAATTTGACTTGCAGATAGTTATTATGTCGTAGGTATCCGCTAAGAAAGGATTTTCCAAAATTCACTTCTTGAGGGGATGAAACTGGGGTTCAAAGTTTGTATGGAAACAAGATAAGATTGTAATTTTATTCAAAACTTCACACAAGTACTTCTGTAAATAAATAAGAAAATACATGTTTCAGGCTTTTTCGAAATTCTATCCATAAGAGGGTGAAGTGGGATAACAATGTCGAAAAATCCGCTTAGATAAAAATTTTCTAAATTCACCCCTTACGAGGGTGAAACGGGGGTACAATGTTTGTATGGAGAAACAAGATTAGATTTTTTTTTAATTCTAAACTGCACTGCGCCTATTAACTTGAGACATGAAGATATCTCACATGCCTTGTAATTTCACTGGACAACTGTCCATTCCAACCGAAAAACATTCATATTTCACGGTTGAAAACTAATTGGCAAAGTGGTGGCACCGCCCCAGGCGGACTAGCAGATGTAGTGAAATATGTAAAATATCTATCATTAGTAAACGCAGAAATCAATTACAATAACTATAAACTTAACATTCATTTTGAAAGCCAGCTTTTAAAAAAAAGTGTTCAGTTAAAATGTTTTCCGTGGAATTGAGAACCTCCTCCTTTTCTGTGAAGTTGGTTGTTAACAAAAGATTAAAAGTGTACCAAAAAAGTTGGAGATGCCGGGGATCGAACCCGGGGCCTTTCACATGCAAAGCGAACGCTCTACCACTGAGCTACATCCCCCTGTTACCGTTCTCACTTAAGTACTATATATTATATATAGTTCTATTAAGAAAGGACAAATAATAACAAATGAATACTTTCATTTAGCATCAAACAATATATACAAATAAAACAATGAAATGAAATGAAATTATTTATTTGCAAGAAATATGGTAAAACGAAGGGTAAAACAGATGGCAGTTAAATTGTGTGCAGCAAATTTCACCAAAACATTGACATTCAAAGATTTACATACAAATATTTAAATTAACAAATGAATAAAAATCGCTTATTATTATATTAAACAAGTAACTTAATATACAACTTAAAAATAATCACATAATTAGACAATATAAAAAATATATGATACCTAAACAATAGATAAAATACAGAACCAAGGTCACTATCTGCCGGTAAAGTTCCCAAAAAGCTAGCGAAGTTTCCTAAAAATAATAATAAACTTAATAAAAATAAATTACAAATATAAAAATTGTTCTGAATGGGTTGTGTACAATAAATATATAATCCAATCAATTATGGTTCCAGTTTGCATTAATTCCCAACAAGCTGGATTTTTGTGCAGGCCTTGGATGCGTCATTACAAATGACATGTCAAAAGTCCCCATCGATCCCGCTTGTGCGTTGTTTTTTATTCGAGGTCAAAGGTCACAAATTTGCGTTTTCGCGATTTTCAGAAAAACGGTAAGTTTTATCATAAAAGTATCATAGACAAAATTGTAGACCATATAATTATCTATAAAAATTGTGTCAATACTTTTTTTCCTACGAGCCACCGTTTCTGAGTTATAAGGGGGGGGGGCATCCCGTACATGGAACTGAAACAAAAAAAAATTGTTCAAACCTATACATGTCTTTAAAAATGACATTGAGGTTCCTAAAATTATTTTTTCTCAAAGTCAATCATTTAAAATATAGGCGCGTCTAAAGTGGTATAATGTGTGTCCCCCTCCGCCCTTTAACTTTTAAAGTAAGGGAATGAAAAATCTAGAAAAAATATATTCTGTAGATCTCAATAAAAACTTTCAACGAAAATAGGTTTGAACGAGATACAGTCAGCAGTTTTTGAGATATAGCGACCGCAAATATAACTTGGTTTTTCATACAAACACTATGAAAAACAAAGTTATTTTTGTAGTTGCGAAAATCATACATCATATATACGTGGCGTACTCATGCATATTATGACGATAAAAACTTTTATAACTTTTTGAATCGTTATATCTCAGAAACGGTGGCTCGTAGAAAAAAAATTGTCAATACTTTTTGTATTGACAAATTTTTTATAGATAATTTTATGATCTACTATTTTATCACAGGTACTTTTATGATAAAACTTACCGTTTTTCTGAAAATCGCGAAAAATGCAAATTTGTGACCTTTAACCTCGAATAAAAAACAACGCACAAGCGGGATCGATGGGGACTTTTAACATATCATTTGTAATGACGTATTCAAGGCCTGCACAAAAATCCAGCTTGTTGGGAATTAATGCAAACTGTAATGTCTATTTTGACTGGACTAATATATTTCTATTTAATTTAGAGTACTATGAATTAGATTATTTTCAATATAATCAGAGGCGATACAATTATTGAATTACAAGTCATTCATATATGATTAAAAACTAAAAATAGAAAATTAAGTACTTATGTAATTCATAGAATTAAAAATTATAATGTCATCATACATAATACAAATAATTCAAATAATTATTATTTAAACAATTATCTGCAATGATTATTTATTCGTTTAGGTTATTAAAAAAATTGTCAGTCAGCCATTTGTGCAGTTTTGTTTTAAATTGTTTGAATAACAATAGGGAATATGCATGTGGTATAAATGTACGTGAAATCATTTATTTTCGAATCGTTGTTGTTCTGGTATTGTATGTTAAACATTTTTTTATAAATAAAATTATAATGTGTTGAATATGTTAAAATAAACCTGTTAAAATATCATATGAAAAATGCAAAACAAGCGTGGAAAATTTTAATTTGCAAAACACTTCACCACTTGTCAATTACAAAGTGACGTCACAGCGCACGATACAGTCCCCACAGACTAAATCTTTTTTATAGAAATAATATGCACTATTGTACGAATACGTACTATTTTCTATTACAAACATTATAATCTGTGGGGACTGTGTGGTGCGCTGTGACGTCAAAAGGCGCGCGAAAATTTGGCGGCGTTTTAGTTACCTCACATTTTTCAATGCCTATACTATTTTTGTAGCTTAATTTGAACACTTTCAGTATTATTTAATTTTTTTACTATGTTAAATGGATGTAATCAGTGAAATAAAAATATTTTATAAAATAATGTATATTCCCAATACTATATTGTTTTGTAAAAAGAGGTGGTCGGCAAGAATTTAATGGTCTCGACCATTAAATTCTTGCCACATATGGCTCAAATACACAGAATACTTAATAGTACTACGTATCGAACACCTATTTTTTTTTTTTTTTAACTATGAACGGCAAACCAAAGAATTTAATTATTCAATTGTTTTTATCATAGATATTATTTTGTTTTCTATTTCATGAATAAGCTACATGGTTTCAAGTTGAACACATCATTATCTTAAGCTATTTATTTATAATATGTTTTTTTACCCATTATAGAAATATATAAAATGTTATCTTCTCAGAATCTTGGCCGCGCCTCGATAGGTCTATGTTGGGCCTAAAGCCGCCTTTAGAGGCTAAAATAGCATAAGTTTATAAAAAGGCTATTTATGAAATGTCAATCGGACACCACACACTATAATTATAGTTATAGTTTAAGGAGCACTACTAGCAGAACGTGCTACCAGTAAAATATGTTTATTATTCATCTTTATAACTCGGTTGATACCTACAGAGTATATCTACCTAGTATACATGCATATAGCCCATATTATCCAAAAATAATAATCAATAAAACTGGCCAAGTGCGAGTCAGACTTTTGTCCCGCACACGGAGGGTTCCGAATTTCCGAAGTCCGAACGCCACGAACTTCTAACACCAACTAAGTAAATATTAACACAAGGGAAATTAATTTAATTAAATATCTGGAAGACTGAGTGTTCGTACGACTAACAGCCCGTTCACACTAGTCGTAAGTCGCATATTACTGAAAGTCGAAAGACTGATGTACCTGTTCACACTGCGTCGCGAGTCAAATGTAAAAAATGTCAAAAAACAATGTGTAGCGATCTAGGAAGCGGGGCGGGGAGAGAGGTAACAACGCGCTCGAGTCGATTAGATGCACGACTAGTGTGAACAGCAACAAGCAGGCACCTATGCGAGCACGATTCGATGCGATTTTTAGTCTTACAACGGGTGCTGGCCCGTCGGATGGTTTTTTGAGTCGTATTAGACTAAAAATCGCATGTCATCCAATGTGAACAGCTCCATATAAAGTATATGGTGACCAGAGCATTCGTCTTTTAGTCATATGCGACTTATGACTAGTGTGAACGGGCTGTAACTTTCTACTGATTCCAGCTAGTTGAAGCTCTTTAAGTACTATAATCGAAGATATAATATTCAATACTGTACACTACATGCGTACAAATTAACCTTAACTAAATAAACAAGTCGACCGAGCCCCACAAATTTAACAAATGAAATGCTTGCGCGTGCTAATTTTTCCTGTGCTGCCATCTAGCTGCGTCGAGGTGAATTAATTTCGTATCGTATCGTATCGTAAAAAACATGTTTTTTATTTTAAACCCTTTAATTTTTAACTTTGTTCTGTTCTTAGTATTTGTTGTTACAGCGGCAACAGAAATACATCATCTGTGAAAATTTCAACCGTCTAACTATCACGGTTCATGAGATACAGCCTGGTGACAGACGGACAGATAGACAGACAAACAGACAGACAGACGGACAGCGGAGTCTCAGTAATAGGGTTCCGTTGGTACCCTTTGGGTTCGGAACCCTAAAAATGGGTTCATAAACGACGAAGTTATACACGAAGTATAACATAAATATGTTTGTTTCCGGATAACTTCGTCGTTTATGAACCGATTTTGATTATTCTTATTTTGTTGGAAAGGATATATCCCCAGTGTGGTACCATGGTAATTTCATCGAGGTTTGATAAGTATCTCCAGAGATATGTAGATACTTATTAAACACCTCAAACTTGGTACTGAACATTAATAAATAGCGCGGCATTTGAAGACGGTTCTTTTAGTGTTTAGGGTTCCGTACCCAAAGGGTAAAACGGGACCCTATTACTAAGACTCCGCTGTCCATCTGTCTGTCTGTCTGTCTGTCTGTCCGTCTGTCACCAGGCTGTATCTCATGAACCGTGATAGTCAGACAGTTGAAATTTTCACAGATGATGTATTTCTATTGCCGCTATAACAACATATATTAAAAACAGAATAAAGTTAAAAATAATAGAGGGTCCCCATACAAGAAACGTATTTATTTCGGCATTTCAATGTAACGCCATCTATGAACACTTAGTTAGGTAAACGTCGCATAGATGGCATTATATTGAAATGTCGATCCCTAATACCTTTGTTAGACGTTAGATGGCGTTAAAAGAAATAAAATGTTTATTAATTATTATTTTTTTGCTGGCGAAAAATGATAGTGGTATTTGTTGCTCGATCTTATAAAATACTATGGTGTGGTACGGAACCCTACGAGTGCGAGTCCGACTTGCACTTGGCCAGTTTATTTAAACAACCTTATTAGAAGTCGTCTTCGTTCTGTTCTATAAAACATAAATGTGGTGTGTAAACATTTCTAGTTGTATTTTTTTCGAATGATTGAACATCCAGGTTTTACAATGTCGCTTTCGAAGCCCACAAATTATTGTGAGATATCAACACAAAATATATAAAAGAATCAGATCGTTATAATAAAAAGGTTGGAGATGCCGGGGATCGAACCCGGGGCCTTTCACATGCAAAGCGAACGCTCTACCACTGAGCTACATCCCCTGACGACAGTTATGGTAAGTTGAAACTAACCTAACAATTACATATCTAGTAAAATTAAGTTATTGTTTGCTTCGAAATTCAGCTAAATAAATAATTACTGAACTGTTAAAAGAAGCTGTTTCATTAATTAATCGGTATAGAAATTAGTTGGTGTAATATAATTTTTTTTTAATTAAATCATCTCTAGTAAATTCAACAGCTTTTACACTGATATTACAATCTGCCAAATTTGTAGTAGAGCCTAAACTAAACTTGGTAAAAAATCAAGGGTTTTACGTACAAATATATATATATATTTTTAAATATTTTATAGGCTAGCGTTTGACCACTATCTCACCTATTGGTTAGTGATAATGCGGTCGAAGATGGTAAGCACGCTAAGCCTAGAATGGGAACAGCTAGGCTATTCTGTAAGCTGTCTCGACAGCGGAATCCGCGGTGAGATTCGAATTTCGTACTATGAAATTCAATCTTATCACATTCGTAATACGGTTGAATTTCGTAATACGAAATTCAAATCTCACCGCGGATTCCGCTGTCGAGATAGCTTACAGAATAGCCTAGCTGGCTCTCAAGGATAGCTGCCGGAACACATTAGATGTTTGGTGACAGATTTTCTAACTTGAGGGTGGTAGCTGGCCAGGCGGACACTAGATAGTGTCCTACCACCATGCGGGGGTTGTTGGTTTCTTAACGATGTTTTCCGTCACCGGAGGGCCACTGTAAGAAGCGCACATAAATTGTTCGATAGAAAAATCCATTGGTGCACGGCGGTTTGAACTCGTTACCATGGCATTAAAGCCGACCGTTCTCCCGATTACGCCACCGGGCCCTCAAATTATGATGAATTATGATCGTACAAAACGAAAAATCCGACTTCACATGCCGCGATAGTCAAAGTAACCAGTATTAATAATCATGTCATCAAGGTATACACATTTTTTTATATTGTTTATCTCCATATATCCGGAGATAATTATCAGATATCGATATATTTTGAATGGGACAAACGGGAGGCATAATCTCTCAAACAAAAAATAAATATTCGGTTCGAATAGGTTAAGATTTGACGGAGTTCTGAGGTAACAAGCATAAAAAAATACTTCGAGAACATCCCATCCTTCTTTTTTGTGAAGTCGGTTAAAAATAAAATGTACCTAGGCGTAGGAACCTATTCTAACAGAAAACTACTACAGCTAATAAAAAAACTCAACTAAAACTAAAACCAAACCCTGTGATATAAGGCTCTAAACACTCAATCAACGCCTAGAACAAAAGATAAATCCGCCTCGATCAAAATTCAGTTATAGAAAAAACTCCGGAATAAGCCGGACACACGGTCAGACGGTCGGACGGACGGTCGGACGCAAGAAATCATTATTGCGCAGGAATCCATACAAATAATTGGCCCGTAAACATGTCAGAGCGGCGTCTCTGCCATGTATATTACTGCAGGGCTGTCGCGAACATGTTTTATAAAAATAAAATGTAGAAAGTTTATTGTATAAAATAAAAATAATATTCAGTTCATTCGTAGGTGTGGCAAATAAAGAGGAAGTATGTTAAAGTGCATTCGAACTTTTATAAAACTGATTATTTTAGGAAAAATATATATGTAAGTAGATTTTTTAAACTAAGCTTTTTTGACTTTGTAACATGTAGACCTATTGGTTTGAAGTACCGTTGAATCATTAAGCCACATATAAGTGTCCATAGAACAATCATAGTAATCTTTTTAACCGACTTCAAAAAAAGGAGGAGGTTTCTCAATTCGACCGTATATTTTTTTTTTTTTATGTTTGTTCGCGGATAACTTCTTCGTTTATGAACTGATTTTGATTATTCTTTTTTGTTCGAAAGAAGATATTCCAAGTGTGGTACCATGGTAATTTTATCGAGGTCTGATAAGTACCTCCAGAGATATTGAGATAAACATCTCAAAATTGGTACTAAAAATGAATAGCGCGGCATTGAAGTCGGTTCTTTTTTAGTTTTTAAACGATATTATTAAAGTAAGTAGTTAAGTTACCAACAGTTACAGTTTTGGATCTCTAACAGAACACAAATTATATTTTTTAGCTTTTTCTAACTCACCGTATTACATTTGCCAATATTACAATGCCACCATTTTTTTTTCTCCAAATCAATACACTTCACTTATCACTATCTCTTGCCATTATCATCTTCCATCATCTATCACTATCCTCATTACTTTAGGATAGATAGAACTGCATATATAGGTTAAAATCACAGAAATAGGAATAATAAGGTATCTGAAAGTTTTCGCGAAAATTATTCATTTTAATGTGAACGTACCGGCTTTTGTTCGGAGTTCGGATAGGTTGAAACCTGGTCGGAGCACATCCGAAGTAAATACACGCGAACAAAAGCCGGTACGTTCACATTAAAATAAGGTATCTATTTCTATGGTTAAAATACTGAACAAAATCAACCTATTAAAACATAACAAAACAACAAAAACTTATAAATAATAACAAAATATTAGTTAAATATTGTATTTACTTCAAGAAATTCATAAAATAATAATGTATATATAACATAATAGTAAGGAAATAACAGAACTAGATTATTATAAGTTTTATGATTATTCAAATAGATAGTTTGTGCATCGAGTAGATAATTTCAAGTAAAACTCATACGCATCACCCCTACCCCCGATCACCCGAATCCGTCAATGTCGTATCAATAGAGCGGGACGCGCGATTTTTTCGCCGCGCGCCATGACGGACGCCGCGAGATGGCGTCGCGAGCGCTATTGTGCGTACGCACCGCTTGCTATAACTCCACCTGCCTATTTGTGTGACTGTGAAGTGTGATTTAAGGTGGTACATGTCGTCTATGCTGGATTTTTCTTTAAATATCTACACGTTTTTCATTTTTTTATAGGCTTGACGTACAATCTAGCTAAAAACATTGGAGAATTTTCTATCACGATTATATGGATTCCGAAATCTGAGAAATATATTTTTATACTGGTATCGCCCAGCGGTGTTGTCCGAATAAAGTTGTCAATCCATTGAAACAAAGGTTTCTGATAAACGGAAAACAATTTATATTTACCTTGCTGAAAACCGCGGACAAATTTATTCAGGTGTTGCTCAGAATTTGAGTTCACAGACGCACATACTATACAATAATAATTAAGATAGTTTAAAAACTAAAACAACCGACTTCAATGCCCCGCGAGTCAATTTCAGTAGCAAGTTTGAGACGTTTACCGTCATATCTCTAGAGATACTTATCAGATCTCAATGAAATTACAATGGGACCACCTTGGAAACGTATTCTACCGATAACAAAAATAATCATTCGAATCGGTTCAGAATTGTCGGAGTAATAGCGTAACATACAGAAGAAAAAAAACATACAGACAAATTGAGAACCTCCTCCTTTTTTGTGAAGTCGGTTAAAAAAATCATAAGCTGATGTATCTCGATGATAAACTGTTGATTCAAGCTCAGGAGCATATATTTAGAAGGCAGCATAAATCTTAATGTTTCGCTCAAAATATTGAGCATAATCACAGTTCAGCCTTTCTAGGACTTTATTATAATACTCGTATATGAAGATATATAAGATGACGAAATAAAGGTTGTTAACACTGATATCACTGATTTAATGGTAGAGAGCTAATAAAAGCATATTTCACTAGTCTACTTTAAATGAAGAATTCTGTTTTAATTCTAATAGCTTATAATTTTTATTTCAATATTTTATTTATTTTAAATAAATAAAAATACAAGTTGCGGTCTTGAACGAATCGTTCCACCTTAAGAGCTAGGCCTGAGATAACTACGCTAAGCTGTAAACTATGGCTAGGTTTTTCTGAAATTTATTGCCTAGGATAAAGCAGTGTATTTCTCCTTTGAAGAGGAAAGTCTGGGTTCCGATTTAGTGATAAGATTTGTACAGATACCGTCGTTGAATTTATTTTTGTATTCGTAGATGAGTTGGTTTGGTTGTTTGTTCTATTTGTATCACTTCCATGCATGGTGGTATGGCACTGTCTAGCGTTCAACTAGCTAGATTGGAACCTAGTCGGCCCCCAAGATGAAAATAACTGTCACCAATCACATTAATTGCTGACTGCTTTCCTTGAGAGCCAGTTTCTATTCTTGTCTTAGCGTGGTACCATTTTCAACCGACTTCCAAAAAGAAGGAGGTTCTCAATTCGTCTGTTTTTTTTTGTATGTATGTTACGCGATTACTCCGACAATTGTGAACCGATTCGAATGATTCTTTTTTTAATCGGTAGGGTAAATTTTGGAAGCGGTTACATTGTAATTTCATCGAGATCTGATGAGTATCTCTAGAGATATGACGATAAACGTCTCAAACTTGCTACTGAAATCGACTCGCGGGGCATGGAAGTCGGTTGTATTAGTTTTTAAACCTAATCATAAATCTTAAATTAAATTAAATCTTAATTATAACTTATCAACAGGTGAGATACCTAGTTTATGAAGTTATAGTTCGAATGTGCGAGGAATGTGTTGCGAGAGACGGGGTGTGTGCGAGGTACAATGTATATTAAAAATAATTCTTACGACATTGACATAGGGTTGTTGAAGGTCCGCTACGCACGCAAAACAATAGCAGACTACCAGACGAAATACATTATATTACTCCATGAGGCAGACGCTGCATCCCGTTTCACAGCTTCACTCTGCATCGTCACTCCGCTCATTTCCCACCACATCTCTGGTGGAAAGGTACCATTATCGCACTTCCCTGGCAGTGAAAAGAGGCGCTAAATAACCTTTTTTTTTTTCGTAAAACGCAGTAAAACGCAATTAAAACTCTATACAATATTATGTACGTAATGTTAGATGCATGCTAGCACTGGCATATACCAGCGCTGGCATATAAACTCTGGCATCGTAGAAATGTATACTTTGACACTAAATATCAAAACATAATATCCAGTTGGAGAAACCGAATAGATCGTACAAAAATAATTGTCAAAACCCAACAATAATAACTATAAGTAGGTAACTTACAATCGTTTAGACAAAAAAATCCATCCGATCGATGGTCGATCGATTGCGTTCCGATCGACCGTCATTGTCCACCGTAATTACCGTAATTACCCTGCTAATTATATAAAACGTATTTATATAATTTTACTCAGCAGATAGCCGAGATGGCCAATTACAGATATTAAATGACGTTTATTGACATTTTCGTGGAGGGTAATTTATGGTATAGGATTTTCTTCTAAGGTCGCGGTTTTTCCTCGGAACAATGTAGTCATTGAATAAATGTATAGTCTAAATGAAGCAATGATATACGCAAGCTGGCTGACAGTAGTTGGAAACAAAGAGCTGAAGATCGAGCTCAGTGGCGTGTCATAGGTGAGGCCTATGTACAGCTGTGGACAGAAATAGATTTATGATGATGAGTACCAATTTCCTCCTGACATCATTAATAAATGAATTTTATTCTACAATACATATGCTCCCTACTAACTACCAATATGGAATAGAACATTTTTCTCTCATTCCATTGCAGAATGTTCTCCTGTTCCCATCTTATCCTCTCAATCTAAACGATAAGTCGTTTTAAATCAAACCCGTACTTTTTCAAGCTCTATTCGTATTCATTAAAACTTCAAATAAAAGGTAAAAAGTGGCAAGTGGGGGGCTGACATAAACAGTGCGCGACAAAAACGCATTCCTTCACTTAACATGGAAACGTTGAGGCGGACTTTACGTTGAATCCGATGATGTGTTGGAGCCAAATTGTTGATACATTCGTTTTGATGTAACATACTGTGTTTTAGCATGGTAATGGAAAGTCTTAGGTAAAGAGATTTGGAAGTGTAAAGTAGGTTTGAACACTGAACGTATTTAAAGATCGTACCTACCTAATTTACAATTTCTAGATGTCTTGAGCATTATGATTATTTGACATTTACGAACAGTACATTATAATGCACTTTTTGTAGAGTCAGGAATTCTGCTAGTCCGCCTGGGGCGGTACTACCACTATGTCAGTTATTCGACTGTGAAATAGGAATGTTTTTCCTTTTTAATGGTCGTGTCCAGTGAAATTACACAGCATGTGATAATTAACATCTTTATGTCTCAAGGCAACAGGCAGTTTTACAAACACAAGCATCACAAGAATCCATCTATTGGAAATATAATTTTAATAAAGATAACAATGCTATATATAAATATAGTACTTGGACAGTAGATACTTTTTTTATGATATAGGTAGCAAACAAGCAGTCGGCCCACCTGATGGAGAGTGGTCACCGTCGTCTATGAACACTTGCAACACTAGAGGTGTCACTCGTGCGTTGCCGACCTGTCAAGATTCTTTTATATGTTGTAGCTCTGCGGGAAAACAGCAGTACATACTATTATATGATGTGGCCTATTGGGTCAAGTGCTCATCTGTAAGTGGATGACGCGAAGAAAAATTTGTGGTGGAATACAGCCTTCTGCAATCAAGTCTCATTGTCTCATAATAGTAAACAGCTCAAACTGTTCTGTACCAGTAACGTCTATTGTATTGTACCTATAGGTATGTTAACAATAGCTACATGCATGGCTAGACAAACAAAAAAAACACAATGTCACCGATCGTCGCACTTGATCAAACATCAAAAACTATCCAGCACCAGGCAATTGCCGCAAAATTACATCGAACTTTAACTCAAAACGATTTGAAAAATTCAATTCTTACTAACTTAACTCAACTCGGCTTTTGTCAAAGCATATTGCAAAAAGTAGAGTAATTATTTCAACCAAACAGTAATTTTGTGTCATTGTTCTGAAGAAATACCAATTATATACAATTACTTGTATATGACATTGTGTCGTGTTCATTCCACGATCGATGCAGGATCGATTGTGGATCATTCGAATAGTCGGCGAGTCGATTCAACTCGATTTCTCGGTGCCTCGGTGCAAAAAGTGAAACAATGAAGAGATATGTTGGTCGGTAGAGGCATAAGACATAGGTGTGATGAAGAATGCTATATTTTAGAGATTTACTGGCCCTTAGTATGTCCGCAAAAACTATAGTCGAGTTTTAAAAGGTATTGCGTTGATTCATTCAGTCGACGAAATAGGAACATATTTGGAATGGTCGACGCGGTTTGAAAACGCGGGGACAGACCTGCTACATATCAAACTTAATCGCGTACACCGGCCCCCATGAGACCGACTTTGAACGGAGTTTGTCCCTTTCTTTTGTATGGACAACTTATATAAATTCCATACATATAGTATAGAATATATATAGGACTAACAGGTTGTTAGACAAGGACACACTCCCACCCTGGTGTCTCTCAATTGGGCCGTTTTGTTCTACAAAGCAATTACAACCTTATAGTTAAAGTATACGGATTATATTGAATTTGTCAGAACATCTGCAGTGCACTATCCTTTTATATTACGTCTATGACCGCGGGCTACAGCTAGTACTTTTTAAAATAATTATTTAGATCGCACAAATGTAGATCGACTCTGCCAACTGCTGAATGCATAAAGCCTTCATTGACATTTAGTTTGAAAATTGTAATATAATATTTACTAGTAGGTATATTTATTTATTTATTTGTATATATATATATATATATATATATTTATATATAGGTATTTATATGTATGTATATAAATGGATACATTATTTATTGTATCTTATTAATGTAGGTGTATAAGCCTTATTCGTAGGTGTATGTATTGATTTATTATTGTTTTATTGGTAAATTTTGTAGTTTATAATATGGTTTTCATTTTTCTTAATAATAATTATTTTATTTATCGCCCCTATAATGTTACACCGCCGACCTTGCTCAACACGCATCTCCCTTTCTCCATCACAAGGTTGACTGGAAGAGATCGCTATCAGCGATAAGTCCGCCCATTGTACTGTAGTTTTAAGTGTTAACTGTTTATTAAGTTAGTTTTAATTGGTGTACAATAAAGAATTTTGTATTGTACTTATTGTATTGTATTGACAGAGCTTTACAGTGGCACAATTCTTGGGGTAAGTAAGTGAAAGAAGTCATAGGTTCAGAGCTAGTTAAAAAATAAAATAACCAATCAGAAATAATGTAAACAAACAATGAATACCTTAGTTAACCTCAATGATACAAATAAAAATACTTTGAAAAATTGCAAGACCGTCTTTTATCACTTACAGCATGTAGATAGATAGGTAAACTCTTTATTTGCACACCAAAACTTATAATAAAAACAATACAATACAATACAAATACTCTTTATTGATTACCATGTAAAAGATTACAAAAAATAAATTTTTGAAACACTGTAAAACAATCGGCGGTCTTATCGCTTATAGCAATCTCTTCCAGACAACCTTTGTACGGACTGGAAAAAAAATGCTTACATACTAGCGGTGATCAGGTAAAACATATTTGACTTATTAAAAAACAATTTACCTAATATTACTTACATAAATCTATTGCACTAAATAACTACACAGTAATTACAAACATAATAAAATATACAATCATACATTATAATAGATAAAAATAAATTCAAAAGTATACACACATATTCACATATATATTCCATAATTCTACATATATATATATATATAAATATATATTATGATAAAAATACAAATTATTAATAATATACACATAAATAAAAATTCATAAATAAATAAAGCAGTGTGAATGATAATTTTAACTGGGCATAGATAGATAATGACGCTTAACCATAGACTGATTATTAGATAAAAACTTATAATTATAGCTATGCAAAGGGCGGTCTTATCGTTTAGAGCGATTTCTTCCAGACAACCGAACAGTAAAGGCATAAACGAGACTATTACGGACTGTGGTGTATCAATACAAAAAGAAAAGAAAAGAAAATGTAGTAGAAGCAAGAGTAGGCACTACTTAAACAGTACTTAAACAGTAAATCCTGGCAAGGTCGCCATGTAGTGTGGTCTACTACTGGGGGACCAGGGTAAGAGAAACAACGTATACTCTTTACATTATGGCAAATCTATATTGACTAACCCAAATACTTAAAGATACTTATCTTACTCGTATATACGAAACATTATCACATAGTACGTGCAACATTGAAATGTCACATTCTTTCGTATAGGTACATGTTTATCACCTAAACATGTACTTACACCCTACACCTATACTACGTAGTATTATTATCTTTTCCATGCCTATACCTAATGAATGAGTTAAAATTAATGCTTAATTATATAGCCACTAATGAAAAGATATAATAGATAAGATAATTTAGTCGGCCGTCCATTCCAGTTTTTCACCGTCCGCTTCGGCTGATGTTTATCTCGAGAGATATCCATTAGTCGCTCACATCAGTTCTATATGGCCAATACTTTGCATTTCAATATGATCGGAAAATACCTTTTTCTGGTAGCACAAAATGGTTTGTGCTAATGTTACTGTTTTTTAAACGACTTCCAAAAAGGAGAAGGTTATCTATTCGTTAGTCGTTCTTGTCCCATTCGTGGTCCCATTGTAAGTTGTCACTGGAAATATAAATTTTTGGGGACATAATGGGAACGGAGATTTTTTTTAAACAAGACTTTTGTATAAAAGGTATCATGTGTAATGAAAAGTACTAATAAACACAATTATCTATTTGTGCCTTTTGGGGTTGAGACTCTAGGACCATGGGGACCGGGTGCACACAGCATTTTCAAAGATCTTTCCACACGGCTGGTTGAAACGACACGGGACCAAAATGCTGGAATGTATTCAGCTCAGAGACTAAGCATCGCCATTCAACGGGGGAATACAGCCAGCATTTTGGGAACTTTACCTACTGGTAGTGGTTTGGTAGACTAAATTTTAGTTTTTATGGTTTTTTATTAGGTATATTTATTTGTTTATAGTTAGGTAGTTTTAAAAATATTATAAACACAATACAATACAATACACACTTGCAAAAATCCAACTGTCCTACCATTTGCCATTATGGAGTCCCAGTACCACCAGCCCGAGTCTATCATCAAGTCAGGTCGATTGTACCACAGAATAATGTATAGTACAATTGTACCATATTGTTACATTGTCACAGAAGTATACGCAAGTATACCAAATTTGAGTCCAATCTAATGTCAGGAAATGGTCACAGAATAATTAATAGTAGGTACTAAGTAAATTTTTAATGTTTTTAGCGCGATAAGTCCCGTACAATATAATTATAGGTACTAAGTGTTTCTAATTTGCGTCCAAGATTTGACCCACAAAAACATACATACTATTTGTTTTTACTTTTAAATTCTGGATGTTGTATATCTGTTCCCTATATCAATAGACGCTGCTTCGGAAGCTCTTCATGGATCTGAAACATAAAAATTAAATTATGATTAATATGATGAATTATGACGATTTTAGAGTGTATTTTTAAGTAGGTTTTTCAAAATGTTATATAGAAAATTGGGTTTTTTAGAGATTTTCCGGCTATTTCAGACCCAAATAGCAACGATTTATTTACGGGAATCACTGCTAAGGGTGTAACAACATCCGCCGGGAATAAACCGCCCGCTTTGGGAGCGCTACGGCCCCAAAAAACAAAATAAAATTGTTAACTAACACGGCGAGTAAAATAAAAGCTTGTTGCTAATGAACAGATTTGAATTATTCTTGAGTAATAGATAATCAAGATAGTTTAAAAACTAAAACAACCGACTTCCATGCCCCGCGAGTCAATTTCAGTAGCAAGTGAGACGTTTATCGTCATATCTCTAAAGATACTTATCACATCTCAATGAAATTACAATGGGACCACATCGGAAACGTACTCTACCGATTACAAAAATAATAATTCGAATCGGTTCACAATTGACGGAGTAATCGCGTAACATACACACACAAAAAAAGAAAGAAAACAGAAACATACAGGCGAATTGAGAACTTCCTTCTTTTTGGAAGTCGGTTGAAAAGTAGCTTACCACCAAGGAGAACATCTGCCGCCGTAACCCTACGGCGTTCCCCGACGCAAAAAGTAGGGGTATTATACGTTTAACGTGTGTATCTGTGTGTCTGTCTGTAGCATCTTAGCAACCAACCGGTTGAACCGATTTTGATTTAAAGTAGGGGTATTATACGTTTAACGTGTCTATCTGTGTGTCTGTCTGTAGCATCTTAGCACCCAACCGGACGAACCAATTTTGATTTTATTATTGATAGTTTTTTTTTATAGATGTCTTCATCGAGAGTGTTCTTAGCTTTGATTCATAAAAATTCGTTTAATCGTTATAAAACTATGAGCTTTAATCAACTTTCATAGGTCTGATCAATTCGAAAATCTTCTTCTTCAACGATATTGTAAGAACATGGAAGCATTGACCTGATGCTGGGACATCTGCTGGACTCTACAGTATACTCAAATCCTCACCAACTTACAGCTCAGATTTTAAATGTCGTGTTTAGAGTCATTGCAATGCTTTTAATGAAAAGATTATACATAGATTAGTCGGGGTGGTTCAAAATATTATATTATTATATAAATAGATGAATATTATTGTATACAATAGATCATATTATTATACTATATTGACTTCAAATTGATTGCAATCGGTGGAGATCTACAGAAAAGCTAAGCTTATAATAATATTTTCTCAGTAACTATGACCTATTCTGTGGTTTGACTGCAAATATTTTATTAATTTTGCGATGCGTGTATGTGAAATCTGTGATATCTTCTAAAGTTTTCATTAGAACTATATACTGTAAAGCACAATTTTAATCTATAATATGTGGCCAAGCTAATTAATGTAATTATTTGGATAAGGATTAAAACTATATACTTGAAAATAGCCCTGGAAGTTATGTAATATTTTTTAACAAAAAATTAAAGATTAAAATGGTTACTGTGAGTCAACCTTAAGAGATAGACATATGCTGTCCCGGACATTTTTGTAGGTCTTATTAAGTTGTACAACTCTTCCATAGAAAATATTCTTCCATCTGTTTTCAATTGAGGAGCGTTCGTAAGAAACGTGTTTATTCGACCGTTTTTTTGTCGACTTAGGTTGCAAATTAGGTCTCCACGAATGTACCTTTGATTTAAACGGGATAATATATAGCCTATTTTCATTTCGAAAGTCCATTCTATATATTAGTGAAAGAATTTTGTAAATCGGTCCAGTAGTTTTTGAGCCAAAACATTACAAACATACAAAAATACAAAAATACAAATGTTCTCTCTTTATAATATTAGTATAGATGTCAGAAGCTATTTAGATAATCCGATTTCTCATTTTATTTATAACCGACTATAAAAAAGGAGAAGTTTCTTAACTCGTCTGTATGTTTTTTTGTAGGTTTGTACTTTACCAATTACTCTGCCAATTTCGAACCGATTTGATTGATTCTTTTTTTTCATAAGTAGGATGGTACCATTTAAATTGTATCTAGATTTGATAAGTATCTCCAGAGATAAGTGCTCTTAGTATGAGTTTTCATCCTAAACGCTTTTGACAGATCTCACATAGTTTTCGACTTATTCTGGCTCCGTGATTGGTCTAAATTTAGTGAAGTGTGAAAACCACTAGAGGCGTTGTACTGTTTTTCATACAAAAATTGTTCGATATACGATATTAAAAAGAAGGTAAGGTAAGAAAACTCGTACTAAGGGTAATGACGTTAAAAGTCTCAAAATTGCTACTGAAACTGACTCGCGCGGCGTGGAAGTTGATTTTTTTAGGAATTAAACTCATCTTAATTATCATTTTACTTTGTCTGGTCTCCCAGTGCCGATACGGTTTAATATATGTGCAAATTAAATCAATACATTCAACATATGAAGTGTTTGGTGTTTATTCACACTGACATATAACATAAATCATTAATATCTACCGCAGGGTTGGCACTTTCGAAAAGAAAAATAAGAAAATAATTTAAAGTATTTATTGTTGTTTAAAAAAACTATGCTTGTAGAACAAATACATTATTTGTATTGAGTTTACATAATTAAATAAAACATTAAATTAAAAAATCAAAAAACCCGACTGCGCAAAACGTGAAGTGTTAAAAAACGAACTGAAAAGAAAAAAACAAGTAAGTCTAGTAGTTTAGACTTCTGTTTAGGGATATCAAAAAACTATACCATTTAAATTCTTTCTCCGTTGGGACACATTAATCCCCATTCGTTAAGCCATTAATGTGTCCCAACTGTTAAAGTCTCTACATTCCATATAACAATGTATAATTTACGCGGCATGTAAAATCGTTTTTTTTTTCGATTTGTACGATCATAAATTATTTGTTATAAATATATATTGAATCTCCATTCTAAGACCTTTAATTCGATACACCACTCGATAGGTTTTGAAAAAAAAAATGTTTTTGAACCCCAAATTTTGGCGTCTGATATCCGCCATTTTGAATTTTTTAATTTTTTATGTTTTTGTTGACACTCGCGCTAGCATGGCGAATCTATTGACGTGCCAATTATCAAAATCGGCCCACGCGTTTGGTCTCTAGTGTGCCACAAAGGAACAAACATACATACATACATATATAGACTGATAAACACACTACCTCTCCTTTGCGTCGCGCAGTCGGGTAAAAAGAATAATAAATAACTTTTTTTTCGAAATTAAAAAAAAAATGCAACTGCTACTTATTGATTTTTTTAGGGTTCTATACCTCAAAAGAAATAAAGGAACTGTTAAAGGATCACTTTGTTGTCTGCCTGTCTGTGAAGACCCATTTCTCAGGAACGCGTAAAGATATCATCAAGTTGAAACTTATATCAAATATTAGAACTGATAACGGGATATTTACCATGTATTTTTATTATTTATGAGCTTCCGATATTTCGGCTCTGTTGCAAGCGCCATAATCACGGATAAACAGTGCATCCGTGATCATGGCGCTTGCAATGCTAATAATATTGTCAGTGACCATGAAAACCTAAAAACTTATATTATATCAAATACTCAGATCTACGGTTTCTTTTGGCTGTAAAAAAACTTGCAAGTCAACGCAATAACAAGGTATAACCATTTATGTCGCATATTTTGCGATTTCACAAGGGAATCAAAACCTATAAGGCTTCTTCCCGTTGACCCAGAAACGTCAAATTTAGCAAGAAGCAAGGTCTTGAAGCACTTATATAGTAAGAAATCTGAAAACAGTAAATATGTAGATTAATAACAAAAAAAATGTGAATTTACTATTACAAGCTCATTACTTGTGGTTGGTGCAATACATTTTCTATGGATCGAACTATAAAATTGTTTGTACTTTAACCTAGTTTGACCAGTTTGTACGGAAGCCTCGGAGCGTGAGTCCAACTTGCACTTGACCGTTTTTTTTTACATCTTATAGCGTTTGACCACTATCTCGCCTAATGATAAGCGATTATGTGTTCAAAGATGGTGAACACGCTAGGCCTAGAATACTCTGACTCTGAAGGGCTGTGTGCTGTCGGGAATATGGCGGCAGATTTTCTCCTAAATGGTGGTAAGCTACTTTTTGGTAGCAAGTCATTGATCAATTATAATCATCAACATCGATATAAATTATGCTTCTAACGACTGTGTCCGAACACCCGTGCTAGGATTTGAACCGGCGACTTCTCGCTTAGAAGTCAAGTCATCTATCCAACCGCCCAAACGCCAACGGGGCTCTCAAAACATTTAAGTCTGAAATTGAAAGACCGCACTGAGACTTCAAGCATTTGGTAAATGCTCGAAGCACTGAGACGAAGTACTGTACTTTAGACCAATTTTACTTTACCAATTTGACTTTAGACCAATCCACAAAGTGAAACTATCCTATACTGTCTTCCATACTGACTTCTACTGAACATTATGCCGGAATATTGCGAACCGATTGGCGACATGGAACCAAATGTTATCTTTTTACAAGCTTTTATTTAAACTTGCAATGTATGTATGTATGTCTGTCTGTATGTTCGGGTGGAATCTTGGAAGCTAAATTATACCCACTTCCCGATGTCCGATTTGACACAAATTTGTTGAACTTATGTATCTTCAGTGACAATATAATAATATGGTACCATGGATCCATGATGACCATCTGATGATGGAGACGGAAGGTGGCCACGGCATATCTGTGATAAAACAACATAACCCTACCGAGTTTGGGCTCGATGGATTTGTTTTGAGGAGGACTTTACAACTAGATGATATCCAGGGTCTGATGATGAAGCTGGAAGGTGGCCACGGCATCTTTGTGATAAAACAACATAACCCCACCGAGTTTGGGCTCGATTGATTTGCGTTGAAGAGCACTTTACGCATAATCACATCATAATATCCGTAGAATATTTCAAAACATCACGCCTAGAGTAGGCGTAGACCTTACCTACCAAAAAGTTAAAAATAAATTAAAAGTAAAAAATACTTTTAAAACAAGCTTTTAACTGGGACAAGGAACTAAAATGTTAAAAATAAATTCTAGTTAGTATTTTGCGGATAGGTACTTACCTATATTCTTAAAAGCTTGAGGCAAAGAAGTATAGTAAGTACCTAACCTGTAAAACGGGTAATGCCTCAAGCTTTTAAGAATATATTGTTTTTTAAGTACCTACCCGCAAAATACTTACTAGACTTTATTTTTACAACCTTTTTTTAACATTTTAGTTCCTTGTCCCAGATAAAAGCTTGTTTAAAAAAAATTGTTTTAACTATTAATTTTTTTACTGTCTGAAAATGGAGTCGGATAAACACTAATTATCGTGTTATCAATGCTTAGCGACCCTGAGTCAGCTAACGCGAGTGTTTTTACATCGTCGCTCGAATTCATCACATACATTGTCTTACTATGGACAAAATAAGTGAGTAGATTATAAGAAGTAGTTCATCCACATGTCATCCAATTCTTTGATCTTAGCAATTGCATACGAAAATAAACTTTAAAATTATGTAACTCAAAATCGAGAATTGCTTATCAATGCATGGCAGCCCTGTGCTTTCTACCACGCAGACGGTTTTGATTGTTATAGCATAAGAGAATAAGGTGTTTATTTGCTTGGTTTATTTAAGCTAAGGGTATGAAAAAGTTAGCGATGATGAACAAAGTAGAAACTTATTAAGCGACTTTGACAAAGATGCCCATTGTCCGTTCTACTTTGTTACGTAAGTATTGTATTTTTGTTCGGGATTTTTAACATATGTAAGAAATCAAGGTGTTTGTCAGATTTTGGTGATTCTTTGAAGAAGAATGCCGTAATTAAAATACTGTATTTTATAAGAGTAAAAACATCTTTCAAACACTGAAAACGTACGTGAAGAAAAGAGCAAAGACATGTTTCAAGGTCATACTTTCAGTCTTCAAAAGTTTATTCTACATGTAAACTCCATTGTGCATAATCTTCCTGACTGACTTTGTGACTGACTGAACTGACGAAACGGTGTAACTAATTGGCAAGATGGTGGTACCGCCCCAGGCGGACTAGCAAAAGTCCTGTAGTATGTGTGATGTGCTAATGTTTACTTGCATGTGTTATTTAATTAGCTCATTAATAAAGTCACATGGCGACATTGCCAGGATCAATGTGGAGAAGTGTCGGATTATTGGAGAAGCGCAGAATAAAACACGTCCGATTCGTTCAAGCGTATTTATTGATGACCTAATCAAACGACTTCAAAAAAGGAGGAGGTTCTCAATTCTTCTGTGCTTTTTTTTGTATGTTACAGTATGTTACATGATTACTTTATCAATTGTGAACCAATTCGAATGCTGCTTTTTTTAATCGGTAGAGTACTTTTCCAAGCTGGTCCCATTGTAATTTCATCGACATCTGATAAGTTTCTCCAGAGATATGATGATAAACGTCTCAAACTTGCTACTGTAACTGACTCGCGGGGCATGGAAGTAGGTTGTAACTAACACATACAAGCACACATTACACACACTACAGTCCTACTACTACAATGCACTGTTCTCCTTGTAAATATTGCCTCTATAATATGAGTTCCCACATCGCACAAACGTTTTCCGCGATGTTATTACTTTCCCGAACTTGCGCACCGTAAAATGCACCGTGAGTCCGCACAGTGAGAGTTTGAATAAAGAAAACTTATTGAAGCCTTCAATAATTCAATAAAAGTTTAATTGGTAGAAGAATACTCTCAGGTAGAACAATGTAATGAGTACATTACTGATAGTAAGTGCTATATTAATGTTTAATGTCGAGGTAGGATAAAAGTACTACAGTTATACTAAAATACGTTTAAATGTTTTAGATTGCGTGCCTATACTAAAGATATAAATAAAAGTGTTATAGATATAGAAAAGTAATAAAAGCTGTGCATTTTAAATAATGTTTATAATCATTGTATCAACACATTGGCTCTTTCGAGTGCGCGACAACAGATAAACAATAGGCATTACTCTTTACCTCTAGTGCAACCATCCCTGAGACTGAGACATAACATTTTAATCTATTTCAGCTGTAAGTCTCAGGGTAACCGTCTTACAATTCAGATGATCAATAGTTATTTACGCATAGTGCGGATTAGTGTATGATTTACGACATTCCTAAGTCGGGAATGGCCGGGGCGGCCGCCATTACACCTCCCTGCTTGAGGCATTACATGGGGGCCACTAAGTTAGCAAATCTTTTGAAAACAAGTGAATTATTTTAGGAACAAAAACCCGACTGCATGATAAAAATTAAGTGATTAAACATTCCAAACTCCAATAAAAAAAAGAGTGTGTGTACTTATGTACACGCGTTAGAAGTTATACTTCTGTGGCGTATGGAAAAAAAATAACTAAAATGCAGTAGTGATTAACGATAAATATTAAAATTAATCAAAAAGATTTTATTTAAATAAAAAAGGTTTTATTAACGTAAAAATATGACGTTAAATATTACATATACAACTTGAGCATAGTCATGCCACCTAGAACTAACTTCACGGTGTAGAATTTAGGTGTCGGTATGCGCGCGCATCGTACCACCTAGAACTAACTTCACGAAGTTAAATTTGAGTGTCGGTGTGCGCGCGATCGTAAAAACTCACTCCCATCATTTTTCTCTGTCGCGCCAAAAGAAGTATAACTTCAACAAGTTATATATATATATATATATATATATATATATATATATATATATATATATATATATATATATATATAACTTGTTAAGAAGGAGGGTTATGTTTTTGAGTGTATGTATTAAATCAAAATAAATATTTTTTAAAGGTGATTACGTATATATATATATATATATATATATATATATATATACGTAATCACCTTTAAAAAATATTTATTTTGATTTAATACATACACTCAAAAACATAACCCTCCTTCTTTCGCAGTCGGGTAAAAAAATCATAAATTGTAAAGTTATCTTAAGGTTATATAGGTTCAAGTTAGTAGTTGAATTAAGATTTAATGACATCATAACTTTAAACGACTTCTAAAAAATAATGTCTTAAACCTCTCGGCATAGTGGCCTATACGATATTTAAAAAAATGTACAGATGAATTGGGAACCTCCTTGTTTTTAGAAGTCCATTGAAAAAAGACAGACAAACAGATAGAAACGTATGTTTATCGTTTCTATCTGTTTGTCTGTCTTTTATCAATTTCTAATCTATTTGCATATGGGGTAAAAATTCCAATATATATTTTTTATTGATGTATAAACGAAGAGCATTCGTTTAAAATTAGGTACTCAAAAACGTGGAGATTTAATCCATTCCTAACGTGTTCAACATACTCAATCACATCATCGCTTACCACCAGGCGAGACAGTGATCTAACGCTAGCCTATCATATATAAAAAATGCAAATGCTTAGTACAGAAAAGTACAGCAATTATATACATAACATAATACATTCCTCTTTAATTATTTTTTTTAGTCAACGGAGAAAAAAATCTCAGCAGATTCCAAATCCCGCTAATTCTCTGGCCCCATCCATCCACAGTGTCCACACATGTCACTCTGCAATCTTATAGCACTTACAATGCAGCTTTTTTAATAACTACCCTCAATAAGCTGACCAATACTCAACAAAAAGCATTTGTGACAGTGTAATGGTTTTATTTGGTATTGAGAGATATTTGATTCGGCTTTTTTAATTCAGAAAGATTTGTTGTATTCTGTAGAAATAATATTTGTTTGTGCTAATATTTTTGCGAAGGTGATGTGTAAAATGCCGTTATTTTGAATCTTTTATAATATACACTTTTTTTATTATATCTTATACGCTAGCGTTTGACCACTATCTCACTTGTTTGGTAAGTGATTATGCGGTCGAAGATGGTAAGCACGCTAGGCCTAGAATGGAAACTGGCTCTCAAGGATAGCTACCGGAACACATTAGATGTTTGGTGACAGATTTTCTAACTTGAGGGACCACCCTCAAGTTAGGCCTGGCCACCCGCCTGGCCAGCTACCAAGCTGGCCAGGCGGACACTAGATAGTGTCCTACCACCATGCGGGGTTGTTGGTTTCTTAACGATGTTTTCCTTCACTGGAGGGCCACTGTGAGAAGCGCACATAAATTTTTCGATGGAAAAATCCATTGGTGCATGGTAAGGTTTGAACTTGGTACCACGGCATCAAAGCCGACCGTTCTCCCGATTACGCCACCGGGCCCTCGAATTTCCTCTAGAGGGCGCCATATTCAATTTAATGTGACATCACATATTATAAGTTTAAGTCATTCTGCATTATGCGTCCAAGCCGCGAAAATGGTCGTGTAGTGCTTAAACACTGTCTCACCTGTGCGATCGATGATGTAGCGCGTTTACCCAAATGATACCTATTCACTCGCGACTTGAAGACATAAGTTGTAGGTATCTAATCGGAAACACAGAATCAGGCAGAGCATTTCGTTCCACGCCAGTATGTATGATCAAAGAGGAAGAAAATCGCTTTGTACTACGTGTAAATGGTAATATAATATGCTACCATACAGCGGTGGCGCCTCTTAGTATCCCTGGTTGTCCGATTATAGAATGGGGATGGCGGAATCCAATTATGCAGTTCCAATACACACTCTCCTAATGATTCCGATAAACATTTGATAAACAAGCGACTTTGCGGCGATGCTCCAGACTCTGGAGTATTTTGCTTGCTAGTTGGTCGTCGTTGATGAGTTTCTTGGCTCTCCTCTCAATAGCTTCCTGTGTCTCCAGCTGGTATTTGGCAGAACCATTCAGATAAACTTACATATTTACATACATATCAGTCAAAATCCTAACCGGAGGGTTATGATTGTTGTCTGGAGTGCAGTCGGGTAAAAAGACTTATTACGTGATGATATTTCTCTGGAAACTGAAAATTTTACAAGCCCGTAACCTGAAGTAATACCAAAGGCTTCACCCCCTAATTCAGCGTTACTATTCGTCCTGCGTGCACAGGTAAGGGGGTTGCTTTTTATTTCATTACCACCCTCGGGGTTAGGGGTGAATGAACGTAGGTACATGTATGTTGGAATATTTTGGCAATAGGGTATTACACTCATTTTTAAAAGTGTCTCAATTAGATTCTATAGTGCTAATGAGCCACTAAAAATTCACAAAATTTTAATAAATCTAAAGTATTTAAATTTTGCATTTTCAAATTTCGCGCGTATATTGACGAAAACGCTGGACGCAGTGGACGCCATATTGCTCTGTGGTCATGATGTCAGTTGGCTAAGTAAATAAATGCAGTGATATGACAGTTGTCAGTTGACCGCTTTGAGTATTTAGCCAGAATACTCAAAGGTTGACCGCAACGAGTAAGATAATATAAAATGACTGTTGACCGTATGACGTAATAACATGGCGACTACTGGCGACTACTATTTAATGGTGTTATTAAACATAATAAAAAGCTGAAAACTTTGAATTGAGTTTTAAAATTTAGTTTGCTATTTTATGAACTAAAACTAACGTTTTCCGACTTCTTTTTGCCTAAGCTATAATAATATTTTTTAGATTTTTTTCTCATACAGAGTAAAATACCCTATTGTGAAAAGTGAAGCTGGAATTATTTAATATTATTAAAAAAAATTAAACCTAACTTGTTTTTATTTAACCTATTTGACCCTATTTTTTCCGCCTATCCCAAATATCCCAATCCAATACCGTTTGAGGCCATATACCATACCATACAATAACGTAATTAATAGAACCGATTGAAATAGCACCCAAACAGTAGCATACAAAAACAATGTCATTCCATAGGGTGCAAGTTCGAGCCGGGTACAATAAGACCGTTGTCACGCCGTCACGTAGCCGGGACGTGACGGGACAGTTGTCTGAACTGATCGATGGAGGGTAGGCTTTATAATAGCAAGTTTTACAGATCATGGGATGTGTTGTGATAAAGAGGTGCATCTACTGTTTTGACCGATACTTATAACAAAAAATTGGTAATCAATTCGCGTTTTATAAGTCATCGTTAAGGCATTGGTATTGGAAAGAGCACACCTACGTCTTTAGATTTCCTTCCGGCATATAATGCGAAAAACTTCAATATACACAGTAAGGTATATACTATATATATTATACCTACAAAATTGTATGTTTACAACATGGATGGATGTACCTAATAGATTTATTTCACACGCGCTGTGCTGTAGTTACCTTGGCGTTATTAGATGTCACGTGCTTATTCATCATTATTATTAGATTTCCGTCCACAGCTGGACATAGGTCTCACCACTGAACTCAATCTTCAGCTCTTTGTTTCCAACCGCTTCGCGCTACCAGCCACCTTATATCATCGCTCCATCTAGCTAGAGGGCGTCCTACACTACGTTTGCCGAGCCGGGTTCTCCACTCTAGTCTCTTTTGTCACATTCTTACCCAGTATTGCAGTTCGAATTTACTATTACAAACTTTTAAAAGTATTTGCGGCTGGTGCAGAAACAGTCTAAGCATCAATCTAGGGACCAAACTGCAAAGTTAAGTTTGTCGTTTAACCTAGTTTGACAAGTTTGTACGGGAGCCTCGGTGCGCGAGTCCAACTCTCACTTGGCCGCTTTTATTTTGTTATTGAACTACATATTGTTACGCCAGAACGTTCTAGAGAACATCCGTGGGAAAAATAGACTAATTAAGGGTCACAATCACCGGACCGTCATAAAAGTACCTTCCTGGTATATCGACCTTAGTCCAATGTACCTAGTTTTGTTATTAACACACATTGAACCTTATTCTTAAGTCAATAGAGATCAAATTTGCATGTATTGTAAAAGTTGTTTACATCAGCGCTATTGTTTGTGATTTTATTGCTCTGTTTACTTTTGTCTTTTGTTTTGTTTCTACTGGATGCTGAAAAGATCTAGCTAAATACAAAGCCCTATATAAAGCGTCGCACTGCGGCGTTGCAGTCATTCTTTGGAAGCAACAGTGTAAACATCTAAGCGCGGATAGCGACCAAGCGATTGTAAAGTGTTATCAGTGAACAAGTGATTGTGAAGCGCGAACAGTGTAATAAGTAATTGTGAATCACCAACGACCTCAGTGTGCGTTAACGGACTTTTGATCATTGTGCAAGATGATTTGGACAACTACTGTTAAACATTGTGCTTACCTTGTGTTCAGTAGAAATAAACATTCATCTCATCGGATTGGCATTTTTATACCGCCCCGCACGTAACAATATTTACGGTTTTCAGATTGTTTCCTTTATATTCCTCCTTGTGCTGTAGGATTATTCTTCTTAATAAATTTTATGATTCCAGGTCAACGGAAAGAAAAGTTTAATTATTTAGACCCGAGTATTTGCTATAAGTTTCAACTTGATATCTCTACGCATTCCTGAGAAAAAGGCTTGACAGGTGGACAGGCGGCAAAAAAGTGATCTTATAAGGGTTCCTTTTTTCTTTGGAGGTAAGTATGTTGTGATAAAGGGCACATTGATTGACATTATTTGCGTCAATTGTGTCAAATCTACCGCTATGCGTTCGTCAAAATCACGGATAAAGAGAGCCTATTCTCCATGGTCGTTTTTTTTTGTTGTTTTGGTTTCTTTCTTTTCTTTTATATATATATATACTCGTATATATATTTTTTTTTTCTTGTAAAACAGCAATGAAATGGTTCATTTATAATATATTATTAATAAAATTCCTCTTCCAACAACTGGCAGATGAGGTATGTATACTATAATGTATCTAATAGTAGTAAATCATTTAATATTAGTTGATTTGTATAGCATAATATAATATTATTATAATTATTTATATATTTATTTGTATTATGTTGCAAAATGTTGCTGATCTTGATAACGAGTCATTTTTATCATGTTTGTCTGATGAAGAGTCAAGTGGTGATGATAGTTTTTCTAGCATCCCCACTCTTTGTAATAATTTGTCAAACCAGTTCTCTGATGTACCTAAAAACTTCAACGCTGTACATCTTAATGCCCAGAGTATTCCGGCACACTACCCTGAGATGCTGGCGTCATTTTCTGCCAAAAACCTTCATGCTATTCTTGTTTCTGAAACGTGGTTTAAACCCTGTCTACCCTCAACTTCCTATGATCTGCCAGGGTTTACTTTGATACGCAATGATCGAACTGGCAATGTCGGCGGTGGTGTGGCGATCTATCTTCGATCTCACATCTCCTACTCTCTTCTAAGTATGTCGTCGCAGCCTCCGCCGGTCAACGCTGGGGAACATTTGTTTATCGAAGTAATTCTGGCTCATACCATCTTCTCAAACTTCTCATCTCTTAACATAATTTTAAATGACCTCACACCTTCTTATCCTCATCATATTATCATGGGTGATTTTAATACGTGCCTGCTGCAAAAAGATCATCGCTCTGCTGCACTTGAATCCACAATCAATTCCTACAATTTGCATATCTTACCCTTGAAAGCTACTCATACTTCTCCTAACTGCACTCCTTCTCTTCTTGACCTTATCTTTGTTTCATCTTTACAACATTTTTCCTGTCATGACCTTATCTTCGTGTCTTAAAGATTACGTCCCCCCAAAGCTAAACCTAAAATCCTTCAGTTGCGCAGCTTTAGTACTATGGATCTTGAGAAACTCCACAAGGACGCCCGCGGTATTGATTGGTCACTAGTACTGTAAGCAGACAACATTGAAGATAAAGTTAATCAGTTTAACGCACTCATATTACAACTTTATGATACACATGCTCCCTTGCGGGCAGTTAAAATCAAACACCATCCAGCGCCTTGGTTAACGAATGAAATTAAAAAGCATATTCACGCAAAAGCCGTCGCTAAATCTAGGTTAAAATGTAATAAGACTGATTTAAATAAGCAAAAGTATGTCTTGGCTCGGAATCGCTGCAATATAGCGTGTAGAGATGCACAACGCCATCATATCCATAAATCAGTTCAAAATGAAGATCCCGCCAAAGTGTGGAAATTTCTTCGTTCTCTAGGAGTTGGAAAACAACGTCAAAATTCAATGCCTCTTAACTTAAATTTAAACTCACTTAACCAACACTTCTCGTCGTCTTCCACAATGGATGCGAATGACAAAATTGCCACTCTTAACTATCTTTCCTCTCTTCCAACTCCTAACTACCTACGTTTTGTCTTAAGTGAATTTATAGCATGTGATGTTAGGAAGAGCATCCTATCCATCTGTTCTAACGCCATCGATGGTGACGGCATGAGCCGTAACATGCTTGTTCCGATACTGAATGAAATCTTACCAATTTTGTATAATTTAAGGAATAATGTGGGCTTCCTTCCAACAGGAAGGAAGCCCACATTATTCCTTTGCCAAAAAAAATCCAACAAAATCCTTATCTGAATACCGACCGATTTCCATACTTCCCCTTCTTTCCAAAGTCCTCGAGCGCTTGGTCCACACCCAACTCAGCTGCTTCCTTAACCGAAATAATCTCCTCAATCCCTACCAGTCTGGTTTTCGTCCTGGCCATAGCACTGTATCTGCACTTATCAAAGTCACAGATGATATTAGGCTAGGTATGGAAAACAGACTGCTTACTGTCCTTACATTGCTTGATTTCAGCAATGCATTTAATACAGTAGATTTTGAAATCCTTCTTGCCTTACTCCGCTCTCTTAACATATCTCCATCGGTGATTCACTGGTTTCACAGTTATCTGTATGGGCGCCGGCAGCGTGTCCGCATTGAAGATGTATTTTCTTCTTGGAGTGACACGAGTGCTGGTGTACCACAGGGTGGCGTGCTTTCTCCTCTTCTTTTCGCTATTTTCATAAATTCTATATCTTTTTTCCTTTCTTCCTCTTATCACCTATATGCAGACGATCTCCAAATCTACACGCAATCCTCACTTCAAAATTTAAATGACGCTATCAAAACTACCAATGATGACCTCTGTCGTATATCTAAATGGAGTAGATCTTATGGACTTACTGTTAATCCGAATAAGACACAGGCCATAATTGTAGGCAGCTCTAGATTAGTATCTAAAATTGACTTCTTAAGTGTACAGGATATTACTTTTAACAACGTTATTGTACCACTCAGCAAACAGGTGAAAAATCTAGGAGTGATTATGGACAGCAATCTCACATGGGACCCGCAGTTGCAATCCGTGAGCTGTAAACTTTTTGCATCAGCAGCCTCGCTTAGAAGGTTGCGAAACTTTCTACCCACAGTTACTAAAGCTGCGGTAGCTCAATCTCTTTAGATCAATCAATCAATCAATCTCGACTCCCTATCCTTGACTATGCCGACGCCAGTTACCTTGATCTCAGGGAGGATCAGCTAAATAAGCTTGAGCGACTACAAAACTTCTGCATTCGATTTATTTTCGGTCTCCGAAAATTTGATCGAGTCTCAGAATTTCGCGCAAAGCTCAAGTGGCTTCCCATTCGTCTTCGCCGGAATACTCATATTCTTTCGTTTCTCTATTTTTTCAACCAGAATTTTGTTCAACCCCTCGACTCCTCCTTATCTAAAAGCTCGATTCCATTTTCTTTCTTCCTCTAACTCCCTTTCCCTAAGGTCATCAGAGAACATGCTCCTCGACACTCCGGCTCATAGTACGAATTTTTATGACTCATCATTCACTGTCCAAGCCGTGCGCCTGTGGAATGAACTACCTATTGTTATAAGACGTGCACAATCCATAGATAGTTTCAAAGAACAAGTTCGCAAATTCTATCTCTCTTCTGTGAGATAGCTTTTCCTATTCGCTTTTAGCGATAAGACCGCCCATTGTACCTAGTATTAGTTAGTTAAGTCCTATTCAGTATGTATTTTCTAAATTGGTGTCAATAAAGAGTATTTGTATTGTATTGTAAGTACGGAACCCTAATAAATGAGTTAGTCAAGAACTTAGGCGATTCTTATGTTTATTGCAAACGAGCATTAGTCATCAAAATCCAAAAGAAAGACAGCAGTGCCTGCCTCTGCCATATGTTTATAGTTTTAGATTTATCTTCAGAGTAAACCTGCGTACTCAAGTACGTGCGACGGACCGTCTCGACTCAGTCACGTGCCGGTATCGATCCGGAACTGTGAACGACTTATGTCCGTCCCTGTACTGTTAAGTCTGCGTCTATAGACATATACGGGCGTATTCGTGAAGGTTTTGACAAACGCATAGCGGTCGATTTGACACAAGTAATGTCAATTAACCCCCGTATTTACAAACAACGCTATGAGCACAGATTATATAATAGTAACTACGTAACTATGAGGTCTCACAGTGCTCGCGAACCCAAAATGTCTTAAAAACTTATTACTTTGAAGGACAATTCGGGACATTTCATTATTGACATTCATCGTCGTCATTAACAGCCAGTATTCGTCCACGGCTGGACATAGGTCTCACCTATGGCACGCCACTGAGATCTATCTTCAGCTCCTTGTTTCAAACCGCTGCCAGCCAGCTTGCGTATATCTTCGCTTTACCTAGCTGAGGCAACTATTCATTATTCTGTGGCTAAGGGCACATTGATTGACATTATTTGCGTCAATTGTGTCAAATTTACCGCTATGCGTTCGTCAAAATCACGGATAAAGAGAGCCTATTCTCCATGGTCAAAATGTTCATACAGTAAATACAGCCGTCTATAGACTTTTTGAATAACCCTATGCATTAGCGGGCACTGTGATTACTCATAGGTTGTGATTACGGAGGTTAGAGTCTAAACCCTAATTAAACCTGGCTCAAGATCCCTGAGTGGTATTTAATAGGTGACCATAGGTACGCGGCTCTGGCAGCTCACAGCTCTTGAGAGTCCAGACCATTCTAGGCCTAGCGTGTTCACCACCTTCGACCGCATCATCGCTTACTACCAGGCGAGATAGAGGTCAAAGGCGAAGAATAAATTAAAAAAACGCTTTGACCGTGGCAAGTAACACGTTACCCACCGAATGAATACAATATGTCGCCAATCGATTAGCCAAGTTTCGATATGATGTTCAGTGCCAGCCAGATGGAATTTTAGTTTATTTTAGCGCACCTTCCAATGATTTACCGCTTAACCGCTTAGTTTCGATAATCCATCGATCTGGAATTATTACAACTGAAGTTTTCTTTTCGACGATGTTCAAACAAATAAAAATCTATGAATTTGTAGGTTAAGTTAATTACGGTTCCATAGAGTACCGACAGACAAGGCTAAGAGCCTCTTACACTTCCTGATAAAGTTTCAGATAGTTATCCCACATATAACGCTTTATTATAAAGGCCTATTTTACATTATTAGGCATCGGTGGAACTGGCCCTTGTTAGCTTAGGTTCAGTTATTTATCAGCTGGCATACTATCAAAAACCCGTGAAATTGGCCCTAGCAATATGGTTATTCATTTTGTTGTCCCTTAATGGCATTATAATGTCAGATAATGATCTGAAACTTTATCAGGACCTGGATAAACTGAGCCTTAGTGTTTTGTGTATATTTCGTAGAATCAAAATCTTAGTTTATTCTACCGCACCTACTATTCCAGCACACATTAAGAACTAGTATTAATCCAACCTACGTTTTCCATCCTCATAATATTTACGGTTCTAATTCAGCAAACAGTAAACTTAGCGAGTTGTTCACGGGCTCCCTTCACGTCCATTCACGTCACGTAGGCACTACGTGATGCCGGAGGTATTACGGGATACGCCGTAATGTACGGCGGAAATAACGTTTTGCCTGATGGAAAAGTAATATAGGAGATGATTAATAATATCAAACGTCTTGTTTTTTATCTGTGTCTTATGAGTATATTGAGTTGTGTTTTCTATTATGTGTGCCAATAAATATGTTTTATTCTTACGCCTTAGATTAATATACATTTTACGCTCTAAATTGAAAACACTAGGATATATTTTGCAGGGTTACTGTGTAAGAATATTGCATTACGAAATATTTAATATACGTAAACTTAATTCCTGTATAGTAATATTATTAAACTTAGAAATGAAAATGTCATGTGCAGTAAACGTGTAGTTTTGATTTAAAATGTAGGTGGTGATGACTGGACCAGTGAACAAAATATGTGAAAAGTTTTCATGTTGTTGATATAGATACATATCTAGAAGTAATTCTCCGATTTTCCTCCCAATTTTCCCGCCTACTACGTATATCCCTTGATATATAGGTATAGCTAGATTCGACAAGAGACAAGCATGCCGGTCACGCGCGGTACGTGCCTGCAACCCCGAGGTAGACATGTGGCGCGTCCGCCCAACTTCGCTCCTCACTTCTACTCATTTAGAAATTAGCGTTCGCTAATTATTGTTGTTACTTTAAAACTGGTTGTAGAATATTGTAATACAAAATAAATATAATAAAAAACTCATTTCAGCATAGTTTAGTTTTGAATTTAGAAAATTGATTAATTTATGAGCTCGCGGAAACCTTTTCGATCACACATACTCTTGGTCTTTTTGTTTCTTGCTTAGTATTATAATCTTCTTTTCTTTTTCACCCGACTTCCAAAAAGAAGGAAGTTCTCAATTCGTCTATATGTTTTTTTGTATGTATGTTACGCGCATATGTTACGCGATTAGTTCGTCAATTGTAAACCGATTCGAATGATTCTTTTATTAATCGGTAGGGTAGTAGGTAGTAGAGTAGGTCGTACCCAACGTTTCCGAGGTGGTCCCATTGTGATTTTATCGTGATCTGATAAGTATCTCCAGAGATATGACGATAAACGTGTCAAACTTGCTACTGAAATTGACTCGCGGGGCATAGAAGTCGGTTGTTTTAATTTTTAAACTATCTTAATTATTGAAGTGAAAACTTCTTTACCAGTGTTGTGCACTTTTCTTGGGATGGGTAAAAAATGTTGAACTCGCGTCAGGGTCACGTGTCCTGATCGTTAGACAAAAATTCGTAAGACACGCAGGGCGCTTGCGCGAGGTGTCATTCCAAAATATTCAAAAATGACGTGTTCAAGTTTTTACTTCTGCCGGCACTCCCGGAGTGCAACCCGTTGTTTCTTTTATATCTTATAGGCTAGCGTTTGACTCACTTGTTGGTAAGTGATGATTCGGTCGAAGATGGTAACCACGCTAGGCCTAGAATGGGAACTGGCTCTCAAGGATAGTTGCCGGAACACATTAGATGTTTGGCGACAGATTTTCTGAACTTGAGGGCGGTAGCTGGCCAAGCGGACAATAGATAGTGTCCTACCACCATGCGGGGTTAACCAATATTAGTGTCATTACGCAACAGTTTCATAAACTACATATATTATATTTGTATAAATAGATAGTAAGATATAATTATTAATGAAAATGTTAAAAAATTAACATATAATCTTGTTACCTATTAGTATTATAATACGAGATTCTGCGGTGATTTTTCTACCATTATTCATTAAGGAATACTTCTTGAACCATTCAAATAAGTAGTACCGGCACTTAATAGGGTTAAAACCCTCTGAATCGTGAAGCTATTTTTATAGCTTTGCAAGAATGCTATAAGATGCACGGCACCCTCCACTAAGTATGATTTAGTGGGCCCTTTATTATGCATTAATAGAGAAAGACCAGAGCTTGCCTGCGACGTCACATCTCTATATTTCGTAGCATTAGCGCCCTTGAGAGTCAGATAATTCTAGGCTATACTATTCTAGAACACGCTAGTGTTCACAATCTTTAACCACATCATCGTCTCGAACGCGTTTGCCAGCGTCCCACACTCCGCCGCTTGAAGGTCCGAGAGGGAGAACGGTCTGGCATCAAAATGCCAGAGGTAGGGAGTTCAATCCCCGCCGTGCGCCAATGGATTTTTCTATCGAAAATTTGTATGTTTGCTTTACACAGTGGCCCTCCGGTGAAGGAAAAACATTGTTAAGAAACCAACAACCCCCCCCCCCCCCCCGCATGGTGGTAAGACACTATCTAGTGTCCGCCTGGCCAGCTACCACCCTCAAATTAGAATCTGTCGCCAAACATCTAATTTGTTCAGGCAGCTATCTTTGAGAGCCAGTTCCCATTCTAGGATCAATACAATACAAATAATCTTTAATGAAACCAATTTAAAAAAAACGTAATGTAGGGCTTAACTTACAAAAATAAGTTACAATAGGCGATATCTTATCGCCAAGAGCAATCATTTCCAGACAACCTTTGGATGATGTTTTTGTGATAAGCATGTACGGTGGTATGACAGCCTTTTTTACCTACATAGTTTATTTAAGAGGTTTCAATAAAAAGGTTGGAGATGCCGGGGATCGAACCCGGGGCCTTTCACATGCAAAGCGAACGCTCTACCACTGAGCTACATCCCCTGACGACAAAAGTGGTTAAAATCATAGAAGACTCTGTTTTATTTGCCTTAAAGCTATTATTTATTTACTCAGCCGTTTATAATGAATATATTTTCAGATTATACTGAAACTACATATAATCTTTGCGGTAGGTGCGGTGCATAAAGTTCTTTAAAAAACTCATCATAATATATTTATTTGTGCCGTGGAATATTGTTTCGTTTTATATCTATTAATACTTATTTTATATCAATTTAGTTATTTATTTATATATCTCGTAATAGAAGGACATCTATATATCTCGTAATAGAAGGACATCAGTTATTCGGCCGTGAAATAATTTTTCGGTTTGAATGGCAGTGTCCAGTAAAATTACAGGGCAAGTCAGACTTAACATCTTTATGCCTCAAGGTAACAGGCGCAGTGTAGGCATAACCAATAATAATGTGCTAAATTCTGTCTATCCAAAATTCTGCATGCTGCTGTATTGGTAAAAGGTAGACGCCATCGCTTACCATCATGCGAGCGTCGTGCTTGTCCTGTTACCTTATATCATAACAAAAAGGTTTATTGACTCTCTCAAAGTTTTTAAAACGAATTTATTTTACCAACGCGAAATGTAAGCAACCTTTTTAACGTGATAAAAGTTAACCACATTGTTTGTAGCACCTAGAAAGTAATTCGCAATCAAAATGCGCTGGATCTATTGACGGACCGCAGTAAAACGAACTAAAGTTCATTTGCAGACGGGTCTATGTGCCGTAAACCGGAGACACCCGGAATTAGCAATAAAAACTTTTTTACAATCGACATGAGGGTAAAGGTGATGGCTAGAGATACCGTAGAGATGGGAAAATTTGATAATATACGATGATTCTTAGCGCAAGTTAATACTAAATGCAAGGCAAACTAGTGAAGTGATGTGCATTGCGCACATTTTCAATTAGTCACTGGACTCATGTGTTGAATCGCTCAATTTGAATGATCAGCCCATATGAGTCCTCTGCTCTCCAACAATGAGAACACCAAATGAAGACATTAAGCTTGATTTTTGTGAGACCATGTTCTTTTCCTATTTAGTAGTGGTAGGACTTCTGCTAGTCCGCCTGGGGCGGTACCACCACTTTGCCAATTAATTTTCAGCCGTGAAATAGGAATGTTTTTCGGTTGCAATGGCAAGGTGTCCAGTGAAATTACAGGGCATGTGAGACTTAACAGCTTTATGTCTCAAGGTAACAGGCGCAGTGGAGTGACATGCAAAATTCTGGCAGTCCAAAATTTCGCATGTCACTGTAATAGGTAAACGTCATCGCTTACCATCAGGCGAGCGTCGCAAAAAAAACCTTTTTTAATTTAGTAATATTTTGTATCTAATATTTACTGCGTTATGGTTATATTTCAAACTGATGAACCGATTTTAATTTACTTTTCTTTGTTTGATAGGACTTTATCAGGAGTGTTTTTAACTCTGATTCATCAGTTTGAAGATCCTTAGGTTTTTCTAGTTGATGAGAGTATGAAAATCATATTCCCAAGTTTGATCGATTCGAAATTAGTATTCTGTTACTTAAATGACATTGCAAGAACATTTTTACCTTGACATGATGCTGGACCATCTCCTGGAAGATATCCATTACTCACCTACAAAAAATAAACTGGCCAAGTGCAAGTCGGACTGGCACTCGTAGGGTTCCGTACTACACTACAGTCTTTTATAAGATCGAACAAAAAATACCACTATGATTTTTTTGCAAGCAAAAATAATAATTAATAAACATTTTATTACTTATAACGCCATCTGACGTCTAAAAAAGGTGTTAGGGATCAGCATTTCAATATAACGTCATCTATGAACGTTTACCTAAGCGTTCGTAGATGGCGTTATATTGAAATGCCGAAAAAAACACGTTTCTTGTATAGAGACCCCTATAATTTTTAACTTTATTCTGTTTTTAGTATTTGTTGTTATAGCGGCAACAATACATCATCTGTGAAAATTCAACTGTCTAACTATCACGGTTCATGAATGAGATACAGCCTGGTGACAGACGGACGGACAGACAGACAGATAGACAGACAGACAAACAGACAGACGGACAGCAGTCTTAGTAATAGGGTCCCGTTCTACACTTTGGGTACGGAACCCTAAAAAGAGATGTCATTGGAATAGTCTCAGTGAGTATAGATAAATCAGTCGCGGAGTTTTTACATTTATAGTATAAGGGTAACTGTTTATCACAATTTGATAGTATTTTAACCGACTTCAAAAAAAGGAGGAAGTTTCTCAATTCGATAGTATATATATATATATATATATTTAATGTTTGTTCGCGGATAACTTTGTCGTTTATGAACCGATTTTGATTATTATTTTTTAGTTGGAAAGAAGATATGCCAAGTGTGATACCATCGTAATTTTATCGAGGTCTGAAAAGTCTCCAGAGATATGGAGATAAACACCTCAAAATTGGTACTGAAAATTATTAGCGCTGCATTGAAGTCGGTTATTTTTAGTTTTTTAAACGATCTTATTATACCGTTCACTTTATCGACTGTTATTAGTCGACCTCTCCCATCCCTATTCTGTAGCAATATTTCTCAGCGGCACCTCATTTGCATTTCTTTATTGGATCGCGGCGGAATTGAGAAAAATTCGCGCACTCACTTTTAATTACAAACTGTTTACATTTACATGTTATTTATGTTTAGAGTATTAACGTAGCTAGAAATTTGCTTGGTATAAAAGTATTAAATAGTATAAAATAAAGCACAAGGACAAAAACTCAACAATAATTTTAAGAATGTACAATTAAACTCAACTGTTTATTAAAATGTTATACCACCTACAGAAACCACAAAATATAAAGTATTCTATAGTAATATTATGATAATACAGGTGGTGTACTTTATTATGGTAATACAGATTTAACATATGGTGGTCTCATCGGTTCAAACGATCTCTTCCAGGCCATATTCAGATGAAGTATGGATGGACTGGAGTATTACAAAGAATAATTAGCATCAAGATTATTTATTAAATATTATTAATAGCTCCCAATGTGTCTCATTGTTGGGAAAAAGCCTCCCCCCATAACTTCCACGCATCTCTATCCTGTGTTATTCCCAGACCAGTCATCGACTTCATTGTTATGAAGTCGATGACTGGTTTTTTATTCTGGTTTTATTCTGGTTCATTATTTTATAAAATTTTCATGAAATAAGGTAACGTAATATTACTACAAAATAAGCTTAGTTTACGTGAAGGTGATTTAGACTAAGATTTGTTTTGATATGACAGATGAGATTAATAACATGAAAGGCTGCAGTCCTGCCTGAGTCTTACATGCTCTATAACTAAAACATTCATAAAATCACTAGACTTTAAGCCTTATATCTAATACATAGATTACCTAAATCTCTCTAATACATAATACTACATAGATCTACATTCTACACACGTACATACATTACTGATAACAACAGAGAGCATGTTATTTACAATAAAGGTACAAAATATCCAAAACAAACACCAATAAAACTAATGTTCCCAGCTGCCCGTAAATCCGCCACAGCAGGTACTGCAATCCAAGTATTAGTCGATACATCAGCCTGAAAAAGCTATACATCCTACTAATAGTGCTATGCCTCTAGTAACGCATTAAACTGAATGTTTCATGCATACGCGGTCTACGGCAACTTCGAAGATGTACCGATGTCGTGCGATCGAGAATCGATGTCAGTGATTACGGAATAGGACCTTTGGGAGAATAAGCTGGATATGACTTTTGTCTAATATTGTTACGGAATAGGAATAGCTTAATACAACCTACAATATTCCGTGAATATTGTAGGTATAGGTACAAAACATGACATTTTAATTTGTTGCTTATAACCGTGTATATTTTAATGTTTAAAATATTAATACCTATTTAGGTACATTTATTTAAAGGGCTAAATTTGTTTATGCCACGAGCGGTACAAACCCAAGCCACGACCGCGTTAAGTTAAGCGTTAGGTATATTATTTATAATAATTTTATAATCGATGGTTTTGAAATGGGTTCTCGCCTAACTACGTACGTAGTAAAAAATATTACGTATAACTTGAAATTTAACAAATATTTAATGACATTATTATTATTTAGAATTATATTAAGAAAAATACTCCTAAATGATACATTCTTTCTCGAAAATAGTTAACGTCCACATCATTCATGTTCCCGTAAAATATTTACGGCTACGTTTACGTTACGGCGACAATAAAACCGGGAACTGAAACATTTTTCAAGCTGGCAATATTTATGGGCGCCCAATTGAATTTCACACTTGATTTGAACGGGTGCTAGAAAATCCTACGGTTTTCAGTTCCGGAACGCATCTGTCAAATAATGGCGGGAAAACAGACCGCGGTGTTGCCAGTCTAGAAGGGTCGCCAATCGCCATATGTCAAATGGGAAATAGTTATTTATGGACGCCATTCACAAATTGCATTCGGCCGAATTGATATATTGGAATGTTTTATATGTAAATGCGAATGTAAGACGAATGGTTTGGCCCAGAAACGGATGTCTACCGCATGATTTATGCCTGTGCGGACTGAGACGTTAATCTGATTTCCTATTTCTGCAAATCTGCGAATAGTCAACAGTGGACGACAGTGGTAAAATAATATAGACTCTGTGCAAAAAGAGAACCGTCGTAGAAATTGTAATCGCGTGTTCCAATTTACTGTTTTGTTACTTAAACATTTTTATGCCTAGTAGGTACCTTCTCTTATAATTATCGGGTGCTTCTGGGTAGGTATGTACCTTTCTTCCTTATATTTTAATGTTAGTTCATCGTAACGCCACGACGGTTCTCTTTTTGCACAGACTCTATGTACAAATATTCGGCAACGGGTATACGGATATGACATCTTGTAACGTAACGTAATGTAACGTAACGGAGCTCCTGGAGGAGGCCTACCTCTCATTACGTGGATCAAGGGAACCTAGACAAGGGAAACTACAAGAGACGGGTTATAAAAGTTATCTACTATATAAAAATAAGTCGGGTTTTCCTTCCTGACGCTATAACTCCAGAACGCACGAACCGATTTCCACGGTTTTGCATTCGTTGGAAAGGTCTTGGGCTCCGTGAGGTTTATAGCAAAAAAAATTTAGGAAATCTACTATATAAAAATAAGTCGGGTTTTCCTTCCTGACCCCCTATTCCTTTGAAAATTAGGTCTCCACGAATGTACCTTTGATTTAAACGGGATAATATATAGCCTATTTTCATTTCGAAAGTCCATTCTAAATATTAGTGAAAGAATTTTTTAAACCGGTCCAGTAGTTTTTGAGCCAAATCATTACAAACATACAAAAATACAAATGTCTCTCTTTATAATATTAGTATATATAATAATAATGATCTATATATATATAATATAATATTTTAAACCACCCCGACTGATCTATGTATAATCTTTTCATTAAAAGCATTACAATGACTCTAAACACGACATTTAAAATCTGAGCTGTAAGTTGGTGAGGATTTGAGTATTCTGTAGAGTCCAGGAGATGTCCCAGCATCAGGTTAATGCTTCCATGTTCTTACAATATCGTTGAATAAGATTTTCGAATTGATTAGACCTATGAAAGTTGATTAAAGCTCATAGTTTTATAACGATTGAATGAATCAAAGCTAAGAACACTCTCGATGAAGACATCTATCAAAAAAAAAAACTATCAGTAATAAAATCAAAAACGGTTCACCCGTTTGGGTGCTAAGATGCTACAGACAGACACACAGATACACACGTTAAACGTATAATACCCCTACTTTTTGCGTCGGGGGACGCCGTAAGGTTACGGCGGCAGATGTTCTCCTTGGTGGTAAGTTACTTTTCAACCGACTACCAAAAATAAGGAAGTTCTCAATTCGTCTGTATGTTTTTTTTTCTTTCTTTTTTTTTGTCTGTGTATGTTACGCGATTACTCCGTCAATTGTGAACCGATTCGAATGATTATTTTTGTAATCGGTAGGGTACGTTTTTGAGGTGGTCCCATTGTAATTTCATTGAGATGTGATAAGTATCTTCAGAGATATGACGATAAACGTCTCAAACTTGCTAATAAAACAGACTCGCGAGGCATTGAAGTCAGTTGTTTTAGTTTTTAAACTATCTTAATTATTGGTAGATTTAATGATCCCACTACTTCTGTACGAAAACCCATGATTCATGAATGCACATAAAACTTTCATTGGTAGGTATATAGCTAGGATTAGAACCAACGACCCTCGGGTCAGAATCAGGGTAACTATCCTTTACGCCAAAGGACCGTCCAATATCACTACGTAAGTATTATAAAACACTGCGTCTGTCTGTCTGTTCGCAATAATCTGAATAGTTTCTGAATGGATTATCATGCGGTTTTCACCAATAGCCAGAGTGTTTATGAGGAAGGTTTAGGTCTTAGGTGCATAATTCGTTAAGGTTTTGTGTAAATTGGTTGAAATATGACGATGATTGTTAAATATGTTAATATTTTATATTCGATGCAACAAACTGATGCAAATTTTGTAGGCATATATGTTCTACCCGTGCGAAGCCGGGGCGGGCTGCTAGTATTCCTATAGATTCTACCATACTCTACGATACTTATCTTAAATAACACTTAGAGTTAATCACTGCTCTTCTACAAAAATCCTCTATATATAGACCTTGTGACGTATATCAATTCATTAGCCAAAGTCTGCATCTTAGCTTGTCGCAGCTCATCCCGTATGAACATCATTTCTGGACGTAGCTGTTGGTGTGCCTTCGGACCCATGCCGATGGTCAGTTGAGGGTCTATGCCCGCTAGCTGCTGGTCGAATCTGGCTCCCACATCGGCGTCCAGGACGCCAGCATCTATCATGCATTTCATTGAAGGCTCTGGATACAATTCTGTTTTAACGATTTCATCGTAAGAGAGATACGATAGAAGATTTTTTACCATAACCATTGGAAGACCCATCAATTTCATTTTCTCTTGCTGCTTACAGAATCTTGTTTTCTACTTTTTTTATCATTATTCGTACATTTTTTTGTCCAGACTGACTTCTCCATTGAAACAGGTTTAAATTACGATACAATGTACCTACTCTACAGGACAAATTGTTAAACATCGAAATAACATTTTGCAGAGTAGGTGTCATCAATAATCATAATAGCACAGATAATAGTGTCTAAACCAAAGAGCAATAATTACTAAAGTACAGAGCGCGGCTACTCGAGTTCGAACAGTAAGCACGGGTCAGAACATCGTCGCTGTCCACCGGCAAGCGCGAACAGTAGTGAGTTCGAGCGGAGTGCGTTTAGAAACATCTTATTTCGTTTTTGTCAAGAAAATGGTGAAATGTGCGGTGCCAACTTGTCAAAATGACACAAGGAAACACATTAAACTAAAATGCAACATTACATTTCACAGGTAATTCGGTTTTTCATACTTTGAAATGGATATACTATAATATGATAGCGGGGGTGAAGTACACGTGAGACGTGCGGTTGCGAGTCGCGTTCCACTACACCGCCCGCCGCTTCGCCGGTGATGCATTGAGTAGTGATGTGCGTGCTGTCGATATTATTCACTACATTTTTTACGTTCAAGCGAAGTCGAAATAAGGAAATACTCCGATGTTCTAAAGTGTTAATGTTGAGATTTTTGTGTGATTAGCTTTATATTAGTTACTAGCTGTGCCCCGCGACTTCGCGACTTCGTCCGCGAGAAATAGTATCTATGGGTAGTATTTTTAATTATTTAGGCTAATTATATTACAAATATGACAAATACGTAGCCCACCTACACCGCACCGTACCACGCCTCGCTAAGCCCTCTGCCCTCCCTCTTCCCCTCTCCTACCCTCCCTCCTCCTCTCCCTTTCCCCCCTCTCCCTTTCCCCTCCCGCTTCCCCACACCCTCATAACCTAACTAAAACTTTTACAACCTTTGAATGTCATATTTATTACTCGACTGCGAAAGAAGGAGGGTTATATTTAAGGTACCCTCTTAGGTACTCTTAATTACATTAATACTATATCTTTCGTGCATTTAAGATACTTATATAATGACTGAGAAATCGTAGGAAAAAACAAACAGCGTATCTTGAGATTAATATATAACAATCCTCTCCATGTATAAATATTCTATAATATTCATTTTTGTCGTCACGTGTCACCCGCTTCACCGATAAGCGCGCGGGCGTTTGCAGGCATCCCTACGCAAGACCTATATATCAATGTACGTAGCTATAGCACATCTGCTTACAACTCTCAGCAAGGTGGCGGGCTCATAGGCGCGCTCTGTACTTTAGTAATTATTGCTCTGAGGTCTAAACACATAGCGTGTAAATAATTAGTTCCATGGACCCCAAACTAGGCTAGGCCTGTATCTTGGGCGTACATAACTCTTTATTGCCTCGGTATCGAGTAACTAAATAAGTTCGGGCAAGTATGTGTTATAGTTATTAGAATAGGATAGAACAGTTAATAAAATATGTTCAGATTTACAACAGCTTACCCGACTGCGAAAGAAGGAGGGTTATGTTTTTCGAGTGTATGTTATGTGTGTCGGGTTCGTTGTAATTTTTTATTATTTATGTATATTTCTTTGGCACGCCCTAAAGCCACAGAAAAGATAATAGGCCTACGCTAGAGCCTAAACGGCTTGTCGTATTTTTATGTGAGTCGTGTCAATAGATTCGTCTTAGTCGTGTGAGTGACACTGGGTACAGCATAAGTTATTTAAAAAAAAAAAAAACAACTTCATAACCACAAACAGGCACTCAAAAGCGAAAAATAAATTACTTAAAATTATTATAAGCGCTACCCACTTATCTATTTGAAGTCGGTGCCAGCCAAGTCTAATAGATAGTAGATAGATAATACCTACATGTATCTACCTACTTACTAACCTACATGTACTATCGAGGGACAATAGTCCAGTAGCACCTCAATGTTCATAGTAGCCTGCACGATATTTCTGTTGAATGTTCCGACGCAAACAATAACACGTAAGTACGGCATAGATGGCATACTTAGCCATACCACAGACAAATAAAAAGGTGAAACGTAGCGTGAGATAAATTTGATAAACATCAAATAGAGATAACAATATTCCACTGTATACTCGTTTTCTTATTGTTGAGTTAACAATTAACATAACGTCGAGTAAGCTATACACAAGTAACGGATGCTTAAATTCGAATGAGTCATTAATACCATGTTGTTCGAGTGGTATGGTGAACTGATAAGGAAGCAGGAAGCCCGAGTTCAATTCTCCATCCAGTAAATTATTTTGTTATAATTTTGAGGGCCCGGTGGCGTAATCGGGAGAACGGTTGGTTGAACTTTGATGCCAGAGGTCCCGAGTTCAAACCGCCGTGCACCAATGGACTTTTCTGTCGAAAAAATTATGTGCGCTTTTCACAGTGGCCCTCCGGTGAAGGAAAAACATCGTTAAGAAACCAACAACCCCCGCATGGTGGTAGGACACTATCTAGTGTCCGCCTGGTCAGCTACCAACCTCAGGTTAGAAAATCTGTCGTCAAACATCTAATGTATTCCAGCAGCTATCCTTATGCCAGTTCCCATTCTAGGTAGGCCTAGAAAACTAGGCATGGCGTGCTTACCATCTTCGACCTCATCATCACTTACCAACAGGTGAGATAGTGGTCAAATAAAATATAAACTATAAAACTATAAAATATTTTAAAAAACAGTTATTAATAGCTTGTATTATTTTATATCTGTTTAAACAAACTTCGCTAATAAAGGTAAATTGGTGAACTATGTTATAATTATGTGAAATAAAATAAATAACACGGTGATGTTATTTTAATAGTTTTTGAGGAAATATTTATTTGTATACCTTAGAAGAATACACAGCAACAATATTTTTAAATAAACTGATTTACAACATATCGCAATATCATAAACTACTATTTTTATTTAATATTATATTACATTGAAACCGTCTTCATTGACAATTTTCTATTTTGACAAAATAACACTTTAATGGTTGCATCTAAGAATTGCTCTTACCTATTGATTATTTAAGGTATTAATTATTTAATTATTCATTTTCTCTAGGAAAAGAGGATTGAAGCTTAATCCTTTATAATCATAACTTCCACAATTACTTATTCTACAAATTATCACAACCGGCACATCGCGTAGTTTTTGTATACTTTTAAATCAATATTTCGTGTGACTTCTATTGTTTTTGATACAGATAAGAAGCCTTTGTAATCCACTATATTCGCACATATTATGTCTGTCACATAAATTTTCCACAAACTAGATCCAAGGGGACTACAGCTGCTCAGGACATCTCTCGTCGCGCGCTTCTCACCTTTACATTATCAAACCCCATGGAGTGCGCAACATTCCATAATGGCGAATAAAATTCATCTGAAAACGCCAAATCTTATTAACACACTTTATTAAAAATTTGCTTTCACAACAAAAATACAAAATGTAAAAGAAAATATTAAAAACGATTTAAATATTAATGTAGAAGACTATGAAATCAACAAAATTCATTGTATAGGAAATAAAAACAGAGAAAGTAACAAGCCAAGACCGGTACTATGTTCGTTTATTAACAATTGGAAAAAGAACGAAATTATGAAAAATAAAAAGAATCTAAAGAAAATGTACGTCAGTGAGGATTACTCGAAGGAAGTACTAGAAAAAAGGAAAGCGTTACAAACAGAGCTAGTTGAAGAGAGGAAAAAGGGTAACATAGCATATCTTAAATATGATAAACTTATAGTTAAAGAAAATAACAGCCAGGAAAAAAGAAAAAGAGAAACGTCTGTTTCACCCTCTTCTTCTAGTAACCAGCCAAAAAAACATCAGACTCTGTCTTCAATCAAATCAAACAGGTCAAATGCTTTTGATATGATGCGGTCTAGATCTAATTCTCTCTCTAATATATCTACTAACAAAAAACAATAGCAACTAAGAACTGGCAAACGGAAATCAAAACCAACCGAAGAAACTGATAACAAAGAAACAACAAAACACCAAACTCCCCCAAGCCGACTGGTCCTCGTGGGGGAAAGAGACCACAACCCTCCAACAATAAAGAAAAATAAACATGAAAAACAAATAATCTACATCGCAGCCCTCAATATACTTACCCTGAAAAGAGAAGAAAATCTTACAGAACTAATATATGCATTAAAACAAATCAAATGGGACATCGTCGGCTTGAGTGAAGTGAGAAGAATGGGTGAAACTATTTGTTCTTATTCAGACTACTTACTATACCATAAAGGAGAGACCCCAGGCCACCATGGGGTTGGCTTTATCATCAAAAAACATATTACAAAGTATGTAGAAGGATTTATAGGAATCTCGGAGCGCATTGCGATAATGAATTTTAAACTACCAGAATACAAAGATTCCAGATCACTGTACGGGTCAGCTGTCAAAACGAGATACTTATCTACGGCGCGCGCGTCACTAACTCCATCGAGTGCCACTAGGTGGCGCTGGAGTCCTGGATACGACTCGATTGCGACACGGCCATCCTGCTAGCACACGTCCTCGTGTGATGGTTACCCTGCGAACAAATAGTCCACGGGAGAACTTTGTTGCACTCGGTCACTCCTGACTTAAACTCTACATTTATCAGGTCGGTGGAAATAAATAAATTTTAGAGCTCTACAGTTTTTATTTTCTTTCAAATCTTACAGTTGAACTTAATCAAAATAACTCTAATTTAACTAAGTCAAACATGAGAAAATTGAGAATTATCGAAAATACAACAATCACTTAGCAGGGGCCATGTACCACAGGCGTTCAAATCAACAAAACATCCAAGTTCACAGAAGCCCTCGAGTAAAATTTCTAATGCCACGGCTCTCCAGCCGACTAGCAATCACATTGCTCCAACACATCCAGCGAATGGATCAAAACCTCTGTATGCATATCCATCGAGTGGATCGCCTGTGTGCACCCACCACTGAGTACACACTCTCGATACGACTCGATTGCGACATATATATATATATATATATATATATATATATATATATATATAAAATATAATATAATATAATATAATATAATATAATATAATATAATATAATATAATATAATATAATATAATATAATATAATATAATATAATATAATATAATATAATATAATATAATATAATATAATATAATATAATATAATATAATATAATATAATATAATATAATATAATATAATATAATATAATATAATATAATATAATATAATATAATATAATATAATATAATATAATATAATATAATATAATATAATATAATATAATATAATATAATATAATATAATATAATATAATATAATATAATATAATATAATATAATATAATATAATATAATATAATATAATATAATATAATATAATATAATATAATATAATATAATATAATATAATATAATATAATATAATATAATATAATATAATATAATATAATATAATATAATATAATATAATATAATATAATATAATATAATATAATATAATATAATATAATATAATATAATATAATATAATATAATATAATATAATATAATATAATATAATATAATATAATATAATATAATATAATATAATATAATATAATATAATATAATATAATATAATATAATATAATATAATATAATATAATATAATATAATATAATATAATATAATATAATATAATATAATATAATATAATATAATATAATATAATATAATATAACATAATATAATATAACATAATATAATATAATATAATATTACTTATATGTTTTGTTTGAGTTTGGAATAGTTTAATCACATAATTTTTACCACGCAGTCGGGTTTTTTGTTTCTAAAATAATTCACTTGTTTATATAAAGTAAATAGATAAATTACATAAGTAAACTAGTACTTACTTAGGTATTTAACTAGTATAATGAAAATAATAATTAATTTATTAGATATTACATATAATTTATAAAAATGAGACATATTAAATATTAATATTATAATGATTTATGAACATTAATTATGTACGCAAAGATTTTTATTGAAATGAATTGTATACTATAGATAGGTTAAATATTATAATTCATATGTGCGTGCGTGTGTATGTGCGTGCGTGTTTGTGTGTGTTTATGGGTGTGTGTGTGTGTGTGTGTGTGTGTGTGTGTGTGTGTGTGTGTGTATGTGTGTGTGTTTGTGCGTGTTTGTGTATGTGTTTGCGTACATGTGGCTAACCAACGTACAGACAATTAATTAGAGTGTATTTAGATTTTGCTACAGATTTTTATTAATATATTCTGTGTAGCGGAAGTTATATATATCAAAATCCCGACTAATATTATAGAAACATTTGTAACTCTGTCATTCTATCTGTTTGTTACCGAATCACGCCTAAAAGGATGATCTGATCTTACTGGAATCAATCAAGGAAATACTTTATAGCAAGAGGATGAACAAAGTTTTTGTGCTAATAAAATCGTGGTTTTTACATAGAACCTGAATAACTCAGATCACATGAAATGTTGATTGATAGAGCTTTTTAGTGATTAAATTCTTGATGTACGTGAACGTAGTCGCGGTTATCAGCTAGTATATTATATACCACTCTAGAACTCGTCTACCCCAACGTTTATTGGTTCTACGTCTGATGTGACCAGCCCACTGCCATTTCAGCTTGCTAATCCTTTGAGCTATGTCGATAACTTTGGTTCTCGGACGGATGACTTTGTTTCGAATTCGATCCTTTAGAGAAACGCCGAGCATAGCCTTCTCCAGTCTCTATAGCCCGCCGAGCGACTTTGAATTGGTAAACTAGTCGCACCGTCAGTTTCCACGTCTAAGCTCCGTAAGTAAAAAATAAGGTAAGACGCACTCGTTAAATACTTTCTTCTTCAGGCTTTGTGGTATGGGCGAAAAAAAGACTCGACGAAGCTTTCCAAATGCTGCCTATCTAAGCTGTATCCTTTTGCGAGCTTCCTTCTCGAAGTTGTTTCTACCCAATTGCAAAATTTACCCAAGATAGACGTATTCGTGAACAACTTCGGGAGGAACTCCGTTTAGGGCAATCGGTTCCGGACTAACCTAAGACCAAGATTATGTTAGTGAACAAACATCGTTCACTAACATAATCTTGGTCTTATCCAAGTTCATTCGGAGACCGATGTGTGCAGAAGAATCAGCAAGGGTGCAGCATGTATTGCAAGTCTTGCACGGTTTCAGCCATGATGACGATCATCCGCAAATCTCAAGTGTGAGAGGTAATTTCCGCTTATATTTATGCCCCGTCCTTTTTAATTCAGCGTTTTGATTATATCCTCTAGAGCGTTTATGAACAATTTGGGGGAAATAACGTCCCCTTCTCTAAAGTCGAAGTGCCTTGTCGAAGATTATAACTAGCCCCTGTGCTTGCCGTTTGTAAACTATGAGAAAGCCTTTGACTTCATTGAAACCTGGTCTGTTCTGGAGTCTTTGCAACGGTGCCAAGTTGATTGGCGATACGTTCAAGTGCTGAGAGGTTAGTATGACGCCGCGACTATGACTGTCCAAGTACAAAATCAGCAGACTGAACATAACATAATATCCGCTAAGGCGTCCATTACACGATAGATTTTGCTGACAGTTTGCTCACAGTCACGGCTGTGACTGACTGATGGATAACCTATCGTCGATAACCGTCGTAATGGGATGACTGACGGTGACTAACCGATATTTATATACTTTGATATGCTGCATCGGCAACCATCAGTTAAGACTTATGGTTTTGAATGACGGATTTATGGACGCCTTACATCGAGGAGTGAGCAATCTATACGACAGAATAAATATTAGTAGAATCTAAACCTACTTATTCACCGGCCGGTATTACGTCAATAAACAGAATCACGTGCTCCAAACTGGCCTGCACGTATTGAGTCCAGTGTTGCTATGTTCTAAAACACCTTCTATTTTAGTACATTCTACGACATATATATAAATATGCATCTGTTTTGTAATATCATTTTTTTGCCGTATCTCTATTGTTTGTATTATCAATGTATGACATAAGGATTGAATGATTAATGATTTTTGGTTATTAATTTGTGATAATTAGTGTAAGTGGTTTGTTACCGTTCTAATTATCAATAACTAACTAAATAAATAATAAAATATTCTATAAATGTTAGAAGATTTAATCTAATGAATATTTTGCAGTCGCATATCTAGCAAAGCAAAGCATAATATCTTAGCATGAGGCAATCTAAGCCTATCTAGTCTAGGTAGATAACGTAATTATATATAGGTAATATAATTTATTTGCTGCTTAGCCCATTGAAAACAGATAATTAAATTAATGAATTCCGAAACGAAACCCACATCATATAGGAACATAGGTACCTTATTTAAGAAAACATTAATTATATTTCATGTCGAAACCTAGTTGATTTATTATATTATTTTATCAATACCTCTAAGTTAACCAACTGCCCAACATCAACCTTCTTAGCATGATCTAATTTATACTCATTCTTACCATTGCGTGAAAAAACAGTTTGATAGAAGGATAAACGTTATTTCTATGGCAATACATTTAGTTGCCTTGACAGCACTGCGCAAGGCAAGCGCTGTGGCTGTGAAATAATTATTACGTCGAGTCGTCGATCTTGAAATCGCCTGTTCCACCTTGCTCGAAATAAAACAAACAATCGACAATCATGGATTTTAGCGGAAAAGTTGTGTTAATTACTGGTGCAAGTTCGGGGATTGGAGCAGCCACGGCCATTTACCTGTCGAAGCTGTTAGCAAAATTAGTTTTAGTTGGTCGAAAAGAGAACAATTTGAAACGAATCGCTTTGTATTGTGAGAAAGCGAGTGGTGTTAAACCTCTGGCTATAACTGCGGATGTAACAGACGATGTCGACGCAGAGAGAATTATCCATGAAACCATTGAACATTTTGGTAGTTTAGACGTGTTGATCAATAACGCTGGCGTCATCGGAATGGGTGGAATTAAGAATTCCAGCATGGAAATTTACGACAAAGTGATGTCAACAAACATGCGATCTGTTTACCAGCTAACGATGCTAGCGGTGCCACATCTAATTAAAACTAAAGGTAATATCGTCAACATATCTTGCATATCAGGTACGAAGCCGAGTACTATGGCTTTAGCGTACAATATTTCTAAAGCCGCTTTGGACCACTTCACGAAATGCGTTGCGTTGGAGTTGGCGGGAGATGGCGTTAGAGTCAATTCGGTAAACCCCGGCTTCATAAAAACCAATTTACTGAAGGACATAGGTTTAAGTGAAGAGCAGCTGGAATTATTTGTGAAGAATGTTGTCGGAAATATGCCACTGAAGAAACCGGTGGAAGGAGATGAGGTTGCTTCTTTGATTGCCTTTTTAGCGAGCGATAGGGCGAAAAGCATCACTGGATCTAACTACATAATAGATGGCGGTAGTATGTTGAAATAAATTACAAAAATAACGACGGTAGAGGAAGGCCTCTACGGTACAAGTTCTGCCAGACTTTTGGTTTCTTAAAATTTCGGTGAGAAAAATAAATTTAGTTTGGTTGAAGTAAAATGGACTTCCAAAAGTTTTGCGCAACATACTGTGAGTACCAAAAGTATTGCATTGAAATGTATTTATTGTAATAAAATTAAAAAATATAGTTTTAAATAGTTAGGTACTAACTTATTAACAATTAAATTGTGTACCAAAGGCGACTAGCGATCAATCTATGAATAAAGCTTTTTATTTTTCTTTTATTGGTTTTATTTATAGGTTACCAACATTTTCCATAAGCTCAGTGGTGGCAGATGGTGAATCTTCTGCTAGTCCTAGAAAAAAAAAACATTAGTCCGTCACTGCTCATCGCATTTATTGCAGAAGCAAGAATTTTTAGGGTGAAGTGACCAATTTTTGCTACCCAACATTAGCTAGTAACTAGGTAGGTACATAAAAATATCGTGCTTTATATTAAGAAAAACTATTATAGCCAGCCTTCAATGATAGACTCACGTTAAAAATTATCGAATAAGTACCTACTTGTTTTTACTCATATTATAATAGTCCCTAGACAGTTGAACAGCTAAATTCGTATCATGTGAACTCTGTATTAGGCTGGCTTGGTTGTCCTGACCTAATAATCCCAATATCCTAAAAACAATAAATGGGTTTTAATTATTATAATGTAGGGTAGACAAAACATTTCTAACAAAGTAAATCAATGAAGTCTTGCCGAATATAAGTAACGATACTAGACTCGCTAAGAAGTGATAAAAACTTAGATCTTCCGTGTCTTTCCTCGGCAATATCTAAACTTAAAATCTGAAATAACTTGACTTCATGAATCATTTATGATAAAAAAACCAGTATAATTTTCTTGTCAATCTCGCTACACTCTGAAAACTCGGATCAAATCAGCGAGGGCCGCATTCGGCGACATACGAGTAGCTCAAGATCATAGATAAAGGGCCAACGAGGAAAGTATACTACTACAGGAACTCTATTCGAAATGTTTTGTAATTTTATTTTAATAAACGCTGATTAGCAGCTTAATATATGTTTGACTAGGTTTTTAATTCGAATAAAATGTCGATGAGTCATGAAGGTTCTTTAATGCTAGCTAATAGCTAGGTATTTAGTATTTACTTAGATTGTGTTATTATGTGTATGGGCCATAAAGGAAACAACCGAGTACGTGGAACGCTGGTTTATTACTAGCTTGCTATTGGCGGGTTACCCGCGGTGTCGCTACAGGTCAAACTGCCATGCCGGGTCTAAGTAAACGTTAGGATGCATTCAGGATTTCGACATTAAGGTAGGATCTTTTTGTAAGTTTGAGGCTCCAGTGGAGGTACCGAGTTTAATCCCCGCCGTGCACCAATGAATTTTTCTGATGAAAAATGTATGTGCGCTCTTCACAGTGGCCTTCCGGGGAAGTAAAAACATTGTTAAAAAACCCCCAAGCCCCCAACCCTCGCATGGTGGTAGGACACTATCCAGTGTCCGCCTGGCCTGCTACCCCCCTCTACTGTGTTCGCAGGAACAGGCCTACAATGGGAACTGGCTCTCAAGGATAGCGCGGTAGCAAGGATAGCCGGTTCCCATTCTAGGCCTAGCTTGCTACCATCCTCGACTGCATCATCACTGACCAACAGGTAAGATAGTGGTCAAACGCTAGCGTATATAATATTTTAAAAAATTAAGTGAAGCTGAGGCAAACAAGGTAGCTCAACATGTCAACTACTTATTTAAAAGAAAAGGCTAGAATTTTGGAATGTAGAAAAATGTACCTATCCACTTAGCTAGCGTATAGTGTAATCCGAGGCAAGTAGGCCCGAAAAAATGAAGCGGAGCGACAGCGAGGCGAGGTGAGGGAAGACGAGCGCACCGTCCTCACTCTCGCACTCGCGTTCTCTCGTGATGTCTCGTGGAGAGTCTGGATGGGGCATGAAAGTCGAATCGAGACAGTTACGTTATGCTGTGGAGAACGAATGAGCGAATGGAAGAAGTATCTATACAGAACGTCTACGATACAGGCGTATAGCTCCATCTCTCTCTACTCAGCGTTTGTTCGCGTTTGTTCGGCCTGATGTGTACTAACCACCCGATGTCTGCGAGGAAGGCCAGCAGCTCACTGATGCCGGCGCGAGGCTCTTCGTCTACCGTCATCTACTTCCAGGTAATACTGCCATCTTCGACCGGTTCGTCATTTTCTATCGTAGTCGATAACTTGTCTTATTGTAGGTCATTATCAGCCAATTTCCGTCCACTGCTGGACATAGGCCTCTCCCATGGCACGCCACTGAGCACGATCTTAAGCTATTCGTTTCCAAACTCTGCCAGCCAGCTTGCGTATATCATCGTTCCACCTAGCTGGAGGACGTCCTACGCGTTTGCCGAGCCGTGGTCTCCACTCTAGAACTTATCTACCGCAACGGTTATCAGTTCTACGACAGATGTGACCAGCCCACTGCCATTTCAGCTTGCTAATCCTTTGAGCTATGTTGATAACTTTGGTTCTCTGACGGACTTCGTTTCGAATTCGATCCTTCAGAGAAGCACCGAGCATATCGCATAAGGCACCTAGATGTTATCGTAAACCAATACTTTAATAGTACAACACCTTATAGCCGTATCCACGAACCAGCTTCAGATTCGTTTAGAATATGCTCTAACGCATCTAACGCGGCGATGGTTTTTATTAACTCGACAAAGATAGCTATCTTTATTGCTTTTACGCTATTATCACGCTACATACATACATAATAATTTCCCTATTTACATTTATTTATATATTCAGTTTAAAAAAACTAGCAGTCGGGCAGTCCTGCGCGTAGGTTTACTTACTCGTGTGTAGACACTGCAGGGACAAATCGATAAGATATTCATTTGTTATACAGATCAGTGTGTGTCAAACATACAAACATTGATATTTAGATCCATCCAGCAAGATGAACAAATATGGAACTATAGATTTTATTTTTATTATTGCTATTTTCCTATCTCTTAAATCTATGAAAATGTATTTATAGCTATATCTCAATCTCATGTAGGTTAGTTACAGGTTAACTTACCCATATTGAGGGTTCACTCTGAATATAGGTACACGATTTAAAAATAAAAATTGCAGACCAGTTGAGGCGGTATGTCATTATATGGATTGGACAAATCTCAATCGTTCAGAGCCTGTCAACTGCCATACAAGCACGATACCATCTTAGACCGCATCGTTACTTTACATCAGATGAGATAATGCTCAAGTGCTTGTCTGTTTTCAATAAAAAGAGGATCTAATACTGGCTTTGGGAATCCATAGAAGCTTTCATTCAGAAAAAAACACCGTTGGTGACATTTTATGCCAAACGTAGATGCCTGTCTACGATGCTAAGGACTAGTTTCACCGGTTCCTGATAATGCGTCAGATAATTATCTGACACATGACGCCATATAAAAGCCGTCAAAAATCTGTCAGATTTCTTCATATTAGCGCTATGAGGAACCCGTGAAACTGGCCCTTATGCAATCAATTTCTATTTCTTTATTTGCATCAGGTGAAATAGTGGTCAAACCACAAATTATGTAATAGTTACTACGTCAAACGCCTAAGACATTGTATAGTATATTATATTTCTCGTCAGTACAAAGTATTCACAAATTTCAACCAGTAAATCGTCAGGGGATGTAGCTCAGTGGTAGAGCGTTCGCTTTGCATGTGAAAGGCCCCGGGTTCGATCCCCGGCATCTCCAACTTTTTGCTGTCATAGCAAGATGTCAATGAAACTTCATGCCTGTGCAGTGGGCCTTACATTCGAATGATATAGTTAGAACATTTACTATTTTTAGCTTTCACTACCTATTGTAAATTTGTTTCAACATTTTTATATGTTGGATACAGCTTTATTCCAGCTCTCTGCTGACATGTCCTACCTTGTACTATTATTTATTCTGTGGTGCAGGCACGGATGATACTACAGATTATGATACTGTAGTCGTTTGCATTTATTACTTAATTCAACGCTTAACGTAGTGTAACATTGACCATGTTACACTTATGGGCCGTTTCCATTATGATGAGTCCGAGTGCCACCTATAATCCGATTTCTTCGTGCCTTTGCACCCTATTAATTTATGCATTAGCTACGCTGTCAAGCCTTGCAGCATGCTAAAATTATATGCCATTTTGGTATTTTACTGTATACTTTTTAGGGTTCCGTAGCCGAATGGCAAAAAACGGAACCCTTATAGATTCGTCATGTCTGTCTGTCTGTCTGTCCGTCCGTATGTCACAGCCATTTTATTCCGAAACTGTTAGGACTACAGAATTGAAACTTGGTAGGTAGATGTATTCTGTGAACCGCTTTCCGATTTTTATACAAAAATAAAAAATATAAAAGTTTAAGGGGGGGTATCGCATACATAGAACTGAAACAAAAAATATTTTTTTTCTTCAAACCTATACGTGTGAGGTGTCTATGGATATGTCTTTAAAAATGATATTAAGGTTCCTAAAATCATTTTTTCTCAAAGTCAATCATTTGAAAGATAGGCGCGCCTAAAGTGGTAAAATGTGTGTCCCCCCCCCCCACTAACTTTTAAAGTATGGGAGTGAAAAATCTAAAAAAAATATATGCTGTAGATCTCAATAAAAACTATCAACGAAAATTGGTTTGAACGAGATACAGTCAGCAGTTTTAGAGATATGGCGACCGCAAAGATAACTTCGTTTTTCATACAAACACTATGAAAAACAAAGTTAATTTTGTAGTTGCGAAAAATCAAAGTTATAGAATACTCTACTGTGTTACGGAACCCTACGAGTGCGAGTCCGACTTGCACTTGGCCAGTTTATTTAATACTTCTGACTCTCACTCCCTCAGCACAGCTAACTAGCCTTTATAGTATCGTATATTATTTTATAGATAGTAGTGTGACATAAAGCCGCACTTTACGCTTTATCGTCAAATAGTCGATTATTGCACGTAACTTCACGCCGTGCAATAATCAACTACTTATTTAAGTCACGGAAAAGCGTGCGTAAAGTGCGGGTTTAGGTCACACTGTGATAGAAAATGTTTTTCGGTATTGTTGGCTGGATAGGTAGGTAGCTACCGGACCGCCCCCTGATTCTCATTTCAATCGGCTACATTCAAATTTGGAAGCGTCATTTTGAATTTCGAATATTTATTATTCTGTGAGCTATTTAGTGGCGGAAACTTTTCCGATTAGAGACGAAGTTTTTTCATATTAAAAAATGAAAAGTAATGGACTAGAGCATTGTGAATTGCAAAGATCTGAGACGATGGAGAGGCAGTTTTCGAATCCGAATTTGCTTTCGAATGATTTAGAATCAGGGGGCTGATTAGCATAGCTCATTTAAATCGGATAAGTGCATTCTAATTCGGTAGCGTCATTTTCAACCAAACTCATTTATTAAGAGGTAACGCGGGGTGCACTTTTCCATACAAATATATTCCCCCCGTTTCCTCCCTGGAAAATGATTCTAGAGCAAAATTTGTTTCTACAAAAAAATCAAGGTCTGCCAATTGCCAATAGAAATATGACTTTTCAAAAATCTTAAAGGAAAGATTAAAAGGCTTACCTATATTTCTTTTTGCAATTGGTATATTGCAATTATTGGTATATTATAATATTATTGCAATAGCTAGAGCAGACCTTGATTTTTTGTAGAAAAATATTTTGCTCTAGAAGTATTTTCCAGGGAGGAAACGGGAATACGTTTGTATGGAAAAGTGCACCCCGCGTACGTTCTTAATCCGTGAACTTCGTCACGTAAATTCCGTCAAGGAAACCTTTTCGATTAGAATCACTGATACTTTTAAATTGTAATATCAAAAGTGTCCGATCGGAGCATTGTACAAATTGCAAAGATACGAGTCGAGGCAACTTTTGAATCAAAATTTGTTTTCGAATGACTGTGAATAGCCCAGCTGAAACTTCAAGTCTTCATACCAACTTTTTCTGGTTTAAAACAAAATGATGGTGAATTTAAGTACAAAATCAAATCATATACTTCAACGATTAGCAATCAATATATTCAAATTTAAATTAATACAAAAGCAAAAAGTTACCAAATAAAAAGAACAACTAAAAAAGTGTATAAAAAGCTCTATGTCTAAGGAGATCAATGTAAAACAATTACCTACGTGTCAACCATTTTATTCGTTTACACTGAAAATAATTTACAATTTTTAGATTCCAATTTATATGGAGCACGGTCGATGCGCCCATTACATGACATTTATGAGAACATTTTCACGAGGAATGAATTAATCGATAACCAAAGAATCGATTCGAATAATCGACGTTAATATAAACACACCAGTACCTAAAACTTTCAACATACATTTTAATAGACAAAAATACTTATCACTTTTAAGATTGTGATGGGGTATTGAAATGTCTATAATGGTCGGTGTGAATCGATTCTTGACGTTTCGAAGACACGGGCGGGTTAACAATAACTAATGCTAGCCACACTATGTAGACAATGAACACATTGTAATTTGGGAGGTCCTACCCTAAATACACCTATACTGCTTCAGATCTGGAAAACTATCTACTTTTTATGCTAGAACTTCTCATCGTTTCTTAGTGCATTGTGCAGCAAGTATAGACAAGTTTAAATTAGGTTGGAAGAAAGCGTTACTGACATCCTGTCGATACTTTTAACCCCTCTCTCCCCTGGCTAGTCAATGATAAGTATTTCAGTAAAAGACATCGAGTTGGTAAATGCGAGACGTATAAGATTATTTGATCTTAATACTCTTAATGACTTGTTCTTACTCTTGTTTTAAAATCATAATTAGGTAGTTTCTAACTCAAAAAGTACGAACGCCGACCATATTCGCCACTATATCCTATTCTTTAACAAAACCTATGCCAGATCGGTCGAGATTTTTTGCAGTAAAATGGCCGCAACCTTTCGCGCTTATTAAATTGATGTTGATTGGTAGTTTAGCTCTATGCACTGGATAACTTTATCAAACGATTTCTTTAACATTTAGTTCAATATAACTTCATAGGAACTATTAAAATAATCAATATAAATATTTGTAACTACTACAGATAGGTTAGCAGAAACTGAAGCAGAGAATTAAGAAATATTACAATATCTTGTCGTATCTGAGAGCTGGAGGCAATAATACAGCTATCGAGTCTGTGCAAAAAGAAAACTGCCACAGAAATTGAGGGCGCGCGTGTTGATGGTTCTAATTTACTGTTTTTGTTGCGTTGACAACATTGCTCTGTCATTGCCAATACGACTAAAATGTTTGATACCTTGATAGAGTACTTACTCTTATCATTATATGGTGGTACTGGTATATACCACCTTCCTTCCTTACCTTTGAATGTTAGTTCATCGTAAACCCACGACGGCTCTTTTTGCACAGACTCTAGTATAGAGTAACACAAAACAATCTAATGTGCATTCTATACAAAAATATCGATAAATTATTTCATTTCAAACTCTTACGAATACAAATCATTAGATTGCAAGAATATAAATTTTAAAAACCATTTAACCGCTCTGCTGATTTGACAAGCTTGTCAGTTTAAAAATTTGATAAATTAATAATTTTATAAATAAAATTTGTTATTTTTTTGATAAATTGAAATAAGGGCCAGTTTCACGGGTTCCTGATAATATTATGAAGAAATCTGACAGATTTTTGACAGCATTTATATCTTGCCATGTGTCAGATAACTATCTTACGCATTATCAGAAGCCGGTGAAACTGGCCCTTGATTTGCGTATTAGAAACTGGATAAGTATTACAACAAGTAGTTTAACATAAATGTCAATATAATTTAATAGAATACACATTACATTTGCTTTTTTAAGTGTTATTATTTGATAAAGGAGAGATATAAGCTAACTAATACGCAAGGCTTTACTTTAACGCTTCGTAACTTGATTTATATTATACAAAACATGAAATTAAGACAAATATTATTAGTATTGTTTACGGGATATTTACCATGTTTTTTCGGAAACTAATATTAAAAGAAAAACATGCTAAATATTCCGTTAACAGTACTAATAATAGTGTCAGTGACCATGAAAACTTAAAAACTTATATTATGACAAATAGTTCAGAACGTTACATTTTATTTACAATTTTTTTTTTAATTCGATGGGGACATATTTTTTTTTGTGAGTCAAGGTTAAAGTTGGTTGGTTAAAAGTTAAAGTAAGATTTGGCAAATTATGTATTTCTGCGTTAAAACATTTTAAAATGTTTTAAAAGCCTTACATAAAATTTTAGCTTAATGAAAGAATAAAATTTATACTGAAAATGTTTTAGATTTATAAAATAAAATAGTCAGTACAATAAAATACACATTGATATTTAAAATCCATCAAAGTTACAACAACTTCAAATAATATATTTTAAGATACATCCCAAATACTACTATATTCTATAATTTAATATTTTATATATATAAATACAATATTTATTTATTAAAAGTGGATTGAAGATCACATCGAACATCACTTTTCTAAATTTTGTTTTTGCAATATTTTTTATTTTATTTTTACAAGTAAATCTGAGAGAAATAAAAGTCCACAACAGGAATGTGCTTTTGAATTGAGCCGAGAAAATAAATTAACTATAGTCCGGCAATCTCGTGCGCGACCGCCCCGCGGTGTGTCAGACGGTGGCGGGGACGAGGTACCCAAGATGTCAGCGGGTAGCGGGTGGTGTAGCGGGGAAGGGAAGCGTGTGTAGCCGTGTCACAGATTATATAACAGTTACTACCGCTACCTCGTCCCCGCCACCGTCTGTCACTCCGCAGGAAGGTCGCGCACGAGATTGCCGGACTATACTAGAAATGTAGCTTCAAACATGGTAAAAATTATTAAACATGTTTCTGATCAAAAAAGACAAGTTTGTTGTTGGCAACCCTAGACTTAAAAAAAGGAGTAAAAAGAGAACCATCGTAGAAATAGAGGGCGCGCGTGTTGATGGTTCTAATTTACTGTTTTTGTTGCGTTGACAACATTGCACTGCCATTGCCAATACGACAAAAAATGTTTGATACCTTGGTAGGTACCGACTCTTATCATTATACGGTGGTACTAGGTAGGTATATACCTCCCTTTCTTACCTTTGAATGTTAGTTTATCGTAAAGCCACGGCACGGCGGTTCTCTTTTTGCATAGACTCCATATAAATAGGGACTATTACCCTATTTAAGTAGTAGATAAGATATTATAATGAAGGAAAATGTTGAAAATAAAGGGATATTAGTATAATAATAATTTTGAAAATTTCATTAAATCATATTATGCAATTTAATTAATTTATCATTAAGGGCCGGTATCAACCAAAGCTAAGCTGAGTAGATATGCAAGTTCTCAACCAATAGGAGAATACATGAGGCTAACAAATGACGCAGCGAAACACATCTCCTCTCTTCTGCGCTTTGATGGAAAGCAGACCTAACGGTATCCCTCAACTTTAAAAAAATTACAATGAGAAAAATACAACTAATTTAAAGTTGCCATTACTAAATAATAAAAAATAATAACAATACATTTACATCTAATTTTTGACCATGAATCTTATAAATAGGTGTATAGAGTCCATATTCATTCGAATACTTTTTTTATTGATCTAAGAAGGGTCGTACTATAGTACTTTTCCAACAGCGTCTTGTCATTTATTTTAAAGTCCAAGTCCAGAAATAAGCTCTTTAAAGTACCACTTCACTATTAACAACGATTTTCCACAATCACACGTCAATTTATCACATTTCACTGGTGTATTTTTCACTCCGAAACACTGCCTTTTGACTAATTGAAAGCGCATTTCAACTTTCATTTTACGAAATCTTCGAGTCACTTTTGACATTGCTCCCTTACTCTAAATGAACATAAATTGAGCGAATAACTGGGTTTTTTTTTTCAAAGCGAATAAAAACATGATCGGTATTGATATCTATATAATGTTTTACTATTGAGTTTATGGAGGGAAGAGACATGGAGGGTAAACACTATATATGAAACAGTTGTATGTCAAAGTGTCATTATTTAGCTAGTGTGTTGTTACAAGTTGTTAACTGACTTCAAAAAAGAGGAGGTTCTCAATTGGTCGGCATCTTTTATTTTATGTATGTTCCCCGATACTCAAAGACTCCTACCCACTGATTCTTAATTGCAATCGGATACATTTAAATTCGAAAGCGTCATTTTGAATTTCGAATATTTATTATTCCGTAAGCTATTATTTTGTCACGGAAACCTTTCCGATTAGATTCACTGATTTTTTTCGAATTGAAATATCAAAAGTAACCGATCGGAGATTTCAAAGATCCAAGTCGAAATAATCGCAGTTTCCGAATCCGAATTTGCTGTCGAATTGAGAATAATCTGCTGGACCGATTTAGAAAATTATTTTTTGTTGAAAGGAAACTTCCCAGGTGGTCCCATTTAAATTTAATCAAGATATTTTAGTACCTCCAGATTGACATGGAGATCATCACCTCAAACCTGGTATTGAAAAAGACAAGCGCGGCATTTGAAGTCGTTTTTTAGTTTTTAAACGATCTTAAATTATATAATGTCATCACTACGTCTGCAGCTAGTAACTCCTTTTTTAATATTAAGTTCTCTCTGCCCACATTCTGGCTACTTGAACTAATATTGTCTAAATTTAGCCGGACTCTTTGGCCGCCATATAAGATAGCCCTCCTTGTCTCTACCCTCCATAAAATTGAGCTAAAGACATTGAAATTACCAAAACATAGACTAAAGAAATCGTATAGACAGATATTTTATTTCAAACTAGAGATTTGTCCGTTTCCTCGTATCTGTAAATGCGCGTTCAATCACCGATAGAAGACTAGGAGTTGTCCTGCGTGCGCGGCGCAGACGCAGGCGCAGGGCCGGCGTCGGAGCGGGGGCGGGGGCTACGGTCGCGGCTCGTCGCCGGCCGCGCTCTCCAGGGACGCAAGCGAGGGCGCCGAGTTCCTTTCCGTAGCGGGTGGCGAGGGCGCGTCCACGTCATTCTGCAAGCATCGGCGGCTGTAGCCCCCCACGCTACGACGAGGGGCCGAGCAGGGACCGGCGGGGAGGGGGGCACCATTACTCACTCGCTCTATCACCATTTACCAACTACAATGCACTGTCTTGCGAGTTCCCGACTAGCTTGGGGTGTCTATTTTTATTTGTAAACGCATCACAACTTATTTGACAGCTTAAAACTAGATTTAAGGTCTCTTTCTTGGTTTAGGGATAAGGTTTACATCACTATGATTTATTTGTTTTTGGTTTATATTACAGACTTTAAAAAAAGGATTGCGGTTCTATTTGTGTTTATGTATTTCTATATATATTTTTTATTTCATTGCAATTGATAAATTTGACGTATCTAAGAAATTTGTATAATAATAATAATTACAAAATGCAAACCATTTTAGAACTGTAAATTTACATTTATTTTTAATTTGTGAACATTAGAATAGACACCTTTGGCTCTAAAAATACTCAAAAGTATGATTTCATAAGGTATACCTACTAAACTAAAATATTAAAGTTAGATACCTACATGGACTACGCTAATGAACGATTTAAATAATAATCATGATATTTAAAATATGTACAAATTTTGAGAAAAACACGTGCATTTTCGTAAAATTAAAAACATAGTAATTTTCTTCAAATCAAACATAGAAATACATATTACGGGCACTTTAACGATAATAACTTTGTATGCAAAATGCAGAGCTATAGATACTAAAATTGGTTGAAAATTGATGCATATAATGACAAAATAAAACATAGGTTTGCAACCAATTAACTTTTAAATATTAGTGTGGAACTAAAGTATTAATTGAATATAACTTTTCAAACATCTTGATTTTTTTTTCTAAGACAGTGTTATTGTGTTGGTAAATAGTAACAAATCTTAAACTATGTGCTGGCAATACGATGGTATGAACAAGAAAATACTTGGACATAACACACAAAATATATTTCAAAAATTACAATTATATTTCAAAATACACAAAACGATGAAACAAAAACAAATTCTTACACTAGATGGGCATGATTTATTTGCTAAAGCGAGCTAGGTTTTTTTAATGGATAGCGACCCAAGTTATGTTTGTAGCGTTACACAAAATATAAAGCTATATGTAAAATATACACGATGTTGGTTGAATAGTACTTAAAATCCATAAAGGTATGTTATTTAGTTTATGTATCTTCAACTAAAATTAATTAAAAATTTCATTACTTATATTCAGGTAATTTTAACATGATAAACGCGCGTTTTTCAATTTAAGAAGACAGCAAGGGTTCCTAGTCCAAAATACAACTAAGTATTTTAGTTATAAAATTATCATCTTGAAGTTAAAGATATAACTAATAGGCCAAAATCTACAACACATACAATTTATGGATTTCAAATATAAGTAACCAATTAATTAAATGTCAGCACACACAGCGAGTGAATGGTGCAATAAGGTATATATCCACCAAAGCGACTGTACAACCAATAATCAAACTATATACAAATAAAAATAATAGATTTATTGGTTGTAATGACATTCGCTTTCGTGAATAAAAGGCGTCAATACTGATGTGCACAGTCAAGTTAAATTGGTAAATCAAATTTGATATTTAGTAGATGTTCAACGTTTCAACCTTAAAGATTTTTCCAATTGTCGATCGCTATATCGACATCGCGTAAAAGTAACGATAAATTCCCAAATTTTAAGGGCCAGTTTCACGGGTTCCTGATAATGCGTAAGATAGTTATCTGACACATGGCGCCATATAAAAGCTGTCAGATTTCTTCATATAAGCGCTATCAGGAACCCGTGAAACTGGCCCTAAATCAATAAGTTTAAAATGAACGTGAGTTTTTATATTAAAATTTCACATATTGTCACTAATAATTAAGCTATAGATTATAACTTATTAAAGATAACTTTAACCGTCTATTCCAGTTTTAAACACGAGGCAAACGGTTTTGGCTCGTTGTCACTAGACTGAATTGTGGAGCCTCTGTTTAATGTTGTGAGCTCGCACATTCTTGACTAAATTCCAGCAGCTGTCCTTGAGAGCCAGTTTCTATTCTAGGCCCAGCGTGCTACCATACTCGACCGCGTCATCACTTACCAACAGGTGAGATAGTGGTCAAACGCTGGCCTATACGATATAAAAAAACGTTCGCAACTTTTTAACTGAATATGGTTATTATAGTTCACTATGTAGAGGCACATAAGAATCGACACCATTTTCTTAAACTAAGTTAATTGTAGTATGATATTGCGTGATAGCCAACAACCCTCCAATTTACAATTAATTGAAACCGGTTTAGCTCAAGTAAGTTTTTCTAAAGTTTCGCCTCTCAGTCGAAAGGCTTCGCACGTTTTAGTTCGCAATTCGTCTTGAAACCGGTCGGAGGCCTCAAAAGCCTTTTCAACTGAAATGACGTGAGTTAATCTCCGGTATAAATTAATTATAAATTATGGAACATACTCATGGTAGTTTTGATAATGAAATCCTCCAATTTTATTGGATTGTCACGTAATATCTAAGTACACTCTGTGACAACATATTTCCATAGATACTTTACAGTCCGGCAATTATAACTTGGCGTGCCTGTGCGCCACTGTGCTTTTACTTTGTATTTGATAACAGTTTCTCTTAAACCAATTTTAATTACTTTTGGCATTATTGAACTATTTTAATGTTGCAGATTTATCAACAATAATGTCGCGGTAATCTCTCAAACGTCAAACTCACAGTTTCAATTAATATAATTAGTTCCAAAAACCACCACCGCCAAGTTATACTTGTGGCACTGTATTTCTGAATGTAGGCTATATCCAAAAACCACCAAAGTGGCGCCACTGACTAAAATGGCCTTGATGACAGCTGTCAAGCTATATAATTTTATAATATAATTGTCAGTTTGAGGTAATCTTTAACTAAAAATTACTTTGAAATTTCGGGGAACTTGTAGCACACTAGCGCCTCTAGCGGAAAATTCACACGCTAATCGCGATAGCCCCCATTGGCGTCGCATAAATATGTTCTCGTTAAGCATGGTCAGATTAGGGTTACCTTATTACTATATACTTATACTTTTTGTATTTAAACTAAGTCAGATACGAGATCACATATAAATTTAAAACTTGATTTTTCTCAAATTGTCACAGAATGTACAATATCACACAATATGTATTAGGCCGCGTTTACGCAGAAGCAGTGCAACGTACGCTTCTCGGCGCCTTTCTGTAGACGCGACCTTACACCCAACCAAGTAAACATGCGTACCTCGTTTTTATGCGTTAACGTCCAGATTGTCCGTTCAATAATTTGTACCTACAGCGTCGATACCGGTCAGCAGGGTTAAACTATATATCCGAGATGAAATGCAAAGGTCCAAACGGTAGAAAAAATTAAATAGTCAAAAAGTGTTTGAGATGTGAAATGTGATAATGAACGCCATCTATGATCCAGTAAAATGAAATGCGTGGATCATCAAAAACAGGTTTTTTTTTATTTTAGACAAGATTGATATTTTTTTAAGCTTGTACTTTTAGTAATGTACGTACGTACGTCTATAAGTTTATAATGATCAAGATAATGGTATGTTATTATAATATTAGATACATAAAATTACGCCCACTTAATGGAAAGTTTTCATCGTAATTAGGTCTTTGACATTTCATATCTCGGATAACAGATAAGATTATTGGGGGGTTATAAAAGAATATATTGGAGACAACTAAGTCTAGCCGCTAAAGCTGTAATAAAAGCACTTAAAATATCAATAGAGTAATTTAGTAAGATTTTGTTATAGGCTGAGTTGTAAATAGCAGTATAATAATTTAAGTGTAGTAAATAATACATTTGTACAAACATGCAGTGAGTTAGTGTTCATGTAAAATATAAAATAAATTAATAAATATTAAATAAATAAAATATAACACTGTTCGAAGTCCTAAATGACCTACTTGTACTTGATTTTCTAGCATAATAATAAATACAAATTTTACACAGTTATATCTGATTTGACTAATTTTGACTAGATTAATTCACAGTAAAGATTTTAAATGTAATTTTAATGTCTATAAAAAAATCATAGCATATCTACGCTTTAGCTTAAAAATACTAGGTAACATTTCTATAAAAGTTGAAACTACAAAATACATTTAAAACATCAATACCTGCTTTACGTCGTCTCACCTAAATAATACAAATTCAACAATTTTAATACAAGTAGCATACAAATACAATTACAATAATTTTAAACATTCTACTTATTAACATCTAATTCGAGTATAAAAGATTTCTACCCTGTGTTTTTCCGTTCAATTTTACAAGCTTTTATTTAACTTGCAATGTATTATTTGTAAAACTTCTATCAAAAGTGCATTCTGTAAAATCTATGTAAGTATTTAGGATTCATGCCAATTTAATTTTCATCATTTTTCTAAAACTTCGTCTGATTAATATATTCTAAATTTTAAAACAGACAAGGCACAGAGTTGTAACAACATTAACTGGTAATTTTATTTACATTATAACTATGATTACCAATTATCTAATTATTTGTTTGTAGGATACTCCCGACAGTCTAGCACTAACAACCATAGCAAAGGACACCAAAACCTAGCTTTTAACGTTTTTATAAAGTTAACAATTACAATTTGAAGACTCTTAAAATGCTCACCATTGATTGAATTTCTAAATTTTTTATTTGTACGGTGTAAGTGTATTTAAAAAAGTTGATTAATATAAATAAAAAGGACCTCTATGTACGTCCGTATAGATTATTCATATATATGACAAACATTTATATTGTTTATGTAGCCTCTACATAACAAATTAAAACTAATCGAATAAAGATCTGTCTGCTTAGTAAATGAATTTCAACAACATCAAAACCTTAAAAATCGACAGGATATATATTCAGTCAAAATGTACGACAAAATGTCAATCAAATCACTCTTGCATCGTCGCACTTTCCATCCTTTGATCGTGGATCATTACACTGCAGCCTCAATAAAAAAAACATAGTACACCATTTGTCTAACTTGTAATCCAGAAGTCAACCACTACTTAATTGCAACTACTATTTTCAAATAAACATCGTAAACCTATAGGACAATCTATAAGTCTTCAAATCGAAGTCGAAATCTAGCACTATTATACAAAAAACGATCATCTATATATCTTCCACTTGACACGAACACAGCAAGTCTATAGGGGTCGACGTTACATTGTAGCCGCTATTTTACGATTTCTCTTCTTTAATATTTTCACTACACACTTACTGTGAGCGACGTGCTTACAACCCAAGTAGGCGCGCCTAAGCGCACTTGTCACTTTGCCCTGATGGATCAACGTGGTCATTTAATAACAGGTTTTTGTTATATTGGATAGTGGTGTAGTGGTTATATATAACAGGTAATTTGTTTAGTAAAGGTTGACATGATGGATCAACGCAATAATGATAATAATTATTATTAAGTACATAATATTTATTAAATTCACGTTAAGGTAATGAACTAACATTCAAATAACAGGTGCTTGTTAAATATACGGTTGCCTGGTGGATCAACGTGACAAATTAATTTCGTAATCATTTCTAAATGCATATTAACCTGTTATAGCAACTTTGCTTTTAATAACAAGGATTTGTTAAATTAATTATTAACGTAACTATTCAGATATATATATTGATAAATTCATGTTATCTTGATAGATCGAATTAAGTTATTTACGAACATACAATTAATTAATCAAGTTATGCATTTGAGTGGTAAAGAAACAACAGATGTATGTTAAACCCACGTTATCCTCGCGGATCATAATAATTATTTCATAACAGGTCTTTGATTATGCAAGTTGACCTGATGGATCACTGGTTGTTTTAATAACAGATATTGGTTAAATGCGCGTTTATTGCTGACATAGAACGAATATCCTATTTACGACTTCAATATTAGCTACATGCGAGATAAACAACCTAACTCGCAACAAAATGTAATCTCAACAAAAGAAAAGAACTTAAATTTTGATTTGGTCAAATATTGTTCAAAATTTAATAAAATGTATTTAGTTACTACGATAAATTAAACCTTTTACCAATAATAGCATTGTATCTAACATCGAAGTAGTTATACATATTTCATTTTCATATAATAAACCTAAGCTGACTTATTGCTTAGCAACTGACTGTACAGCAAAAACACTAATAATTAAATAACGCGAATATGATTAATGTGAAGATATCAAACGAAAACTCAAAGAAAACAGAAAGCTGTATTTCAGCAGTTAAAGACAAAGGTTAAACTGTAAAAAAACTGAAATATGAGTGAAGTTAAAATAAAAAGAAGCACAAAAGTTAAAACGATTGAAATGCTTGTAAGTATAATGTACACATTGTTTTAAGCAAGAAGCCAACTTATTATAAAACTTTTAATGGGGTACCTAAGGAATTCAGTTATAATCTTGAAGCGGAATTTGTAGGTATGAACTCTACGTATAAGTTATATTTGTGTTGAGTTTAATGTAATAAAAGGCACATTAAAGGATATGTATCACATTAATCCTAAGAAATATTGAGCGCTATTTTGCAATAAAACATATATTGTGTTCAATATATGTTTTATGTATATGCATCATAAATAGGACACACAATTACATAAATATAAGCCTATTTTGAGTGCTATATTGCTATTCGATTGATCATTACGAATTCACATCAAATATACGCATGGTCCGGTCCTATTTTTATTCGGATCTTAAGAAAATTATTCAATAAGTAAATCATTGTCTGTGAATTCGTTCGTATAAAATTAATATTAAAATTTTATATCGTTGCATAAAATACACAAATAATACATGTAGTTTTCGTGTTATTTTGTTTGCAATAAAGTATCCAATAATCTATAAGAACACGATTTCCGCTTCAACAAATATATAACTCATTCCCTACTTTTAGTTACAATCTTCGAAGATTCTTCAGAAACCACAATTATTCACGACTTTCCAAAAAAATTAAAGATAAAAATATAAATAAATGATAAGACATGCTGGATAAACGTAAGAAAACATCTCACCACACTAACTCCGGATCTGTCCTGTAATTCACAATATTGTATGACTCTATACGAACCTAATACCTAACTTATATAGACTAGAAAACCTGCTTTGTGGAGAGTTTCTCGTATCTATTTCGATTTATTATTAAATACCATTTAATATACACAGAAAAAGCTAAAGGCACACCTGTCGGTTAGCGATAACGTCTGGCTATGACTGATCTGGCAAACTAGCAAAGTTTTGGATTGTCAGAACTATGCACATCACTTCAATGCGCCCTGAGACAACAAATGTTAAGTCACACTCCGTAATTTCACTGGATAATATTGTTTATTCGTTTTATTAAGACAGTTAATACATTTTGCCTTTATTTAAGTTTCATGCTTGTAAAAGCATGTTATAAATCTAATATTCATAAATATCAAAAAATATTCACAAATATCATCATAGAGCCTGAGGTTTCTAGCAAATTCTTTTAGAATGCAAAGATATAAATCGTCGAAACTCTAGTATAATAAATAGGTTTTAAATAAACACATTTATTTTAATAATTTTTATATTTTGAAGGTAAGTTACGAGAAACTCTCTTCCTGTAAATAGTCATTGTATAGTAAATAGACTGTTTTCTCAAAGACAAATCTTTTTGATTATACTATTACTATCTTATAGTACGAATCGACTAGACCTTGATATCGTTGATAAACGAACCGAATTCGACTATACACTAAACTAAATAAATAATATAAGAATATATTGACAGTATTTCATGACAATAGTTATGATAAATGTATAAATAATAAAATGTATAGATACTTATAATACGTGTGTGATTTATTTTGTAGAACATTTGAAGGTGTGGTGTATGTATAATGTATAAAATAATGATATTTTATGATCTTTGTGGAATAGTCGACATTAGAGACCCAAAACCCAAAAGCTGGTTCAGACTAGTGTTTTTCAATCTATGACATAAGTTATTATCATAAAAAAAATGCCTTTGCCTTGCCATTATCTCTTATTTAAATCACAGTTTTCTTTATAATAAAAGTAGTAAGCAAAAATTTACGATATATATATATATATATATATATATATACATACATACATACACACAATCACGCCTTTTTCCCGTTGGGGTAGGCAGAGAATACTTCTTTCCACATGCTACGATCCTGACATACCTCCTTCGCTTCTTCCACTTTCATGAGCATCTTCATACATGCTCGCCGGTTATAGGTACTTTTATATATATACATATATATCGATTATTTTTACGTAAATTGTAAAGATCGCATAAAAAATCTTCAAAGGCTCCATGTCCCAATTTAGATTGGCTTGGCTCTGATAAATAGGTAGATTAAAATGCATAGACAATCGTTTTTTTTCGTGGTTTCAAATATGAGGTATTAACTGCCTCATGAAACCCCAGTTTGAAAATCACTAGTCTTAAAGTACCTTGTATGGTAGTGTAAGTAGTGACTTAGTACGACAAATATCCAAAAAAGTTAAATCCAAATGTAAACAGAAGTGATACAGACGTCATACACAGTAACTTATTAGAATCTAGATTTATTATATCGAAGTATAATATAGTATATGGAAAAGCCGTTGCGTCTTCAATTTCCAATATAAGCCGTTATACATTATTCAAAATAAAAATATATCTTATAATTTTGATTATAAGATATTTTTTATTGCTTTTGCGTTTCATCAACCCCTGTTTACATTAACCCCAAATACCTACCATACAGATGCCACTTTATAACCGCAACATCTCCCACTCTACAACGTAGCAAGATTAAGAACCAGTTTCACTAGTTCCCGGTAAAGTCCCCGATTGCCTATTAGGAACATATCTGCCAAATAAACTAGACAAAGATCTGCAGTACAGTGTTAACCCACAAAGTAAAAAAACAAACCGGCTAAGTCGAGTTGAATTCGCCCACCGAGGCTTCCGTACCATCCAATTAAGCTAGACCTCTAAATTGTATCAACGCTCATATAACTCAGAGGTCTACCTTAATTGGCGCACACTATGTATGTATGGGGACACCCTTTGATTTTCAACTTTTTTTATTTTTTGTAATTTTTCCTTAATTTGTGCTGCTTCTTGCTTCTTGCCAAATTTCATGATTCTAGGTCAACGGGAAGTACCCTATAGGTGTTCAACCCAAAACCTATAGGGTACTTCCGGTTCACCTAGAGTTGTCAATTTTGGTTATAAGCAAGGTCTTAGAGCACGAGACCCTATTACTAAGACTCCGCTGTCCGTCTGTCTGTCTGTCTGTCTGTCACCAGGCTGTATCTCATAGTTAGACAGTTGAAATTTTCACAGATGATGTATTTCTGTTGCCGCTATAACAACAAATACTAAAAACAAAATAAAGTTAAAAATAATAGAGGGTCCCCATACAAGAAACGTGTTTTTTTCTGGCATTTCACGCCATCTATGAACGCTTAGTTAGGTAAAAGTCCCATAGATGGCGTTATATTGACATGTCGGTCCCTAACACCTTTGTTAGATGTTAGATGGCGATATAAGAAATAAAATGATTATTAATCATTATTTTTGCTGGCGAAAAATGATAGTGGTATTTTTTGCTCGATCTTATAAAATACTGTAGTGTGGTACGGAACCCTACTAGTGCGAGTCCGACTTGCACTTGGCCAGTTTATTTTGTATACTGAACCGAACTCTTCATAGCTATCTCAACTGATGTTAGATGATGATGCGATCGATGATTGAACGCGCTTACCGAGAAAATTCCTTTTATTTCGCTATTTGCACTAAGTACAATATGGAGGTGCGCACCTCCATATTGTACTTAGCCAGAAACAGACTTGGGCAGGGTATTCATTCCCTGGCGGTTTGTATAATGAAAGAAGAAGAAATCGAAAAAGCAATGTGAAATGTTATGTAACATAATGCATTCCGTAGCACAAAATAATAAAAAGTGCTGGATATTAAAATCCGTATCCTGCTAACATACTTATGACCGCCATTTTCTCAATAGCTAAAAGAGACCTTTGACACTGTTTTGCATATCTGCGACCAACTACAACTTTCTAAAACTTTGTAAAGAACCAGTGAAATTGGCCCTGAGAATATTTTATTTATAGTACCCCTTTATTACCCATATCTTAAAGATGTTTAAAATATAAACTTATTCCACAAAGGCCGTCACCAGAAGCTGAACTGTGCGAGTATGAAATGTAAGCAAGCGTTGGCCCGAACCAAGCAGGCGGACAACGCGGAGAGGACAGTTACCTTCAAAGGGACTGGAGGAACTTCCAGGTGGTAGCCGATGTCGCAGAGGGTGCGGAGTAGCTCTATACCTGGAAATGTTGCGGTTGGTATGTTAATAATAGGTATATTCTTAAGCTCGTATCATAGAACGATACGCAAGCGTAGATCTGAAAGAAGCCATATGATTAGTTACAAAATGATTATATGTATTACTCATTAACTCGAAAAATACTACGGGTTTTTAGGAAAAAACGTTCACACCAAAACTATTTCATACTTTAGTCTGCGTATGTATCGTTGAACGCGGTATCATTTTATCTTCTTACCAAAATATTTATATTTTTTGAGAGAGAATTCTCAAAATGTCAAATATTACACTTTAGAATTTCATCTAAAATGTATTTTAAAATGTCTGTAATTATACCCTAAAAATACACAAAACAAGAAAACACTCAAGTGCAACAGGCATAGTATTTACTAACCGTTTCCCCTGTGAACTGAATATCTGTGCTCCCAGGCGTCAAACAGTCTGTTATAATATCTGTGTCCAGTTAGATAACACAGATACTTGTGTGTGTGCTGTGTCGGGAACACACGCTCCATGTCGCGCGCTTGTGTCAGCTCGTCCTCCGCTTGTAACAAGTGTCGCACGTCGTCCGGTGTTAATGTTGACAGGATGTCGCGGAGGTACTGGAAGATAAACAATATTGTAAACTCAAACTCAAAGCATTCATTCAGTATAAGGGCAGATTAAAAATCTGCACCCACACTGCGTCTAATAACATTAAAATTGATCATATCAATAAATAATTCTAAATATAAAATAGCATAACTTATTGCTTTGAATTAAAAAAAAAAACAACTAATGAAGCCATTCAGATTTCATCTAATCGTCAGACTTAAAACTATGAACTCTCTTGATTAATGTAGGGTTGCCAACCGTACTACATGCAACACGTAAAGCATGTATCAGTACTCATGAAAAAGGCTGTTTGTATATTTTTTGTTACTGATGCGGTTATAATTTTAACGATAGACAATAACGTAGAATAGAACATAAAGACACTTTTTAACGCGGGCTAAGCCGTGTCGCGCAGCTAGTAAGACATAGTTTGATGTTTATTTGCCTTTGATATATTTTGTTGAAGATTAGTATAGCACTAGCTTGACTATCTGCACATACATGTAAACATGTACTGAATGGCTGAGAGCACTGAGCCGCTCGGTCTGAACTTTTACTGCAAGGGTCACCCGATTTTTCCTTTAGATTAAATCTAAACATTGGCAATGTTGAGTTTTGTTAAATCAGATTGAAATATGCCATTCGCTTCGTAAACGGGAATAACTAAAATGACCTTTTTAGTCAATATTTATTTCGTGGATCAAACACTCGATCCACGAACTGAACAAAGTAGTCTAAGAGTCATTCATCCACATAAGCTGTGCTGCGCAAATAACAGTCTTGCAATGTGCTTTCCTTAACCATCTTGGCAAGGAAACACAGGACACACAGATCTTCGCTTTGATTACGCAAAAATTATAGTCTACTAGTTGTGTCCCGCGGCTTCGCCCGCGTTAAAAAGTATGCTATAGTCTAATCCATAATACTGGCTACCCTTGTGCAAATTTTTCGCTTAATCGGTCCAGCCGTTTGACCGTGAAAAAGTCCCAATGAAATATACAAACTGACTTTCGCATTTATAATATTTGTGTTGATCTTAGTTCCTCTGTTTTTTTAATAACTGATAGGCCTGCGTTTGAACACCTTCTTGTCTGATGGTAAGCGAAGAGGTGCTCGAAGATGGTGAACACACTAGGCCTAGAATAGTCTGACAATAGACGTGAAGAAAGATTTTGAAATCCTTTTGCGTAATGTGGGAACACATTTACAATTCACGAAAAACCTTTATTTCGGTAATTAACTTAAGTTTTAAGCGAAAGCGAAAGTTAAAGAAACGAAACCGAAGTTTAAAGCAATTTTTCTAATATTTTTTCAAAAGTGCGCAAAAACAGCTCACATGTGTCATGGCGTCGGCTGTGACGTCACGCATACGTTAATGACATACTTAACGCAGTATCTGTGACAATTAATACACATAGGCTTTCCTAAATTTAATAACATTATCAAGAAAACCTCATAAGAGGACATAGGCGTGACGTCATGCGCTGTGATTGGTGTTTCAATCAAAATGACCGATTGCAGTATTTTAATGTTTTATTTTATTGAAAATCTTCTATCTAATCTCAATTTTTTATATAGAACTAAACTAGTGTTATTATTCATATTGTTTTCGGGATATTTACCATGTTTTTCTTTTGATTTAAACAATATTAAAATAGTGTCAGTGACCATGAAAACTTAAAAACTTATATTAAATTAAATTGTTTTAATATGTCTTTTCCCCTAAAATCATCAAATCTCCGATTTTTTGATACTGTCGTCATGACTATTAAGGGCTGTGTGTACTGCCAGAACAGAGTAAGGTTATGGCAGCACATTTTCTTTTTGATAGTAAGCTACGTTTTGGTAGCAAGTCAGACGGAACATTGATGCATTAAAATGTTCCTAGGTAGGAGCTCCAACACAGGAGTCCACAGGAGGTCCGGTGGACGAACACCCATGAATGCACATAGAAATATCTATTGGTGCACGGTAGGATTTGAACCGGCAACCTCCCGGTTAGAAGGAACGCTATCTATCCTTTATACCAACGGGCCGTCTCACCCGCTAAACCAGGTCCACTGAAGGTAAAATTCCTCAAGAGTACAGAATTACTTCAGTCGCCCAATAATAGCTATGTGCCCCTGGCATTTACAGTGTTACTTATAAACGTGTCTCAAATTTTGAGCAATTGCTGAATTATTGATCAAACAAAATCTCACTCATAAACAGTAATCAAAGTTGAGAGGTCGTTGAGCATTGCATTGACAGCTCTCAAAGTTAACCACCGCCGAGACCTTGTCACTTGCTGAGAGGCAAGATGGCACTGGCAGAACCAATCAGCTGATATATGGGTACAGTCCGGCAAGTATAACTTGGCGTGCCTGTGCGTCACTGTGCTTTTACTTTGTACTTTGATAACAGTTTCTCTTAAACCACTTTTAATTACTTTTGGCATTATTGAACTATTTTAATGTAGCAGATTTATCAACAATAATGTCGCGGTAATCTCTGAAACGTCAAACTCACAGTTTCAATTAAGAGAATTAGTTCCATGGTTTTTGGAACTAATTCTCTAATTCTAATTCCACCGCCAAGTTATACTTGTGGCACTGTAGTTTATCGATTTGCGGATTTCGCTGTATTTATTGTCACTCGATCTGTCAAATCTACAGTCCGTTACAGATAAAAAATGAATATCTGGGGGCTGTAATCGTTCTTTAGTCCACTAATTTGGTTATAATTTATGCCAACAGCCGATGGAGCATATCTATTTCGTGTCTCAACCAAGCAACGACTGACTAACGTTTATGAATGAAAAAAAGTTGAGCAATGATCAAGTCAATGATCAAGAGATTCTCATCTGAGAGGCAGTTCAACAATTGAACAATAGATTTTTATAAGTAACACTGTTAAAATCTATCGCCATCAAAATAATTCAAGTCATTAAGGTTAAATAAGAGAATTATAATAAATATAACGAGATACTTACCATGTCCCGATCTTCCATGTTAGTGTATATAATATGTTTATCTCTCTCTTCTTTAGACAGGTACATTGTGTATAACCGACTGTCGTACGGTAATCCAGCCTGAAAAAATATTATACATAATTAAGATTAGAAAAACTAAAACTTTCCACGCCGCGCGAGTCAGTTTCAGTAGAAAGTTTGAGACATTTATCATGATATCTCTGAAGATACTTATCAGATCTCGATAAAATGTAAATGGGATCACCTTGGAGGAGGATTATTCAAATCGTTCGGGCGGAGTAATCGGGTAATATACATACACAAAAAACATACAGACGAATTGAGAAACTCCTTCTTTTTGGGATTCGGTTAAAAATTGTATACTAGTGAAACTTCAAAATTATTTTTTTGTCTAGCATTTGACTACTATTTCACCTGTTGGTAAGTAATGATGCGGTCGAGGATGCAGATGGTATCACAATAGGCCTAGAATGGGAACTGGCTCTTAAGGACAGCTGTCGCAACACCATTAGTATTTGGCGACAGATTTTTCCAACTTGAGGGTGGTAGCTAGCCAGGTAAGTACTACACAGTGAACTACCACCATGCTCAAAGTGCAAAGCATTTAATCAGTATGTAATATACGCACGTAATATATACACGTCAAAATCATAAAATAAATCATAATCAAATATCAAGTAAACATAGCAAAAGCATAATTTAACGCTTTGAATTCAAGAAAAAAAAAACAAAAGTATTGAGCCATTCAGCTGTCCTTTAATCATCGACGTCAGACTATTACAAAATGATTGAAGTAGGGTTGCCAGCCATACTATTTTTTTGCCAGAATGTTGCATGTCACTGTACTGCGCCTGTCACCTTGAGACATAAAGATGTTGAGTCTCACATGCCCTGTAATTTCACTGGACACCTTGCCATTTCAACCGAAAAACATTCCTATTTCAAGGCTGAAAATGTATTGGAAGTGGTGGTACCGCCTAGCGATGGATTCATTCGCATTCATTGTTAGCATGCTAATGCTTAATAAGCAGTAAGCAACTTAAATTTAGTTGCGAAATCCTGTGAAGTGCGAAGCGAATTCATCGGTAGCGTACGCTCTCCCTCGCAACCACGGGAACACTAAATCTATCTGTCTCATTTCACGTGATTAGCAGGTTAGCAGGCAATGCGAAAAATGAGGAGAACCCATTATTATCTTTATTTGATTGCAGTTAAGGTCGCAAATAAGCACGGTGGTGCAAATAATGAAGTACAGCCATTATTGCGTTATTATCTTTGATTTACTCGTATTTTGGGTCGTTTATTGAATGAATGCGTGTGATTGTTTAATTATAATTTGTGTAGTACGTGCTACATAGTGTAACGCGCTCTTAACAAGTTAAAAACACAACTTAAAACACAAGTTATATTAGCAAATAGCAAAGCAATAGCAGTTAGCATGCTAAGACTCATGAATTCGCATGCTGATGAAATTAATGTGAAATCGCATTAATAACCATCACTAGTATCGCCCCAGGCGGACTAGCAGAAGTCCTGCCACTACTATTACACATGCAATTAACTTATATCTATACAACAGTCGTATTTAGGTCATTACCAGTTTATTAGGTTTATCCTTGGCTAACATCTCCAGGTTTGTTTTGAGAGGTACTTGAAACTGTGCCAAGTTGAGCACAGTGGACACCAGAGGGCCCTTCACGTGCTTGTCGAGAGGAGACGCACTGTGCAGGCTGGGGGATATGTTCACCTGGAATATTTTACAATTACAACTTTATTAGTTTTATACATAGATATAGAAACACTTTATTGAACACCTTATTAAAAAGAAACAGAGTATTACTGAACAACTAATTGTAGTTGTGTAACAACAGGCGGCATGTATATATATTTTTATATCTTATAGGTTAGCGTTTGACCACCTGTTCTCACCTGTTGGTAAGTGATGATGCGGTCGAGGATGGTAGCACGCGCTAGGCCTAGAATGAGAACTGACTCTCAAGGATAGCTGCCGGAACACATTAGATGTTTGGCGACACATATACCGGTTATAACTCAGAAACTCTTCTCGACCTAGGTTTCGAGCGAGTCTGTAGCTCTTCCTCGGGAGTGAGGTCACGCGGTGAGATCGCGATGTTCACTGGGTGTTCCAAGTTCACGATCTCATTTCCCGAGGACGTTTTTTAAATTAGGTTTTACAATATATACATATATATATACATATACAATCACGCCTTTTTCCCGTTGGGGTAGGCAGAGACTACTTCTTTCCACATGCTACGATCCTGACATACCTCCTTTGCTTCTTCCACTTTCATGAGCGTCTTCATACATGCTCGCCGGTTATAGGAACTTTTGACTTGGGCTTTTTTTAAAACGTCTCCGATCTGGTCGTGATACGTTCGCCTAGGTCGGCCTCTACCAACTGGCCCATTCACACACGTCTCATAAATCTGTTTCGTCAATCTTTCTTCATCCATCCTCTCTAGATGTCCAAACCATCTAAGCATCCCTTTCTCTATCTTTGTCACTACATCTTCTACCACACCACAACATTCCCTTATCACGGTTTTATAATATGTCTTATATACATGGACATTAGCTGATACCCGCAACTTCGTTCACGTACACCAGAAATTTAGAGCCTGTGTATGAATACAGGCTCTAAATTTCTGAATGAGCATGAGCTCATGCTATAAAATATCTCCTTGTTAAGTTTCAGTAAGATTGGATCGTCTGTTTAGGCGTGATTATGATTAACAAACAGAGAGTGACAGATTTGCAAACGTTTTTATAATATTAGTATGGATGGATAATATGTCGTTTAGGTACCCTAAAATTCCACACTTGGAAACTCCTGTGTTGTGGAATTCAGTGACTAACACGATTTTTTTAATTTTTTAAAGCTTATAGGCTAGCATTTGACCACTATCTCACCTGTTGGTAAGTGTCGGTCGAAGATGGTAAGCACGCTAGGCCTAGAATGGGAACTGGCTCTCAACGATAGCTGCCGGAACACATTACATGTTTGACGACAGATTTTCTAACTTGATGGTGATAGCTGGCCAGGCGGACACTAGATAGTGTCCTACCACCATGCGGGGGTTGTTGGTTTCTCAACGATGTTTTTCCTTCACCGAAAGGCCACTGTGAAAAGCGCACATACATTTTTCGATAGAAAAATCTATTGGTGCACGGTGGCGTATGAACTCGGATACCTCTGGCATCAAAGCCGACCGTTCCCTCGATTACGCCACCGGGCCCTCAAAAACGATTTTTCTATCTAAAATGTAAAAAAATATTCGATTTAACAACTGACCTCCAACAACCAAGGCTTGAGATGTTCATCTAGCAGTACATCTATCCCGAACAGTTCGTAACAGTTGTACCGCGACGTTATGTTCGCCTTGGTAAGGGAACTGATGCTCGCCTCGCCGGATATTATCGTCTTTATTACCAGATCCTTCATAGATTCCCACAGGGCGTCTGTGTCTACGTGTTTCTCAGTCTTAAGGTATTGGAATAGGGATTGTAATGTCCTGAAAATTTTAAATTTGTTAGATAAGTTGAAAGTAAATATTTTTTTAATATTCGATGAAAGTAAGGGTCAGTTTACAGTTTAACACCAAGACACTTTTTAAGATCACTATACATCATAGATTATATAGACAATGCAATTTTCTCTAGGTATGAATCATAACTGCTGGAAGTAAGCCTCTTCAACTGCACGCCATTGAGCACGATCCTCAGCTACTCTCATTTAGCTTCATGCCTATTTTTATATCATATAGGCTAGCGTTTGACCACTATCTTACCTGTTGGTAAGTGATGATGCGGTCGAGAATGATAGAGCGCTAGGCCTAGAATGGGAACCGGCTCTCAAGGATAGCTGCCGGAACACATTAGATGTTTGGCGACAGATTTTCTGACTCGAGGGTGGTAGCTGGCCAGGCGGACACTAGATAGTGTCCTACCACCATGCGGTCCTTCATTTTTTTTTACTTTTTTATTTGAGCCTTTATTAATGCAGTTCAACAGTTTTTATGAAGATTCATCGACGTCTTACGGCACTCCACTACTTTTTCATATTATTAATATTGCTTACCATTTATGTCCCTCGCAAGAGTTGAAGTCTTCATTAGGCGTGTAGTTTTTGGACAGTCTATTGATCGAGTAGTTCGTTAAGTGCATGTATCTATCTCCCAGTGACGTCAAGTCTTCGTTGTACTTTACTAGAATGGAGAAAGCATGACATTGGTTAACCTGTAGAAATCGACGTTAGTTAAAATCACAAATAAAACGTATCATTTGGCTGCGCAGATTATTTTTATGTACTTTAGATATCTTGTAAAAGGACAAGCAAGACTATCATGATCATGAATAGCCGATGTCAGTGCACTGCTGGACATAGGCCTCTTCCATGACACGCCACAAAGCCCGATCTTTGGCAAGACCGTCGCTAGACAGTATTGTTGCAAAAAAGCAGTTGATTATCAAAAATGATAACAAACACTTGAGTGTCATATCAGTTACCCAATTAGCTGTTTTTGTATAGTTTTTAGTTTAAGGCTCGCACGCCTTTTTAATTACCATTTTGTTCATGAAATAAAATATTTCCTGCTTAAATTGTTGAATAATTGAACTCACCACCTCATACAAGTAACATCTAACTCACCACCTCACACAGGTGACAGGTGACATCTTACTCACTTACCACCTCATACAGGTGACATCTACCTCACCAACTCATACAAATGGCATCTAACTCAACAACTTATACAAGTGACACCTAAGTCACCACCTTATATAAGTTACATCTATATCACCACCTCATGCAAGTATCACCACCTCATACACATGACATTTATATTACCAACTCATACAAGTGACATCTAACTCAACAACTCATACAAATGACATCTAACTCACCAACTCAAACAAGTTAAATAATATCACCAACTCATACACGTGACATTTATATCACCAACTCATACAAGTGACATTAACTCAACAACTCATACAAGTGACATCTAACTCACCACTTCATACAAGTAACATTTACCTCACTACCTCAGACATGTGACATCTAACAACTCACCACCACATACAAGTGACATCGAACTCACCACCACAGTATTTACTAACCTGAAGCGAACCTAGCAAGTCCGTCGTTGTAGAGATATATCCTGAGCGGATGTACGGAGGTGACCAACACGTATAGTCTCATGTCGAACTTGTTACCGTTGATCAGGTAAGGCTTGGATATGTACCGCTGGACTACTACGGGGCGTTTCTTTGGGATCTGCGTCCAACGGGATACTACTTTGATACCTGTTCCGCGGGCTGATGCTGGCTGCAATTAATATACATTCTTTAATTAAATTAATAACAGATTACGTTAAAGTTAAATATTAGACACATTCTTTCTAACTCGTATTAATCCATCGGGTTTTGGAGACTATTTCGTCGTGATGGTAACTGTATTATTATTATTATTGTACTGTTTGTTTGAGACATGCTCCCACAGTACAATTATTGATTTAGAAAGTTGATTCAGATTTGAACAAATGACCATATTCTTCTTGTTTCACTTTTATTTTAGTATTATTTTGTATTGATCTTTTTATTTTGAAATGTGATTTATTTAATTTGTATTATGCGATGTTTATAATATGAGTTTTGAATAGCTTGAGATAAATTAATTTTGTTTCGATTTTGATTAAAGTGAAACTTTTTTATTACATCGCCTCTAATTTTTTCGTCCATCTATCGCATGCTGCGACATGCATGTCAGCTGGTGCTGATTGGTGGATATTATGTACGAAATTTAGATCTAGCTGTGATTGGCGGCCGCTTCTGCAGCCATATTTGAATAAGTACATTCTAATGTGTCTTGTCAACAGTTTGTATATTTGATTTGGACCTCTTCAAGGTCAAACGGCTCCACCGATTCGGTTGAAATTTTGTACAGTCATAGTCAGTATAGTGGATAAGAGCATAGGATACTTTAACTGCAGTATTGAATATTAAATAAAAAAACATTTTTTTAATGTGATTAATGATGTACTCGTATGTATATCCATGCTGACTCAAAATCGAGTTCAATTCCAGGCATATTGGAACGGAAACAATTTCCGGTCTACTAGGAGCGCCTCGCAGTTTCACTCGCGTAGTTCCCGTTCCCGTGAGAATACGGGGATAAAATATAGCTTACGAAATGTGCCCCGCGTAATAAAAAGTATCTTATGGCCTTATCCATTAATAAGTACTGACTATCCCTGTGCAAAATTTCAGCTTAATCGGTCCAGCCGTTTGACCGTGAAGAAAAGATTTATAAACTTACTGGACTTACTGGACCACAGTATATGTCCATAAAATTATGTAACAAAATCCCATACAATATAAGAGTTGCAACAAAAGAGAAGGCTTTAAAAATAAATTAAGAGTTTCTTTTAGATAAAGGCTATTACACAATAAATAAATACTTAGAGGATAAAATATAGAAAACCCGAATTGATAAATACTACTAAATAAAACTTTACATCTCCTTAATATCATACCATGCATTGTATATATTTATTTAAGAGTTAAGAAATTATGAGTAGGTAAGATATATTAAACATAAGTATAATACACTTAAGAAAATGGTTCCTATGTTATAATAAATAATAAGGATGTTATAATTAATTAATTAATAATTACTACATATGCGACACCCTAAATAGTACAGGGTACGTGTCAGTAGTCATAATTAGATTAGTTTTAGACTAAGTTTATAACTATTGTACATTGTTTTTGCAAATAAATGACTACTGAATACTGAAGTCCCAAACAAACAAATATACAAATTGAATTTCGCGTTTTCGCATGGTGAACATGCCTAGAATGGAATGACTCCCGAGAGCTAGGTGCTGCCGGAACACCGTAAGGTTATGGCGTCATATTTTTAGGGTTCCGTAGTCCTGACAAGGAACCCTTATAGTTTCGTCATGTCCGTCTGTCTGTCTGTCTGTCTGTCTGTCCGAGGTTTTGCTAAGAGACCGTTAATACTAGAAAGCTGTAATTTTGTGGGGGTATGTATATAAATTACGCCAACAAAGTGCTGAAATAAAATTGTGAAAAATATTTTTTGTAGGGTAGCTCCTCTATATGATAAGTGGGCATGAATATTTTTTTCATCGTCGACCCCATAGTGTGGGGTGTCGTTAAATAGGTCTTTTAAATTGACTTATGGGTTGCTAATACCATTTTTCGATTGAATGCTCTATTTACGAAATATTAAACTTTAAAGTGCAAATTTTTGTTCCAGTAGGGCGTCCCCCCCCCCCCCCTAAAAGCTAAACTGCTGGCTTGAAAAATCTGGAAAAAATCGTGATAATAGCGCATTTCATGAACTTAAAAGGAAAATTATAGCGGTTAAGATAACTTTATTAGTTTAGCAGTAATAGTCGTTGAACTTGGGTGTCGGATAATTTTGTACCAAATACAAAATCCTTCGAATAAATCCTTTAAAGTGACAAAGACGGAGTACCTAGTTGCTCGTGTATAACGGGTAAAGACTTGCATTGAATAACAAGCTACTACGGAACCCTACACTGCGCGTGGCCCGACACGCACTTGGCCGGTTATTTCCTTATGGTTATTATCCTAATGGTGGTAAGCTACTTTTTTGTAGTAAGTGAGGCAGAACATCGATTTAATGATCGCATTCGTATACAAGTATGTATAAGAACACCCATGATTCATGAATGCACATAAAAATAAGAGAAAATCAATTGGTATATAGGTACGATTATAATAACCAGCGATAGTCGGGTTATAATAAGTCAAAGTAACTATCCTTTACGCCAAAGGGCCAATTTCAAGTTCTCCCGTGCGAAGCCGGGGCGGGCTGCTAGTTTTAAATAAATGTTTTCTGTTCTTTCTAAATATATAATAATAAATGTTTCTTTCTGTTCTGTTATTTTTATTATACTTATATATGTATTAGAATCCGAAATAGATTGTAAGTAGGCATTTAATAAAAAATGTATTAGATATATATTTTTTTATTGTGCACCGCCGTCTATTCTTTATTTTTACTCCTGTCCATCCTAAGGTTGTCTGGACGAGATCGCTCTTAGCGATAAGACCGCCGATTATATTACCATTGTATTGTTATATTACTTTAAGTTTTGTTATTTTAGTGACCAATTCAATTCAAATAATAAAGAGTAGTATTGTATACAGTACAGTATTGTATAGTTTTCCCCAATTTGCATATTGATAAAAAATTTAATGTATAATGTGTTTGTAGTTTTAATATTGTATAGATACAGATTAACGCCATCTAGGCTAGGATGGTAAAATTAATCAAGAAATGTCGTTATTCTGTCGATATTTCACCTTTTTTATAATAAGGCGTCTAGAAAGGTCTAGATGGCGCTAAAGTAAGTTTTATTGCTCTCGGTGTGCGGGTCGGAACACCTTCTCGAGTGTACCCTGGGTATCGGCCGACAACTTTTCCCAGTCAACTGGGTTAAGTTGTCGACCGATAGCGAATTTCTGATATGAGGGGCTCCTCCGCGTGTCCTTCTGATATTTAGCAGAGGGCACAGTGTGACGGGGCTGGGCGGGCTCGGTGGTGGCGGGGCCGGTAACGGCTGCAAGAGGGCTGCTCGCATGCTTTCGTCATGCGAGCCGGACGGTGGACGGTGTGCGAGTAGGGGTATCTGCCCTTCGCACACCTGTCATTAGAGGGACGGAGGATGTGGGGCGTTGCTGAGGAGAGCGCGTGCCGCATTCCTCATTGAGGGGTGCACATTGTGTACCTGGGTTGTGGGCCCAATGGGCCAAGTGGTGGGGCCGGTGACGGTCGTAGGGTGGAGTCTCGCATGCCACTGGCAATGGCATGCGATTCGATCAGCGGACGGTGTGCGAGTAGGGGTATTTGCTCTTCGCACACCTGTCATCAGAGGGACAGAGAGTGTGGTAAGTTTGACGAGAAGACGAGCCACACTCCTCTGTCATTGTGGGGTAACTGTTGGAGAGTCGGGGGACTCTTCAACGGCTTGCACTACCCCACGTGACGGTTAAGGGGTGACCTTGGTGAGCAAGGTTATCCCTCCACAGCGGCAGAGGCCCATTTGGGTCTGCCACCGGGGCAAGGTGGTGAATGCCAGCGCGATCCCATCTTGCCCCATTACGGTGGATGACGGCTCATCCCAGGTTTTTAGTGCGGTATCCTGCCTTTTAGGAAGTCAGTCCCACATAATCATCTCGCTCCCCCGGGCGAGTTGATATCCATAAAGGAATTTCCTGGGTCAAAAAAAAAAAAAAAAGTTTTATAGCTCTCAACGATTATCATGATTTTATTTTCACAAACATTATGTTATCCTTTATAGTCTATATTCATCGTCATGCTATAAAGTATCTCCTTGTAAAATGTCAGTATGATCGAATCGTTCGTTTAGGCGGAGTTAGAAAACAAAGAGACAGAGGTATCTATAAGATGATGCAGAGATGGCGCTAGCGTAGATTTTAAGAGCTCTCCTTTAAATATTGCCTAAATGTATGAGATCCTGCATCGCGCAAACGATATTTTCCGCGATATTGAATGCTTCGTGATTGAGATGATGATGAGATGAGATATGAGCCGTGGTGGCTGAGTCGTCTGACGTCGATGGCCGCGCATCCGACATACCCGCACTGATACCAGGTTCAGACCAAGCGATTCTAGTCGTTCACAACTTCCTAGGGATGTACGATACGAGTAACAAAAAATACCCAATCGATATTTTTTATCGATTAAATCGCGCTTGATTAGCAAATCAAATAGTTTCGTTCGAAACCCTATTATCGCTGTATAATGCCAGCCTAATTGTTCTTCCAAAACAAATAATTGAGTAACGAAACAAGTACTTATAACCGGTACTTACTTAGTATCGATTCTAAAGTATCGATACTAAAAGTACTTGGAATCGAAAGACAAGTACATCCCTAGGCAGTTGAACGACTAGAATCGCCAGGTGTGAACTCGGTATAACGTCGCCAACGCCGTTGCCATTGGCGGACTAATAGAGCGCGGATGGCGGCTTAAAGTCCATGTGCTGGACAGTTTCGAAGGATTAAATATCTTTAAAGTTGAACTCGTTAAAAAACGTGTTCGCTTTATAATATTAGTATGGATGTTACTCGCTGATATTGCACTTTCCATTAGCGAAAGAATTTTTAAAATTGGTCCAGTAGTTTTTGAGTTAAATCGCGACAAACAAAACATCAAATCTTTCCTCTTTATAACACTAGTTTAGATAAAATCATCTTGATAGCGCTAGAGTAGGTTGAATAGCTCACCTTGTAAATATTTGCTAAATGTATGAGATCCTGCATCGCGCAAACGATATTTACCGCGATGTGATTTTACCGGCTTCGTCATCAAACATCTTAAATTTGAACTCGATATAAAATGTTTTCTCTTTATAACAAAGTACAGATAACTACTGTAAATTGTTATGGAGTAATAACAATACATTAAATACTTACAGGTTTAATAATCCACCTCTCATCCAAAGCCGCATACTTCTGCCAGTCGTGTTTCAGCAGCTTCATATCATGAGGCAGCACATATGTCTTCGGCATTATACCAAACTCTTCAATACCATACTTGTGCGATAACTTCTGTAGATTCCTCCACAGCCTGTCCTTGCGACCTATTTGAAACGTGCCGGGGAAATGGTTCATTTTCTGACCGTCTTTTATTGCGCGGAACATTAGTGATTTCATATGCTTGCCCCATATGCCTATCCATTCTACTGTTTCTGCAATGAAGAACAGGGTGATTAAGGATGTGGTAGTTACGTCGAGGAAAAATGAGGAAGAATCGAGGAACAAATTTAGATTTCGTGTTATTTAGAAACATTGTCTATGGCAAGGACTAGAGATCGATTTGCCTAGGCCTTCTGTCAGACTGAAGACTCAGTCAAAAGCAAATTATATATATAAAAAAATATGTCTGTAAAGAAAACCACATACCTTCCTGAGGACATTCAGCCGTATCACACTCGCTCTTGACCAATCTAAATCCAGAGTTCGTCAACGTTTTCTGCACTACGATCGGCGTGATAGTCGTTAGTTTCCACTTGAGATGCTTCTGAATAGGTGCCGGTATCTTGAGAGTGGGGGTTTCTTCGTAACCGATGAATTTGAGGTAGGGAGGGACGCGGGGGAATAAAGAAGGTCGAAGACAACTGGATATTGTTTCTGGGAGGTTTAAGGGTGATTCTGAAACAGTTGAATTCGTCGATAACTGCGTTAGATTTAAACAATCAATATTAATATTGGAAGATTTTGGATTGAAATAAATTACTCTGCCTAACTACTAATAAATACTCTAATAGTTACTCTGCCTGGGATGTAAGCGAGCTCAAATGCCACCTCAGTGCTCCCAGCCAACCTCACCTGCCTGTGGTGCATCCTGCGGCTCTGGCGACCGACAAATGGCGGTATAACCATTTCAAAATTATGGCGTAGCTAAATACTACAGGCCGGTAACGGGCAGCAGCGTTACCGGTGCGAGGATCTTCGTACTGCGATCCGCCCTGCCCAGCGTGGCGATTAGGGAATATCCGTCTCAATGAGCCGAAGATGGGGCTCAGTGGCGTATCTTGGGAGAGGCGTACGTCCAGCAGTGGACTGACTTGTTATTGGATAGACAAAAAGATTCATTTGTTTTTCGCAAAATGTTGTCTGTTGTTCACATAAATTACATCATCTTGCTTTAAAGTTTTAAACGTAAAATTATTAATTATCGTTGGTTATACTGACTGCCTAATTTATTCGCAAAAAACTACCATATTATTTACGATAATAAAAATCATGTTTTCTACAAATATGAAGTCAATGCACGTATTTTTTGCATAAACCAAATTTAAAGTCACTACTAAGCATTTCGTGATCGTAAAAACCAAACCGATGCTACTAAACTGTATAAAATGTCTACAATCTATCTACGAGAAAGATATCAAAAGGTAAATTGCTAAATAACGTGAAATTGAACAAAAGAAAATGTTTACAAACAAAATGTGATTGCGTGCAAAACGAAAAGGCACCACGCGACTTGCATTTCTATTAAAAATCAATCAATGAAGTAGGACAGATAATTTAGTACCTTGACGATATATAAAACAGTTTTTATGAACACAAAAAATTAAAGAATTATGCATTTTGAACAGACTTAAAAAAGGAGGAGAATCTCAATTCGACTGCATTTTTAGGGTTCCGTACCGAAACGGTAAAACGGGACCCTATTACTAAGACTCCGCTGTCTGTCTGTCTGTCCGTCTGTCCGTCTGTCTGTCTGTCTGTCTGTCTGTCTGTCTGTCTGTCTGTCTGTCCATCTGTCACCAGGCTGTATCACATAAACCATGATAGTTAGACAGTTGAAATTTTCACAGATGATGTATTTCTGTTGCCGCTATAACAACAAATACTAATACTAAAACAGAATAAAGTTAAAAATAACAGAGGGTCCCCATACAAGAAACGTGTATTTTTCGGCATTTCACGCCATCTATGAACGCTTAGTTAGGTAAACGTCCCATAGATGGCGATATATTGAAATGTCGATCCCTAACTCCTTTGTTAGACGTTAGATGGCATTATAAGAAATAAAATGTTTATTAATTATTTTGCTGGCGAAAAATGATAATAGTATTGTTTGCTCGATCTTATAAAACACTGTAGTGTGGTAGATTGAATTTGAGTAGGAAGTTTGAGACGTTTATGGTCATATCTCTGGAGATACATAAGTATCTCCAGATATCAACTCAGATCACGATGAAATTACAATAAGACCACCTCGGAAACGTACTCCACCGATTAAAAAAAGAATCATTCGAATCGGTTCACAATTGACGGAGTAATCGCGTAACATACACACACACAAAATAACATACAGACGAATTAAGAACCTTCTTTTCGAAGTCTGTTGAAAATAACTATTAGGAAAAAATATATAGAATTTTATAGCTACTTTATGCGAATTAACTTTACCAACATACAACGGTTACATTTGTCTAAATGTAACCCTTGCTCTATATGTGAATTGTAAACCTACTCTACAATCACAGCATATAAAAAAGTACAGCCCGATATTTTTTAGACCTATCTCACCTTTACAACACTTTTTCTCTGTGTTTCGAACATGCGAGCACATTATCTTTACAGTAAGGGTAACCATTCCTTCAGATATTCAGCTATATATATTGTTATTCTTCCTATGACAAAACATACTACCATATGTGATAATACAAAAATATAATCAAGGTTTATTGAGAAAAGGCACTAAACGATGGAGTTAACTAAATTGAACTTTATTGCATAAGTGACAAGGCGTAACCGTGATTATAACAGCGCAAAAGGTACTAAAAAGCAATGGATACAAATTACTAATAGATGTACAAATTTACGACTGCACTAAATAGGGAGTGATTTGGAATAAGTTATTGCTTTTGAACCTTTGCGTGCCGGCCGGTATTTGAACGGGTTGGTGGTATGCAAAGCGGTCAAAAATATCTCATCTGAAAACATTGAAATGTCGAAGTTTTTATGTGCGCTGTATATGTAAGGTGGGGTAATTTGGTTAGTGATGTTATAAATACTTACGTTTTAAAAGTTATTTTTTTACAAGTGGGAGTAATTAAGTTTGCTATATTATATTCCTCAAATCAATAAAGAGGACTTAGAGGATAGTACACATTTGACATGGTTTTTAAACCATGCTAGAACACATCAAAACAAGCCAATCAATAATTCGCTTATCCAATAGGCGTATCAATGATGGCTACAGGAAAGGCTTATGTTCAACAGTGGACGAATACTGGTTGTTAATGATGATAATGTATGGGTGCTCCTTAACTCAGCTCTGCCTTGAATTAGCAAGAATTTGGCCATTTTGACAGGTTAATAAAAACGATGTTACTTTCGTAATCAAATATTACTCAAAGTCTAGCGGCAAAAGCCATTGAAGAAAAAGAAAAAAAAGTCTAGCTGACGTTAAAACTGAGCTTACTTTGAAGACTCGGCAAATATTAAGTCTAAATTATGGGTTTATATAAATTCCAAAGATTACATTTATTGGCGCTGTTTGCCAAGAGAAAATGCCAGTACAGAAATCCCACGCTATCCAAATATACTATCCCTACAAATGCAAGTAATTTCATGAGATCAGCTAGTCAATATAACATACAAAAATTGCTTTAAAATACAAAATACATATATAGGCATTACTCACCATTAACGACTTTTTTCGTGACAGAAGCACCATTCAATTTAGTAGACAGTTTGCTGACGGAATTCTCTTCCTTCTTCTCCTCTTCTCTCAGCGGCAGCGGTGAGGGACTCCTCTCGATTCTCTCAATCTCTTGGACGATTGGTGTTGCGTCTGTGTCCATCATCCAACCGTTTTCGAGGCGGTCAGGAGAGGGTGATCTGCTGTGTGCGCTGGAATGAAAATGTAACTGATTTACTGTCAAATTGCAGCCATAGGTAGATGTTGGTGGTAAAAAAAGGTTATTTAAGCCATTAAGATATTGGAAGAATTCCTGCTTAATGTCTTTAGTCTCTAGAATTCAAATTTTTTGGCGTTGGCAATGGCTATTCGCTTTCTTACTGGTGGAAGAGATCGCTTTGCACGATAAAGGTTCTCACTAACCAACACGACTCCGTTACTCTGTTCCCACCTCAGACCCCAGACTTTACATTGACAACACAAACACTGACAGACTGTTCTTACTACAGTGAACGTCTTAAGGCTTACATTTTAATGAACACTCTTGCCAGGTGGGAGAGGAGTCGTGTTGGTGAGTGATAACCTTTAAGCCGTCCATAAACACTTATTCAACAACATTTATTATATTTAACAAAAATGTTTTAGTTGTAAGTTTCTTGGTGTTCAACAAAGCTATCTTATCTATCTATTCGAGTTCATACAGTGTCTGGGATACTTTTTAAAACCTGCCCGTCTACCTATCGTAGCTCCACGCTAGGCCCCGAGTGCGAACTAGTTCCAAAGACCGCTGCCGGAACACATCAATGTTTGGCGACAGATTTTCCAACTTGAGAGCGGTAGCTGACCCAGTAACTACGTAACGTTAACTAGGCAGTGTCCTACAACCATGCAAAGAATTAAATACTCACTCATCCCCTTCCTCAACGAGAGTGCAGTCAACTTTACTGGTGGACCTCATTTTCTTGACTTTAGATTTGGTTTTCGGCTTCCCCTTAGTGGAGGTTTTCTTGGCCGGTATGACGGTCACTGAACTGACTGGTAACGCTGGGCTCACGGCGGGACACGTCGGCTGCGGCGTGTCTGGATGGGACTGCAAACATTACACTTTCAAAAAAGGCAGTTTATGCTTTTTGGGCCCCTCTGGTATACTCTCTAATGACTTAGCTATTGGCATCCGCATGGCGCAATATTGATATACATTATTACAAGTGATGTATTGACATATTTATTGTTATGTATTATTTATTGATAATATTAATATAGCTGTTTTTTTTATTCATTTTCAATTGTGATATTTTTTTCCTAAATGATGTACATATTGACGAACATAAGTCTACTGTAAGTACCTATATGAAAATAAAGAAATATGAATAAGAGGTCACAATTTAGCGACGTCAATGCGATTATTTTATCAACAAATGTTGTATTGGCACAGGGATACACTGTTGTATTGTATGTTTTCGAATCCTTGCAACGATGTCAGGTCGACTGGATATATATCGAAGGGTTAAGATGTTTATACGAGGCTGCAACCATGACCGTCCAATTACAGAATGAATATACTAAACATATCCACATGCACATTGTTCTGAGACCAGTTTCGGTTGCTAAAGTGACTCTCGAAATTGTTAATGAGTATGTGTACCTAGGCAGTGTATGAGTATGTGTACTTGTACTATTAATTATTCTGTGACCTAGGGAAAACGCTCCAACTAGGCAATAACAATTTCGAGAGAGAAACCAGCCGTAGAATTCAGCTTGGCTGGGCAGCGTTTCGAAAGCTTCGTCGAGTCTTCTCGTCGCCCATACGTCAATGCCTTAAAACTAAGGTATTCAATCAGTGCGTCCTACCTGTTATGACATACGGTGCCGAGACGTGGACACTAACGGTACGACTGGTCCACCAATTTTAAGTCGCTCAGCGGTCTATGGAGAGAGGTATACTTGGTCTCTAAGGAATCGTATCCGCAACGAAGTAATTCGCCAAAGAACAAAAATGACCGACATAGCTCTACCCATTAGCAAGCGTAAGTGGCAGTGGGCTGATCATATGAACGAAGCTGGGATAGACGCGTTCTGGAGTCGAGACCACAAATTGGCGAGCGTAGTGTGGGACGCCCTGTGACAAGATAGAGCGACGATATACGCAGGGTAGCTGGCAGTGACTGGAGGAGAAGAGCTGAAGACAGAGCTCAGTGGCGTGCATTGGGAGGCCTTTGTCCAGCAGTGGACTGATATGGGCTGATAATGATGATGATGACAGGGATACACAGGGTGTGTGTGATTTATAACTAGTGGAAGTCATCTTAATTGTATACCTATCTCACACGTCCACGAAACGGATGTAAACTAATAAAGGGCAATAATAACTCTGAAAGTCGACTCTTGCGTGATTTTTAACAGACTTCAAAAAGGGATTAGGTTCTCAATTCATGAGGGTATACTTCCCGTTTGGTCCCATTGTAAATTTATATCTAAATCTGATAAGTATCTATCTCCAGAGATATGTAAATAAAACACCTCAAACTTTCCACTGAAAATTACTAGCGCGGCATTTCAAGTCGTCTTTTTTCGTTTTTATATACAACCTTTAATTATTTAGTTTTTTAAGGGCCAGTTTCACCGGTTCCTGGGGCCTTATTCAGTATGACAAATGAGATAACGCGTTCCTTAACGCGCCTCGTCACGTTATTGAAAAATAGTATTCCTATATGCCACACGATAGGTAAATTATACAAAACGCGCGCGTTACACGTCCTCATATGTCACGATATTTTGACAGCTCAAAACGCGCTCATAACCTTACCCTACCGCGTTTTAATTGGCATAGAGAATACCATAACGCGGAGATAACGTAACACGGCACGGTAAGACTTTAAAATGGTCATACTGAATAAGGCCCCAGATAATGGATTAGATAGTTATCTGACATATGACACCATATAAAAGCTGTCAAAAATCTGTCAGATTTCTTCATATTAGCGCTTTCAGGAACCGATGAAACTGGCCCTAAACGATCTTAATTATGGCAGAATATTATTGCTTACGGCGAGAATCTTGCTTATTCTTTTAGCAAATATCATAAAAGAGACGGTCTTATCAACACTGTAAATAATATCCAACTTTAATAAAATTACGCGAGCAAACGCAGGTGTATGAGATTGATCGATTGTTTTCAGCGTCGAGCGGAATCTTAAAAGGCGGCATTGTGTGGAATGAATATTAGATTCTATTTCAGTAGAGCGAGTGGGTGTTCTATAGTCATTAAGGTTTAATTATAATCTGGGGCATTCTAGACTATGATGATTGCTGACACAATTTTGAATTGCGGGTTCAAGTCCCGTCGGTACGATGAAATTTTGGATTGTGTTTAACAATTTATAAAAATATAAAGTGTGTCACACTTCAAAGAAACATAATATTTCAACTAATATATAGTTGGCGTTTGTTTTTGAAAATGTGAGTAAGTGGGTGTGTGTCTGGTTGTGAGAGAGAGAGAGAGAGAGAGAGAGAGAGAGAGGAAATGATAGAGCATTTAGTGTGGTCAGCGGCATAAATAAATAAGGATTCAGATAGAAACAGACAGAAATGCGTATTAATGCGAACGTACCGGATTTTTCCCGCGTTGTATTTACTACGGAAAAAGCGTTACGTTCACATTAAAATGAATTCATTAATCACACGTAATTCTCGCGTAAACTTTCAAACAGGAATGCGTATACTTATAAATTACATTTTAGGTCCCTTAATCTTATTCTCACTTAATTTCAAGTTATCATGCAAGCGAACTCTATCTAAACTTTAAGTTCACTATCACGATTCTAAATCTAATAATTAAAATAGTTTAAAAACTAAAACAACATGCCTCGCGAGTCAATTTCAGTAGCAAGTTTGAGACGTTTATCGTCATATCTCTGGAGATACTTATCAGATCTCGATAAAATTGCAAATGGGACTACCTCGGAAATGTACCCTGCCCATTAAAAAAATAATAATTCAAATCGATTTACCATTGACGGAGTAATCGTGTAACATACATACAAAAACAAAATCATACAGACGAATTGAGAACCTCTTTCTTTTTGGAAGTTGGTTGAAAAGCGTTACGTTCACATTAAAGTAAATAAATTCTCGTGTAAATTTTCAAACAGGAATGCGTGTAGGTACTTATAAATTAAATTTTATTCCTTAAGGTGGTTGCTCGTCGACAGCTAACCACAACAGCGCCAATAGATGGCGCTGATACTCTTATTTGAAGAATTTAATTTTTTAATGACTGAAATAGTACTTGGTAAATAAAAAATATTGATTATGCCAGTAATGCGTATAAATTTTAATTTATTCAGCTAAATTTGAAGTATATATACACTCTCTATATACTTTTATTTGTAAACAAGCGTGGCGTCAGGACTGATCACGCACACACGCGAAAGTATTTTTGTATCACAGATTATTTAATAGCGTATTTGACGTTTACAAAATCATTTGCTAATTTTGTCACTTTGTTAATGAGTAATGTAGCCGATTGTTGAGAACTACTGAATTAAGCGCATCAGGGACCGGGTTCGAACCCTTCCTTACTAACAAACTTTTTTCGTTTTCCATTCTAAACTAACTTTTTATTTATTGTTATTAGTTTACTGTCATATAGATATCATATAGATTTGTACCACTTTTTGATGTGAACTGTAGTACCTATTACTAACGCTATTGGGTGGTTTTTCGACGAGGTTCAACGTACATTTCGTTGCTGCATGCTGGAGTCTGTTCTGTAGATCCCAAAGCACAGAGTACTAAGGACCCAAAGTGAAGCATTCGGCGTACTAGTTGTGCTTTGCGGTTTTACCCACAATCTAATAGAAACTGCTATTTGCGATAAAATGTAGCCTATGTGACTACGAGAGCGAGTAGAAGGCATTTGCTGATTATAAATTACAAACAAAATAAAAACAGTAAGTCATATGTAAGGTATATCAATTTACTTACTAAGGTATACTTTCCTTTTATAAGTATTTCAAAAATATTGTACACGACAATATTTTATTTTCATTTACAATATTTATATAAAACTAGAAGTTCCCCGCGGCTTCGCCCGCGTTAGACTTTAAAATCTTTTATTTTATAAAATCCTTTCTATTATAAAAGACATCAAAGAAGTAAAAGCCAAATCGGTTCAAATTTTGAACCCCCGTTTCATCCCTTTAAAGAGTGAATTTTGAAAAATCCTTTCTTAACGGATACCTACGTCAAAATAACTATCTGCATGCCAAATTTCAGCGCAATCCGAAACAATATTGATTTCAGACTTTGTTACCCCACTTCACCCTTTTAAGGGTGGCACACGTATTTACTTATTTATTTACTGAAGTACTTGTGCGAATTTTTTAATAGAAAAGACTATCTTATCTTGTTTCTCCACACAAACTTTAAACCCCGTTTCATCCCCTTAAAGAGTGAATATTGAAAAATCCTTTCTTAGCGGATAACTACGTAAAAATAACTATCTGCATGCCAAATTTCAGCGCAATCCGAAACAATATTGATTTCAGACTTTGTTACCCACTTCACCCTTTCAGGGGTGGCATTTAGCCTAAAATGCGTATTTTCTTATTTATTTACTGAAGCACTTGTGTGAAGTTTCGAATAGAAAAAAACTATCTAATCTTGTTTCTCCATACAAACTTTGAACCCCCATTTCATCCCTTTAAGGGGTGAATTTTGAAAAATCCATTCTTAGTACACCCCTACGTACTAAGACAAATATACCCTCCAAATTTCAAGTCTCTACGACCAGCGGTTTAGGCTGTGCGTTGTCTGTCAGTGAGTCAGTCAGTCAGTATGTCAGTACAAAGATTCTTATAGTATTAGATAATAAATAGATATAATTAAAAACCTAAAAAGCGGCGCAGGCAACAAGTTACCAATAGATAGAGCTGCAGAGTGAGGAGTTCTGCCTGACAATATGTGCCGTGTCCAGGTTTAGACACAGCAGGCGCTGTATCTAAACCTTGACCAAACGTCTAGCGAGAGCCTATTGAGATTTTGATCGAGGCTATTCGCTAATAGTCCTGTCCGTAAATGATAATGGAGCGGTCCTAATAGAGCAATGCATGACCATTTTCGAGATCTGGCGCTGGTATCATCATCATCAAAATCAGCCGGTACCAGTCCACTGACAGTCCATAGACAGACCGCTTTGCGAATATCGTCGCTCCACCTGGGCCCCTAGACAAAATCCAATTCCTGTTTTCATTCACGCTAACGCGACTTTAAAGTGTATGAGAATGACAACTTTGTTGCGGAAACATAAATGTCATTCCATACATTTTGAACTTGCGTTAGCGTGAATGGTAACAGAAATTGAATTTTGTCTAGGGAAGCTGGTCACAGGAATTCCTACGCTACATTTGCCGATTCGCGGTCTCCACACTAGAACCAGTCTGCCCCAACGATTATCGCTCCTATACGGCTGATATGACCAGCCCACTGCCATTTCAGTTTGCTAATCCGGACATCAGGAAACTATATGCCTGATACTACTTCTTTGGTCCTACCACAAATAAAATATCTCAATTTAGTCAATTAGTCGTTCTCTCCTCAGTACAATCTCTGGTAAAACACATTTTTTAACCGACTTCAAAAAAAGGAGGAGGTTTCTCAATTCGACCGTATATATATATATTTTTTTTTAATGTTTGTTCGCGGATAACTTCGTCGTTTATGAACCGATTTTGATTATTCTTTTTTTTTTGGAAAGGAGATATCCCAAGTGTGGTACCATGGTAATTTTATCGAGGTCTGATAAGCATCTCCAGAGATATTGAGATAAACACCTCAAAATTGGTACTGAAAATGAATAGCGCGGCATTGAAGTCGGTTCTTTTTTAGTTTTTAAATGATATTATTATAAAATGTCACTAATTTTGGTAACATGTTTGTTATAAAATCTTCGTCGCGTTAAATTTTGAGAATAGTGATGTCATGTGTGTTTCGGTAATATAGCCAACGTAGTATATAATCGTACAAAACTAAAAATCCGACTTCACATGCCGCGATAGTCAAAATAGCCAGTTGCCATAAACATGTCATCAAGGTATACAAATTTGTTTACATTGTTTATCTCCATATCTTCGGAGATGATTACACGGTAATATTATAATATTACCGTGATGATTATCAGTTCTCAATAAAATTTGAATGGGACCAAACGGGAGGCATAATCTCTCAAACAAAAACAAAAAAATTTAATCGGTTAAGATTTGACGGAGTTCTGAGGTAACAAACATGAAGAAAAAATACCGTCGAATTGAGATCCTCCTCCTTTTTTGTGAAGTCGGTTAAAGAGTTATTCCGTTAGTTAGTCCGTTTATTGGTATACAAAGACGTATTTGAGAATGATCTGACAGATGGTCTGACAGGATCGGATCGGTTTATCTATGAATGAAAGGCTGATGTTGGTTTTAAATTGGCCTCTAAAATATCACCATCATCAGCCTATCTCACCTACAGCACGCCACTGAGCTCGATCTTCAGCTCTTTGTTTGCAACCGCTGCCAGCCAGCTTGCATATGTCTTCGCTCCATATAGCTGGAGGGCGCCCTACACTATTACGAAAAAGATACTTTTAGTGCGTTTATCGAGCCGTGGTCTCCACTCTAAAACACTTCTACCTCAACTGTTATCGGTTCTACGACAGTTGTGAACAGCCTACTGCCACTTCAGCTAGCTAATCCTTTGAGATATGTCGATAACTTTGGTTCTCTGTCGGATGACTTCATTTCGAATTTGATTCTTCAGACAGACTCCAAGCATAGCCCTCTTTATAGCTCGCTGAGCGATTTTGAATTGGTGAACCAGTCGCACTATCAGTGTCCACGTCTCGGCTCCGTAAGTAATAACAGGCAGGACGCACACGTTAAATACTTTCGTATTGAGGCTATTTCGTATTCGTATAAGAGCGATGAAAAGACCAGTCGGTGAATACTACGGTGTTGAACCTAGTTTTCCTGATCACTGTGACATCTTTAAATATACGCTTCTTGTCCGTTATAATAAAATCAATCTCATTTTTACGGTTCCGTAGCCGAATGGTCAAAAACGGAAGCCTTTTCCTTTGAGTATTCAGCCAGAATACTCAAAGATGTTCACCGATTACTCAAAGATACCTAAATCGATTTGGAAAATTCTATTTTTTTTTGTTTCAAAGGCCCTTCCCAGGTAGTCCCAACTAAAAGAAGCTACATCAAATGCCGCGATATTCATGTTCAGTACCATGTTTGAGGTGTTTATCTCCATATCTTTAGAGATACTTATCAGATCTCAATGAAATTACTATGGTACCACCCTTGGGATATCTCCTTTCCGACAAAGAAATAATTATCAAAATCGGTTCATTAACGACGAAGATATCCACACACATAAAAAATACTATACGGTCGAATTGAAAAACATTTTTTTTTGAAGGTGGTTAAAATTATCGAAATTTCAAAACTTGGGGTACCTATCAATTTCAATATTACAAAAAATGCCAATATGGTCCAAAATTTCGCGCTAAATTCCATTCGAACAATCGTTCAGTCGAATTTCCATTCATCGAACATATGACTATCGAAAATACATTACGGACCCCTTCAAATGCCACGCTATTAATTTTCAATACCATGTTTGACGTGCTTATCTCCATATCTCTGAAGATTTATCATACATACATCATGTCTCCTTTCCAACAAAAAATCATCGAAATCGGTTCAGAAACGACGAAGTTATCCGCGAACAAACATAAAAAAATATATACGGTCGAATTGAGAAATATCCTTTTTTGAAGTCGGTTAGAAACAAAATAAAACTAAATTTGAGTTTATTAGAGCCTAACCTAACCGATAAACCGACGAAATATTTGAAGGCCACAAACTAAAATAATAGGTACTGTAATGTTATTGAAAACTTGAAAGTCCTGAAAAAGCGGCGACTCGCATGTCAGCGGTCTGGCAACGTCGCCTTTTCAGCGAGCGCACGGTTTGACAACGTCTGACAATCGCGGCAATACACACTAATGAGTTTAGCGTATGACACTGTATAAACTTCACTCACATATTGACAAAAATGAATTAAAATCTCGATTCTAGTTTTCATATTATTTAATCAAATTATGTATATTAAACAAATTATTATGTATATTTACAAATTATGTATACAATCCAGCTCTTTCTCCCTGATGTTTACTCCGCATACCAATTTGTTAGAAAAAGGGAGCCTAACAACCTTTTGACGCAGGTTCTGACCGGTCATGGAGGGTCAAGTCAGTACCTGCATCGATTTAAGCTTAAAAGTAGTCCTGGGTGCGTGTGTGATCCTGACGTCGTTGAGGATGTGCCTCATGTGCTCGCGGACTGTCCTCGCTTTGGTGCTGCACGTATGGATGTAGTAGTTAAAATGAATGCCAATGTAACAAAAGAACATTTCTATGAACTTCTAACTGGTCAAAATACAGGAGATTGTTTTATAAATTATTGCAAGACTATAATGAAAAAAGTGTGCAAAGAAAATGGGAGCACCGCGAGATGGGCTCAATAAAATATATATATTAATTATTTCAATAAATTAATTTGAGTTATAATGTAATTATATTAGAATAGATAAGAAATATTGTAATTGTAATTAATAGATTTTATTCTTATAATAAATTAATTGAATATAACACTGTAAAAAAAGTAATAATAATAATTGATGAAATAAAAGAAAAAACAAAGAAAAAAAAAGCAAAATATAACAAAAAAAAAAAAGAAAAAAAAAATTTAAAAAAAATGACAAAGAAACAAAAAGAAAAGAATATTTGTAATACATACACACGTACAGGAATGAACACACACTAACGCACACAATAAAAAACAGTTACACTAAACGTACTACGTACTACTGTATTATGTATATGCATGAAACCTCAATGAAGTTAATTGTAGCAAAGATTTATATTAAAACCCGCTCAAAAAGGTCTCCGACCCATGTTGGAGGAATATAAATAGCGGAACAAATTAAAAAAAAAAAAAAAAACAAATTATGTAGTAAGGTTGGATTTCGCGTATGTAAAGAGTTGTATAAAGACCAATAGATGTGATTTCATTGCAATTTTTTGATCCATTTACTCGTATTTGTCAATATACTTTTGTATGGAAATCGAACCACCTTAATCTATTTATTACTCGCTTAATTTCAAGTTATCATGCTAGCTAACACTATCTAAACTTTAAGTTCACTATCACGATTCTATATCTAAAAAATTGTAGTCCATCTAAAGAATATTATTCTCTATTTATTCGCATAGCGCCCACCCACTTACACCTTTCGAGGACACGACATTCAAGAAATCTAATATTGTAGGCAGTGTATTGATTTTGTGCGATTCAGTGCAGATATCGAGAATACGCAATACAAGCGTATTTTATAGCTTTTTCATGATAATGTATGACGAGACAAAGGTGTCATTGACTTTAGCCTATATACATAACAAAGAATGTTAGGTGCTAGTCTTTTATTATTCTTATCAAATGTTGAATCTAAGAAATATATTTTATGGGATTTAATGGTTAACATTAACAGTAGGTATTGTCGGTTGTTTATAGACAGATATAAGACGTCTAGGTACCCCCTATGTCTACTAAACAATATAATTGTTTTGTCCAGCCTTCGAAGTCAAAATCCAACTTCACAATGTATGGGAATGGCATTTCTTTTACCGCATCATTTCCCATAAATGTTAAAAAATAAGTTTGTCGTGAACGCTCACAGAAATTGACTTTTATCTAGGAGGCTGATATATTATTTCAGCATGGTTTTTTTATAATATTTTGAGGTGTAGTGGGAGAATGGTCGGCTTTAATGCCAGAGATAGTTTAATCTCCGCCGTGCATCAATGGACTTTTCTATCGAACAAATTATAGGTGAATAATATATATGAATAATATCCGGTGAAGGAAGAACATCGTTAAGAAACCCCCAACCCCGCATGGTGATAGGACACCATCTAGTGTCCGCCCGGCCTCAAGTTCAACCCTCAAGTTAAAAAAGCTTGTAAAAAATCTGTCGCCAAAACATCTAATGTGTTCAGGTAGCTATTCTTGAGAGCCAGTTCCCATTCTAGACCTAGCGTGCTACCATCCTCGACCGCATCATCACTAACCAACAGGTGAGATAGTGGTCAAACGCTAGCCTACATGATACAAAAAAAATTAATACAACGATAACCAAGGCTAGGTTAGGGTAATTTTTTCTGTGAAGATAGACGAAACATCAGTAGGTATACCTATACCTAGAACACCTAAAACAGTATACATGCAAGGCAAATCTATTTTTCAATTCATTTTTCAATTTCATGTTCGATTTTCACCTTCGCTGTAGCCAGGCAGAAATATTGAATAGCAAGAAACCTTATGACGCTCGAAGTTGTTCCCAACTCGATGCCATTGAAATTCATAAAAAGTTTATTGAATTACAATGTTCAATGTGCGTCAAAGATTGCGTTACATGTTGGGGAAATATTTCTTTTTAGACATTTATTTGTATAATGTAATGTAAAAAAAATATATATATAATTTATAACCAAAATACACGTAAAACCAACTGCGAGTCTTTAAATAAAGAGTGAATTTTGTCGTCCAGGTAAATGTTTACACTGTTCATGCGCTGACCTATTATGAATTTAAAAAAATGCATAATAGTTAACTTTTGAGTGACGATATTCGCAGGGTGGCTGGTAAGTGGTAGCAGTTAGAAAAGGACAGCTGAAGATCGAGCTCAGAAGCGTTCTATGGGAGAGGATGTCCAGTAGTGGACTAATACAGGCGGATAATGATGATGCATAATGGTTACTTAATTGAACATCAATGCAAGTAACATACGTAAGCCGTATTACAAAATAAACTCACACTGAGAAAATAGGAATGCAGTAATAACAATTTAAAAAAATAAATAACCGGTCAAGTGCGTGTCGGGCCACGCGCAATGTAGGGTTCCGTATTAGCCTGTTATTTAATGCAAGTCTTTACCCGTTATAAACCAGCAACTAGGTACTCCGTCTTTGTCACTTTAAAGGATTTATTCTAAGGATTTTGTATTTGGTACATAATTATCCAACACCCAAGTTCAACGACTATTACTGCTAAACTAATAAATTTATCTTAACCGCTATAATTTTCCTATAAAGTTCATGAAATGCACTATTATCACGAATTTTTCCAGATTTTTCAAGCCAGCAGTTTAGCTTTTAGAGGGGGGGGGGAAGCCCTACTGGAACAAAAATTTGCACTTTAAAGTTCAATAGTTCGTATTTGGAGCATTCGATCGAAAAATGGTATTAGCAACCCTTAAGTCATTTTAAAAGACCTATTCAACGATCCTCACACGATGGGGTAGACGACGGAAAAAAAAATCATCCCCACTTCCCATGTAGGGGAGCTATCCTAAAAAAAATATTTTTCAAAATTTTATTTCAGCACTTTGTCGGCGTAATTTATATACATACTCCTACAAAATTACAGATTTCTAGTATTAACGGTCTCTTAGCAAAACCTCGGACAGACAGACAGACGGACATGACGAAACTATAAGGGTTCCTTGTCAGGACTACGGAACCCTAAAAATGGTAGGATAATTGTTAAATATTTTTTAATTCTTTTTTTTATCCGACTTCCGTGATTTATTAACGCAAGAACAAATAATATCGTTTAAAAACTAAAAAACAACCGACTTCAATGCCGCGCTATTCATTTTCAGTACCAATTTTGAGATGTTTATCTCAATATCTCTGGAGATACTTATCATACCTAGATAAAATTACCATGGTACCACACTGGGGATATCTCCTTTCGAACAAAAAAAGAATAATCGAAATCGGTTCATAAACGACGAAGTTATCCGCGAACAAACATAAAAATATATATATATATATATATATATATATATATATATATATATTTTCGACCGTATATATATATATATATATATACGGTCGAATTGAGAAACCTCCTCCTTTTTTTGAAGTCGGTTAAAAACAAGTCACAAAGTAATGTTTATTTTGATATCGTTATTATTCGGTATTATTGACCTAACATCTTGTTCTAAAACATTTTTAAAAAAATCCGAAAAAAATACTTCAACGAACATCCATAAAATTATGTAAATTATTAGCTATGGAGTATCAAAATTGAAGAAACGACAAACACGTGATAACAGTACATTCCACCGGGAAGCGATATACAAATAAACATGTTTGTGAATCACATCACTATTATAGAATATGGGTCACTCAGTCACAGCTTTGCGTTACAGACTGGCCGCATATCATCACCAATGTTCTGACAGAAAAAGATCGACCGTACAGCCAATAGGACAGATTGAGAACAGTGTGAGCAGTTTCACAGAATCTAGATCTTAAAAAACCGATTGCAATTATCGCGCTAGTCATTTTCAGTACTAAGTTTTGAGGTGTGTCTCCATATTTCTATTCTCTAGAGGTACTAATCAAATCAATGACATTTTAATACAATCCCATGCAGTATGGCGAGGGGACTATTTATCCCGGGGAATAGATAAAAATCTTATCCCCTTCTGTGATTTTGTCCACACTCAGAGCATAGGCGCACAGGTGGATAAATTTGTCACGGTGGATATGGAGGGATAAGCCTTTTCTCCTTCATTGTTGCCATACATAGAAAATTAATTAAAATTTTATTATCAGTCATCATTATTTGATTCAAGTCGTCAGTTTTGATGTTTTGTTTTGTTTTTAAGTTTCATTATGACTCCACACAGGTAGTGTATTTAGCCAGTGTTAGTACATTATTATCTCTTCTCTATCTTTATATATATAATTCTATTGTACGTAGTATGTGTGTATGTCACTGAACTCTTCCTAAACGGCTGGACCGATTTAGATGAATTTTGGTATGTGTGTTTGTTAGTCTGTAGATGATTTAAATTTACAATTGGACCCGATAGGTGGCGCTGCGAGACAACGTCTGCCGGATCCGCCAGTATATATATATAAAATTCTTATGTTACAGTTTTAGTGTTTATACTCCTCCGAAACGGCTTGACAGATTTTGATGACATTTTATATGTATATTTAGTAGGTATGATAATAGGTATATAACTAATTTTGATACCTCTAAGTGTTAAGGGTGGCCCACACGCGCGCAAAGCCGCGGGACGCATCTAGTATATATACAGATTTTTTTATGTTTGTGAAAATGCTGTTAATTTATTTTTTACTCAAACTTGTGTTCTTCCGCGAGTGATAAGTGCAATAAATGAGAAAAAATCGACTAAATTGCAATACATTTTTCAGTTACTAAGACGTTCATAATAAGCTAATTTGAGAATCGTGAGATTGAGATTGTTTCGATTTATTTGTTAATTTTTAAGCAATGTTCTAAATAACTCTTTGGTATTCGGCATACCTACCTCGCGATAAAAAGAAAAACGTATTTAAAAGAAATGGATAGATCTAATGGGAAAAAGTAAGTAAGTATTGTGTATATCTTTTATATGTCCATGTAACGGTAAAACCTGAAAAGATGTAATTTACGCTTCATTTTTTGCGTTTCTAATAACAAGAAAACGTAGATTTAATATAATACGCACGCGACATTTTTAGGCAAATTGCGGTGATAGATAAACTTAAATTCACCTCTTATGATAGTAGATAAATTTGTCCTCTTTAAATGTCAAATATCTCAGTTATTCCCTTTCCCTCTGTCGTCCATGCTTTGAAAGGTGGAAATACTTAAAACGTCAAATGATATACGGGGATAAATATTGTCTTTCCACTTAGCCATGCTTTGACAGGTAGAAAACAATTTTATCTCTTTTAGAAGAGAAAAACGGGGGACAAAAATGTTATGCCCTTGCCATGCTAGCCCTGCGGGGAAGTATACCTTTCTAAACAAAGGAAGATATTTTCCAAATCGGTCCAGGCGCCTTTGAGTAATCGGGGAACATACATAAAAAGTATATTCCGACGAATTCAGAGCGTAAATTGAATTCAAGTTAAAATGTGAGTTTAAAAAGACGGGTTGGGAGAAGTGCGCTTAGAGCATAGACTTAATATAGAAAGATGGTGCACTGTAGATGTTTTTACAAATTCAATTTAGTCCGTATGCTCTATACATAAGGTTGTAAATCAAAACGGCTAAACGAAAGGCACCTAGGTGGGAGTGTGTCCTTGTCTAACAACCTGCCAGTGCTATACATGTACTATAACTACATGTATAGTATATATATGTGGCACATATAACAGAAAGGGACAAACTCCGTTCAAGTTCGATCTCAAGTGGGCCGGTTTTGCGGTTCAGTTCGCAGTCTAGCTTAACATAGTACAAAATCTTTGGGTTAGTGTAGGACCACAGATAAGAAAATGTATATTATGATTAGACTAATGTCAGTTGTCCTAGGCTTCGACTAACTCCCGTGTTTCTTTCCCAGACAAGCACGATTCAGCTAAATCCGCCAACTTTCAACAAACTTGACAACAAGGTTTACAACTTTTTGTCTTCAACATAAAGTTGTTAAGCTTGTCCAGAATAAAAAATCCAATATCTTTTTTTTGGTTTTATTATGGCTTCACACGATTGGTGTAAGTAGCCGACGTAAGATTTAGCACATAGGTTTGTTTTATTTTCAAGTCGTAGAGTCAATTTTTAAGTCGATTTCAACATCCACGCTATGCCTCCAGTAAAGATAAAGATGATTTACTATGTTTACTGGTGCTTTGGAGATTGGAGATAACACTAAATGGCATGTTTTTAACATTGTGCAATTTTATGTTTCTTTGAAGTGTTAAACACTTTTTATACTTTTGTAAATTGTTAAACACAATCCAAAATTCCATCGTACCGAAGGGACTAGAACCCGCAACCTCCTGGATAACATGTCCAGGTGCTCTGCCAATTAAGCCACAGTTCGATCTATCGATACGACGAAATTAGTGGATTGCGTTTTTTAACCCAATTATTATGCATTGGTGGCGCCATCTATGACTACAATTTTTGTGCAATTTCAATGATGCAATTTTCCGAAACTTATACATATTACATTCACCGCAACTAAATCACATTAAAACGCAGAAAAACTCAAGTTACAAAAAAAAAAAAATTTGCATCTGTAGAAGTAAGCAATAAATCCGCAAGGGATCATCATCATTATCAGCCAATTTCCGTCCACTGCTGGACATAGGCCTCTCCCATGGCACGCCACTGAGCTCGATCTTCAGCTATTTGTTTCCAACCGCTGCCAGCCAGCTTGCGTATATCATCGCTCTACCTAGCTGGAGGGCGTCCTACACTACGTTTGCCGAGCCGTGGTCTCCACTCTAGAACTCGTCTACCCCAACGGTTATCGGTTCTACGACAGATGTGACCGCAAGGGATGCCGACTTCCATATACCAACTTTACGTATTTTTAAAGGACTTACCAAAAATTGTCAAAAGCGACGATGATCAATCAATTAGTTCATGTATTGGGTAATAAAATGTATAATAATAGATTAAAATAGACTTATTATGAGGGTGGCATTTTGCATGTTGAATGCCATCCTATTTAATTCCCTTCAAAACATTTCTTTATCTGTTAATCAGCAGCTAGCCCAGCCTACCTTATTGTTATATCGGGAGTGGCCACAGATTATAAAATTTCAGGTTGATCCTAATCTGTGGCCGTGAGGAACATCAAAACATTCACCACGTATATTATATATAACATTCACCACGTATATATTCTGTGACAGTCAAGAAATTTGCCGGTTAATAGATTGATTGTTAGCGTATTTATGTATTTAAAGAAATATGTAAAACAACAAAATATTGCCGATAAGGTTATCGATTATCGGTAAATTATAATTTAATTCTGATAATTTGAAGTAAAAAAAACTTCTATTAAAGTATTTGAATAAGCAATTGGTGTCTGTAGGTAGAGTTTAGAGAAGTAAAGCTTTTAACGTCACTGGATTAATGAGATACAAATTGAAATTATGTTAATTATTTCTGTATTTAGAACGTACATTAAGTCACCGACTTCCAATCCAGTTACCTGGCTCACTATGACATGTACCCATCACTTCACTGAAAATACTGAAACAATTTCAAAAGCACAGTTCTATTGTAATTTGTAACACCTTGAACGATCGCACGCGAAGTGTTTCAAATATAACCACTAATACATGTCAAGGTTACACATTCTTCGGTCAACTTTCTTCCAACTAGGACACCTTTAAACAAATCCAACTATACTAAATTCTAAATCACTCTTCACTTGTCTTTTATTCACTTTAATCAGGGTTACAGTTGCACGTATCTTTTTAAACTTTATGATTTATTTGATAGAAATTAACAAGTCTATTACAGATCGATCGGTCTCGGTGGTAACTGAGATAATGCATCCTATTGACATTTCTACATGGTACAATGTGGACGGATGCCAAGACTCTTGAACTACAATAAAATCTCAGGAGAACAAAATTAAACGGACTAATAAGACGGGGTTGAACGAGATGTCGCCAGTAACTAAATACGATTACACCATTTATTTTTTGGGCCACCGGACCGGGAAACGAAAGAAGTATACGAGTATGAGTAGATTACTACGATTTGTAGTATTTGTATTTGTACGTTTTGTACTAATGCTAAAACTAATGTTTTACAAAGGCAGAAGTCAAACCATGCTAATTTGACAGGGGGAAATAAAAAGAGGGCAAACGCACTAGGCACTTGACTCACAATTGCCTGTATATGCACTAAACATAAGAATCGCCTAAGAAATTCAAAATGAAGACTCAGATTTGAAGCTAAAGAGCGTGATCGCGAATATAACTGTCCCAACACTTCTAATAACAAATATTTCAAAGTTCAGTCGATAACACCTGAATGCCCACTGCATAGCACATCAATCGTATCAGAATAACGCGAGCGAACAACAGAAGGTTAAAGGCAAAACTTAAATATTTATACGACCTCGGAATATCTTGGAATTTTGTTATATCCGTGTTTCAGGACGAAGTAAAAGTTAACTTTTCGGTTGCATCAACTTTTATTGTTAATCGGTGGGTTATTTTTTTTTTCCGCTAATAGGCTTATAGAAGTTTTATACTAACAGGCATTGTTAGAAACCTTGTCGATATATTTTTAAAATTGGTTAGTTTAAAATTCAAATAATATGAATGGAACGTAACACGCAAAAGTGCCAGGCGTGTGAGATACTTCATTACGAGTGTATAATCTAGGGTCTTTAATCAGGTGCGATGGAAATAATCTTATTATTCAGTAATACTTCGGTAGCGCATGAATTGTGTTTTACCGGTATATCGCTTGACATACAACCGTGTATCTACCGAGCGAGCGTGTGTCTGTATATGCCATCCCCCAAGTGAGATAGTGATCACAGTGTATCGACATCAGATTAGAACAACAGGCAAGTAGTAACGCGACTCGCGAGTATACTTGTAAGGCTTTTGTAGCACTTAGCATGTTGGCAAACTCGCTGAGAAGCCGCAAACTATGATAACAAACAAACTACATGTATACACAAGCCAAGAATACAACTCATGTCTACGCTGACTAAGAATATATTGCGCGAAACTGAATCATGCCTGAAGGATCGAATTCGAAATGGAATCATCCGTCAGAGAACCAAAGTTATCGACATAGCTCAAAGGATAATTAGCAAAATGAAATGGCAGTGGGCTGGTCACATCTGTCGTAGAAACGATAACCGTTGGGTTAGACGGGTTCTAGAGTGGATACCACGTCTCGGTAAACGTAGTGTAGGGCGCCCTCCAGCTAGGTGGAGCGATGATATACGCAAGCTGGCTGGCATCGACTGGAAACAAAGAGCTGAAGATCGAGCTTAGTGGCGTGGCATAGGTGAGGCCTATGTCCAGCAATGGACAGAGATAGGCTGATGATGATGAATCATGACTGCCCAGTATGACCGCTCTAAATAAAATAGCAGTTGAATATTTTGGCCCGTTAAGCCGTGAACAGGTAAATGACACATAATCAAACTGACTTTCGCATTTATATTGGTGCAGATTGGGATTTGGGATGTCAGCTAAGAGCCACTTTCCATCAAAGCGTTAACGAGAGGAGATGTGTGTCTTACAACCAATAAGATTACATCGCGCTGCGTGATTTGACAGTGTCACGAAACCTTTAGTTGCGTTGTGCCTATAGTTCATTCAAATGTTACATTTTTTTAGCTTTAGTGTGCATCTGTCAGATGAAGTAATTTTATTTTTTAGATGTGAAGAGACAAGGGGGGACAAGAGTTGCATTGCGAACCCACAAACTTGGATTTAAACTTACACTAGCCCCCCTTGACATCTAAAAAATAAATATGCTTTCTCTGACAAATGCAACCCCAAATGTAACTTTCCAATGGACTACTGACAGTTAGCAATCTACATATAGGGACAAATGCGAGCAACAATAAATAAACGGCAACGACCAAAGGGTGCGTTCCGTGCTCACTCCTGCATATTAACTCCACGTCATACATTAAAGCGATTACATCACGACCCACGCGGTTTTCGGCAGTACTATGAAAGAAACATAAAATGTTACATATTTACCGATTCTATTTATGAATGACTTTATTTTCGGATTTATTCTATGGGATTTACATATTTGCGACTGTGAAGACTGAAGAGATTGTTTTAGTTTAGTAGGTACGTAATAAAATCAGAAAAGTAGGAAGTATTTTTGACAACTTTTTATGGTATAGTTAACAGGACAAGCAAGACGCCTGCCTGAAGGTAAGCGATATCGTCTGCCTATAACAGAAGTTGTAGCACGCATAACTCTACAGCACTTTAGAGTTACGTACTGCGGCCCTTTGACATCTAATCATAGATTGATACTGATTGATACTTGATGAGTCGCAAATGCCTTGTAATTTTACTGGACGCTTTTCCGTTTAAACCAAAAAATATTCATCGTAATCATCATCAGCCTATTAAAGTCCACAGCTGGATATAAACCTCTCCTATGGCACGCCACTAAGCTGGATATACAGCTATTAATTTCCAACCGCTGCCAGCCAGCTTGCGTATATCATCGCTCCACCTAGCTGAAGGGCTTCCTACGCTTCGTTTACTGAGCAGTGGTCTCCACTCTAGAACACATCTACTTCAACGGTTATCGGTTTTACGACAGATGTGACCAGCCCACTGCCACTTCAACTTGCTAATCCTTTGAGCTATGACGATAACTTTGGTTCTCTGGCAAAAGTATTCACGACTGAATAATTGTCAAAGTGGTGGTACCGCCCTAGAAAAACTAGCTGAAGTCCTGAAAAACCTGAAAAGAGTCCTATCAAAACCTTGTAAAATATCGCTACATTTTAAATAGGTACTGCCAATAATCTAACGAAATACCAATTTACAAATAACAAGGTAAACGATATAACCCAGGTTAATTTAGCGTGTGGTAGGTCAAGGACAGGATTACAGATTACACAGATTAGAAGGTATTACTAGCCAAATTTTAATTAACTTTCAGAACTAAGTCAATTAAGGCCTAAAATTGGTACCTACACTATAAACATTGTAGTATAAAATATCTTGTTTGAGTTTGAATTTACGATAAATTTACACTATCGACCCGCCACGGCTTCGCACGGGTAGTACATATAGGTATGCCTACATTTTTCGTATCAGTGTTTTAGTTAACATCTTCACCATCATCGTCATATTTGAATCAATTTACACAAAACAAAACCTCAACAAATAATAGACATAAACCTTCCTCATGAATCACTCTGTCTATTGGTGAAATCCGCATGAAAATCCGTTCAGTAGTTTTTGAGTTTATCGCGCACAGACAGACAAACGCGGCGAGGTATATTTAATGGGGCGATAGTAAGCGGTAAGTTTTAATATACTTTACGCCAGCTGCGACTCGCGGCGTTACCTGCGATTTTTTGGGATGAAATGTAGCTATATGTTAATTCAGGATTAGTATAAGTAGCAGCAGGAGTTACAAATATTATAATTACAAAGATTACATTATTACAAATATTATAGGATTTATATTATAATATACGCCTCGCGGCTTTGTCCGCAATATATCCAATGTTCTATTTTACCAATCGGTCATCTTTGCGCCAAATTTCAGCCAAACAGGTCGAGCCATGTTATTTTACCATTTCGTTGATAGACAGAGTTACTTTCGCATTTATAATATAAATAATTATATATCATTATTATAATATTAGTATGGATATACGACGAATTATGGTAAACTTACGGAATGGCATATCTTCCTAACATTTTTTTTGATGAACCCCATCTTTAACGAGTAGACAGTCTGGAACTCAACTAACAACTAGTTTATTCTTCATGCATTTGATGACACATTAAAGTGTTGGTCACATCTTGCATAACGCGGACCACGTCACACAATAAAAACGTCGTCACCGTAAACAAAAATATCTCTTGAAAAATTCCACACTTCTAATGATTTAGGCGATGATGATATAGAACAATTATGTAAACAAACTTTTACGGGCGCGGTAATAGGTGGTAATCATCGGTGAAGACGTGGTATACATCTCATTGGTAAATACTTGTTTGTGTAATATAGTGAGCCATGGATAAGTGTAATATAGATGCAGCATATCAATCAACACTAACGCACTAGACACAATATACAAGCGCTTATATATAATGGTAAAAAAAAAAACCGACGAATTGAGAACCTCCTCCTTTTTGTGAAGTCGGTTAAAAAGCACCTTATTTTATTACCTACATTTTTTGGTTTGACCACTTTTGACCAAATGTCCGCGAGTACATTTATGAATTAGACAGCAGAAAAAAAAATTACATAGGTCACAGCCAGCTCTAAGTCACAAGTCACTTGTTCTAAATTTAAATCGAGATTAGAAAAGCGGAATTTTAAACTATTTGCATAATAGCATTAGGTGCTTATTATCTTTTTCTTGCAGAATATGCAGAATCTATGACGAGGTCATCTGGTAATTGACTAACGAGCAGACGGCCCGCCAGATAGTAAGCGGTTACCTATACATTACATACGATTACCGTCATCAACACCTGAAACATAAGAGGTGTTGCTGTTTAAGGTTCCGTATAAGAAAGACGGGGTTACTCTTATTACTAAGCTTACACCGTCGTGTCTGCCGATAGGTTTTTTCTTTTCAATGTTTATTCACATATTTTTGTGTCCATTTGCGTGAATCGAGTGGAAATCTACAAAGACGAATTTAACGCGTAGTAAAGGCGCGTTTAAAGCAATTTGAGGCGTATGTAAAGCCAGGTTTAGTTAGTTTTAAAGCCAGATTAGAATTGGCAAATGTGATAATGAGCTAGGTTTGAGGAAGTCATTTAAATTTTTTCGTAAGTTAGATCGTAGTACCTTAACATATTTAACGTGTTATCGTTTTTGGCACTCGTACGCACTAGAATTTCCTGTATCGCACATCCATAAAAACTAAACACAACACCACATCCACGATTCGTAATATTTGGTAAGTTCAAAGATGGTTTGTTTTGTCACTGTGATGCAAAATGTATTTATTTCACTGCGTAGATTAATTAAATTAATTTGATAAGAGACTAAAACTAAAGTGAGAAACGCCTAACATTTTCATGTACGTACGTACATACATTTCGCGGGCGGTATTAAAAAGAATTAAAATAATAGAAAAGATATTGAAAACCAAGGGCGGATTTAAGGGGGGGCACGTAAACCGAGTAAGACGGTATTTTTGTGTACTGTGGAGATACCATCACAGTACATACTTAGAAGCAAATCAAATTATCAGAGTTGTTAAAATTTAATATGAATAAAATAACAGAAAGAACTTGAGTGAAACTCTTGTCTATTTCTGGCTGGAATTGCGATATTTTGTTCTTGGCATCCCCCCTTGTGCCCCTCCTAGAAAAAAATCCTGGATCCACCCTTGGTGAGAACAAATATCACATCAATACTTCAACGGCGCGGACGTGTGTATTTCGCGGGTTATAAATAGTATTATTAATTTATTCACTGCGTAGATTATTTAAATCATTTCGTAAAGATACTAAAGGATAAATAAACCACTCAATGTTTAATTGGCCGCGTGTGTGTATTTTGCGGGCGCGTTATATTACTGCATACACCTCTGAAAGATACTGAGAATTAATATCACTTATATATTTAATGTCCATGCCTATTTCACGAACGTTTTTTAGGGTTCCGTAGCCGAATGGCAAAAAAATTTGAGATATAGCAACTGCAAATATAATTTTGTTTTTCATACAGACACTATGAAAAACAAAGTTATTTTTTTAAGGGGGAAACATTAAAGTAGTTTAAAAAAATATAGATATAAAATACTCTAGTATGTTACGGAACCCTACGAGTGCGAGTCCGACTTGCACTTGGCCAGTTTATTAATAGGAATGCAACGAGACTGCAGTCTGTTATATTATACATACAACCTGCTGAAGTTTAGGTTAGCTACCCAAGTAGCCTATCTAGTATTTACGAAATATAGCTAGGTAATATCTAAAGCCTATAAACAACACCTTAATAACGTCGGATTATACCGCATTATAAGTTTACGCATTGCGGGAGAAAAAGTAGGTATGTTTTTAGCCGACTGCGCCAGAAGTATGGTTATGTTTTTGCGTTTATAATATATATAATTTATATAATGTATTATTATAATATCTATCTAATACTATAAGAATCTTTGTCCTGACATACTGACTGACTGACTGACTGACTGACAAATAACGCACAGCCGCTATAATAAACCGCTGGTCGTAGAGACTTGAAATTTGGAGGGTATATTTGTCTTAGTACGTAAGGGTGTACAAAGAAAGAATTTTCTAAAATTCACCCCTGATGAAATAGGGGAATTAAAGTTAGTATGGAGTAACAAGATTAGATAGTATTTTCTATTCGAAACTTCATACAAGTGCTCCAGTAAAAAAACAAGTAAATACGTGTGTCAGGTTTTTTTGAAATTCCACCCCTAAGAGCGTGTAACAAAGTGTGAAAAACAATATTTTTTCGGATTGCTCTGAAAGCTCTGCTTTCTTGGCATGCAGATAGTTATTACGACGTTAGTTCCCTCTGAGAAAGGATTTTCCAAAATTCACCCCTGAAGAGGATGAAACGGGGGTTCAAAGTTTGTATAGAGAAACAAGATTAGATAGTCTTTTATATTCGAAACTTAACACAAGTACTTAAGTAAGTAAATACGTATTTCAGGCTCTTTCGAAATTCCACCCCTAAAAGGGGTAAAAAAGTCTGAAATCAATGTTGTTTCGGATTACGCTGAAATTTGACATGCAGATAGTTATTATGACGTAGGTATCCGCTCAGAAAGGATTTTCTAAAAATTTATCCCGGATACGGAACGGGGATTCAAAGTTTGTATGACGAAACACATAGAAATAGGAATAATAAGGTAGTAGAAATGTCAAAAATCGCCAATTACTTACAAAACGCTTGTCGCCACCTCGCCGCGCATTGTCCCCACCCATGCCATCACTACTACATACGCATATATTCAAACGCAGAGCCACGCACACTTAAACAGCCCCACACTTAAAATTCTGCTCTGTGATTAGTTCTAACACATTCACAAACGGTTTTCTGTGAACTTACCAATGCGTTACACATTCAATTCTGCACTGTGATTAGTTCTAGCACATTCACAAACGGTTGTCTGTGAACTTACTAATACATCAAAAACAGTAATTTATTTCAGGACCAGTTTTCAATTTTCCGGTTAGTAACCGGTACATAACGTTCTTACGATTATTTCGTTAGGAGCGCGAGGCTTATAAAAACCTCATTAACAACCTTTGTAGTCCGGTTTATCCCGCGAGCCCGTGTCACGTGTCTGTCGTTCGATGCAAGACGCACGGCGCGAGCTAGCTTGCGTGGAGAGGCAAACGCGTATCTTTCTATTTTATTCCAGCCAAATCAGTCAATCAAACAAACTTCGACATCGTCTGTCTGTCTGTCTGTTTAGTCCCTTTATGGCAGGGACCCACAAATTCTTGTTGTTCAAAGAAAAAACAAGTTGAAACTTATATCAAGTACTTGGATCTACGGTATCTTTCTTCTATCGGACAACTAGACGTACCGATGCGCGCTACCGCTTCATGGTGGACGTTCCATCTACACGCACGAAGCGTTTTGCTTCGTCCTATATCATACGATCCGCCAAGGAATGGAACTCCTTGTAGGTGTCTGTGTTTCCCGATAGCTACAACCCGGGGCTCTTCAAATCGCGAGTGAATAGATATTTACTAGGTAAGCGTGCTACATCGTCGACCGCATCGTCACTTAACATCAGGTGAGATGGTGGTCAAATGCTTGCCTATACAGCATTAAAAAAAACCTGTAAGTCAACGCGATCAAAAGATATGACCGTTTAAGTTGCCTTTTACGGCATATTTTGCGAATTGACAATGGAATGAAAACATATAGGATACTTTCCGTTGGCCTAGAATCATGAAATTTGGCATGAAGCAAGGTCTAGAGAAAAAAAATCTGAAAACAGTAAAAATGTGTTTTATGACCAAACAATAAACGAATTTACTATACCAATATAGTTAACTTATTATTTGCGGTTGCAGTGTCCAGGCATCAGTCTAGGGCTCGAACTGCAAAGTTAAGTTTGTCTTTTAACTTACGAGTAGATTGAGCACTTATTACGGAAGCCTCGGTGGGCGAGTCCAACTCAACTTAGCTAGTTTTTTTAAAGAACACAATGACCACACTCTTACTCCACGTCTTAGGAGTTCTCCCCGAAAAGAGGAAGGAATTGAAAATTTGTCATCCAAAGTCTTAAAATTTGAACTCTGTAAATATTTCGCTTTTATAATATTAGTAGGCAGTAGGCTTTTATGGTTTTTGTACAGAATTTTGAAAGAAGCTAACCAAGTAATCTTCCATTCCATTTTCAAGAAACTGTATAACCCTGTTTAACGATTTAAGGAAATGATTTTCAAAAATAATATTATCTGTATAATTACTGAAAACAAACATTGATAAATTTTCTATGATTTTCCAGCCAACATTTCTACAATAAATATAAGCATTTTCCAGGGAGGAAACGGGGGAATGCATTTGTATAGAAAAGTGCACCCCGCGTTCCCTCTTAAGGCGTAACCGGTTTGCAAATTTTTCCGGTTACGAAGACCTGCTTTATTTGACATATACAACTAGTGCTGGACAAATCTCAAAACTAAAAAGTTGTCGATATTTCAAAATGCGGGGCGCATGCAATCCTATTTGATTATTTTATAATTTTATTTTTAATTTAAGGGCAAGGGTTCAATTATAGTTACGTATATGAACAAATTTTTGCGTAGTAGGTTTATTAGCGACGAAGCTGGTTTTTCTTCTTACTTCCTGCAAATAGTGACATTTATTTCGTTTTTAAGTACCATACAATAAGCTGTATCAAGCATTCGAATAGAACATGCAGAGGTAGAGATATTTTAATTTTATTTCTAGACCATATAATATTTGTAATTTTAAATGCTTTATTATGTTTTTTTATGGTAACAGGACAAGCACGACGCTCGCCTGATGGTAAGCGATGATGTTTAGCTATTACATATATAGCGGCATGCAAAATGCTGGACTCCCAGAGTTTTATATGTCACTGCACTGCGCCTGTTACCTTGAGACATAAAAATGTTGAGTCTCACATGCCCTGTAATTTCACTGCACACCTTGCCATTTCAAACAAAAACATTCCTCAAATTATTATTAATATTATGTATTAATTTTCATAACTTTAACTTTATAAATAAAAAACTTTCGATTTAAACTTTAATTCCCCATTGCACTACTTACCTTAAATACATTTTAAAAGCAAAAAATATGGATGATATGTAACATTGAATGTTATAACTGTGTATTTGTCTTAGCAAAGAATATCATATTAATATTATAACTATTATTTTCATCGATACATAACGATTTTATCGATAACTATTGACGAAGTAAAACCGTACAATCACATCACTAGCTTACGACAACCGCATGCGCGTGGCTTGCGGCCGCACCATGTCATGCTCGCTAATTTTGCGAGCATGACGATATCGTTTGTATCTCATTACATTGCTACGTACGCTTGTACCGCTCTGGATGTTGAAGAACTTATGCAGCAATGGTATTCAAAATGACGATGAAACAAATAGATTATTATTCTCGTAGTAAATAATTTGTTCAGGCATATTTAATTAAAAAACATATTTAGAATTTAAAAAATACAGTTATCAGTAAAATGTAATCCTCTTATTTGTGTAATTACACGTTGTGGAAGAGTTTCCACAATTAGATATGCTGCAACACACCATTTTTGTAGGTGTTTCACGTCCGCCGTTTCGAACAATACTGACAGCTAATTTCGAGCAGTTTCGCACAGTTGCGGCTGTCAAGTCACAAGTGCGGCGACAATTTACGTAGAGTATGTGACTTCTAATACCTTATTATTCCTATTTGTATGACGAAACAAGATGATAAAGTACGTGTTGTAGGATTTTTCGAAATGGGGTAGGTAACAAAGTCTAAAAATTTGGGTTTTTCGGGTTTTATAACTACGAATCCTAAATTGCCTAGGTCTCGCGATAACATGAAAACGAGTGAACCGATTTGGCTAATTCTCATTTGATGTCTGTAATGATAGAATTGTTTTTATAAAAGAAAAGTTTTTAGTAAATAAAAGAAGTTTTTAAAGTGAGCGAAGCCGCGGGGCACTTCTAGTATATAATGTATATAAACGTGTTTTTACTATAGCGCCATCTATGAACGATTGTTTACTTTATTAATAATATTAATTACTAACACCATTGTGTTAACATTCACTTAGTTGGTGTTAGAAGTTTGTTAAATATTGGTTAGATGGCGTTCGGGACCCTCTATGTGCGGGACAAGTCTGACTCGCACTTGGCCAGTTTTATTTTTTATAATTACCTTGTCTATTATTTAGTTAGATCGTGACAATGCAATTGCTTTTAATTGATGCAATTGTTGTAAGATGTCTTTTGCATTATAATGATAATACTGTTGATGGGTATTTATATGGCTCTAGAGGTTTTTTTATTTTACCTGACTACGAGGAGAGTTATGATTTTGAACGGTATGTATATGCTCATTTTTTCCCTCATTATAACTTTTAAACTCATCATATTTTGACAAATGAGATATTATGTTTCTTTGAAGTGTTTCACACTTTATATTTTTGTAAATTGTTAAACACAATCCAAAATTTCATCGTACCGACGGGACTTGAACCCGCAACCTCCGGAATAACATGTTCCGGTGCTTTGCCAATTAAGCCACGGTGCGAAGTATCGTTACGACGAAATTAGTGGATTGCATTTTGTTAACCCAATTATGCATTGGTGGCGCCATCTATGACTACTTATTACGTAAGTTAATCATTCGGAAGAATACATTACAGTTTTCAAATCCGACGAGAGATGTTGCACTGCGTAAATCAAATATTATGTTTCTTTGAAGTGTTTCACACTTTATATTTTTGTAAATTGTTAAACACAATCCAAAATTTCATCGTACCGACGGGACTTGAACCCGCAACCTCCGGAATAACATGTTCCGGTGCTTTGCCAATTAAGCCACGGTGCGAAGTATCGTTACGACGAAATTAGTGGATTGCATTTTGTTAACCCAATTATGCATTGGTGGCGCCATCTATGACTACTTATTACGTAAGTTAATCATTCGGAAGAATACATTACAGTTTTCAAATCCGACGAGAGATGTTGCACTGCGTAAATCAAATATTATGTTTCTTTGAAGTGTTTCACACTTTATATTTTTGTAAATTGTTAAACACAATCCAAAATTTCATCGTACCGACGGGACTTGAACCCGCAACCTCCGGAATAACATGTTCCGGTGCTTTGCCAATTAAGCCACGGTGCGAAGTATCGTTACGACGAAATTAGTGGATTGCATTTTGTTAACCCAATTATGCATTGGTGGCGCCATCTATGACTACTTATTACGTAAGTTAATCATTCGGAAGAATACATTACAGTTTTCAAATCCGACGAGAGATGTTGCACTGCGTAAATCAAATATTATGTTTCTTTGAAGTGTTTCACACTTTATATTTTTGTAAATTGTTAAACACAATCCAAAATTTCATCGTACCGACGGGACTTGAACCCGCAACCTTCGGAATAACATGTTCCGGTGCTTTGCCAATTAAGCCACGGTGCGAAGTATCGTTACGACGAAATTAGTGGATTGCATTTTGTTAACCCAATTATGCATTGGTGGCGCCATCTATGACTACTTATTACGTAAGTTAATCATTCGGAAGAATACATTACAGTTTTCAAATCCGACGAGAGATGTTGCACTGCGTAAATCAAATATTATGTTTCTTTGAAGTGTTTCACACTTTATATTTTTGTAAATTGTTAAACACAATCCAAAATTTCATCGTACCGACGGGACTTGAACCCGCAACCTCCGGAATAACATGTTCCGGTGCTTTGCCAATTAAGCCACGGTGCGAAGTATCGTTACGACGAAATTAGTGGATTGCATTTTGTTAACCCAATTATGCATTGGTGGCGCCATCTATGACTACTTATTACGTAAGTTAATCATTCGGAAGAATACATTACAGTTTTCAAATCCGACGAGAGATGTTGCACTGCGTAAATCAAATATTATGTTTCTTTGAAGTGTTTCACACTTTATATTTTTGTAAATTGTTAAACACAATCCAAAATTTCATCGTACCGACGGGACTTGAACCCGCAACCTCCGGAATAACATGTTCCGGTGCTTTGCCAATTAAGCCACGGTGCGAAGTATCGTTACGACGAAATTAGTGGATTGCATTTTGTTAACCCAATTATGCATTGGTGGCGCCATCTATGACTACTTATTACGTAAGTTAATCATTCGGAAGAATACATTACAGTTTTCAAATCCGACGAGAGATGTTGCACTGCGTAAATCAAATATTATGTTTCTTTGAAGTGTTTCACACTTTATATTTTTGTAAATTGTTAAACACAATCCAAAATTTCATCGTACCGACGGGACTTGAACCCGCAACCTCCGGAATAACATGTTCCGGTGCTTTGCCAATTAAGCCACGGTGCGAAGTATCGTTACGACGAAATTGTATGAACATGTTATTCCGGAGGTTGCGGGTTCAAGTCCCGTCGGTACGATGAAATTTTGGATTGTGTTTAACAATTTACAAAAATATAATGTGTGAAACACTTCAAAGAAACATAATATTTGATTTACGCAGTGCAACATCTCTCGTCGGATTTGAAAACTGTAATGTATTCTTCCGAATGATTAACTTACGTAATAAGTAGTCATAGATGGCGCCACCAATGCATAATTGGGTTAACAAAATGCAATCCACTAATTTCGTCGTAACGATACTTCGCACCGTGGCTTAATTGGCAAAGCACCGGAACATGTTATTCCGGAGGTTGCGGGTTCAAGTCCCGTCGGTACGATGAAATTTTGGATTGTGTTTAACAATTTACAAAAATATAAAGTGTGAAACACTTCAAAGAAACATAATATTTGATTTACGCAGTGCAACATCTCTCGTCGGATTTGAAAACTGTAATGTATTCTTCCGAATGATTAACTTACGTAATAAGTAGTCATAGATGGCGCCACCAATGCATAATTGGGTTAACAATATGCAATCCACTAATTTCGTCGTAACGATACTTCGCACCGTGGCTTAATTGGCAAAGCACCGGAACATGTTATTCCGGAGGTTGCGGGTTCAAGTCCCGTCGGTACGATGAAATTTTGGATTGTGTTTAACAATTTACAAAAATATAAAGTGTGAAACACTTCAAAGAAACATAATATTTGATTTACGCAGTGCAACATCTCTCGTCAGATTTGAAAACTGTAATGTATTCTTCCGAATGATTAACTTACGTAATAAGTAGTCATAGATGGCGCCACCAATGCATAATTGGGTTAACAAAATGCAATCCACTAATTTCGTCGTAACGATACTTCGCACCGTGGCTTAATTGGCAAAGCACCGGAACATGTTATTCCGGAGGTTGCGGGTTCAAGTCCCGTCGGTACGATGAAATTTTGGATTGTGTTTAACAATTTACAAAAATATAAAGTGTGAAACACTTCAAAGAAACATAATATTTGATTTACGCAGTGCAACATCTCTCGTCGGATTTGAAAACTGTAATGTATTCTTCCGAATGATTAACTTACGTAATAAGTAGTCATAGATGGCGCCACCAATGCATAATTGGGTTAACAAAATGCAATCCACTAATTTCGTCGTAACGATACTTCGCACCGTGGCTTAATTGGCAAAGCACCGGAACATGTTATTCCGGAGGTTGCGGGTTCAAGTCCCGTCGGTACGATGAAATTTTGGATTGTGTTTAACAATTTACAAAAATATAAAGTGTGAAACACTTCAAAGAAACATAATATTTGATTTACGCAGTGCAACATCTCTCGTCGGATTTGAAAACTGTAATGTATTCTTCCGAATGATTAACTTACGTAATAAGTAGTCATAGATGGCGCCACCAATGCATAATTGGGTTAACAAAATGCAATCCACTAATTTCGTCGTAACGATACTTCGCACCGTGGCTTAATTGGCAAAGCACCGGAACATGTTATTCCGGAGGTTGCGGGTTCAAGTCCCGTCGGTACGATGAAATTTTGGATTGTGTTTAACAATTTACAAAAATGAGATATTGTTGGAAACATCTTGATCGTCTGCAAATTATAGGCTACAGATTATAGAAGTGCCTCGCGGCTACGCCCGCGTTAAAAACTTCTTTCATTTATTTAATTTTTTTCTTTCAAAAAACCTTCCTATCATTAAAGACATCAAACAAGAATTAGCCAAATCGGTTCACCCGTTTTCAAGTTATCGCACGACTAAATGAAATAAGGATGAGGGCTTGGTGGCGTAATCGGGAGAAGGGTCGGCTTTGATGCCAGAGGTACTCAGTTCAACACTATCTAATGTCCGCTTGGCCAGCTATGAAATGAAGCTATGAGGGTGGTCCCTCAAGTTAGAAAATCTATTGCCAAACATAATGTGTTCCGGCGGCTTTACTCAAGGAGAGCCAGTTCCCATTCTAGGCCTAACGTGCTTACCATCTTCGACCGCACCAACACTTAACAACAGGTGAGGTAGGTCATACGCTAGCCTATAAGATATAAAAAAATCTCTCAAACTTTGTCATACTAAACTCACTGAATAAAAGCTCTATTTCATCTGCAATTCCAGCATAACATAAGCATTTAAACAGGCAAATCGACTCACCACTTCGTTGACGGAATCTTCAACCATATCGCTGGTAATTGCTGTAGTCCTCAACACATGCATATGTACATCTCCCTGATGCCGTGCCTCCGAACTAAGATCCTTGCATGCACACCGTTGTCGGAACGGTGGACTTTTAGCCTGCGATGCATTGCTTAGGCTGGCGATCGCTGTGCCATATGAATAGCCAGTGCCTGAGTTATCCTTAGCCCTTTTTGTGGTTTGGTATGAACTATTTCTTTCTTTTGTTAGGTATGTAAGGCGGCTGGAAGAGAAAGTTAATATTACTTTTTAGGTATTTTTCACTCTTTGAATTTAAAAATATTCTGTGGTGACACCCAGACTACATATCAATTGCCTTTGAAAAAAATAAAATGGTTAGTTAATTGTCACTACTAATAATATATAAATAATGTCATGTATGTAACAAAAATTAAGTACAACAATGCGAGACGATCTGGACTCTCGCATAAAAGATAGACCAGAATAGCCCAAAATCACAAACATGGAAGAAAGGGAGAGAGGCCTTTGACGTGCAGTGGAACAGGCTTCAGGCTCATAATAAGTTAACAGCAAGTCACCACCCGCCTTAATAATTTGAAATGAGGCATAATTGGCATCCCATAGACCATCATCAGAAATCAAGCACCACACATTCATAGCCATGATAAAATGTACCCTCTTTCCATAGATTATTATATCCTCCCATCCATAGACAATAATTTATAATTAAGACATATATTGTAAAGGGCCTCTTGATGTTGGCTTCTGCTCCATCAATGCCTTTCAAAGGACCGGGCGTATCACGACCGGAGAGATTTTAATTGAATAAATTATAATAATAACAATACATCAATCAATCAATCAATCAAAATTATTTATTTGCGAACATAGGTATATAGTGTTAGTACAATTTTAAGTAACCGCTACATTCTGCCATTTGGCGTGCAAATATAAAAAGTATTACAATAATAATAATTTACAATAATTAAAATAGTAATAATACAATTAAATTTCAAATTGAAGATTTATCATTTAAAAATTCTTGCACCGTATAGTATGCCTTGCTAATTAAAACATGATTTAATTTATTTTTGAACACATGAATATTCGATATGTCTCTGATTGATGCAGGCAGCTTGTTATATAAAGTGGGAGCATTGTTGAGAATATTGTTTTTAAATAGTGTTGTCTGAGAGCCAGGATGACGTAATTTAGCTTCTCGTCGCGATCCTGCGGGATATTTTTCATAAAGATGAATATTTTTTTGAACAAAAAGAATGGACTCACATATGTAGAGACTTGGCAAAGTTAATATTTTTATAAATTTGAATTTTATACATTTGAATACTATTTCACCTGATCATTTAACAAAGGGGTTAAACATGAAATTGTGCTTTTCTTTGTGTTGGGTAAACCCGTGTGAACGTTCTGAACTTGAAGTATTGACTAAATGATGATTATATTTAAATACTGTATTCTAGGTAGACAAATTACATACATACTCAGACATCTCAAATAATAACACTACAAAAACAACATAAATATAATAAAAAACACTCCTTAATCTAAGCAAAACAAATTTCCATCGATAATAAAGATTGACACAAAACCAACCTGATTTTTACACAGATCAGAATAATAAAAAATGTGAATAAAGTTTACACAATCTGATGTAACAATGTGTGTGAATAACCTAGGATAAGCATGGGTAGATAACCTAAAATATGCTTACCTAAATAAATAGACTAGACAATGGGTCACCGATTAAAAAAAAAATAATCAAACACTATACTTTATCTATGTTATCATTTATCAAATGCTTTCTTGCAATTTGTTACTATCACCATTGAATTTGCTCTTCACAACATGTTATCAACCAAAACAACTCGTCATATAGCTATTGCTCTGTATTATTTATCAGGAGTGATACAAAGTACAAATACATAGGCAATAGAGAAATGTTGAGTACTATCAAGATAAGCCAACAGTGAAAGTTAGAAGTGGAGTAGTGAACTTATTATTAACAGTTATTATCTTTATTGTTAAGCTTTCCCTTCAGTAACTATTTTACTTACTACATTTTTTACTTCGATTATGGTTATAAGAATGTATGAGCTAATAGAATGACTAGAGAAGTATATGTATGAAATATGACATGTTTTAAAGTTTGTATTAGTTACCTATATTTTAGGTATATCTTGCATGCAAGGTGTAGCTTGTGTTTTTTTTTTTCATAATATATGTATAGTTTCGTAATATTACTATTAATTAAAGCCAAAATGGACTAAATGGAATAAAAGAACCTTACCTATCATATCCAGGGATAGGAGATGCCAAGCAAAGGTTTCCATATAGATTATCAGATTCACTGGAAGCCCTTTGCCTACGCCGTCCCTCACCATTACATTTAGGGTCTTGATGGACTTTGTTCTTCGGCTTTTTGAGTATCCCCGGAGGTGGAGACTTTGGTAATGGATTATTGAGTATTGATTTCAACGGCTGTTTCATCACCTGCACTTCAAGCATCTCTTGGTCCACCTTCTCCAACAACTCCTCAACTTTAGGCAATCTGGTGTCATCTACCTTTGTGTTTGATAATGTAGTCACTAGAAGGGGTCTGGTAGGACTCCTTCTGTAATTTCGTGACTTCCCTGGCTGGTAGCTAAAAAGGTAATGAAGTGAACTATGAATGGTTAGACAAGATAAACATTGAGAATTTCTAAGGCGTGAATTCGCTTAAGACTGCAAGGTTAGGTCAACAAAACAAAACACGGCGTAATCCTCACCTCTGGAATCTGTTCTGCTCGTTAGACATGATAAAGTCTCCGTTTTGAGCTGGCAGCGAGCACTCGTGGTGGAATCGTTCGTGATCGTTACAGTAAAGCGTGTATTGACTCTTCTTGTTATTCAGAGTCCGCGTGCGATCTCTCCCGTCGGCCGATCGCGGCTCTCTGCTCGCATCCTCGTATGGCGACCTGTCGACGCCTTCGCTGCGGCAGCGACGGCGCAGAATCTTCGCCGGTCCGCGGCTCGTCAGCTCTAACACAGACCCTAACGGATCGCACGCGTCGAATCCCACACCGTAACTCGGGCACCCTGTCCTCCTGCTATCCATATCTAATCGCAACGCATCATCGAACGTCCACATCAATCGCGCACGCCCGAGTTCTTTAACTATTGCACTGCTAATTTCACTAGACACCTGAATTGAAACATGAACTTATCGGCGACAAAGTCAAGTCACAAAAGCTAGCCAGCGACAGACAGAACACGAACAGCAATGCATTCAGCAAGCGCCACTTCCAGTGATGCCAAAATAAAAAAATATTTTAGTGCTAAGTGAAGTGATAAATCATAACATTCACAAAAAAACATTTTAGATCACATTTAACATGTGATCAAAAAATTAATTGGAGCGTATTTTAATGGTGTGCATTTGGTAAACAGTTTATAATTTTGTTCGTTTTGATGACTACACACTATTAGAAACTAGGTTGTTAGTATAACTTTGTTAAATTTGTGAAATTCATGATTTATTCCATTTTAAATAAATTTATTACTTACCTCGAATCCTTCAAATGGCTAGTTAGATATTATATATATATTTTTTTAATACATCTAGCCGTTTGGAAGATACCTTAACTATCAAAATACAGTATTTTGATATATAAGGTATTGTTATGTTCGTCGTAAAAACCCAAGAAAAAATGATTAATATTATGCATAATGCTTTAAAAAGGAAAGGGATGAATATTAATGTAAGCAAGTGGTTTTCGAAAGAGAAGAGAGAATGAAAGGTTATATTACAGTTACGATTGAACGATAGAAAGTAGAAAAAGTGAAAGAGTGTATATACCTGGGTTCTAAGTTTACGAGAGATGGTAAGTATGAAAGTGATATTAAACGATGAGTTTTGGCAGGAAACCGAGTGAGAGGGGTACTGCATAACTTTATGAGCAGTCAGAACGTGTAGAATAGAATAGTTTTTTATTGTTTCACTGTGTAGATACAATACATAGATAAAAGATGGTCCTAAACGTATATCGTATCAACAACTATCCTTTTTGGGCGTAAAATATTCTGTACTAGTTTTTAGTACATACAAACATACAATCACGTCACAACATACTTTTTTCCCGTTGGGGTAGGCAGAGACTACTTCTTTCCACATTAATTTTATTGTTAGTACTAAAAGAAAAATTAAATGTGCTCTTCTAAACAATAACGAAAGCTAGAAAATCATCTCCCTATTTTTATTCGACATATACAAATTAAAAATTAAAAATCACATGTAACTATATAGTTAGCTTAGCTAATTACTCAGCAAATACTTGTAAGTTTTGAGATCAAAGTATTATTTTAAATTATAAAATACGTAAGGTGTCAACCATTCTTTAAGATCTCTCTTAAACTTATTGCCATCAAACTATTTTATAACTATTGGGAGATGATTATATATATATATATATAAAGCACTTAAATATGAGCTTTTATGGTACAAAGAACTATTGATTCGTGGAATACAAATGTTATATTTATATTAACAACGTTGAATTTTATTGCGTACAGACTCTTCTTTGAAAAATATTGCTAATTACTTTTAATGAAAACACATATTACTTAAATATATATTCCGGTAACAGTAAGGAAATTGTATACAATAAACATTGTGGCACGACTGGCTGTATATAGGGGAGGCTTAGTTCCCACACTCATATATGTTAGTGAATGTTGGATAAGGCAGAAGAAGCATGAAAGTAAAATAAATTGGATAAGGTGAAGAACAGCGTGATAGGGGAATTTTGTGGTGTGGTGCTCATGAAAGTGGAAGAAGCGATAGCGATAGAGGTATGTCAGAATCGTAGTTTGTGGAAATAAGTAGTCGCTGCCTATCCGAACGGGAAAAAGACTTGATTTTATGTATGTATGTAAAAAACAAATAAAAAATTGGTAAAATATCTGTAAAGTTGGTTTACGGACGATAGTTTAACGTGACAACGTCATAACAAATCATTGATCTTCATGTTCATGTTCATATGCATATCCATATTCACATTCATACAGCAACACATTGATGAAATCGGCGCATGCGTACAATGAGCGTAACGGGACAATGCGCGTAACGGGACAATAAGCGTAACGGGACACTTTTTCGTGCATACATGCAGGCGGCGTTCATCGATTTATTAGACGTAGTCAAGTCAAAAACCAGATAAAACATGTATGTAAACCAGTAAAGTAAACCATGTAACCAACCTTGTAAAAAACAAGTGTCCTTAGATAGATGTTTAGAGAAAAAAACAAAATGGCGGATTTTTGGAGCGAAATAATAAATTTAAGTCAAAATAATAACCAAACCGATTGAATAGGGTATCAAAATAAAGGGAACTTATAGAAGATTACAAAAACATATTTAGATTATATGTTTAAATATAATTAGGAATGAAATATGATAAAAACAAGAAAATATTCATTTTTGATGTTATTAGGTTTTTTTGTTTCTTAATTAATTCACTTGTTTAATGTGGTTGTCTAGATCTCAATCGAACAGTACACAACACACAATCAACACTACTATTTTTTTGTGGAAGAATCTGCGGGTAAGAATTTTAGAAGTAAATAACAAGGATATAAATAACTATAATGGATATAGAAAATATAACTACATATTAGTCAGCAAATAACTGTGTTAAATATCTATCTAACAAGAGCTACTGCTATGTTTTCATTTTAATTAGTTAATTTAAGCGTTAGAAAATTAGAAGAATGTTAATGGGTATAGAAAAACGCTTGAAACTTTGTCACAGTAGAGCCTAGATGTATACAAATACACTAGTCTTTGTTACATTTAAAAAAAAAACAAGTGGTTGGGATTTTACAGATATCTATCTATCTACTCCCATAAATATTTATTTGCCCGCGTAGACGTGCCGCCTTTGTGTGACGTCATACTCCATGTTCCAACAAACAAACAGATGAGAACAGAACAGAGAACAGATGCTTTAAATGACGTAAGAATCTGAGATTTTGCCTGTTTATAAAAAAATAATAGTGCATGACAACAGCTCTTCGGGTTCGGGTGTCAACACTATAAATGTCTACACAGCAGGAATATGCGGATATCTTTTTTTTTTTCTTCTTTCTTCTTTCTCATGTTTAGGAAACTGTGTGCGAAACGGTTACCCCATTTAGTGTAGTGCAATCAGAGGCCCTAGATGAATGGAAATGACGTCTTTGTTGCGGAAATATAAATGTTTGTTACTATTCCATACATTTTGAACTTGCGTTAGCGTGAATAGAAACAGAAATTGGATTTTGTCTAGGGGGCCTGATGAGAAAACCTCGTTACCTCATTTCCAACCATCCTCACATCCATCCATGCAAATATTTGCATTTATAATATTAGTAGGATGATGTTGAAACCGCTTCACTTGTTATCTCCCTTACATAATATAATTCTTTCAAATAGACATATAACTTAAAATATTGTATCTTCCCTATCCTAAATTGTTTGAAAATATACTTAATCTTGGTTATGTAATGCTATAATGGCAACATTTAAACCTCAAAAAATGACAGTTAGTTTGCGGCATTTGCTATTAGTGTTGCTTAATTAAAAATATCAGAAATGGCCAAATAATTAAAATCACATCAACATAAACCAAATAATAAATAAGCTGCATGGTGGTAGGATACTATCTAGTGTCCGCCTGGCCAGCTACCACCCTTAAGTTAGAAAATCTGTCGCCAAACATCTAATGTGTTCCGGCAGCTATTCTTGAGAGCCAGTTCCCATTATAGGCCTAGCGTGCTTACCATCTTTGAGGCCTAGCGTGCTTACCATCTTCGACCGCATCATCACTTCCCAACAGATGAGATTGTGGTCAAACGCTAGCCTATAAAGATATTTTAAAAAAATACCTTGACTCGACACACGTTACACCTAACTTGAAAGGTATTCACGTCTTCTCGATATTATTAATAGTACATATTGACACTTTCAACACAACACAAGGTAAAAGTTATATCATAACATACACATAACAATAATATCATGCAATGTTGCATTCAATCTGCTTACTAAGTGAGTGGCAACTGTTTATAGTTTGAATGGGCATATAACTATATCACAACTTCAAAATAAAATCATAACTTAATAACAGAACTTATTTTCGATTCTTGAAAGTCCACCTCGAAGCCGTTGCTTTAGTCATCTAGCTGCTAGGTAGTTAGGTACGGACTGTTTTCTGTTGCACCACTGACATTTTAACTCGTGTCATTATTCAACCACAAAAATAATGTTGATGTATATAGTATGTTACGATATACATTATCGATCCATCGCACTTACATTATGTCCTCATGCTCATGCCAATGTAAGATTTAATAAATACCTAACATAAGTAACGACTAGTGTGTCAGCTTTCTACTATATATTTTTTTAATTCATACTTTACTACACGTGGCGTTGAGCGTTGGAGCTAAGCTGTTTCACTCAGTACCACGCCATGTCCATTAGGCTGTAGGCGGATAATCAAGCTACCGCTCAATGAGGACGTAGCTTTACTGGACCATAAATCACCTTACCTAACAGAATCTATCTAATACAACAGGTCCATGACATTCCTAAAATATAATTCAAAGGCAAAGTGGCAAACGCGCGGTTTTACTTTACTGCTAGTGAGTAGAGAGTTTGTAATTGAAACCATTGAAACAATTTTATTGACTGTCAATTGTGAGTACATAAGATCCTCAAAACTATTCGGATTGTTCTATCACAACTTACTCTTACGAGTGTACAGCAAATAGCATACAAAAATTCATAATTAATTAATTTAAAATAAATATATATATGTCAACATTAATATTGAATAAACTACAATTACAAAAATGATCTCCTACCACAGATATCGTATAGTTAGAACGCTAGATATGCTTCGCTGTATTTGTTGCATGATTCCATTTAAAGCATCTCCTACTAATAGTCTTTAGAAATAAATTTGACACTATTGACATAAATTTACTGCTTTGCTGACTGTGAGAAGTGAAATTCTCATTGACCTAAAAAATATTATGTTTTCCCTAGCTCGAACCCTTTATGGACAGTTATCGTAATATCCATCGATGCAAACATCGATATTTTTTATGTTCCATAATGGCTGCACACTGTTAGTGTATTTAGTCAGTGTCAAAGTATAAACATTGGTAAATATTTTGTATATCTTTAAATCAAAACTGATGTCTACGATTGGATGACAGCTGAATGTTTTATAACTTTTTGTTTCTTTTCAAAGCGTTGAATTATGCTTTTACGTTTTACATAATAAAATACATTTATGCGTTTTATTATGCTTTACATAATAATTGATTATGATTAATTCTATGCTTTTAGACGTGTATGCGTTTATAATAATGCCTACATATTGAATAAATGCCTTGAAACTTTGATGTCACAGTAACTTTACAGGTCAAGCTATAGTCACCGTCCAATCCACAGTCCATGAATTGACGAATACCCTAAATTAACACTGGCTAAATACACTTAATCGTGTGGAGCTATTATGGAACAAAATAATTATCGATAATTATTTCACTTTACTACGTCGGTCATTTGCGAAACCTGTCAATTTTGTCAAATTTAGTACCAGACTATATTGCTTCAAATAAAATCATGCAACAAATACAATAAAAAATTGAAATAAAAGTGAAAAAGAAGTTGCTAGTTTTGTCCCATATGTTTACCTTGGCAACACTTTTCTCCATTCAACGGAAATGACAGACAGTCGATTGACGATGATGCTTGACATAACGACGGGCAATAATTTTATTAGTCGTCTTATTGACCGACTGTCTATGGACATTAGCTTGCACAGATAGTGATCTGTGGATCTGACTTACCTGGCCGTTTTGGCGGGAACGTTAAAATAAAATCATGGAGGATAGAAAGTAAGTCCTCCATGGTCAAGATATATGATTCGCCTTTTTAACCGACTTCCAAAAAGGATTATTTTTTCTATGTATGTTACGCGATTACTCCGTCAATAGTGAACCGATTCGAATGATTCTTCTTTAAATTGTAGGGTACATTTCCAAGGTGGTCCCATTGTAATTTTATCGAGATTTGATAAGTATCTCCCAGAGGTATCAATATAAACATCTCAAACTTGCTACTGCAACTGACTCGCGCGGCATGGAAGGCGGATGTTTTAGTTTTCAACTATCTTAATTATATCAAGTTGCGTTCCCCATACCAGGCAAGCAGCAATTATTGCCCACCATTTCAAAGTCAACTTTAAGACTAGTGACCTGATTCTGACAGACACGATCGTAGGTAGTACTATTCTATCCTCAGTGGTAGGTAGATTGGCCCTCGCAGTGCGGCGCTCTGCCGCCACGCGGCCGCGCGTTTCGGCGCGAGGTGACGCGCGTCGCCGCGAGCTCTGTGCTCGTCGCGTCATGTCGCTGCCAATACAGTTTGCATTGAGCTTTCAGGAACTAATGTTAATGTCCCAAAAATTGCCACAAAAATGAATACTTGGTCCAACGTGGGGCACTGGTGCCCGTTTCAGTGCCCGTTTTAGTGGGGGACGTTGGAAGTAAAACTATATTTAATGTCCCAACGTCCCCCAGTGGTGGACGTTGCTCCGGGCTATAAATCATCAGGTGGTATCCATAACCCTGAGACGCGCTTGCTTGTCTAATTATAACTTCATTATAAAATAGCGCAATATCAAATTTAAGTATGTATATAAAATCTTGAACAAATGTCTTCACTTTTAAGGATCGATTAGTAAATAAAACACTCAGTATATAGAATCAAGTATGTAATCTTTATACACAGCGGTATATACCTAAACCTTACAGCTGACATTGCTATAGTACTTAAAATATAATACGTTCTGACTCTTTCTAATCTATATTTATCCGGTTCAATAAAACATTTCTATTTGTGAGAATATTTTACTCATTCCCAATTTATATATCATGTATGTACTACTATAACACAAAAGTGCGTTCATTATCTAAATTTAAAAAACAAAACTGGAATTTTCACTTATTACTAAAATTTATTATGTTTTTAAATTCAATTATTACACATTATTCGTAATGATCGTTTTGTCCTTGCCGTATCTAAAAGACAAGAGAACGTCTGTTATTTACCTAAATCACGATTGTTCTTATCGCTTTGCGTTATTTACAATCAAAAATAATAAAATCGAGGGATAGCGTAATAGAAAATTCATATAGACGTCGGCGAGACGAACATAAAGCGATAAATTATATAAAATTAATGTCAATATTCTATATCTGTACATACAAAAACAGTCCCGCACAGAATTTATCCTTAAATCTAAAACATTGCAACATTGTAAAAAAGTAATTTGATAAACTATTTATTGTTAATGATGTTATATTTAGCGGGCGACCCATATTTATAGTAGAAAAAATATACAGTTTCCAAGACGAGCTCCGATCGATCCGACCGCGGCCAAGCGCGTGTGGGGCGTGCCGTCGGGACGACTCGACACAAACAACTCAATCTGAAAATTAATGTGTCACACAGTTTATGAGGGTAGATATGGTGAAGCGCATCGTATGTAAAATACGTTGAAATAAAATCGAAAATAATGAGCCGTTAAAAAAAATGAAAATGTTTCATTACATTCGCTAGGTGGGTTTTGCTGCGAACCTACTGAGACGTCTATGTTTGCTTAACATTTTTAGCGAAGATCATACATATTTAATCTATTAAGAGAAACTTTAAAAAGGCTAAGTGGCTGCTGTACACACAATATATTGAAAATAAATTGTCAGACTTTATTCCATCAAATGATTTACAAACCAGATATGATAATTTTTTAAACATTATTAATGATGCAGCTGACGAGCATATACCTTTTATTAAAATGAGCCAGGATCCTGCACTACATTTTACTCCTAAGCCGTATTGGTCAGCTGAATTATCTAGGGCGGTAGCGGAACGCCGATTGGCACTTAAAGAGTTTAGAAAGAATCCCACCCCTTCGAACCTTACGATACTTCAAGATAAGGTAAGTGACAGTCAGAGATGAATAAGACGAGCTAAGATTCAGGGGTGGTTTGATATGTGTTCATCCATAGATGAGTCATCGACGGTAAGTGACATGTGGCGGAAGATGAAGTGGATGAAAGGATATAAAACAAATTCTTATTCTCATGTAGACGAAACGATGGCTAACAAACTTTTGCGTAATTTGGCACCGGACTATGTGGAATCAAAATTACCGACTTTTGCGTCTTATAATGAACATCTTGAATGTCCTATTAGAAGATTTGAATTGAACTTATGTATAAAATCAAAGGATACTGCGCCCGGATGCGATAATATATCATACTCAATGATTAAACATTTGCCAGACAACGCTAAAGAAATTCTTCTTAACATTTATAATATGATTTTGCTTTTTGGTTATATTCCCTTGCAGTGGCGTCATATACGTGTAGTGCCAATACCGAAACCGGGTCGTGACACAACATCTGTGGCTTCTCTTCGTCCAATTTCTTTAATATCATGTTTGTGTAAAATTTTTCATTCCATCATTAATAAAAGGCTAGAATGGTATTTAGAAAAATATAATTCGTTTCATGCTGAGACTACCGGTTTTAGAAAGACAAAATCCACGTTTGACAACTTGAGTAACATTGTGTCAAGGATTCAACTAGGATTTGCTAAAGACCAGATGACAATGGGTTGTTTTATAGATGTAGATAATGCATATAACAATGTTGACATTAATGCTGTGCTTCGTATATTAGATAAATTGGGCATTGGATCAAGAATCTGTCTGTACCTTTGGTCATTTTTGAAAGAAAGGTATTTAAACATACAAATAGGCAAAACATTGTTAAGTAGAAGAACAGGGAAGGGAATAGCTCAGGGGGATCCATTATCCCCCCTTTTATTTAATGTAGCAACTATTGATATATGTAGAAGTATAAAGGATGTACACATTTCGCAGTATGCAGACGATTTCGTGTTGTATGTAGCATGTAAAAGTATTCCAGAAGGTTCAAATATAATGCATTTGGCGTTAAATCAGTTTACACAGTTATTATCAGATTTAAATTTAGTAATATCACCGACTAAAAGTAAAGTGTGTCTATTTAAAAAAGGGGTTAATAGAAAACCCATTAATCTTACAATTAATAATAACTCACTTGAATTGGTAGACTCTGTAAAATATCTAGGTATGTGGTTGGATCGTTCTCTTAGATGGAGTAAGCACATCAATGAAACTATTGTAAAAACAACAAAATATCTCAACGTTTTTAAAGCCTTGGCTGGATCTGGATATGGAGTTCACCCAAAACATTTAAGACGGCTTTATATCGCCATTATTAGAAGTAGAATTGATTATGAAAGTTTTCTTTATGATAGTAGTTGCAAAAATCACTTATACAAAATAGACAAAATTCAAAATCAGGGATTGAGAGTTGTTGGAGGGTTTATTAAAACGGCTCCAATACATGTGATGGAAAGTGAAATTTATATACCACCATTACACATACGGAGAAAATATTTAGGCAGCAAATATTGGTTAAAATGTAAATCTTTTGAAGGTAATCCAACAATTAATATTCTAGAAGATCTAATTAAATTGAAAGACAGTGCACATTTTAAAAATAAGAAAAAACCATTGCTCCTAACTTCACACGATTCATTTAAGGACATCCGCATCCAATCCAGCAAGGTATTAGAAATGTTTTCTTTGAAAACATGGATGGGAAATTTAGATTTAACTGGAATTATTAAAACAAACATTGATAGACTTACGCAAGCAAAAAGAAAGTATACTATTCCTAATATAAAATCTATGTGTGAAGATTTTATTCGTGAAAATTATAATCGATTTTATAAGTTATATACAGACGGATCTAAGGACGGAGTTTCTACAGGGGCTGCATTTTTAGATGCGGAATTAGATGTAGCAATGAAATTTCAAATAAATGAACAAAAAATATGCATAATGAACTGTGAATTAATTGCTATATGTAAAGCACTGTCGTACATAAAATCTATAGCCCATGACAAATTTGTAATCTTCACAGACTCCCGAAGCTCGCTTCAACACTTAGCTCGGTGTACCTCGGCTATCCGAGGCACTCCGATTGCCTACTGTATCCTTGAACGTCTAGTTGAACTAAAATCGAACTCTAAATGTGTTATGTTACAATGGATCCCTTCTCACTGCAACGTTGGCGAAAATGATAAAGTTGATAAATATGCGAGAGAAGCCTGTAATGAGGGTATACCATACGATGTTCTGCCATTTTATACAGACTGTATTAGTGTTTTAAAAAACAATAGTTATGATCTATGGAATGAGTATTTCGACCAACGTTCCAGGGAGAAGGGTATCTGGTACAAAACGATCCAACCTCATATTCCGCGAGCGCCTTGGATAGATAATATAACATTAAGCCGTACAGATATGGTTACAGCTTTTAGGCTTCGTTCTGGACACATTCCATCTAACAAATTTGCATATCTGATGCGTAAAGTGTCCTCTCCAAACTGTATCGACTGTGGAGTGCCAGAAGATCTATATCACATCCTAGTGGAATGCGTCCGGAACGAGGTGTTTCGGCGTAATATTTGTTTACACCGAATTATGGTAGGTGAGTTTAATTATATTTTGGCAAACCCTCTCTCAGAACGAGCAAAATTAGTGTACAAATTATATAATATATGCATGCAGAATAGATCTAGGTGATTGTTTTTGGTATATTTATGATAAGAGTATAATATAAGAGTTGATTTTGTACTGAGCGACTTAATCAAATGTTGATAAAGCTCATTAAATAAAGAAAAAAAAAAAAAAAAAAAAAAAACTATTAAGGGCCGAATTTTTAATCCTCAGAATAAAGTAACCCATGCAATATGTATCTACCCATTTAAACACCCGTATAAAACTTTCGAATTTTCAATGTGCTTTTATCAGTCAGTATCTGTAGTCTTTTTGTAACTATCATCACGCTAATAGTGTGGGAAAGAGATAATCTTACGCAGTGCTATAGATGTTAGAGCGAGAGCGAAGATTTTATGGCTCCGCACGATTAGTGTATTTAGCCATGGTCAAGTATTAAAATCCATTATAATAGTTGATACTATCATGAAAACACTTTAAAGGATAAGCCAAATTGGTCCAACCGTTTTCAAGTTATGGCGTAAAAAAAAGCGCATACCGAAACAAAATTGATTTTCAGACTTTGTTACCCCGTTTCACCCTTTTTGGGTTAGAATTTCGAAAAAGCCTGAAACACATATTTACTTATTTGTATACAGAAGTACTCGTGTAAATTTTTTATCTATTTATTAATATTTTTTTTTAGTTATTTTTGTGTTAGTTTCGAATAAAAATACTATAGAGTCTTGTTTCTCCATACAAACTGAACCACCGTTTCATCCCCTTAAGGGGTGAATTTTGGAAAATCCTTTCTTAGCTGATACCTACGTCATAATAACTACCATGCCAAATTTCAGCGCAATCCGAAACAATATTGATATACATACACATAACACTAATATTATTTCATAGTAAGCAATGTCGATAAGACTTTCACAGGGAAATAATATTACATTTAAAACCACCCCCGACTGATCTATGAGTCTGTTCATTGAGACCATATTTCAATGAGCCTCAACACGCCACGTCATCTCTGCTGTAAGTTCGAGGTTCGTGTGATGAGTATTCATTTTTTTATTTCCTTTTAATTCAAGAGTATATTAGTTTGGTCCTGGCTACAGCATCAGCTCATTGTGTTGCCACCGTTTATTTTTAAAAGATTACTCGCTATGTGGGTTGTACATTACTAGTTTTCTTGTTAACCCCTCCAACTAAGCTAAATATGCTTGTGTCTGGAGTGGGTTCACGTCAATAGTGCAGTGCAATGGCTGGGGTGGGGATCGCACTCACGACCTCTCGATCGCCAGCCCGACACCCTATCCATTGGACTATTGCCGCCTATTACCATTGTATTGTATGTAAAATCAAAAACAATAAAAACACTGATCAAAACGAATCGTAATCCTTACACATATATGCTATTTTTTTTCAAGATTGAGTGTACTAGTGTGCTGTATATCCTGGCTGCAGCATCAGACGAAGAATTCCAAAGTCTTACACGGTTATGTAGCATACATCATGGGTGTTTCAAATATTAAGTCACACATAATATGTTTAAAAGTAAAGCAAATACCCATTATGTGTCTAATATCCCTACCGCAGCTAACATAATATCGTTTAAAAACTAAAAAACAACCGACTTCAATGCCGCGCTATTCATTTTCAGTACCAATTTTCAGATGTTTATCTTAATATCTCTGGAGATACTTATCATACCTCGATAAAATTACCATGGTACCACACTTGGGATATCTCCTTTCGAACAAAAAAAGAATAATCGAAATCGGTTCATAAACGACGAAGTTATCCGCGAACAAACATAAAATATATATATATATATATATATATATATATATATATACGGTCGAATTGAGAAACCTCAAAAAGAGCTAATGATCTTGAAACGGCTGAAAGATTATGATAAAACATGTCTACCACCGCTAAAAAACCCTTTCACTCGTTTAAGAGCTACGATGTCACACACATAGTGGTCAAACTTATAACACCCCTTTTCTCGTTGGGGGTTTTCTCTCATTGTATTTTTCTAAAATGTGTGTAATTCCGCAAGTTAATGTGTAACGTTGTGTGTGTATGTGTGCGAGTGTAGAGCAACAAAACAGCACAATGTTGACAGACATGCCATTTTGCGCTCACACCGACAAAATCCACAAGCTCAACTTTACTCTCTGATGCGGGTTTGACTAGGATTGGAGTGGACTACGACTTCAATTTGACGTAAATGTGAATTTGATTCGACTGTTACGACTTCAATCTATAATAATGAGGATAGTTTAAAAACTAAAACAACCGACTTCAATGCCCCGCGAGTCAATTTCAGTAGCAAGTTTGAGACGTTTATCGTCATATCACTGGAGATACTTATCAGATCTCGATGAAATTACAATGGGGCCACCTCGGAAACGTACCCTACCGATGACAAAAATAATCATTCGAATCGGTTCAAATCGGAGTAATCGCGTAACATACACACACAAAAAAAAAACATACAGACGAATTGAGAACCTCCTTTGTTTTTGGAAGTAGGTTGAAAACATGAAGTTATCTATTATTTCGACCCTGGCTAAATAGACTACTTGAAAGAAAGCTACATCCCTATTTTTAGAAATGCTCAATTTTTACATCAGTTAAATAAATCATACCATTATATAATACTAACTGAGCCCTGCAGCTTCTCCCGCGTACATATTGATGTGTAGCAAGTGGAGAACGAATCAGATTCACACACACCACACTTTCGCATTTATTAGGATTTTAAGGTTTTTTTGTACCGAGTTTTGAGTGAGTTTGTAACCAAGTTTTATAATTTTCCGTAGAAACTTTATTTATTTATCACCCTGTTTAACTATTTTAGGGTATGATCTTCGAAAATAAAATAAGCCTTTGGTTATTCCAGAACCCACACTATCTGCATTTTCAATTTAAGTTATATCAGTTTTGTAGTCACGGAGAAACGTGGTAATAATCATTAATGAATTTTCTATGATTTTTCCAAGCAAAAGTAATTTTTCATTCAGATTAAAAAAAATAAGAAATACGTGTTTCATTATTTGTTTCAAGATTTATATGTACCGAGCTTTGAGTGAATCAGACCAAGGATTAAAATTTTCCATAGAAACTTGATTACTCTATTTAACCCTCTTAAGGGATAATATTCGAAAATAAGACTATGCCTAGCCTTATTGTAAAGTCTACACTATGTTTTAAATTTCATGAAAATCGGTCCAGCCGTAACGTTCTTGAGTTATAAATGGTGTAAATAGCCCGACTTTGTTTTATATATATTTTATTATAGATAGCTCAAAAAACGTTGCACTACCTATAATGGCTAGTTTACACAGTGCGAGCTAGCGTACGAGTCAGCCTGCCGAGTAACTGCACTGCAGTAACTCGCACTGAATGGACGTAACTTACGAGTAACTCGTAGGTGCGAGTTGGACAGTAGCTCGCATCCGAGCACTCGCCTGTTCGCCCGGCAGCAACTGGCACATGGTAGCAGCTCGGTCATCACTCGCATAGTTATGTCGCGTTCGGCAGTAACTCGCCAGTGCCAGCCAGTTAAAACATGTTCACTCGACATTGTGACAACTCGCAAGATGGCAGCAACTCTAACAGCGTTACTTATAAACGTGTCTCAAATTTTGAGCAATTGCTGAACTATTGATCATGGAAAATCTCACTCATAAACAGTAATCAAATTTGAGAGGTCGTTGAGAATTTTATTGACAGCTCTCAAAGTTAACCACCGCCGGGACCTTGATAAGCACTTGCTGAGAGGCAAGATGGCGTTGGCAAAATGATCAATCAGTTGATATATGCCAAGTCTAGGCTGGCGGGGATTTCGCGGTATTTTTTTCTGTCACTTGATCTGTCAACGCCACAGACTTGCTACATATTAAACGATCGCATACACAGGCCCCCATGAGACCGACCTTGAACGGAGTTTGTCCCTTTCTTTTGTATGGACAATTTGTATATATACTATAACATAAAGTAGAGAACATATATAGCACTAGCAGGCAGTAGCAGTTTGTTAGACAAGGACACACTCCCAACCTGGTGTCTCTCAATTGGGCCGTTTTGTTCTACAAAGCAATTACAACCTTGTTGCTAAAGTATTAGGATTATATTGAATTTGTCAAAACATCTGCAGTGCACCATCCTTTTATATTACGTCTACGGTCAAATCTAGTCCGTTACAGATGAAAAATGAATATCCGAGGGCTCGAATCGTTCTTTAGTCGACTAATTTGGTTATAATCTATGCCAACAGCCGATGGAGCATATCTATTTCGTGTCTCAACCAAGCAACGACTGACTAACGTTTAGTTATAAATAAAATATCTAACTGAAATATTTAACTGTAATATTTAACCGAAACACTAACGTTTATGAGTGAAAAAAAGTTGAGCAATGATCAAGTCCTTGAGAGCTTCTCAGCTGAGACACAGATTATAAAATAGTTACTTCATAACAGATATTTCACCCCCCTACAAAGACACAATACCAACGTTTATTTCAGACAATACAAGCAAAAATGTGTCTAAGGCGCTCGACCTAGCGTTGTCATTACTTCGTTCAGCGCGCTATGTACCGGCGCGCGCCCGATACAGTATGAAATAAAAAAAAAGTTTAGTAATTCTTCTTATTTACCTCACAAAATAACATCAAAATTCCTAACTAAGAGTCGAATTTGAAATCGAGAATTTTACGCCGTCGTCATTTTAGTATAGTTAGCATAAAAAAATGAAAAATATTATGCTTGTTTTTTGTCAAACCCGCAAAATGACTGGTGAAAAACTTAAATCGTTTCTAATATAGAATACGAATGCAACGCCGGCGTTGCTCGAAAGTTTAGGTATAAAGCGCAGAGCTATGAGTGAGTGAGGGCGGCCTGGCTGAGAAGCAGTTCAGCAAATTGATCAATAGATTTTTATAAGTAACACTGTAAGTGTCGTGTAGACAGCAAAGGCGAGCCGAGCTACTGGCGTACAAGTAGACAAGCCGAGTAGCTGTCTGCTGGCTAGGCAGCAGCTCGCACTGTGTGACCTAGCCGCGTGTTCGCGTCTCGTATCATGCCTCCTATGTATTAAGAAAATCGAATCCGCGTCCCTTCTCCGTCCTAGACGCGTCCTCATATTACGTATCTTGTATCTGGCTCGCGCCTTGGACTGTCGGAAGCTTACCTTAGCTAGTAAGTAGCGCGATATTGATCTCCTTGACCATCTTGACTCGATGCAGCATCTTGGCGAGCGCGGCGCGGCTGAGCGGCTGCGTGGAGTACCACACGGGCGAGTCGGGCACGCACGACCGCTCCGGTTGAAGGTAAAACACGTCGTTGCGGGTACGTACCGACTCCGGGCTGAAGTTTGACAGACTGGATCAGTTAATAGTTACTGAGCTATGCTACTGGCAATACTTGGACTATAGTCGGCTCGTTATCGACTGAGTCGTGAACCCATAAATAATTTCCCTATATCTATCTCGCTCGCACTTACCGGCCTTTAGTGAAGGGCGTAACAAATAAACATCCATATCTCTATTGATGTATATAGCCTCACGACTTAGTTGATAACGCGCCGACTATAATAAATGGATGAAAGATATTTTGGGTAAGCAGTTGTTTATAAGCAGGGGGCTTATGATTGAATTTGATAGGGATTGAAATGAACGAAATGACAGAGATGGAGCTATACAGCCTGCATATCTGCGTCACCCGTCATTTAGTTCATACAATAATCAGCTGTCAAATTCAAGCATAAGGCTGCAGAATGGTTAGCGTTGTGGCTAGAGCTTACAGGCACTTGTTTATAATAATTAATTATCTTATTTAAATCGGATGAATTCAGTCACGGCAAACCTCTTTGACTAGAATTACAGATTTTTCGCATTGAAATGTCGTTTCCGATGGGAGCTTTGTGAATTGCAAAGATACGACTTACAGGAGAAGCATTTCTCGAATCCGAATTTGTTTTAGAATAATTATAGAATAGCACTGCTGATATGTTCATCTGAGTGATTCATTATCTATCAGTTACCGTAAAAATACTTATCAATAAGGTACCCGATGGAAAGTTACAACAAGGTCCATCTAAGATAGAATGCGCATGTCTGAAAGTGGAACAAGTCACTAACTGACTTAACTCTTCAGTAACACAGGTTTAAAGCAAAAGCAAAGGCAAATAGCTAGAAACAGGGCCCCTAGACAAAATCCAATTTACTGTTTTTATTCACGCTAACGCAAGTTCAACATGTATGGTAATGACATTTTTGTTGCGGGAACATACAAATTGGATTTTGTCTAGGGCTTGCGAAAACGCAAGCCTTAGCCCTAAATTCCTCCTACGCTGGTGTGGGTCGCGTACTTCAGCGGAAAATAAATAATAAAACACCGTGCTGCGATGCGATACCGACCGCTTTTTTAAAATTCTATGTTTAGTTAGGGACTTTGATCGCGCAGCGACTATGACAGTCCCATCGTATATACTATAGGCACGGTAAAATAATACAGTATTGTGACTCGGCCCTGCCTTTGAAATCAATACTAGCGTTCCGCGCGGCACCGCTCGTTACCTAAACACGCGATAGGGCTGCCCGCGTCATTTTTATTTCGTCTATATATTCTATGTATTCTACCTACTTGATTTGACTTACTTGATCTTTTTAGTTTTTTGTGATTATAAATACATTTTTTTATTTAATAAAATTAATCATGTAATATTCAATTACATATATCGTGAGCTGGGTACCGAGTGTATACCGAACTCGAGGCGCGTAGGCATGACTCGCGTTCCGACTGTTTGTTTGGAGTCACAATACTGTTATATTATATGTATTAATGTGCTTTAGGTTACGGCACCGGCACAGTCATCTGCGAAGTGAATGTATGCCAAGTGTGATATTGAATCGGTAACAGAGTGAGGGCGCTCGCACGATTCCATGCTCGTCAGTTAACCGATGTACGCGGCGCTGAGGTCAGCGTCGCAGTGAGGTGCTATACAGAACACAATGTATATTCGTACGCGCGACCGACATCAGTTTATGAGGAATTTAGGCCTTACACCGTATGGTGCATTTCTTTTGTGATGCATCTACTCATAAAGGGTAGAGAATATGCACTAAATATCAGTTATTTAAACGTGATATATAAAATGTTTCGGATTGATTCGGACACTATGTGAGGACACTGAGGACTTGAGATCTAAGAATGTCTCAGCTTAAATACTAGGCGGAAAATGTAGGGTGCAACGCTATCTTCTAGTGTCCAGAATGTTAGAGTGCCTAGTCTTTGTTATAGGCAGACCTCCTCGCTTATCAACAGGCGAGTGGGTTGCTTACTTTGCTGATTAACAAAAAAACTTTAATAACTTATCATTCCGACACATTTATAGACGAGGCGAAACATGCAATTAAGATTTAACCTACATTATAAAAGTTTTGTCAAGTATAAAACAAATAATGTAAGCTTACCATTTAGATATATAAAATTCATATAATTTGACAGGACATCTAAGTGGATTCTCTTCATTTTCTTGCTGCTCATAAACCTTTTTCTTTCTTGAGTTCGCTTCTGTAATGGAAAATATAAAAATGTTATGAAAATTATGATGACAACATGATTCGTTTCATTCTATTAAATTAACTTAAAATCATCATCATAATCAGCAGGTGTCAGTCCACTGCTGGTCGTAGGCCTCTCTAAGATATGCCACTGAGCTCAATTTCAGCTCTTTTTCTAGTCACTTAAAATACATTTTCACAATTATGATGAAAATACTAAACATATCTCGATGAAATTTAAATGGGACCACCTGTGAAGTATACCTTTCAAACAAAAAAAGAATTTTCCCTATAGGTTCACGCGTCTTCGAGTAATCGGTGAGCATACATTCCGACGAATTGAGAACCTCCTCCTTTTTTGTGAAGTCTGTTAAAAATGGATACTAAGTAGACGAATGTCCCTGCAACAGTCATGAGGCACTTTCGCGAAAGTCAGCTACAGAGAGCAGCGACACTAGCACAGGCTATAAATGTGGACCAACTGACCTAACGCCGACTGCGGTGGGTAGAACCTGAGCAGAACATTCCTGGAGCCAGGTATCTTGGCCTGCCCCGGCGCGTTCGGGTTCCGTTTCCAATGCTTCATTATGTGCGAGAAGGATAGCTGCATGTGCTCCTCTACCGTCTGTAACATTGAGACGAAGGTTATTCAAAAGAAAAGTTAAATAATTTAAGATCGTTTAAAAAACTAAAAGAACCGACTTCAAACGTCGCGCTAGTCAAAGTAGCCAGTAGACCTAGTAACTACATATTATATAATCTGTGCCAGTAGTTAGTAGTATGTCGTCGAGATAAGTCAATGAATGCATCGTAATAATAATAATAAAGCCTTTATTTACCGAATATATTACATAAAGTTAAAACATTTTTACTGATAATTTAGAAAGAAAAAAAAAATATATATAAAACTGGATATCTACACTTATTTCACAGAATGTCTCTTTTTTCGGTGTGCCTTACGGCAAAGGCCTCCTCCAACTCTTTCCACTGTTTCCTTTCTGCCGCCACTCTTATCCAATGGGGTCCTGATGTCGTTTTTATTTCGTCCTCCCATCTTCTTGCTTTGCGACCTTGGCTCCTAGTGCCATCTCTTGGGTACCAAACTGTCACCTGTTTGCTCCATTTTTCCTTTTTGCAGCGGAGCATATGTCCAGTCCACCTCCATTTAAGTTGATCAATGCGTGACAGGATGTCTGTCAATTTTGTTTTGCGCCTGATGTCTATACTTCTAATTTTGTCCATTAGTTTCAAACCTAGCATACTCCTTTCCACACCTCTCTGACATCTTGCTAGTTGTCCCTATGGCGTTGCGTCAAAGCCCAGGTTTCACAGCCATATGTGATGCAGGGTAGGATACAGGTATCAAAAGTCTTCTTCTTGATCTTTATGCTCAAGTCCTTGTTTTTCATGATTTCTTTCAAGGCCCAATATTTTTTCCATCCAGTCGCAATTCTTTATCTACTTCTTTGGACATTTGGTCGTTTGGCGATATTATCTGGCCTAGATACACATATTCATCTACATATTCATGTATCTGTCCATTGATGGTTATGTCTATATGTATTGAATTTGTCATCATTTTAGTCTTGCTGAAGTTCATTTCTAGACCTACTTCTTTGCTTCTGTCTGCTCAGTCAGCAGACAGAATGCATCGTAATACAAATGATATATTACAAACGGCTCGGCCAATTTCGTTAAAATTTAAATGTGACCACCTGGAGAGGGTACCCTTTGAAACAAAAAAAATAGTATATTTCATTACAAGTGCAGAAAGGCTGTCATTGCAAATAGTTCCGACAAATGTTGACAGTTGAAACAAGTTGCAATGACGGTTCCGCACGTGTACTGAACGACTATTTGTAATACAGTTGCGAAAAAATGAAGCAATTTAATAAAATAATAAAAACACAATAAACTCAACTAATTTAACATTTCTCACCACGCAATAAATTCGTCGTATGTAGATATGTAGCGACTTTTTGACTTTTCCGGTAAAATGTTCTCCGAAGCATTTTGTGCAATTATACTGAGTTCCGGTGATGTTAATTCAAAAAAACTAGGGTCGAAATTACTCAGTTTGTGCAACAAACAACTAAACTCGCAAAGAACATTTCTGAAAAATGGCGCCAACCGTAGAATATAAGCAGAGTTTTTTTTTCTTCACCCATTCCGGTAGGCAAAAGGAACTATGCCCATACAGCCAAGTCTTCAGTAGAATTTTTTTATTGATATGAAATGAAAATGAAATTTAATGAAATGAAACCAAACTTAACTCATTCAATCAAATCATTAAATCTGATATTGAAACAAATTAGTAGCTTCTTTTTAGAAATATACGTATTTGCATGAATCATAAAAACTTCTATGAATTTTTTGAGTAAAAACTTCATGGTTGGTTTTTCTTTTTACTAGACATTATTTTGACAATTGGGAAAGAGAACGCACGAGTTCGGGAAAGGTAAAAAAAAGCACGAGTGTGTAATAGCCCACATCCCGAACGCTATACGTCCCTGCAATACGCCACTTTTTCAGCAACTGTATTAAAAAGGATTTTCCAAATCAGTTCAGGCTTCTTCGAGTAATCAGTGAACATACATAAAAACCGACGTATTGAGAACCTCGTCCTTTTTTGTGAAGTCGGTTAAAAAGTTATAAATATTAAAATAAGGGACTTATCGCGCCTAAAACATAAATCGTGATCATTGATCGTGGTCACGAGACGACTCAAAAAAATAAAAAATTATGTTTTAGGCGCGATAAGTCCCGTATTTTAATATTTATAACTATGTGTTCAAATGGCGAAAGTTTAAAGTTTACAATTGGTAATCGGTTAAAAAGGTCTTCAAGGACAGGCAATGGATCAGCAAGCAATGCCGCTAATTCAAATGTACTTCCTTGGTACAAATAGGCTTCCTTGACCGTTTATTCATTAGGCGGGAAGTCAGCTTGTGTTTCCCTTTATCATCATCATCATAATCAGCCTGTGTCAGTCCACTGCTGGATAGGCCTCTCCCAAGATACGCCACTGAACCCGATCATCGGCTCATTTTCTTTTCCCTTTATATATTTTTAAAATTATTAGAATACAAGGCTATGGTGTCTTGTTCACACCATTTTCATATTATGGTGGCTCGACAACGAGCGTCCCTATTTAAGAAGTATGTGTACATCGTCATCATCCAATACTAGTCCACAGCTGGACAAAGGACTCTTCAATTGTACACCACTGAGCAAGATCCTCGGCTACTCTCATACAGCTCTTGCTATTAAAACTCCACCTAGTCTGAAGACCTTTTAGTAGTGGTAGGACTTCTGCCAGTCCGCCTGGGGCGGTACCACCACTTGGGAGGTGCCAATAAATTTTCAGCCGTGAAATAGGAATATTTTTCGGTTGAAATGGCAAGGTGTCCAGTGAAATTACAGGGCATGTGAGACTCAACATCTTTGTCTCAAGATAACAGGCGCAGTGCCAATATATCTATAATAGGTAGACGTCATCACTTACCATCAGGCGAGCATCGTGCTTGTCCTATTACCTTATATTATTTAAAAAAATAGACTTGCTGCGCTAAAGTGGCAATGGGCCGGCTACATTAGCCAAAGAAACGACAATCTGTGGGGTAAGAGAGTTCTTGAGTGGGAGACCACCAATTGGTAAATGCAGCATAAGACTGTACATAAACATTGCAGATCACAAACAATTATATTGTAGACTCGGAATCTAATCGGTGTCTCAGTGGTTTAACATGTAATAGAGACAAATCATAGATTTTCACAAGAAAATGTAAATTGATAAATTTCTATATAAACAAGACTAGCTTGATACCCGCGACTTCGTTCACGTACACCAAAAATTTAATAACCATGTTCATCATCATGTTATAAAGTATCTCCTTGTTATATTTCAGTAAGATCGGATCGTCCGTTTAGGCGTGATTAGGTAACAAACAGACAGAGTGACAGAGTTACAAACGTTTTTATAATATTAGTCTGGAATTCACACTAATATTATAAAAACGTCTTGCATATCCATACTATGGATGTCTAAGGCGCAAGAAGCTAGATAGAAGATATGTAAGGCGAGGACGGAGCGCGAATGTGGCGTCTTATAAATTGACTTTCATACAAAATGTAAGGAAGTCTCACGACGCGGAACAGAGAGAGGACGGGGCAGAGACGCGTCTTTGTCCAATGTCTCAAGTCTTATCTATTTGTGTTGCGCCTAAGGCCGGGGTACACTACAATAATATCTATAACTCACCACCAAATTAAAATGCTTCGTGTTGAAGAACATAAGTGTGGAAAGTAAAACGTGTGGAGAATGCGCGCCGAGTTGTTTGCTCTCCCATAGATGTTCCTCTTCTACGCGGGTTACTATGTACTCTGTGGAACGATACAAATAGTGTTATCATCTCTTCAGTTTAAAACATATTGTTTTCAAATTTCAGCCAACCGAGTAGTCAAAATTAACTTTTATTTTACTATAGACCAACTTCAAATGCTGCACAATGGATATTTTCAGTTAGACTATGGGGGAATTAGGTACTGGTAGGAATGGATAAGGAAGTTATCCAAATCAGTCTACGGGTGTTTGAATATCTGCAGACTAACTTTGGACCGTATAAGGTCCAAATATATATTATATAAAAGTTACCCTTATTATCTGACATTTCACCTTGGTAATACGCAACGGGCGCACTCATTAGTGAAATCAAATAGCGCGCGCTTCCCCGGCTTCCCGTTACATACTTCCGTCCCTTTTCACGAAATCACTCCCACAGATTGCAGGAAAGCGAGATATGTGTAACAACTCTCCAGTTGAACACACAATTACACATCAAAAATATATAGGGGTACACTACAGCACAGACGCCATTACTGAAAACACTTATCATACACATGTCGGTCAGTTTGCGCAGTTCTGGCAAGTTCGGTGCTAGACTGTTTGGAAGATGGGTTGAGTTGGCTAGGATAGTTGCGCTGTGTGGATTGGAATAAAGTCTATGGTTAACTGATATGCTCCTAGTTTTGCTGCAATCTTTCATTTGTAAACAAGCATAAATGCTTTCACCATAGACCGCCGACTAACATTTTATAACCACATTTAGGTTATTCATTATTTATATCATCATCATCATTAACAGCCAGTATTCGTCCAACGTTGGCCATGAGCCTCTCCTATGGCACGCCACTGAGCTTGATCTTCAGCTCTTTTGTTTCTGACCACTGCCACCCAGCAGGGCAAGGGGAAAAGAAAATAAAAACGTATTAAAAGATATAGATAGATCTAATGGGAAAAAGTAAGTAAGTATTGTGTATATCTTTTACATGTCCATGTAACGGTAAAACCTGAAAAGATGTAATTTACGCTTCATTTTTTGCGTTTCTAATAACGAGAAAACGTAGATTTAATACGCACGCGACATTTTTAGGCAAATTGCGGTGACAGATAAACTTAAATCCACCTCTTATGATAGTAGATAAATTTGTCCTCTTTAAATGTCAAATATCTCAGTTATTCCCTTTCCCTCTGTCGTCCATGCTTTGAAAGGTAGAAATACTTAAACGTCAAATGATATAAGGGGATAAATATTGTCTTTCCACTTAGCCATGCTTTGACAGTTAGAGAAAACAATTTTATCTCTTTTAGAAGAGAAAAACGGGGGACAAACATTTTATCCCCTCACCAAGGGGACTATTTTGTATTTCCACCTATCCGTGTTTTGTTTGGTGGAGAAGGCAAATTATAAGTAATGTTTTTCGACACACCCGCTGACTTTTAATGAATTCTTTTTTTTAACTTTTTAATACGAAACAAAATCGAAACGCGGGGTTGAACTTCACATTTCGGGGTTTAAATTGTTGTGTTGATCTCCTGTCAGTGGCGAAAAACAGGGAAATAATTTTGTCTTTCCCCCGGGGATAAGGCCATGCTAGCCCTGCAGCTTGCGTATATCATCACTCCACCTGGCTGGGGGGTGTTCTACGCTTCGTTAAATGAGTTATAAGAATATAATTAGCTATATAAATATTTGAATTCGTAAACAAGTTGGTGATACTTACGTGAATCGTTATATAGAACTGAAAACTTTCTCGCAACTTCGTCCAAACAGTCGGTGAATTTCTCGTAATAAGGATCCGTGAATATATTGTCTATCCTACCGTTTTCAAATAAATATTGTTGTATTCCTGAAACAGAAAAGCATAATAATTATGTAAAAACACCATAGTACAAACACATTTCGTGTATTATCATTATCATACCAGGATTGGTATTTTTTTAACCTGATAGGCTAGCGTTTGACCACCAGCCCGCCTGGTAGTAAGTGATGATGTGGTCTAAAATGGTGAATAATACACTAGGCCTAGAATGGTCTGATGCTCGAAGGCTGCGGTGTCGGCTGCCGGAACACCATAAAGCAGGCACTAAAATGGCAGTTGTCATTTTAGTTTGCTATTCCAATGAGTAATATTTAATTTTATTCTCGATAAACAAGCGTCTGACTACTATCTCACCTGATGTTAAGTGAGGATGCGATCGATGATGTAGCACACTTGCCTATAAGACACCAGTTCATTCGCGATTCGAAGACCCTCCGGATTGTAGTTATCGGGAAACGCAAACACCGGCAAGGAATACCATAACATTATATTATTATATACTATACTATCTATAGGAACACCTAGTTCGAATATGTGAAACACTTAGAATAGCGGTAATGGCCTTATGGCTAAGGTGTCGGACTAGCAATCGACAGGTCGTGAGTTCGATCCCCACCCATTGCACTATTGACGTGGAGTGGGTACTCCAGACACAAGCATATTTAGATTAGTTAGAGAGGGTTAACAAGATCGACTACGAGTAAAGTAGTAGCAACCCACATTGCTAGTAATCTATATATATAAAAGAAAGTTGTGTTAGTTACTACACTTATAACTCAAGAACGGCTGGAACAATTTTTATGATTTTTGTATTTTTGGAATTGTCTTTGTCAGGAATAAGATAATAAGTATTAAAAACAATGAATAATTGACCTAAAAAAATTATATAAGAAAACATATTTTGCCAAAATGTTCCTGGGGTTTCAAAACTGCCAATCATTTGATGTTCTATTGTTTTTCCGTCGATACGGTAAACCGCAATTTTATAAGGGTTCTCCACACGATTAGTGTATTTAGCCAGGGTCAACTATAAAAATACTTCAAGTTTTTGTGATTTCAAGTCAGGTTGTTGATTGTCATGCGTGCGTTCAGAAATGTATGCTTAAAAGCAATCAAAACAATAATAATCAATGCCTAATCAATTTTATATTTTGTCTGAATGTAGGTAAATACAGAGATATGCAAGAATTTGATAGCCAATTTATGTATACAGTCTTATCCATAAGGCAAAAAAATATTAGACAGTTATTCGTGAAGTAAGTATACTTAGCCAGAATTAAAATTAAATACTGGTGATTATATTTTTACAATTAAAATTAAACTCAATCGAAATAATGTCAAGTTTATAACTTATCTATAACAAAAATAACATTTAAGTTCATCTAAAAGGTAACACGCCATTCATAGTCTGTTAGGTGGTACGAAGTTCGCCGGGCCAGCTAGTCTATATATATAAAAGAAAGTCGTGTTAGTTACTACACTTATAACTCAAGAACGGCTGAACCAATTTTTATGATTTTTGTAGGATAATAAGTATTAAAAACAATGATTATTTACTTGGGGATCCCTTTTTTTCGCATAATTTTTTATTCCTAATTTACTTAGGCATAACGGGTTATGCATAATTTTAAATGGCATAATATTACTATCGCATAATTTCTTTTGGCATATTGTATAAACAAGCATAACTTTCAAGTAGGCTATATTGCTTCGGCCTAATTTTGATTCGCATAAAGTTATAGGGCATAATTTTTATAAGCCTAATAGATTTAGACATAATAAATGAAGTCATAATTGAATGTATACACATATTTTATGCTGAATTATTCCAATTAAAATAAACAAAGTTTACTTTATTACACATTTATTAATTTCTAAAGAAACGACTATAGTATTATAAAAGTACATAATCTAATAATAATAATTTAACACTTCTAAAGTCAGAATTAAATTAAGACATGTTTAGTTTAGTAGGACATGTTTAGTTAACAGTTGTTTGGCTCCAAAAAAAGTTCGTAGTTCCAAGTTTTTAAATCAATATTTATTAATATATGAACTTTAAGTCCGTAGCCAAATTAAATTTATTGAATTAAATAGGTAATATAAAGTTGTTCATACCAACAAAATGTTTGGTACTAGACTGGGACAGTAGGTTCAAGTTCGGCGGGGGTGGCCCTTGGGACACCCCTACGCCGCGATTATTTTTATTTTAAAACTGAAAGTTATTTGACCTAACGCAAACATTAAATTAACATAACTTACCTTTTTTCGAAGTGCATTTATCTCACGGTTTTGGTTCTGCATTTGATTAGATATCAGCTCATGATTATGTTCATAATTTGGTTAGGTAGCAGTTATAAGTCAATATTTACACTTATTATGCGCATCTTAACACATCAAACAAACTTTGTACTAAATTTATGATATTTTTTCGTAAATCTACAAGCTGAGCCTCGTAACTTCGTCTGCGTTAGCAAATATTATATGTCCATTATGTAAGGTATACCAGAGCAATATTTAAACAAAATCGGTCTACTAACTAGATTAGAGACTAGATTTAGACTAGATTAGTTGTGAATAGAAAGAAATTTAAAAAAGTACTATTTAATAATTATGCTTTAATAATATGACAAAAAAAAAATGCCTACACAATTATGGCGAATTATAGTTATGCGTTTATTATTATTCTTTAGAATATTATGCCACAAATGCTTATGCTAACAGTAATTATGTCAATAAAAATATGCCTAATTACTTTATGCCAAATTAATGTATGCTTAAATATATTAGGAGAAACAACATTATGCTAAAGTATATTATGACAAAAAATGTTTTGCGGAACAATAGAGAACCATTTACTTGATAATCAAAGTGCCATAATACATTACTAAACTTAATATCCCTTTTTTATTCATTGTATTACGTTCATAAAAGCCTAAATTAAGTTCATCTAAAAGGTAACACGAAATTCATTGTCTGTTAGGTGGTACAAAGTTCGCCGGGCCAGCTAGTCTATATATAAAAGAAAGTCCTGTTAGTTACTACACTTATTACTCAAGAACGGCTGGAACAATTTTTATGATTTTTGTATTTTTGGAATTGTCTTTGTCAGGAATAAGATAATAAGTATTAAAAACAATGAATAATTGACCTAAAAAAATATATAAGACAAATTATTTTGCCAAAATGTTCCTACTGAAAATCTTCAGTAAACACCACATTTTTACTGAAGGTATGACTTAGACTAGATTTTTACTTGAAAACTGAGCTGAAATGTGACTTTAACCCATCTCTCTACGACTAAAATTGATAAAAACTTGAAGAATTTAATACTTGACACTGGCTAAATACACAAATCGTGTGGAGCCATAATGAAATAAAAAAAAAATTTTCAAGTTAACTTATCTATAACAATAAAACATTGTTTCATTGCATCATGTCTTGCTGACACGCGGTTGAAGTACTTGATTATTGTATTTTTATTCTATTTCTGTATTGCCATAACTTTGATTATTTACTTGATAATCAAAGTGCCATAATACATTACTAAACATAATATCCCTTTTTTATTCATTGTATTACGTTCACAAAAGCCTAAATTAAGTTCATCTAAAAGGTAACACTACATTCATTGTCTGTTAGGTGGTACGAAGTTCGCCGGGCCAGCTAGTCTATATATATAAAAGAAAGTCGTGTTAGTTACTCTTATAACTCAAGAACGGCTGGACCAATTTTTATGATTTTTGTATTTTTGGAATTGTCTTTGTCAGGAATAGGATAATAAGTATTAAAAACAATGAATAATTGACCTAAAAAAATTATATGAGATAAAATATTTTGCCAAAATGTTCCTGGGTTTAAAAACTGCGAATCATTTGATGTTCAATTGTTTTTGTTTTTGTTATTCCGCCGTTTTTTTTTTGTATAATTATGGCTCCACACGATTAGTGTATTTAGCCAGTGGCAAGTATAAAAAATCTTCTAAAAAAATTCATGTGTGGATAGCATTGCAATATTCGGGATTACCGCGTTTTTTTTTGGTATAATTATGGCTCCACAGATTAGTGTATTTAGCCAGTGTCAAGTAGTAAGCCAAGTAAAAATTCTTCAAGTTTTTGTGAATTCAAGTCATGTAGATTTTAAAAATGTCAAATATTGTCAGTAATGATAATTGTTTGACATATTTATTGATTGTCAAATATGCGTGCGTTCAGAAATGTATGCTTACAAGCAATCAAGAAAATAATAATTAATGTCTAATCAATTTTATTTGTCAGAATGTAGGTAAATACAGAGATATGCCAGAATGTGATAGCCAATTTATGAGTGCCGTATACAATCTTGTCTATTAGGCAAAAAATATTAGACAGTTATCCATGAAGTAAGTATACTTATTCAAAATTAAAATCAAATACTGGTAATTATATTTTTACAATTAAAATAAAGTTCAATCGAACTAATGTCAAGTTAATAACTTATCTATAACAATAATAACATTGTTTAATTCAATAATGTCTTGCTGACACGCCGTTGAAGTACTTGATTATTGTATTTTTATTCTATTTCTGTATTGCCATAATACATTACTAAACTTAATATCTCTTTTGTATTCATTGTATTACGTTTATAAAAGCCTAAATTAAGTTCATCTTAAAAGTAACACGACGTTCATTGTCTGTAAAGGTACGGCCACACCGTAGCGTCCTGTGATGCGCGCGATCTCAGTACTTTTCAATTGTTTTCTGATCGCGTTTGGTGTGAACCAGTCGGTACAAATACTACTGCGTTATCTGATCGCCGCCTAGATCGCGCACGCAGGACGCTGCGGTGTGTCGGTACCTTTAGGTGGTACGAAGTTCGCCGGGTCAGCTAGTCTTTCATAAACAAAAAAACTTACCTAAAACCAAATAGTATATCGTATCGGGTGCGTATTCACTGCCGTTAGGTTTCCGCACCTCCTTCACGAACAGACAGAGGGAGTAGTTGAGCTCGTCAGCGGTCAGCTGCAGGATCTCAGACTTGAAAGGTTTCCGTCTGATCGAGCTGTTCTCTATTTCCGCGTTCTTAGTCATCACCCACTGCTTCCACGCGTTCACGCCAAATGTGTACTAGAAATAGTATAATTGGTAAATTAGGATTAATTATTCATATAGCGTTTAAGTAGATGTTCATTGGACCATCGACCATCATAGTGCTGTCGCACTATTTCTTTCATTTATATGTTACTAGCTGCACCCCGCGGCTTTACCCGCGTTTAGTCCTGGGGCCTTATTCAGTATGACCAATGAGATAACGCGTTCCTTAACGCGCCACGTTACGTTATTGAAAAATTGTATTCTGTATGCCACACGATAGGTAAATTATACAAAACGCGCGCGTTACATGTCCTCATATGTTACGATATTTTGACAGCTCAAAACGCGCTCATAACCTTACCCTACCGCTTTTTAATTGGCATAGAGAATACCATAACGCGGAGATAACGTAACACGGCACGTTAAGACTTTAAAATGGTCATACTGAATAAGGCCCCTGGTTATAAACCTTCCTCTTGAACCGCTATCTATTGATAATAACCGCATTAAAATCCACTGCGTAGTGTAAAAGATCTAAGCGCACGTGTGTTTTATACGAAGTAAAAATAACTAGCATCAACTGAGTTCATAGAGCCAAAATTGTTTCTTTAAGTGTGAGTTGTACGTAATCTTTTGAGGTCCATAGTTATTTTAGTTTATGTGTTTATATAAGACAAAGATATTACATTATTTGTCTGCTAAGAATGTTTTTCTTTAACTACAACATAAGCCTGCCTTTAACTTACAAAGAGCAGACAGCACTGTCTGCTCTTTGTGTTGTCAATGTAGTCTGTCTACAGTCGGCATAGGGCTTACATTTTAATGAACAATTATTGTGGGGTCAGGCCTGTCGCACTCCGCGCTGTAGCTAGAAACTACAACTAAAACTACAAGTACCTCCGCGCTACCCTCTCGGGTGCATGTTCAGTCAGTTAAGTGTCACGCGCGCTCTCGATCGGCCGCGCGCCTTACTTGTACCTACCTCATTATTATATTCCTTGCTTACGATATTAACATACAAAAATATTATTCAGTATGTCTAAACGAAGGGCTACAAAGCTTTGCGTAGCATACGGGTGCTTAAACACCAACGGGAATGACGACATTACATTTCATACACTTCCTAAGAATCTCGAGAGGTATTGTAATAAAAAAATTTGGTTATTAAAAATATATAAACGTTACTAGTTGTAACATGAAGGTTATAGAGTATAAAAAGCTAAAAACTAATGTTAGGTAGACAGTATTTATGAATATCGAGCGCCCTTGTTCTACCAAGATCTAAAACTTACCAGGATAAATCAGCGGTGTCATTGAGACTTTTAATCTCGGACCGGGGGACAGGCAAATGATAACACGGTTTGGGATTGTATGACAAATTTTAATACTTCAAAACGTCCCTTACCTCCAGAATGAGATACACATTATTTAGTTAAAGCCGGAATACTATGTCTAAACATTTGACTATAAATACCATTCGGTTTTCGTTACTTTTTAGGTTAATTTATTTTACATTTTACTACTGAAATTTGGTTATTGTCTTTCTTGCATCTTGCTAATATGAAATTAAAGTTTTAAGGGTAATAAAAAGAGTTATAATGAAATTGGCTTAGCTGCAGCGTCCGGGGGCGTCTGAGCACTCCACTCTAAACATGACGACATTCATCGTCGCACCAACAGCTCAAAACTACGACGACATCCAAACGGTGTGCGTCGCACAAACACCTCAAACTAACGACGTCTTCCAGCGTCGAACAAACAGTTGACGACACCCATCGTCGCACAAACAGTAGACGACAGTCGTCCAAACAAACAGCGCCAAAGGCTGTAACCAAAAATCCGATTGTAAATATATTTGTCGCTATGAAGGATGACGCGAAACATTTTAGGTTATCAAAAATTGACTCACCGCAAAATCACGACGTTATCATATGGCACTACGCCATAAGCACGCCGAGTATCATCGCAAATTTAATTAACAAGATGGATTAATCTTGTAAAATCTGATTAAGAAAAAATACAAAAAGTTTAGCTCTTCGTAGGCCCCAGGGACAAGAAAAAGTGACGTCTCCGATCGAGAATTGACAGATGTCAAAGTCATTTTTTTTTTGAAAGATTGTCTATAGGATATGGAATGATCCACAGACCAAGTAATAACTCGATTATTTAAAATCGACTAAAAATGGCTAAATACGAAAATGTTCTAAATTATTTAAAACCAAAAGGTAATTTTGTCAGTCTTAGAAGCTGAAATGTGCTTCCAAACGAAAAATATGTAACGAGTCGAAATACCTCGTTACAGTACATACCTTCCCAAAAAAAAATAAAAGAATGAAACTTCTTTTATTTTTGAGAAGAACTCCCAAAAAATTCCTAACAAAAACTTATTCAAAAAAATTAATAAACAGAAAATATTCCGCCACCAAAATATGAAATTTATTCAAACTAAAAGAAGACACTAATAAAGCATAACATTAAATCAGTTAAGCTTCTAGCCACTGACTAAGTTGCTCTAGAAAAACAAGTTATAAAAACTTTCTAACCAAGTGAAAAACAATGTAAAGGTTTACCAAAACTAATCCATCAATATGACTCAATCCTGAAATCCATCACAAATTAATTATACTCAAGAGTGGATAAGCACCATAGCCTCCATCTACCTATCTGTATTACAAACCAAATAAATATTTCTGAAATATTTAACAAAAGTGTAGATAAGCACCATCGCCTCTATCTTTTATAATCTCAGAACGATTCTAACTAAATTAAAAGGTAATAACAAAGGTTATCCATATTGTAGTACGGTTAAGCATTAGCTGCCGACTTTAGATAATTATTCACTGCAAACGATTCAGTGAACAAGTTTTCAATGAAAAAGTTGAACAACAAAAGTTCAAATTATTCTCATAAAAATAGAGAACCAAAAATAATAAGTAGTGACCGGCTCAACTCTACCGACTTTCCGAACACTAACAAATTAATAAAAGGGTTTGTCAAAAAGACCAAAAATTGTATATTGTGACCGGCTCAACACCACCGACATTCCGTGCACAATAACAAGTTAACAAAAGTTTGTTGGGAAAACAACAAAGGTGTATTGTGACCGGCTCAACACCACCGACTTTCCGTTCACAATATCTAAAGTTTCCAACGCTTGAACCAAAAATGTCAAAGCGAGGAAAAAATGAAGAGTAAAAAATTACCCAAAAAGGTTAACTGAGACAAAAGCTCAAAAGAGTCAAATCCGAGGCTTAGGTCTACAACAAACACAAACTAAATAATCTAAATAATATATAACATGCTTCACAAAGACTGAAACACATTTATATTAAAAATGTATTTACACTATGTGCAGGCTATTTGAAAAGTGGAAAGCTTTTCATAGCAATCTAAAACAATATTTATACTAGAAAAGTGGAAAACTTCTCAAAGTATCTAAAAGAAAGTTGAGTACTTGAAAAGTGAAAAGCTTTTCAAAGTAACCAAAATAATAAAATATACAAAAATATACATAAGATCTTTTGATGCCAAGAAAATTTCTAAAAGAAAATATAATCGTTAGATGTAGTTTTTAAAGTTGGGTAAAAGTTCAAAAGTAGGATAAAAGTTCCAAAAATAAGATGAAGGTATCAAAAATAGACCTAAGTTAGGTTTAGTATATTTAAAGTTGTATTTCAATAAAGTGTTGGTTTCCTTTCAGATAATCATCTTTCATCCTGCGCGTCCTCTTCCATACATCAAACCTCATTCTTCCACATTCAACGCGCTTCCCAAAAAATATCAAAACAAATTTAAATAAAAGTTAAATCCAAAAATGAAAATTTTAATATTTAATTATATCTTTAACATGATAACGTCCAGTACTTGTTTTATTAAATTCCTTTAGTACATAAACGTTAGGAGAAATTCTCTCTACAATTTCACATTTAATAAACTTAGGTGCTAATTTAGCCGAAAAATATGCAGGTGCATTTGACTGTACAAAACTTCTACGCCAAACTACATCACCGACATCAAAAGAAATGACTTTTCTTCCCCTATTATAATAAAGAGCATTACGCTTATAAGCTTTCAAAAGATAAGCTTGAACTTTAACAAAAACTTCACTAAGTGAATTTAAAGAGTGAGCATAAGTATCTCTAGTACCAAGCTCAAGTTGATCTAAGTTATCAAAAGAGTTACTAAAACGGTGTAAAGATGCATCAAAAATAAGTTCTCTACCGAACATCAAAAAGTTAGGAGTGTACTCTGTAGCAAGATTTACACTACTATTTAAAGCTAATTGGACATGAGGCAAAAACCTTGACCAAGTTCGATGATCATTTTTAACAAAACAAGAAATACATGTTTCTATTGTCTTATTATATCTTTCTACTGGATTATTCTGTGGAGTGTATAGTGCATTATAAAATATTTTAGTTATGTTGAAATTTTTTAAGAAATCTACAAAATGTTTAGATATAAATTGGGGTCCGTTGTCGGCCACTAACATTTTAGGTACACCAAATTTAAGAAATATTTCTTTTTCAAAGATTTTACAAATTACTTTAGAAGTAGCATTTATCATAGGAAATATCCAACAATATTTAGTAAAAACATCTACAATTGAAAGAATGAATCTATGTCCAGAATAAGATTTAGGTAAAATCCCAATAATATCAACGGATAACATTACCATAGGTTGATCAACTTTCTTAGGGTTAACCATCTTACCAGCAGGAGCAGAAATTGAATGTTTATAAGCTTTACAAATGTCGCAAGAAGAAATATATCTTTGAACGTCTCCGAACATTCCTTTCCAATAATAATGTTGTTTTATTTTATTAAGAGTTTTATGTATTCCAAAGTGTCCAGAATTAATATCATCATGATTAGAACGAATAGTATCTAAAACATGTTCTTTAGGTATAACAATTTTCCAATTTAAACGACTATTAGGGTCAAATTTATTTTTACAGTAACGATATAAAGTATTATCTTCTACTCGAAGGTTTTTCATTCTAGAAGGGTATTTTTGACAATTTATAAAGACTTTTCTATACCAAAGGTCTTCTATATCTTCATCTGGTGAGACAATATTTATAGCGGAAACTAATATTGAAGTTATATTGATTCTAGATAAAGCGTCAGGAACTTGATGTAAAGATCCTTTTTTATGAACAATATCAAAAGTAAATTGAGAAATACGTGCAGCCCATCGAGCTAAGCGTCCACTAGGGTTATTAAGTTTTAAAAGCCACTTAAGACTAGCATGATCTGTCACGACTGTGAATTTCATTCCTTCGACATAAGGTCTAAAATGTTCAATTGAATCTAAAACTGCCAAAAGTTCACGTTCAGTGGTACTATAATTTCTTTCACATTTATTTAAAGATCTTGAATAATAAGCAATTGGATGTTGTTCATTATTTTCGTCTTCTTGACTCAGAACACTACCAATTCCTACAGAACTAGCATCGCAATGTAAAAAGAAAGGTTTTTCAAAATCAGGACACTGTAAAACAGGGGTAGTTATTAAGGCATTTTTTAAATTAATGAAGGCTTCTTCAGCTTCTTCATTCCAAACAAAAGTATGTTTTATCTTTTTACTTCCGGAAGTTAATTTAGTTAAAGGGGAGGCAATATCAGCGAATTTACAAATGAAACGTCGATAATATGAACATAATCCTAAAAAGCTTCTAAGTTGTTTTACGGACTCTGGTCGTGGAAAGTTTTCTATAATTTCTAATTTAGACGGATCAGTATGTAGGCCTTGACTGTCTACAATATAACCAAGATAACGGAGTCTTTCTTTGCAAAATTCACATTTTTTTAAGATTTACTGTTAAGCCTGAGTTTTTAAGTATTTCATGGACTTTTTTAAGGTACTCTATATGATTTTGAAAATTATCATTTACTAAAATCAAATCATCTAAATATTTAAACAGGACATTGTCAAATTCAGGTCCAAAGAGTTTATCAACCAAGCGTTGTAACTCTGCCGGTGCGTTGGTGATTCCAAAAGGCATCCGAACAAAATGGTACAAGTTTTTTCCAGGAACTACAAAAGCAGTCTTTTCACGAGAGGACTCTTCAAGTTTAATTTGCAGAAATGCTTTAGAAAGATCTATGGTAGATATGAATTTAGCCCCACGAAGGCTGTCTAATATCCTAGAAGGGTACGGCAAAGGATAAGAATCTTTAACAGTTATTGAATTTAATCGTCTCGAATCTAAACATAATCTGGTTCCACCATCTTTTTTATCGACGGCTAATACAGGGGAACACCAAGGAGATTTTGAAGGTTCTATAATTCCTTCCTTTAATAAAACTTCCACTTCATCATAAAGTTCTTTTTGTTTAGCAGGACTCAACGGCCAATATCTACTTTTAAAAGGGTCGCCAGTAACGTTAATTTTATGTTCCACAAGGGTGGTAAGGCCTAAACCTTTTTTCTCATAAGAAATATCTTCAAACAAAGCAATGGTTTCATCTAATTGTTGTTTCTCAGAAGGAGTTAAATGAACTGTAGAAGTAACAGCGTTCACTTGAATTTTATTATTGTGAACATATTCAATATTTTTCCACAAGTCTTTAGCTAAGTTAAATTTCAACCAAAAATCAAATCCCAATATAATAGGTGGATCAAAAGAGGGTATTATTAAAAATTCTACAAGTTTACAAACATTGTCAACGGTAACCGGTAATCGCATAGAACCGATAACTTTTCTTGATGAACCGTCAGCAGTACAAGCGGAGGCATCAATAGGTTTAATTTTAAATCCTAGTTTAGAAAAATGCAAGTGTTGGTTATTACCTAAAACACAGCTATTTGAACCACTATCTAGCAATCCAGAAAAAGTTTCATTATAAATGGTAAATTTTAAAAATGGTCTAGTATCATTTTGTTTAGTAAAAAGTATAGGAGCTGCTTTATGAACAGAAAAAAATGTTTTTAAATAGTCAAGCCATTCTGAAAATTCTCTCTTACACGTATCATCATCAGGTTTATAATTAGATATCGGAGCACCTGAAGTTTTTTTAAAAACTTGGGCCCGATGCCTTACAAGTTTTTTGAATTATTATTATTTTTAATATTGTCAGAATGACAAGTATCACAGTTCTTTGTCAAAACGCCTCGTTTATGACATTTAAAGCACACAGGTCCAAGAATCTCTGTACACTCTTTATAAGTGTGGTCAGTCGACTTACACTTCAAACAAGAAAGTTTGGTTTCAACCGCATGAAAGTTTTGTTTAATTTCCTTTACAGGTTTTCGGTTAACTAAAATCTCTAATTCCTTACTAATTCGGATAAACTGTTCAATAGTGTCTATTGATTTTCCAAATAAAAACGGTGTGTAAATAGGTAACATGTTGTGTTTAATTATAGTTATCAAAACATTCTCAAAAATTGGATTAGCTAATCTGCTAGACATATCTAAAATCTCAGTAATGAAATCAGGAAGTGACTCATTACTCCGTTGTTTGCGAGTTCTCATTTCATACTCCAAATGATAATCAAATTCAGGTTTGTCGAATCTGTTCAACAATTCAGTTTTAAGTGTTGTCCACGAAGAAACCCTAATTCGAATACTACGGAACCATTTCGTTGCTGTTCCAGTGAGCAGATCAGAAAAAGAACCGACTAAAAAGTTTTCATCAAAGTTTTTATACAAAAAATATTCCTCAACCGAAGTGATAAAGTCTCTAACACAAGTTTTCCCATCAAAAGATATCTTACTACGCTTCAAATCAGGAAGTTTATTTGTTGAAGGCAAATGCTTTTTCAATTGTTCATTGAGTTGAACATTCATCGAGTTAAACGAAGGTAAAGGTGTAAAATTATGCAAGCTACTATGACCCAAGTTAGGTAAGAAAGGGTCAACCTCTGTTGCATTCTGCATAACTAAATTATCCAACACCGGATTAGAAATAAGATCCCTAGAAGTACCAGGTAAATTCTCTTCCAACAAGGGTGGAAATTGAACCTGTTTGTCAGTCATGATGAATAATCAAAAATATTAAAGAAACAAAGACAAACAACCAACTAAAAATTCAAAGAATAGTTAAAACTCATCAAAGTTTATAAGATTTTTTGTTAAAACCGGTTTAAGTTATTATGTTTTAAAGTTTATGTTAATATTTAATAATGTTCAAAAGTATTTAAAGAAATTTGAATGTACAAAGAAACATTCAAATTGTGAAGTATGTAAGATGCAAAAAAGATTCACAATTTATCTTAATTTTCAAGATTATTAACAACGGCTAAGGTTATATCTATTTGTGAAAAGTAAAATCAATAAACTAGTTAATAATTATGTTAATAAGCTAGTATTTTCTAATATGAATGTAGTTTAATGCTTCTCAACAGTAAACAAACGTTATAACTTTATATAAGACAAAGTTATATCAATTCAAACAAAACTTAGCACTTTCAATGTGGTCAAGGTCAGTTCCTTACAAAATGTAAACAACGCATATCTCAAATGTTATTATATAGTAAGTACACACTTAGATTAGTCTATCCAGTACATAAGACATATAAAGAACATTGTATGTTAATTAGTTTTGTTAAAATACAAAAAAAGTTGTAACAATTCTGTTTTCAAAGTACAAAAACTGTAAAAATGCTAAAAATAACAAAAATTGCACTAAATTGTGACAAGAAAAACAAAAATAAGATGCAAGAAAGATTATGTATGTGGAGGTAACTCCGGTCCCTGTTCTCGCGCTAATTGTAATAAAAAAATTTGGTTATTAAAAATATATAAACGTTACTAGTTGTAACATGAAGGTTATAGAGTATAAAAAGCTAAAAACTAATGTTAGGTAGACAGTATTTATGAATATCGAGCGCCCTTGTTCTACCAAGATCTAAAACTTACCAGGATAAATCAGCGGTGTCATTGAGACTTTTAATCTCGGACCGGGGGACAGGCAAATGATAACACGGTTTGGGATTGTATGACAAATTTTAATACTTCAAAACGTCCCTTACCTCCAGAATGAGATACACATTATTTAGTTAAAGCCGGAATACTATGTCTAAACATTTGACTATAAATACCATTCGGTTTTCGTTACTTTTTAGGTTAATTTATTTTACATTTTACTACTGAAATTTGGTTATTGTCTTTCTTGCATCTTGCTAATATGAAATTAAAGTTTTAAGGGTAATAAAAAGAGTTATAATGAAATTGGCTTAGCTGCAGCGTCCGGGGGCGTCTGAGCACTCCACTCTAAACATGACGACATTCATCGTCGCACCAACAGCTCAAAACTACGACGACATCCAAACGGTGTGCGTCGCACAAACACCTCAAACTAACGACGTCTTCCAGCGTCGAACAAACAGTTGACGACACCCATCGTCGCACAAACAGTAGACGACAGTCGTCCAAACAAACAGCGCCAAAGGCTGTAACCAAAAATCCGATTGTAAATATATTTGTCGCTATGAAGGATGACGCGAAACATTTTAGGTTATCAAAAATTGACTCACCGCAAAATCACGACGTTATCATATGGCACTACGCCATAAGCACGCCGAGTATCATCGCAAATTTAATTAACAAGATGGATTAATCTTGTAAAATCTGATTAAGAAAAAATACAAAAAGTTTAGCTCTTCGTAGGCCCCAGGGACAAGAAAAAGTGACGTCTCCGATCGAGAATTGACAGATGTCAAAGTCATTTTTTTTTTGAAAGATTGTCTATAGGATATGGAATGATCCACAGACCAAGTAATAACTCGATTATTTAAAATCGACTAAAAATGGCTAAATACGAAAATGTTCTAAATTATTTAAAACCAAAAGGTAATTTTGTCAGTCTTAGAAGCTGAAATGTGCTTCCAAACGAAAAATATGTAACGAGTCGAAATACCTCGTTACAGTATAAGACATTAATAAACTTAATATTATTTATAAGTAACGTAAATCTAGGTAGTAAGGCTATCTAGGTACTTTTTGTTTAACGATCCGGTCGTTTAGTAGTAGTTTTCGACTTTTTTTCGCGTAAAAGTCAATGACCTTAAAGATCGTTCACTGTAAGTAGACCTCCCGGGTACTAGTGGCCACCTCCTAATGCAGGGTCAGTGTATACTAGTTTTAGTTTAATACTTATATCAATTGAACAATAAAAGAAGTGGATAGAGAATGTCAATTTTTTTTGCCTTTTTTTTTATTGTATTTGTTAATTTTGTCGTCGCGCTGCACATGTAGGTACTTATGTAAAAAGCAAAGAATCTCACACATAAAATGGTAGGTAAGTATAAGTCAGCTGAGTTTCATGTTTCAAGGGAATTCACGTTAAGATCTTTAGGGAATTTCTATCGACATTACATCTTGCAAAATATTAATTGTAACCTACTTGAAATAGGCAGGTTATTTTTAACCGACTTCAAAAAAAGGAGGAGGTTTCTCAATTCGACCGTATATATATATATATATATTTTTTTTTTTTTATGTTTGTTCGCGGATAACTTCGTCGTTTATGAACCGATTTCGATTATTATTTTTTTGTTCGAAAGGAGATGTCCCAAGTGTGGTACCATGGTAATTTTATCGAGGTATGATAAGTATCTCCAGAGATATTGAGATAAACATCTCAAAATTGGTACTGAAAATGAATAGCGCGGCATTGAAGTCGGTTGTTTTTTAGTTTTTAAACGATATTATATCATTTATTGTAGGTAGGTTACGTAGATCCTAAAGGTAGGTACCGAGGTGGTCCCATTGTAATTTCATCGAGATCTGATGAGTATCTCCAGAGATATGACGATAAACGTCTCAAACTTGCAACTGAAACTGACTCGCGCGGCATGGAAGTCGGTTGTTTTAGTTTTAACTATCTAAATTAAACTATCACATAAACTATCTTAATTATAGTATAACTGTAGTAGTTTTATCCTACCTCGACATTAAACATGAATGTAGCACTTTAAATATACTCATTACATTGTATTCTTCTACCAATTCTATAATTGGTAGAAGCCTATGCTTCATAAGTTATCTAATAACATTCAACCCTATAGGAGAGGCCGCGAGTAGACTGAGTTATTCAGACTCTCGCTGTGCGGACTTACAGTGCATTTTACTGTGCGCAACACGCGGTTCATAGTTACTATTAGTTGATACTGGGACGCAAATTCAAGGTCGCACTCGAGGCGTGAAGCGCATTATGAACGTTACCGGCATTGTAACTAGGTTTAATCTCGCATATTTGCTCTCAGGGAGTGCAATTTCTGTACTTGTACTATTCACTATTCTGTGGTCGGGAGGGAGCGGTGTTGGACTAGTAGGCAACAACCTTTATAGTCCAATCTCAAAAATTCACCCAGTATAATGCATACAATTTGAAAACTTACGATTACTAGAACAGCGATGGAGTTTCAAACGCTTCACCCCAAGCAAAATAAAGAGTATTACAACGCGTATAGGTAGTGTACCTTAAGACACATATTAGCGTCAGGTTTCTCCTGGGGCTCTCTGGGCGGGTCGGGCTGCGGCGGGGTCGGTTCCGCGCGGCGGCGCTTGGAGCGCGTGCGGGCCGCGGCCGGCGGGGGCGGCGCCGCACGCTTGCGGGGCGCCGCGGACGACGCTCGGATAGCGGCCACTGCTCGCTGCTGCTCCAGTAGCATCATGTGGTGGTGGTGCATGCCCTCGCCTTCGAGGCCTGGACAACAGGAACTTTACTACTATCGCCTAACACCTACAGTGTTACTTATAAAAATCTATTGATCAATTGCTGAACAGCCTCTCAACTGAGAAGCTCTCAAGCACGTGATCATTGCTCAACTTTTTAACCGACTTCAAAAAAAGGAGGAGGTTTCTCAATTCGACCGTATATGTTTTTTTTTTAATGTTTGTTCGCAGATAACTTCATCGTTTATGAACCGATTTTGATTATTCTTTTTTTGTTGGAAAGGAGATATCCCAAGTGTGGTACCATGCTAATTTTATCGAGGTCTGATAAGTATCTCCAGAGATATGGAGATAAACACCTCAAAATTGGTACTGAAAATTAATAGCGCGGCATTGAAGTCGGTTCTTTTTAGTTTTTTAAACGATCTTATTTTCACTCATAAAAGTCAGTCGTTGCTTGGTTGAGACATGAAATAGATATGCTCCATGAGCTGTTGGCATAGATTTTAACCAAATTAGTCGACTAAAGAACGATTCCAGCCCCCAGATATTCATTTTTTATCTGTAACGGAGTAGATTTGATAGATCAAGTAACAGAAAAAAAAAACCGCGAAATCCGCGCCGCTGCTGTTATCGAGTGAGTTCCCTTTCTGAGCCAAGCGCGCTGCCATCTTCGACCACATGGCAGGCTGTCGCACTCCGCGCTGTAGCTATGAAAATGCATGTACCTCCGCGAAACCTCGGGAGTGACAAGTTCAGTCAGCAGTGTCACGCGCGCTCTCGATCGGACGCGCTCCTTTACTTACTATTCAATTTGTTTTCTCACAACACTCAACCTTACAGTAAGAGACGGCTGACGGCCCGCGAGCTGACCGAGTTATACAGACTCTCGCAGCGCGGACGCTAAACGCCTGGGATGCGACCTTATATTTGCGTTGATATAGGAACCGCGTGTTCCTAGTTACTATTAGTTTATTATTATTTATATATTAGTTATTTAGTGACGCAAATATAAGGTCGCATCCCAGGCGTGTAGCGTATTTTGAACGTTCCCGATGTTGTAACTTGGTTTGATCTAGCATTTTTGCGATCAGAGAGTGCATCTTCTGTGCTATATTTATTCTGTGCACATGGTCACTTATAATCAAGTGAGATAGTGGTGAAACGGTAGAGCCTATCCTACTGATAATATAATTACGAAATGATTCTAGTATACATTTTCAGACATCTATTGACGAAGCTCGAAGTGCTCGTATCGTTTGCGCGATGCGGGATCTCATCAATATTTAGAAGGAGAAAGGTGCAACATGCTTCAGCGCTATCTAGATACTTTTACATTAATCAACATTGAGTATACTTTGCTTCAATTTCATCCTATGCCAAGAGTAGATCCATGCTTCAGTATCGATCAAAAAGTAATAGAACCTAATAAGTAATAAAAAGAAGTAACATTTCACCTAACATAGTAAATAGGTAACAATGTGCCCCCATTTATAAATAAAAAAAATACAAGAGTGATGACTTACCCGGCATACCAGGATGTGAGCTAGGAGTAATAGTATTAGCAGTCATTGCAGATTCCAAATCGACTGGTTGGTCTTCATACTCCGTGGCCATTTTGAGAGCCATTTGTAACATATCTTCACCAAATGCATTGTTACCATCCATCGCTGCTACTGGACTGAATGTTTCCTCCGCTGAAATATAGATGGCCTTAGCAATAGTTAAGATTCACGTTTGGGCAAGGCGGGTAGGCTCGGCATTGTTAGAAGACAAATGAGGGTAGTATACATTTATGCACATAATTATTATTGTTAATGTCACAGAGTGTCTAGCATAAGCGTGAAGATTTTAAATGGTAGTCAATCTAGCAACATGTAACATCCAGTTACACATACATATATTAATTAGACCTTATATACTATAAGTGATTGTCTCTTCTTATGAAAATATAAAAAGTACCAGTGAGAGACTAACGGTGGAATTAATAATTGTATTTAGTCTGATTTTGCGGCCGCTAACATTTGATTTATTTCGTGGTAGGTTTATATAGTTCATCGTATATTGCGAGAGTGTACGTGAGCAAAAGGGATATCAGAACTTTACAACGGAATACAGATAGATGCGCTTGGATCGACAACAAGTGTGAATGGTGTGACTTTTTAATTATAATTATATATATATATATATATATATATATATATATATAATTATAAATTGTGTAGTCAATCATAATTATACATCAAGTTAGTAAATATTGATGCAGCGGTATTACAATGAACATATGATAACTAAGTGTTACATTGAACAAAATGCAAACAAAGACGAGCGAAAGTCAAGCAAATAAAGAGTTTATACAATGGTGATATGGGTTGCATGTGATGACACTTCTTGAACGGTAGTACACATTGGAACCTGTGTAAAATAGTGAGTTTTATTATGAACGTGGTATATATAGCAATTCTCATGCGACCGGCAGCCCTAAAGCTTACGTCATCTACTACTGTAAGGGTCAGAAAATCAGAAAGGGACAAAGTAGAGATACAGCATGAATGTATCCAATTCATCAATGCAAAGGAAATAAACAATTCAAATGCCTCAAAGGTTGGCAATGCAACAACAGTAGCAGGTATTGCAGGTATTTATATGCAACGGTAACCGCTTACCATTAAGCAATCCTCATTGAGCATTATTATGTAGATCTCTGAATTAATTTTAGGAATCACTATGAAGCTATGGTCTCTCTTGCCAGCTAATCAGTCTAGAGCTCTCAGATAATCTAATTAACTCAAACTAAAATTATGTTCTATATTTTTGAGGGCCCGGTGGAATAATCGAGATAATGGTTGGCTTTGATGCCAGAGGTACCGAGTTCAAACCGCCGTGCACCAATGGATTTTTCTATCGAAAAATTTATGTACGCTTTTCACAATGGCCCTCCGGTGAAGGAAAAACATCTATATATATATAGATAAAAATATATATATATATGTATATATAAAATATCTCCCATTTTTATGGTTTCATAATTTTTAGGCATTTCATGTGAATATTGGGATGTTGAAATATTGCCAGTAAATTTAAAATTAATGTGAGTTTAGAAGAGATTTCTTTTTAATATCGCGACTGGATAGGCTAATGTTTGACCACTATCTCACCTGATGTGAAGCATTGATGCGATCGTCGATGTAAAAAGAACTATAAATCAAAAGAACTTACCATTATCATCATCAGTATCGGAATCACTCTGATCTTTCTTCTTATCCCCGGCCACCATTTCAGCCATCATCAGGAGTTCAGCTTCGAACGGATCCGTCGGCATCTTATCATGAATCTTGTTGATTTCCTTCATTATACCCTTAGCTGAGTTCCTCGTTGTTGGGATGAATATCGGAGTAGGAACGGGGATTGGAATAGGAATGGGCACAGGGAAAGGTATAGACCACATAGCACAAGGCACAGGGACATATATTGGAACCGGAACGGGGATTAAAACTCTTCTTTCTAGACTGGAGTCGGTTTGACATTCTTTTGTACATGGATGTGGACGGCAAGAGACCCCTTTCGAAACCATCATTGGTTTCGACATGGTGCCTTTGTTTGCTACTTCTCTAGGGGGGAGGGTTTTGACGATTACATGGTTGTAGATCTTAGGGGGTGGCGGTGGAGGAGGGGTAGGGGGTTTAGGCGGGGGAGGAGGGGTTTTAGGAGCTGCGGGGGGCTCCGGCTCGGGAGGGGGTTGAGGTGGTTGTTGTGCGATGCGTTTTGATTTCCCGCGCGTTATTGTTGGCATCAGAGGCGGTGGTGCGGCCAGAGATTGCACGTTGGAGATTACTGGCATTCCGGAAGTTTGCCGCTGATTACTCGCGGCAGGTGCTGGAATTAAATTATATATTATATATAATATATTACGTTGCATCGTAACAATCCTCTCTCATATTTTTTTATAACGTGCCCTATGAAGTATAACTTTAAAGACATGTATGGTAAATATACATTTGTTTGTGATTTATTTTGAATCTTCGTCTCCTATAAAATGTAAGGAAAAAGTTTTTTTTGCAATTTGTGACATTTCTAGTATCCTAACCTGAGTTGGTCCAAAAGAGTATTTGGACCTTCATCAGAAAACAGATCGATTGGCATCAAGAATTTTTTTTTGTAAATGACTCATTTTCTTTCTGACCATATATATTTTTCAAATTATGTGCATGCAGCTGAAAATATAACCAAAAATAATTGGACAGTCTAAGCCTCTGAATGTTTTACTGTACAATGGAAGGGGTACTTGAACTCGCGAGTTCATCTCAAAAATCCACTCCTTAAAGCTGTAAAAGAGGGGAAAACTTAATATTATCACTCCATTTGAGGGAGACTACTCAACTCACAACTCCTCGACCTCACAGATATAGAGAGAAGATTCAAAAGAACTAACCCGTTCGAATTAGTGTATTGATAATGTATAGTGAATCTTAGTGGAATAAAGTGTGAGTACTGTGTATAAAGAACACAATAATAATGTGTCTTCACCTTGACAATAGAGACTATAAGAAAAGTTCTGATGGGCACATTCTTTACTTACGCCAATGTATAAGTTTATGATAGATTTAAATTACTTATTAGCCTACCTATGCTTGATTGAAGTATGATTAGGCAATACAATAATTGTATAGTGTATCCTAATATATTATTTAAAAAAATTGAGCAAGACTAGGAAAATGAAGTTATATATATATATATATTACTAGCATCTGCCCGCAGCTTCGCTCGCGTGGCCGCGGGCAGATGCTTGTAATATATATTTATAACTTCATTTTCCTAGTAACGCTTCATTTTCCTAGTTTAGTAGTAACCTTCGCTATAACTATTACCTAGTTACTATAGATGACCCTAAGGTCGAAATCAAAATCCTCTGTTGTTAAAGACTATATTAAGTATTCTGTGGTTAAAGTCAATAGTCAGTAAGGCAAGGTAGACCTAGTTGTACATTTTAAATATTTGACTCAGTCTGATGCATGAGGCTGTTAAAACACAAAAAAATATGAAATATTTCCAATAAAAAAGATAAGGCGAATAGTTGATTTGATGAAAAAATTTTATTACTCTTTATGACCCTGACAGTTTATGACTTCATAACCTTTAGTTAAGTTATTAGAGAGGACTCCAAGGTTGAAATCGATATCCTCTATCGTAAAAGTTATTAATCATTATGGTTAGGGTATACCAAGTTGTGCTATTTAAGTATTTGTCAAAATAAAAAAAATCAAGATATCCAGACTTTTCTGCCAGAAAAAAAATAACTTATGTCCTTGTATGTTCTATTGACTATCTTTGCACAAAGTTTCAGCTGAATCCATATAGCTGTTTCGCTAATAAGACGTCACACATTTTCAAAGTTTAATAAAAAAAATCTGGCCATCAAACTCGATTGTCAAAAAAAGTACACATTGTTTTTTTGTGCTTTATTGACTAAATCTTTGTACTAAATTTCAGCTAAATTGGTGAAACTGTTTAATAAGTGGCCACACGCTTATAAAATGCATAAAAAAAATCTAAACACCCAAACTCGACCCCCAAAAAAAAAATTCTTTTGTGTTTCTGTGCCCTATTGAATATCTTTATACAAATTTTCAGCTAAATCGGTCAAGCAGTGAAAAAATAAATAAATGCAATAAAAAGTAACCTATGTCCTTCTTTGTCATATCGTCGTTTATCCGCGAAGAGATCTACTGTTTACAAAATTCAATTTAAAAAATCTGGTTACCCATACTTGACAGCCAGAAAAAAAGTATCCTATATTTTGCCCTATAAACTGTCTTTATACAAAATTTCAGCCAAGTCGGTCAAGCCGTTTGACCGCGAAGAAGTCCCAAACAAACAAACTGACTTTCGCATTTATAACATTGGTGTTCATCTCTGAGACCAGCGGATTAGCCTGCACGTTCATATATCAGTCAGTTAATTAGACTGTGAAACACATGTCTCATAATTTCAATTAAAGTATTTAAAGAGAAGAGAGAAAAAAGACAGAGAATAAAATGTTTCATAGAAAGTTCAACCCTCCATTTCACCCACTTAGGGGTGGAACATCGAAAAACTTTTTCTTAGTGAATACTTGCACTGCACAAAGAATACACCTTCCAAATATCGTGTCTCTAGGACCAGTGGTTTAGGCAGTCAAAAAAAACGCGTGGAGGATGATTTTTGAAAAACTGTGATACCCGTCACTTACCATTTTAATTAAAGTGTATGTTTACCAATTTTCAAGACAATTGACCCAGAGAATAAAAAGTTTCATAAAAAGTTCAACCCTCCATTTCACCCACATAGGGGTAGAATATCATAAACTATTTCTTAGTGGATACTTGCACTTTACAAAGAACCCATCCTCCAAATATGTCTCTGAGACCAGTCGTTTAGGTAGTGCGTTGATATATCAGGCAGTCATTCAGTCAGTCAGAAAAACGCGTGGGGGAAGATTTTTGAAAAACTGTCATTCCCGTCACTCACTATTTTAATTAAAGAGTAAGTGTATCAATTTTCGAGACTATTGACCCAGAGAATAAAAAGTTTTATAGAAAGTTCAACCTTCCATGTTACCCACTTAGGGGTGGAATTTCAAAAAACTATTTCTTGGTGGATACTTGCTCTTCACAAAGAACACACCCTCCAAATATTATATCTCTAGCACCAGTGGTTTAGGCAGTGCGTTAATATATCAGGCAGTCATTTAGTGAGTCAGAAAAAAGAGTGGGGGATGATTTTTGAAAAACCGTGACACCCGTAACCCATTATTTTAATTAAAGAGTATGTGTACCTATTTTCAAAAGAATTGACCCATAAAATAAAAAAGTTTCATATAAAGTTCAACCCTCCATTTCACCCACTTAGAGGTGAAATTTCGAAAAATATTTCTTAGTGAATACTTGATTTTTACAAAGAACACACCCTCCAAATATTATGTCTCTATGATCAGTGGTTTAGGCAGTGCGTTGATATATCAGGCAGTCATTTAGTGAGTCAGAAAAACGCGTGGGGGATGATTTTTGAAAAACCGTGACACCCGTAACTCATTATTTTAATTAAAGAGTATGTGTACTAATTTTAGAGACAATTGACTTAGAGAATAAAAAGTTTAATAGAAAGTTCAACCCTCGATTTCACCCACTTAGGGGTGGAATTTCGAAAAATCCTTTCTTAGAGGATACCTACACAAAGAACACACCCTCCAAATTTCATGTGTCTAGGACCAGCGGTTTGGGCTGTGCATTGATAACTCAGTCAGTCAGTCAGGACTTTGGAATTTATATATATAGATGTATATGATAAGATGTAAAGCCAGATTTCATAGATAAAAATTATTAAAAATAATCTTCGATGGGAAGTCCTCGATAATAACGGTTGCTAGGTATAATTATTTGTATTGTTTCATGGTAAGAAGAGATGAGAGCAGAGTTCTCACACTAAAAGGGCTTACTTTTGTTAGCGTTGTTGGCAGTGTAGGTTCGTCTCGGTACTCCAGTAGGAACCGCTTTCTGTTGGTCTATCGCCTCACCCGGCATAAGAGGAGGATGTTTTGAGTATTGACCCTGAAATTCACAAGGTATTAAAAAAATATATTATTTATAAAGTATTATGTAACAGAACAAGCATGGCTCTCGCTTAGTATCCAGCGATAACGATCGCCTATATCAGAAATTGTGACACCTAAAACCTTGGGTTGGCAGAATTATGCGCGTCACTTCACAGCTCCGAGATTCACAAGATGTTGAGTCTTCGACGACGCATTGGCGAGGATAAAAAGCTTGCCTACTCCGGGAGGTCGCCAGTTCAAATCCTAGCCGTGCACCATGGATTGTTCTATGTGCAAGTTTTATATCGATGTTTCGCCCGACTTGCTACCAAGTAGCTTACCACCATCAAGTTGAAAATCTGCCGCCATAACCTTACGATGTTTCGGCAAAACACTAGCCTATCACATAAAAAAAGATTCCATAGGAATATGACACTTTCCCTTTAAACTGGGAAAAAATGCCTATTTCATGGCCGAATAACGAAGACAGCTGAATGAAAATGGTGACACTACCCTAGGTGGATTATAAAAAGTCCTACCACTATAGTATTTAGTAAGTATCTCACCTGGAATGACATAACACACTGGTAAGTGCAGAAATTTCTCACTGTGGCGTCGGACATTGTCAGGTGATACTGTGCTAATGATGTTCTTTTACACATGTCGCATTTTGTTCTGAAAATACAGATATACAAAACTATTAGAAGAAAAACAGGAAAATCGTGTTTAATAATCTATCTACTATATATCTATTAGCACATTCCGTAATTTTACCTACCTACTATACACCTCAAAATACAAAAAAATACAAAAATCACGTCCAACCGTAATTTCTAGTGACGCTCTCTGTCCAAAAACCGAACTTAAAATCCGCGCGCTCATTCCTTTTAACCCGTGTAAAGTTTCTAGCTAGCATTTTAACAGACAGGAACGGCACAGTATGTCCTAATTTAATTAGACATTTACATAACAATGTTTACAGAGTGACTGATCCAATCGACGGCGCGTGAAACACTTAACTTAATATTGCTTGACTTACTTTCTCGAAGAAACAGCATTAACAGAAACTTGATAGAGATTCAAACAGTTAAGCGAGCACATCATAATAGCCTGTCCATTGGCCTGCACTCGTCTGATCATGTCAAAGTTGTACTTCTTCACTTTACACCAGTTGCACGGCACAATGTGTCGAGTGTTGCTGATGAATATGTTCATACATGACTTGGAACAGAAACATTGGGGATTTGTGCCTTCGTGTATTGTGAAGTTTTTGTTAATTTTCCTTTCAAAGTACTTTTTACACCAGCGGCATTGATCTGTGGGAAGAAAATGTATATAAATTAACTCAGACAAACAGAACTCATTTTTATGGTTTGGCATACTTAAAATTTTTTTCACTGGGGGCTCTGTAGAATTACTGTAAAAATGTAGGGTGCAAACAAGTTTTACCTACATGCTTCACTTGATTATACTAACATTGACTCACTTCTTATTTAAATAATGTAGTTCAAAGTATATGTAACAGAACATGAATACACCAACCTGGGAAGACATTATTGACAAACTTAAAAGCAGCAAAGCAAGGATCGGAGCACAACCTCTGTGACGCAGTCTCTGTAACTTCCACTTCGATCGTCGTTCCCTTTTCGAGTGAGCAAACCGCACATTTCGACCACACTGGCAAAGGGACCGGATTCTTATTCATTTGATCGAATTTCTCCATACATTGCTGCGTGCAAAAATCTTTAAACTGTCCTTTATCCCCCACCGGCGCGAGGAAGCCTTGCATGCCCGCCGATATATCCCTCTGACAATAGCAACATATCTTCAGACCTTTCTTGAACTCCTCCAAACAGCCAGAGTTACAAAACTGTCGAATATCGTAACCAAACCTCACGCAGTACTTCCCCAAACTCGTGTGTTGGACAGGATTCTTGCAGTTAGCGCACCGCGATCCGATTTTATTCTGAAACCTGCCGAGACAAACTTCGTCACAGAAGTCCATAGTCTCCCACATGAGAACCTTCTCATCTATCGTTAAGATCAAGGTGCACTGGCTACATTTTCTGAGGAACGTTCTCTCGCGCTCTTCCCTCGCCTGTTGTACCATAGCTGGTGTTTTAGCTTGGATCTTGTAACCCTCGTCTAAGTATTTATCCGTGGCATTGCTGATGACTTTCAACTTTAGCAGCGGTGCTTTGACTAAAGGAACCGAGGGTTGCTGCGGCGCCGTCGCCTGCTTCGACACTTGTATGCGAGGCTGTTTAGTTTTCTTTATATAATACCTGCCTCCTTCCATTCCGTTAAGCGTTTTGATGCACTTATTCTCGCACAAGTAATGCAGCTTTCCGTATCTCACTACACTATAAGGGCATGACTTTACTTGGCTACACACTACACAAGTCGCATTGAAGGGTGTGTTCGTGTCGATGGTTAACCGTCGACGTTTGAACGCATACTGATCTTTTTCATCAGCCATCATTCCTTCGAGGCACTTCATGGAGCAGTAATAGGTATCCTCGCCGTCAAAGTTGTAGTAAAAGTAGCATATTTTGTTTTCCTCACATTCAGAGCACTGAATAAGTTTTTGAGGAATTTCTTCGATGAGATATTTCTTTCGAGTGACAGAGTATTTGCCGGGGAATTCTCCTTGGAATCCTTTGACGCACGGTTCGTTGCAGACGTAGCAAGTTTCTCCATCTTTGACAAAGCGGAAGGAGCACGGTTGTTCGATTTTGCACTGTATGCACGGTCCGTCAAAAGGGTTTATCTCTTGTATCACACTTGGTACTAAATTGTCGTCAATTTCTACAGGTTCTTCGTTTTCTGGGTCTGGTTCTTTGTCTGCAAAGTTAAAATTATAAATGCGCTTAGTTAGTTATTTCATCATAAATTGAATTTAACAGAGGGTAAGCGGATACCTAAGCCTACAAAAGGGAAACAATATGACGATTGTCCCCATCTCACAACGCAGCCAATTCAGACACCAATAAGTAACTAATAAGGAACGGCGCTCCAAGCTACCAGCTTCAGCCTCTTGACTCCTTACAGTGAAGCCACTAGAATTGTTGACGATCCCGAGCTCTGTGAAAAATTGGAGCCACTCAGCCTCCGTAGAGACGTCGCTATCCATCACCCTCACATCTTACAGACCTACACCGTCTCACACTACCCGTTTTAACCGAGGATTTTTACCGTGTACCTGTAAGATGTGGAATGATCTACCCGCCGCGATCTTTCCATCTAGCTATAGGATGGAATCTTTTAAAAAGGGTATCCACAAACTCCTCAAAGGTCGGCAACGCATCAACATTAGTCATGGTGTTGCAGTTGTCCATAGGCGACGGTAACCGCTTACGATCAGGCGGACTGTCTGCTTGTTTGCCAACAATAACATAAAAAAAAAAGTAAGCATTAGATGATTATATCTAACCGGCACCATTTTCCTGGGAGGGTCCATCGGCAGGCATGTCGACGTGAGAGCTGGATTCGTCTTTGGGAGCATCTGTGTCCATTGCTTCATTCTCCTCTTTCGGTACTGCTAACGCTGCAGCTGAAAAATAAAATAATAGAATCGTTATTGACAAACGGGAAGACGCAATATTTTTATTTTTGCTTCTCATTTAAAGATTTTAGCGTAAGACCACTATCTCGCCTGATGGTAAGCAATCATGGGTCAAAGATGATGAACACGCTAGGCTTAGAATATTCTCGGAACATTGTAAGATAATGGCGGTAGCTTTTTCTTTGATGGTGGTAAGCTACTTTTTGATAGCAGGCGGAACATCGAACACACTAGCTGTGCCCGCGAATTTGTCCGCGTGGAATAGTGTCTTTTAGTAGCATTAACAAATAAGACATACGTATTCCAAGTACACCGCACCGTTCCACGCTAATCCCCCCTTCCCTCACTTACCCTCCCCTTCCCCTCACTTCCACCTCACCTCCCCCTCACTTCCACATCCCCACCACCTCCCCTCCCGTCCGCCTCCCCATCCTCTCTCCTCTCGTCTTGTAGAATTGGGAAGTTAATTTTGGCACTTTTCTCATCATTTCTTTCTTTCATCACTGGTTTCTATATACATATATGGTTTTGTTTATAATCTTCTATCTCATGTGGCCACGCTACTAGACCTGTGTCGATCGTTCATTTGTCGGCGGTTTGTTGTCACCCGGCTCGACCGTGACCGACTCATATAGTGATCGGGTCCAAAAGATTCGATCATTTCGGTCGCAGGTCGCAGTTCGTTTGCTTGCGCTACAAAGTACAAACTAACTGCGACCCAAATGATCTAAATTGTACATTGTTGTATTGTATAAGTATATGACCGAATGATGAATGCTGAACTGAAAGGATGATTGTTAGAATCATGAAATTAATATTATATCACGATGAAAACGAATACCTATATTTAATCTAATATTATGTTTCATTGAAGTGTTTCACACTTTATATTTTTGTAAATTGTTAAACACAATCCAAAATTTCATCGTACCGACGGGACTTGAACCCGCAACCTCCGGAATATCATGTTCCGGTGCTTTGCCAATTAAGCCACGGTGCGAAGTATCGTTACGACGAAATTAGTGGATTGCATTTGTTAACCCAATTATGCATTGGTGGCGCCATCTATGACTACTTATTACGTAAGTTAATCATTCGGAAGAAATCATTACAGTTTTCAAATCCGACGAGAGATGTTGCACTGCGTAAATCAAATATTATGTTTCTTTGAAGTGTTTCACACTTTATATTTTTGTAAATTGTTAAACACAATCCATAATTTCATCGTACCGACGGGACTTGAACCCGCAACCTCCGGAATGACATGTTCCGGTGCTTTGCCAATTAAGCCACGGTGCGAAGTATCGTATATTTGATCTCATGAACATGTTGGTTATTTGTAAAGTACCGTAATTAATAATTACTTCAGACATTCAATCATGTTGCAACATTCAGACTAAGCCATTGGTGCACGGCGGCGTTCGATCACGAGACACGAGACTGATATTCGAGACCGAGTCAAATAAGATCGAATCTTTTAGATATCCATGATTCGATCACTCATGTACAGTTCGCGATCGAATCAAAAAGATTCGATCATCACAATCGACACAGGTCTACACCCTACCCAAAGCTCTGTAGATTTATCCCCTCTACGTTCAGACCTTAGATTTTTTTATAAAATTAGTTTCAAAAATGACTTTTTCACGTCCTGCCAAAACTCTAATGTTATCTTAGTCAACTGTAGTCAAAATCATAAAAACGTACCACATGCCCAGATTACTAAGTGCACGAGCGCACTGCGGTTGCGGTGCGTTTATACTACCAATAATAAACCGGACTATATATTTATATACTTGTATTATTACAACTTCAAACTCAGTCAATGGAAGTAGGTATTAAAATATATATTTTTTTATTTTATAGGCTAGCGTTTGACCACTATCTCACCTGTTGGTAAGTGATGATGCGGTCGAAGATGGTAAGCATGCTAGCCCTGGAATAGGAACTGGCTCTCAAGGATAGCAGCCCTAACACATTAGATGTTTGGCGACAGATTTTTCTATTTTGAGGGTGGTAGCTGGCCAGGCGGACACTAGATAAAGATAATAAAATGTTTCATCGAAAAGCGAGTGGTATTTTTTTTTATATCTTATAGGCTAGCGTTTGTTTTTTCCGTCCGTTTAAAAATGCGTCTGGTTTTTTTTAAATAATAAATTACTCGCAATGTGCGTTGCACATTACTAGTATTCTTGTTAACCCCACTCAAAGAAGTAAAAGCCAAATCGGTTCACCCGTTTTGAAGTTATTGCGTGACTAAGGGAAATAGGGATTCATATTTATAAAACCCGAAAAATCATATTGATTTTCAGACTTTTCGACAACCCTTTACAAAAATCCATTAACGCGTATTAACTTAAGTCAATCTATAAGTTTATATATATAACTAGAAGTGCCCCGCGGCTTCGCTCGCGTTAAAAACTACTTTAATTTACTTAAAACTTTTCTTTTGTAAAACGATTCTATCATTAAAGACATCAAATATGAATTAGCCAAATCGGTTCACCCGTTTTCATGTTATCGAGTGACTAAGGCAAATCGGGATTCATATTTATAAAACCCGAAAAACCCAAATCTTCATACTTTGTTACCAACCCTATTATAATAATAAAATAAAATAAGAATAAAACAGACTATCTCATCTTGATTGGCCATACAAACTTTGAATCCCCGTTCCGTATCCGGGAGGAATTTTTTGACAATCCTTTCTGAGCGGGTACCTACGCCATAATATCTGCATTCTAAATTTCAGCGCAATCCGAAACTATATTGATTTTAAGACTTTGTTACCTCAGTTCACCCTCTTAGGGTGGTATTTTGAAATAGTCTGGAACTCGTATTTACTTGTTTATATACAGAAGTACTTGTGTGAAATGTTGAATAAAATGACTATTCAAACTTAGAACCCCGAATTCATCCCTTTGAAAAGTGAATTTTGAAAAATCCTTTCTTAGCGGATACCTACGTCAAAATAACTATCTGCATGCCAAATTTCAGCGCAATCCGAAACAATATTAATTTCAGACTTTGTTACCCCACTTCACCCTCTTTGGGGTGGAATTTCGAAAAAAACCTGAAACATGTATTTTATTATTTATTTACTGAAGCACTTGTGTGAAGTTTCGAATACAAATACTATCTAATTTTGTTTCTCCATATAAACTGTGATACTCCGTTTCATCCCCTTCAGGGGTGAATTTTGGAAAATCCTTTCTCAGAGGGAACTAACGTCGTAATTACTATCTGCATGCCAAATTTCAGCGCAATCCAAAACAATATTGATTTTCACACTTTGTTACCCCGAGTTACCCTTTAAGGGGTGGAATTTTGAAAAAGCCTGAAACACGTATTTACTTATTTACTGAAGTACTTATGCGAAGTTTCGAATAGAATAGACTTTCTTATCTTGTTTTTTCTCTATACACATTTTCGAGTCCCCGTTTCATCCTCTTCAGGGGTGAATTTTGGAAAATCTTTTCTTAACAGATTCTAACGTCATAATAACTATTTGAATGCCAAATTCAGCGCAATTCAAAACAATATTGATTTTCACACTTTGTTACCCCATTTCACCATCTCAGGGGTTGAATTTAGAAAAAACCTGAAACACGTTATTACTTATTTATATACTGAAGTACTTGTGTGAAGTTTCGAATAGAAAAATCTAATCTTGTTTCTCCATACAAACTTTGAACCCTCGTTTCATTCCCTTAAGAGGTGAATTTTAGAAAATCATTTCTCAGAGGGAACTAACGTCGTAATAACTATCTGCATGCCAAATTTCAGCGCAATCCGAAACAATATTGATTTTCAGACTTTGTAACCCCATTTCACCCTTTTAGGGGTGGAATTTCAAAAAAGCCTGAAACACGTGTTTAGTTTACTTATTTTTTTGATGAAGCACTTGTGTGAAGTTTCGAATAGAAAAGACTATCTTATCTTGTTTCTCCATACAGACTTTGAACTCCCATTGCATCCTCTAAACTAAAAAAACTAACTAAAGGGGTGAATTTTGGACAGATAGTTATCTGACAGATGACTTCATACAAAAGCTGTCAAAAATGTGTCACATTAGCTCCTGATGCCCAATCAGGAACCGGTGAAACTGGCCCTAAGTATATTTGTGACTATAAGCCCCTATACAGTTGTTTTCAAAAACTTGACAAAGCCCTATGCTGATGATTGATGCTTAGTGCTTACTGTGTTACACAATTTTCAATTTGATTATGTTTTACTTTATTTTTTGTCATGACCAAGTGTTCTCATATGTACCTATGGTATGAAATAAATGAATCTAAATCGAATGACTCCTACATTACAATCCTTACATCTTGGTCCAGCTGTTTTTACTGCGAGCGGTTATATAAGAAGCATACATACATACACTCCAAAACATTGCTCTTAGGGCAGTTACAAGTGCTTTACTATTCGTAATAATAAAAGTCAAAAGTCTCTATATACCTTCTTCCGCCTGTTTCCTCTTTTCGGCGAGTACTTTTTCGGCAGCTGCCTTATCAGCCTCCGAGATCTCCCGTTCTGTATCAGGCAACAAGCACACCTCCTCGTCAGCGCCGGGCTCTTCTAGCGGAATTGATGCTGACGTTTCTTCTGCTGGTGTGGACTCTGTAAAACGAAATAATTTAAGATCGTTTAACAAACTAAAAGAACAGACTTTAAAATAGTATTTTTCAATATCAAGTTAATCTTCTTATCTTTGGAGATACTGGGCATATCTCGATGAAATTTAATGGGAACACCTGTGAAGTATACCCTTTCAAACAAAAAAAAGAATTTTCCAAATTGGTTCAGGCGTCTTTGAGTAATCCAAAGGCTAGCCTGTAAGATATTTTACAAAAATCCGGGAACATACATAAAAAAAAATATTCCGACGAATTGAGAACCTCCTGCTTTTTTGTGAAGTCGGTTAATAAATTACTATTTATTTGACTGGTATCTTTATATGATGAAATTTGATGGGATGAAATAGTTCAAAGTGTGGTCAGAAACAATGCTTCAACAGATATGATAATGTTAAATGTAAATGGCCTGTAGTGCCAAGCTCCACCAAAGCTGATCTGAGCGGATATGTGTATCATCATACAACAGGATTTTATCATGCTGTCGAACCACCTTCTAGGTGAAAACCTGCCGCGATAACCTTACGGTGTTCCGACAGCATAGCCCTTCAGATATTCTAGGCCTAGCGTGTTCACCATCCTCGACCATATAATTGCTTACAACCAGGCAAGATAGTAGTAAAATGGTAGCTTATCACATATTAGAAAAATATCACGCAGGGCGATGAAATCCTATGAGGCAGTTAGTTATAAAAATACGCCTTGGTGAAATCCAGGCCCAAAACTAAAAATCATTTAAATTAATCTAACTACTAACTCTACGGTAACCGCCTACCATCAGGCGGGCTGTCTGCTTGTTTGCCTACCATAACATAAAAAAGAAGTACTTGATATCATGACGCACACAAGCGTCTTTGTGGTATGAGATTTTAATATTGTTATTTGTCATCGGCTCACAATCGCTGATACGGGACCGGTGAGTACCTATACCGTTGTCACCGAGCTGCTGGCCTTTCTAGTGGAAATTGGGTGACTGTACTAGTGTACTACCAACCACTTGCACAAGACAAAAGGGACCTTTTTAGAACAATCTTGTTCCATTGGCCTCTACCGATATATTATACATACAGTTTCATTAACGGTCAGATGAGAGACCACGAGCACCACATTCTACCCCAGGTTTTTTGGAGACTAAGCAATTATCTGCAATAATATTATACCTCTAATATTAACTAATATATACCTGTAATATTAATTAATATAATTCTCATTTTATGCAAACATTTGCTTCAATCGTGAACTCATTTAAAACTGCAAATGGAATTATTGTCGGCTTTGTAATGGCGGATAAAATCAAATTCAGCAACCTGTATGCCAAGTACCTAAAACAACAAACAAAATATTATAAAATGTTATTGCAACTTACCGGTAGTTTCTGCATCTGGAGGACGATCATCACCGTCTGCATTATGATCGTTGTCATCTTCATCATCTATGTTGACTGTGGAAGTGCTTTGTGTGTTTGTCGAAGGCTCCACTTGGGCCGGGGCATCACTAGTGTCTTTTAGCAGAGCATCGAAAGGGTCTAGTGCCTGTAAAGAATATATATAAAATTATTATTTAAAATAAAAGATATTAAATAAGGATTACAGACTTCGGTGGCTAGAACAATAATATACCTGTGAATGATCTTCTTGCGTGTCTTCCATAGAAACATTAGGTGCTGTTTCAAAATTTGGTTTTGCCACATCATCTTCAGTGTCTGCGGTCTTCTCCAGTGTCTCCAAGGCCTTTACACTGCTCTCCTGTGTTTCCTGACTAGTCTGGCTCACTCCATCCTGGCTGGTTTGGTCTGCTGACTCTTCTTTTAGTTCTTCATCTGAAATTTTAAGATCATAGGTTCAAAGAGCGAATGGCATCAATTTGTATAAATAGAGGCAGATGAAAACCTTTTGACCCTTGGACAAGATGTAGGACTAGAACTAAAGTACTTGTGAAAATAAATAAATAAAACAAGCCAAAACCGGATGATCCTAAATATCATTACACCACCTACATCTATAGTACTTCTCAAGACAAATGCAATGAGCCCAAACACAACAGGTTTATGATGTGTACTCTGTCATCTCGTGACCACGATGAATGCAACTTGGTTGACACGTCGAGTTAAATTAAAATTAATGATTTAAGTGCGATAAGTCCCATATTTTAATATTAATAACTATTATCATGTGTAATTTAGGAGTTCATATGGCCACCTGTAATGGGTTATATAGAAGAACAAAGAAAGAGAGAGATAACCGACCCTGCATTTTTGGATTATTAAACAGCTTTGGTGTTCTGCTAGTGTATTATGAACTGGATTGTTGAATGACTTGAAAGAAATATCTTTAAACAAAAACCCTAAAAAGGATTAGCCTTTTTAGGGTTGCCGTTGCCGTAGTCCTGACAAGGAACCCTTATAGTTTCGTCATGGCCGTCTCTCTGTCTGTCTGTCTGAAGTTTTGATTAGAGACCGTTAGTACTAGAGAGCTGTAATTTTGTAGGGGGTATGTATATCAATTACGCCGACGAAGTGGTAAAATAAAATTTTGTAATATATATTTTTTTAGGGTAGCTCCCCTACATAATGAATTAAATTTATAATTAATAATTTTTTCGTCGTCTACCCCATCGAATCGTTGAATAGCTTAAAATGAGGGGACTTAGAGGTTGCTAATACTATTTTTTGATTTAATGCTCCTTTTTCGAAATATTAAACTTTAAAGTGAGTTCACACTAGGTGAACCTAGTTGCTCTGCTTCCTAGGGATTATGATAGAGTTAAAACAAATACATATTCGATACTTTTCTATCAATTAAATCAGCTTGATTAACCCATCAATTAGCTTATTTCTAAACTTTAGTATCGCCCTATAATGCCAGCCTAAGTTAATGAAGTTAAGTTTCTGAACAGAAATTCAGACCTATCAGTGGGCAAAAAAATGTTCTATTATGTTTTATTATTCTAAATTGTTCTACAAAACAACTAACTAAACCTGTCTTAGGACAAATGGGTTCTTGGGCTCCATATGAACATAAAAATAATACAAAGGTTTCAGATCTTATAGAGTTTGCACCTTGATAGATAGATAGATAGATAAACACTTTATTACACCATACAAATTAAAAGTAAAAAAAAAAAAAAGTAAATAAAACAATGTGGCAACAGGCGGTCTTATCGCTTAAAGCGATATCTTCCAGACAACCTTAAGGTGCACCTTGGTATATTTCGAAACAAGTACTACATGAAAACTTGAAAGTCATCACAGTACATGAGGAGGCTGACTCTGCTGCTAGAAAAGTTACATACTGAAGCTTGCAATACATCCTAATACTTAGGCAGTTGATCTGCTTACAAAATATTTCTCAAAGCTCCCACTCAGCAAAAAATGTTCATTAAATGTAAGCCTTATGACATATACTGAAGACAGACATTTTGACACTGCATTCTGAATTTCAGCGCAATCCGAAACAATATTGATTTTTACACTTTGTTACCATTTGGCATTTTGAAAAAGTCTGAAACTCGTATTTAATTATTTATTTACAGAAGTACTTGTGTGAAATGTCGAATAAAACGACTATCCAAACTTTGAACCCCCGCTTCATCCCCTTAAAGAGTGTATTTTGAAAAATTCGTTCTTAGTGGATACCCAAGTCAAAATAACTATCTGCATGAAAAATTTCAGCGCAATCTGAAACAATATTGATTTCAGACTTTGTTACCCCACTTCACCCTTTTAGGGGTGGAATTTCGAAAAAGCCTGAAACACTATTTACTTACTTAAGTACTTGTGTAAAATTTCGAATATAAAAGACTATCTAATATTGTTTTTCCATACAAACTTTGAACCCCCGTTTCATCCCCTTCAGGAGTGAATTTTGGAAAATCCTTTCTCAGAGGGAATTAACATCGTAATAACTATCTGCATTTATAGATTTAAAAACGGGAATTTAACGTGACTTACGCGATGTCGATATAGCGATCGACATATGTTTCGGCCTCATCCGGAGGCCTTCTTCAGGATCTTGAGTGCGGGGCGCTCGTCGACGCGTCGCACCTCGCACTGCGGGCCGCTGCTCGTGCAGCGCGGGCGGACGGAGCGGGCGGCGGCGGCGGCGGTGGTGGTGTTGGTGGGGGGTAATGATGCGGTGTACATAGTGGAGGCGCGGGATTAGGTTGGAGGGCTTCGTCTTCATCACTGCTGTTTACTTCAGACGAGACCTCATCCAACCGGCAGACGGAACTCACGGTGTCCTCCTCACTGTTGCCACTGGTGACGTGCTTTCCATGAAGAACGGTTTTCCACGTATTTGACAGGTACCACCCTCTGTCTCTGTTGAAGTTACGACGACGACTGATCTCAATGGCTTCTCGGATTTTGCGGGGTACAAAGTACTTTTCACGCGCCAAAATCCGTGCCTTGTCAAATCTGATGTAGTGCGTCGTCCCAGATGTGAGAGCGTGCTCTGTAACCGCCGAGCTACCGCTGTCCACGTTCTTCATGGAAGCAATGTGTTCTTTGAGTCTTGTGGACACGTTTCTTCTGGTCTCGCCTACGTAGCTTGCACCACAGTCGCAAGGAACGACGTAGACCCCAGGAGCTCCTAGGGGATCCTTATCCTTTGGAGAGCGCAACAATTGCCTGACACGTGAGGGGGGGCGGAATATCGTCTTGATGCTATATCTTCGGCGTAACAAGTGTCCAATTTTGTCCGTGACCCCCTTGACGTATGGTAGGTACGTTGCTGCTCTCTCAACCGATGTTATTCGGCACTTTGTGGAGTTGTTCGCAATCCGATTACTCTGCTTCCAGCTGTATCCGTTTGCCTCTAACACCGCCTTCACATGCGCGAGTTCCGTGTCTACATGTTGTGGGTCACATAATCTCAGCGCTCTGTTGATAAGTGTCCGAGGCAACGACGCTAGATGGGCGGGATGGTGATGGGAGTCAGCTCTCAAGTACCGGTCTGTATGCGTACTCTTGCGGTACACTGTGTGTGAGAGATGTCCATTCTGTTGTCGCTTGAGTAACACGTCAAGAAACGGCAACGCGCCCTCTATTTCTCGTTCGACAGTGAAAGTGATCGTCGGATGTTTGCTATTTAGATGTTCTAATAAGGGTGTTACATGGTCCTTATGTAAAATAGCAAACACGTCATCCACATATCGCCACCAGTATCTCGGTCTAAAGGATATGTCGTGTAGTGCGCGGTGAATTTTATATTCAGACGGAAGGTGTGGCCATGGGTTCTCCTATAGCTCCAGTAGTTGCGAATATTTTTATGGAGTGGTTCGAGACATCGGCACTACACGACATATCCTTTAGACCGAGATACTGGTGGCGATATGTGGATGACGTGTTTGCTATTTTACATAAGGACCATGTAACACCCTTATTAGAACATCTAAATAGCAAACATCCGACGATCACTTTCACTGTCGAACGAGAAATAGAGGGCGCGTTGCCGTTTCTTGACGTGTTACTCAAGCGACAACAGAATGGACATCTCTCACACACAGTGTACCGCAAGAGTACGCATACAGACCGGTACTTGAGAGCTGACTCCCATCACCATCCCGCCCATCTAGCGTCGTTGCCTCGGACACTTATCAACAGAGCGCTGAGATTATGTGACCCACAACATGTAGACACGGAACTCGCGCATGTGAAGGCGGTGTTAGAGGCAAACGGATACAGCTGGAAGCAGAGTAATCGGATTGCGAACAACTCCACAAAGTGCCGAATAACATCGGTTGAGAGAGCAGCAACGTACCTACCATACGTCAAGGGGGTCACGGACAAAATTGGACACTTGTTACGCCGAAGATATAGCATCAAGACGATATTCCGCCCCCCCTCACGTGTCAGGCAATTGTTGCGCTCTCCAAAGGATAAGGATCCCCTAGGAGCTCCTGGGGTCTACGTCGTTCCTTGCGACTGTGGTGCAAGCTACGTAGGCGAGACCAGAAGAAACGTGTCCACAAGACTCAAAGAACACATTGCTTCCATGAAGAACGTGGACAGCGGTAGCTCGGCGGTTACAGAGCACGCTCTCACATCTGGGACGACGCACTACATCAGATTTGACAAGGCACGGATTTTGGCGCGTGAAAAGTACTTTGTACCCCGCAAAATCCGAGAAGCCATTGAGATCAGTCGTCGTCGTAACTTCAACAGAGACAGAGGGTGGTACCTGTCAAATACGTGGAAAACCGTTCTTCATGGAAAGCACGTCACCAGTGGCAACAGTGAGGAGGACACCGTGAGTTCCGTCTGCCGGTTGGATGAGGTCTCGTCTGAAGTAAACAGCAGTGATGAAGACGAAGCCCTCCAACCTAATCCCGCGCCTCCACTATGTACACCGCATCATTACCCCCCACCAACACCACCACCGCCGCCGCCGCCGCCCGCTCCGTCCGCCCGCGCTGCACGAGCAGCGGCCCGCAGTGCGAGGTGCGACGCGTCGACGAGCGCCCCGCACTCAAGATCCTGAAGAAGGCCTCCGGATGAGGCCGAAACATATGTCGATCGCTATATCGACATCGCGTAAGTCACGTTAAATTCCCGTTTTTAAATCTATAAGTTTAAAATGAACGTGAGTTTTTATATTAAAACTATCTGCATGCCCAATTTCAGCGGAATCTGAAACTATATTGATTTTCACACTTTGTTAACCCATTTCACCCTCTTAGGGGGGGGGAATTTCAAAGAAACCAGCAACTCATATTTACTTATTTTTTTACTGAAGCACTTATGTGAAATTTCGGATAGAAAAGACTATCTTATCTTGTTTTTTCATACATACTTTGAACCCCCGTTTCATCCCCTTCAGGGGTGAATTTTGGAAAATCCTTTCTCAGAGGAAACTATCGTCGTAATAACTATCTGCATGCCAAATTTCAGCGCAATCCGAAACAATATTGATTTTCACACTTTGTTACCCCATTTCACCCTCTTAGGGGTGGAATTTCGAAAAATCCTAATACACATGTTTACTTATTTATGTCCTGAAGCACTTGTGTGAAGTTTCGAATAGAAAAGACTATCTAATAATGTTTCTCCATAGAAACTTTGTACCACCGTTTCATCCCTTTAAGGGGTGAATTTTAGAAAATCCTTTCTTAGCTGATATTTACGTCATAATAACCACCTGTATGCCAAATTTCAGCGCAATCCGAAACAATATTGATTTTAAGACTTTGTTTCCCTTATTTCAGCCTCTTAGGGGTGGAATTTCGAAAAAGCCTAAAACACGTATTTATTTATTTATGTACTCAAGCACTTGTGTGAAGTTTCGAATAGAAAAGACTATCTTATCTTGTTTTTCCATACATACTTTGAACCCCCGTTTCATCCCCTTCAGAGGTGAATTTTGGAAAATCGTTTCTCAGAGGGAACTATCGTCGTAATTACTATCTGCATGTCAAATTTCAGCGCAATTCGAAACAATATTGATTTTCGCATTTTTTACCCCATTTCACCCTCTTAGGCGTGGAATTTCGAAAAATCCTAAAACACGTGTTTACTTATATGTCCTGAAGCACTTGTGTGAAGTTTCGAATAGAAAAGACTATCTAATAATGTTTCTCCATAGAAACTGTGAACCCCCGTTTCATCCTTTTAAGGGGTGAATTTTAGAAAATCCTTTCTTAGCTGATACTAACGTCATAATAACCACCTGTATGCCAAATTTTAGCACAATCCAAAACAATATTGATTTTCAGACTTTGTTACCCCATTTCACCCTCTAAGGGGTGGAATTTCAAAAAAACCTGAAACACGTATTTAAGCTTATTTTTGTACTGAAGCACTTGTGTGAAGTTTCGGATATCTTGTTTCTCCATACAAACTTTGAACCCCCATTTCATCCCCTTAAGGGGTGAATTTTGAAAAATCCTTTCTTAGTACACCCCTACGTACTAAGACAAATATACCCTCCAAATTTCAAGTCTCTACGACCAGCGGTTCAGGCTGTGCGTTGTCTGTCAGTGAGTCAGTCAGTCAGTCAGTCAGTATGTCAGGACAAAGATTCTTATAGTATTAGATATTTATTTTATAATATATTGCAATACAAAAATGGTTTAAAATATTAATATTATTTAGTAATTTTTAGCGTTTGCAGGCCTGTCGCACTCCGCGCTGTAGCTATGAAACTACAAGTACCTCCGAGCACCCACTAGGGTAAAAGTTCAGTCAGTAAAGAGTCACGCGCGCTCTCGATCGGCCGCGCGCCTACTTGTACCTACCTCAATATTATATTCCTTGCTTACGATATTAACATATAGTAACTGTAAAGAGTAACATGTAAAAAGCAAAGAATGTCACACATAAAATGGTAGGTAGGTAGGTATAAATCAGCTGAGTTTCATATTTTAAGGGAAGTCACGTTATGATCTTTAGGGAATTTTTATCGACATTACATCTTGCAAAATATTAATTGTAACCTACTTAAAATTGGTAGGTTATTTTATTATTTACTGTAGGTATGTTATGTAGATCCTATAGGTACCTACCTAAAAAAGATAAATCTGACTGACTGATTGACTGACATATCAGTGCACAGCTGAAACCAACAAAGTTATACCTACGTACCTACCTACTTATTTGAATTGACTTAGCCTTTTCTTTGACTAACGAACCTTACAATACGATTTTGTCGAGACAAATGAGTTATATGTATAGTCCGAGAGTTGTATAGCTGATGCAAGATTTGTACTCAGATAAATAAGTACGGTTACCAATGTTTACTTGGGGTTTTATTTTATTATTTTTTAACAGTAGATTACTTCTAAGATAAATAAATAGGGTAGGTACCTACTAACGTTTACTTCAATTTTCCTTTTTTTCTTTCTTAATGATTTTGTCATGTCATACGACAGTCCGATTTTTATAATCCGAGAGTTGATGTTATTAAAGTGCTTATAGATCTCAGATCACTGAGATTCACTGAGATCTGATAAGTATCTCCAGAGATATGACGATAAATGTCTCAAACTTGCTACTGAAATTGATTCGCGGGGCATGAAAGTCGGTGTTTTAGTTTTTAATCTACTTCACAAAAACGGACGAGGTTCTCAATTCGACGGGTTTTTTTAATGTTTGTGACCTCAGAACTCTGTCAGATCTTAACCAATTTAAAATTGAAAATTCTTTTTTAGGGTTCTGTAGTCCTGATAACCCTTATAACCTGGAACCCTGGAACCCTTATATTTTCGTCATGTCTGTCTGTGTGTCTGTCCAAGGTTTTGCTATATGTATATCAATAACGCCGACAAAATGGTGAAATAAAGTATTGGAAAAAAAAATTTTTAGGGTAGCTCCCTTACATGTGAAGTAGGGATGATTTTTTTTCGTCGTTTACCCCATCGTGTGGAGTATCGTTGAATAGGTCTTTTAAAATGACTAAATTTTAAAGTACACATTTTCGTTCAGTAGGGTGATATTTGGTCGAAAAAGTGAGTCAGCTCCTAGACTATTATAATGTTACAAGTCAAACAACCTACAATTCTAGGCAAGTGAGTACTATTTTTTCGCGTTATTTAACTTACGCAATCTAAAACTTTACTGAATTTTAATTGAACGTCACGTATTTTAGTATAACTGTAGTACTTTTATCCTACCTCGACATTAAACATTAATGTAGCACTTATCAGTAATGTACGCATTACATTATTCTACCTTAGAGTATTCTTCTACCAATTAAAGGCTTTAACAAGTTTTCTCATAACATTCAACCCTATAGGAGAGGCCGCGAGTAGACTGAGTTATTCAGACTGCTTGCTGTGCGGACTTACAGTGCATTTTACTGTGCGCAACACGCGGTTCATAGTTACTATTAGTAGATACTGTGACGCAAATTCAAGGTCGCACCCGAGACGTGAAGCGCATTTTGAACGTTACCAGCATTGTAACTAGGTTTAATCTCACATTTTTGCTCTCAGGGAGTGCAATTTCTGTACTTGTACTATTCATTATTCCGTGGCGTTTGTTACTGTATCTACTATTTCTACTTCCTATTTTATGTTTTTTAGTTGATTTTGCCTTATCTAAAAGAACATATGTTTTGGTTTAATTTGTCAGATTTTAAGTACATACAAATAAATAAAATATTGCAGTTTTTATTTGATAATTTTAGTATGTTTATGTAACACATATGCAAATAGTATTCATAAATAATACAATAAAATAATAATATGGCTTTCATACAAAATTAATATTTATCAGACTTGATATATACCCGATATATATCATAAATATCCGATATTTTGATACTTATAATAAATATCGGATATTTTAAAAACCCTGAAATTTACTAAGAAAAAGTTGCAGAGATACTAATAATGTATACGAAAATTATACTTTTTAACCGACTTCAAAAAAAGGAGGAGGTTTCTCAATTCGACCGTATGTTATTTTTTTTTAAATATTTGTTCGCGGATAACTTCGTCGTTTATGATCCGATTTTGATTATTATTTTTTTGTTGGAAAGGAGATATCCCAAGTGTGGTACCATGGTAATTTTATCGAGGTCTGGTAAGTATCTCCAGAGATATGGAGATCAACACCTCAAAATTGGTACTGAAAATTAATAGCGCGGCATTGAAGTCGGTTCTTTTTAGTTTTTTAAACGATGTTATTATCCTATGAATTACGATTCCTATATTATTACTATATTAAGTACAGCAAGATGCATACATTTGGAGTAACAGCTTCTCAGAGTAACAATTACTAAAGTATAGAGCATGGCTATGAGCCCGCCACCTTGCTGAGAGTTGTTAGCAGATGTGCTATAGCTACGTACATTGATATATAGGCCTTGCTTGCGTAGGGATGCATGCAAACGCCTGTGCGCTTATCGATGAAGAGGGTGACACGTGAAAACGAAAAATGAGCATGTTGTATCATACATTGTGAGGAATGTGATATATATTCTGTAATAATTATTATTACGGCAAAATAGTCAAAAGTATTAATCTCTATATACACTGCTTTTCCTATGTTTACTCAATCATTATATTATCAATGCACGAAATAGATAGTATTAATGTACGTAAGAGTACCTAAGAGCACTCAAAGGAATATTATTGTGATGTTATAATAAAACTAAAATCAATACCAAATTAAATAATACAAAATTTAACCTGAGAAAGAAATATGTACTTAATTACATACTATCCTGTTTTTTCACTCTATTTGTATAACATACTTAACATAAAGCTAACCACACAAAAACTCAACATAAACATTCTAGATTAGAATAGTTCCTTATTTGACTTTACTTGAACGTAAGAAATGCCTCGACATAATATCGACAGCCGTACATCACTACTTCAAGTGCCACTAGTGAAGCGGCGGGCGGTGTACTAGTAGAGATGATGAATATAACTATTAACCATTAAAATAAACTAATATTCAAAATTAACCATAATATCCAATAACCAAAATTAACATTAATGAATAAAAATATTATTTCATCATTCCGAGGCCGAAAGTTTGAATTTCTTCTTTTGTTTGTGGGAAGAAAGATGCATATTTCAGACTGCTCACAATTAGTGACAGTTTAAAATTTAGTCTATTTTTGTTTTAATTTTCTTCCCGTTATCTATTTGAAATAACTTATTACCATGGTAACCGTGCAGTTGTTATTTCAATAAGAGTCAAATTTTCTGATTCTGATAAAAATTACATCAAAAATATACATAGAAAAAAACTTGTGTATAAAAAATAAGTGAATACAGCTGTGTAAAAAAAAACCCGACAATGAATTCATCGGATTATTCAAGTGACGACTCTGAAGATGAAGAAGTGCGACGAAACATTGCTGCGGAAGCTGCGGAAATAACTCAAAATTTAGCACCCTCCAAATCGGTACAGCGATATAAAAATTGTTACAATCAATTTATTGCTTGGAAGAAATTGCATCGTATTATGTATTATGATAATGAAAATTGAAATATAATTATTAAATGACACATTTATAATACAGTATTATTTACTGTTTTAATTACTTATTTTATGTACATATTGTTATTTCCTATTCAATATTCAATGTTTTTTGTTTGCGTTCGATAATAAATACTATTTTTCTCACTAAAAAAATTGAATATTTAATTATGTCGAATATTATTAATAATATCTATTAAGTTTAAGATAATTAAAACTATTAATTTTTTTTTTTTTCGTCTGTTTTTCTACAACCCCCCACCGGGGCTTCGCCCCGGACCCCATCGGGGCTTCGCCCCGAACCCCTTTCGTCTGGGGGGGCGTCGCCCCCCCAACCCCCCACCGGGGCTTCGCCCCGGACCCCATCGGGGCTTCGCCCCGAACCCCCTCAATGAATAATTTGAACTACATTCGTTTTTCTTATATACAATGTCATTAAACTTTCGGTCCTGGTATGATGAAAAATAGTATACGCGCCACGGGAAGATAGCAGGACTTTTCGACCCACGCCGTCACGTCACCCTCGCCTTCGGCTCGGGTGACAATATCGCGCGGGTTGAAATGTCCTACTTTCCTCCCTTGGCACGTAATGTACTATATCAACTTCAACTGATAATGACCTCGCCTTGCGAATCACAAACTAACCCATTTTTATGCACTTAAGTTTAAGCTTTAAACGGTACTGGATAAGGAACATATTCGAACATTGATATAATACGATGACCGGAGTGAAGTTCGAACATGTTGTTTTCAACTATATAAAATATTCCATAAGTTAACTGCATTCGATTGTATGCTCTATTGCCCTCAAAATAAAACACTAATAATTTATTCGCCGAGTCGATGTTTCCGATATTTTTATTCTTAACAAAGTGAAGCGATATTTTAAACAATTAACTGTAGTGTATGGAATGAGTTAATGCTATTAGTACTCTCTGTGGTTATGGTTAGTTTTATTAGATAATAAAGTTGTTGTTGTTGTACTATTACTTATTTTGTGTTGTTGTGTAGTAGAAGTTTTTAAAAATGCTGAGATGTAATACCTCCGGCGATAATATGGATTTATTTCTTTAAGTGTGTGGGAGTCGAAAAAGAAAACAACCAAACCTACTCGAATAATATTAACTAATATTTTTAACCAATAAAATTATAGATATTTTTTTTTATCAATTAACTGTTAACCAATAAAATGTTTCAACCATTATTGCCATCTTTACGGTGTAGTGCGACGCGACGCGCAACCGCACGTCTCACGTGAACTTCACCCCCGCTATCACATAATGTTACATCCGTCTAAAAGTATATTAAGTATATTTTCTTGTGTAGTTTTGGCAAGTTTGCACTGCGCATTTTATCATTTTCCTGGCAAAAACTAAATAAATTGTGCTCTCTGCTCGAACTCAGAATGTGGACTGTTCACGCTTGCCTGTGGACAGCGACAATGTTCTTACCCTCGATCGTGCTTACTGTTTTAACTCGAGTAGGCGCGCTCTATACTTTAGTAATTGTTACTCTGAGAACAGCTTTTATGTGGTATTAGATATATAATATAATATAACATTACGGTTTTAGAAATTGATCATCAAAGCATACGAGGTGCATTCAATAAGTACCTAGCCTCATCGCCAGAGGGCGCTGTAGTTTCAAAAGAGTTTTACCACAGTGTAGCACATTCTTTTTTTTTTTTTTTTTTTTTTTTTTTTTTTTTTTTTTTTTTTTTTTTTTTTTTTTGCGGGTAGGCTAAAAAGTTAAACAGCTAAAATTATTGCTCCCAAAACTTTAATTATATAAATTGTAAACAAATTGCCTAATATGATTTAAATAAATAATCAAACAACTCACCTGCCAATGTGTGTTTTCCTATAATTATTTCTCACTTTAAAATCCTTAATCAATCTTCCCTGTGTTGCACTGATTTCATACAAATTTCACTTCATCATTTCAATATGGATGCCACTACTATGAAGAAGTCCATGAACGACCTAATGGCTACATTTACACAAAGGATGGACTCTTTTGAAGAAAAGCTGGCTAAAACACCAGGCCCGTCTCCCAGCCGGGATGCACTTGCTGAAGAATTTGCCAGCTTCAAAGCCTTCATGGTGAACTCCTTGCGTGTCATTCAAGCGCAAATAGAATGTCTTGCTGCCAGCATTGACCAGCTGGAAATGCGAGGAAGGCGCAAGATATTGCTGCTGCATGGATTGGCTGAAGAATCTTCAGAAAATACAGGGAAGGTGGTAGCTCACGCTGTGGTCGAGCGGCTCAAGCAAACCTCTTTCTCTGCGGGTGACATCAGCAGGTGCCACAGGATGGGTCGTCCGGGAAGCGATGGCAAGCCCCGCCCCATTCTCTGCAAGTTTCGTGATCTGACCGTGCGAGACAAGATTTGATCTGCTAAGGCCAGCCTCAAGGGCTCTGGTATAACCATATCGGAGTTCCTCACGAAAGCACGTCACGATGTCTTCATGGCGGCTCGCCAGCGCTTCGGTATCTCGAAGTGCTGGACGAGGGAGGGCGCCGTGTTCGTCATAGGAGAAGATGGTGCTCGGCACCGAGTATGCTGTCTTGGAGACATCGAGGCTGTCCCTCAGCGCAAGGCCCCTAAGCCCACGGTAGTGGTCAAGGAGCCTGTTACATCGAAAGCCGCGCGTAGAGCTGCAGCGTCGAAAAAGTAACAACTTTTGCTTATAATAGGTAAACAAATCGAGTTCGTTCACTTTTACTTTTTAGTTATGTAGGTAGAATATATCTTTACCGCAATTACCGACTAGTTCGTCTTTTTTCTCACTTTTTAAAAATACCGTATATTTTCTCATTATTCTATTTCATGTATTGTTAAAAATTTCAACTGTCAAGTCAATGCACCACTGGGCACACTGACAGTGACAGATCTCTATAGATAGCAAATATCAATGTCAAACGAAGTGCCTTTTACTTTTTGTTTAATACTAGCTTTGCACATTCAACTCATTTTACCACCGATGTGAATTTTATTTTAATGCAAAGGCTTTAACCGTCATCTTTTTCTGTGAAATAATGCAAGCTAACGTTTCGTTTTTAGCATACGTTTGTATTATTATTATTTTTAATTAACTTTTTTTTTTCTATAGCATGAATATTATTACTGGTAATTGTTAAGTAATTATTTCAATGGTTTGTTGCTTTATTTATTGTATTAATTGTTGTTTTGAAGCGTTTTTCTTGTTATTGAGATAACAAGTATATAAATATATTTTTTTATTTAAGTAAACTATAAGCTTCTAATGTTTTACAGCAAAAGATGTTTGTCTCTTTTGTTTAATTTATCTAGCACAACTCGTTGGTGGGTGGATAAAAATTATTAAGTTAGGTTTAAATAGCAGTTAATAGTTTTGAGCTCAATTTTATTTATACTTATTTATTTATACATAGTATTTTAATATTATATAGTAATATTTTATAATAATATTTTATAATATTTATGTTAGATTGCAGTGAAGATGATTTTATTTCATGTTCTTCAGGTAATTCTGTATCTAGTGTAGACAGTTATAGCAGTATTCCAGACCTTGAAAACACTTTAGAGTCACATTTTTCTGATGTTCCGAAAAATTTTAACGTTATTCATATTAACGCACAGAGCATTCCAGCACATTTCATGGAGATGCAGGTGTCTCTCATGCATAAAAATATTCATGCAATCTTAGTGTCAGAGTCCTGGTTGAAACCTTGCCTTCCCTCAACTTTGTATTCTTTGCCGGGTTATCGGTTACTACGTAACGACCGTACTGGTAGTGGAGGCGGGGGCGTTGCTATTTATCTTCGTTTACATATTCCTTACACTGTTATAAATATGTCAGCGCAACCTCCTCCTGCCAATGCGGGCGAACATCTTTTCATAGAAGTGACCCTCTCTTACACTAAACTCTTACTTGGAGTGTACTATTGTCCCTCTCTCCGTGTCGACTTTTTCGCTTCTTTTGAGAAGTTATTAGAAGATTTTTCCTCCTCTTATGATCACTCTATTATTATGGGTGATTTTAATACTTGCCTTCTTAAACATGATTTTCGCTCTCGTAAACTCCAGTCTATCACTACTTCTTGCAACATGTCTATTCTTCCTTCAAATGCTACTCACCATTTCCCTCACTCTGAACCTTCTCTTCTCGACGTTATTATGGTTTCTTCCCTTTACCACGTCCACAAACATGGTCAATGTGCGGCAGACGGATTCTCCTATCATGATTTGATCTATGTTTCGTATAAAATCCGGCCGCCTAAAGCTAAGCCGACTATCCGGCTACAGCGCAGTTTTGGTGCTATTGACCTGGATTGCTTGCGCAAAGATGCTGCTGAAACAGATTGGTCAAACGTATATAATGCAGATTCTATAGATGATAAGGTAAATTTGTTTAATAGCATTTTGACTAGTTTATACGACGTTCACGCCCCTCTACGCCCCATTAAGATTAAACACTTACCTGCACCTTGGCTCACACTTGAAATCAAAGCTGTTATGCACAAAAAGATTGCATCCAAGTCCAGGTTTAAGTCTAGACCTTCTGATAACAACAAACAAAAGTACCTAGAAGTTCGTAATCACTGCAATAGGGTGTGTAGGAATGCACAACGCCAGCACATCCATACATCTGTTGATAGCGACGATCCTTCAAAAGTTTGGAAATTTCTCAGGTCATTAGGAGTTGGTAAACAGCATCAAGATAACTTCCCTAAAAATATTGATATTGAACTACTTAATAAACATTTTTCAACCTCTAGCGATTTTGACTCATCTATCAAATCTACCACCTTATCTTATCTTTCTTCTATACCAACTCCTGACTATCCATCTTTTTCTTTTAGTGAATTTACTGACGGTGACGTTAGGAGAAGCATATCATCAATTACTTCAAGTGCGGTGGGTAGCGATAGTATCAGTCGAAACATGATCATGCCAATTCTAGATGAAATCCTACCTATCATCCTGCACATCCTGAATGAATCGATTAATACTGGTTACTTTCCATCCTTGTGGAAAGAGGCACAAATTATCCCTCTCCCTAAAAAGTCTAATCCTTCGTCTTTTTCTGAATTCCGACCCATTTCCATATTACCCTTCCTCTCCAAAGTCCTCGAACGTTTAGTTAATCAACAACTATCTTTATTCCTTAACAGGAACAGTCTTTTTAATCCATGCCAATCCGGATTTCGACCTGGTCATAGTACTTTCACAGCTTTGATTAAAATCACCGACGATATTCGGCACGGCATGGATAATGGGCATGTGACTGTACTATCGCTACTTGATTTCAGCAATGCTTTTAACAACGTTGATTTCGATATCTTACTAGGCATTCTGCGTAATCTTAATCTATCACCGTCAGTAATAAATTGGTTTCACAGTTACCTGTTTGGACGTCGGCAACGTATCCGTGTTGATGACTCCTTCTCATCATGGTGTAACACGACTGCAGGCGTTCCTCAGGGCGGCGTGCTATCTCCTCTTCTTTTTTCCCTCTTCATAAATTCTATTTCTTATCAACTCACTTCGTCCTATCACCTTTACGCAGATGATTTACAAATTTATAGGCAAGTTCCGTTTTCCCAATTGCCTGATGCTATTCTTCATACCAACTCTGACTTGCGTTGTATCCATAACTGGAGTAAATCTTACGGCATTAGTGTCAATCCAATAAAAACGCAAGTCATCATAGTTGGCGGTTCCAGGATGATTTCTAAAATCGACTGGTTTCGCCTCCCTCAAGTAATTTTCGATGGTACACATATTCCTTATAGTGAAACTGTCAAGAACCTTGGGGTAATTTTTGACAGAACGTTGTCATGGGTACCGCAATTAGCCGAAGTTAGCAGAAAACTATTCGCATCGGCTGGATCTCTGCGTAGGTTGCGCAATTTTCTACCGGTCTCAACCAAAACTGTACTCGCGAACTCTGTCCTACTACCGATTTTAGATTATGCTGATACCTGCTACCCGGATGTGACTGAGGAGCAGCTTAATAAGCTCGAACGTCTGCAGAATCTCTGTATACGCTTTATTTATGGTTTACGTAAATACGACCATGTATCGGAGTATCGGCAGAGACTTCAATGGCTTCCGATCCGACTTCGTAGAAATAGCCACATTCTTTCTCTACTTTATAGTGTTCTCTTCATTCCTTCTACACCTTCTTATCTCAAAGAGCGTTTCCTATTCTTGCACCTTTCTAATAATCTTTCTCTCCGCTCCTCTGAATCCCTTCAGCTAATGTTTCCTCAACATACCACTAGATTTTACGAAAAATCGTTTACAGTGTCTGCTATCAGACTATGGAATGAGCTACCTCAAGACATTAGATGTGCTAAATCACTCCCAATTTTCAAGTCCATGGTTAAACGTCATTATTTATCCTTGCCTTGTTAAAACTGTTTGTCACACTGCTATATTAGTATTATTTTATTTTTTGTAGGTATATATATATATATATATTGAGTATGTATATGTGTACAGTGTTTATCTATGTATAATGATGTGTATGTATCTATAATTATAATGTAGATATTTTAGGTTCTTAGTCTTACGTATGCATTTATCCAGTCCCTACATAGGTTGTCTGGAAGAGATTGCTTGATGCGATAAGATCGCCGATTGCTTTACCATTATGTTATTGTTTTTTTTAATGAAGCTATTGTACATTTTGTATTTTGTGTTTTGGTAATCAATAAAGAGTTTTGTATTGTATTGTATTGTATTCTTTTTTAATTCTTTTTTCAAATTTTCATTCCACTCCCTTAATTTGTTTTATTTTGACAACTTATGGAAGCGAACGTATCGATCGGTTTTACAAAAATGGAAAAAGAGCAATATCGTTCGGTGATTCGATTCCTATTTTTGGAAGAGAAAACGCGCATCGAAATCAAAGAGCGCTTGGATGCTGTTTACGGTGACTCTTCTCCATCGATGGCCACCGTCAAGAATTGTTCGTCGATCGTAACGAGTTTGCACGTGGCCGTACGTCGGTTTTGGATGAACCACGTCCAGGTGCACCGAAAACAGCTGCTACGGAGGAAAAAAATAAAAAAATCCATGATCTCGTATTGGCAGATCGCCGATTGAAGGTTCGGGAGCAAGCTGAGACTGTAGGCATTTCAGAAGGAACAGTGCATCATATTCTTCACGAGGAACTCGGCATGAGAAAGCTGTCGGCGCGATGGGTGCCGCGTTTACTCACACCGGAAAACAAGTGCAACCGTGAGACCACATCGGAGACGTGTTTGGCGCTGTATAAGCGGAATCCAGCGGAGTTTTTGCGTCGTTTTGTGACCGTCGATGAAACCTGGATCCACTGGTACACACCAGAAACCAAGGAGCAATCAAAACAATGGATCCAGACCGGGGAACGTGCTCCAAAGAAGGCGAAAACTGTAAAATCGGCCGGAAAAGTTATGGCCACCGTTTTCTGGGATTCACAAGGTGTGATCTACATCGATTACCTCGAGAAGGGTAAAACAATTACAGGGCTTTACTATGCCGATTTATTGGGCCGATTCGACGCCACGATTTCACCACGACAACGCACCGGTTCACACCTCTGCCGTTGCCATGGCCAAATTGGTCGAATTACGCTACGAATTGCTGCCCCATCCACCGTATTCTCCAGATTTGGCCCCTTGTGACTTCTTTCTGTTTCCTAATTTGAAAAAATCTCTCGCCGGGAATAGATATGGATCAAATGAGGAGGTCATCGCCGCCACGGAGGCCTATTTTGCAGAGTTTGACAAAAACTATTTTTCGGACGGGTTAAAAAAGTTGGAGCATCGCTGGGCTAAGTGTATCGAACTAAAAGGAGACTATGTTGAAAAATAAATTGCCACTTTTCCAAAATTTTCGTTTACTTTTTGTAGGCTAAGTATTTATTGAATGACCCTCATATGTTGATAATTATATGATTAAAAGTGGTTTTGCATACATATCTGATTAAGTGACAACCCTGACGCAAAACTTAAATCAATTATAGCTTTTGAATTAGCTTATAGTTTCATTTCATTACTGTTGATAAATTAATATTAGATCTATTGTGTAGTATATAAATAGACTGCTAATACCGCAAAACCAACCGCAAAACCAGAGAAAAAATATTGATATCTAAAAATTTTATTATTTTGTTTTACATCACAGGTCATAAATCACCTGGTCCTTTGGAAGGCGTCGAAGGAGCCAAAGCCACTGATGGACCCCCGTTAAAGGCTGAACGTTATGTTGATGCTGAGGGGCAACATTGGTATGTATAGCTTAGATTGTTGAGAGCTGTACTGCACTTTGGCTAAATGCTACTAGTGACTTTATGCCTTTAACACTTCCACCCAACACCACCAACATCATTATTTCATTACTAACTACTGCCTAGCACAGCTGTCCTTCTGGGACATGTATAATGAGACAGACATTAATCAAGCTTTTAATAACTTTTATGAGGTTTTCTTGTTATTCTATAACTTGTGTTTTCCTACAACTCAGGTAAAAGTATGTAATGATTATCAAAAACCTAAATGGATCACAAAAGGGCTGCAAAAGAGTTGTAAAAAAAAGATATATTTACGCTATAAATTCTACAAGCGTCGATCAACACGTAACAAAAGGATCTATCAGTCCTACTCCAAACTGCTACGGCGCTGCCTAAAACGCGCTCATAAAATATTTAATGATAAGGCCTTGCGTAACAGCAAAAATATATGTCGTGCGTCGTGGAAACTTATAATAGATGAAACAGATGCTGTTGACACCCATGAACATATTACAGAAATTAAATTAAATCATAATAATATTACAAATCCTATTGACATTCCTAATATATTCAATAATTATTTTATCGACTCGGCTAACTCTGTATTGACGAATAATATCAAAAACACAAATACAAAATGCATAACACATAGTATGTTTTTGACACCATTCGCATAATCAGAAATCGTTAATATTATTCAATCACTAAATAACACCAACTCTGAAGGGTTTGATGAAATTTCTACAAAGGTCATAAAACACTGTAAATTAATTTTGGCACCTATCTTTACATATTTAGTCAACAAATCTTTTGAAGAAGGCATTTTCCCCGAGAGGCTAAAACTTTCAGTGGTCAAACCTCTATTCAAAAAAGGTGAAAGGACAGACATTGGAAACTACCGACCAATTTCGTTGATACCTGTTTTTTCAAAGGTCTTCGAGAACGCTTATTATAAACGAATAATGTCCTTTATTGAGCATTTTTAAATCATCAGGAGAGAACAATTTGGATTTCAGAGTAATAAGTCGACCACACTAGCTATCTATAATTTGGTGCAGAACATATCTAAAATTATAAATGAAAAAATCTTTTGTAGTGTCATCTCTTTTGATATGGCATGTGCTTTCGATTTCGTCTCTCATGATATTTTGATAAAAAAATGTGAAAATTACAGAATCCGAGGACCAGCATCAAATTGGTTAGCTACATATCTTACAAATAGAAAACAATACGTAGATATAAGTGGCCTAAATAAAAACAACGCTGTAGAAAAATTTAAATCTGCCAGTAGAGTAAATGATAGTGGAGTACCCCAAGGGAGCATTCTAGGGCCCTTACTATTCTTGCTTTATATTAATGACATTCCAGACATAACTCAAAACAAGTATATACTTTTCGCTGATGACATTTCGATATTAATATCCTGCAACAATGACATAGATAATTATAAAGATAAAATTAATATGACGATTAATAATGTGACAAACTGGCTCGGTGCAAATAATCTTAATGTTAACTTGACGAAAACTAATTATATTCAATTTCAAAATTATGGCAATAGAAATCTTAAACTTGACATTACATATAATAATACTATTATTAATGAAGTCAACGAGACCAAATTTCTGGGAGTATTCTTAGACAAAAACCTCAATTGGAAATGTCACATACAACACTTATGCAACAAACTAAACAGGTATGTGTATGTCCTCAACAGACTACAACAAACGTCAGCTCTAAATACTGTGCTAGCTGCATACTACGGCTATGTACATTCAAACCTTAAGTATGGTCTACTAATGTGGGGCAACTCCACAAACATAAACAAGCTTTTTATAGCCCAGAAGAAGTGCATACGTGCGATCTGTGGTGCTCCACCCTTTGAGTCCTACAAACCCATGTTTAAAAAATTAAATATACTACCACTGCCATGTATGTACATTCTTGAACTTGCCACTTTTGCTAAAACGAATCCTAATTATTTTAGTAAAGCCTCTGACATATATCCAAGGAATACGCGGAATCGTGACCGACTGGTCTATGACCCTGATACACGTCCAAAGACTGCACTTTACCAGAAGCAATGTCATGCCATGTGCATTAAAGTATTCAATGCTCTCCCGAAACATATTAAGACCCTAAATAAGAGACAATTCAAAAAGGAATTATTATGTTGGCTAAGGATAAAAACATTTTATAGTGTTACCGAATTATTTAAATGCTAACAATAATTTTAATTGATAATTTGATGTAATTATATTTTGTAATTTAATTTAATGTTATATGAATAGGGAGTTAGGGACATAAAAATAATTTTAGGTATTAAATAACGCCAATGAATATTTATATGTAATATTTTATACGTCATTACATTATGTCAAGATAGACGGACCTACCATCATTGTAACACCTCAATTATTGTACACTATCTTCAATGAAATAAATGATTTTGTTTGTTTGTATTAATTGTTAACTGTATAATTATAAAAACTTGGTTGATGGTGTGTTATTAAGTGCCTAATTATATATACAGCTCAAATAAATCAATTTGTTTATTTTATTTTTTTTTAATTGATGGGATCCAGATTTAAAGTAACTTAGCACTTAGCGAAAAAAATCCACTTGGACGGGTAAACATTAAGGCATTAGTGGTCGTCAGAGGTTATTATTTACAAGCAAGAGAAAAATTAGCCTAGTCAGTTCTGTCAATTGGACTAATGGACAGCATTAACTGTTAGCTCTTAGAGGGATCATAAAATAATATCCTATGTTAACATGTTAAAACAAATATGGTAACCGTTAATAAATGAATATGTAAAAGTTTAACAAGACTTACCATTTTTGTTTTTGTGACTGTCTATATCTGTGGTGTCGCAACTTTCAGCGTCCTTCGACGCACTAGCACTAATAGAATCGACACTCATATTATGATCTACATGATTCTGCAATTCACTTTCACTAGTCCCACCACTATTCTCAGGTTTCACTTCACTGCTGTCTTTATCCATAGCTGAAAATGCCGGTCTCTGTCCGATAGGTGAACCGCTATCTAGCTTCGGAAAATGACACTACCTTCGTCCACTATCCAATCCAATTGGATATTTCCACTGATTCAATTCATGCGAAGCATCTGAAATCACATTCCCTAATCAGACTACGAACGTATCGGCTACCGCGGACCCGGCGGCAACTTTTCTAGGTTATGATGCTACGAGCTACAAGATGTAAGTAGTCACAGTTGCATTGTAATAAAAACTCAGATACCAGTTATACATGAGTTACTAAGGCATCTTTTATAATATGCAATGGATTTCTAGCTCGAATCACTAAATTCAACTATGAGCAGTAATTGCTTGTGACGCCAGACATAAATGCAATACAAGCCACACATCCCGCGCTTATTTTTTCATTAGAACTAGATGTATAATATGTAGTTATTTCACGGTATTATTGAGAACTTAAATGTAAACTATAGAAACAGAGACAATTTAATGTATATATAATTAGGTTATTTAGTTATTTTTCGAATAATTCAAGATTTTCAACAGGGGTTCTGGGTGTTTCTTTGTATGTTCAAGAATTGTGTGTCACTTTCATTCACATTATTATCGCAATTGTGTAATCATTCTACAAGACATTCTGAGAAATAATGCGTTATTATTTCTATCTTTATTTCGATGACACTCACTGAATAAGTTTCAATTTTACTCAAGGGTACACTCGGAAGCACAACAAACGACCACCATTTTGGAACAACCTGCAATGCCAACCAAATTTATATCCGGAAGTGAGATACAGTGGGTTAATTTAAACTAAGTAAATTTAAAACTTAATTTAATTTATAATACATGTATAAAATAGAGTAAAACTGTTTGTATCGAATTTAAACTTACACGTATATAAATTTTCTATTAAAATAAATTGTACATAATACCAATATCTTTAATATGTTATATAGCGAAAAAAATGTAAAAAGATATGAAACGACTACAACTATTTTTTTATTATGTTGGCTAAAGGTGACGCTAGCGAGACTCTAGTGATGTGACACTATAGTTTTCATTTTTCAGTATTGTACAGAGTACTCTGTGGTTTTCGTATTGAATTTCTGGTATGCTACAGTGCTACAAGGATCTCTTGGCACGTGGCCAAAATCAGTACTAACACCGTCATCTTGTAAAGTGTCACTCATGACCACTTTAGTATTTATATTCTCTTTGATCACTTTTGACAGGCTGCTGGAGATGATATTTGCTGTGGATATTTTGTGCTTTTATTGTAATAAAAATATCTCAAAATATGCCAGAAGTGATAAAAATGGTGTTAGAGAGTTGATGCTAAAAGTAGAAGATTTTTATTTTAAAGAAAAGCAGTCTAGCGCTTCGATTATTCTATTTGAAAAAGTAAATGAGCGCGTCGCAGCTGCAACAGGTAAGTGTTACCATACCATACCTTGTAAGTGTCCCCGTTATTACTAAAAAATACTAATTCATATTTTGTTGGCTTAGGTAAATATAGTACTTAGGTATTAAATTAACTTTACGGGTGGTTAAGTACCTACCTATTTAATTTTGCTGCCTTTTTTCTCAGATATTGCGGCTACCACAATAACATTGTGATCTTACTCCTATTGAAATGGTCTGGGCATCCATGAAACAAAAAGTAGCCGAGGTAAATATTTTGAAGCCATTCAATCAAATGCCAGAAATGGTAGATAATGCTTTTGATTCCATTCCTGTCGAAGAATGGCGCAATCATTGCGCCCACGCCAAGTAACTAGAAGAGTATCGAAAAAGAGATGGATATTTGGTCGAACCTTTCATCATACAATTATGCTCTGACAGTGAAGAATGCAGTTACGTTACGATGATGAATGATAATGATGATGGTGAATTTTGAAGATACAGATGGTGAAGAATTTCATATTATACAATCTCTTCTCAATATAGTTAATGTAGAACATAATTACAACAAAAGAAAGACTGTTTTATTATTTAATAATATTTACATTATTTTTATTTTCATGTAATAAATCCTAATTCTAAGTTTAAATTTCATTACGGTCGAGTAACAATTCCCTAAAACTATGGAGATTTTATTAGCTGCTAATTCTAATTCAACACCCACGCCCTCATGGCAATGTCATCCAAGTGCCAAATGATCCTTGTAGCACTATATAGGGCTTAGTTGTTAGGCTCACAGATTAATATTTGGGTATAGTTAGGCTAATCGCCATGGTTGCGGTGCGTTAATTCTACTGCGCGGAGAAATACACTCTAAACAAAAAAAAATTGCGTTTATTTTACTGCAAGTGCGCGCGTTTCTATAACCCTCTATGACATTTCTATGACATACTCCACAGAATATGCGTGCGGTAGAATAAACGCACCACAAGGCGCACCCACAGTGAGTGACTGAGCGTTTACACTTACTTTACCCTACGTCCTGTACCATATGCTCGCGCTGTGCAAACGTACTAGATGTTAGTCCAAACGCACGATTACACCGGTTTTACTTATGTCGTGCGAAGGTCGCCTGGACGGTAACATACAATATCTCCATAGTTACAATAGTATTTGAAGGCTACGGTAATCTGCACACACACTAATGTGTGATGTCCGCGTAGCGTAGTATTATATTCTCTTTGATGCATAGAGTCTGTGCAAAAAGAGAACCGTCGTAGAAATTGAGGTCACGTCAGTCATCGATCGTTTTAATTAAGAATCTGTGCAAAAAGAGAACCGTCGTGGCGTTACGATGAACTAACTCAAATGTAAGTAAGAAAGGTACATACCTACCTAGTAGCAAACGATAATGATAAGAGCAGGTACCTACCAAGTATCTAAAATGTTTAGTCGTAGGTACTAGTAATGACAGCAGTGTGGTCAATGCGACAAAAACAGAAAATTTAAAAACACCTACTACTGACGCAACCACAATTTCTACGACGGTTCTCTTTTTGCACAGGCTCTACTGTTTTTGTCTGTATACATGGACGTCATAGCAATTACACCCCGCTTGAAAGGCGAGCACTTTCCGCTAAATCGTCGGACTTATAAGTCTTATATAAATCCACGCCCACAAACGCGATGTTGGTTTCGACCAGTACGGTGACCAGTAAATACCTCCGCGCTAAGATACTTAAATTTCTTAAAAAGTCCTTGTGATGGCTCCTTGCAGTGTAAGATGGTGTGGAAAAACCAGTACAAACTCAAATATGCCAAATATCTCATAACTAGCAGCTCGCCCCGGCTTCGCACGGGTGGAACATATATGCCTACAAAATTTGCATCAGTTTGTTGCATCGAATATAAAATATAAACATATTTAACAATCATCGTCATATTTCAACCAATTTACACAAAACCTTAACGAATTATGCACCTAAACCTTCCTCATAAACACTCTAGCTATTGGTGAAAACCGCAGGATAATCGCAGGATACTCGCAGGAAATAAAAGGATAGTTACCCTGATTCTGACCCGACGGTCTTTGGTTCCAATCCTAGCTATATAAGTTATACCAATGAAAGTTTTATGTGCATTCATGAATCATGAGTTTTCGTACAGTGGTAGTGGGATCATTAAAAAGTACTACCAAAAAGTAGCTTACCACCAAGGAGAACATCTGCCGCCGTAACCTTACGGCGTTCCCCGACGCAAAAAAGTAGGGGTAATATACGTTTAACGTGTGTATCTGTGTGTCTGTCTGTAGCATCTTAGCACCTAACCGGATGAACCGATTTTGTTTTTATTATTGATAGTTTTTTTTTGTTTGATAGATGTCTTCATCGAGAGTGTTCTTAGCTTTGATTCATGAAAATTCGTTCAATCGTTATAAAACTATGAGCTTTTTTCTAGTTAATTGCACTAAAAAATCAACTTTCATAGGTACAAGTAAAGTATAGAGTATTACAAGTATAGAGTATTTACGTAGTAGGATCGGTGCTGTACTACGTAAATACTCTATCAAGACAGTATTCACTCCTTTATCGAAGATATCAACGCAGGTCCGTTCGCCGAAGGATGTGATTCCTTTTCAGATACCTGGTGTGTACAAAATCGATTGTAGCTGCGGTAAATCGTACATCGGACAGACCAAGCGTACTATTGCAGAAAGGGTCAAAGAACACATCGCAGCTGTAAAAAACCGCCAGGTCAATAAATCTGCTACCGCCGAGCACTTACTGGAATCCGGACCTAATCACTGGATCGAACTTCATGACCCTAAGATCCTCTCGACCGACTGCTACTATTACTCCCGTATTGTGCGTGAAGCGGTAGAAATAAAAAAGGATCCCAATTTCAACCGGGAGGATGGATTTAGGTTGGCCGCAACTTGGAACCCAGTAATTAGCAAGTGTTCGAATCGAAAATCAAAGCAGCAAAAATCTGCCGATATTGTCAGTGTTGTGTGTCGCAATGGCAACTCTGATAAAAATTATAAATAAATTGAGGGTAGTTTCTAACGAACTCTCCTATAAATAGCAGTGCGGACACTCAAAACATTCAGTCGTCTCGTGACCACGATCAATGCAACTTGGTCGAAACGTCGAGTTAAATAAAATTAATGTTTTAGGCGCGATAAGTCCCGTATTTTCATATTTATAACTATGTGTTCAAATCGTGAAAGTTTAATGTTTACAATTTCATAGGTCTGATCAATTCGAAAATCTTCTTTTTCAACGATACTGTAAGAACATGGAAGCATTGACCTGATGCTGGGACATCTCCTGGACTCTACAGAATACTCAAATACTCACCAACTTACAGCTCAGATTTTAAATGTCGTGTTTAGAGTCATTGGAATGCTTTTAATGATAAGATATTATTATATACATAGATCAGTATTATTCTATACAATAGATCATATTATTATACCATATTGACTTTAAATTGATTATGATCGGTGGGGATCCACAGAAAAGCTAAGCCTATAATAATATTTTCGTAGTAACTATGACCTATTCTGTGGTTTGACTACAAATATTTTATTAATTTTGCGATGCGTGTATGTGAAATCCGTGATATCTTCTAGAGTTTTCATTAGAATTATATACTGTAAAGGACAATTTTAATCTATAATATGTGGCCAAGCTAATTAACGTAATTATTTGGATAAGGATTAATACTATATATTTTAAAATAGCCTTGGAAGTAATGTAATATTTTTTAACAAAAAATTTAAGATTAAAATGGTTACTGTGAGTCAACCTTAAGAGATAGACATATGACTTTTTTGTAGGTCTTATTTAGTTGTACAACTCTTCCATAAAAAATATTCTTCCATCTATTTTCAATTGAGCAGCGTTCGTAAGAAACGTGTTTTTTCGACCGTTTTTTTGCCGACTTAGGTTGCAAATAAGGTCTCCGCGAATGTACCTTTGATTTAAACGGGATAATATATAGCCTATTTTCATTCCGAAAGTCCATTCTATGTATTAGTGAAATATTTTTTTAATCGGTTCAGTAGTTTTTGAGCCAAATCATTACAAACATACAAAAATACAAATGTTCTCTCTTTATAATATTAGTATAGATATGCCAAAAGTGATAAAAAGTGGTGTTAGAGAGTTGATGCTAAAAGTAACAGTAAAAGTTTTTTTAAAGAAAAGCAGTCTATCGCTTCGATTATTCTATTTGAAAAAGTAAATTGAAGTAAATGAGCGCGTCGCAGCTGCAACAGGTAAGTGTTACCATACCATACCTTGTAAGTGTCCCCGTTATTACCAAAAAATACTATATTTTGTTGGCTTAGGCAAATATAGTAGTTACTTAGGTATTAAATTAACTTTACGTATGGTTAAGTACCTACCTATTTAATTTTGCTGCCTTTTTTATCAGATATTGCGGCTACCACCGTAACATTGTGATCTTACTCTTATTGAAATGGTCTGGGCATCCATGAAACAAAAAGTAGCCGAGGTAAATATTTTGAAGCCATCCAATCAAATGCCAGAAATGGTAGAGAATGCTTTTGATTCCATTCCTGTCGATGAATGGCGCAATCATTGCGTCCACGTCAAGAAACAAGAAGAAGAGTATCGAAAAAGAAATGGATATTTGGACTAACCTTTCATCATGCAATTATGCTCTGACCGTGAAGAAAGCAGTTACGATGATGATTCTGAAGAATTTTATATTATGCAATCTCTTCTCAATATAGTTAATGGAGAACATAATTATAGCGAAAAAAAAAATTAATTATTTAACATAATTTACATTATTTTTATTTTCATGTAATAAATTCTATCATCAAAACATTTCCTAAGTTAAAATTTAATTACGGTCGAGTTAAACAATTCCCTAAAACTAGGGAGATTTTGTTAGCTGCTAATTCTAATTCCACACCCAGGCCCTCATGGCAATGTCATCCAAGTGCCAAATAATCCTTTTAGCACTGTAGCTAGCTACCATAATAGCTACACATTAACAAATAAAAAGTTTCACTTGCATCGTAGTTTCATAAAAACAACACCACTGACCACTCTATTTGTTTATAGTTAAGGCTAGACCGCACTAAGCGATACTACACTGCAGCGGCGCGACGCGACACATAGCGGCAAAGTATTCTTTGTAAGAAATTGTATGAGGTATATCGCACTACGCTGCAGCGGAACTACGCGCCGCGACACTGCGCGACAAAATTGACCAACTCATCAAATCTGACGCGCCGTGTCGCGTCGTGTAGTTCTGATCGCGAGCACGGATCACGGGATCACGCGTCAGCATTACACGTTCAATCTTGATTTCTTCAGTCCGTGAATCGTAACCGCCCCGACAACACCTATAACCATCCTACAACTGAGTACTATTAATATGTAAAAACTGGCCAAGTGTGAAACGGTCTCACAAACGTAGGGTTCCTATTGAAAAATTTGCCGAAAAAATTAGATACATGTAGTTTTAACATCGATATATATCGATATATATAAATACCGTATGTACCGTACAAAATATGCTTATTTACTACAACGCCATCTAACGAATATTTAACGAACTTCTAACACCAACTAAGTGAACGTTAACACAAAGATTTTAGGGTATATAATAATAAGGTAAACCAGTGTCTTTAACTCTTTATACTTTTTTTTATATTGCATATATTCTACAACTATAAAGAAAAAATATTATAATACATTTGGGGAATCATCAAGTAGCCCAAATGGCCTATTCTTATAGTTCTAGGTAGCCTAAATGGCTACTGGTAACCGATTGGATTTTTTGGTCGCCATTTGACCCCTTAAGATAACCTAAATAGCGATAATTCGCCTTATCAGGCACCCATGCACCACAGAGTACTTTTTACATATTAAAATGTACTAAGTTATTGGTGTTGTCGCGGCGGTTACGATACACGGACTAAATAAATTAAGATTGAACGTGTAATGTTGTGGCGTGATCCGTGATCTATGATCCGCTATCAGAACTCTGTGATCGCGATCGAGATTGAGTGTGTACAGCCTTAAGTTTAAAATGGCTTTCGACGAAGATAAATTAATTGTATTAGTCATGTATAACGTTGTATATACGTTCATTATTTCATTACGTTCATTTACGTACATTATAATAACGTTCAAATCAGTTTCTTCTATCTTCCTCAGAAATTGCCGAATGACTGACAGACAAAATTTGCTGCAAACCACGGAAAAAGAGAATATAACACTACGTTAACCACGGATAATGACAGATAGAGTCTATTCTCCGTGCTGCAAACTGTCGCGGCACTGCAGTTCAAGTGCGGTATACCTAAAAGTGTCGCTACGTGTCGCTACGTGTCGCGTCGCGCTGCTGCTGTGAAGTGTCGCTTAGTGCGGTTTAACCTTTAGGTTAAAGGGGTATTACCACATGAGTAAAGGTATTACAGAACACTGAATCAGGATCCCTAACTATAGGTGGGCGTGGCTCGAGAGCACAGAGTACTGAACTATAGAGATTTGATTAGCGTGGATTTGGGGAGTCAGAAGATTGTAACATAACCATATATGTATTTAGAACCCAGTGATACATAGCAATAAAGGTCAAAGTTCGTTTAGCTAAAAACGGCTAACTGACCCTGTAAAAACCGGCACGCACTGAGAGAGGGAAATATTATAGCTTTGTACTTTTCCGTTACATGGAATAACTCCATAGTATATCCTATTTTATTTGATAAAGAGACAGAGCTACCCGCGGTCTATTCTTTTCTTTGTGTACGCTCGAGAGGTTCATTATTACACTCACTGATTTTTTCACCCTAACTCAGTCGCAGAGCGATTCTCAGAGCGGCTGAACGTCATGCCACGTATACTAACTAAACAAAAATAAGTCGCTATTTCCAACTATTCTTTATTCTATGCTATTGCTGTCCTTGCGACAGTAATAAATATTAAGGAAAAGAGGATGAGAAGAATGATATGAGTAATTTTTTTTTGAAATGATAAATTGTAACAGGGCAAGCACATCACTCGCCTGATGGTTAGCTATGACGTCTAATGATTACAAATACAATGGCATGCAAAATTCTGAATAGCCAAAAATTTTTAACTTAGAGAAATCATAAATGCGCACGATCGCTCTCCGCGCTGAGCGCTCGTCCTACGTCGACTGAGCGGAGCACAGAACACTATTACTCACGGGGAGCGGAGCGCCCTACCTCTAGAAGTGAGGCGTATTTACTAGAACAGATCCGAAGAATAGGTATTTTACAAGACTTGGTGGCACATATTCCTACTTTTGACAAACACCTATTCCACCTAGTATTCGATCTCGGACACAGAATAATGAATAGTACAAGTACAGAAATTGCACTCCCTGGGGGAAAAAAGGCGAGATTAAACCTAGTTACAACGTCGGTAACGTTCAAAATGCGATTCACGCCTCGAGTGCAACCCTGAACTTGCGTCACAGTATCAACTAATAGTAACTATGAACCGCGTGTTGCGCACAGTGAAATGCACCGTAAGTCCGCACAGCGTGAGTCTGAATAACTCGGTCAACTCGCGGCCTCTCCTATAGGGTTGAATTTTATAAGATAACTTATTGAAGCCTTTAATTGGTAGCAGAATACTTTAAGGTAGAACAATGTAATGGTATATTTAAAGTGCTACATTCATGTTTAATGTCGAGGTAGGATAAAAGTACTACAGTTATACTTTAATTAAGATAGTTTATGTGATAGTTTAATTAAGATAGTTAAAACTAAAACAACCGACTTCCATGCCGCGCGAGTCAGTTTCGGTTGCAAGTTTGAGACGTTTATCGTCATATCTCTGGAGACCTTCATCAGATCTCGACGAAATTACAATGGTACTACCTCGGCAACAAACCCTACCGATTAAAAAAAAATCATTCAAATCGGTTCACAATTGACGGAGTAATCGCGTAACATACACACAAAGACGAATTAAGAACCTCCTTCTGTTTGGGAAGTCGGTAGAAAATAATGTTCTACGTTTAATTGAAAATGAGTATGTAAAAACGTATAAGTATGTATAAACGTATGCTACACAATTCTGTGTAGCCCTTCGTTTAGACATAGTGAATAATATTTTTGTATGTTAATATCGTAAGCAAGGAATATAATAATGAGGTAGGTACAAGTAAGGCGCGCGGCCGATCGAGAGCGCGCGTGACACTTAACTGACCGAACATGGACCCGAGAGGGTGCGCGGAAGTACTTGTAGTTTCATAGCTACAGCGCGGAGTGCGACAGGCCTGTCTCGGACTACTAACTAAGACACGACTCGATGTTTCACTCGAATGTATGCCGTATTTTCACTGGCATAGTACCGCCGTAAGCCGTAGACGCGGTGCAATAACAGTGCGAGTGAGAGGGTAGCATGATACTATACTACCCTCTCACTCGCGCTCTAGTATGCACTACCTATTCCACTTAGTATTGGACCTCGAGACTAGAAGTGATGTTTCACGCAAATCTATACCGTATTTTCACATAGGACCGCCGTACAACAAAGACGCGGTGCAATGCGAGTGCGAGTGGGAGGTTAGTATGATACTATACTACTCTCTCACTCGCACTCTAGTATGTGAGAGCGAAATTATGCAATATATACTGTTGACTACTATACGCGATCAATACTAAGTGGAATTGATATTTGGAACACGTATTACGTACACGAATAGGTGCACTTAGTCCCAAACTTACCTAGTATAACCGATCTTTACCTAACTCCCTAAGTGTTATTACACTGCACGGTGGTACTTGTACTATTCATTATTCTGTGACGGTGGCAGGCTAGGGATGCGTTTTTTTTTTAAGTTCGATCCGATATTATGGATCGTAATGGATCGCAACGTCCGTCCAAATGCATCCAATCCGTGAATCGGATCGCATGCATTTGATCCGATTTTCAAAAGATCGATCCAAAAAAGTCGCATGAAAATACAACATTTATTTTAAACCGAAAAGGGTTGTTTGCTTCAACAAGGCATTCGGAAACATAAATTACATTAACCTGAAAAGACTAATGTCTAATTTAATCTTATTAAAAATAACTTTCAATAATTAAGGGTATACGAGTACATTTGTATGTCTGTGAAGTATAAATCTACACAACGAAATAATGAATTATGTAATAATATTCGTAGTTATTGATAATATACTTTGTGTGCAAATTAAAATACATTGCAAACCACAAAGTTTGGATTGCGATCCGATATTTGATAGAGTTGAATCAATCCGCGATCGGATCGCATGGTTTCGATCGGCGCATCGCTATGGCAGGCTGGCAGGCGCACTTCGAACCGGGCGCACTTTTGCTTCCTAATTAGGGAGCCTAAACTCTCCTACTCACACTACTACTCATAAGTTAGCAACATGGAGGATACATTAGCAGCATGGAGGATAGTCTCCATGGTTAGCAAGATCAAATATCAAAGAATGATCAATAGTCTCCATGGTTAGCAAGATCAAATATCAAAGAATGATTAATGTCGCTGACGTATATGAAAAAATGTTTTTCTGCTGTAAATATTATTTTTGAACGCATCATTAAAAGTGACAGTTAAAGATTGTTTTCTATGTATTAATGAGATAATGCAGTCTCATTGGCTAAAATAATTAATCATATATTTTACTTATTTTATGATTGGCTAAGATATTGTCAATACAAATTGAACCAATGAACAATAACAAAATCAAGGTACGTTAGCTGTCAAGCGTCTTCTATTATGGCGGGTTCATGTTTTTTCAAGCTCAACAAATACGAAATGAGTGGTTATTTGCGACGATCCGGCCGCGACTTTGACAGCGATTTGTCGAATATTCTCGTGCGCCATTTTGTAGCTATCATGCTATTTTCTGTTAAGTAATCAAGGCTCAGAGACCAAAAAAGGTGTAGGTGAGTAAACTTTGCTCCTAGTAACTTTACGTTCGCGAGCTAAAAGATTTGAAATAATCGCGATTCATGTGTGGTGAATGAGGTTCTGTCGGGCTTATCGTAATAGCGGTGGTGTTTTGTTTCTTTTTATGTAAGTAAATGTAGAATTCGCCCTTGGCAGGTCACGTTTTGTGGCTGGCACTTCAGCAGTGTTATTACGTTATTTGTTTTGATTGCAGTGGCTGTAATAATGTCTGAGAATCAAGTGGGTAAAACTGCTCTAAAGCGGCACGAAGTGGCTAAGCCTGTACATATTCAGAGGCTGGAAGCTGCTCTCGATGTGAGACCTTTTGTGGCACAAGTGGAGAAGATCCTCAACTCTGAAGGGGCCTCAGATAGCGATGACGATTCAGATGCCAAGTCTATCAGCAATGAAATGTCAAAAGGTGACAGAGTGGTGCATGGAGTTGTGACTACAAAGCAAGGTAAGTCAGTGTTACCAACCCTTACCAAAATTTAGCCCTAAGATTATTTCTGAATCCCCCTAAAAAAACCCCTAAATATAGAATCTAACATGTACCTACTTATTTCATGCCTATAATATTTTGTAGCTAATAAAATAAACTGTTACATATCAAGTTGGTGGATTGGTTGGTTGGTTGAAAGAAGATTGATGGACCAATAACACGCCTCATATTCACTCGTTTCATCTTGTGCATTCCATTCTACGCACAAAACTGAAAACATACGCTTTGTTTTCGATTTTATTGCTAGTTTTGTTTAAAGGCCCTAAAAAGTCCCAAAAAATTTCTAGCCCCTAAAAATGTCCCTTTTCACAAGTCTAGCCCCTAAATTTGGGGGCAACCGTGAGGTAAGTCTAGCACTGTAGTACAGTGGAATGTCTATAACTCGAATATCAAGGGAAATGCAAAATAATTTGAGATAATGAGATTTCGACTTAACCAGAATTTTGAGATACAAAGATTTAACTGCTAAAGTTTTGACTTGGCAAGATGCGACTTCTAAGTATATTCTTTAGTCCAATCAAATTTAAATAACAATTTGACTTAAGTTGTATGGTATTCATTGTTTCAAATAAAACAGTCAAGCAACATGTCTGACCGACGAGCAACAAACAAAAGGTACACAGCTGTGTTACTTAGAACGTTGAATGATTGTAGTCATTCACTGCACGTGTACAAGTCAAAAACAATAGATAAGAAGCCCCAAACATTCTTTTTGGATTTTATTGCTATGTTTTTGAGAAATTCCAAGTAAGACAGCATTATATTTTACTAACTTCGACTTACAGTCTCCTTTTTGAAATTCGAGTTATAGAGTATAAATATGTTTTATCAATACCTCACAGGGAAGTAACATTTTGTTCGAGTTATAGAGTCTAAATAATTCGAGATACCGCTTATTTAGGAGTTCAGCGGAAGGGAATGGTTTTTTTTTTCGACTTATTGAGGATTACGAGTTATCGAGGTTCGAGTTATAGAGATTCCACTGTCAATTTATTAACCTGCTTAAAGGTGCATCTTCCTCATTCAGTTTATTACTGTCACTCAGTCAGTCAGTGTTACACAATAAGGTATAATAAGCACTTTTGTCCACCTATTCATATTATTATCTCGTGATGTATTGAGGGCCCAGTGGCACAGTGTGAGAATGGTCAGCTTTGAAGCCAGATATAGCGGGTTCAAATCACTGCAGAGCACCAATGTATTTTTGATCAAAAATGTATGTGCTCATGTCACAGAGACCCTCAGGTGAAGGAAAAATATTGTTAAGGTACCTTCTACTCCCGGCATGGTCCACTTTCAAGTCGGAAAATCTGTTGCTAAATCATGTAATTGGTTCCAGAACTTCCAGCAGCTGTTCTATAGACAGTTCCCATTCTACGCATAGTGTGCTACCATCCTTGACCACATGATCGCTAATCAACAAGTGAGATAATGGTCAAATGCTATACTATATAAAAAAAATTGTGCTATTCTATGTGAGAGACTAAACAAGCCATACCAATTCCTCGACTATCTATATTGAGTATAGCCTCAATCTATATAGAGGGCGACACAACCACATGAGTCCCTTAGGCTTTACAAAAAGTTAATTAATGGAAAATTGGTCAAAAAGTCATAAGTCAAAGCATTTATTCAGTATATGGTAAAGCTGTGTCGAACCGTATGTATTCGTTACTAAGTAACAAATACACTGCCTGACTCGAAGTACCAAATCGGTACTCTCGAATATGTTTTGTTACTCGCATAATTTGCATGTGTCAATATTCGGAATGAGACGAGACAAATGTACGACATACATACGTACGATCTCCGTCTCTGTCTAACAGCCTATGAATGACAGAGCGGCAATTGTTTTGCAACATTGTTTTCTGTGCAGTGAAAACATACGGTAACACTCCGTCTGTAATTTTTATTCTCTATCTGCATGACAGGTTAAGTTTAGTTAGTAAAACACATTTTTATTTAACATACCTACTCATTTATTTTCGTACTATAACCTATAACTAAATATACAAGAACATTTAACGAACCTATTAGTAACGTGCCAGAATGATACTGACACATACAATTATACATGACAGCCGATTGTAACGAAAGTAATGAGTAACGATACGAAAGTAATGAGTTCGATGTTTTATAGTAACGAATACATAGGGGTATACATTTATTCGCTACTTTCACAGCTCTAGTATATGGGCAAATTAAAAATTTGCACTTACATACGTCAAACAACATTAAATAGATCATATTCAATAAAAATTATTATAGCTATAACAGAAACATAACTTATTGCTTTGAATTTACAAAAAAAAACAAAGGTATTGAGTCATTCAGCTTTCATCTAGACGTTGAACGTCACACTTAAAACACATGTTTAATTCCCCTGATAAATGTAGGGTTGCCAACCATACTATTACATGCACCCGCAACCCGGTGCATGTTTCAGTATTACAGACAAGTTTTATCCAAAAAAATTGTGAAATAATGAAACATAATAAATAAATAAATGAAACATAATAATATTTGTTATGATTGATGAGAAACAAAATGTATGGTTATCTAATTATTTAAAACGCTTTACACTCCCTTATCTACACAATTATCTATAGGTCTAGTTCCCATATTAGGTTTTTTAACCTTTCCCCCCCCTATGCTCTACCACAGAATAATGAATAGTACAAGGCTCTACTAGACTCTAAAGAAACACATACAATTAATGAATTTAGTGTGCAAAAGTAACAAAAACAATTAATTTGCACAATTTTGTAAAAACATGTTTCAATCAATTTTTACCAACTTCACAAAAAAGGAGGAGGTTCTCACTTTGACTGTATATATTTTTTTGTTACGTCAGAACTCCGTCAATTCTTAACCGATTTGAAAAATACTTTTTTGTTTGAGATATTATGCCTCCCGTTTGGTCCTATTCATATTTTATCGAGATATAATAATTATCTCCGGAGATTTGGAGATAAACAATACAAGCAAATTTGTATACTTTGATGACATGATTATAACTAGCCAGTACTTTGACTATCGCGGCATGTGAAGTCAGTTTTTTCATTTTGTACGACCATAAATTATTTTGTTTAATTGAAAGTAGCTGACTAGCAATAGTAGCAATTTGGGTTGCACATTACTAATAGTCTTGTTAACCCCACCAACTAAGCTAAATATGCTTGTGTCAAGAGTGGTTGTAAATATTTAAAATTAGATGTGTTCCATGGCTCTGCCCGTGTATTTTAGTGTTCTCTGTTCTATTCTACTGTACTGACTATGTTATTATGACCCCTGGGTTTCATCAAGTCCTCTGAATGTTGAGTGCTAAACTCTGAGGCCATGAACATGGCTAGAGTGTGTAGGATGTGAATGCACCGCAGCCCTCACGCATCTGCATTGTTATTGGTTCGCATACACCATGTGCCTGCAGCTTTCTACTATCCTCACCATAACTTTTGGACTATTCACCCAAATTACTTGTCGTTATAAAAAACAAAGACTATCTACTTTACATACAAAAAGCGACATAAGTTTTTTTTTGATAGTTTCCTTGAAAAGATTTCCTGTAGCTACAACTTATGAGATACCTGCCCTTACAGTCCCATCTAAAAAATGTATCCTGTATATGCATATGCAGCATTGTTTTATAAAAAGTCCTTAATATAATAAAAACCAATAAATGTGCGGGATACAAAACAAACACTAAACTCAAGCAAAATTATTGATTTTTTGTTAGAAATTCTTCAATAAAACAGGTACAGCGCCATCTAGATGACTGACTACTCGTGAACTTTAGGGTAGTAACAACACTGTATGGTGTGTAAATGTAGGATTTCTATTGCATCAGCTCATTTAAGTTTCGTTACTTTATCAGCGCCATCTTTCTGTGAGCCTGTAAAACTGGCAAGGGTTTCATAAGTGAGGGTGGTTACAACTCTGATGTAGCTGTGTACTAATGTAGGGTTCCCATCAGTAAAGTTTCGCTGTTTTCAGCGACATCTAAGTGAGTTGAGTACCGTAAGAACTTCAGTAGTGAGGGTTGTTTTTACAAATGTTAAAGGCGAGATAAAGTCTAGGGTTACCATTTGTTCGTTTCGCTGTTTTTACAGCGCCATCTGGGCGAGAACTTATGAACCTTGTAAGTGTTTTTTACAACTCTAGGTATGTTTATCATCATACATTAATTTAAGTTTCGGTATTTTGACTAGGTGGCTTGTTCAGACAATTTATTTGCAAAGTACAACTTGTCATATAAGGTTTTAGTAACAGGACTTCAGCAAGTAGGGTATGTCTGGGGCGGTACAATCATTTTGTACTTACGTTATTCAACCTGAGGCGCAAACTAGACAGAAAGGGTGAAAGATGCGGTCGTGGTGTCTTTTTTGGGTTCCGTAGCCGAATGGCAAAAAACGGATCCCTTATAGATTCGTCATGTCTGTCTGTCTATCTGTCCGTCTGTCTGTCTGTCTATCTGACCGTCTGTCTGTCTGTTTATCTGTCCGTCTGTCTGTCCGTCTGTATGTCTCAGCCATTTAATTCCGAAACTATTAAGATTTCACACACAGATAGATCCTTTTACAGTTGAAACTTGGTAGGTAGGTAGGTGTATTCTGTGAACCACATTAAATTTTTTATAAAAAAATAAGAGGTTCAGGGGGGCACCTCATACATGGATTTGATATTAAAGAAAGAAATTTCATCAAACCCATGCGTGCGGGGTTAAAGTGGTAAAATGTGTGTATATGAATGTAAAAACAAAGTTAATGTTTTGCTGGTGACAAATTATAGTTATAAATACTTTACTGTGTTACAGAACCCTACGAGTGCGAGTCCGACTTGCACTTGGCCAGTTTATTTAGGGACTTTCATACAATTTATAAAGAAGTCTTGTGATGCAAAATAAAGGCACAGACGCTTCCTTGTTCTATAGGTCACGTCTCCTGTCTCTTTCGCCTAGAAATATCAATATTTTCGGTTTACGCAGATTTTGTCTGGTAAAATTAAAAAGAACGTGAGACTCAACCTTCTGCGTAATCTTTGGATCCGATGTGTTTGCACTATCTTGTGACACTCGATAATCCTTAGTCCCAATGTTGATGACATTACATTGCAAGCGAAACTACAATCGGCGTTTAGTTCAGGCTCAGTTTCCACCATAGATGTGCGAAGGAGAAGGAGGTCTCAGTACGTAATAAAACATAAAATTAAAAAATCAATAACCCGACTGCGCAAAAAGTGAAGTGTTAAAAAACGAACTGAAAAGAAAAAAACAAGTAAGTCTAGTAGTTTAGACTTCTGTTTAGGGATATCAAAAAACTATACCATTTAAATTCTTTCTCGGTCGATACACTCATAAAATAAATTATACATTGTTATATGGAATGTAGAGACTTTAACAGTCGGGACACATTAATGGCTTAACGAATGGGGATTAATGTGTCCCGACTGTTGAAATCTCTATATTCCATATAACAATGTATAATTTATTTTATGAGTGTATCGACCGAGAAAGAATTTAAATGGTATAGTTTTTTGATATCCCTAAACAGAAGTCTAAACTACTAGACTTACTTGTTTTTTTTCTTTTCAGTTCGTTTTTTAACACTTCACTTTTTGCGCAGTCGGGTTTTTGATTTTTTAATTTAATGTTTTATTTTACACTTTTTAGTTAAGTAAAGGACGGCAAATTCCGTAATCTTCTCATTTCATTTAGAGAGTTGATGTCATGTGGATTATTGAGTAGTTTCCGGGGATCTAAACTACTTATTACTAGTCCATCTAAAGATCTAACCCGGCTCAATGCTACATAGGCTTGACCTTTCGCAAAAATGCGTAAACTTAAGTCGACCACAGCTTTGTCCAAGGTAGTACCTTGTAATTTATGGACAGTTACACCCCAACATAATATCAACGGTAACATTTTCCCTTTTTAAGCTTACTTACTCTACAGTTGTACTATTAAACGAATATACCAAAAGGAAGAGGTTGTTTGTTACCTCAGAACTCCATCAATTCTTAACCGATTTGGAAAATTCTTTTTTGTTTGAGTTAATATGATTTTCGTTGGTCTCATTGTAATTTTATTGAGATCTGATAAGTTACTTCAGAGATAAGCACCACAAACTTGTTACTGAAAGTGACTAACGCGGCATGTAAAATCGTTTTTTTTTTCGATTTGTACGATCATAAATTATTTGTTATAAATATATTTTGAATCTCCATTTTAAGACCTTTAATTTGATACCCCACTTACACGATAGGTTTTGAAAAAGAAATTTTTTATGAACCCCAAATTTTGGCGTCTGAAATCCGCCATTTTGAATTTTTCAATTTTTTATGTTTTTGTTGACACTCGCGCTAGCATGGCAAATCTATTGACGTGCCAATTATCAAAATCGGCCCACGCGTTTGGTCTCTAGTGTGCCACAAAGGAACAAACATACATTACATACATACATACATATATAGACTGATAAACACATTACCTCTCCTTTGCGTCGCGCAGTCGGGTAAAAACAAGCGAGCAAGTAATGTGCGCGAGGGATAAGTGTGAGGAATGTGTGCAAGAGATGTGAGCGAGGAATGTGTGTGAGGATTGAGTGCGAGGCACTGCGAGGGAAGCGATCGAGAATGTGTGCGTTGCTTTGCGCTGCATACAGTTAATAGACGGCCCCACACCGCAGCCGCTCGGATCGGATATAAATCCGATGAAGAGGTGCGAAGGAAGACCCTAAGCGGTTCAATGGGTGTGTAGTGGAGCTGTTACACGGTGTGCAGATGAGCGGTGTGAGAATGCGTAGTGGACTTTTTTTTTCGATGAAAAAGCCCAGTTTATCGTTAACACCGCGGGCGGAGCGGACCGAAAAGGACTGAGCAAGCAGAGAGAGTTGAAATAAACTCGCTCAGTTCTAGTCTAGGGTGCGGAGCGAAGCATTACGGGGCGTCCATTCAACTCGCAATGACAAATTTCGTAGTAGCGTTTCTACATAGAGATGTGAGCGGATCGATCGAACGCAAAATATGACAATTACAAGATGTCTCATTCTCATTTCATTTAAGTCGGTTCATTAGTTTTGGCGTGAAAGCGCGACAGACAGTTACTTTCGCATTTATAATATAAGTAAGGATTCCCTTCATCGTCTGAATAAATCAAGAATTCGCAGTAAGTTCTCGAAGCTTAATTGGCACAGAAATTAATAATATAGGCTTAATATTTTCAGGGCCCAGTGGTGTAGTGGGAGAATGGTCGGCTTTGATGCCAGAGGTACCGACTTCAATTGCAGTGCATTTTTCTATGGAAAAAAATGTGCGCTTTTTAATGTGGTACTCCTGTGCAGGTAAAACATCGTTAAGAAACCCCCGACCCCCGCATGGTGGTCGGACACTATCTAGTGTCCGCCTGGCCAGCGACCACCCTCAAGTTAATCTATCGCCAAACATCTAATGTGTTCCGGCAGCTATCTTCGAGAGCCAGTTCCCATTCTAGGCCTAGCGTGCTGCCATCCTCGACCGCATCATTACTTACCGACAGATGAGATAGTGGTCAAACGCTAGCCTATATGATATTTTGCTTTGAGCTCTCCGCCATAGTTGGTGTTCCTGGTATTCTGAAGGGTCGGTGGGCGGGAATGAAAAGGGAGGCAGCTATGTACTGCAGCTATTGCATACAGTTCTAGGTACTTTCACGGCCCCGGAGCGAAATTAAATCAATATGGCCCGGGACCTGAGCTACGCAGCCTGTAGCAATTTAATTTGAAATATATTTTGTAGTAGCAATTTTTCTTTTAACTGTGATGGTTGGTAAGAAGTGCTATTCAGAATCGCAAATTATGGCAAACCATAAATGGCAATAGCCCAATAGCTAAGGCGTCGGCCTGACGATCGAGAGGTCGAAAACTCGATCCCCACCCATTGCACTATTGACATGAACCCCACTCTAGACCCAAGCATATTTCGTTTAGTTGGAGGGGTTAACAATTCTACCAGTAATGTGTAACCCACATTGCTAGTAAGCTTATATTTTTTCAGATTTTTCACTCTCTTATTTTAAAAGTTAGAGGTTGGGACACACATTTTACCACTTTAGAAGAGTCTAACTTTCAAACGATTGACTTTAAGAGGCTGTGATATACGGACGGACAGACAAAAATGACGAATCTATAAGATTTCAATTTTTTGCCATTCGGCTACGGATATACCTTCAAAATCGGGGAACATACATGGGGTCCAATAGATGCGCAGTCCCTATAAGGTCCATTCCACTGAATGGGCGAATGAAAATATTTAGGCGGGTGGTGACTTGCCCATCCACTGGCAAAAATGGCAAATCACCACCCGCCTAAATATTTCGTTATTTGGCTTAATAGGCGGGTGCCGTACACAATCCTATATACCAGATCACTGACCATTAAATATTCGTAACAATATCCAATATTTTGTACCATCTTTCCATATCCTCCCATCCATGGACTATAATGTATAATTAACTTATCTATAATATGTTTATATACAATATAAACTACTCCTAAAACTATAATACAGACTATATAAAATCTACAAATAAAAAACTGAATTAAGGTCGCTGTCCGCTGGTAGGGTACCCAAAAAGCTGGCGACATTACCTCTTTGAATGGCAAGGCTAATTCGTTGGCCGAGGTACGCGCCAGCTCTTTGATCATGAGAGACATCTATCAGACGTCTGGACAACTCCTTTACAAAACAGCGTGCTTGTTGACCCCACGAGCCCATGGTCTCGACCCCAAACGAAAGAAATGCGTAATTGTCTCCAGTGTCTGCATATTTCCTCCGCTTAAGGGCCTCTGCCGCGTCTGCGGCTGCTCCTGCAGCCCGTGAGGTACTATTAAGGTGGGATGCTGCTAACGTATCGGCGCACGTTGCATCCCACACTAGCGGCTTTCCACGACACCAAGGAATCAACGTCATGCCGTCAGGTCTCTTGCCATCGTCACGTGAAATACCGTTCGGCTCTAAAATAGCCGGCACGTTGACGGTGGCAAGGGCCCGACGGATAACGTCGTTTAGTGAAGCGTGTCGTGAAAGCCGACCCGCACTGCGGCGAAATATACATATAAAATAATACACTTATGTATACATTAAATACATTTTTTTTTAAATTAAATTTTATTTTTTATTCATTTTGATCAGGTTTATTTGTTTGTTTATAGTTAGGTAGTTTTAATATTTACTATTATGTAAATAACTTCTGTAAATAAGATTTTGTATACATTATGGTCTATAGATGTATATCTATCTAATCTAATCTATCTATCTAATGTCTGTCTATGTACATATCAGTTATAAATTAAACTACTGAAAACCTCCCACCTCTCATGACTTTTGAACCATAACAAATGGTCTGTAAAACCAATTTTCAGCTGATACTAATTGGCGACGACAGGTCGGCTCTGCAATTAAATTTCGAAATCTGGCTTTTGTGTGAATCCGCACTAATGAAACATCACCTCACTGCACTTTGCTGCCTCCACACAAATTGGAAACCAGATTATAAACACCCTGAAACACGAGAATCTCCCGTTTCACCCCCCTGTCACCCACAGTGCAGTGGGTCTTTGTTGACCAGCCCTTTGATACGTCCAACATGTTAATTACTATCGATATTCAGATTGACAAGGGTGGGCCCACCCGTACCACCTCGTCTGGCCAGTTTCAGCTTAAATCAATGTACAGTTGTGTACACAAAGATTTCTCCTATTTTTCACTGTTATTGCTCATGTAAAAGCTTAAGTGCCGCGGAGACGGTCATTCGTAATTGTCAATTTTCCCGTCATCGATGGACTAAATGATCGTCTACAAAGGCAATTGAAGCCATTGTCATTCGCAACTACGTGATTGAAGGCGAATGATGGAAATATTGACTGAAGCCCATTGGGCGCTGCGTTGACTGCGAATTTTTTGCGAATGACCGTCTCCCGGGCGCATACATCGCAAAACAAAACGCTACTTAATTAGAAAAACTGATAAAATTTAATATTATAATTTTCACAATATTTATATGGGATTTTTATTGATGTTTTTTACTTTACATATACAATGTTTGATTAAAACTGGATGAAACACATCCGCGCGCCACTGAGACTAATCTTATTATTTGCGGTTGGTGTATTAAGGTCTAGGGATCAAACTGCAAAGTTAAGTCTGTCTTTTAACCTAGTTGAAGAAGTTGGTACGGAAGCCTCGGTGGGCGAAACTAAATCGCACTCGACCGGTTTTTTTTTATATATAGTTTTATCCAAATTTCAATAGGCACATACGATGAATGTATTTCCATAATTATCCCTCCACTCTTGCTGGTGACTGTACTAAAGAGCATTACCTAATATACTGCACAGTAATGGCAATGCAATCTAAAGCCCTCCGCGTATAAACATATCTCATTTGAAGTGCAAAATAATGGAAATGGAAAAGGTATACGTCATGTGTGGTACCAATTATGAAATCATAGAAATGTCAGCCTTTCTTAATATTTCATTTCTACTGCTGAAGATTTGTTTTATTGACATAATTTTATATCACTCTTTAATTCAAAAACACCGTCTTCTACATTATAATAGACATGGCGACTTAAAGACTGCTTTGCTGGCCACAACACAAGGTCGGTTAGAAAATCTTATTCATATCTCGTCTTAGTCTCCATAATCCATGCAAGTCTCTCATCCTCGACGGCATCGTCCCTTTACAGCTGTGTAGTTTGAACCGTCTTTCGGTGACATTAAACCCTCCCTTCCCCCTACCTGCGAAACTATTCTCTAGAGTCTGAATAAACTGTTGCGCTCGAGACCAACTGTTGCATCGTCATAAAAGTTTCATGAATTTTGTTGCGTGATACCTTGAAATATGGTAATTTCTGCACAGGGGGGTTGTTACCTACTTCGGGTGGTTTGAATGAATCCACGCTACCAATTTAACTGTTATAAAAAGGAAAGGTCGAATGTAAATTGATGTTTTATAGCGATTTCTGATTGATTCGCTCATATGATTATTTATGACTGATATAAGTTAGAGCTTTATTCCATGCTGGGTATAAGCATTAGGCAAAGTACTACTACATCATATATGACATAACTTCTCATATTGTCGTCCCATATTGTAGCCTCCCGACAGTCCCGACTGACGCTGTACGCTTGATTTTTTTACTTTAACTTTAGTTCTTAAAAAATGCCTGTTTTTAAAATTTAAACTTACTGTGATGAATTCTAAGAAAAACAAAACAATAAGGGTAGCTATTACTTAGACTATTGCCTACGAATACATTATACTATTGCACCTCGAATAGCTAAGTATTCGTAGTTAATAAATCTTAATTGCCTCTTATGACTTACACAAATACATTTTTCATCACATTGCCGCTAGCACCCGCAAACGGTTTATTATTAAGTTTTCAATCTGGAATTTTATACACCTTTGCATCCTAGGTATGCTTATTGCTTTGGGGGGTGGTGCAAACTGAAGCCGATTGTAGCAGGATTGAGGAAATCATCTGAACTGTTCCCCTAAATAGTTTGACTCTGAATTGTAAAATAAATATGAGAAGAGTTGCATCTTTAATTATTGTTACGGTTAAACTCACGCGAGGAGGTTGACTGTCTCTAAGACATCCGATCGGTTTCGAGGTAATCGGTGCCGCACGTTCATGGTTCAGTACGCGTGTGATCCCGGCGAGCGCCACACCAGTACATACGATTCGTTCATTCGTGGAAGATGCGTCGTACGAGGAATATGGAAGACGGATAATAGGTATAGTTATGTTAGCCGTCATTTCTTTAGCGTCTCACTTCTGTCTATTTTCAGACACGCACGGTTTCATTTTAAACCGCATCTTAGATTTATCAGATGAGATATTTTTTTAAATCAATGAATACCCTGACATTTTGAGTATCATCACCGTTATTCAATGCGGTGGTATTTACTCGCTTGAACAGATTTTCTTAATTATGATGGTTGTGGTGAATTTCTGTATTATTAAGCATACACTAATATTGGAAAAGTTACCGCAAGATTGATTTCTAAGAAAGCATTTAACCGCTGGAACATGCTAGCCTTTGCGATTTTATTGTTGCCTATTTTGACAAGTTATTATATACCTGCCCTGTGTTTAGGAGCAGCTGTCCTGCTGCTAACCTGTTTTAAATACCCCACCACGAACATGCAGTGTTCAGAATCTGACGCGTGTTCTTATCTGTACACTCTGGGCCCTTTACATGTGTTAGTTGATATGACTTAAGCAGCATCTACGAGTATGCAGGTTAGTCTGAGCATGATAATATGGAACAAAGCTTGCCCAACACCAATACCAAGATGTCAGCTAAGTTGGCTCACTAAGACATGAGAAATGGTCATAAGTGTGGAGCCGACGAGGCTAGTGGTTTCCTCACAATATTTTCCTTTACCGTACAGGCACCCTCCAAACCTCATGGCATCAAATCCCGCCGGCGCCGCTTGGCAATGGAATTTTTTTGGTAATATCAATTAGAAAATTTTATTATCATCATCCGAAGATAAAGACATTTCTGTACAGTTACTGCGCACTGGCAAATTCATCTAACCAGATATATATGTTTTATTAGACCAATCATTGCTCGTCAACACAGTAACATCCTGTAACTTAAACCTTACCTATACCAAAGCAGTGCACTAAATGAAAATAGACGTAATACCCAGATACGAAGGGGATGTGTTGCTAGGTAACCAGATGCTGCAACAAAACAACTAGTGGGTGTTGGGAGGCTAGTGGGGTAAGTGAGCTGGTTTATAAGGGAGGGAGGGTTACCCTTGATTCGTCCTTTGCCCCACCGCCATGTTTACCACCTAGGTCTTGCCCACCTCCGTTATGTAACTCAGAGATGAAATTTCAGTGGAAAATTGTTGAAGCTCACGGTAAAAACAGTAAGGCGTGTCGAATTTTTTCATCCGTAGATTTGATCCTATACGTGATCTCTGGGTAGTGCGAAATGAGTGAGCACTAGTGGTAGGTCCCTTGGCCTTGGCTCAAACTTTGTCGCCAACGCTTTCAAGCTCGATGTTCAGTGTCAGCTACTTATTAAGAAAGCGGGTGTATAGTTGTGCATATTGATTGGACTTAAGTCAGTTGTCCAGCATCTTGTATCGATCAAACGTTCAATAAAAAAACTGTCACAGCCTGTGAGATCATAAGAAGAAAAACATTCATTCTCATTTTCAGTGTGTTGTTCAGTGTGTGTTGTGATGTTCCCATGTTCAGTGGTAAGTTAGGTTACCACAGCGACGGGGTAAGACGTCGCTGGGTTACCACTACAACATCTTCAGTTATTATAACATTATATTGTCCTTTAAATAGGTTTTAAAATACTGCATCCGTACGGCTTGTCCACCAAACGTGCTACCAAAATAATTTCAAATTGGTGCATATTGCACCCATGCCACACCAAAAATAGTGACTTTCTTATAATATTCTAATACTCAGACAGTGTTTAATAAGGTTTCTAAATAGATGTCTGATGACGTAAACTCGCTAACTATTTTATACAACTATTTTTAAATGTTGTGGTTTTAAATATTATAAAATATTTAAAACCAAGTTTCTGAAAAAAATAGGAGGTTCTCAATCCAGAATTCTAAGCTCAAGGTTTATCAGAAAGCCTGGGATCGGGGCATTCTCGGAGTTAAATAAATAGACCAAACGGAAAAGCCGAGGTCGACCACGAAAGATGAGGTGTGACCATATAGGCACACCAATCTGGTTCGAGAAACATAGCCCTGGAAAAAGAATACATACATACAATCACGCCTTTTTCCCGTTGGGGTAGGCAGAGACTACTTCTTTCCACATGCTACGATCCTGACATACCTCCTTCGCTTCTTCCACTTTCATGAGCGTCTTCATACATGCTCGCCGGTTATAGGTACTTTTGACTTGGGCTTTTTTTAAAACGTCTCCGATCTGGTCGTGATACGTTCGCCTAGACCGGCCTCTACCAACTGGCCCATTCACACACGTCTCATAAATCTGTTTCGTCAATCTTGCTTCATCCATCCTCTCTAGATGTCCAAACCATCTAAGCATCCCTTTCTCTATCTTTGTCACTACATCTTCTACCACACCACAACATTCCCTTATCACGCTGTTCTCCAACTTATCCATCAGAGTCACTCCGATCATACTTCTCAAATTTCTCATTTCTACAGCATTAATTTTACTTTCATGTTTCTTCTGCCATACCCAGCATTCACTACCATACATGAGTGTGGGAACCAATACTCCCCTATGTACAGCCAGTCGTGCTTTTTTAGACACGTTCTGACTTCTCGTAAAGTTGCAGTGCCCCACTCACTTGGTTTCCAGCCAAAACTCTTCATATAACTTTCATACTTACCATCTCTCGTAAACTTAGAACGCAGGTACACAAACTCTTTCACTTGTTCCACTCTTTTTCCTTCAATCGTCACACAACAATCAGTCATTCTTTCTTCTCTTTCAAAAACCATTACTTTGGTCTTACTTTGGAAAAAGAATGTCCAGCATAAGGGACATAATAGAAAAACAAACACGGGCACAGAATAAGGAATAGTATAAGTAACACGGCTATATCTCATGGCTGATCCTATAATACGTTTTATCAATATCATCATGAGTATCTCAAGAGATATGGAGACTAAAACCCCTTACTTTTCACTAAAAAATAATTTGCGCGTTATGTGATGTCGGTTTTTCAGTTTTGTTTTAAATGATAACTTCTTTGATTATAAACTCTTCTGTCAAAGGATAACTTATTGAAGTGAAAACTTCTTTAGCGGCGTTGTGCGCTTTTCTTAGAATGGGTAAAAAAGGTTGAACTAGCGTCAGGTCACAAGTCCTGATGAAAAATTCGTAAGACGAAGCGCAGGATGCTTGCGCTAGGTGTCATTCCAAAATATTAAAAAATGACGTGTTCAAGTTTTCACTTCTGCCGGCACTCCCGGAGTGCAACCCGTTGTTTTTTTTTAGTTGTGTTAGTCCTAAGAGGGCGATCCATTGGCGAACCAGCGAGTTAAAGATTTAAATCGTTGGCTCGCCGGCTCGTTGACTATCGTTGGTGATCCATTGGATAGCAAAACAGTCTACTCTCATCGTTGGCTTCAAGGCTCTCAAGTTTTTGAACCGCAGGCTTATAATTTCAAGCATTCACAAAGAGCCAGCAAGCAAATCTGCCGGTTTTGAAGTCAGCTGACTTTTAAGTGTTCCATTGGCGGTTAAGACCTTTGGCTCGCGAGTTCGTTTGCCGGTTTTATTCTCCAATTGATCACCCCCTTTATGGCTTTCGCTGAAGCCTTAAACCTTCGATCTATTGATCGAAGGTTCGAATCGAATCTATATTTTATAAGGTCGACGCAAAAACAATGTCCCGACGAATAAGAGCTCACACCGGGCAGTGAGCTCTTATTTTGTTTTTAACGGTTTTCTAACTTTTGTCTCTGTTTATTAGTCAGTATACACTTTGGACAGAATTTGGCTTTGATTTTGTAGGTAACCCGTTATCTATAGATTCTTGATCGAAGCCTTAAACTAAATTTTATCAACAAGACAGTTTGCATACTGTTGTTTACATTTATATGATATCCACATAACAAAATGTAGGTTTATTTCGTTATTTTACGGAGGCGACCGCTTGCGCGGCGGGCGCTCTCGCAAACCACCCCATGGAACAAGGTGTAATTCCGTTGCTAGGTTACTCTTCGTGGAAAATGTTTACAATATAATAATAAAACAAACTGAAGTAGCGTTAAGAAAACAAAACGCTTGATTTTCTCTTTCGCTTCACTCTATTATTTTATTTATTCACTGACAACTTCAATTGTAATATAATATCGTTTAAAAACTAAAAAACAACCGACTTCAATGCCGCGCTATTCATTTTCAGTACCAATTTTGAGATGTTTATCTCAATATCTCTGGAGATACTTATCATACCTCGATAAAATTACCATGGTACCACACTTGGGATATCTCCTTTCGAACAAAAAAAGAATAATCGAAATCGGTTCATAAACGACGAAATTATCCGCGAACAAACATAAAAAAAAAAAAAAAAAAAATATATATATACGGTCGAATTGAGAAACCTCCTCCTTTTTTTGAAGTCTGTTAATAAATGAGAAATTTTAAATGTTCTAAATCAGAACAAAACACAAACCATGACTCATGTTAGGCACTGTTCATATTAGCATTAAAACAATATACTCGTTTATTAAGCATATTATTCCGCCGGGAGTGAAGTACCTGCCGTTCCGTCCAGGAAAATGCTCTCTTAACTACCTTGTGTCCGGGATCTTTGCCAAGTCTTGACCCAGAAATATTCAGGGTCACCAAACGCTCCATCGAGGTACGAGGTCGTTGTGCTCATTGATTTTACGTGTACTTATACGCTTGTGGTGTAGTTTATAATGTGATCTGAGAATGTAACTTCTATCTTTTTTTTTTATGGTGATAAGGCACTGTCTAGTGTCTACTCTCAAGTTGAAAAATCTGTTGCAAATCTAAGCCTAGGGTGTTAACATTCTAGACCAAATGGTCAAACGCTAGCATATACGCTATTAAAAAGAAATTAAGGTTTATTGAGTTCTTACTTTTTTCCAAGTATTTCTATTTAACAAAACCTGAAACAGCGTTTTCTTGGGAATATTAGTTAAATTTAAAATTTAAAACCATCCCCGACTGATCTACGTATAGTCTGTTTATTGAGACATTTGAGACCATTCCAATGAGCCCTAAAACACCTACCAGTGAGACTGGTTTTATCTTTTTAGGGTTCTGTGCCTCAAAAGGAAAAAGGAACCCTTAAAGGATCACGTTGTTGTCCGTGTTTCTGTCTGTCCGTCTGCCTGTCCATCTGACAGTCTGTCTCAGACAGTCATCTGTCGCTCTGTGTAGAATCTTTTTCTCGAGAACGCGTAGACTAAACTAATGTTTCCTTAAAATTATGTCACGCTGTAGGTACGTCGTCTTATTTGAGCATCTTCTCTTTCATCTCTATAATGAGTGTAATCGAAAGAGACCCCTTCGAATGGTTTCCTAACAAAGCTCTCAGGCGAGATTTTTCCAGGAAATATTTCTAATATTAACACACAAAATTTGCCTCCATTACACTAGAACGGCAGGCAGAACTGCGTGTAATAGTAGTCAAATTTTTATTAACAAATATTTAAATGAAAATCGGAGAGGCAGGCGGATTGACAGAGGAGGACTGCATACCCAGATTCCGTACCTAGTGTGCTAGTGTTTTCGTCCCAGAGTGGGGTGCTAGGGAGGAATGGTAGGTAGTTATGTTACACGGTGCAACTAGTAGCAAAAAATATTGGTATGTGCATTTGAATCATTCTACTGAATTCATTGCCCGGTAATACAAAAACTACAAAGTCAGGTATAACGTATTTTACCGATTCCTGAGTCAAATTTCGCTATCAAATGCTAGAATCTTAACATTCAACAAGTGGTAGGAATGCAGCAGAACGACACTGATATTGGAATATCTTTTTATATCTTCTAGTTGAGCTTAAGATATAAGTTTATATTGATGTTGTCATCTTGTCCCTTTTCAGCCAAGGTGACTTTTTCTGTATTGGTACATTTACTCGCTGCTTTGTTGTTCAGTTCACCTAACTCATGAGCTGCTGCTAGGCTATTCTGTAAGCTATCTCGACTGCGGAATCCGCGGTGAGATTCAAATTTCGTACTACGAAATTCAATCCTATCACGTTCTTAATACGGTTAAATTTCGTAGTACGAAATTCAAATCTCACCGCGGATTCCGCTGTCGAGATAGCTTACAGAATAGCCTAGCTGATTGAATTTCTGCTCTTGCGTTGCTGATGTGGTTTGAGCGCATTTTAAGCTCTCCGAAACACCATGGACTGTTTTATTTTAAAGCAATCATCGATGTTTGTAGGTCCATTCTTATATGTATCTTTTGTTTGAGAGAGTATGCTTTCCGTCTGGTACCATTTTAGGTAATTTTAACTAGCGGTATGCGAAAATTTGAATTGAATTGCAGTGCCCCGACCTAGTATTTTGATGGGGTTCACAGATTGGCGAGTATTGTCCGCAATCCACAACGATTAAAATTTGTAATGCTAAGCGCGCACTACAAATTTTAATCGTTGTGGATCGTTTAGCGATAATGCAAGCGAAGACAAAATATTAAATACTAGACCAATCTGGTAGTGCATTTAGCCAATCTCGTCTCCCAAACTTGTTATTATAATTTTTTTACACCGTACTGGGTAGCACTTGATCACTATCTCACCTGATGTTAAGTGATGATGCGATCGATGATGGTGGGTGCTTACTTAGAAGATACCTATTCACTCGCGATTTGAAGACCCCCATATTGTACTTAACCTTGTTTGTACCCATTTACTTACTTTACACAGTTAGTGCAATAAAGAACATTCTATTCTATTAACCTGAAACACAGACTCAGGCAGGGTATTCCATTCCTTGGCGGTACGTATGATGAACGAAGAAGCAAATCGCTTCGTTCGGGTAGATGGTATATCCACCATAAATCGGTGGCGCTTTTTAGTGTCTCTGGATGTCCGATTATAAAATGGGGATGGTGGAATCAAATCATGCAGTTCCATTGCACACACTATGTATCCGATAGAAAACCGATAAGCAAGCGACTTTGCGGCGATGCGCGAGACTCTGGAGTCTCTTGTTTACTAGTAGGTCGTCGTTGAAGAGTTTCTTGGCTCTCCTCTCAATAGCTTCCAGTGTCCCCAGCTGGTATTTGGCAGAACCATCCCAAAGGTGAGAACAGTACTCCATACACGACCGGACTTGTCCTTGATAAAGATTAACAACTTCGAGAGGAACTCCGTGGCAATCGGTTCCGGAATAACATGTTCGTTGAACATGATCTTGGTCTTATCCAAGTTCATCCGGAGACCGATTCGTGCAGAAGAATCAGCTAGTTTGGTCAGCATGTATTGCAGGTCCTGCACGGTTTCAGCCATGATGACGATGTCGTCCGCAAATCTCAAGTGTGAGAGGTAATTGCAATTGACATTTATGCCCCGTCCTTTCCAGTTCAGCGTTTTGAACATATCCTCTAGAGCGTTTGTGAACAATTTGGGGGAAATAACGTCCCCTTGTCTCACTCCTCGATGTAAGTGGATATGTTCAGTCTGCTGATTTTGTACTTGGACGGTCATAGTCGCGGCTTCATATAGACCTCTCTATATTAAATGTCCCTACCTAACTCTACACTATTCAAATAACGTAATCAAATATTTAGAAGATTTTAGTTTGCAAAAACTTTCGCAACTGTTTCGTTCGCACACGTATCGGTCTTCTTTCGCAGCGACACAAGTGTCTTAATTATGGCGTATCGCGTTGAGTAAATGAGAATAATTTTATTATCTATATACTTTTGAAACCATAGCGAAGTAGGTACTGTCTAGCAAGTCTAAACCGACTTCAAAATGAAGTAGGTTCTTACGGTGACATCCTTAGACTTCACGCACACAATTGCGCCTGTAGAAAAACTACATGTTTGTAATGTCTGTGTAATAGGTCGTTAAAACGCTAGTTTGTATGGAGATTTAGTCGAGTGTCCGGGGTGTGCCCGGACGAAAGACAGTTCAATCAGTCCGTCCTACCCATTATGACATCCGGAGCCGAAACGTGGACAATCACGGTTGGTCTGTTCCACAAATTTAAAGTCGCTCAGCAAGCTGGAAAGAACTATACTCATGAGTTTCTCTGAAAGATCGAATCTGAAACGAGGTGATCCGACAGAGAAGCTAAGTTATCGAAATAGTCCATCGAATTTGAAGTGGGAATGGACCGGCCATATTAGCGAAAGAATCGACTACCGCTGGGGTCAACGAGTTATTGAGCCCTCAGACTAGGTGGAGCGATGATGTCGGCTGGCAAGAGCTGGATGAGATTGGCCTAGCTAGGATTATGGTAGGTTCGGTCGAATAAGTGAAGTTCCGACGTGAGGGGCTCCTCCGCGTGTCCCTTCTGATAGTCAGCAGAGGGTACAGTGTGACGGAGCAGGGTGGGCTCGGTGGTGGGAGCCGTTCGGTGGTGGGTCTGAGCACAATGCTCGGACTAAGTGGCGGGGCCGGTAACGGCCTCAAGAGGGCTGCTCGCATGCTTTGGCCAAGTGGCGGGGCCGGTGACGGTCGTAGGGTGGAGTCTCGCATGATACTGGCAATGGCATGCGAGACGAACAGCGGACGGTGTGCGAGTATTTGGTATTTGCTCTTCGCACACCAGTCATCAGAGGGACAGAGGGTGTGGAAGTTTGACGAGAACACGAGCCACACTCCACTGTCATTGTGGGGTAGCTGTTGGAGAGTCGGGGGACTCTTCAACGGCTTGCACTACCCCACATGACGGTTGAGGGGTGACCTTGATGAGCAAGGTTATCCCTCCACAGCGACAGAGGCCCATTTGGGTCTGCCACCGGGGCAAGGTGGTGAATGCTAGCGCGATCCCATCCTACGTTGGATGACGGCTCACCCCAGGTTTTTAGTGCGGTATCGTGCCTTTAAGGCAGCGAGTCCCACATAATCATCTCGCTCCCCCGGGCGAGTGGTCCATCCATCCATCCATCCATAAAGGATTTTCCCGGGTCAAAAAAAGGATTATGGTAAGTTGCGTGCAATTGAAGAGGCCTACATCTAGCAGTCGACTAGTTAGTATAGGCTGATAATGATGAATTAATCCGTAAAGTCGCGGAAAGATTTTTACAGAATTTTCGAGATAAATAGTCAAAAGTGTTCAATTGAGTATTGCAAAGAACCGAGTCATTATCTGAATTCGAGTTTGTTTTCGAATGATTGTGAACAGCTGTGCAGAACTGCAAAAACGGGGTGTTCTTTTAGTTAAATAGAGTTAAGTAGTGGTAGACAGGTAATCGATGCTATTAAAACCTATTATCGGAGAACAAATTCGCTACAATACAACTTTGAAATACAGCGTCCTTTGTTAGTATATAGTGCTAACGCACTCATAATAAATAATATTCTTAAGGCTTAGAATAAATAATAGTACAAGTACTTACTTAAGGTTGAAAAAGGGCAAAAAGCCAACCCACGCGTATCTAAGCTTTTACCTATAAGAATAATGATATGACAGTGTTGTCAACAACAAGATGCGGAAGGTTTTAACGAAGGCGACGCTATGACGCCAACTTTTGTGTACGGTCTTTGAATTGAATTATGATGTAACGGGTCTCGCCGATTTTTTAAAACTGAGATTTACTTTGATATGGAAATCTTCCTGAGCTATGTAGTTACAACTATGTAGTTCTTTGAAGGCAGTCACCGATTGGGGCGATGCCAATCTGGTCAAGTTCAATGCTGCGAATACCCAGGCATGTTTTTCTCTGCTAAACGGAGCCCATTTCTACTGGCTACTTGCCGGGATGTGTCCGTTCCGATAAGTAAAAATCTCGAGCTTCTTGTCATTTCATTGACACCAATACTCTCAATTTCGGCTCTTATATTGAGTCTAGAGCCCAGCTAGCCTCAAAAAAGCTTGGCATTTTGGCTGGGGTGAGACGGTACTTCACATCGGGACAGTTGCTTAATCTTTATCAAGGACAAGTCCGGTCGTGTATGGAGTACTGTTCTCACCTTTGGGATGGTTCTGCCAAATACCAGCTGGGGACACTGGAAGCTATTGAGAGGAGAGCCAAGAAACTCTTCAACGACGACCTACTAGTAAACAAGAGACTCCAGAGTCTCGCGCATCGCCGCAAAGTCGCTTGCTTATCGGTTTTCTATCGGATACATAGTGTGTGCAATGGAACTGCATGATTTGATTCCACCATCCCCATTTTATAATCGGACATCCAGAGACACTAAAAAGCGCCACCGATTTATGGTGGATATACCATCTACCCGAACGAAGCGATTTGCTTCTTCGTTCATCATACGTACCGCCAAGGAATGGAATACCCTGCCTGAGTCTGTGTTTCAGGTTAATAGAATAGAATGTTCTTTATTGCACTAACTGTGTAAAGTAAGTAAATGGGTACAAACAAGGTTAAGTACAATATGGGGGTCTTCAAATCGCGAGTGAATAGGTATCTTCTAAGTAAGCACCCACCATCATCGATCGCATCATCACTTAACATCAGGTGAGATAGTGATCAAGTGCTACCCAGTACGGTGTAAAAAAATTATAATAACAAGTTTGGGAGACGAGATTGGCTAAATGCACTACCAGATTGGTCTAGTATTTAATATTTTGTCTTCGCTTGCATTATCGCTAAACGATCCACAACGATTAAAATTTGTAATTAAGCGCGCACTACAAATTTTAATCGTTGTGGATCGTTTAGCGATAATGCAAGCGAAGACAAAATATTAAATACTAGACCAATCTGGTAGTGCATTTAGCCAATCTCGTCTCCCAAACTTGTTATTATAATTTTTTTACACCGTACTGGGTAGCACTTGATCACTATCTCACCTGATGTTAAGTGATGATGCGATCGATGATGGTGGGTGCTTACTTAGAAGATACCTATTCACTCGCGATTTGAAGACCCCCATATTGTACTTAACCTTGTTTGTACCCATTTACTTACTTTACACAGTTAGTGCAATAAAGAACATTCTATTCTATTAACCTGAAACACAGACCCAGGCAGGGTATTCCATTCCTTGGCGGTACGTATGATGAACGAAGAAGCAAATCGCTTCGTTCGGGTAGATGGTATATCCACCATAAATCGGTGGCGCTTTTTAGTGTCTCTGGATGTCCGATTATAAAATGGGGATGGTGGAATCAAATCATGCAGTTCCATTGCACACACTATGTATCCGATAGAAAACCGATAAGCAAGCGACTTTGCGGCGATGCGCGAGACTCTGGAGTCTCTTGTTTACTAGTAGGTCGTCGTTGAAGAGTTTCTTGGCTCTCCTCTCAATAGCTTCCAGTGTCCCCAGCTGGTATTTGGCAGAACCATCCCAAAGGTGAGAACAGTACTCCATACACGACCGGACTTGTCCTTGATAAAGATTAAGCAACTGTCCCGATGTGAAGTACCGTCTCACCCCAGCCAAAATGCCAAGCTTTTTTGAGGCTAGCTGGGCTCTAGACTCAATATAAGAGCCGAAATTGAGAGTATTGGTGTCAATGAAATGACAAGAAGCTCGAGATTTTTACTTATCGGAACGGACACATCCCGGCAAGTAGCCAGTAGAAATGGGCTCCGTTTAGCAGAGAAAAACATGCCTGGGTATTCGCAGCATTGAACTTGACCAGATTGGCATCGCCCCAATCGGTAACTGCCTTCAAAGAACTACATAGTTGTAACTACATAGCTCAGGAAGATTTCCATATCAAAGTAAATCTCAGTTTTAAAAAATCGGCGAGACCCGTTACATCATAATTCAATTCAAAGACCGTACACAAAAGTTGGCGTCATAGCGTCGCCTTCGTTAAAACCTTCCGCATCTTGTTGTTGACAACACTGTCATATCATTATTCTTATAGGTAAAAGCTTAGATACGCGTGGGTTGGCTTTTTGCCCTTTTTCAACCTTAAGTAAGTACTTGTACTATTATTTATTCTAAGCCTTAAGAATATTATTTATTATGAGTGCGTTAGCACTATATACTAACAAAGGACGCTGTATTTCAAAGTTGTATTGTAGCGAATTTGTTCTCCGATAATAGGTTTTAATAGCATCGATTACCTGTCTACCACTACTTAACTCTATTTAACTACAAGAACACCCCGTTTTTGCAGTTCTGCACAGCTGTTCACAATCATTCGAAAACAAACTCGAATTCAGATAATGACTCGGTTCTTTGCAATACTCAATTGAACACTTTTGACTATTTATCTCGAAAATTCTGTAAAAATCTTTCCGCGACTTTACGGATTAATTCATCATTATCAGCCTATACTAACTAGTCGACTGCTAGATGTAGGCCTCTTCAATTGCACGCAACTTACCATAATCCTTTTTTTGACCCGGGAAAATCCTTTATGGATGGATGGATGGATGGACCACTCGCCCGGGGGAGCGAGATGATTATGTGGGACTCGCTGCCTTAAAGGCACGATACCGCACTAAAAACCTGGGGTGAGCCGTCATCCAACGTAGGATGGGATCGCGCTAGCATTCACCACCTTGCCCCGGTGGCAGACCCAAATGGGCCTCTGTCGCTGTGGAGGGATAACCTTGCTCATCAAGGTCACCCCTCAACCGTCATGTGGGGTAGTGCAAGCCGTTGAAGAGTCCCCCGACTCTCCAACAGCTACCCCACAATGACAGTGGAGTGTGGCTCGTGTTCTCGTCAAACTTCCACACCCTCTGTCCCTCTGATGATTGGTGTGCGAAGAGCAAATACCAAATACTCGCACACCGTCCGCTGTTCGTCTCGCATGCCATTGCCAGTATCATGCGAGACTCCACCCTACGACCGTCACCGGCCCCGCCACTTGGCCAAAGCATGCGAGCAGCCCTCTTGAGGCCGTTACCGGCCCCGCCACTTAGTCCGAGCATTGTGCTCAGACCCACCACCGAACGGCTCCCACCACCGAGCCCACCCTGCTCCGTCACACTGTACCCTCTGCTGACTATCAGAAGGGACACGCGGAGGAGCCCCTCACGTCGGAACTTCACTTATTCGACCGAACCTACCATAATCCTAGCTAGGCCAATCTCATCCAGCTCTTGCCAGCCGACATCATCGCTCCACCTAGTCTGAGGGCTCAATAACTCGTTGACCCCAGCGGTAGTCGATTCTTTCGCTAATATGGCCGGTCCATTCCCACTTCAAATTCGATGGACTATTTCGATAACTTAGCTTCTCTGTCGGATCACCTCGTTTCAGATTCGATCTTTCAGAGAAACTCATGAGTATAGTTCTTTCCAGCTTGCTGAGCGACTTTAAATTTGTGGAACAGACCAACCGTGATTGTCCACGTTTCGGCTCCGGATGTCATAATGGGTAGGACGGACTGATTGAACTGTCTTTCGTCCGGGCACACCCCGGACACTCGACTAAATCTCCATACAAACTAGCGTTTTAACGACCTATTACACAGACATTACAAACATGTAGTTTTTCTACAGGCGCAATTGTGTGCGTGAAGTCTAAGGATGTCACCGTAAGAACCTACTTCATTTTGAAGTCGGTTTAGACTTGCTAGACAGTACCTACTTCGCTATGGTTTCAAAAGTATATAGATAATAAAATTATTCTCATTTACTCAACGCGATACGCCATAACTAAGACACTTGTGTCGCTGCGAAAGAAGACCGATACGTGTGCGAACGAAACAGTTGCGAAAGTTTTTGCAAACTAAAATCTTCTAAATATTTGATTACGTTATTTGAATAGTGTAGAGTTAGGTAGGGACATTTAATATAGAGAGGTCTATATGAAGCCGCGACTATGACCGTCCAAGTACAAAATCAGCAGACTGAACATATCCACTTACATCGAGGAGTGAGACAAGGGGACGTTATTTCCCCCAAATTGTTCACAAACGCTCTAGAGGATATGTTCAAAACGCTGAACTGGAAAGGACGGGGCATAAATGTCAATTGCAATTACCTCTCACACTTGAGATTTGCGGACGACATCGTCATCATGGCTGAAACCGTGCAGGACCTGCAATACATGCTGACCAAACTAGCTGATTCTTCTGCACGAATCGGTCTCCGGATGAACTTGGATAAGACCAAGATCATGTTCAACGAACATGTTATTCCGGAACCGATTGCCACGGAGTTCCTCTCGAAGTTGTTCACGAATATGTCTACCTTGGGCAAATCTTGCAATTGGGCAGAAACAACTTCGAGAAGGAAGCTCGCAGAAGGATACAGCTTGGATGGGCAGCATTGGGAAAACTTCGTCGAGTCTTTACATCGTGCATACCACAAAGCCTGAAGACGAAAGTCTTTAACGAGTGCGTCCTACCTGTTATTACTTACGGAGCCGAGACGTGGACACTGACAGTGCGACTAGTTCACCAATTCAAAGTCGCTCAGCGAGCTATGGAGAGGGCTATGCTCGGAGTTTCTCTGAAGGCTCGAATTCGAAACGAAGTCATCCGTCAGAGAACCAAAGTAATCGACCCAGCTCAGAGGATTAGCAAGCTGAAATGGCAGTGGGCCGGTCACATCTATCGCAGAACCGATAACCGTTGGGGTAAACGAGCTCTAGAGTGGAGACCACGGCTCGGCAAACGTAGTGTGGGACGCCCTCCAACTAGATGGATCGATGATATACGCAAGCTGGCTGGCAGCGGTTGGAAACGAATACCTGAAGATCGAGCTCAGTGGCGTGCCATGGGAGAGGCCTATGTCCAGCAGTGGACAGAAATTGACTGATAATGACTTAATATAACTTAAGTTACTTGATTTGAAAAAGTGACAAAGATAAATAAATTATTAAGAAAGTTTTTATTCAATATTTAAAAACTAAGGTTTATTTACGCACGAGTATATCGTTGTTTCATTTATGAAAATTAATTCTGAAATACAAATATATAGTTATAGTAGGGTCAATTTAATAGATCACATTTGACATCTGTCACTCTTAGCTTCATAGTAAGGTGACTTGCTTAAAAACATCGATCCAATTGATGAATCGATGTAGTAGCCGATGAAAAAAAATTCATCCCCACTTCACATATAGGGGAACTACCCTAAAAAAAAATATTTTTCAAAATTTTATTTCAGCACTTTGTCGGCGTCATTTATTTACATACCCCCACAAAATTACAGCTTTCTAGTATTAACGGTCTCTTAGCAAAACCTCGGACAGACAGACAGACGGACATGACGAAACTATAAGGGTTCCTTGTCAGGACTACGGAACCCTAAAAACATACTCAAATGTACCTAAGGATCTAACGTTTAGTAGTTTATCGTTAGTTTTTTAACCCAAATTATTATTGATTTTAGTTCCTATTCAATTATTTTTTAATCTGTCAAATTTCTTCATATTACCGCTACCAGGAACCGGTGAAGATGGCCCTTGCCAATGCAATTATAAAATGTTTAACCCATAAGTGGCAGATAGAGTTAGCAATCATGCATAATCGCAGTTATTTATTAAGATATATAAAAATGACAACCAGTTTACTCCTAAGTCTATCCACGCCTTTGTCAACAATCTATCAACATACAGACAGGACGGTAACTAGGTTCGCAGGCATCGGGATCGGGATGACGAGCGGGTGCACTTCACGTCACCCCACCACCATTATACCTGCTACCTAAAGACCGCCCTGTATCTAGACTCAATTATATCTCAAAATCAATAAATCCCAGGGGCCGCGGCCTATAAATACGGCAGTACATTAATTCTGCCATCATTCATAGCCTCGAAGTCGTCAGGATAGGTATAGCTCGCATGAAGCTACTCTGACTACAAAAGTGGACATTTAAACTGAACTTAATACTTATGGTTCTGAAACTTTAAGTTCAGCTAATATCTACGCTTTTGTAGTCTCCTTTTTACTAATTTTTTTGTGGCATTGACTTTCATGACAGTTTGCATTAAAAATAACAATTCGTTTTCTAAATATCCCAAAAAGTTATTTTTTTATGCGTTCATTGGGAATTACAACAATGTGATAATTCGTCATTTTGATTCTTGATGGTGTTTCTTTTTTGAGATTCAACGACAACTTTTATGTTTAGTGCAAACGGGAATTAATCTTAAATGTTTACGTTCGAAAGCCTTTTAATTTTTTGAGATCATATTTACGAATACATTTTTACAACTTTAGAGCTGCCGTCAGCTTCAGTGCAGCCTCTCAGTGGCTGTTTTCTCACAGGTGTATCTTATTCTGTGAAAAAAGAGCCATAGAGGCGTGCAAAATTGTTGCGAAAATGTGTAAGCCTCAGAAAATTCCCATTCGTGCAATCAACGCGTTCTCTCTTGGGGTAGGTCAAGTCGCTTTATCGACGTCGGTTTTATGTCCGTCTCGGTCGTGCCGTTACGTGTTCTTTTGGCGCGCATTTCCATGAATGAGCAGAATTTTATTATAAGAATAGTCCGCTTTATGAATTTTCGCGTGACCAATTGTTACGTAGTGGCTGTATTAAAATGCTTTTTTTTTACAGAAAGACAGTGCGACCGACTTCGACTCTACAACTTCGGCTCCGTCGGCGAAGAGCGCCACTGGCTACGAGATGTCCTACTGTCAACAGGTTCAGACACCAGCTCCGAAGATGACACTCCCGCAGGAAAAGCCATCCGACTCAAGCGAATTCTCCGAGAGCGAAGACGCCACAACAAATATGCAAGAAAGTTCTACAGAGACCAATCCGTAAGTTACCTCTTTTATTGGACGTTTAATACCAATGTATGCACCTTTGGTGCGGTAAGAACGAGTACTATAAACTAGATGATGCTAGTAAACTCTTAGCGTATGTAGTCAGATCAGTGGTGTGTGAACTTATTTATCTGTAGTTGTTATTTCATTTTTGACAGAAGCAAGAATTTTTAGGGTGAGGGGTCTCCAATTCTCAGTACTCGGCCGTCAGTAATTGTTAGCAAAATAAATAACTATTAAATATCGTGCTTGATTTTTGGGTTTCCAATTAATGATATAATACTATGACATTTAATTGTAAGTATTTTACAAAATACTTGATTGTTACATTACTATGTATTACAATGTGTGAGTGTGCCTACCAACTGCACGAATTAATTCCACCGTCCCCCTTTTACCATCGTACTACCAGACGCACAGATATACGCCATCGATACATGGTTGATATTCCATTCTGTCGCACAAAGCGCTTTGCATCAACATTTATCATACGCACAGCAAAGGAATGGAATTCCCTGCCAGAATTTGTGTTTCCTGTGAAGTACAATCCGGGGGTCTTCAAATCGCGAGTGAACAGGTATCTTGTAGGCAAGCGTGCTACATCGTCGATCACATCTTCACTTAACATCAGGTGAGATAGTGGTCAAACGCTTGCTAATCGTCAGTAATATAAAAAAAAAGTAATGTAAAAATCAAGCACGATAGTTCACAATAGTTTTGATTATGCTACCTTTTATTTTTGGAGTATCTAAAATGTTTCCTTCACCCTAAAATAGTTGCTGCTCAAAATGCGATGACACTGATAGAGAAATTAGTTAGTTTTTTTCTAAAAACGCACGAGGCGTTTTCATTGGCATAAGAATGGAAAACCCTACAAAATAAAACATTAAATTAAAAAATCAAAAAACCCGACTGCGCAAAAAGTGTAGTGTTAAAAAACGAACTGAAAAGAAAATAAAACTGGCCAAGTGCGAGTCAGCATCGCGTCTCTTATCGCACACTTAGGGAGGGTTCCGTACAATACGAAACATAACAGAGTTTCAACCTCATATATTTGATCAATTAATATTACCAAGAATATATGGTTTGGTCGCGATTTTTAGTATTTGTTGTTCTAGCGGCAACAGAAATACACCATCTGTGAAAATTTCAACTGTCTAACTATCACGGTTAATGAGCTATAGCCTGGTGACAGACGGACAGACAGACAGACAGACAGACGGACAGCGGAGTCTTAGTAATAGGGTCCCGTTTTACCCTTTGGGTACGGAACCCTAAAAACAAGTAAGTGTAGTAGTTTAGACTTCTGTTTAGGGATATCAAAAAACTATACCATTTAAATTCTTTCTCGGTCGATACACTCATAAAATAAATTATACATTGTTATATGGAATGTAGAGACTTTATAGGTCGGAACACATTAACGAATGGGGATTAATGTGGTCTCTAGTGTGCCACAAAGGAACAAATATACATACATACATATATAGTCTGATAAACACATTACCTCTCCTTTGCATCGCGCAGTCGGGTAAAAAGCACGCCTCTCCGTTTTTTCTAGCTCGATGTTAAATAAAAATCTATTATAATATAAAGTTTAAAGGACTCACTCAGTCTGACCGCGCCATATCTTCATTATTTTATACTATTGATTGGTGTAATATGTCTTTTAGTAGTTTTTGTGCGTGTCTGTGATTACGTGCATTTGCGAGTTTATACACCGACAGCGAGTTGTTGATTAGTGTTTTTATTTTGTAGTTATTTACTCTGTGGCCTTAAGTGTCTTCTCTGCCTCCCTAGACCAAATCAAAAATTATGTTAGCATTCATGCACGCAACTGCATATGTATGGGAATTACTTTCTTATTAGCTTAGCTATATTTATATTTAATTATATATCACGCTTTTATACAGTAAAATATTATGGGACAATAAGAATCCGTTAATAAGTCCACAAGTTCACCTAAGTCAGGCGTCATTCACTCGCGTTTTATACCAACCGCTTCGCGTATCTTCCACGATACAACCGACGGTCGTATTTTGAACGTTATCGACGTTGTAACTAGGTTTAATCTCGCATGTTTGCTGTCAAAGAGTGCATGTACTGTCCGTAGGACTATTATCTTTTCTGTGACTAAATTGTGAGCCTGTGTGGCGACTGTTTCTTACAAGTCGCAGTGGGCCAACCAGGCTTCCGTATGCTACTAGGTGCTTTGTGAAGTAAGTTTTTTTAATATTTAACTATACTATATTATGATTTTGGCGCCGCCTGAAAATGCCACCGGGGCAGGTGCCCTGGTTTACCTCCCCCTAGATCACGGGCTGGGCTAGGTCACATCAGCAAATTCGCTTGTGTTTCGGTCAAACCCGAACTTTCGGATGTATCATTTCTGAATTAGCCTCCTGGTCACCCCTTTTCATTCAGTTTAAAACGGGGTCGTGTTGCCACCCCTTACGGCTCCATCCTCCGTTCCACATATGAATGAGAGGGAAATGGGGTTTCTTTCATGTGAGCTGTGTGATCAAACCGTTTGATTATTTGACATCAGATGTTATTTTACAATTTATTGCGTGACTAATGTAGCTGGATAAGATAAGATCGTTAAAAAAAACTAAAAAGCACCGACTTCAATGCCGCGCTATTATTTTTCAGTACCAATTTTGAGGTGTTTATATCTCTGGAGATACTTATCAGACCTCGATAAAATTACCATGGTACCTACACTATACACTTGGGATATCTCCTTTCCAACAAAATAATAATAATCAAAATCGGTTCATAAACGACGTAGTTATCCGCGAACAGACATAAAAAAAATAAACTGGCCAAGTGCAAGTCGGACTCGCACTCGTAGGGTTCCGTAACACAGTAAGTACATAACACAGTAAGTATTCCATAACTATGATTTTTCGCAACTACAAAATTAACTTTGTTTTTCATAGTGTTTGTATGAAAAACAAAGTTATCTTTGCTGTCGCCATATCTCAAAAACTGCTGGCTGTATCTCGTTCAAACCAATTTTCGTTGTTAGTTTTTATTGAGATCTACAGCATATATTTTTTTTAGATTTTTCACTCCCATACTTTAAAAGTTAGAGAGGGGGGGACACACATTTTACCACTTTAGACGCGCCTATCTTTCAAATGATTGACTTTGAGAAAAAATGATTTTAAGAACCTCAATGTAATTTTTAAAGACCTATCCATAGACACCCCACACGTATAGGTTTTGAGAAAAAAATTTTTTGTTCCAGTTACATGTATGGGATGCCCCCCCTTAAACTTTTATATTTTTTATTTTTGTATAAAAATCGGAAAGCGGTTCACAGAATACATCTACTTACCAAGTTTCCATTCTGTAGTCCTAACAGTTTCGGAATAAAATGGCTGTGACATACGGACGGACAGACAGACAGACATGACAAATCTATAAGGGTTCCGTTTTTTGCCATTCGGCTACGGAACCCTAAAAACATGTACGGTCGAATTGAGAAACCTCCTCCTCTTTTTGAAGTCGGTTAATAATGGGTGGGTTCAATAGGGTTCCATATTAATTTCTAAGTTATAGGACCTTGATCTTTCCTCACTTACAAACTTACGTTTGCTGTCAGAATATATAGTCTCCCATACATTCCACCTATAAGCCAATTATATATATATTTGTGGGACTTTTGAAGCCGGTTCTTAGATTTTTAAACTAAATATGTTATTCCGTGTTGCTTGTTTTTTTTTGCTTAGTTTTTATTTTATTTTTTTGATCAGTGCCTATTGAAGAGTTTCAAGAAGCAACTAATCGAAGATTCCTATGAGGCTGTTCAAAATATGGGTTGCTTTGGCGCAAATATGCATTATCGGTGCCGCGCCACCGTAACCCATGTTCTGAGCAGAACTCTTGTTCTACGATGGACTCCTGGTCTCCTAACTGCTCTCGGTGAGTAATGTAGTCAGTAAGTAACCATTGATGTATTTTTAAATGTTAAGGGCCAGTTTTACCGGTGCCTGATATAGTTTTATATAGTTATCTGACGGATAACAACATAATATAAAAGATAGAAAGACATGTAGATAGATAACTCTTTTTGCACACCAATGTTAAGAGAAACAATGAACATAAAAATACGTAAGCCCAATGGATAAGGTGTCAGACTGGCGATCGAGAGGTCGTGGGGTCGATCCCCACCCATTGCACTATTGACGTGAACCCACTCCAGTCACAAGCATATTTAAGCTTAGTTGGAGGGGTTAACGAGAATACTAGTAATGTACTCAACCCACATTGCTAGTAAGATTTTTTTTAAATGCTAACGCCGGTCTTAAAGCCATAAGCGATTTCTTCCATACAACCAAACAGATAATTATATTGCGAGACTGTAACGGACGGTGGTGTATCGATTTTTCATCTTAAATATCTATAATACAAGGTGTAACAAAAGGGTGCAAACGTTTTAAAAATTGTAGTTTATCTGGCAGATAAGTTCTTAACCTAACGGGCTGACGGGACTCTTATCAGGCACCGGGGAAACTGGTCCTCAATGTAGTATAACACATAATGTGTTTTTATTTCATTCAGATTTGTAGCCATACGTCCCAGCGCACCGGCCTCATTTTCCATTCGCATCCGTATCGACAAACTTTTAAATGAAATACAGCGCACCGGGAAAATCAAGAGGACAATTAAAATCCGGCCAAATTGGAATGCCGCACATGAGCTCTATTCTTCTAAGCGTAAGAATAAGAAACTCAGCCGCCAATCCCAGTCGACGCAGTCGTCAATTGCTTTGCAGTTGCCTGAACCTGAAATGCCAAATTAATTACCAACAACAACATACACGCGTATCTTATCTTTAAATGAACTAACTTTAACAACTCTTAAACTCTTGTCTTTTACTTCAGAGGTGAGACAAGAAAGCACTATATTATGAGCTGTCAAATTTAGTTTATTAAAAATGTTTATTTATTAATTGCTAACGATAGTTATCACATTATCAATGTAGGTACTTAAAATATATAATTTTCTTAATGCTTAATCAAATATATAAACTTTTGAGCTTTGCGTATCTATTCTAATATGTAATGATTATATTTCTAATTTTCTTCTCAATATATAATCACTTTTAGTAACTGTATTGGTTAAGGCGGCAATAGCCCAATGACTAAGGCGTCGAACTGACGATCCAGGGCCCCTAGATAAAAACCAATTTCCTGTTTGCCTTCACGCTAACGCAGGTTCAAAATCTATGGGAATGATATTTTTGTTGCGGAAAAATAATGTTGGATTTTGTCTAGGGGCCCAGAGGTCGTAAGTTCGATCCCCACCCATTGCACTATTGACGTGAACCCACTCCAGAGATATTTAGCTTAGTTGGAAGGGTTAACAAGACTACTAGTCATGTGCAACCCACATTGCTAGTAAGCTTTAAAAAAAAAGATAAAAGGAAAATTAATCCAATCATCATTGAATTGGTAACATAATAATATTGCAATGTGTAGTTTGTCTCATATTATACATAGGAGGTAATCGTAAATAAGTCGTTATAAAAAATAAAAAGTCAACGTAATAAAAAATAATGTACTTTATAACAATGAAGACATAACAAAAAAAAAGGTTCACAGGTAGGTAGAGTTAAGTCTTAAATAACAAGACTACTAGTAATGTGCAACCAACATTGCTAGTAAACTTCTTTTTTTTTTAATTTAAATTTTAAAACTAATTGAATCATGTCTCTTAAGTCATATAAAGTTGAATAACTAACGATAACATAATAATATTGCTATGTGTAGTTTTTGTGTTTTATTATACCTAGTAGGTAATCGTAAATCAGTCGAAAAACGTAATAAAAATCAATGTACTTTATAACTATGAAGACATTACAAAAAAAAAGGTTCACAGGTAGGTAGAGTTAAGTCTTAAGTAAGCTTTTTTTTTAAATAAATTTTAAAACAAATCCCATCATGTCTCGTCTAACGTCGAATAACTAACGATAACATAATAATATTGCTATGTGTAGTTTTTGTCTTTTATTATATCTAGTAGGTAATCGTAAATCAGTCAAAAACAATATAAAAAAGAATGTACTTTTCATTACAAAAAAAGGTTCACAGGTAGATAAAGTTAAGTCTTAAGTAAGCTTCTTTTTTTTAAATAAATTGTAAAACTAATCCAATTATGTCTCATATGTAACATTGAATAACTAACGCTAAGATAATATTGCTATGTGTAGTTTTTGTCTTATATTAAACATAGGAGGTAATCGTAAATCAGTCGAAAAACGATATAAAAATTAATGTACTTTATAACATATTATGTTTCTTTGAAGTGTTTCACACTTTATATTTTTTGTAAATTGTTGAACACAATCCAAAATTTCATCGTACCGACGGGACTTGAACCCGCAACCTCCGGAATAACATGTTCCGGTGCTTTGCCAATTAAGCCACGGTGCGAAGTATCGTTACGAATGATTAACTTACGTAATAAGTAGTCATAGATGGCGCCACCAATGCATACTTGGGTTAACAAATGCAATCCACTAATTTCGTCGTAACGATACTTCGCACCGTGGCTTAATTGGCAAAGCACCGGAACATGTTATTCCGGAGGTTGCGGGTTCAAGTCCCGTCGGTACGATGAAATTTTGGATTGTGTTAAACAATGTACTTTATAACAATAAAGACATTATACCAAAAAAATGTTAACAGGTAGAGTTAAGTTTTAAATAATTAAGTAAAATGTTCGATGTAGATGAATTATTCCATAATACATATAATCAATACTCAATAATGAAGATTAGATAAGAAGAAAACGAAAAAAAAACCGACTACAAATGCCACGCTAGTTATTTTCAGTACCAGGTTTGAGGTATATCTCTAGGGATAGATCTCGATGAAATTAAAAAACAATTAATAGTAACAAAAATACTCTGTCAATACAGTAGAATTCAGAACTTCATCCTTTTTGTGAAGTCGGTAAAAAATGAATATTTAGATACATAATAAATTAGAAAAAAAATGTATTATGTAAAATGTAGCAAGTGGTATATATAACCTATAACTATGCAAAATTTTCCTGCGGCTTAAGGTAAATAATAATGAGGTTTACAAGTGATAACTCAATAATGTACAAGACGTTTATTACAATAAAAATGTACTTTTTAATAACTTAGTAAAACTAAAATATTAAATACGACTATAAGTAATTGTACATTTATAAGTAATTGTCTGACATATTTAATGAAATTTAACTTTTTAATTTTGACTTTGACTTTGATTTTGAGTGATTTATTGTATTGTGATGATTAACCAATCAAAGTAGTTTATTGTATACTATACTATATTAATGAAACCTAATTTAATCAATATTCGTTAGTAAATAAAAGTTAGATGTAAACCTAGATTAAGGAAATCATTGGTGTTTTATTTAGATCCCTTAGAAGTATAATAAACTGGCCAAGTGCAAGTCGGACTCGCACTCGTAGGGTTCCGTAACACAGTTAAGTATTCCATAACTATTATTTTTCGCAACTACAAAATTAACTTTGTTTTTCATAGTGTTTGTATGAAAAACAAAGTTATCTTTGCGGTCGCCTTATCTCTAAAACTGCTGACTGTATCTCGTTCAAACCAATTTTCGTTGTTAGTTTTTATTGAGATCTACAGGATATATTTTTTTTAGATTATTCACTCCCATACTTTAAAAGTTAGAGGGGGGGGGGGGGGGGGACACACATTTTACCACTTTAGACGCGCCTATCTTTCAAATGATTGACTTTGAGAAAAAATGGTTTTAGAAACCTCAATGTCATTTTTGAAGACCTATCTATAGACACCACACGTATAGGTTTGAAGAAAACATTTTTTTTGTTTCAGTTCCATGTATGGGATGCCCCCCTTAAACTTTTATTTTTTTATTTTTGTATAAAAATCGGAAAGCGGTTCACAGAATACATCTACCTACCAAGTTTCAATTCTGTAGTCTTAACAGTTTCGGAATAAAATGGCTGTGACATACGGACGGACAGATAGACAGACAGACAGACATGACGAATCTATAAGGGTTCCGTTTTTTGCCATTCGGCTACGGAACCCTAAAAACCGTTAGCCGTTTTCATAAAAAAAAATAGTTACTAGATTTTTGTTTTCTTACATACTTTGTTATCTTTATTCATTTTAATTCAATTATTTATCATATACTATAGGCACAGTTTCTCAATCATACAGTTTGGAATCGAAATCTCATCGCATAGACAAATAATTATATTAGTCAAGATTGTAGTAGTATGAATATAACATGAGTTTGGCTTAGGTCGACATATTAAGTTGTTAGAAAAAATGATCTAATTATTAAGATAGTTTAAAAACTAAAAAAACCGACTTCCATACCCCGCGAGTCAGTTTCAGTAGCTGGTTTAAAACGTTTATCGACATATCTCTGAAGATACTTATGAGATCTCGATGGAATTACTATGAGGCCACTTCAGAAATTTACCCTACCGATTAAAAAAAGAATCATTCGAATCGGTTTACAATTGACGGAGTAATCGCGTAACATACATTAAAAAAACCGGCGAAGTCGAGTTGGACTCGCCCACCGAGGCTTCCGTAACAACGTTGGTAGATACCAATTAAGCTAGACCTCTAAATTGTATGAACGCTCATATAACTCAGAGGCCTATCCTAATTGGCGTAAACTATGTATGTATGCCGACACCCTTTAATTTTATTCCTTCCCTTCCATTCATTCCCTTTTTTTATTCTTTGGAATTTTTCCTTTATTTGTGCTGTAAGACCTTGCTTCTTGCCAAATTTCATAAATCTACGTCAACGGGTAGTAACCTATAGGTTTTCGACCCAAAACCAATAGGGTACTTTCGGTTGACCCAGAATTGTCAATTTTGGTTAAAAGCAAGGTAAAGAAAAAAATCCGAAAATTAAAAAAAATAAAATGAAAGGTAAATTTTCGTACTTACATGTTTTCCCAAAAATCTAAATTGGCCCATATCTTTTTATCGTGTTGAGTCTGGACCTTGATTTTTATACACCTAATAGGGACTATAGACTTCAGTATCTGGTATAAATTTCAACTTGCTAGGTCCACCCGTTCTTGAGAAAATCGGTGGTGACACGGACAGACAGACACAGACAGACGGTCAGACGGACAAGAAAGTGATCTTATAAGGGTTCCTTTTTTACCGTTTGAGGTACGGAACATTAAAAAACAACATACAGACAAATTAAGAACCTCCTCCTTTTGGAAGTTGGTTGAAAATGAAGCCCAGAATATCAGTCGCATATTCTCGTGCCCAAATAAATGTCCCCAAAAACATGGCCGAAAGTAAAAAAATACACAAATAATAAATATACAAATTCGGTAGTATATTGGTCCTATCTTTTTATTTCTGTACTTATTTAATAGCTTATATTAGACTGGTTTAGGGCTGTAATTCACCAAAGTTGACCTAGGCAGCTGCAGTAGATGCCGCCCCTTAGATCACTGGCAATTCGAATTACTCGTATTTTTTTGCAAATAGACCAAAAGAGACGCAGCTATACAACTGTCAAGCATCTCCTTCTATTTTTCATTCATTATTTTCAGCATTTAACGATCGCTTTTATGTTGCCTTTGTATTTAAATCTGTATCTATGTCGAGGCTAGTCGCTTCATATCACCACAAGCGTCAAACAAAACGAGATGCAGATAGCTAGACAGCTGTATAGGTGCATCTCTCTCTAATATGTGCTTACTATAATAACTAAATTTCAGAATTTATGTAGTTAGTAGGCAGGTGATCTTCACAAAGAAGTCGCGTCATAGCTCTTACAAAACTTCAAATAGATGGATTTGCAGCAATCTAGCTGTAACAAGTTTCTATATTAAAGCATAGGCTAGGTTTCGGTTATTTCGACCGATTGATTTCGTTTAATATGAAATTCAAAATATTTTATATCACCACTACATACATATTATAAAACCCCGCTGCGTCTGTCTATCTGTCTGTTCGCGATAAACTGGAAAACTACTAAACGGATTTTCATGCGATTTTCACTAATAGACAGAGTGATTCATGAGGAAGGTTCAGGTGAATAATTCGCTAAAGTTTTAAATTGGTTGAAATATGACTATGATTGTTAAACTTGTTAATTTATACGCATTGACGCAACAATCTGATGCAAAAAAATGTTGGCAATAAATGCTCTACCCTTGCGAAGCCAGAGCGGGTCGCTAGTTTAATATGAAATATCAGTTCGGAAAATTATGAAAATAAGCAGATAGATGAACACTTTAATGCGTACCAAATATAATAAATCTTATATAATTATATTAAATCTATAATATCTTAGAACAAATACAACTTCTAGAAAGGTTTGACAATGGGCGGTCGTATCGCTTAGAGCGATCTCTACGAGTCACAACCATTGGATGGACAGGAGCTAGTTACTTAAATGCGGTCGGTGGCATACAATACCTGCAAAAATATGTACTGATAAAATAAAAATGTATATACCTATATCTAATTTAAGACATAAACTTAAATCCAAATACTACAATAATATGTAGTTAAAATAATATACATACAAAAATAATACCATATTCGATAGGACATGTTTAATATTATTATTATTTATTTATAGGACTTAAGTATCCTAGAATCCACTCTTTGTATTTGTTGTTCTCAGAATTCCCGCTACATGTACTACGGCGCTGGCTTACTGTCCACTGTAGACCGCTACCCCGAGCGGAGAGTTAGCAGGCCTGTACCGCCGCCTACCACCAGGGGGCGCCGTGGTCGACCGCCGTCGGATCGAGGGTCGAGAGGCATGCAGAAGTCTAGACGAGGTCGCGTTAAGGAAAGTAAATCAGCCAATGAGAGCGGTGATGCGGTAAGTTTAGTGATCTTTTACAGGTTACGACTTGTGAGTGAGGAAGCTTTTCTAACATCTCGCTCCAGAGGGCCTAGTGCGGTTTTTTTTAATTTATTTACTCACTCGATCACGTTAAAGTAAACTCAGATTTGTATGGAAAATACAATGTTACCTCTTATACACACTAGATGGAGCTTTTAAATTAAATACAATTCTGCGTTTACTGTTACGTCATCGAGTAAGTAAACCAATCTATAAAACTCGCAGTAGGCCCTCGCAGTAGTAAAGCGTTCTTCCTTCGCATTTCAAATACCTACTGTGCGGACTTGTTTATGACATGTATTACGCAACGTACGCAGTCAAGCGAACACGGAACGCTTAGACGCATGAACGCATGAGTCCCTTGTAGATTGTTTATTTGACGTGTTCTGTTTCTCTCCGAATCTTTGAAGATACATCAAATCTTGGTAAAATATACGACTATGACACCTACTGGCATAATTTGATAAAACAGACATAAAATAATACTCAATTGAAAATTTAAAACCACCTCCGACTGATCTAAGTATAATCTGGTCATTGAGACCATTCCAATGAGCACACAAACTCGACATCTCTACTGTAAGGAGAAGACTTTAGTATTCGCTAGATTCAAGGAGATGTCCTTGCATCAGGCTAATGATTTTAAAATATACCATCATCTTAAAATATCGTTGAATTAAGAGGATACCGAATTTCGAATTGGTCAGATCCATGACAATTGATTTCATGAAAAAAAGCCGAAGATCGGGCACAGTGGCGCATCTTGGGAGAGGCCCACGTCCAGCTGCGGACTGACACCGGCTGATGATGATGACAGTTGATTTCATAGCGTCATCAACAAGAAAACCTCATAAATCTCATAATGTAGTCTTAAAACGGCTGAACAGATTTTTATGAATCAAAGCTAAGAACACTCTCAATCAAGACTCCTATTAAACAAAGAAAACTAAATCAAAATTGGTTCATCCGTTAAGGCGCTACAATGCCACAGACAGACATATACACAGATACACACATCAAACATTCACACGAATTTAGTGCCTTGCTCCTTTTGTGATATTGTCAAAACGTAGAATATTTAATGTGTTGTTATCCTTCAGCCCGATGGCGTGGTAGACTGGGAAGAACAGCTCCGACACCTGAAGGAAGAGAAGGATGATGAATACAGCATCAGCAATGACAAGCCAGGAGTCAGGTATGTACAAATAGTTATAATTGCCTTATTAGATATGTTATATTGTCTTGGTTATTATTGGTTAGATTTTATTACGTAGGGGTAAGGTCTCGATTGCAATTGGAGGTCAACAGGTGAACCATCGGGGTCGAGTGCTTAGTGACACTAACAGTTAAACCGAAGGTCGTGGGTTCGATTCCTACATATGACAATAATTTGTGTGATCGACAGACAGTTGTTACGAGTTTAGTTCTAATTGTGTCTGTGTTTTGAATGTTTGTTAAGTCGCCTGCGATACCAGGGATTTATTTGTATCTTGAGCAAGATGTCTTTTTGGTATGATGTTCTATTTCTGCAGTATTTTGTCCATAAATGCTACAATAATATTTTTTAGTTTTACTTATCTATGTTCTGTCGCTCAGCGAGCTATGGAGAGGGGGCTATGCTCGGAATCTCTGAAGGATCGAATTCAAAATGACGTCATCCGTCCTTTAGAGATCGAAAGTTATCAACATAACCCAAAGGATTCACAAGCTGAAGTGGCAGTGGGCTGGTCACATCTGTCGTAGAACCGATAACCGTTGGTATAGACGTGTTCTAGAGTGGAGACCACGTCTCGGTAAACGTAGTGTAGAGCGCCCTCCAGCTAAATGGAGCGATGATATACGCAAGCTGGCTGGCAGCGGTTGGAAACAAAGAGCTGAAGATCAAGCTCATAGGTGAGGCCTATGTCCAACAGTGGACAGAGATAGGATGATGATGATGTGTATATTCTATATATATAGCAACTTTTTCATGACTTTTGTGGTCTGCGGAGGCTCTATCTAGGGATATAGATGATTGACATGGATCGTAAGTCATGAATGTTGTTTGTTCAGAGGTCGCAAGAAACTATCAACATTGAAGAGCCCAGAAGCCCTCACGGCTCGCAGGCGGCGCCACTGGCTGTTACTAGTGAAGAAAGAGCTCGGAAAGGTGCAGCGAGCGAGAACGGCCACACATAGAGAGGTCACTCTACAGAGGAAGAGATTAGCGACGTTGTGTTGCAAACATTGGAGACATGTTGCTATGCAGGTATATCCTACTTCCTGCTAATTTTATAAAGGCGGAAGTTTTCGTATACAGGGTGTTTTTTTTGCAGATCGTAGATCGAAATAAAACACTGCGTGCCGGTTATTCACTGTTTTTTTTTTTTTTAAATGAAAATAATTTATTTGGAATCAAAAGCTACAAAATATGTACAGAAGAAAATAATGTTCACAATAATAGTTGTTGACAGTGTGGCTTAAAATGTTACAATATAATTATGTCTCACAGAGCCTACACTAGGCAACTACTACTACTACTATTGAGAGATTTATGTCTTTCTAAATATGATATACAGAGAGTTATTAACACTAAATATGCGGATATTACGGAGTTACACATTTGCACAACGAAGCCATTAGAAGGAAGGGACCGTACATGACAGCTAGTCGTAATGTTACCAACATGTAAATTTACATGTTTACAAGGTTTATAGTTTATTCACACTACAATACCAGTGTGTGAATCCCAGAATGTATAGTATATGTTTATGTAAGTATTGTTAAGTAAGTGTATGTTTGTTGCTTAGATAGAGATGAGCACGTTAGACCTAGACCCGATATTCCCACGTGATCGATGTCTACGCGGGTATAACCGCGGGGCACAGTTTGTCAAATATATTCTAGTATGTAATGAGAATTTTGTTGGCCCGTTGGCGTAAAGAATAAATGGCCTGCCTTCTAACTGGGAAGTCGCCGGATCAAACGTAGCCGAGCACCAATATGTATCATTAGTGATCGTCCGCAGGTGGTAGGAACATTATATCGATGTTCTGTCTGACTTGCTACCAAAAAGACAACAAAAATATATAATGTAAACATTATTTTTCCTTTTTTCCTGTAATGTTTAAATACATAACAACACCTACCTTTTCTTTATACTTAACTAGTTGAGCCCGCGACTTCGTCCGCGTGGAATAGTATCTTTGGGTAGCATTTTTAATTATTTAGGCTAATTATTTTACAAAAAAGACACATACGTATAAATACTATTTCGTCTTCTGCCCGTTCGGGTAAGCACACTTAGGCGTATTTCCCCACCTACATCGCGCACAGTGAGAAATTGGAAAGTTTCTTACTCGCGGTAACTTTAGTTTCACATTTTGTAATGGGATTCCGTAAATGTTACATCAGAATAGCTCTAATATTATGTCTCTAGTCGCAAACTTATAAAACATTCACATAAACCTTAATGTTTCCATACAAATTTTCATCCCCTATTCCTTATTGTTATTTTAAACCCTTGAGGGTAAAACTTTCACAAACTTTGAATGTCATATTTATTTATATCGAGCCTAAGAAATAAGTTTCAAGCTTCTAACTCTAAAAAAAAAACATAATTTATTTCTCAACACAATTTAAAAAACTTATTAAACTAAAATATTAACTATGACTAATAATTCAAATAAAAACTACAAATAATAAATGGAATTTAGGTCGCTGTCTGCTGGTAGAGTACCCAAAAAACTGGCGACATTACCTCTTTGAATCGCGAAACTAATGCGTTGCCCGAGGTAAGCGCCAGCTCTTTGGTCGTGGGAGACATCGATTAGGCGTCTAGACAGCTCCCTAACAAAACCGCGTGCTTGTTGACCCCACGGGCCCATGGTTTCGACCCCAAACGGAAGAAAAGCATAGTTGTCACCGATGCTTATATATTTCCTCCGTTTGAGAGCCTCTGCTGCGTCTGCAGCTGCTCCTGCCGCCCGTGAGGTATTATGGAGATGGGAAACTGCTAATGTGTCGACGCACGTCGCATCCCACACTAGCGGCTTCCCACGACACCAAGGAACCAACGTCATGCCGTCAGGCCTCTTACCATCATCACGTGCGATACCGTTCGGCTCTAAAATAGCCGGCACGTTGACGGTGGCAAGAGCCCGACGGATGACGTCGTTCAGTGAGGCGTGTCGAGAAAGCCGTCCCGCACTGCGACGACATGAAAGATCGTGGTGACCCAGTCTATCCACCTGGTCACCGCAGCGACAGAGATGCGGTTCTGTTAAAGGGATGCCCAGACGCAGTCCCACCGCTATACAAAAACTGTTGTTATCCATGGAAGTACCTATATTGGACGAAGGTAACGCCTGCAACCAATATCCAGATTCCCGTTCGCGCGTGGCAAGTAGACGAGCACGGTCCCTACTATCTATATAACTATCCAATAGTTGTTTTTGTAATATTTTACATAAGGGCTCGTCCCATTGCCGCTGCGAACGGAGGCTCCTTGGGAAGGCTTCTCCTGGGCATGCCATGGACCAGGTGTTTTTTGCTTCTTCCATTATATCAATCGATATATTCGGTAGTGAAATGTTTAATATTTTTCCGAAAAGACCGGTAATACTATGGACTTGGTATGGACCGGTAATACTCTAAAAATGACGATACTTGCATACTACTTTTCATCCCCCCTTTCAATCCCTTACAACCATTTTTTAACCGACTTCAAAAAAAGGAGGAGGTTTCTCAATTCGACCGTATATATGTTTTTTTTATTTTTTATGATTGTTCTCGTATAACTTGGTTGTTAATGAACCGATTTTGATTATTATTTTTTTTTGATGAAAAGGAGATATCCTAAGTGTGGTACCATGGTAATTTTATTGAGTTCTGATAAGTATCTCCAGAGATATGGAGATAAACACCTCAAAATTGGTACTCAAAATTAATAGCGTGGCATTGAAGTCGGTTCATTTTAGTTTTTTAAACGATCTTATTATTATTAAAAAAGTAGCCTATGTCCTTCCTCAGGCTCTAGACTATCTGTACCAAATTTCATTTAAATCGGTTCAGTAGTTTTGGCGTGAAAGCGCGAGAAAAAAGACAGACAGTTACCTTTGCATTTATAATATTAGTAAGGATTGATAACATTTGCTTACTTTTCCAACAGTCCCAGAAGAACATGAAAGAAACGGTGTGGCGTTGCAAGCGGCTCTCAAGAGAAATGCAGTCATATTGGAGACGATACGATCGCGCCGAGAGGGAAACTAGGAGAAGAATGGAAAGAGAGGCAGAAGAACAGAGAAAAGTATGTTATATTCTGGATTATAGCTGGAGCTGGATTATATTCGCGATACTTCCTTGTGTCGTCATCATCAGCAGTCTGTTGTAGTCCAGTCCAGTGCTGGACATAGGCCTTTCCAGGTATCTTCCCAGATCATCGCTTCATCTCACCGGGGGCGTTTTACACTACATTTAACCAAACGCTGTCCAGAACAGTGGCTTATCTTGGAAGAGGCCTACGTCCAGCAGTGGACTAAAACTGGCTGATTATCATGTGATGATGTCCGGAACTCTATTTTCCTGTCAATTATCGGTTTACACCCACTGCCGCTTTAGCGTGCTTATATTGCAAGCTATATTGATTTATTTGGTTCTCTGCCGGATTACTTTTTAACCGACTTCAAAAAAAGGAGGAGGTTTCTCTATTCGACCGTATATATATATATATTTTATTTTTATGGGTGTTCGCGCATCCTTTCGTCGTTTACCGATTTGAACCGATTTTCCCCAGAGTGGTACCATAGTGATTTTATCGAGGTCTGATAAGTATCTCCAGAGATATGGAGGGAGATAAACACCTCAAATAATAGCGCGGCATTTGAAGTCGGTTCTTTTAGTATTTTATCGATCTTATCCTTGTGTACATTACATCAACCTACATAATTACCCATTTTTTTTGGAAGGAATTACTTGACCATTTGCTTACATTGTTATGTGGCAATACGGTTTGATAAGAAGAGAGAAGATAATTTTTACTGACTTCGCAAAGAAAGAAGTTGTTCTCGATTCGCCTGTTTTTTATGTGTGTTAGCTCAGAATATTTCTTAACCGATTTGGATAATTGTTTTTTGTTTAAGCGAGTATTATGGAGAGTAGGTATGCTTCCTTTTTGGTCCCATTTTAATGTTATCAAGATCTGATAAGTATCTCCAGAGATATGGAGATAAACACCTCAAACTTAGTACTGAAAATGACTAGCGCGGTATTAGAAGTCGGTTTTTATTCGTTTTGTGTACGATCTTAAATTATGTTTCACCTAAAGTTAAAAATGTCAGTGATGCAAAGCGCCGGACATTTTGAGAGCCCCGTTAATAATGTTAATAGTATATTACGATACGTGTGACTTAAGTAGTCTATTATTGCACGGCTTGAAGTAATATACAACTTACGTTGTAAGCTGTCACTGTGACATAAACCCGCACTTTACGCGTGTTTGTTCACCGCTAAACGGAGCCCCTTTGCCCTGTCTCCAACATTCCGAAATGTACCGTTGCCTGTCTCAAACCACCTAGAGCTGCTAGGAGTTACATTAACTTCCAACCTCAACTTCGGCTCCTACATAGAGTCCAAAGCTAAACTAGCCGGTAAAAAGCTTGGCGTTCTCAGAAAGGTGAGGCGGTATTTCACGCAGGGACAGCTTCGAAGTCTGTACCAAGCACAAGTCCGATCTTGCATGGAATACTGCTGCCACCTCTGGGACGGCTCGGCTAAATATCAGCTGGAGGCTCTGGATTCTATCGATAAACGAGCAAGAATGCTAATTGGCGAAACTGAATCTACAAAAAACAAGCTTCAGAGCCTCGAGCATCGGCGTAGAGTTGCTAGTTTATCTGTGTTCTACAGGATACATTTCGGTGAGTGTGCGATGGAATTACACAATTTGATTCCTTCTTCCCCCTTTTACTATCGGACAACAAGGCAAACTAAACAACGGCATCCTTACGTGGTGGATATCCCAGCAATCCGCACTAAACGATTTGGTTCTACCTTTTTAATTCGAACCGCTAAGGAATGGAACACGTTGCCAGCTGACTTGTTTCCGAGTAGCTATAACTTGGGTCTCTTCAAGTCAAGAGTGAACAGGTATCTTCTAGGCAAGCATGCTACACCCTCGATCACATCGTCACTTTCCACCAGGTGAGATAGTGGTCAAATGCTTGCCTATCTGCAATAAAAAAAAACGCTTGCTACGCTTTTCCGTCAAATAGAATATAATTGCACGGCGTGAAGTTGCTAAACGTCGTGCAATAAACGACTATTTAAGTCACGGAAAAGTGCCTAAAGTGCAGGTTTAGGTCACACTGTGCTATAATAGTAGATTAGTAGCCAAGGGCTCTAAGGCACCAATTGCAGCCCGAGATATTTAGGCGCACGAGCGCAGCGAGGGCGCCTATAGTTCGAGGGTGCAATTGATGCTTACACCCGAGCTAACTACTCTGCTTTACATCTCGATAGTGAGGTAAGTAGAAAAAAACCGGCATTACAAGAATAAAACATTTTATTAGTTAAAATTTATAGTGAAATAGTTGCTTTTAACATTGAATAAATACACCACAAACTAGATGGCTGCAGCTTTTTTGATAGCTCACTAAAGTATGTTAAGAATACAGTCTCAGATAAAGACATAACTCGTTTTTCTTTTCGCCACTTCATGAACTTGTAAGTTTTCAAATATCTCTCTTTAGAACTTTCAGGCAAAATATTGTCAATTGCTGCTTCAGCTTCCATTTTCATTGAATCGGGAGTGCAGCTTATTTCTTCATCACTTGCAGAACTCATGTTTTTTTCCTAATTAGCACGTAATTATAAAAAAATCCCAAAACAAACAATATTTAAAGTAAAAGTTTTCTATTCCCGCCTTTTTTCATCTTATTTTTTTTTTAATTTTTTCAAGAACGAAATTGACCATCGCCGTTCGATATTTAAAATTGATGACTATTATACTCATACGAAGACAAGGCTGAATAGCGAAGCGACCTCTTTTGTCATTGGGCTGAATGCATGATGTCTATTGCCAGTATGATGGTTAGATGTACGCGAACTTTTTGAAAGAGTGAAGAGTTTTTTTTTAAATTACTTACCGCCCTAGGGCTTTTCTAGCTACATTATTACCCTAGAGCGCTAATTGGTTACCTACAAGCCCCATTTGGGGGTAATAAGGACCTACTTACCGAATATGAGAGATGTAAATAATATAATGAAACAGATGGACGTAGAACTAATGGAGGCGAAGCGTCAACGTCGCAAGCTGAACTTCCTGATAACACAGACAGAGCTGTACGCACACTTCATGCAGAAGAAACTTAACTCTGAAACCGGAGACAGCGGTGCTGATCAGATACTCAGACATTTGGACGAGGATAGAGACCCCAGGCTGGTCAATATTGATCACTATGACAGGTATTAATAAAGTCTCTTTGGCTGTTTTTAATTATGAGATCATATAAGTTCTTATTTCCATGAGGTAACTTAAATCTAAAAACTGAGGTATATAGAACGATACCCGGGCATATGTCTGTTCTTTTTTTAATACGCAATAGGCAAGCGACTGACAACTATCTCACCTCATATTAAGTGACGATGTGGTCCAAAATGTAGTAAGTACGCTTGCCTAGAAGATACCTATTCACTCGCGACTTGAAGACCCTCAGCAGGGCTAGCATGACAAGGGGACTATTTTGTCTTTCCACCTATCCATCCTATATATATATATATAAATAAAGTTTTTCGATAATAAACGCGCGCTGACTTTTAATCAAATCTTTTTTAATACTTTTAATACGAAACAAAATCAAAACTCGAGGTAAAACTTCACCAAGCGTTTAAATTGTTGTGTTGATCTCCTGTCAGTGGCGAAAAACAGGGAAATATTTTGTCTTTCCCCCGGGGATAAGGCCATGCTAGCCCTGCAGGTGGTAGCTATCGGGAAACTCAGACTCGGGCAAAGAATTCCAAATGTAAATGCACATTCTAAATGAAGTATGATAGTAATGATATGGTCGAAGATGGTGGAGCAAGTTAGGAATAGAATGTTCTGACTCTCAAGGTCTGTCTAGGGTCGGAACGGAACACCATAAGGTTATGGCGACAGATTTTCTCCTTGATGGTAACAAGCTACTTTTTGGTAGCAACTAGCAAGTCAGGCGGAACATCAATATAATGATCCTAACGCCTGTGGAGGAACACCCTTGAATTCACATAGAAAAATACATTGTTACAATGCTTTGATTTAAACCGGTGACCTTCCGGTTCGAAGGCACGACATCTATCCATAATATTTTGTCTAGGATTATATTTCTTCCTGATTTATTTTATATATCATCTATCACCTCTTTATATGGTAGCAGAGGTTCGTAAACCCTTCTATATTTCCCAGTGAAGCAATGAAAGCACGAGCATCTCGCAACGCTCGCGAGGCGTTCCGAGCGGAGCGAGCGAGGACGCAGCTATTTGACAGCGCGGCCGGAGTCGACCCAGACGCAGGGGACAGCGGGGGTGAGGCGAGGGGCAGGGGGGACCACGATCAACCGGCCATATTCAGAGGGACCTTGAAAGGATACCAGCTGAAGGGGATGAATTGGCTCGCTAATTTGTATGATCAGGTAAGGCTTCCTGCTATAGGCAAAGACTTTCTATTAATAACTCGACTGCTCAAAACGGCCCTGGTGAGACCGACCGAGTATGGACGACTTATATATATATATACTACTAGCTGACCCGGCAAACGTTGTTTTGCCATATAAATAAATGGCTATTAAAAAATAAGGGTTGATCGTAGAAGGGTGAAAATTGAGGATTGTATGTATTTTTGTATGTTGTATCATAAAAAAATAGAAATTAAAAATGTTGTCTAAAAAATAAAAAATTAAATTTAGGGGTGGACTACCCCTAACATTTAGGGGGATGAAAAATAGATGTTGGCCGATTCTCATAGATACCGGATAAGCACAAAAAATTTCATCAAAATCGGTCAAGCCGTTTCGGAGGAGTATGGCAACGAAAACTGTGACACGAGAATTTTATATATTAAAGTCCCCGTCACGAGAAGCTATAAATTATGTAAACAAGTGTTCAGGAGTTCACAACATTTAGACCAACAAAAAAATGAATTTGTGAAAATAAATTCGAAACTCGAATGACGCGTTTATTTCAAAATGGCGTCCCGATAGTTTACAATCCCTGCGTCCGGTACCAAGAAACACAAACGATAGCGCTTTGCGTCGTTAAAATATGATCCGACTAAATTAAATAGGTTGTTACTTTCATATAACCCGTCTATATTTCGTGTCGATTGAATATGGTCAATTTAATATTATCTCGCAGTATAAAATGTTTACTTAGTAAAATATGTTTGTTTACATAATTTATAGTTTCTCGTGACGGGGACTATAGATACATATAGTATAGAAGCATATTCCTCCCAATGAGCCGAAAATCGGGCTCAGTGGATTATCTTGGGAGAAGCCTACGTCCAGCAGTAGACTGACTCAGGTTGATTATGATGATGATGATAGTATAGAACATGTATAGCACTAGCAGGTTGTTAGACAAGGACACACTCTCACCCGGGTACCTTTCGATTTGGCAGTTTTGTTCTACAAAGCAATTACAACCTTATTGTTAGAGTATGCGGATTAAATTGTATTTGTAAAAACATCTGCAGTGCTCCATCCTTTTATATTATGTCTATGGCTATAGGAGATTGAGTTTTTACTTCGTGCTGAGTTCACACCAGGAGATTTTTGTTGTTCCAACTTCCTAGGGAAGTACTTTTCTTTCGATTCTAACTAATTCCAAGTACTTTTAGTATCGATAATCGATACTGAGTAGGTAAGGTACCGGTTAAAAGTACTCGTCTCGTTACTCAATTATTTGTCTCGGAAGAACATTGTGCCTGGCATTATAGAGCGATAATAAGGTTTATAATTAAGCTATTTGATCGGCCAATAAAGCGCGATTTAATCGATAGTAAAGTATCAAATGAGTATTTGTTGTAACTCGTATCGTACATCCCTTGGAAGTTGAACAACAAAAAGCTCCTGGTCCGAACCTGGTATATAACAATAAAATGTTTCACCTATCATCAGCTTTATTCTATCCATGTATAGGTCAGTTCCTCCTTTGCTAAGAGCATCCAGAAGTGAATCGCGACATTGGTCATCTCATGAGCTTTTCTTGCTGTCTGAAGACCATTATATATTTTACCAATGCTTGGCTACCAGCATCAAAGTTTCAGTCCACCTGTCATCATTTCGCCTAGCCTAGTGACTCGCGCTGCCCCTTCTCTAGGCTAGTGAAATTTGGATAGATTTAATTGCTTATTATTTGGTTACCGCCTAGTATTGCAGGTGTCTATAGACAGCGGTGACCACTTTCCGTTTAGGTAGGCGTCACTTGCTTGTTACTCATACATAATGTATAAAAAAATGTTTGACTTTTGAAAACGGTTGTTACTCTTCTACATCTAACCTACTATCTTTCTGCAGACTAGGTGACCTTTATCAATATTTTTAACCGACTACAAACAATAAGGAGGTTCTCGATTCGCCTTTATTTTTTAAAATGTTTGTTACCCCAGCAGGGCTAGCATGGCCTTATCCCCGGGGGAAAGACAAAATTATTTCCCTGTTTTTCGCCACTGACAGGATATCAACACAACAATTTAAACGCTTGGTTAAGGTTAACCCCGAATTTTGATTTTGTTTCGTATTAAAAACACTTAAAAAAAAGAATTGATTAAAAGTCAGCGGGCGTTATATTTGTCGAAAAACTTTACTTATAATTTACCTTCTCCACCAAACAAAACACGGATAGGTGGAAAGACAAAATAGTCTCCTTGCCATGCTAGCCCTGCTGAACTCCGTTATTTATGAATCAATAAAAGTTTTTTTTTAAAGAGTTTGCTTCCCCTTTGGTACCATTGTAATTATATCTAGATCTGATAAGCATCGCCAGAGATATGAAAATAAACACCAGAAACTCAGTACTGAAAATGACTAGCACGACACATGAAATCGGTTTTTTCGTTTTGCAAACGATATTTAATTATTATAGTGTAATTATCAGGGTATCAGCGGCATCCTAGCAGACGAGATGGGTCTAGGCAAGACGGTGCAGTGTATAGCGTTCCTCTGCCACGTGGCGGAACGTCTCGGTGTGTGGGGACCGTTTCTGGTCGTCTCTCCCGCATCCACGCTTCATAACTGGCAGCAGGAGATGCAGAGATTCGTGCCGGACTTTAAAGTGGTGAGTGGACATATTAAACTACAAACTGAAAGTGGTGAGTGGATACATAGTAAACTTAAATCATAAAGTGGTGAGTAAACTATTATACATAGTAAACTTAAATCTTAAAGTGGTGAGTGGATACATAGTAAACTTAAATCTTAAAGCGGTGAGTGGATACATAGTAAACTTAAATCTTAAAGTGGTGAGTGGATACATAAACTTCAAACTCAAAGTTGAGTGGTGAGTGGGTAAATTGTATGGCTTAACATCTGCTATTAGGACTATTTTGTTTCAGTGGCGCCTCCTGGTAAGCGAAAAAACGGTAGCTTCTACTATCAAAAGTTGTCGTGGTCGTGGGTTTGCTTATTTTGCATTATAAATCATATTAGCTCACAAATAGGTAACCTAAAATTACAGGGAATGTAATACTTAACATCTTTTTGTCTCAAAGTACCAGGCGCAGTGCATCGACATGCAAAATTCTAGCTATCCAGAATTTTGCATGCTGCTGTATCTATAACGGGTTGACGTCATCTTTTACTATCAGGCGAGCGTCGTGCTTGTCCTGTTACTCTGTTACATTATACATACATGAAATCACGCCTTTTCCCGTTGGAGAAGGCAGAGACTACTTCTTTCCGCATGCTACGATCCTGACATACCTCTTTCGCTTCTTCCAATTTCGTGAGTACTTGCTAATGCAAGAAAAAAGGTTTTTTTAAATATTACTTGTTTTATGATATAATTATCATAAAACAAGTAATATTTAAAAAAAACCTTTTCAAACACAAGCTTTTACATAACCTAGGACCAGAGTAAGTCAAGACAAATCCAACGAGCCCAAAAACAACGGGTATAACATGCGTAGTTTAGGGGTTCCTTTGGCCACCTTTCAGCTCCATCATCAGATCAGCACCATGTCATCATAATACTGCATTGTCACGCGATTTACACGTGTATGCAAAGTTTCAGCTCAATCTGTAACCGGGAAGTGAATCAAATGTAATTTGCAATATTTGATGACAAACCTCGGGACATGTGAAACTAAATAAAAACTTGTAAAAAAACACCTCAAAAATACTTCCCATTCCAAACAGGTACCATACTGGGGCAGTCCAAGCGAGCGTAAAATCCTCCGTCAATTCTGGGAGCGGAAAGACCTGCACACACAACAAGCGGCATTCCACGTGGTGGTGACGTCATACCAGATAGTGGTGTCTGACTTGAAGTACCTGAACCGCGTGTCGTGGCAGTACATGATACTGGACGAGGCGCAGGCCATCAAGAGCTCAGCCAGCATGCGCTGGAAGCTGTTGTTGGGCTTCAGCTGCAGGAACCGACTGTTACTCTCCGGTCAGTTTGTACTTCTTATATTAAAAACTAAAACAACCGACTTCCATGCCGCGCGAGGCAGTTTCAGTAGCAAGTTTGAGACGTTTATCGTCATATCTCTGGAGATATCACATCTCGATGAAATTACCATGGGACCACCATGGTAATGTACGTTACGTACCCTACTAATAAAAATCAAAAATTCGCGTTTTCACTATTCGCGGATTAAAAAATTGTGACCCAATTCCTATATTCGCGGCTAAAATTTTCTTTATTCGCGGATATAATCGGTACATAGTACATACATGCATATTTATAAAATTAATTCCAATATGTATCCAACCAAATATCCTTTGTAAACGCGCCGATAAATGGACTAATAAAAAAGTAAAATAGACCTTATTACAACTAAGTAATAAGTATGTGATTAAATTATATCGCCGCTTTATTGGTTCGGCCTTTGACATAAACCGCCTTCGCCGCGGTCGGTGTTTTTGAGAATGTAAACAAACAGAATTAAAGCAACCTTATTACTCAAAGCATAAAGTATATTTTTAAAGGCTGCCACGTATAAAATGTTCCATTCTTTGGTAAAAGCCGGTTTGCGTGTTTTATTGTTTCATCTTTCCATTCGTTACAAAAATTGTGATTGAGGAATCGTCACCTAGGAACGTATCCCCTATAATCCCATATAAAATACCATTCCATATTCACGGTTTCTGTATTCGCGGCATATTTACGGAACGTATACCCCGCGAGTAAGGAGCTTTTACTGTATAGTCTTTTAACATCACGTGAGAGAGTGCAAACGCTTGCCTAAAATCTATTTATATATAAATATAAAATAATCTATTTATATATAATATTTATATTTGTGTATTTGTATGTAAGTATATCTATTTGTCTCATCAACCCACGGTTGCCTGGAAGAGATCGATCTAAGTGATAAGGCCGCCGATTGTACTCTAGTTAAGTGTTCCTTTTATCATTAATTACTTTTTTTAACCGACTTCAAAAAAAGGAGGAGGTTTCTCAATTCGACCGTATATATATATATATATATTTTATGTTTGTTCGCGGATAACTTCGTCGTTTATGAACCGATTTCGATTATTCTTTTTTGTTCGAAAGGAGATATCCCAAGTGTGGTACCATGGTAATTTTATCGAGGTATGATAAGTATCTCCAGAGATATTGAGATAAACATCTCAAAATTGGTACTGAAAATGAATAGCGCGGCATTGAAGTCGGTTGTTTTTTAGTTTTAAAACGATATTATTAATAAGTGCAATAAGGCGTATTCTATTCTAATAATACCTGCTTTGAGAAAATGTTTAAAACATACATACATACACAATCACGCCTTTTCCCCGTTGGGGTAGGCAAAGATTACTTCTTTCCACATGCTACGATCCTGACATACCTCTTTCGCTTCTTCCACTTTCATGAGCGCCTTCATACATGCTCGCCGGTTATAGATACTTTTGACTTGGCCTTCCTTAAACGTCTTCGATCTTATCGTGATACGTTCGCCTAGGTCGGCCTCTACCGGCTGGCATATTCACACTCGTCTCATAAATCTGTTTCGTCAATCATCTTTCATCCATCCTCTCTAGATGTCCGAACCATCTCAGCATCCCTTTCTCTATCTTTGTCCCTACATCATCTACCACACCACAACATAATATCGTTAAAAAACTAAAAAACAACCGACTTCAATGCCGCGCTATACATTTTCAGTACCAATTTTGAGATGTTTATCTCAATATCTCTGGAGATACTTATTATACCTCGATAAAATTACCATGGGACCACACTTGGGATATCTCCTTTCGAATAAAAAAAGAATAATCGAAATCGGTTCATAAACGACGAAGTTATCCGCGAACAAACATAAAAAAAAAAAAAAATATATATACGGTCGAATTGAGAAACCTCCTCCTTTTTTTGAAGTCGGTTAAAAACAAAAACAACCACAACTCAACATGTTTATAACAGGCGTTTAAATAATACAAGGAAGTTATAATTGAACAGGAACCCCGATCCAGAACAGTATGGCGGAACTATGGGCACTACTCCACTTCATAATGCCGACGTTATTCGACTCGCATGAAGAGTTCAACGAGTGGTTCTCCAAGGATATAGAGAGTCACGCCGAGAACAAGACCACCATTGATGAGAGTTAGTATCTTATAACAGTATTATATAGTATCTTCGTTGACACTTTAGATCTTACAAGTGGTTTATATGGAAGAGTCTCTTTGAAAAAGTGCAACTGAGAATATCAGAAAAGACCAGCTAATTTTTCTTTTGCTTTTAATAATAACCACTCTAATATCCTAATGTGACGGCTACCAATGCCTTAGTAGTGGTGTGCCATTTGAGGCCTGTTGAGAATTATTTTAAATATTTATTATTATGTTTTAAAACTCAATTATTTATTTTGCAGAGCATTTATCACGCCTACACATGATACTGAAGCCGTTCATGTTGCGACGTATCAAGAAGGACGTGGAAAACGAGCTGTCAGACAAGATCGAGATTATGGTGCACTGCCCGCTTACCATCCGGCAGAAACTGCTTTATTTAGGTAAGCTTGCTCTCTCTACCCGCTTACTAAGAGACAAACATTTCTGATAGGACCCTACCTTAGCTTTAAGCTCGCTTCCCACGGCGCGTAATATTGAGGACAGACACAAATCAACCCGCACCAGTACCCTTAGTACGAGTTTTCATACCAAACTCGATATCGTATATCGAACAAATTTTGTATGAAAAACAGTACAGCGCCTCTAGTGGTTACTACACTTCACTAAATTTAGACCAATCGAGGAGCAATGTCGAAAACTATATGAGATCTGTCAAAAGCGTTAGTTTTCGACTCATTCTGGCTCTCTGATTGGTCTTAATTTAGTGAAGTGTAGTAGCCACTAGAAGCGCTGTACTGTTTGTCAGAAGCGTTTACGATAAAAACTCTTACTAAGGGTACAGCACATCAAGAGAGACGTTCGTTAAAGGGATGCACTGAAGTGATGCGCAAATTGCTGACTTTAGTCCAGTACGCAATTTTTATACATTTGGAGTCTTGAGAAATTATTTATTAAGGATTTCCTTTTAGATACTTTATGCAAAACGTATATCATCGCTCTACCTAGCTGGAGGGCGTCCTACGTTTATGCAAGCCGGCTGGCAGCTGTTGGTAACAAATAGCTGATCGAGCTAAATGGCGTGCCATGGGAGAGGCCTATGTCCAGCATTGGACGCAAATTGGCTAATTATGATGATGATTTTGAGGGCCCGGTGGCGTAATCGGGAGAACGGTCGGCTTTGATGCCGTGGTACCGAGTTCAAACCGCCGTGCACCAATGGATTTTTCTATCGAAAAATGTATGTGCGCTTTTCCGGTGAAGGAAAACATCGTTAAGAAACCAACAAACCCCGCATGGTGGTAGGACAGTATCTAGTGTCCGCCTGGCCAGCTACCACCCTCAAGTTAGAAATTCTGTCACCAAACATCTAATGTGTTCCGGCAGCCATCCTTGAGAGCCAGTTCCCATTCTAGGCCTATAAAAAAAAATGATATTCGAAACTCAAAATTCTGTATAATGTTTATTGCATTTCAGTACATTTCAAATTTCAAACTTGCAACACTTCAAATTGCGAGTTGACGCTTGATTAAGGAGTTCTGAGTTATAGATTCAACAGCAGCTAATTAATTCACGTAATTAAATAATTAATGTCAATAAAAGCTTCTACTTTTTAGCGCTGAAAAAGAAGATAAAAATCGAAGAGTTGTTGCATATCACGGTGGGCGCAGAATCAGGCCACAACTTGGACAAGAATTTTACATCCAACTTGATGAATTTAGTCATGCAGTTTAGGAAGGTATGTTAAATACGATTATTTACTCCCTTTAAGGGCCAGTTTCAACGGTCTCTGATAAAGTTTTAGATAGTTATCTGATTTTGTGACGCCATATAAAAGATATCAAAAATCTTTTAGATACGTTCCTTATAGACTTATCAGGCAAACAGGCAGGCTGTTGAAACTGACACTTAGTATATGAACATCTCAAACGGTTAAAATTAAAACATATTATTTAGATTATATACTTATTTTAGCCAAAACATCATCGACCATATCATTCATTACCATGAAGCAGCGAGATAGTGGTCAAACGCTAGCCTCTCGGAGAAAAAAAAAGTGTGGTAGGAGACGTTGAGAAACACAACATTTATTCGTCTCAGGGTAATGGACGCAGGACGCAGTGGAGTGACGCGTAAAATTTTACCAATATAAAGTTTAACATGTCATGATTTTGTTTTAGAGCAGACGTCCCGTCCCATATCTTTCACTATCTACGAGTAATGTTGTGGGACAGCTACGCCGGTTAATGTATTGATTGAATATCTGTTAACGCAAATGAAAGTAACGCTAAATTAAACAAACATATAGCAGATAACTGCGAAGTAACCAGACCCTCAACACTTTTAATAAATTAAATCGAACATAATTTAAAAGGCGCTTTTCGCATACCTATATACGCATATCTACAACAGAAACACTTTAAATAGCTAAAGGTTCAAGAATTTCTGTTTTAACAATTCAGTGGCACAGCCCAAATAGAGTCTTTTCACTAAAAAAAACTTTTCTTTAAAGGTATGCAACCACCCCGAACTATTCGAGCGTCGAGACGTCAAATCTCCTTTTGCGATGCAAGTCGACGACTACCATATACCGAAGATAATGGCTGAAGAAGGCATTCTACTGCGCTCCATACCTTCCAAACGTCACTTGTTATACAACAAACTGTCTATACTTACCCCTGAATATATACATTATAGTCTGACAGACAGAATACAGAAGAAAGGTAGTTTGACAGGAAGAATACCGAAAGAAGGTTGTTTGACAGAAAGAACACAGAAGGAAGAAAAGAAGGAAGAGACTAGTTGCTTCGCGTTTACAAGGTTTATGGATATATCGCCGATGGAATTGTATAGAGTTATGTTGTGCGGATGGTTGTATGCGTAAGTATTGTTTTATAGTATACTAGCTGTGCCCTGCGGCTCCGCCCGTTAATAAGTATCCTATAGCCTAATTCATAGTAATGGCTAACCCTGTGCACAATTTCATTTAAATTGGTCCAGCAGTTGACCGTGAAGAAGTTCTAAACAAAAAATATACGGACTGACTTTCGTATTTATAATATCACAATAATATAGGATTCTTAGAAATAACCCAATGTAAACAAAAGTCATTAACCAAGTGTCCTGGGCGAATTGTTGTTCAATGTAAAATAAAATCACAAGTAGTAAGTCAGGTGTGAATAGGCTGCGATGACAACTTACCATCAGGTGGGCTGCATGCTAATTTACTGTATGTATTTTTTATTTTATTTTATTGTGTCCCACCGGGCCCACGGCTGGGTTAAGGTGTTCAATAACTTCTTCCCTGTCATTTAGAAGTTCATGCTAATTACCGTAAAAAGCATCTAGAATTATATATCTTCCCACCATCGCTTCCATGGATGGGCTTTATTAATAAACTAGCTGTGCCCCGCGGTTTTACTCGCGTGGACATCGTTCCCGTGAGAATATCAAGATAAAATAGTATATTTCATTACAAGTCGGAAAGGCTGTCATTGCAAAGAGTTCCGACAAATGTCTACCCGAGCCGAGGCGCAGCCGAAGGCGAGGGTTGACAGTCGGAACAAGTTGCAATGACGGTTCCGCACGTGTACTGAACGACTATTTTTAATACAGTTGCGAAAAAATGAAGCAATTTAATAAAATAATAAAAACACAATAAACTCAACTAACTTAACATTTATTTCTTATAAAAGTTATAATTCACCTATACATTGTAATTGGTACAGTTTTTTATACTAACTGGGGAAGTTTTAGGTTGCATATTTACTGTTTGAGACAAACTATCATTAATTTCGTATTTCCAAAAAACTAGGGTAGAAATTACTCATTTTGTGCAACAAACAACTAAACTCGCAAAGAAAATTTCTGAATAATGGCGCCAACCGTAGAATATAAGCAGAGTTTTTTTTTCTTCACCCATTCTGGTAGGCAAAGGGAACTAACTATGCCCATACAGCCAAGTCTTCAGTAGAATTTTTTTATTGATATGAAATGAAAATGAAATTTAATGAGATGAAATGAAATGAAACATAACCTAACTCATTCAATCAAATCATTAAATCTGATATTGAAACAAATTAGTAGCTTCTTTTTAGAAATATACGTATTTGCATGAATCATAAAAACTTCGATGAATTTTTTAGTAAAAACTTCATGGTTGGTTTTTCTTTTTAATAGACATTATTTTGACAGTTGGGAAAGAGAACGCACGAGTTCGGAAAAGGTAAAAAAAAAGCACGAGTGGAGATGTGGGCTATTACATTAGCCCACATCCCGAACGCTATACGTCCCTGCAATACGCCACTTTTTGAGCAACTGTATTGAAATAGTACATTACGATATTAGTGCGTTATGATGGTTATAACATGCGAGGCGGAATTTTATCCCGAGCCGAAGGCGAGGGCGTAATTGAGCCGAGCATGCTATAACCAATACGCACGTATATCGTACGACGTTTTTTAACACATTTGCAAGGAAACAGAAAAAAAAACATTATATATTTTGTTCATTTCTAATTATTGAAACAGTTAGTGAAATTACAATTATTAAAATGATACGTAGTCGTAGTTGGTTTTTTAATTATGTTTTCATACGTGGTTATGTATCTGTCTTTGGATATTGACGGCAGCAAGCTGTCGCATGCGGTTCGCGCTTCTGTTAGTATATCCGGTGGAGTTGAAGTAATATATGGCTCTTCTTCATTATTGAAAGTTGTCATATTTAAATTTTCAAAATACAAGTACAAAGAAAAGAAAATTTGAGAAAAATGGCGCGAGGATTATTTTCTGCCGTAGCTGCGTGAAAATGTTGGCAAAGACGTTAGAGCATGCAGCCAAGTTTTTAAATTACCGAATAAACTGATTTTTTTATTTTAAATAAACTGAATCTGTGAATGCACACTGTTGCTTTCCCGCCATTTTAACAGCGCGCTAGCGCTGCCTACTGACTGGCGCCGCGCGGCGATTAGTTCGAAATTTGAATAGCAACAGCGCGCGGAATGGCAAATAATACTGTTATAGAATTTGTATGGACTATAACTTAACTATTTGCTTTGGTAACACACGCATTTTTTATGACCCGCTTTACATATTTAAAACCGGTGGAATTACATCAGCTTTACGAGCAACGGTGTTAAAAAGTATATTATGCGTTATTCCAGGGTCTAGGCTACATACCAAATTTCAGCTCAATTGGTTTAGTAGTTATTGCGTGAAAGAGTAATAAAAATACATCCATACATTCTAACAAATTTTCGCGTTTTTTATATTAGTAGGATAATAAAAACTTTCAATTTCCACAGAATGCATCACATAGAAGATTGTCTAGTCAAATACGACCGTCTCCGACACCGTCAATATTGGTGGTACGATGAACAACAGAGCGTGACAGAAGCATCCACCAACCGATATGAGAGAGTGAGAAGCAAAGATCTATTGCTCATTTGTCCGAATGGGGATGTGCTGAAACAAAAGAAGGAAGACTCTTTGTTGTGGAGCGAGTTGCTGTTTACTGTTCCACTTTGGGATGAAGGTAACATCTAGAAATTAATCTCTCTCTTATATATCACACTAGCTGCACTCCGCGACTTTACCCGCGTTTTATCCTGGTTATAACCTTCCTCTTGAATCACTCGTATCTGTTGATAAAAACTGCATTAAAATCCGTTGCGTAGTTTAAAAGATCTAAGCGTACAGACAGCGGGAGCGACTATGTTTTATAATATGTAAAGATATAAAATATCTCTCTTATATTATTCAAAGTATAACCAGTACTAGCTGTACCCGCGACTTCGTCCGCGTAGAATAGTGTCTTTGGGTAGCATTTTTAAATATTTAGGCTGATTATTTTACAAATAAGACACATTCTTATCCTACCTACCGCACCGTACCACGCCACGCTAATCCCCCTCCCTCTCTCCCTACCCCTCTCCCCCTCTCTCCTTCCCTCCCCTTTCCTCCCCTCCTCACTTCCCCCCACTCCCCTCAATTCCCCTTCCCCTCACTTCCCTCTCCCCTCCCCATTTTCCACTCTTCCCCTTTCCCTCCCCCTCCCCTCACCTTTCCCTCCCTCTCCTCTCCCCTTCCCCTTCCCGTCACTTCCACCTTCCCTCCCCCTTCCCCTCACTTCCACCTCCCCTCCCCATTCCTCATCCCCCTCCTTCTATCCCCTCACAAACTTTGAATGTCATATTTATTTATATAAAATCAACAGCCTAACATATAAGTTTCAAGCTTCTAGCTCTAAAAATGACGATACTTCCATACAACATTCCATCCCCCCTTACAACACCTTACAACCCTTTTTTCGAATTAAAAAATAGCCTATGTCCTTTCTCAGCCTCTAGACTATCTGTGTACCAAATTTCATTTAAATCGGTTCAGTGGTTTTGGCGTGAAAGTGACACAGACAGATAGACAGAGTTACTTTCGCATTTATAATATTATATATACTCGTATAGTTAGGAAGTTAGGATATTAGTATAAATAACGTGGTTTAAAAAAAATAAATATTTTATTTTCCCGTAAAAAAAATTGTTATGTTCTATCGTTCCTAGTTGTAGTAGAGATCTCGCTCATTTTTCGACCGAGATCAATCTCACTGAAAACCGCCGAAATTTTTTCTTTAATTTTTTTTTTATTAGGTTTGCCAAATTTGTCTATAACACACGTTATCATTATTTTGTTACGTAAGTGGTGTGACGTGAGCAGTGTCTGACCTTCTTGAGGCAAACACAACATGCAGTAATAATTTTAGGTAGCAGCAGTACATAAAACTAAAAACTATACAACATTGGATTCAATGACTAGCTTACATAATTAAGTTATTAAAGAAGAATTACAAACTGGAATTTTGAATTAAGTAATTTTTGAGTTTTAAGAGAGGGTCGCCGAATATGTCAACTTCATGACAGATCTTATTATAAGATGCGCACATCCGATGAAACGGAGAGTGCTGCAAATAGTTAGTGCGACAAAATGGAAGGTTAAATGTTTTTCTGTTTTGGAGACGGCAGCATGAACGTGGAACCGACAACATAATCTTGCTTAATAGGCTCGGACTGTCGATTTTTCCGTTTATTATTTTAAAGAGAAATACGATATCGGCCTGGGTGCGTCTGGATTCTAAAGAAGACATCATGAAATACTGAAGTCGTGAGTTAAGATAAGATGTCAGGTTTTGGCAGAGATTGTTGGCATATGAAAGGTGGTACAGGATTTTTTTTTGGAGCCCTTCTAATCGGCTAATGTGTACGGCGTAGGTAGGGCTCCAAATGGGACTACAGTATTCTAATATTGAGCGAACATAGCAGTTGTATTACAGAATTGATATGTCTGCGTCTTTAAAAAATTTGGTTTGTCTAATTACGAATCCTGCTAACCGCGAGGCTTTTTAACCGACTTCAAAAAAAGGAGGAGGTTTCTCAATTCGACCGTATATTTTTTATGTTTGTTCGCGGATAACATCGTGATTTATTAACCGACTGAATATTACTTTTTTGTTGGAAAGGAGATATCCCAAGCGTGGTACCATGGTATGTTCATCTAGGTCTGATAAGTATCTCCAGAGATATGGAGATAAACACCTCAAACTTGGTACTGAAAACTAACAGTGCGGCATTTGAAGTTGGTTCTTTTAGTTTTTTTAAACGATCATATTATAATTTTATATGACAGATTATGTCGTTATATGACTAGAAAAATACACAGCGCAAAAAAAAAAGGAAATTAGGTATAAATCATAGAGAAAGTATATAATATGTAGAGAAAACATTACCGTATGCGAATGAAATAGCTACAGAGATATAACCCGACTAAAACGATAAACACGTGATTCATATGCCAGCTATAAGATAAAATGAACAACGTAATTTGGTCGGGTTATACATGACAGCGGGTGAGAGTCAATGGGTGCACTAGAACTTGTATTCAAACATTGCTGGTTACAGTTTAATCGCATACGCAGGTAAAGGATAAAAAATTGTTGTTCATCTCGCTCTCTCATACTAGTTAGTGATTGTATAGATTTATCCTTTTTTAATCGGTAGGGTACATTTTCGAGGTGGTCCCATTTTAATTTAATCGAGATCTGATAAGTATCTCCAGAGATATGACGATAAACATCTCAAACTTGCTACTGAAACTGACTCGCGGGCATGTAAGTCGGTTGTTTTAGTTTTTAAACTATCTGAAGTATTATTATTTGAAGTCAGTTAAAAAAATACATGACCATTTCGTATTCACAGGTCCATTCTATACACACACGGAGCACTCTTTACATAACATGCCAGAGACTATAGAACATCGTGCTGTGAGGATGAGACAGGAAAATAACGGACAAGTAAGTTTTTATATTTGTTACGTCACACCCCGTTGTTATTGTTGAATTTTTTGTCTTTCTGAATGATGTTACGGCGGCAGATTTTTTCCTTGATAGTGGTAAGCTACTTTTTAGGGTTCTGTAGCCGAATGGCAAAAAACGGAACCCTTATAGATTCGCCATGTCTGTATTTCTGTCTGTCCGTCCGTCCGTATGTTCTTCCGTATGTCACAGCCATTTTATTACGACACTATATCCCCCCCCCTCCTTCTAACTTCTGAAGTAAGGGAGTGAAAAATCTAGAAAAAATATATTCTGTAGATCTCAATAAAAACTTTCAACGAAAATTGGTTTGAACGAGATACTGTCAGCAGTTGTTGAGATATAGCGACCGCAAGTATAACTTTGTTTTTCAGACAAACACTACGAAAAACAAAATTATTTTTGTAGTTGCGAAAAATCATAGTTATAGAATACTCTACTGTGTTACGGAACCCTACGAGTGCGAGTCCGACTTGCGCTTGGCCAGATTGGTAAGTCAGGAGGAACATCGATATAAAGACTAATGTAAATTCTCTAATGTACTGTATATATTTAATTATGAGATCTTTTGTATATATTTAGAAAAAGCAATAAATGAATGAATTATAATACGCTCTTATAATCTGTAGACGAACACTCCTCCTAAGTTTTGAACCAGCGACCTTTCGCTTAGAAGTCAAGCCATCTAACCTTTACGCCAACGGGACTCAAAAACCTAGAGATATTATGTCCTCTTAGTCACTGAATTCAGGCTTCTAGGTTTACCACAACGAAGCTACAGCTCCGTTGCTTTGGCAATTAAGCCGTCCCGTCGGTACGATGAAATTTCGGATTGTGTTTAACAATTTACAAAAATATAAAGTGTGAAACACTTCAAAGAAACATAATATTTGAAGCTACAGCTACCAGGGCTTCGAGAAAACGATAGTACAGCAGCGCACTTGTTTGCTCCACTTGGTAGGGGCACTGCCGTGCCTGCAGATAAAATAGCAAGACTCTTCATTGCTTCGACATGATCAACACTATTATCTTATAGTATTAGATGACAATTTATTTATCCAATATATATATAGTTATAATGTGTAATGATTATTACTATTGAAACATTTGTTTTCTTTTGATATTTTATCTCTATGATAATTGCATAAATATATGTATATACTACACCGCGCTGTCGATTTACCGTGATTTGTTTCTTCTCCATCCAAAAGTTGACTGGAAGAGATCGCTCTTTTAGCGATAAGACCGCCCGTTGTGGAACTTGAATTAAGCTAGCCTATTATAGTTTAAGAGTTTCATGTAATTTGTGGTGTACAATAAAGAGTTATCTATCTATCTAACACCACCATCTTCTTTACTGGAAGCGTTATTCCAGCGACCCCAGGTCTTCGCTTCATAAGGAGCTGGGATGGCTTGGTAAGTCGCTGTCGGAGGGAGTGCACAATACACCTCAAGCGAGACGTCGGGGCAGGACTTATCGCCCCCACTTCAAATGAAAAATAAGAATTCTTAATTGAATTTCAGCATAGTAACGTATCTTCTAAGATACGATGCAAATAATTCTATTTTAATTATTCTATTTCATTAATTAATTCTATTTTATTACTTTTATTATTTCTTATTTTTAACCCACGACGGAACGGAGACTTTATATGCGTTTGGGGTGAGAGGATGTTTGTTTGTTTGTGTATGCAAATCGATGTTGCCATTTTTCTTCAAAACTACTAGTCCGATTTTGATGCAGTTTTCAGTTATGGGTTCGTGTTTGATTGGTGCATGTTCTTAAATAGGTGTTACGGTGTCAACTCACCAGGGTAAACTAAACATTTGTTTGTGCAAATCCATGTTGCCATTATTCTTCTAAACTAGTTCGATTTTGTCTTTAAACGGTTCGTAATTAATCAGTGGTGGTTCTTAGATAGATGTTATGACGTTAATTTTCTAAAGAACATTGTCACGGGTGTTTTTTCAAAATTTTAATTTTAATATTATGTTTCTTTGAAGTGTCACACACTTTATATTTTTGTAAATTGTTAAACACTATCCAAAATTTCATCGTGCCGACGGGACTCGAACCCGCACCCCCCGGATTACACGTTTTCACAGTGGCCCTCCGGTGAAGGAAAACATCGTTAAGAAACAACCCCGCATGGTGGTAGGACACTATCTAGTGTCCGCCTGGCCAGCTACCACCCTCAAGTTAGAAAATCTGTCACCAAAACATCTAATGTGTTCCGGCAGCCATCCTTGAGAGCCAGTTCCCATTCTAGGCCTAGCGTGCTTACCATCTTCGACCGCATCATCACTTACCAACAGGTGAGATAGTGGTCAAACGCTAGCCTATAAAGCCTATAAAAAAAAAAAAAAAAACGTCCAGGTGCTCTGCCAATTAAGCCACGGTTCGATCCATCGATACGACGAAATTAGTGGATTGCATTTGTTAACCCAATTATGCATTGGTGGCGCCATCTATGACTACTTATTACGTAAGTTAATCATTCGGAAGAAATCATTACAGTTTTCAAATCCGACGAGAGATGTTGCACTGCGTAAATCAAATATTATGTTTCTTTGAAGTGTCACACACTTTATATTTTTGTAAATTGTTAAACACAATCCAAAATTTCATCGTTCCGACGGAACTCGAACCCGCAACCCCCGGATTACACGTCCAGGTGCTCTGCCAATTAAGCCACGGTTCGATCCATCGATACGACGAAATTAGTGGATTGCATTTGTTAACTCAATTATGCATTGGTGGCGCCATTTATGACTACTTATTACTAAAGTTAATCATTCGGAAGAAATCATTACAGTTTTCAAATCCGACGAGAGATGTTGCACTGCGTAAATCAAATAAATTGTGAAACAAACGTTAAACACACGAACCGTGGCTTAATTGGCAGAGCACCTGGACGTGTAATCCGGGGGGTGCGGGTTCGAGTCCCGTCGGTACGATGACATTTTGGATTGTGTTTAACAATTTACAATTTTAATTTTGTTACTTGTTATTGATACCTTTTAAATTAAATTGGTTGATTTTGAATTTTGATCCTACCCGTTTAATTTTCGAGTTTTTTCAACACCCGTTCTATCTATCGGAAATCGAGAGGCCTACTGGAGGCCTACTGGAGGCCTGTTGGAAATGCGTTTGGGTAGACATCTACCTACTATCTACCATCTACTTTTCAGCAACACATTATTTTTGTATTGAGACATATTAGTTATTAGTTATAAATCTCTATTATTTTTTTTTTCTAATGTTAACGTGTTTTTTCTATTTTGTACTCTTCTGTAATGCTGAATGTATTTTCTTACATCTTTCTTTCTTTCTAATTCACTTAAATCCTTTTGTTTCAGACGGAGATGTTAACAGAAATAAAGACAGAAGACGGTGGCATAGTGAGTGTAGAATCACAGGAGCAGTTCCCACACGTGGAAAGAGCGCCGATAGTCTTCCCTCTCTTTCCCACATCACTGCCCGACACGCTGGTCACATATCAGCCGAAGGTCAGTAAACAATCAGGTTTTATGGCGGTGGTACTTCTGATAATGTTTCACCGCAGCGTTGTCAGTTATTAGAATAAGGGCCAGTTTCACCGGTTTCTGATAGCGCTAATATGAAGAAATCTGACAGATTTTTGACAGCTTTTATATATTATGTGTCAGATAACTATCTAAAGCATTATCAGGAACCAGTGTAACTGGACCTTAATCATGATTTAAAGTTAAATGGTAAATTATACATTTTCCAGCCTATCGTATTTTTCAAAATAATAAATTCTCTATGAAGCAAAAAGTTAGTGACATTAATTTAAAGTGCCCCGGAGACGGTCATTCGCAATTGTCAATTTTCACGTCATTGATGGACCGAATGATCGTCTACAGATGCAATTGAAGCCATTGTCATTCGCAACTACAAGGTAAAAGGCGAATGATAGAAATATTGATTGAAGCCCATTGGAAATTTCGAATGACCGTCTTCGGGGGCACTTTAGAACCTTTTTTAGTCTGAACACGGATAGTGTCCTTGTGGTCTCATATAAAAATACTAACCGTGTACACACATAACTGACATGTGTTAACTCGACAGGTGACGGCCCACACTCGGCAGCTATTCGCGACGTCGCGCGCCGCCGCTCACCACGTGACTCGTCACCAACGTTGTGAGAACGTGTCCGGCGCACTCACTGTGGCGAGACTGTTGGCGCGCGCGCGTCCTCCAGCCGCCGGCTGGGCCGCTATACAAGTGCCTGGTATGTGGACACTTATACATTCATCATCATTGGAGGCTGTTCCTTGTCACTAGGATGTAAGGGAGCACAAATACCACCTCAGTGCTCCCAGCCAACCTCACCTGCCTGTAGTGCATCCTGCTGATCAACAAACGAGGACCGACAAATGACGGTATAACCATTTCAAATTATAGCGTAGCTAAGTATTACAGGCCGGAGACGCAGGAGCGACACCGGTGCGAAGAGCTACGTCCTGCGATCGCCAGCCCGCCTGCTCAGCGTGGCGATTAGAGCATATCCCTCCCAATAAGCCGAAGATCGGGCTCAGTGGCGTATTTTGGGAGAGGCCTACGTCCAGCAGTGGACTGACACTGGCTGATTATGATGTTGTCACCCACAGGAAGGTCATTATTACTTTCCTGCGTTTTCATATACGTGAAAAATGAATAGGTAGCTCATGGTTTGATTCACCCACCGGATATTTCGTCAATCGGTTTGCCGAGTTCCAGCCAGAATGGTAAACGTGTTGCCATATTTTCGCTGTGTCGTATTCTGATTGTGTGGAAGTCATTGTGAAGTGGCCAAGGTCTGTCAGAACTCTGACGTGAAAAAATCATCAATGACTTCTTTGGCCTGTCCCTTAGAACGGCACTGAGCTCAATCTTGAAACTATTTTGCAACCGCTTGCCGTGAATATCGTCGCTCGTGGAATTATGCCTGTTTCGTCCCGTGCTAACTTGATTTCGCGCCATTTTTACATCGCCTGTCCTTTGGCGAAATACGTCTATCGTGCGCGTTGACATTTGGGCTACATGTCTTTTTGACGTCTGTCACTACGCGGCTGTCAGGTGTGATGGAATTGGTTTAGCAACGCGTAGGCGTTTTTGGGTTTAATAAATGTAATCTGGTTTGTTGTTATAAGTTAATAAGATAGGAACCACCCCATCTTTCATGTAAGCCGATCATCACATCAGGTGAGTTTTTATAACCTCACTTTCTAAAATCCGCGCAAACGAGGAATAGTTGATAGGGAATCGGGATATCGCTTCCACGGCACGCTTCCACTCTTAAAAACGTGATCATCTCCCCTTTTGCATTTCCTGTAATCAACAATGCCTATCCAACGACTCCTGTGGTTTTGAAGGTCCTAGTAAAACCACCTAAACATATAAAAAAGGTTGTATGTTTAGAATATTTAGAAAAAAAAAACAGTATGAGGTTAAGTCTGATCTATCCCAAACAAAGGTCAATCAAAAGTCAACAACAAAAAGGTTGATCTATCCCGAACAAAGTGCTGAATTAATGCCCATACGAATGCGGAGCGTGTGAGCGTGCTGCTAGGTGCGCTACTGGAGTACAAGTTTCATATGGCTTGTTATCATCAGGACCATTTTACTCAGTGGCGCCACCTAGTGAACGAGAAAATGTAGCCCCCATTGATCATTACCCATTTCGAATCTTATCTATATTATTAGTTTAATATACGGAAATATTATGTTTCAGATAAAAACCAGCTAGTGAGCGACGCAGGAAAACTGACAGTATTAGACTCGTTGTTGAAAAGACTGAAAGAGCGAGGGCATAGAGTGCTCATCTACAGCCAGATGACTAAGATGATTGATTTGTTAGAAGTAAGTTGTACACCCCTATTATTAACCCTCGACGCAAAAAGAAGGGGTGTTATAAGTTTGGCGTGTGTATTTGTGTGTGTTTCTGTGGGATCTTAGCGTTTAGACCGATGAACGGATGCTGGGTAATCTCCTGGAATCTGTAGAATACTCAACTCCTCACCTACTTACAGCAGAGATGTTGTGTTTGGGTTCATTGGAATGGTCTCAGTGAATAGATTATAAAATATTGTTCAGGGGTGGTTTTAAATATTGAATCTAAGTCAGTAATTTTATCACACAGTCTATCAATATCACTCTCAGTTTGGTTGTCTGGAAGAAATCGCTCTTAAGTAATAAGACCGCCCTTTGCATTACTTAGAATAAGTGTTTTACCTTATGTATTTTCTATATTATTCTATATAAAAAATAATATATTATCAATTACATTTATTGATTGATTAGCCTGGTTTTACTGGTATAAGGTGGGCGTTGAATGAATGAACTTTTTTTTAACTGTTAACTTATATGGCGTCAATTATCTTGATAAAATTTCTACGGACTTAGTAATACATACTGACAAAAATGAATTGTTTAAAAAGGCGGAGATATATCGAGTCATATAAAAATAGCACTGACGAATTAAGAACCCTTTCCTTTTTGGATGTCGGTTAAATAGTATTTAACGAAAGTTTCCGATCGCCGTATTTCGGTACTATGTTCAAATTAGTGTCATCATCATAATCAGCCTGTAGGGCTGAGTAGTAGACAGCTGAACTTTGATCTCTCCTAAGGAACGCCTCTTAGCTCAATCTTCGGGTTGCCGTCCGGTCATCCCGTCGCTTCTAGTCGTCTTAATGCAATTCTCTTGTTTCCCAGGAATACATGTGGCACCGCAAACACAAATACATGCGGTTAGACGGATCCAGCAAGATATCAGCACGCCGAGACATGGTGGCAGACTTCCAGGCCCGCGCAGATATATTCGTGTTCCTACTGTCTACGCGGGCCGGAGGACTCGGCATCAACTTGACCGCCGCTGACACTGTAAGTTAACCTTATAAATATATTCATTTTTATTTTGTTGAAATTAACGTTCGGGTCTAAGGGCCGATTTTTCAATTCTTAGAAGAACGGCCAGATAGTTACCAATGCAATATATTTATCTGCCCATATACACTACCGTATAAAACTTTCTATTTGTCAATGTGCTTTTATCAGTCAGTTAGATATCTGTAGTCTTTTTGTAACTATCTTCACGCCAATAGTATGGGGAAGAGATAATCTTATGAGCTCCGCTGCATACGCAGTTCGTAAAATCAGAAACTTGACTGACGAATCCACTGCTAGATTGGTTTACTTTAGCTACTTCCATAGTATAATGTCCTATGGCATTTTATTGTGGGGGAAAGCCGCCGAAATCCAATCTATATTTGTTTTACAAAAAAGAGCTATTCGATCTATATATACCATGAAGTCGCGAGACTCACTTCGTGAAAAATTTAAGGAGATTAAAATTCTCACAGTGGCATGTCAATATATATATGAAAATATTATGTATGTACGCAAAAATTTGAATGAGTATGATAAGAGGTCCGATGTACATAATTTCAATACAAGACACAAAAATAGATTAATTCTACCTCAATTCAGGTTGTGGAAAGTTAGTGGTTCTTTTCTGGGGAACTGTATACGATTTTATAATAAACTTCCTAAAGATATTGATCAACTGTCTATAAGCAGATTTAAAACCTTTGTAAAATCCAATTTAATGAAGAAATCGTACTATACAATAAATGACTATATGAATGACAAAAATGCTTGGCCTGAATGCCCCAAGCTCCAAGATATAATATAAATTGTATGATAATAGAATTACTTATTGTACATTAAACATTTATTTAATATGAATTAAAAAAAATGAATTAAAATAAGTGACAAGCCCCATAGAGTTTCTTGGTGTTTCTTCTCTGATGGGAGTACTTCCGAAACACCAGTAGATTCAACAGTCAATCAGTTTTCATCTTTTGTTTGCAGATCTAGGGTTGCCTGTTACGACGGTATTATGCGGCTGATAGTCGGACAATCAGTTCCACTCGGAACATGATTTGTACTGCAATTAGTCTGCGTTTTATTTATCTATTATGTTTCATTATTTCACAATTTTTTGGATAAAAATTGTCTGAAGTACTGAAACATGCACTGGGTTGCGGGTGCACGTAATGGTACGGTTGGCAACCCTACATTAATAAGGGGAATTAAACATGTGTTTTAAGTGTGACGTTCGACGTCTAGATGAAAGCTGAATGGCTCAATACCTTTTTTTTTTTTTTGTAAATTCAAAGCGTTATGTTTCTGTTATATCTATATTTTTTGTTGAATATGATCTATTTAATGTTATTTGACGTGTGTAAGTGCTAATTTTTAATTTGCCCATATACTGAATAAATGCTTTGACTTTGACTTTGACTTTGACTTACGCAGTGCTATAGATGCGAGATATACAGCGAGAGCGAAGATTTACAACCATTTGAAATTTTGACTCAAGGAGATTCGAAATTTGATTTTTAATTCTGCCAAGCACGATTTTTTAATTTTTTTTTTTTGTTTTTTTATGGCTCCGCACAATTAGTGTATGCCAGTTTCTGGCGAATTGAGTGTAGCCGTAATTAAATTAAAAAAAAATAATGACATAACGTCAAGACTTGACGTCAAAACTTGTCACAAACTTAATTTATACCACAGAATAGTCAGCTATCTGAGGCACAAAGAGCCAGATAAATTAACTCCTCTGGTAAGGAATTTATTCCCTGGATTACCTCTATCTGTCTATTGAAAAATGCGAAAATATGCTATCATTGGTATAAACCCTATCTGATCGTGTAACTGAGGAATGAAAAATCGGCCCTAAGACGATAATGAAAAGTTAATTAACGATTTCGTAAAAGAAAATCAACCTCTCACACACTCACTTGTGAATTAATGTTCAATTCTAGACCTAGCGTATTCACCATCTTCAAACACATCATCGCTTACCACCAGGCGAGATAGTAGTCAAATGCTAACCTTTCACTATATATTATAAAACAAAGTCCCTGCCGCGTCTGTTTGTCTGTCAGTTCGCGATAAACTCAAACGGATTTTCATGCAGTTTTTACCAATAGACAGAGTGATTCATGAGAAAGGTTTATGTCAATAATTTGTTTGTAGAGTCTGTGTGCAAAAAGAGAACCGTCGTGGCTTTACGATGAACTAACATACAAAGGCAAGGAAGGAAGGTATATATTTACCTAGTACTACTCGATAATGACAAGACAAACTACCAAGGTATCAAACATTTTTAGTCGTATTGGCAATGACAGAGCAATGTTGTCAACGCAACAAAAACAGTAAATTAGAACCAACAACACGCGCGCCCTCAATTTCTACGACGGTTCTCTTTTTTTGCTCACTCTAATGTATAAAATAAAAATAAATAAATCCGTTTAAAGCTTTATCTTTGTACCTTACAGGTCATATTCTACGACTCGGACTGGAACCCGACAGTGGACCAACAAGCCATGGACCGAGCACATCGACTGGGACAAACGAAGCAGGTCACCGTGTATAGACTCATCTGCAAGGGAACCATCGAGGAGCGCATTATGCAACGTGCTAGAGAGAAGAGCGAGGTACTTCAGATAGTAGTCAAACACCATCTATTATAAAAAATAAAACTGGCCAAGTGCGAGTCAGACTATTGTCCCGCACACGGAGGGTCCCGAACGCCATCTAAAAAATATCTAACGAACTTCTAACACCAACTAACTGAACGTTAACACAAAGGTGTTAGTAATTAATATTATTAATAAGGTAAACAATCGTTCATAGATGGCGCTATAGTTAAAAACACGTTTTTTTTTTGTGTGGGGACCCCCTTTAATTTTTAACTGTTCTGTTCTTAGTATTTGTTGTTATAGCGGCAACAGAAATACATCATCTGTGAAAATTTTAACCGCCTAACTATCACGGTTCATGAGATACAGCCTGGTGACAGACGGACAGACAGACAGACGGACAACGGAGTCTCAGTAATATAAGTGTACATTGTTTTATAGTTCACCCTCGTAAACTGTAAAACTGTTGATCTTTTTAGGTTTCCGTACCTCAAAAGAAAAAAAAAAGCTGGCCATGTAGAGTTGGACTCGCCCACAGAGGCTTCCGTACCTACTTCTCAGACTAGGTTAAAGGACAAACATAACTTTGTAGTTCAATCCATTCAAAATGTATTGCACCAACTACAAATAATAAGTTTATTTTTCACAGCTTAAAAATAGACATAGACCCGAGTATTTGATATAAGTTTCAACTTGGTATCTCTACGCGTTCCTGAGAAAAAAGGGTCTGACAGACGGACAGACAGACATAAGAGATGCAGCGGTATGAGAGGTGCGTGTCAATAACCAAAAGGAATTCGTCGCTCATTGAAAATAATGTAATTAAATACGTTTCAGATCCAAAGAATGGTGATAAGTGGCGGCAACTTCAAACCGGACACGTTGAAGCCGAAAGAAGTCGTCTCGTTGTTGTTGGATGATGAGGAAATTGAACTCAAATGTAAGTTTACCTCATTATTATTTTTTGTTAAAAGGCTTACTTACTATTACCAGGCCTCCCTCACTCGCCCATAGCTACTGCGATTTATACCTAAACTTTCGTCACCTGCGCCGGTACTATCTGCCAGTCGGTTGTCACTACTCACGCGCGCGCAACGTATATTATTATTCAAATGACGGGATAACTGCGCATTCGTATTCTATCTTAGAAACGATTTAAGTTTTACATAGTTATTTTGCGGGTTTGACAAAAAACAGCACAATATGTTTCATTTTTTATGCTATCGATACTAAAATGACAAGACGGCGTAAAATTCACTTTTCCGACATAAAATTCGACTCTTAGTTAGGAACTTTGATGTAATTTTGTGAGGTAAATAAAAATAATTCGTAAACTTTTTTTTTAGTTCATTGAGTCAACCCTTTACTGTATCGGGGCGCGCCGGTACATCGCGCGCTGAACGAAGTAATAACAACGCTAGGTCGAGCGCCTTAGACACATTTTTGCTTGTATTGTCTGAAATAAACGTTGGTATTGTGTTTTTGTAGGGGAGTGAAGTATCTGTTACGAAGTAACTATTATATAATCTGTGCTATTACTAGTATATGTGGGTTGCACATTACTAGTATTCTTGTTAACTCCGTCCAACTAAGCTTAAATATGCTTGTGTCTGGAGTAGGTTCACGTCAATAGTGCAATGGGTAGGGATCGAACTCACGACCTTTCGATCGCCTGTCCGACACCTTATCTGTTGGGCTTTTGCATTTCATAGTCTTACTCTCAAATAATACGTGAGGTTTTACTTGAAGTATTTTGAGCACGTATTGTGAAAGATACACTATAAAAACCACTATCCTATCAATATATATACAACTACTAGCTGATACCCGCGACTTCGTTCACGTACACCAAGAATTTAGTAGCCTATGTTCATCCTCATTCTATAAAGTATCTCCTTGTTAAATTTCAGTAAGATCGGATCGTCCGTTTAGGCGTGATTAGGTAACAAACAGACAGAGTGACAAACGTTTTTATAATATTAGTTTGGATCCATATGCACCTGATGCAATAGTGAGGATTGTCTTCAAAGATGAAGCGAGATAGTGTTCAAGCGCGATATTAAAGAGTAGCTTTTGTGATTATTGAGTTTAAAAACTAAAAATACCAAATCGGCGAGCAATATGCGAGTGGCTTGCTATATAGTGAGTCGCTGGGCCCTGACTTTAGTATTTCTTCTAATTTTTTATCGTTTTTCTGTCTATTGCAGATCGTCAGAAATCTGAGGAAAAGAAAATCATAGAAGAAAGGGAACGTAAACGGAAAATGGGAATATTACCTTCCAGCACGGTGAGTGATTTAACTTTACTTTATTGGCTGAATCTTAAATAAACTGTTTAGTTAAGCTTGCTTAAGCCTAAATCATAAATTATTCTATTGGGCATAGCTAAAGTTTAAGAATATTTACCTGCGATGTGTACACAAACAATGATGGGGTTAAAAACTGAAAGCTCTGTGTAATGTAAATGTAGCTGGCGCTGTTGAGTGTTCCTAAAAGCCGCCATATTGCTCATTTTGTATGGTTTGTTCACAAACTTATTTCCGCACTCAGGTGGCGACTTTTTAGGTTAGGTATCAATTACTTGTCTCCGGAGGGCCGATAATAATACTTAAGCTAAAAGCCGCCACCTGAGTGGAAAGAGATAACAATGTATTCGATCTAGACTTTCAGTCAATTATAAGAAGAAATAAGACAAAGTGTAACATTTTTAATTCATTTTTGTAGATAAAAAATATAATTATAACGTTACTTTAAATTTAATTCGGGAACACATTAATAACAGTCCTTTTTAGGGTTCCGTAGTCCTGACAAGGAACCCTTATAGTTTCGTCATGTCCGTCTGTCTGTCAGTCCGAGGTTTTGCTAAGAGACCGTTAATACTAGAAAGCTGTAATTTTGTGGGGGTATCTAAATAAATGACGCCGACAAAGTGCTGAAATAAAATTTTGAAAAATATTTTTTTTTAGGGTAGCTCCCCAATATGAGAAGTGGGATGAATTTTTTTTTCATCGTCTACCCCATCGTGTGGGCTATCGTTGAATAGGTCTTACCGCTATGGATAATAAGAAACAAATGGACGTGACGTACTTTGACTTTAATAAAGCTTTCGATCGCGTTCATAACGATGTATTGCTGCGAAAGTTTTCTACCTTGGGCACTTTCACTCCACAATTGTTAAGTTTTTTCGCTAGCTACTTTTCAGATCGACATCAGTATGTTCTACTGCAAGGTTTCCGCTCTGACCCGTATGCTACGTGTTCCGGTGTAAGCCAGGGCAGCACACTAGGACCTACGCAATTTCTGATCATGATAAATGACTTGCCGAATGTTGTCAGGTCGGCAGAGTGCCTCATGTTCGCCGATGATCTAAAACTATTCTTAGGTATAGACAGCGTGGCTGATTGTGAGGCGCGCTACAGAGGGACGTTGACAGTGTTGTGAAATGGAGTGAGGACAACCAACTAGAGTTTAATGCATCTAAATGCAAAACAATCTCCTTTACTCGCTCCCTGTCACCCATTTCATACACCTATAATATCTGCGACGTCCCCCTCGAGCGAGTTGTGAGAATCCGAGACTTAGGCTTGGAGCTTGACGCCGAGCTCACACTCAACACGCACATTACCGAACTCTGCGGTCGAGCGTACAAGTCTCTCGGTTTCGTTATGAGACAGACAAATCGTTTCCAGGACAGGTGTACAATTACTCTTTTTAATTCGCTTGTAAGGAGTAAATTAGAATATAACTCAATAATTTGGAATCCGCATGAGAGTAAATATAAGCTCATGCTCGAAAAAGTACAGAAAAAATTTGCTCGTTATCTATACAAAAAATTATACGGATATTACCCTTTTCTATATCCCTCTCTATTCATAGCAGGCATGGTAGGCATACATACATTAGAACTAAGGCGAAAGTGTGCGATACTGCTTCACTATTTCCTGTTGCTAAACGGGAAAAAAGATAATCCCACGGCTCTGTCTCGTTGCACACTCTTCGTACCGGATCAGTTGAGGCGGCTGCGGCGGCGACGTCTGTTTGCGACCCCGTCGGTACGCACACAAGCAGCTCAATCTGCCCCCACTTACCAAGCTCTGAGTCTGCTCAACGCACTCATTTCAGGAACCAGACATCGACATATTTTGTGTGAGAATTCAGTCATTTTTAAACGCATCTGTTAATTTTTATAGTTAATGTATTAATGTTACCTACTGTTTAAGATCTTTTTGTAATTTTAGCTTGTTATGCGTTTTGGCTATGCTGTAAGCGTAACAAGTACTTGTTTATAAATAAATAAATAAATAAAATGACTTAAGGGTTGCTAATACCTTTTTTCGATTGAATGCTCCATTTACGAAATATTAAACTTTAAAGTCACACCCCGGAAACTCGCTAAATCTCCATACAAACTAGCGTTTTAACGACCGACACTGTGACACCGACACAGACACTACACACGGGTCGTTTTTCTATACGTGCACTTGTGTGCGTGATGTCTAAGGTTGTCGCCCGTAATCACCGTATCACAGATTATATAATAGTTCCTACGTACATACGTACTACGTACTGACCGTATGAATATTTTTTGTACACTTACCCAAAAAGCTTTAAACACTAAAAATATTAGTCGCTATTTCGTAAACCATCATCTCCAGGTCCAGTCGACTTGCATAGAACAAACTGCACCACAGTAACTATTTTTTATACTGTGTTAGGCGGCCAGCCAGAGCTGTACGAAACAATGTCGTGTGTCTTGCTCGCACGTTAGAGCGACATCAAGTAAAGAGAATATAAATACTACGTACCTACATCAAGTTCCCAATTGCTGTGTTATAAAAATGTTTAAACGTGAAAGTTTTTTTAAATATTTTACAAATCAAGCGTTATTTACGCACGAGTATATATATCGTTGTTTCATTTATGAAAATGAATTCTAAAATACGAATATGTAGGTAGGTATACTAATATAATTAAGTGTTTATTATATACCTACGTAATAAGAACCTACGTAAATTTGAACCTCCAGTGTCTACTGGTCCCAACATAAATGTATGAAGTTGATTTTCTTCTCTCCGTGAGTAGTAATTGTTCTATAGTCGTACGCGTGTGGCGTCCTTGCTCAGCGCAGCTCCTCGACAGCTCCAGAGCGGTGGCGGGATTAGGAAGCCCGGAATTGGTGGGGGGAACAGAGTGTCCGTTCTATACGTAGTATTATTATCTTTTCTATGTTAAAGTGCCAGTAGGGCGTCCCCCCCCCTTCCCCTCTAAAAGCTAAACTGCTGGCTTGAAAAATCTGGAAAAATTCGTGATAATAGCGCATTTCATGAAATTTAAAGGAAAATTATAGCAGTTAAGATAACTTTATTAGTGTAGCAGTAATAGTCGTTGAACTTGGGTGTTGGATAATTTTGTACCAAATACAAAATCCTTAGAATAAATCCTTTAAAGTGACAAAGACGGAGTACCTTGTTGCTTGTTTATAACGGGTAAAGACTTGCATTGAATAACAGGCTACTACGGAACCCTACACTGCGCGTGGCCCGACACGCACTTGGCTGGTTTTATTTTTTAATACTCAAATGCACATAGCATTATAATAAGTAAATATTCCAATAGGAGTTTATTTGTTTACAGAATTACTATTGAAATTAAATTGGATTTAATTGAAATTGAAATGACAGATAGCTGTCAGATTTAAGGAACACTCAACAGCGCCACCTGCAGTGAGCAAAAGGCAGTTTTTAACCCCATTGCATGTAATATTTTACGTTGAAAAATTAGAAATAGTCTCATGTTTTGCCCATATATTGAGAATGAAAATAAATTGGCATATGCTAGTTGGAGCCAAAAGCAATACCGTGATGTGCGGAAGGAGGAAAGGCAGGCCTTTGTCCAGCAGTGGGACACACCTGGCTGATTATTTTTTAAGTTTGACATTTGATTTTTTTAAGTTCAGCTAAGCTAAAGCCTAGACTACAAAAGCTGGGAAGATTTGTGTCAACAAAATTGTGAATGCTGCTACACCTATCTTCAGTGTCCATTAACGCGACAAATAAAAAGTTTAGTAAGGCTGGAATCATTTATGATAACCTTTTTTTTGTATATCTTATACTTTCACCACTATCTCACCTGTTAGTAAGTGATGATGCGGTCGAAGATGGTAAGCACGCTAGGCCTTGAATGGGAACTGGGTCTAAAGGATAGCTGCCGGAACACATTAGATGTTTTGGCGACAGATTTTCTAACTTGAGGGTGGTAGCTGGCCAGGCGGACACTAGATAGTGTCCTACCACCATGCGGGGGTTGTTAACGATGTTTTTACTTCACCGGAGGGCTACTGTGAAAAGCGCACATACATTATGCGGTAGAAAAATCCATTGGTGTAAGACGGGGTTTGAACTCGGTACCTCTCGCATCAACGCCGACCGTTCTCCCGATTACGCCACCGGGCCCTCATCAACCATTTGTACTCGTACTTTTTTTGTAGGTTCCGATGATTATCTTTATGATTTGATAAAGCTAAGAAGCTATGTAAAATGTGAATGTGTGTTGTTACTCAGCAAACAGCCGCGTCGGCTACAGAGTGGAAGCGTCCCCGCGACACTCCCTCGCAGCCCAGCAGCCCTCTCCACGTGGACGACGATGATAACCTGGTGGTGGACGCGCCGCCTGCTTCCATACGTGAGTTACATAGCTTCAACTAGGTTATATTGAGATAGCTTAAAAACTAAAACAATCGACTTCCATGCCCCGCGAGTCAGTTTTAGTAGCAAGTTTGAGACGTTTATCGTCATATCTCTGGAGATACTTATCAGATCTCGATGAAATTACAATGGGACCACCTCGGAAATGTACCCTACCATTAAAAGAATCATTCGAATCGGATCACAATTGTCGCAGTAATCGCATAAAATACACACAAAAGAACAAAAAATAAAAAATAACGTACAGACGAATTGAGAACCTCCTCCATTTTGGAAAATGGTTGAAAATTAAAAAAAGGGTGCGTAGAAATCTACGCGTTAGAAGTGGAACTTCGGAGTACATTCAATTTATTTCTCAACATCACTTATAATTTTTATTGTGTAACTCCCGTTAAATCTTACCCCAGTGCGCCAAAAGAAGTTTCACTTTTGCTGATTTTTTTTCTTTTTAAAAATATCCACTACTTCATCCGGACATTCATAGGTTACCGAAAGTTTAAAAATATCCACTACTTCATCCGGACATTCATAGGTTACCGAAAGTTTTAAAATGTCCACTACTTCATCCGGACATTTATAGGTTACCGAAAGTTTAAAAATATCCACTACTTCATCCGGACATTCATAGGTTACCGAAAGTTTAAAAATATCCACTACTTCATCCGGACATTCATAGGTTACCGAAAGTTTTAAAATGTCCACTACTTCATCCGGACATTTATAGGTTACCGAAAGTTTAAAAATATCCACTACTTCATCCGGACATTCATAGGTTACCGAAAGTTTTAAAATATGCACTACTTCATCCGGACATTCATAGGTTACCGAAAGTTTTAAAATATGCACTACTTCATCCGGACATTCATAGGTTACCGAAAGTTTAAAAATATCCACTACTTCATCCGGACATTCATAGGTTACCGAAAGTTTTAAAATATGCACTACTTCATCCGGACATTCATAGGTTACCGAAAGTTTTAAAATATGCACTACTTCATCCGGACATTCATAGGTTACCGAAAGTTTTAAAATATGCACTACTTCATCCGGACATTCATAGGTTACCGAAAGTTTTAAAATATGCACTACTTCATCCGGACATTCATAGGTTACCGAAAGTTTTAAAATATGCACTACTTCATCCGGACATTCATAGGTTACCGAAAGTTTTAAAATATGCACTACTTCATCCGGACATTCATAGGTTACCGAAAGTTTTAAAATATGCACTACTTCATCCGGACATTCATAGGTTACCGAAAGTTTTAAAATATGCACTACTTCATCCGGACATTCATAGGTTACCGAAAGTTTTAAAATATGCACTACTTCATCCGGACATTCATAGGTTACCGAAAGTTTTAAAATATGCACTACTTCATCCGGACATTCATAGGTTACCGAAAGTTTTAAAATATGCACTACTTCATCCGGACATTCATAGGTTACCGAAAGTTTTAAAATATGCACTACTTCATCCGGACATTCATAGGTTACCGAAAGTTTTAAAATATGCACTACTTCATCCGGAAATTCATAGGTTACCGAAAGTTTAAAAATATCCATTACTTCATCCCGACAATCATAGGTTACCGAAAGCGGTGTGGGGTCATCGTATAATGGTCGTCATCGCCTGGTGGTAAACGATGATGTAGTCGAAGATGGTGAACAGGCTAGGCCTAGAATACTAAGTGCTAAGAGTAGATCTATGTTTGGATGCTGTTCTATAATAGCTTCATACTGGCCATTAGTTATAGTCATGATATATTTTCAAACGAATAAAATAAACGCGGCACGTCGGGGAGATAGGAAGAAAAGGACACCTAATACGGGCAAAAATATGTGATGTGAATGTAAATTAGACAAAAGTAATAAATTGACTAAGAATAAAAATGTATCGATTTGTGTCCGACCCTATTGTATTGTATTGATGTAATGTAAATGTTTCAGCATTTTCACCAGCGGTACGTTCAACACAATGGAACGCGTCGCGAGGCTCGCTGCGGTCGCGGCGCGGCAGACCGCGCGGCTCGCGACACGCCGCGGTCTCACCGCGCGTCCACACGCCCGCACCGCCGACCCCTGGTATGTCTTATATACTACTAGCCTACTAGTGGACACCTGGCCTGTGCTACCACGCTAAAAAAGCAGAAAAAATAATTGTCTACTGCATTTTTACTTGTTTAATGGTCGGTTTATTGAGAGTTTATCTGCTCAATTGTACCGTTATTGAATAGATAAACTCTGAATAAATGTACTCAGAAACCGGCCATTAGTGGTCTAAAACCATCTTAGCATTATTGCCTTTCTAATGAAACCGGTTTGAGGCACATCGGTTGGATGGCTTCAAAGTCTATAACGGACATTAGTAGAAACATTTTTTGTGTTTTCAGTATAACCTATGGATAGATATTGCCTCTCTCTCTCTTTAGATATTCTTATCCTTCAGTCTTTCCTTTTCTTTTATTTATTAGACAGACAACTGTCACACCTAATATAAAGTGATGACGCGGGTTAAGATGGAATCGTGCTTGTCCAGAGTTGAAAGAAGGCGCTGGACAACTGACTGTTGTCCAATCCACAGACAGAGAACGACTATCCACCGAACTCCATGGCATCTGTTGAACTCTGCGGATTGTTACCGACATGTCTTTGTCCGGTGGGTGACTCGAGCCACGGCCGAGCCTACCACCAGCACTCACTCATTTAGCACCACCTTGGCATCACGTGTAGGATATCTTAATGTCTAAAGCTTACGGACACAGGAAGGCAACAATCACCCTACCCTCCCATGGAAGACAATGACCCATCATCTTATTATTAACCGACTTAAAAAAAAGGAGGTTTCTCAATTCGACTGATATATATATTTATGTTTGTTCGCGGATAACTTCGTCGTTTATGAACCGATTTTGATTATTCTTTTTTTTTTGTTGGAAAGGAGATATCCTAAGAGTGGTACCATGGTAATTTTATTGAGGTTTGATAAGATCTCCAGGGATAAACACCTCAAATTTGGTACTGAAATCTAATAGCGCGGCATTGAAGTCGGTTCTTTTTTAGTTTTTTAGATGATCTCATTAATCTACTACAGGACGGCCGGAAAGCCTCTACTTTTATGTCTGTTGTGAGCTACTCTCGGTCAGGTACTAGTGTGCTTTTCTATACCGTCGATAGTCGAGTAGTGATCTTTACGACTAATAAATGTTCGCATTCCAACCTGCTCCCTGATTCTCAGTCATTCGAAAACCTATTCGGATTCAGAAGCTTCATTTTGAATTTTGAATATTGATAAATCCGTGAGCTATTTTTCGCAGAAACCATTCCAATTAGAATCACTGATTTTTTCACTGAAGTAATAGGACGGAGCATTGTGAATTACAAAGATCCAAGTAGATGTAAAGGCAGTTTCCGAATCCGAATTTACTTTCGAATCGTGGATGGAGTATTAAATAGATGTGGCATTTAAATAACAATAATAATATGAGAAGGATAAAACTATACAATCACTAGTATGAGAGAGCGAGATAGACAACAATTTTTTATCCTTCCCTGCATATGCGGTTTTATTGTTTGGAGCCAGCTCTGGCTCCCAGTTCTAGTGCTTGGCATTGGCTTTCACCCGCTGTCATGTATGACCCGACCAAATTACGTTGTTCATTTTATCTTATAGCTGGCATATGTATCACGTGTTCATCATTTTAGTCGGGTTATATCTCTATAGCTATTTCATTCGATACGCTAATGTAGAGAACATTAGCGTATGCGATTGCTATTTAATTTTCCCTCTACGTTTTAAATGATTGAAGAATAACTCTGTTCTGCAGGTGTATCAATAGAGTCGGACGCTCCGCTAGAGATAGTGGAGTCCCCGGAGGCCGGCCCCGCAGCCCCGCGCTGTCGCCGCGGGCCGGGCCGGCCGAGGCTGCGGGGCGGGCCGCCCCCACGCGCGCCCTCCCGCCGCCCCCGCAGGACGAGGGAGCCGCTCTTAGTGCCGTTGGCGCCGCCGCCCTAGTACATAGTGAGTGGAAGACCTATTATTAGCCTAGTTAGGTTCTTTACTTCACTCGGGACTTGAAGCACCCCCCAGACCCTCCGGTACCTATAGTAGTTTATGTTAGGAAGCAGTATAAGCTAACATTTTGTTTCTTTAAATGTTACACACTTTATATTTTTGTTAGTGTCCGACCGAAGATTTGGTTTCGGTTTCGGCCAAAAATCAAGTTTCGGCGGCAGTTTCGGTTTCGGAAAAAATTGGCCGTAACTTTGCCGAAACCGACACTGATTTCGGAAGTTGTCGTACACGCTCGCCTAACTTCGTTTCTCGCGGCAACGCTTTGGCGGACGCTGATAACTGATAAACATTTTGCTATGAACTTAATTTGAAAAAATAATAAAAAAAGACGTATGGCACTCGGGGACTGCCGCGGTAAAGCATAGCATTTTTCTATTTATGCAGTATTTTTGTTCTTTTATATTAATTCAAGTTACACTTTTTAGCGTGGTGACCGATAAGAAAACAGTTTTTTTTTTCTTTTATTATATAAATGAGAAGTGAACTTTTAATATCGCTCATTGCAATATCAAACATTTTGGTTGTCTTTATAGCAGTATTATATATTAATTAACAAAACAAAAAATAATACTGCATTTGTGATAATAATAATAAAATGTATGTATATAGAGTACTCACTCATTTTCTTTCACTATTTTTTTCGTGACTTTCTTCATTAATAAATGCACTTTGTTTATTCATATTTAAAACACTTTTTACACAAATTATACGAGTACAGATATTCACTGTTGTACATAGATGATAAATACCTATACACCTATCTGTGTCACAGCTACATGTATGAAGGCAGTTTAACAAGGAGGAATTATGTAAAGTTCCGAGGACTTGTTTACCCTTGACATAATTTGAAAATAGAATTCGGAATTTATATTTGAAAAAGGAACGAGAAGACAAAATCTGTGCAACTGCAAAAACCAACTGTCCATTACAGTTCGATCTAACGAACCTCATTTTTCAAGCCTTAGCGTAGAAGAAATAATGTCGTCTTTGGTTTCATCAATAGTAGTGAAATGTTGCTGGATAATGGTATTTTGGTAATCATTTGGGGTGTTAGATTATTTTCGTTACGGAATTTCTGGATTCGGTCTCCACGCTCAAGGCCCGCGATAGAAGCTATGCAATAGCTTAAAATATGATTAATATTTTTTTATATAATCTAATACTATAAAAATCTTTGTCCTGACATACTGACTGACTGATAGACAACGCACAGCCTAAACCGCTGGTCGTAGAGACTTGAAATTTGAAAGGTATATTTGTCTTAGTAAGTAAGGGTGTACTAAAAAAGGGTTTTCCAATATTTACCCCTAAAAAGGTGAAATGGGTAACAAAGTCTGAAAACCAATATTGTTCGGGTTGCGCTGAAATTTGGCATGCAGATAGTTATTACGACGTTAGTTCCCTCTGAAAAATGATTATCTAAAATTCACCCCTTAAGGGGATGAAATGGGAGTTCAAAGTTTGTATGGAGAAACAAGACTAGATAGTATTTTCTATTCGAAACTTCACACAAGTGCTTCAGTAAATTAATAAGTAATAACATGGTTAAGTTTTTTTTGAAATTCAACTCCTGAGAGGGTGATGTGGGATAACAAAGTGTGAAAATCAATATTGTTTTGGATTGCGCAGAAATATGGCATGCGGATATTATCATGGCGTAAGTATCTGTTTAGAAAGGATTTTCCAAAATTCAGTCTTGAAGGGGATGAAGCGGGGGATATATATACATATATAGAGTTTGGATAGTCATTTTATTCGACATTTCACACAAGTACTTCTGTAAATAAATAAGTAAATACGAGTTTCAGGCTTTTTTTAAATGCCACCCTAAGAGGGTGAAGTGGGGCAACAAAGTCTAAAATCAATATTGTTTCGGATAACGCTGAAATTTAGAATGCAGATAGTTATTGTGCCGAAGGTATCCGCTTAAAAACGATTTTCTACATATTCCCCTCGGATATTACTTATTATTTTAAATTATATACATAAACTTATAATTTACTTAAGTACTTCTGTAAATAAATAAGTAATTACGTGTTGCAGGATTTTTGCAAGATGTTGGTAAAAAATTCTGAAAATCAATACAGTTTTTTCGGGTTTTATAAATATTGATCCCGAGTTGGCTTTTACTTCTTTGATGTCTTTTATGATGGAAAGGTATTTACAAAATAAAAGTTTTAGTTAATTAATGAAGTCTTTAACGCGGGCGAAGCCGCGGGGCACTTCTTGTATTAAATAAATTATTACAACAAAATTAATATGCTGTGTTTCCATTTCAGGTCGTAATTATTGCATTCTGCATTATGGTAATGGGTAAAATGTACCAAATTTCAGTATTTTAAGGAATTTTATACTGAAGAAAGTTGTATTTTTTTTTTGGATTACCTCTTAAATGCAATTTAAATGAGTAATTCCTGTACATAATAATCACACTAAGTAATATTTACAAATAGTACATATATATACAACTTAAAACTAAATTAAGATAAAAACTATTTATACTTTTTTATATTTATTTTATACTTGACCACGTGAGTTTCGGTTTCGGTTTCCGCCGAAACTGAAGCCACGGCCGAATATTCGGTTTCGGTTTCGGTTTCGGCCGGAAAACCAGTTTCGGTCGGACTCTAATGTTTGTACATTGATACACACAATCCAAAGTTTCATCGTACCGACAGGATGCGAATTCTCACCCCCTAGGAAACATGCCCAAGTGTTAACTTAAGTTTAACTTTAAATAGTTATCATAGATTGGCGCCACCAATGCATAATTGGTTAAAAATGCAATCCATTAATATCGTTATTATTGATAGATTCGTACTGTGGCTTAGTTAGTCAGAGCACTTGGGCATCTTGCGAGTGCGAGTTTGAATACCGTCGGAACAATGAATTTTGGATTGTGTGTAACAATGTATTGCACAACAATAATTCCTCGCGCCTCTATATCCGTGCCGGAGTGTATTATATTAGCGCCAGATTCCGATTTATTATGACTGACCATTGGTGTAGTTAGTTAGGTCAGGTTGGTGAGCCCGTCCACGAAACCGAAGGTCGGTTCAATTCCCACACACGAATTTTAAATCGTGTTAGCTTTAAAAAGTTTTTTATTTTTATTTAGATGTGAGAACCTCAAACTATCATAAAAATGCAGACATCTTTACGTAGTAATCATGCATCCGGCATGATTACTACGTAAGCAACGCTGCGAAGTAATACTGCACGGAAGCGTCCGACCCTGTTGCCGCTTGGTAGCAAACTGAGCGCGGAAGCGTATTACTCAAGTATTTAGTATTACTGAACTTATGGTCACTCGGGTGTTCGGCACGAATTTGTCTGCCTGTTTTATGATAGTCTGAGGTGAAAACTTATAAATAGCTTTAAGTGACGATAATATGTACTTTTAATATTTTTACATAGCTGTTTGTTTTCCTTAAAGAATAAAATAAAATACATTAAATAAAAAATAATTAAAAAGTATTAAATGGATACGGGATTTATTTAGGATATTAGGAACTTACTGATTTTATCACAAATGCAAGAGAATGAATGACATGTTGCACCGACACAACTTAAATGGGATAAAGGTAATAAGATGATGATATTATGTCACAACTACCTGAAACTATCAGGAACCGGCGCTGAATGTCGATATTTTGATTGACATGTTAAATAAAATGACTAATAACCTATAGGTATACATATAGGTATTATACCTATATGTATACCTATAATTTAAAGCAAAACATACCACAGATAAATTATACTGTGTTTAATTTGTTTCAGATGCCTTCGATGTGAACGAACACTGCCACCTTGTGAGAGCGTTTAACCCACCTCTAGTGCAATTTTTTATACTTAGTTATCTGCCCTGCCTCCTAAACAAAATCCACATTTACGCAAACGCAACTTCAAAATGTATGGAAATTACACCCATTGCACTATTGACGTGAACCCACTCCAGACAGAAGCATATTTAACTTAGTTGGAGGGGTTAACAACTAAGAATGTGCAACTCACATTGCTTTAAAGTAGCTTAACCTTTTGAGCGCCACGCTACAAACGCACTCCCGTGCCCTGTACGCTAAGCTGTACGGTTTTGTATGGTTCTTGTCATCTATAGACGACGCTTGGCTTACAGGGCCCGCAAGTGCTTGTCACGTATTAAGTATTTGACTTTGGCGCTCAAAAGGTTAAAAGCTTTAATTTTTTTTCCCCAACAAAGTCACTTGTCATTACATTTTGAAGATGTTGCGTGAACACAAATTGAGAGAGATTGAGTAAGAGGGGCTCATATCACGCGACATTGCAAACCCAATTCAAACATTTTTGTCATAACTAGAATAATGAACCTTAACTGTCCTAAATTTAAATTTAACACACAGAAAGCAATTAATATTTTTCTAGCGCGGCAACACCACTAGAAACGAACAAAATGTTATTAATACAAATAGGTCATATTCCCACATTGCGATGTCGCGTTATCAACAGGGCCTTTACACAACACTGCTTATTGTACAAATCAGATTTTAGTTAAATACCTCAAAGTGAAACTTTGTTTTGTTTTAATTGTAAATATTAATTTTTTAAATGTTATTATTTAAATGGACAAGGTTGTCACGCTTATAGACTATTATAATGAAATATATAGTTAAATTGTACATATGTTGTGTTTTATTATCATATTTTTTTATTATATTATTTATTTATCAGACTTTACCACCATATTAACGATTAGTCAGAAATGTGTCGATGTAATCTAAGATATAATCTGCACTTCAATACAAAACGGTATATAAAGTACGTTATGGCACAGAATAATGAATAGTACAATTACAGAAGATGCACTCCCTGATAGCAAAAATGCGAGATTAAACCTAGTTACAACAAGGGTAACGTTTAAAATACACTACACGCCTCGGATGCGACCTTGAATAAGCTAATAGTAACTGGGAAGCACGTGTTGCGCACTCGGTCAGCTCGCGGCCCGGCAGCTGTAGAGTTGTGTGTTTTGAGAAAACAGATTGAATAGTAAAGGCGCGCGTGACACTACTGACCGAACTTACAGCCCACTGGCTGTCGCGTATGTCCTAATATTTTCATAGCTACAGCGCGGAGTGCGACAGGCCTGATTATGGACACGACACAATGGTTGATACGCATTTTAATGCAAATGCAACAATAAATAAATAAATCAAAGTCCATATTTACAACTGGGTTCGTCAACGTATGTCTCGCCTGACCCGTTACCACCCTCAAATCCGAAAATCAGTCGCCTAATGTATTCCGGCAGCTGTTCTTGAGAGCCTGATACATGCGCCGTTTTCATTAAAAAAAAATTAAGGCTAGTATAACTGATCTGTGCACTCGTAAGAAGCAAATGTTAAGTACAAGTAAACAAATTGAAAGCAAAATAAACAACAGGAGGTATAATCGAATATTTTTTTTATTTTTATATATATCTTAATACAATTCCTAATAAAGTAAAGTCTACCTAAACCTTGGAGCCTATCGTTTACATTTAAAATTACATGCACATTACACAATAATTACATTGTACGTTTCCGTCATTTCGTTCAATCAATAACATTCATTTACCATTCGGCGACACGCCAGCTTAAGCTTATTATATACAATCTAATTAACCTAAAGAGAAGTCAACAAATGACATATGCACGGGATTTTTTTATGAAATCTATATTTGTTTCAGCTTCGACCAAAATAATAATTTTATTTTTGGTCAAGATTAGTATCAAAATCAATAGGTATTAAAATGTGTTACTTTTAGAGCAAGTCTCACCGGTTTTCAGATAAACTTACAAGGACTTATTTAACAGATTATTGATAACTTTTATGACTTCATTATGTCTGTAACTTTATTAACCAGTGAAAATGGCACTTAATATTATTATATGTTCTGTAAATATTAGAACTAGAGTAGAACAGTATCAGTCATAATTGAGGGTGTCGATTACTTTAAATAAAGCAATAAATTGTACTTTGAAGAATCAAATAAAATTTGGGAGAATCGTTTAAAAAACTAAAATCAAATCATTAATCATTTAAAATTATATTCTTAGACCGGTATAATAAGACGCTATTCAAACATTGATCTACTCTTGGTATAGAATTAAGCCATTTAAACTTTTTTAAACGACAAAAAAAGGAGGTTTCTCATTTCGACCTTATATATATATATATTTATTGTGTTTTCGCGGATGACTTCGTCGTTTATGAACCGATTTTGATGATTCCTTTTTTGTTGGAAAGGATATATCCCAAGGTGGTACCAATGTAATTTCATCCAGATCTGGGAAATATCTCCAGAGACATGGAGGTAAACACCTCTAACTTGGTACTGAAAATAAATAGCGCGGTATTTGAAATTGGATATTTTAGTTTTTTAAATGACCTTATTTAACAGTCAACGCTAGCTTAACAGGTATAGCGTACACGCTAGCGTTGACCACTCTCGCGTCGAGTGCTGAGTGATAATATGGACACGCTAGTCTAGAATACTCTGACTCTCAAGAGCTGTGTGCTGCCGGAACTCTTTAAGGTTTTTGCGGCACATTTTCTGTTTAATGGTGGTAAGGTGGTAGCAAATCAGGCAGAACATCAATGGGTTAAATTGTATGGTTTTATACTAAGAGTAGATCAATGCTTTATTATCGTTCTACGACACTTAAAATTAATACATTCATCACTGCACGAAACTGATGAAGGCAGGGAAACTCGTATTTATTAGGCAACATTATCTGTATCAGTTTATTACTTGTCGCACCTGAAGTATTAATTGTACCGTGTCAGCTATTTGTTGTAATATATCATTACGGCTCTGTTCCATCGTAAGCCTCTGAGATTCGACTCTCAACTGTTCCATTTCCCGCTGATGCTGAGTCTGTATACGTAACTCCTCAAGACGGAGCCTCCCCTCCTCGATGCGAACGAATTCGCTGGTGAGTTGTTCAAGCGGGGTCGGGTGGTGCTGTCTGCGTTGTCTCATGAACCTGCGACGACGTGGGTTCGATGCGCATGCAGATGGCGATCTTGTAGGTTCTAGAAATTACATATTTCAATTTAAATATTTATTAATAGCACAGACAGTGTGACCTAAACCTGCACTTTACGCAAGTTTTTCCGTGACTTAAATGGTCGATTATTGCACGGCGTTTAGCATTTTCTTTAGCGAGACGTGCAAGTCTTTCCACCATAAAACAAAAACAATTTTCGAAATAGTCAAGTTCAATGTTTTACGTTGTTGTTTTACGTTTTTTTTGTTCAAAGTTTTACGTTACTAGTCAAGTTCAATTAGTTCAATTTTATATTACGATACGTGTGACTTAAGTAGTCGATTATAGGCACGGCGTACGTAACTTCGCGCCGTGCAATAAGAAAATAAATAATAAACGCACACGTTACAAAAACTAACTATAGACTAGAAACAAACACATATCACAACGCACATGTTACAAAAAAAAACATTTTTCGACCGACTTTCAAAAAGGAGGAGGTTCTCAATTCGTCAGTATGTTTTTTTTGTATGTATTTTAAGCTATTACTCCGTCAATTGTGAACCGATTCGAATGATTCTTTTTTTAATCGGTAAGGTACATTTCCGAGGTGGTCTCATTGTGATTTTAACGAGATGAGAGATCTGATAAGTATCTACAGATATATGACGAAAAACGTCTCAAACTTGGTACTGAAACTAACTCGCGGGGCATGGAAGTAGTGATGTTGCGATAGCGATAGTTTATCGATAGTATCGTGATTCCATCGTGGCCTTGTAAATCAGTCGTACTGTCGATAGGCTTATCGAAACTTAATATATAATATAAGTAATACTATTGCTCAAGATAAGTATCGATACTATCTATAGTATCAATACAAAAACTATCGATGGTATCTATAGAATTAATTTCGATAGTGTCGATAGTCGTGCCCTATCGATAGGCGAACATCTTACGATAGTATTGCTTGATGACAATACTTAGTCACGCGCTACCGTGTAGTAATATATTCGGGCGCAATAATTTACATTAAGACCACGTGTCGTTTTATTCCTAGTAACAGTATCGAAAATACGTCGATAGTTACTTAACCAATACTTTCGATACTATCGAATGGCGTCGACAGGTCAAAGATAGTATCGACTATTTAAACGCGATACAATCGATAGTATTGACAAAGTTCAATAGTATCGCCTAATTTTCTCTATCGATACTATTACTAGTATCAATAGTATTGCAGCATTTCGATAGCACTATCGACTATTTTTCAAGGTTAACTATCGATAGCGAAACTATCGACTATTGCAACAACACTGCATGGAAGTCGCTTGTTTTAGTTTTTAAACTATCTTAATTATTTATCTTAGTATACATCATATTAGTATACAATATCAAGTATATATATAAAGGGTACCTCTATTGTCTGTTTCCTCCTCTTCATTCAGGTTTCTACCAGCAGCATCCGGAGACAGAGCGGAGGCATCATGTGTAACCTCCAACTTCACCAATGCCTGCACATTGGAGTAACTAAAGTTTTCCTCCAAATGTTGTTGGTGGTCGGACGACGTAAGTAACACTTCTTCTGCTGGTTGAGGCAGCGGAGACCGATCAGTTTGCACATCTGGCTCGGGAGAAGTTTGAGCCTGAAATGAGTTAAATCAAATATTAAGTTTCTTTCAGTGTTACCACACTTTATATTTATGTATATTGTAACATACAATCCAAAATTTCACCGTACCGACGGGACTCGAACCCGCAGCTATCGGGGAACAAGCTTAAGCGCTGTACTAACTCAGCTACAGTACTATCGATACAATACAACGAAAGTACTAAATTGCAACTTCGCCAGCTATACTAAATACTTGCACAAAGTATTATGCAAGTACTTTTATGGGCGAAGCCGCAAAGCACATTTAGTATTACAGTAACTTTTTAATGCAAATACTATTTCTAATTCATGTTAAAACATCTTTAAGTCGCGTAGGTTACGGAAAATATTAAAATATTACTATTAAGTTGCACAAAAAAACTTTGTTCATACATTTTCAGTCACTGACCACAGTTAACATTGAAAATTTTATCACAGATTAGATTATTGCCAGGCCAGAAAAATAATAGTTCCGTTTCAAGACGTTTTTGCCAACCTATACTACTCGTACTATTTATTAATTATTCTGTGCGTTTGTAAAAATAGGTATATTAACCTCAGAACCATCCTCTTCTTGTTCATTCTCGCATTGTATTGTATATTGCTTTTGTTCACCTTCTAGTCCCCTTAAATAGTCAAGGCCAATGAGTTTTAGAATCCTATTTTCTAATGGATTGAGTGATCGAACTCTAATTCGTCCACAAAATGCGCCCTGTTTCATTTTTTTGAAATGTAATGCTTTCTTTTTAGTCTTAGTTTTCCAATCGGACCATACCTGTAAAATAAAGTACACATTTTTACACATAAAAAAATGTCATGCTACATTTAGTTATAGCTGTGATATGATTGTTAAAGATTTTTTTTATGCCCTATGAGTTATATTCTATAGCACATTTATATTTTCACTTCAACTATTTTATATTATATTATATTTTAACTTCATATCTCCAATAAGATCTTTCCAAAATCTATCTATAAATCTATAAGTGATCAAAAAGCTAAATTAATCAACAGATGGCAGAAAATAAAGTCCAATATATTATAAAATGATAAAATCCAATATATATATATGTATATATATAATATTTTATATATCTATGTAATATAACGTATATATATATATATATATATATATATTTTATATCTTATAGGCTAGCAGTTGACAACTATCTCTATATTGCTCTAATTAGATGTGATATATAGGTAAATGGCCATTCTCTATTTACACGCCTTTATAAAGTAAATATGTGTAACGGACTATATCTTAAGAACTCTACATGCTTATGCTTGTAATACCTTCATGTTTATGGCAAATAAATTCATCTTTACCTTTAATATTCACACAACCTGAGTAAGTACTTCTATTTTCAACCGACTTCTAAAAAGGAGGAGGTTCTATGTTCGTCTGTATGTATTTTTTAGGGTTCCGTAGTCCTGACAAGGTCATGTCCGTCTGTCTGTCTGTCCGAGGTTTTGCTAAGAGACCGTTAATATTGAAAGCTGTAATTTTGTAGGGGTATGCATATAAATTACGCCGACAAAGTGGTGAAATAAAGTTTTGAAAAACTAGCGGTTAAGATAACTTTATCAGTTTAGCAGTAATAGACGTTGAACTTGGGTGTTGGATAATTTTGTACCAAATACAAAATCCTTAGAATAAATCCTTTAAAGTGACAAAGACGAAGTACCTAGTTGCTTGTTGAAAACAGGTTAAGGCTTGCAATGTATAACGGACTACTACGGAACCCTACACTGCGCGTGGCCCGACACGCACTTGGCCGGTTATTTTTTATGTATGTTCATCAATGTCCATCGCCAATTGTGAACTGCTTTCAAAAAAAATCTTTTTTAGTTCGAATGGGTATACCTAATCCCGAAGTGGTCCCATTGTAATTTCATCAAAATCTGATAAGTATCTCTAGAGATATGACGATAAACATCTCAAACTTACTACTGAATGGCATGGAAGTCAGTTGTTTTAGTTTTTAAAGTACCTTAATTATTGTAAAGTAGCGTCTAAAATGAAGCGACATGGACATACCTAATAATAAACAAAAACTATAACAAATTTGCATGTCACTGAGCACAACCCTCAACTACTCTCATCTAGGTCTTGCCAGCTATCTTACAAAGATCGACATTCTACCAAGTCTGAGGCAGTCCTACACTCGCTTACTGATCCATGGATTCCACTCAAGAATATCAAACCAACGGTTATTTCGGCTAACAGGTTAGCCCACTGCTACTTTGATTTGCTAATCTGTATATTCTGTATCTATGAATTTAGGTCTCTGTCTATTAATATTCTACCAAACTATTCTGCAGACCAAATCCCAAGCTTTTGTGGACCAGCCAACTATCAGAGCCCACATTCCAGCTCCATATATCATAACGGGTAAAACACACTGAGTGAAGACTTTTACCTTAACATTTTGTGGAATTGGCAATGTGATGCTGACTGATAACAATATTATAGATTACACATCATAGGGTATTTATTTTACTCTATATGAGAAACAATCTGAAAATATATTATTGAGATAGCTTAGGCAAAAAGCAGTCGTAAAACGTTAGTTTTGATTTATAAAATAGCAAATTAATTTAAAAATTCAATTCAAAGGTTTCAGCTTTTTAAATCTGTTTTATAACACCATTAAATAGTAGTCGTCATGTTAGTATGTCATGCTGCAAAACCGATTGATAACATTGTACAGGCTGAGGTTGGACCACTATAATATCATCTGTAGGTAAGTGATGATGCAGTCGAAGATGGCAGCAAGCTAGGCCTAGAACTGGCTAAGCTGGACAGTTTCCGGAATACACATTTTTGGTATATTTTCGAATTGGTAGCTGGCCAGGCTGACATTCCTACCTACCTCCATGCAGGGTCTGTTACTAAATTGATTCTTTCTTAAAGTTGGAGCTTGCCCATGTTAAACTTAAACATAATCTTTGACAACTTCTAGAATAACGGAATAATGACCGGTACGAATACTGGTTTAGACTCAAGTAAAAATCAAGGTCTTGACCTTGATTACACCTAATAGGGACTGTAGACCTCATATCTGGTATAAATTTCAACTTGCTAGTCCACCCGTTATTGAGAAATCGGTGGTGATACACGGACAAGAAAGTGATCTTATAAGGGTTCCTTTTTTACATTTTGAGGTACGGAACGGAACCCTAATAATAATTAAAATTGTTAACAACAAAAATAGTTACCCTTTTCCACTTCTCCATAGGTTTTCTGATTCCATTATCACCAACAGAATTCAAATGTCTTACAAGTTCCTTCCAATGGTTGTCTACTTTCAGACGGCCTTGCAATCCTGGCTGAGGCTTTGAAAGATCACCATTCCTAAAAGAAGATAAGCCTTTCATAAAATACATAGTGGAGATACTGTTATCAAGATGACTTAAACAATGAGGAATGAGAGGAAAAATACATTACATTACCTGTGTATATCTACCTGTGTATACTCTGTGTATGATGATAAAGGACTTTTCACTATAATATAAGATGTAATGTACATTAACACCAGGGTTCGAGGATATATATAAAGATATATATCCGATATATATCGAACTGGGTTCGACGATATATATAAAATGTTTTTTTTATAATATATTACCAATACAAAAATGGTTTCAAAAATTCATAATATTTAGTATTTTTTAGCGCTTGTTACTGTATTTACTATTTCTACTTCCTATTTTATGTTTTTTAGTTGATTTTGCCTTATCTGAAAGAAGATTTTATGTTTTGGTTTAATTTGTCTGATTTGAAGTACTGAAATAATTAAAACATTAAAAACATTGTATTTTTTTTTTGATAATTTTACAAATACAAATACATTTATTTCATAAAAATAGAGTGTGTACCTACACAGATGTTGGTGATGTTTTTGTAACAGATGTTTAGTATGTTTATGTAACAGATATGCAAATAGTATTCATAAATAATACAATATAATAATAATATGGCTTTCATACAAAATTGATATATATCCAACTTGATATATATCATAATTATCCGATATTTTGATATTTATAATAAATATCGGATATTTTCGAACCCTGATTAACACAATGATGGACAGTATGTCTATAAGCGTATGAGTTCTATAAAAGTTACATGACAGGACGCCTCTGGCCATCAGTTTCTTCTTTATTCTTGCCAGTACGGTCAACGGTGTTAAATGTTCTATTCTAATTCATACAACAGCAGTTTGTACTATCACCACAAGTATAACTCACACTTCGATACTGTCACAGCTTCATGTTCAAATTGTTGTGATGAAACACCTTATGGTGTAAACGCCCAGACATTGTTTCATATACCATACAACCATGGACTATACTATGTGTCACTAGACTACGCTTCAAGAAATGTATGAGTTATTACTGTGTTATTAGGGTAATTCAATGAGACCATAATGGTCCTTCAACGTGTTAATTTAATATCATCATCAGCCGGTCTCAGTCCACTGCTGGATGTAGGCCTCTCCCAAGATGCGCCACTGAGCCCGACCTTCGGCTCTTCTTTTCCAGTCACTGTCAGTCACTGGCACTGTCACCGCTTTGCATATCTCGTCGCTCCACCTGGTCACAGGACGTCCTACACTACGTTTGCCAATTCGTAGTCTCCACTTTAGGACAAATTTACCCCAATGGTTATTAGTCCTACGGAAGATATGACCAGCCCACTGCCACTCCAGTTTACTAATCCGTTGAGCTATGTCGATAACTTTAGTTCTCTGGTGAATTACTTTGTTCCAGATTCGATCCCGCAGAGAAATACCGAGCATAGCTCTCTCCATAGCTCACTGAGCGACTTTAAATTGGTGGACCAGTCGAACTGTGAGTGTCCATGTCTCGGCTCTGTATGTCATCACAGGTAGGACGTACTGGTTAGACTTTTCACTTTAGACAAGTATAGGCGACGAGAAGACTCCACCATAAACGGGGCTCTGCCAGGTCTTAATATATACCTACATACATTATAGCTGCTGAGTATGAAACTGGCTTACAAGGCCAGTGTACTTGACAGAATATTTAATCTTTAGACAAACAAATATACTTTTGTGGAAAATATTTTTTGTGCATAAGGTGCATATTAAAATACGAACCTTTCCATATAATCTAACATCAATAAGAATTGTTTTCGGCTCGCACGTAATCTGTATTCCATCTGAAATTAAGTTAAACGTTAATTACTATAAGTACAAGGGATTAATTCATTGTCTTTGACATTGTTACATTTTGTGTAGATTATTTTTCTGTCTACTAGTATACTTTTACAGTACTGTAATTTGACTAAATAAATAATATAAATATGCATGTAATTGTTGAAATTTTGTGTTTACCTTGTAATACACTTGAATTGTATTGTCACTGCATAAAATCTTTGGGACCTCCGGGAAAACTCCCGGGAAATTCCAATTACTTTTATGTGTGCCAACCCGCGACCGTTGAAGTGTTGGTCGCCACAAATCGTTTATTTGTTTTCTTATCGCATTTAAAACATAGAGCTGTGGGTGGATCGGAATGGGCTACCAAGTACCGAACCGTTTCGGTTTTTCAATGTTTAGAATTAGTGAAAACTAGAAGTTAGAACATTGTAAATACAATGCACGCACAGGGCTCCGTTCACGACCTACGCCACAGATTACTATATATATATATCACTTATTTATGCATTGCAACCCTAGTTGCAACCTGTGCAACACAGACTACTAAGTACTAAGGAGATACTACGTATCTGTGCAACCAAACCATAGAGAAAGTATATATATGTAGTGAGAACATTAGTGTATGCGAATGAAATAGCTATAGAGATATTTAAACCCGACTAAACGATGAACACGTGATACATATGCCAGCTATAAGATAAAATGAACAACGTAATTTGGTCGATTCGGCTGGATGATCATCTGGCGCAGCTGGAGGAGGAGCTGGGATACATAAGATGGCACTTTCTGCGGTTATGTCAAGTCCGAAGACAGGGAGAGGACACCATAACTCTAGAATCGGGCCATCTTATGTATTACAGAGAAGGAGACCAGCCATCCCAAGGCGGCGTCGGGTTTCTGGTCAACAAGGTTCTCAGTGACAACGTTGTAGAAATCTGCAGTGTGTCGACCAGGGTAGCGTACCTCATAATTAGGTTAACCGAGAGGTACAGCCTCAAGGTTATCCAGGTTTACGCACCGACCTTGGCACACTTGGACGAAGAGGTGGAGAGCATGTATGAAGACATCTCTAGAGCTTTACATACCACCTCTAAGGCTCACTACAACGTTGTCATGGGAGACTTTAACGCCAAAGTGGGAGTACAGACCTGCAGTGAATCGACAATAGGACCACACGGATTTGGCAGTAGGAATCACAGGGGGCAAATGCTTGTCAACTTTCTCGAGAAAGAGGGGCTTTTCTTGATGAACTCGTTCTTCAAGAAACAGCCCCAAAGGAAGTGGACGTGGCAAAGCCCCGACACTGTGACTAAAAATGAGATTGACTTCATCATTACGGACAAACGGCGCATATTCAGAGACGTCTCAGTGATCAGTAGGTTCAATACTGGAAGTGATCACCGACTTGTACGAGGCACTCTGGATATCGACTTCAAAGCCGAAAGATCCCGATTGATGAAATCTACGCTCCGACCGAACCTTCTCCAAACCGTTGTTGGATCCGAAACATTCCAATTATAATTGGAAAATCGATTCGCTGCCTTGGAAACCACAGATGACGTAGACCAGAAACTCGAAGAAGTGGTGGAAATCCTCAAGGATGAAGGGACGAAGTTTTGCGAGAGCAAACGTACGGGCAAAAAGTCCAAACTTTCGGCAGAAACACTTCGACTAATGGAAGAGAGACGAACAGACCCTTTGTCAGCTTTGTCAAATAATCAGGTGCGCAACAAAACCATTAAGGAGACCAAGACCTCCGATCCTCTAACACGCTCGTGATTAAAGAATCAATTGAGCAGAATCGGGGGTTGAAAGTGTTCGCCCAGCCTCTGGGTAGAAGCCACCTCACAAAGCTGACAACGTCAACGGGGAACGTCGTCGCATCCAAGTCGAAGATTGTCAGAAGTTGAAGACTTCTACGGCAAGCTCTACGCATCGCATGCTTCAAGGCCCGTACCCGATAGTGAGGATTGCAGAGCCACCTTGACCCGCCACTTCACAGAAGACCTGCCCGAAGTCAGCCGAGATGAGATCGTGATGGCCCTTAAACAGCTCAAAAATGGAAAGGCCCCAGGTGAAGACGGAATCACAACGGAGCTTTTAAAAGCTGGAGGAGCCCCAGCTGTAAGCCAGCTGCAACAGCTCTTCAATTCTGTTCTCTTCACTGGGAGAACTCCACAGGCATGGAACAGGAGCATGGTGGTTTTGTTTTTCAAAAAAGGAGACAAAACCCTCTTGAAAAACTACCACCCGATTTCGTTTCTGAGCCATGTCTACAAACTGTTTTCAAGGGTCATCACGAACCGTCTTGCGCGAAGACTCGACGAGTTCCAACCTCCGGAACAGGCCGGATTTCGAAGCGGTTACGGCACCATGGACCACATCCACACAGTGCGGCAGATTGTACAGAAGACTGAAGAGTACAATCGGCCCCTGTGCTAAGCGTTTGTGGACTATGAGAAGGCAAGCAGGCAAGGCAAGATATATCGAAGTGATGAGATGTCTGTATAATGCCGCAACGATGAGTGTACAAGTACAGAACCAGCGTTCTAATCATATCCACCTGCGTCGAGGAGTGAGACAGGGGGACGTCATATCCCCGAAACTGTTCACTAACGCCTTGGAGGATATGTTTAAGACGCTAGACTGGAAAAATTGTGGCATCAACATCAACGGCAAGTACATCTCTCACTTACGATTCGCAGATGACATCGTCATTATGGCAGAGACGCTGCAGGACTTACAGAGGATGTTGAATGGCCTAGCTGATTCTTCTCGTCGCATCGGTCTCCGGATGAATTTGGATAAAACCAAAGTCATGTACAACGATCACGTTGTTCCGAAACCGATTGCCGTAGATGGAATTCCACTCCAAGTTGTCACTAAGTATGTTTACCTAGGGCAGACGTTCCAACTAGGCAAACATAATTTGAGAAGAATTCAGCTGGGCTGGGCAGCATTTAGAAAACTCCGTCGAGTGTTCTCGTCGCATATACCACAGTACCTAAAGACAAAAGTCTTTAATCAGTGCGTCCTACCCGTCTTGACATACGGAGCCGAGACGTGGACACTCACGGTTCGACTGGTCCACCAATTTAAAGTCGCTCAGCGAGCTATGGAAAGAGCTATGCTCGGTGTTTCTCTGCGGGATCGAATCCGGAACGAAGTAATTCGCCAGAGAACTAAAGTAATCGATATAGCTCATCGGATTAGCAAGCTGAAGTGGCAGTGGGCTGGTCATATCTGCCGTAGGACCGATAACCGTTGGAGTAGACTGGTTCTAGAGTGGAGACCGCGAATCGGTAAACGTAGCGTAGGACGCCCTGTGACCAGGTGGAGCGACGAGATACGCAAAGCGGTGGGCAGTGACTGGAAACAAAGAGCCGAAGATCGGGCTCAGTGGTATGACTTGGGAGAGGCCTATGTCCAGCTGTGGACTGATACCGCCTGATTATGATGATGATGATGATAAATTTGGTCGGGTTATACATGACAGCGGGTGAGAGCCATGAGAGAACATTAGCGTATGCGAATGAAATAGCTATAGAGATATAACCCGACTAAAACGATGAACACGTGATACATATGCCAGCTATAAGATAAAATGAACGACGTAATTTGGTCGGGTTATACATGACAGCAAGTGAGAGCCAATGGGTGCACTAGAAACTGGCTCCATACATTGCTGGAGCCAGTTTAATCGCATACGCAGGTAAAGGATAAAAAAATGTTGTTCATATCGCTCTCTCATACCAGTGATTGTATAGTTTTATCCTTCTCATATTGTTATTGTTATTTAAATGCCACATCCGCTTAATATTCCATCCACGGCTTTATATTTAATCCATGAACCAAACGCTTCAACCTCTCTCTCTAACTCGTTTAGCGAATGTGACGCTCTGAGGTCGTGAACGGGGTTAGAGCGTTTGGTTGCACTACGAGCGTAGGTCGTGAACGCAGCCCAGACAGACTTCAATCAAAGAGAATATAATCCAAGCGTAGAGGGAAAATTAAATTGAGAAGACAAGACAAGCATATGCGAATAAAATAGCTATAGAGATATAACCCGACTAAAATGATGAACACGTGATACATATGAGATAATATGAACAATGTAATTTGGTCGGGTCATAGGTACATGACAGCGGGTGAAACTGAAAGCCAATGGGTGCACTAGAACTAGGAGCCAGGCCAGAGTTGCCCCACTATCACGAAGTTTGATAGGGATCGAAATGAACGAACATGACAGAGATGGAGCTATACAACCTACATAGCTGCGTCCCCGTTATTTAGTTCATTTTGTTCATTCAGCCTAATTTCGTGATAGGCCTGCTGGCTCCAAATTATAATAAAATCGTTGATCGCATATGCAGATAACGATTAAAAAAATGTCGTCCATCTCGCTCTCTCATACTAATGATTGTATAGTTTTATCCTTGTTATCTTATCATATTACTATTGTTATTTAAATGCCAGATCCATGTAAAACTCAATCCACAACTGAAAAAAAATAAATGGTCCTGTTGACAGCTGTCAAGCCATGGCATGTCGAAATTCATTTTAAGTCATAGACGTAATATAAATCGACTGCGCAATACGGCCCTGATGAGACCTACCTAGAACGGAGTTTGTCCCTTTCTTTTGTATGCACGACTTATATATACACTCTCAAACTATCATAAAAAAGGCAGACAGCTAGGCTATTCTGTAAGCTATCTCGATAGCGGAATCCGCGGTGAGATTCGAATTTCGTACTACGAAATTCAATCGTATTACTTTCGTAATACGGTTGAATTTCGTTTTTGTGCCGAAATTTGTGCCGAACACCCGAGTGAACGCAAGTTCAGTAATACTAAATGCTTGACTAACGCTTCCAAGCTCAGTTTGCTACCAAGCGGCAGCAGGGTCGGACGCTTCCGTGTAGTATTATTTCGCAGCGTTGCTTGCGTAGTAATCACGCCGTATTGATCTGTCTTCCTTTTTTATGATAGTCTGAGTATATACTATACATGTAGTGTAGAACATATATAGCACTAGTAGGTTATAACTTGTTAGACAAGGACACACTCCGACCCGGGTGCCTTTCGATTGGGCCGTTTTGTTCTACAAGGCAATTCCAACCTTATAGTTAGAGCATACGAATTAAATTGAATTTGTCAAAACATCTGCAGTGCACCATCCCTATATATTACGTCTATGTTTTATGTCCATGTCACGTGGATAGAGAAAAGAATAGACCGCGGTAGCTCCGTCTCTTTCCCACATGAAATAGGATAGACTAGTCGTTCAACTGGATAGGGATGTACTTGTATTTTGATTCCAAGTACTTTTAGTATTGATTCTTTAGAATCGATACTTAGTAAGTACCGGTTATAAGTACTCGTTTCGTTAATAAATTATTTGTTTTGGAAGAACATTAAGGCGTGCATTATACAGCGATAATAGGGTTTCGAATGAAACTATTTGATTTGCTAGTCAAGCGCGATTTAATCGATAAAAATATCAATTGGGTATTTTTTGTAACTCGTATCGTACATCCCTAGGAAGTTGAACGACTAGAATCGCCTGGTCTGAACCTGGTATTAGTTTAACGAACTTTGACCTGTTGTGGGGGGACACATATTTGACCACTTAACAAGTGTCTATCCATGTATGGGAAGCCCCCCCTTAATCTTTTATTTTTTTATGGTAGTAAGATACTTTTTGGAAGCAAGTCAGGCGGAATATCCATAAAATATGCTCCTACCTTCGAGCATTTACCAAGCTCGAAGGCTCCTACCTCTGTGGAAATATACTATCTAATTCAAATTACCTGCTAGTAAACTGTAAAAACCAATAGGTACCTAGAACCTTACAACATTGCCCGAACTTCTTGCCTTATTTTGTTTAATACAATTTTTTTTTATATTATCTTTGATATTAATTCGTGTTTCAGCTAGATCATTGTTAAATGTATTGTTCCTGGCACGGAATATAATTATGATAATATCAAGTAAATGCAAATGTATACCTCAAAAACCTACATTTAGAGAGCGGGCCAAATTTTGAGAAATTTTACATATTTGCCCATTCTGCAAAAAAAAATCATGCTTCCCCTGTTTTCAGCCTTATGATTATGATAATCAGGGTATATTTTAAATAAATAGTCTTAGTAGTATAGGGTACCATCATAAAACGTTTAAACTTTTATATTACCTGCTAAATTTGAATGGGCATAGTCACAATTTTTTAGCAACTTTCCATAGAAAGAAAACGCTGGGCTAGGGTTGTCACTTTTTATTGTAAAATGTAATTAAAAAAACAATATAAACTGACGGAAATTACGCACACACATTATAAAACATTATTAATAATAACTAAAAAAAGGTTTCATAGAAAACAATACGTACTAAATATTTAAATAATCAATATGAGATCAAGCAAACCTTATAAATTATAGCAAAAAAGAAGCAAATCAAGAAGTTTTTGAATACTTATACCCAGCTGTAGAAATACTGTGAATGATGATGCTGGTGTTGTCTATATCTATACTAATATTATAAAGAGAGAACATTTGTATTTTTGTGTTTTTGTATTTTTGTATTTTTGTATTTTTGTATTTTTGTATTTGTGTATTTTTGTATTTTTGTATTTTGTATTTTGTATTTTTGTATTTTTGTATTTTTGTATTTTTGTATTTTTGTATTTTTGTATTTTTGTATTTTTGTATTTTTGTATTTTTGTATTTTTGTATTTTTGTATTTTTGTATTTTTGTATTTTTGTATTTTTGTATTTTTGTATTTTTGTATTTTTGTATTTTTGTATTTTTGTATTTTTGTATTTTTGTATTTTTGTATTTTTGTATTTTTGTATTTTTGTATTTTTGTATTTTTGTATTTTTGTATTTTTGTATTTTTGTATTTTTGTATTTTTGTATTTTTGTATTTTTGTATTTTTGTATTTTTGTATTTTTGTATTTTTGTATTTTTGTATTTTTGTATTTTTGTATTTTTGTATTTTTGTATTTTTGTATTTTTGTATTTTTGTATTTTTGTATTTTTGTATTTTTGTATTTTTGTATTTTTGTATTTTTGTATTTTTGTATTTTTGTATTTTTGTATTTTTGTATTTTTGTATTTTTGTATTTCTTTATTTTTGTATTTTTGTATGTTTGTAATGAGTAGGCTCAAAAACTACTGCACTGATTTAAAAAATTATTTCACTAATACATAGAATGGACTTTCGGAATGAAAATAGGCTATATATTATCCCGTTTAAATCAAAGGTACATTCGTGGAGACCTAATTTGCAATCTAAGTCGGCAAATAAACGGTCGAAAAAACACGTTTCTTACGAACGCTGCTTAATCTTCTAATACTATAAGAATCTTTGTCCTGACATACTGACTGACTCACTGACTCACTGACTCACTGACAGACAACGCACAGCCTAAACCGCTGGTCGTAGAGACTTGAAATTTGGAGGGTATATTTGTCTTAGTACGTAAGGGTGTACTAAGAAAGGATTTTCCAAAATTCACCCCTTAAGGGGATGAAATGGGGGTTCAAAGTTTGTATGGAGAAACAAGATTAGATCGTCTTTTCTATCCGAAACTTCACATAAGTGCTTCAATAAAAAAATAAGTAAAGACGTGTTTCAGGTTTTTTTGGAATTCCACCCCTAAGAGGGTGAAATGGGGTAATAAAGTGTAAAATCAATATTGTTTCGGATTGCGCTGAAATTTGGCATGCAGATAGTTATTACGACGTTAGTTCCCTCTGAGAAAGGATTTTCCAAAATTGACCCTCGAAGGGGATGAAACGGGGGTTCAAAGTTTGTATGGAGAAACAAGATTAGATAGTCTTTTCTATCCGAAACTCCACACAAGTGCTTCAGTAAAAAAATAAGTAAACACGTGTATCAGGTTTTTTTGAAATTCCACCCTTAAGAGGGTGAAATGGGGTAATAAAGTGTAAAATCAATATTGTTTCGGATTACGCTGAAATTTGGCATGCAGATAGTTATTACGACGTTAATTCCCTCTAAGAAAGGATTTTCCAAAATTAACCCTCGAAGGGGATGAAACGGGGGTTCAAAGTTTATATGGAGAAACAAGATTAGATAGTCTTTTCTATCCGAAACTTCACACAAGTGCTTCAGTAAAAAAATAAGTAAACACGTGTTTCAGGTTTTTTTGTAATTCCACCCCTAAGAGGGTGAAATGGGGTAATAAAGTGTAAAATCAATATTGTTTCAGATTGCGCTGAAATTTGGCATGCAGATAGTTATTACGACGTTAGATCCCTCTTTGAAAGGATTTCCCAAAATTAACCCTCGAAGGGGATGAAACGGGGGTTGAAAGTTTGTATGGAGAAACAAGATTAGATCGTCCTTTCTATCCGAAACTTCACATAAGTGCTTCAGTAAAAAAATAAGTAAAGACGTGTTTCAGGTTTTTTTGTAATTCCACCCCTAAGAGGGTGAAATGGGGTAATAAAGTGTAAAAATCAATATTGTTTCGGATTGCGCTGAAATTTGGCATGCAGATAGTTATTAATTACGACGTTAGTTCCCTCTGAGAAAGGTTTTCCAAAATTCATCCCTGAAGAGGATGAAGCGAGGGTTCAAAGTTTGTATGGAGAAACAAGAATTGATTGTCTCTTATAGTCGAAACTTCACACAAGTAGTTTAGTAAATAAATGAGTAAATACGTGTTTCAGGCTTTTTGAAATTCTATTCCTAAAAGGGTGAAGTGGAGTAACAATGTCTGAAATCAATATTGTTTCGGATTGCGCTGATATTTTGCATCCAGATAGAAATTTTGACTTAGGTATCCGCTGAGAAAGGATTTTTCAAAATTCACTCTTCAAGGGATGAAGCGGGGGCTCAAATTTTGGATAGTCATTTTATTCGACATTTCACACAAGTACTTCTGTAAATAAATAAGTAAATACGAGTTTCAGACTTTTTCAAAATGCCACCCTAAAAGAGTGAACTGGGGTAAAAAAGTCTGAAAATCAATATAGTTTCGGATTGCGCTTTATTTGGTTTTCGGGTTTTAAAAATATGAATCCTGATTTGTCTTAGTCACGCGATAACATGAAAACAGGTGAACCAATTTGGCTAATTTTTATTTGATGTCTTTAATGATAGAATCGTTTTTACAAAAGAAAAGTTTTAAGTAAATAAAAGGAGTTTTTAACGCGGGCGTAGCCGCGGGGGACTTCTAGTTGAAAATAGATAGAAGAATATTTTCTATGCAAGAGTTGTACAACTTAATAAGACCTACAAAAAAGTCCGCGACAGCATATGTCTATCTCTTAAGGTTGACTCACAGTAACCATTTTAATCTTAAAATTTTTGTTAAAAAATATTACATAACTTCCAAGGCTATTTTCAAGTATATAGTATTAATCCTTATCCAAATAAGTAACGTTAATTAGCTTGGCCACATATTATAGATTAAAATTGTCCTTTACGGTATATAATTCAAATGAAAACTCTAGAAGATATCACGAATTTCACAAACACGCATCGCAAAATTAATAAAATATTTGCAGTGAAACCACAGATTAGGTCATAGTTAATACGAAAATATTATTATAAGCTTAGCTATGCTGTAGATCCCCACCGATCACAATCAATTTGAAGTCAATATAGTATAATATGGTTGTTAAATATGATCTATTGTATAAAATAATACTCATCTATATATATAATAATATAATATAATATTTTAAACCACCCCGGCTGATCTATGTATAATAGCTTTTTCCAATGACTCTAAATACGACATTTAAAATCTGAGCTGTAAGTTGGTAAGGATTTGAGTATTCTGTAGAGTCCAGGAGGCTTCCATGTTCTTAAAATATCGTTGAAGAAGAAGATTTTCGAATTGATCAGACCTATGAAAGTTGATTTCATAGCGCAATTAACTAGAAAAAAGCTCATAATTTTATAATGATTGAACGAATTTTCATGAATCAAAGCTAAGAAAATTCTCGATGAAGACATCTATCAAACAAAAAAAAACTATGAATAATAAAAACAAAATCGGTTCATCCGGTTAGGTGCTAAGATGCTACAGACAGACACACAGATACACACGTTAAACGTATATTACCCCTACATTTTGCGTCGGGGAACGCCGTAAGGTTACGGCGGCAGATGTACTCCTTGGTGGTAAGCTACTTTTTGGTAGATTTAATGATTCCACTACCACTGTACGAAAACTCATGATTCATGAATGCACATAAAACTTTCATTGGTAGGTATATAGCTCGGATTAGAACCAACGACCGTCGGGTCAGAATCAGGGTAACTATCCTTTACGCCAAAGGGCCGTCCAATATCAATACGTAAGTATTATAAAACAAAGTTCATCACTGCGTCTGTCTGTCTGTTCGCAATAATCGCAATAGCTACTGAACGGATTATCATGCGGTTTTCGCCAATAGCCAGAGTGTTTATGAGGAAGGTTTAGGTGCATAATTCGTTAAGGTTTTGTGTAAATTGGATGAAATATGACGATGGTTGTTAAATATGTTCATATTTTATATTCGATGCAACAAACTGATGCAAATTTTGTAGACATATATGTTCTACCCGTGCGAAGCCGGGGCGGGCTGCTAGTAATATAATAAATTGAATGGTTAGTACACCCAAAGTTAAAGGTTTCAATACCCTCTTTTATTAACAGTCAGGTAAAAACACCTTAATAGAGGTGCAAACCCTGACGGCAATATTTCGGTGCGCAAAGTCGTAAGCAGTGCAATAGGAAAAGTAATTTGACATTGCCCACCTTCCATTTTTCAAATCTAGTTGAGTTTTAGCGTATTATATCGATGTATATCTTTTATTTGTTACTAATTAACAATGATTCACAAATTTCTTGCCTGCTGTAACCTATAATGGAGTTCTGGCAAAAGTTTTTGGCACTGATTTGGGCCCGCGAATCACACCTCCAGCTTTGACACGTTCTGTCCTTCATCTGGAGTTACGTTTAGGGATGAGGCGTATTTATCGTAACAATTAAAATTAACAGGTATATAAATGAACTTGATAATAGTTGTCCCTTTACACGATTAATAATTGTTACTAAAAATCATAGAAGACACTCGTATCGTAAACGTAAAACGTTAAACCTGACAGCATGTTATGTACTCTGTCCGTTGTCGCAATCTGTTTACTGAAAAAGCTACAAAGAAATAAGGTTAATTTTGAAGTAGAATGATATCAAAGTAACAATACGCATACGCACAAAACAAATAATGAGTATTTTACTCATTCAGTTCGGATACTTGGCTGAAGTAACTAGGTACGTACATAACAAATCATTGTCAGATTTAAATGCTTATTACATTTTTTTAATTTTACACAGATTGCGAAAAACTGAGCACATAATTCCGTTATTACTACGATTTCTAAAATCTATGCTCCAGATAATTGTCTATGACATATACTCTCTTCTCATAACATCTCTTCTAAATAACAGTTGTTATTTAGTAACAGTTAATTTGTGTTGTTATTTCTAGATAACAATAACAGTTGTAACAGGTATTCAATTTAACCTATTACAACCCATCTCTAGTTACGTTGCCGACTGACGTTTACGCAGTGCTGCCAGCAATATGTGAAATATTCTACTATTGGCAAAAAATAATGCTACTAGAATAAGTTGCCATTTTTTATCAATATTTGTGAAAAATACTCAACCTGGCAAATTTAAATCGATTGGGCAACCTTGTAAGGTAATACGGTATATATTTTCTTTCAAACGTAGCACCATAATAAAAAATAATCTACACGAACATGTTATCCAATTACCACAACATAGGTACACGACAGACATACAGGTCGCATTACATAAACATCTCTGGGAGGTCTCCACGGATCGATGCTAAACATTCTAATTAGCCGCCCCGACACATGACTATGTCACGCTCCATACCTACACGGTTTTTGTTCAAAGGGAGTCACGTGATGTTATTATCTGAGCTTCGACTGTATTCGTTCATACATATTTAAACAATACAAGTAGGCCTAGGTTCTAGATATATTATATACCTAGACACCTAAATTTAAAGTGTAAATAAAATTGGGCCAGTTTTTGACATAAGTATCTAATTTTATACTATAATTTAATCTTAATGTGAATCTTCTTTTAATTACAATAATAACATATCACTTATAACATTAATTTGAATGTAATTTTAACATTAATTTAAATGTAACAAATATTTGATGTCAATGTTTTGACGAAATATGCAGCACATAATTTTATTGTCACCTTTTGTTTTTACCATATTTCAGGCAAATAAATCATTTAATTTCATTTCACACCCACTCATCTGGCAACACTCCTGTCGTACCAATAGCTAGTTATTTTGATTCACTGTATTTATTTTATCACACAATTTACGTAATTAAATGTATGAATGATATTGTAGAAACCATATAATCCTTTTCCGATGCATTGTGGCACAAAATCACCGTGCAATATGTCATATTTTGATAATTTTGTAAATTTTGCAGGTGACGCACTCGCTACCATGTGACTCGGAGCACTAATTACGCGGGCGTCGATTGGGCAGTGTTGCCAGGTCTATTTTTCACTTTACCCTAGTCTCCGTCATCTTTTACCCTATATTTGCAGTTTCTTAGAAAAACTACCCTAGACTCTCATTTATGTTTAAAATATTTAAAAATGACATAATAACCGCACTCTGTGGGTACGTTCACGGAATCGTGCCTTATACCTAAAGCCGAATTTTATTACCCTAAAGATTACCCTAAACAATTCTTTACCCTAAAAATTACCCTGTCATTTCAATTTTACTCTAAATCTTGGGTAAATTACCCTGACTTGGCATCAGTGCGATTGGGTCAGATTCTGACCCAAATGAACGGCGAGTATGAAAGACGCGTACTTGGTTTCTGTAGGTAATAATTCTATGGCCCCTAGATTAGATACTACTTAAAATATACGTTAACCTATCAAGTATGTTAAACTATCACTTGTTAGAAACGTGGGACGATGATTTATTTGAGAAAAAAATCTAGAAAGAGTGATTCCATATCTACAAGACATCAACAAAGAGCCATAGAATACCATATCTTGCCTGAATCTGGCTGAAAACTGAATCAATCAACACCAATATTATAAATGCGAAAGTCAGTTTGTTTGTTTGGGACTTCTTCACCGTCAAACGGCTGGCCAGATTTAGGTGAAATTTTGCACAGGGATAGGCAGTATTATGGATTAGGCTATAGGATACTTTTTAATTCGAGCGAAGCCACGGGTTGTTTTTCATTTGCGTATTAAATAAAATAGGTAAGTCATCGTATATCTATCAAGAAATAACAAAATGGAGCATAATATAACATGTTTTTTTTAAATAAAAAGATTATTCGCACAAGTACAATAAGTTCCCACAAGAACTGGCACAGAGGAAGTACATTCGCGTAACCTTCTTGAAAAGCCTGCGCTGCGTAGGTGCATTGCGCATTGCATAGTGATCCGTGCAATTCGCGAAATTACTAGTGAGTAGTGATGATATTCCTAGATACACGAATAACTTAAACATTCTGAAATACCTACATAATTATTTTATTTCTCTTTTCTATTTCACTACACATATTACTTCACTATTCACACACTATTTACTACACATATAGGTACTTACACCTGCTTTCTTTAAGCAGTAGATCTTTTTAATTTTCATTATGCATTTGTTTAAAAGTAATCTGTAAATTTCCTGATACAAGAATCATCGCCATACCATGGATGTTACATCTGCAATTATCAACTGCAGCTTCCGGATCACGAAAATCATTGAATGAACGAAATTAACTAAATGACGGAGACGGAGCTATACAGCCATAGCTGCGTCCTCGTCATTTCGTTCATTCAATGATTTTCGTGATCAGCCCCCTGGACTATGCGCACCCCCTCTGTAGTCTGTGACTATGTGATTAGATATTTATCGAGGAGAAAGATTATTGTGCTGCACATTTTATTCTGAGCTGTTATGCCTGCGTTTTCTGTTGCTCTAATAGGTACCTATACCTACGTCCGAAGGCGTCTCTCTCTTAAAATCACTCAGAAGAGGAATATTACAGCCACTTAGCTTACAATACAATACAAAACTCTTTATTGCTTACCAAAACACAAAATACAAAATGTACAATAGCTTCATTAAAAAAAAGCAATAACATAATGGTAAAGCAATCGGCGGTCTTATCGCATCAAGCAATCTCTTCCAGACAACCTATGTAGGGACTGGATAAATGCATACGTAATGGCGGAGGGCTATTTCGGCTAAAACTATTTTGCATTTCATAAACATACAGTTTAGACCGTTAAGACTAAGAACCTAAAATATCTACATTATAATTATGGTATTATAGCTTACATTACAGCTTAATGTCGAAATGAGGCCGAGTTATAGCAGTCTTATACGTGAATGTTATAGCAAATAACTCCACGTTTGAGGAAAGTGGTGTTCTCACGCTCGTCACGAGATGACACGCTGATCTGGATGTGAGCGAAATGCTAATGTTGTTGTCGACCACACAACGCTGAGTTTAGAATTTAGTAAACTAGCCAACTGCGAGTCGGACTTGCACACGAAGGGTTCCGTTAGTTCCGTTCCAGCGCAGTACAATCTAGTACAGCTAGGCTATTCTGTAAGCTATCTCGACAGCGGAATCCGCGGTGAGATTTGAATTTCGTACTACGAAATTCAATCGTATCAAGTTCGTAGTACTACTACTGCTAGGCTATTCTGTAAGCTATCAGTACCCCTAGTACGAGTTTTCATCGTAAACGCTTTTGTCAGATCTCACATAGTTTTCGACTTATTCTAGCTCCCTGGTTGGTCTAAATTTAGTGAAGTATAGTAACCACTAGAGGCGCTGTACTGGTTTTCATACAAAATTTGCTCGATATACGATATCGAATTTGGTATGAAAACTCGTACTAAGGGTACAGGCTAGGCGAACCTTTACGTATCAACGTTCCATTTTTTTCTAAAGAAATGTTTGGACACTACCCCGCGCACCGCACCCGAACACTCCGTAGCGTACTCGCGTTCGATTGTCATAGGTTATAATTCGATGTACCTAGGTAATTTTGTGATCGGTGATGTCACGACTTGCCCAAAATAATGTGTCGCGTGCCATTGGTTTGCCATCCCTGACTGATCTATCTAGTTACAACTTACAATAGTTAATTTAAATATAGTACGTTTTTTAAATTATAATAATTTTTTTTAAAGTATATAATTTATTTAACTATTTCGATTATCAAGAGAGCCCTTGCCAAGACAAGGATAAGCTCCCGAATAAAAATACACTTTTTAACAGGTGAGATAGTTTAGTCAAACATCTTCGACCACATCACAGAGTTGAAATCGAAGCCAAACCCCCACAAGTACTGTGCAACAAACGATAGCGTGTGTTAACGGTATACAACGCCATCTAGTGTTTTAAACAAAAAATGACGAAAAAAACGTTTTCTAGTATGGGGGGGGGGACATACTTTAATTTAATTTTTATTATTTGTTCTTGTAGCGGTCTTGATTATACATACTGTGTATAATTTTCAAGTTTCTACCTATATATAACGGTTTAGAAGATGCAGACGGACGGATATAAAATTGGGTCACGTGGGCACCCGTCGGGTACGAACGAAAGTCGAAACCAAAGAGCAATAATCACTACTTTAGTAATTATTGCTCTTTGGTCGAAACCCTAATAAGATCGTTTAAAAAACTAAAAAGAACCGACTTCAATGCCGAGCTATTAATTTTCAGTACCAATTTTGAGGTGTTTATCTCCATATCTCTGGGGATACTTATTAGACCTCGATAAAATTACCATGGTACCACACTTGGGATATCGCCGTTCTAACAAAAAAAGAATACCTAATCAAAATCGGTTCATAAGCGACGAAGTTATCCGCGAACAAACATAAAAAAAAACATATATACGGTCGAATTGAGAAACCTCCTCCTTTTTAGGGTTCCGTAGCCGAATGGCAAAAACGGAACCCTTATAGATTCGTCATGTCTGTCTGTCTGTCTGTCTGTCCGTCCGTATGTCACAGCCATTTTATTCCGAAACTGTTAGGACTACAGAATTGAAACTTGGTAGGTAGATAGTATTCTGTGAACCGCTTTCCGATTTTTATACAAAAATTAAAAATATAAAAGTTTAAGGGTGGGCATCCCACACATAGAACTGAAACAAACAAAAAAATTTTCTTCAAACCTATGCGTGTGGGGTGTCTATGGATAGGTCTTCAAAAATGACATTGAGGTTTCTAAAATCATTTTTTCTCAAAGTCAATCATTTGAAAGATAGGCGCGTCTAAAGTGGTAAAATGTGTGTCCCCCCCCTCTAACTTTTAAAGTATGGGAGTGAAAAATCTAAAAAAAATATATGCTGTACATCCCAATAAAAACTAACAACGAAAATTGGTTTGAACGAGATACAGTCAGCAGTTTTAGAGATATGGCGACCGCAAAGATATCTTTGTTTTTCATACAAACACTATGAAAAACAAAGTTAATTTTGTAGTTGCGAAAAATCATAGTTATGGAATACTTAACTGTGTTACGGAACCCTACGAGTGCGAGTCCGACTTGCACTTGGCCAGTTTTTTTAATAGGTAGGGTACGTTTCCGAGGTGGTCCCATTTTAATTTTATCGAGATCTGATTAGTATCTTCAGAGATATGGAGATAAATATCTCAAACATAGGAGAATGTACTGGTTTTAGAAGAAGAGTCCCAAGAAGACATACACAATGGAGGTTGCTATTGCATATACTTTTGAAGACTAAAAATATGACCTTGAATAATGATTTTACATCTTTCTTCACGTTGATTTTGGTTTTTAACCCTCGAAGTAAAACGAAGGATTGTTATAAGTTTGACGTGTGTATCTGTGTATCTGTGTGTCTGTCATCGTGGCATCGTAGCGCCCAAACGGATGAACCGATTTTGATTTCGTTTGTTTTGTTTGATAGGTGTCTTCGTCGAGAGTGTTCTTAGCTTTATTTCATGAAAATCTGTTCAGCCGTTTAAATATTATCAGCTCTTTTTTGGTAAAAAAAACTACGATAGCAACTTTCGTAAGCTCGTAGTCTTTTGACCGCGGACGTCAAAAAATCTAAATGGCGCTGTCGCAGTATCTTGTTACTTCAATGATATTGCAAAAATATGGTAAGCTTGATCTAATTCTGAGACATCTTCTTGGAATGGTCTCAATGTACAAAGTTATAGCGGTTGTCTGGAAGAGATCGCTATTTAGCGATAAGACCGCCGTTTGTACTGTGTCTTTTGTATTATTCTTTGTATCATGTTTCGTGTTTTAGTGTGCAATAAAGTGTTATCATTCATTCATTCATTATACATATGCTTTGATTATAAACTCGGATTACATGTACAAATCATTAGGAGGTGGTTTTAATTTTTTGAATTTAAGTATTATTGACATATATTCTTACGGTAACTGTGAGCGAGATAGAAACAAAGGTGGGGAGAATTAATTTGTCTTCACAGGAATGTTCTACCAGGCAAAGTCTTGTTAATGTGCAAAGTTTTTGAGCATACCTAATATTTTTTGACATGACATGACGTTTGGCGTAGATGGCGGCCATATCAGTCCCGCCCGCGACACTGCATACATAAATAACTAAAATAACAGAATTATGAACGTACTTTGTACCAACCAACACTGCAAAAAAAAAAAATTATAAGCATAATACCACAGATTATATAATAGTCACTACGTAAATAATAGTTTCCGTTGTTAGGTTGGCTACACCGTGCTTTCATAATTCGGGTATTAACGATGTAAGGAAGTGACAACTCTTATAACGTAGTAGAGTGATTCAGACTGTGTGGGCCATATGGCGGCAATTAATGTTAATAATCGCAAATCAACTAGTCCGTGTTAAAGAAGTATTTGGAATTATTGTAATAAAATAGACAATTAATTATCGTGTGTCAGATGCTTTTATTGCACAGGGCCATTTTGGACATTGCCCTTTGATACCTTGATGACATCATTATGACTAGTGAATATTTTCACTAGCGCGGCATTTAAAGTAAATTTTTTAGGGTTCCGAACCCAAAGGGTACCAAATGAACACTTTCTGAGACTTTGTTGCCCGTTCGTCCGTCCGTCCGTCCGTCCGTGTGTCTATATGTGCGCACTTTACAGATGTACCTTCTTAACCGTAATAGGTACATACTTGAAATTTTCACAAAGTATATATCCGTCAGTGTATAACGGCTCAGACACGAAATTTTATAGATGCATGTAATTTAATTAAAACTTGTTTTGCACTAAAAAGGGATAAATAAAATCATTAAAAAAAAACCGACTTCATTGCCACAAGCAGGCACTCAAAAGCGAAAAATTATTATAAGCGCTACCCACTTATCTATTTGAAGTCGGTGCCAGCCAAGTCTAATAGGTAGTAGATAGATACTACCTACATGTATCTACCTACTTACTACTACTATATATATAGTATCTATCTACTATCCAACAGACTTGGTTGGCAGCGACTTCAAATAGATAAGTGTACCACTTATCTATTTGAAGTCGGTGCGTTTATAATAATTATATTAAGTAATTTATTTTTCGCTTTTGAGTGCCTGTTTGTGGTAATAAAACCGGTTTTATTTTTTTTGAAAAAGATTTTATTTTTGTCAAATGTCAGATACTTTGGTAACCAGTTATAAAAAAATATTTAGAACTAAAACAAATTATATCTAATGGCAGTGTCAATGGGCGGTATTATTATCGCTCATTGCGATCTCTTCCAGACAACCATGCATGCAATGGATTACTTATTATTACCCGACTACGGCGAAGCGAAAAGGAGGGTTAGGTTTTTTTACACTTATTGTTATCGAAGGTCACAACAGAGTAATCGCGTAACATACACACAAAAAAAACATACAGACGAATTGAGAACCTCCTTCTTTTTGGAAGTCGGTTGAAAATGGAGCAGCTCTCTATTGAGATTTGAGCCTGTATTTATTTTTGTTTTTTGTTTCTTACCTCAAATCTCAGTCGCTTTATACCACTTTAAAAAAATATTTTTTTGTTTGTGAGAGTACTATGCTTTCAGTTTAGTCCCATTGTAATTTTATCGAGATCTGATAAGTACGAGTATTTCTATATATATGGAGTTAAAAACCTCAAAGTACTAAAAATGACATGCGCGGCATTTGAAGTCGGTTTTTTCGTAAACGATGTTAGATTTTTTTATTTTTTATCATAAGATTACTCGCAATGTGGGTTACACATTGTTGTGGGTTGCCTAACCCCTCCAACTAAGCTAAATATGCTTGTGTCTGGAGTGGGTTCACGTCAATAGTGCAATGGGTGGGGTGGGGATCGAACTCACGACCTCTCGATCGCCCGTCCTACACCCTATCCATTGGGCTATTGCCGCCTTATTTTGCTTTTGATTTTTTTTAATACGCTTTTATTAGCTTCAGACGAATGTATGTTTGTATGTTAGTATGTAACGGAATCTTTGAACAGGATTTTAACCCCCTTCAAAACGTCGGATTAACGACGAACGGACGCACGCTTTTTTTTTTTACAATAAAATCATTTTTTCTTACACTATTTTTAATTCAAATTTATTAAAATTTATTTTCTATTTTTTAGTTGGATTTTCTATAAAAGCGTATTTTTTTAGTTTTTTTAAACTATTATTTATTATTGCCATAACAATGTACTAATAATAACAATGAATAGTTGACTTGACATAGCTACGTCAACTATTCATTATTCTGTGCCTACGTATAGTAAGGTTGGTCTCGTAAAAATGTTTATAACTTAGTAAAAAAAATGCGTAAATCACTCAATCAGTGATTAACAGTTTAACGACCCACCTGTTAAATAAATTCACCATTATACCACGACTCAGGAGTCAGGACTACAAAACTATATGGCCATGGATGGCCAATCCCACGTGATTTGTATGACTGCGCGTAGTTTGCATCCATGTCACGTAATACCAACACATAAGTACTTACCTAACCAGTATGTAATCAAACTACTAAAGAATAAATAATAGTACTACGTAGGTACTACTAATAAATACGAGTATGTACCAAATATTTATTTTTATAGCATAGGGACACAAAAGGTTCAAACCACTTGGTTATGAGATTACAGGAGGCCAGACGCTCGCCTGATGGAGATGGTAAGTGATGATGGCGTATAAGTAATTGTCAGTGGTACACAAAACTCTGATTTAGCACTGCGCATGTCCTGTCACCTTGAAACCTCAGACGGAACCAGCATACCAAAGTTCGGCTACGGAATAATTGAGATAGTTTAAATAAACTGGCCAAGTGCAAGTCGGACTTGCACTCGTAGGGTTCCGATTCCGTACCACACTACAATATTTTATAAAATCGAGCAAAAAATTCTGAAAGAAATCACGTTTCTTGTAATAAATTGACAAATCGAATCGAATCGAAATAGGTTTTCATTTTCAGAAAATATTGTTTTATCCCTGTTTTCAGGTAATGAAAAACTCCTACAATATAATTAGAATATGAAGGTGAATTTCGCCATTATTGCATTGTTACGATAGCTCGGTGGGAGATCGTTCGGATGGCGATCAGAAGTATCCCGGTTCGAGTCCAGACGTGATGATTAATTTTTCCAAGTTTGTTCTTTTGTAAGAAGACTATTATTGGGAGCCAAAAAATTACATAAAACACGATTTACAAAAAAAAATTGCTTGTAAAGCTCGGTCATCCAGATATTATTACCGTGCCAATTCCAAGCAATTATTAAAACAGGAGCCGCGTCCTTATTCAGTACAACGCCATCTTACGAACACTAACGCCAACTAAGTGAAAGTAACACAAAGGTAATTAATATAACTAGTACAGTCAAATATTCATAGATAGCGTTATAGTAAAATGCCGAAAAACACGTTTCATGTACGGAGATCCCCTTTAATTTTTAACTTTATTCTGTTTTTAGTATTTGTTGTTACAGCGGCAACAGAAATACATTATCTGTGAAAATTTCAACTGTCTAATTATTATTAAATATCTGGTTGACCTATTATTAAATATCGGTATTTTTTGCCACTTAAACAGACAAGTATGACTCTTCCCGACATCTATTGACGAATAATAATACTATTTTTTGTCATATTTTAAGTTGATTATCAATAAAGCTGATTATTAAAAACACGAATAAAACAACATTTTCTAAAAATGTCTCCTAGCTAGATCGATTTCTCGCCCCCGAAATCCCCTGTAGGTGTACTAAATTTTATTTAATCGTTGGAGCCGCTTCCGAGATTCAGATTAAGGTAAAGACGATAGCGCCATCCTTGATGCTAGGTAGATGGCGCTGCGCTATCGTAAAAACTTTTTTAAAACTTTTCTTTAATTTTTAACTTTGTTCTGTTTTTAGTATTTGTTGTTATAGCGGCAACAGAAATACACCATCTGTGAAAATTTCAACCGTCTAACTATCACGGTTCATGAGATACAGCCTGGTGACAGACGGACAGACAGACAGACAGACAGCCAGACAGACGGACAGCGGAGTCTCAGTAATAGGGTTCCGTTGGTACCCTTTGGGTTCGGAACCCTAAAAACTAAAACAACCGACTTCAATGCCCCGCGAGTCAGTTTCAGTAGCAAGCTTGAGACGTTTATCATCATATCTCTGGAGATACCTATCAGATCTCGATGAAATTATACTGGGACTAACTGGGAAACGTACCCTACCGATTACAAAAATAATCATCCGAATCGGTTCACAATTGACAGAGTAATCGCGTAACATACAAAAAAAAACATACAGACGAATTGAGAACCTCCTTCTTTTTGGAAGTCGGTTGAAAAGAAGCGCTAATGTGTATAAATTAAGATCGTTTACAAAATGAAAAAGCCGACTTCAAATGCCGCTCAAATCCTATTCTTAGACTTAAGCGGCATTTGAAAAGTCATTTTCAGTAGTAAGTAATTCTGGCATTCCAGAATTTTGCATGTCACTACATAGTACTATTAAGTATTCTGTGATGTCACCGCACTGCGCCTGTTACCTTGAGACATAAAGATGTGAGTCTCAGATGCCCTGTAATTTCACTGTCACCTTGCCATTTGAACCGATAAACATTGTTATTTCACGGATGAAAATTAATTGGCACAGTGGTGGTACCGCCCCAGGCAGACTAGCAGAAGTCCTACCACTACAGATCTCGATGAAATTACAATGGGACCAATTTGGAAATGTACTCTACCAATTAAAAAAAGAATCATTCGAATAGGTTCTCAATTGACGGAGTAATTGCGTTACGTACAAAAAAAACATACACATGAGTTAAGATCCTGAGTTTTGTAAGTAGGTTGAAAATAAATAAGTACCTCTCATCGCACGTAGGGAGCTATTGTAAATAATATGTAAAGAACCAAACACAAATACAAACAATTCTTCAAAGCAAGCCTCCACTTTTCCCCCTTCTGTTTGAATTCAGTGCAATGCAAATATATAAATAGCTACTCATATAAACTTGTATTGACCGTTTGTTTGTCCGTTTACAAAGTAGGTGACGTGTAATAGTTTCAGTGAGCTGAAATGAGAAGGGTCGGAGCGTCCGTTAGGGTTGCCAACTTGCTTTTATTAAAATTTTGTTTCATTTCAAACATGACTTGATTGGGAATGTTCTTTGCTATATTTCAAGAAAATCTGTTCTGGTTTTGAGCCGTTAGCGATCATCAAGCTCTTTTCTAGTTGACAAGAAATTGTTAAAAAAAAAACCAAATAAACCGACTTCAAATGCATTTTAAGTAGCAAGTTTGAGGTATTTACACAGAAATACCTTATTCTACCGATAGAATATATAGAATCTACCTTATTATTCCTATTTCTGTGGGTATTTATCTCCGTTTCTCTGGAGATACTCGTCAAATCTCCACGAATTTACAATGGGACCAAGAAAGAGACGGAATGTATAGATACCATCTCAAACAAAAAATAATGTATCAAGTCGGTTAATAACTGACGGCGTTTTGAGGTGACTAAATTTGCTAACATTGTTTTGAAGGAGGTCCGTTGTCTGCCTCCGAAACTCATAATCAGATGTTTATGAAATGTATATGGGCCCGTTTCGAAATAAACCTCTTTTTAACAAAAATATAATTCTCCAAGTCAGTTAATAAATGACGGAGTTCTTAGGTAACCTTGCATTTATTGAAGAGTTTCGTTGTGTGTCTTCGAAACTCATTATAAGCGTAAGATTTTTCGAAATTTAAAAATAAGACCATTTTGGAATAAACCTCTTTCGAACAATAGAATAATTTTGCAAATCCGTCTAAAATCTAAAAATAGATAAAATAAATAGATACTTCCGAATTTAGAACCTCCTCCTTTTTTATGGAAGTCGTTTAATTAAGATATGACTCTGATATAGTCGAATTTTGGTAATGTTATTTTAATTATACATATAGAAAGTGGTAAATTGCGTTAATCTTGACCCGAAGCAAGGGACATCTCCAGAAATTTGCAGGATATAATTCACAACTCCTCGCTGACTTACAGCAGAGATGTCATGTTTGCGCTCATTGGTCTCAATTGACAGTTTACAGATAGAGATAAAAACAATTTATTTGTCCAAAAACAGGAGTATGCATACAGAAGTATTTTGTTTGCAATTTGGTATAATGTTGTAAAGTAGTGTCATTTATGTTTTGACTATAAAGGCGTCAAAACAAAAATTACACTATTGATGATTTATCAAATCGTATTGAGTAACAAATAATTTGCAACACTTATATTTTAAGATTAAAATTCAAAAGTAATCGGTATCTTTGACCTGATTCTGAGTTTGTGAGGAATTACAGAACATCGTGCAGATTACATAATTATTGTGTAATTTTAAGTAGTATTTTTATTGTGTATCGTTATAGTTATATTGTGTCATTGTATCCATAAATATTTGTACACTTAAAACGTTTGATTGTGCTGGTTTTTATTAGTTTTTTTTTTACGTTTTGTACCACAATCTGGCAAATACAGATATTTGATTTGATTATAGGAGATATCCAAAAATCTGCAGGATAACCTGCAACTCCTCACAAACTTTGAAAAAAAAGCAGTATTTTAAATGTTCTATAAAAGTATTATTAAGAAGAGCTAGCAACCCTAGTTGTCGGTGACCCCTTTATACAACCGCGATGGCTTCTTCGGTTAGCTAAGTATGGAGAGAGCTTATTATAAAGTTTTTGAAGTTTTCACAACCAGAGAAATTCATTTTTGTGATATACAATAGATAGGTTAATAGATATAAGACCTTTATAGACTGGTGGGTCTCTTTCTTCCACTAAATAAAAACACATCGCCAATAGATCGCCAAAGCCAGATTTAAAGCTTTTTATGCCATAATGGGTAATGCTTGACCGTTATCTCACCTTATCAGGGATGATGTGGTCGATGATGTAGTGCGCTTACACAGAAGATTAATCCTTGCGACTATTCTCGCGACTTGAAGACCCCAAAATTGTACTAAATAAGTCAATCTACAGTCCAAGAAAATATATACTTATGCTGCCAAATCTTTTTTATATTATTAGAATAAACCTAGAATATTGTCATCAAATACTTACAATGTTCTCTTGTAAAATACAACATGAATTAAACCAAATGTTGGAATTAACTGGCCAAGTGCAAGTCGGACTCGCACTCGTAGGGTTCCGTACCACACTACAGTATTTTATAAGATTGAGCATAAAAACCACTATCATTTTTCGCCAGCGAAAATTATAATTATTAAACATTTTATTTCTTATAACGCCATCTAACGTCTAACAAAGGTGTTAGGAATCGACATTTCAATATAACGTCATCTATGGGACGTTTACCTAACTAAGCATACATAGATGGCGTGAAATTCCGAAAAAAACACGTTTCTTGTATGGGGACCCTCTATTATTTTTAACTTTATTCTGTTTTTAGTATTTGTTGTTATAGCGGCAACAGAAATACATCATGTGTGAAAATTTCAACTGTCTAACTATCACGGTTCATGAGATACAGCCTGGTGACAGACGGACAGACAGACAGACAGACAGCGGAGTCTTAGTAATAGGGTCCCTTTGGGTACGGAACCCTAAAAAGTGTATACTTAAAATCTTCAAGAAATAAAGTCCTTCTCCACACTTATCTACCGTTCAACATTTAGATCACGTCGTATTACGAGTGCAATGTTATCGTTACCTACCGTCCATACCAATCACAGTCCACTGCTCACTACTGCCTCACCACACTGTCCGTATTACGAGTGCAGTGTTATTATTACGTTACCCACTGCCGTCTAAACCAATACTACTACCCACAACTAACTCAGTACTGCCAAAATACTGCCAAATTATCACAATTATGCCAGCCTCTCAATAAATTACTGCGGTTCATTTACAAAAACGTATGATCTTTTTCCTTATATATCATACTAGCTACGCCCCGCGGCTTTGCCCACATTTAACCTTCCTCTTGAATCACTCTATCTATTGATGAAAACCGCATTATAATCCTTTGCGTAGTTAATAAGATCTAAGCGACAGACAACGGGAGTGACTTTCTTTAATACTATTTAAAATTGGGCTAGCGTTTGACTCCTATGTCGCCTTGGTAACATTGCCACAGAACAGATAATATACACTCAAACTATCATAAATAACCAGCCAAGTGCGTGTCGGGCCATGCGCAGTGTAGGGTTCCGTAGTAGCCCGTTTTCAATGCAAGTCTTTACCCGTTATAAACAAGCTACTAGGTACTTAGTCTTTGTCACTTTAAAGGATTTATTATTCTAAGGATTTTGTAATTGGTACAAAATTATCCAACACCCCAGTTCAACGACTATTACTGCTAAACTAATAAAGTTATCTCAACCGCTATAGTTTTCCTTTAAAGTTCATGAAATGCGCTATTATCACGAATTTTTCCAGATTTTTCAAGCTAGCAGTTTAGCTTTTAGAGTCCCCCCTCTAACTACTGGACTCGGACGCCCTACTGGAACAAAAATGTGCACTTTAAAGTTTAGATAGATAGATGAATACTTTATTGCATACCAATCAACACATTATAATCTAAGACAAGGAAAAACTAATTAGGTGTGATAATGGGCGGTCTTATCGCTCAGAGCGATCTCTACCAGACAACCTTTGGATGGACAGGAGCTAGTTTTGAAAATAAGCGGTCGGTGGCATACAATAAATATCTTTGACAAAATAAGATAAGTCATAATATTATTTTACATAAACCTACATACAAATATAGTCAAAATACTAGATAATTATATCCATACAAGAACAAATACACTTACATATAACTTTATAGATGTATATAAATATATATACACAGACACACATATACATACACAAATACACTAAGTAAATATAATAATACAATACATCCATATAAATATTATATTTAGAGTAAAGCTAGAAAATTTGCGATAGTGTTATATAATGCTTAAATACCATATTTTTAAATATTTGTGGCGTTCGGGCTTCGTTTAATAAGTTTAGTATTTCGTAAATGGAGAATTCAATCAAAAAATGGTATTAGCAACTCTTCAGTAATTTTAAAAGACTTATTCAACGATACCCCACCCGACGGGGTAGACGATGAAAAAATTTTTATCCCCACTTCTCATATATGGGAACTACCCTAAAAAAAATATTGTTCACAATTTTATTTCAGCACTTTGTCAGCGTAATATATATACATACCCCCACGAAATTATAGCTTTTTAGTGTTAACGGTCTCTTAGCAAAACCTCGGACAGACAGACAGACAGACAGACGGACATGACGAAACTATAAGGGTTCCTTTTCAGGACTACGGAACCCTAAAAAGGCAGACGGATTCGTGCCGAACACCCGAGTAACCGCAAGTTCAGTAATACCAAATGCTTGAGTAAAACGCTTCCGCGCTTAGTTTGCTACCAAGCGGCAGCAGGGTCGGACGCTTCCGTGCAGTATTACAGTGCGACATAAATAAAAAGAGTTGTCAATAAATGAGGGCGCCACTATTGCTTTTGTATCTTGTATGTAGCAACACAGTTAGTTAGAAACAAACGTTTTTGATACTTGTATTATTTTTGCAAATCTTATATTTGCAAAAATAATTACATTTAAATGGAAACCTATAAGTATCTATACAAATGTTATATATATATATATATTTATATATTGTATAAATAAATAAAGAAGAATTTATATAGAAATTATATATATGTATATAATATATATATACACATATATATATATATATATATATATATATATATATATATATATATATATATATTATATACACATTTTTTGGTGTTGCCTGTTAGAGTGAGTAGTTAGTTCCTAAATAATTAATTTCTACTCTTTTATGTTGCACTGTACTTCGCAGCGTTGCTTACATAGTAATCATGCCGTATTGACTATACCGGACTGAGCGCTGAAACTTATTACTCAAGAATTTGGTATTACTGAACTTGCGGTCACTCGGGTGTTCGGCACGAATCTGTCTGCCTTTTTTATGATAGTCTGAGATAATACATGACTGTCAAGGAATGATCGCCACACGAAGGGTTATTCGATAGTGAATGTGTGAATGTACAAATACTACTGCGCGTGATCGCCGCCTAGATCGCGCACGCAGGACGCTGCAGTGTGTCCGTACATTAATTCAAAGTCTTTAAAGTTCAAAGTAGTATATGTAAAAAGCCTCCATACCAGCTGTCAAAAGCATACGTGTGATGGCTCCTCTACATGATGGGCTAGCGCTTGTCCAGCAAAATGGCCATGCGATGGTTGAAAAGGATCTACACAATGGCCCACTACATATATATATTTATATATATATAAATTTATATATATATATTTATTTAGCACGTACAATTAACTGAGTAATGGCCGACGTGTAGATGCGTACCGCCATCGCTGGCCCACTACCTTTGATGTGTGGGCGAAAAACTGACACCCCGGCCATTCCGCCGCCATCGTACGCACCACAAGCCAGCCTACGCCACTACGCCCTCTATATGGTGGCCCACTACGATGGACCATCATGATGGCCCATCATGTAGAGGAGCCATGAGACTCAAAATCTAAATGCAACAGAGCAGTGTAGCGCAAATGTCAGCTGCCAGAGCTTTCTTCATGTACCAAATTTTTGGTTACCACAGTATTATAGACAGAGTAATGAGTTGCTAATAAATAATAGGCAATGACCTGTATCACTGACAACCTCTTACGATCAGGCGACGGTCTTGCTTAGTACGTAAAATATGTACTGAGTACTTATTGAGAAAAAGGGCTTCGTAAGAAAGATTTGTAAGTCATGTGATTGAAAACCTCCTCCTTTTTGAAAGTCGGTTAAAAAATAAACCATTAGGGTTACCTACACGGGATACATTTTAATAACCATCAGCAGTATTTTCCAGTTCATCTCTCTTCGACCATATATCAATCGATGACATGTCCCAGTGAAGTCTATTACAAGATGTCGGTATGCAGTTTTTGTGAGCATATATCATCACAGAACGCCCTGCACTGATAAGAAATAACTGTAAGAATCACAGAAATATTTGGTAAGAATGCTGTCGTTTCCGGTGATCTTGCTATAACTATTTATAAATTCTACTAGTGAATAGGTATCTATGGGTAAGCGCGCTACATCATTGACCGCATCATCACTTAACATCAGCTGAGATACCTAGTGGATTGTGCTACCTATTTCCGCATAAAAAATACTAGCTGAATATCATGGCTTCGTCTGCGATAAAATGTATTCACATTTTCATTCGGATCGGCCGAACCCGTCAGGACACACCAATACTCAAATTATTGATTTATCGCTTCGTGAGCATTAGCTATTGTTGTAGCCAAAGTTACTCTTTTGTGGGTTATTATGACCCACTGATTATGGAATTTAGATCCTTCCCCGGGAATATTCTCGTTGACCCAGATGACCCCATCACAATCACTGACACGTCAATGCACATGAGGTATTGACCGTATAGAACTGAAAGGCTTGAACATTAGAACTTCTTTAAATTTAAATTTAATCGTCGAGTCTGAAAAGTCGTAACTTCTCAGAATCTGGCTTAACTTTTAAAAATAATTGGAAATTGATGTAAAAATGTATTCCTATGGTTTCTAAATCTGTTCAATTAAAACATCGTGGTAAAATGCTTGCTTCTCTCCTAGAAAAATCTTAACCTTTAGTAGTTATGTTGAATAATTCATCAAGTTTGAGATGTTTATCTCCATATCCCCAGAGATATGGACATAAACACCTCAAACTTGGTTAATAGGTAATAAAACTACAATGGAACAAAACGGGAAGTATACTCTCTGAAACAAAAAAAAATCCTCTCTGAAACAAAAAAAAATCCAAATCGGTTAATAAATGATGGAGTTTTTAGGTAAAAATATAAAAATTTACAGTCGAATTGAAACCCTCCTCCGGTTGAAAATAACTTTCGTTAATAGTATAAAATGGTAATTAAGACCGTAATAGCGTAGGACTAGTATTTCTTCTGTGGTAACAGCGTCATTGTAAGGTCAGTAGACTTTTTGGGAGCGAACCAAATGTCCTATCCTAACTAGATCTTAATTAAACATAGGAAACTTGGCCTATATAGGTTTTGCATTCGTAGTTCTACTATTAATGTTTAGTGTTAGAAGTAACATGTTAAGTTATTTATAAATAACCTCACATGTTATAGGTTAAGAGGTAACACGGGGTGCACTTTTCCATACAAATATATATTCCCTCGCTTCCTCCCTGGAAAATGCTTCTAGACTAAAATTTATTTCTACAAAAAATCAAGGTCTGATGTAGCTACGTCCCTATCATTTTTCTTTTATTGACTAACCTTTGTTAATTAATCATTGTAAATGGAAATATGACCCTTTAAAAATCTTAAAGAGGAGATTAAAAGGCTTATATTTATTTTTGCAATTGGTTGGTCAAAAAAAGCAAATGATAGTAATGATATGGGCGTAGCTACAGCACACCTTGATTTTTTGTAGAAACAAATTTGGGAAATAGGAAACGGAGAAATACATTTGTATGGAAAAGTGCACCCCGCGTTCGCTCTTAAGAATATCTGTTTATAGGTAGGAAAGACATTTTCGTATTTGAGTGTCATTATAAAACGTTGAATGGAAGTAAGTAACGCAACTTATGCGATAAGACCGTTGATTGTAAAACCGAATTTTGGTGTCTAAAAATAAGTTGTGTAATGTGATTTGTAATAGAGACTGTTTTCTATTCTATATATTTAAAATTAAAAACATTTCAGGATTTTTTCCTAAACATTCGAATAATTTCCTTTACTTTTTTCAGCTCTTACCATTTTTTGAATCTTAGTCGATAATTAGTTATAAATATACCTATTATACAATAATTAAAAACAGGACATAAACATAATATCCATTTAAAAACAATAAAAACTTGGCTGTATAAATTCAGCATCGGAAATGACACATTACACCTCCCAAAATACCTATCACCAAAAACAGCTTACGAAGATCTGTGTTTTAAGTTTTTTTCTCCCTACTTGTGAGTATTTTGAAGTGTCTAGTTATTTTGGAGGGTAGTTAAGTAGGGGTGTGAAAACACGGGGGTGGGTAAATCGTTTCAAAGCGTAGAATGACGGATGTTCTTACAAGCGAGAGGAGTTGTCAGTATGGATTACTTCTCACTTTACGTGGTTCTCAAACTTTCGACGTAATTTAGATAAGTATATGTTCTTTTAGAATTTTGCTAGTCTACAAAAGGCGGGTGGTACTAGGGGCCGAGCGGTACTACCATCTTGTCAGTTATTTAACCGAGAAATAGCGAAAAAGTATTAGCTACTAGTAATAGCGAGAAATAGTGAAAATTTTATTTTCAGCGACAGGCAACTTCTTAGTTAAACTACGGGTCCACAAATTTAAAGTAGCTCAGCGTGCTATGAAAAATACCATCAATACTCGGAAATACTCTCAAAGATCGAATCCGAAATGAGGTGATCCGACAAAGAACTAAAGTCATCGACATTATAGCTCAGCAGATAAGAAAACTGAAGTGGCAGTGGGCCGGCCATATTAGCCGAAGAAACTACAATCGTTGCGGTAAGTGCGGTGAGTGGAGACCGCGGATCGGCAAACGTAGTGGTGGCAGGCAGGAGCTGGATGGGAGTTGTCCAGGATCGTGCTCAGTAACGTGCAGTTGGAGAGGATTATGTTCAGCAGTGGACAGTGAAATTACAGGTATGAGACGTAACAGGAACTCGTTAATATTTCAGGGTAACACGTGCAGTGCTGCGCCGCGCAATATTTTGGCAAATCAGAGGTTTTCGTGTTAAGTACAGTGTTAGCTTTTGGCAAATATCGTCGCTTACCATTAGGAATTCATGTTGCTCGCAAAAAATTGCAGAGTTTTATTGGTATTAATACAATAAATTCCTACATTTCATCTGGAAAAGGTCTCTGAGAAAACTACAGCAAAGTTATCGTCCCAATCCATTCTAAAGTTTGACATCCACTGTCACGTAAGCGATAACATATCGTTCTCGCGAAAGATGAGTGTATCCTCGTTCCGGTATTTTTTACCGGTTTTTACCTATAACGAAATTAAAACGTTACCGTGTGCCAGCGCGGCAAAAAAATGTATCGGATGTCACCCTCGATTTAAAAAAAAGGGAACCAACAGTAAGGGCATTTCAACTATGTATTTATTCAAAAGAGACATCGAGATCGCATCAATTTCTGGTAGATATACAAAAAATTCGCCAAAAGTGTTTTGCTACTTGTAGGGCTATTCTGTAAGCTATCTTGGAAGCGGAATCCGCGATGAGATTCGAATTTCATACTACGAAATTCAATCGTAACAGGATCGTAATACGGTTGAATTTCGTAATACGAAATTTAAATCTCACCGCGGATTCCGCTTCAGAGATCGCTTACACAATTACTTACTGTTCATCGCCAGGACAGCCAACAAATGGAATTCTCTGCCACCGACTGTCTTTCCTTCAAAATATATTCTGGGAATCATGCTGAGAATGTTCAAATTGAGAGTGAATATGGTGAATAGTGAATAAGGTACTTACAGTGTCAGTGTATCAAGTGAGTTAGCAGCCAAACGTAAATTAAAAAAAAATATATCTATCACGTACTATTATTTATTCTGTGCTATTAAAAGATTCGATAGTACGAAAAAAATTAGGAGCCGGCAACACAATAAAAATATAAAATCTGCTGCCATAACCTTACGATGTTCCGGCAGTACGCTGCGTACTGCCGGAACATCGTACACCTTGAGAGTCAGATATGACCACACGGCATCTTCGACCCCATATTCTTTTACCACCAGGCTAGATAGTCGACAATCGCTCAAAGTTTTTCGCAAAATAGAGGTACGACCACACCACGGCGTCCTGCGTTCGCGATCTAGGCGGCGATCAAATGGCGCAGTAGTATTTGTACCGACTAGTTCATACTTCACACTAAACGCTATCTACGGCGTTTTGAAAACGATTGAAAATTAGATCGCGAACGCGCACGCGGATGCAGGACGCTGCGCTGTGGTCGTACCTTTATTTTGCGAAAAAGTGTTTTTTTATTAGAAAAAACAGAACAACGCATACTTACTATATATGATGGATATGATCTTGGCAACAAAAAAAATGGTATTGGCGGTATTGGACCTATGAAAGGAAAATTTCTAAAATTATTATTCTGAGTTAGTGCGAGTGCGCACTGCAGTTGCGGTGCGTTTATTCTATCGCACGCATATTCTGTGAAGTATCATTACTTCACAGAATATGCGTGTCATAGAAGTGCTCGCATTGCGGTGAAATGTTTTTGTATACAATTGCGGTAGAATAAACGCACCAAAACCGTTGTGTGCGCTCGCACTTACTGTTTTTATAAAATTCTCATTCAAAAAGCACGACGTAACCGACAAAGAACTTAAAATAAACTTCGGAAACGTGTTGTTCATTTACGTGATGATTTTGTTATGACTGAAATTATTTATGTATGCTGTTTTTGTTGGTCTCTGAGGACACATTTAGAAGTGACAGAGATATCTTGTACTTACGTGAATAAGGAGCCAACTAAAGAAAAGTACCTTTTCATTCTATTTTCTTTCATGTATTATATAAATAAAAAATACAATCAACATTTAAATACTTCCAATATCTATAACTCTTTTAAAGATATGCGTATATTTAGGCGTCAATCGATTTGGCCGACTTTTTGCAAAGGCACAGCCAAATAATGGAATAAGATAAGGCATATGAGAATAAATACTTACGCGAGCGATGCCTGAACATTTTAGATAATTAATTTAGATATCAAAATAATAACGTTAACGCTATTTCAAATTCCGATATTCCTTGTGTAAACAGTTGGTTGAAATTCTATTCTAAATCTAGTTGACTAACATAACATGTAATAATTGATCAATGCTTTGGCAGCACACTATTTCATCATTATCGTCACAGCCAGCCAGTGTCAGTCCACTGCTGGTCATAGGCAGAGCCCAAGACACACCACTGAGCCTGCTCTTCTGCTCTTCTTTTCCAGTCACTCCCCATTATTTCTTATTCTTAATTTAGATTCTTAGGTGCCTGTGTTTAAATTTTAATCAACCTCTTTGAAGGTAAAAATATAAAAATATTTAAAGAACACTACCACAGATAAAAAAACTTAATTTATCAATAACACTATAACTACAGGTACATCCTAGGATGAGGATGATGCCTAGGGTACATCTTCGTAGAGTTACTTAAAGGCTGCCACACTACGACCAGTCCCGCGACACTGCATACATAATTATATAACTCAGAATTATGAACGTACTTTGTACCAACCAACACTGCAAAAAGTTTCTATTAAATTTATAAGCATAATACCACAGATTATATAATAGTTAGTGCGTAAATAATACTTTTCGTTGTTAGGTTGGCTACACAGTACGTTCATAATTCGGGTATCAACAATGTAGGGAAGTGCCAACTCTTATAACGTAGTAGAGTGATTCAGTACTCTGTGACTACGACAATACGAGTTATCGCTATGCTTGCTACGGACAACAAGCTTAGATAAATACCTATTTATTTGAAGTTTTTAGGCTACGAAGAAATAAGGTTAATAAATCGTGAGAGAAGATTGATGTCCGTACTTTTCAGGTTTCAGCAATTTGTCTGGGGAAGACTCACAAAGTTTGACCTGGTTTCTTTCAAAGTGCCTTTGAACTTTGTGACTTTTTCTTAAATACTATATACTTAGGTTAAGTAAATATCAATAATTAAATTCAATTACAAAACAAGAAGAAAAGATAGATTAAAAACAGCGCAAAATTTTCTAAATTAATATCATAAATATACATACAAGTACATACCATCACACCTTTTTCCCGTTGTAGTAGGCAGAGACTACTTCTTTCCACATGCTACGATCCTTTCGCTTCTTCCACTTTCATGAGCGCCTTGCACTTCACTTCCAGCTGCGCATAAATATAACAGGACAATATTGGGATTGGGAAGGAAGGAAGGATTGTAAAACTGTGACAATACTTATGATGGAATTAGTGGTTTTATTATGTTTATGTCATCATTATTGTGCTTAGTTTGTGTTTATTTTTAGTGTTCCGGTAGCTGTCCTTGAGACCCAGTTCCCATTCTAAGCTTAGCGTGCTACCATCCTCGATCGCATGACGCATCATCACTTACCAATAGGTGAGATAGTGGTCAAACGCTAGTCAATAAGAAATAAAAAAATTACCAAATATGCTTTAAATGGATAAAAATTTAAATATTAACGATTACAAATCCCGTAGCCGGAAAGCTATCACCCATAAACTAAATGAAGCAACATTTCACACCCTTAATTCGGGGTATAACGAGAGACATTTCCGACAAGACGTCGGCATGCGACGGCAATGGGGTGCGAAACTATCCCGAAGATGAATTGGACAGCCGACCTGGGGGCGGTTTTTGTGGTGCCACTAATGATCGGGGTTCTAACGGCAACTGGGGATGATTTTGGATATTGCTTTTAAATTAGACGCGACTACGAACAGCATATGAGCCTAAAGCTATCTAAGCTTTTATGAAGCACGAATTAAGACACGTGAATTACACAGCCGGTATATGACATCGAGTATTTGCATATTAAGGACCAGTTTCACCGGTTCCTAAAAATGTGTTAGATATCTGACACATGACGCCACATAAAAGCTGCCAAAATCTGTCAGATTTATTCATTTTAGCTCTATCAGGAACCGGTAAAACTGGCCTTAAAAGTCTTATTGCGCATAGATTGCCGGTAGGTCTGACTAAATCACTGTCTGTACATATAATAATAAACCTTCAAGTTTCGCACAATATTATTTACAGACCAATTTGTCAGTGCTTAATAGCACGTTTCGCGCCGGATAATGGCCTGGTGTATGGATTTCCCATTAGCTGCTTGTGGCTGGCTAATTAATGACGTCGGCAGGACGGGTGCATCCATATCATAGAGTCTGCACTCTATGGATTAAATATTCATTACGGAATGGAGGTAATGGCTTTCGAAACAGACAGCTTCAGTTTGTGTTTGTTTTCCCCAATAAAGCAACGAGAATAAATTGTTAAAGAGAAACTTTTATTTCATCGCCTCAATTTTTTTTAATGATATAAGGTAACAGGACAAGCACGACGCTCGCCTGATGGTAAGATATGACGTCTAGCTATTAGAGATACAGTGGCATACAAAATTCTGGACTGCCAGAATTTTGCATGTCACTGTCCTGCGCCTCTTACCTTGACACATAAAGCTGTTGAGTCTCACAATGCCCTGTAATTTCACTGGAGACCTTGCCATTTTAACCGAAAAGCATTCCTATTTCACGGTTGAAAATTAATTGGCAAAGTGGTGATACCACCCCAGGCGGACTAGCAGAAGTCCTACCACTACAAGCAAGTCCTACCACTACACGTAGGTACCTATAGGCTTATTATTTTACGTGTGAGTAGGAAGTATTTTGGGTTTTGCAACGAAATAAGTACACTCCGCCGTTCGCTTTCAATCTGTAATGCTTTAGTATCTATAATTAATTGTTGTCTGAAAGAGATCGCTTTTAGAGATAAGATAGCCCATTACTTCATTTAGTTAGTTAAGGTCTGTTTCAAGTTATTTCTGTTATTTGTGTAATTTTTTTGTCATATTAGTAAGCGGTTATGTGGTCAAGTATGGTGAAGTGAACACGATAAGCCTAGAATGGCCTGATTCTCAAGGGCTGTGGCTACCGGAACACCGAAAGTAATAATAAGCAGGTATACCTAAGTATTAGTAAAATGATTGAAATGACAATGATTTACTGCGAACATCAGGATCTGCTGCTGAATCCGGGTCACTGACACAGTGCAGCAGAAGGGAGGTTTTGTATATTAGTTTTAGTTTTAATCAGCTTATATCAGCCCAATGCTGGACATGGGTTCTGATATGACACGCCATTGTACTTAGTCTTGAAGCTTGTCTGTAGGAAGCACTGTCTAATTTGTTTTCTTTTTCATTGAATTGGTAGGTAAGTACTAGAAATCCTGCAGCTACGGCCGCGTTTAAAAGTACTTACTTGTAAAAAATATTATTTATGCTATCACTAGGTTATACTTATAAACATCTGTGTGTTATGATTGTATTGTAAGCCTGTGGTTTTACGTTCCCGCCAAAAACAAGCCAATCTTAAGTTGTATTAAAGTTATATTAATTATTCTGTACTCTAAGCTGATTACTTCGAATGCGATACGACAGAAATGACACAATGATGCCGCCACTACTGCACTGTTATGAATACTGTGCATCATACTGTGCTTATTATGTTACTTTTTGACTGTGCTAAAATTAAATTTAATTCAAAATATTCCATCTTCTTTCTCTATTGTACAATGTTGCAATAATAGGTGGTGTAGTGGGCCATAAAAGAGGTTTTAATTCAAGTGGTTGCAGCTAATGCGCGGTGAAACGATCGGACTGGTCGTTTGCCAGATTAAAAGCTGATATTGATTGATGTATTGTGTATACACCACTTTAGCCTACCTCATTCGAATATAAAAGTAAATTTATTAATCAATAGTAGTAGTAGTTAAATACTTATTTTAGTCCAAAGTTTGAGAGACTTTTTATCATAGCATAGACACTCAGTTTTAACTTTAGCAGATAAGCGCGCAGTATAATTTTCCGACCATAAAAAACACACAAAAAGAAACTTAACTTTAAATTGTAAAGAAGAAAAGTATGTATAATTCGATTTTCAAAACTTTTAATATTATCAACTGCCAGCTTGCGGCAGAAAGTTTTCCAAATTTGAATTTACATGACATTCCTTGGGGTTCATTGAACGGTTTATTTGTTTGTTTAGCGACGTTATATGTCCCGTAGAGGTTCCGTACAGTAAAATAAAATTATAATCAAAGTTTGCAGACGATATCTCGGCCATAGCGAGTCAGTGTTGCCAGCTGTTTTAACAATATTTTATAAAATAATTCATTCATGTGTCGAGTTTGGGTTTGTAGCGTTACTAGTGATGGAATGATAAAGCGGCTCGATTTGTTAGTCATGACGAGATCTTTCTCTATGAGTGATTTGACTGACCTGATGGTGGAATTCGGAGACTACTACTCGAACTGCGAGACGGTAAGAGTTAAGACTATGAGATTTTTTCTAGTTAATGACGCAATGAGATCAACTTTCATAGATCTGATCAATTCAAAATTCGGTATCCTCTGAGTTAATGCTATTTGTCAGAACATGGTAACATATACCTGATGCTGGAGTATCTCCTGAAGTCTGCAGAATACTATATTTACTACTCAACTTACAGCAGAGATGTCGTATTTGGGCTATTTAAGAATGGTCTCAATGAACAGATTATGCATAAATCTGTGGGGAATAGTTTTAAATTTAGCATTTAAATATTATTAAAGTACTGACTATATCAGGGGTAATGAGACAAGCAAGACCTCATCTTGAGGCACAGAACAGATATACAGATATAAATATATAACAGATATAAGCTCTACTTATGTATCTGAGGGTCAATTCAAAAGGATAGCATATATCTCTCTTTCATATATTTATTTTCTAGCCAATATGTGATTTTTTCGCAATGAAAACGCAAAATATTCTTTAATATTATCAATGGCAAGCCAGTTGACGGAAGCCTTTACCCAGCTGAGAAGGTGATATTAAATAAATATGTTTTTAAGGAAAAATAACATAGTGGCTGGCAACACCGTCTTGCGGTCGCGTGACTCAAGATCGTGGAAATTGTAAATAGTTGACAGAAACAAATCGGTTTCCGAACGCAGCCATAAGGAATGGTAAAATAAATGGATTTTTAAAGTAAAATTGGTTTTTGGTCGAAACAAATTTGGAGTTTAGCGGTGTAGTGAATTGAAATATGGACGACGCAAAAAGTGTAGGTAGTAAATAATAAATAATGAGATTTCAGTTCACCTTTTTTATTGGCATGTTCCTGTTTACCCCACTTATCTATGCCACTAGGGGGACAAACAGAAAAATAAGCCTGCCAGTGCAAGTCGGACCTAAAAAAAGGCCCCCTAAAAAAAATCCAATTTCTGTTTTCATTCACTTACGCCAACGTAGCTTCAAAATGTATGGAAATTACAATTTTGTTGCGGAAAAATAAATGTCATTTACATACATTTTCAACTTGCGTTAGCGTGAATGGAAACAGAAATTAGATTTTGTCTAGGGGGGCTCTACATAAGGGGTTACGTACCACTGTATAATATTTAAGCTCGAGCAAAAAAAAAAAAAATTATCTATTGTCAAAATAACCATAGTAGCATGGAGAATGGGCTCTAGGTAGAAGGAGAGCGATCTTTCTAACAAAGCTTGTCTAAAAAAGTTCTGAAAATCTGTCGCAGAGTAAGTAGTACTCAGGCCCACCGGTTCAATGCCTGTGTCGCTAGTGAAGTATATCGATGGCAGAAAGCGGAAATGTCAATGTCATGTAAGAATGTCAAGTGTCAATTAAGGTTTTTCCCTTTTTAAAAAATAATAGAGTTTTGGCGGGAACGTGGAAAAGTGTGTGTGATCTCATTGAATTTTTTCCTAAAACTTGTGTTCTTCCGCGTGTTAATATGTAATAAATGTGGATTATTAACCATTAAGTGCCGGTGAATGTGTGCGAGTGTAGGGAAACAGCACAATGTTGAAAAACATGCTATTTGCGTTCTCACCAAAATTCCACTGAAAATCTTCAGTAAACACCACATCTTTACTGAAGGTATGACTTAGACTAGACTTTTACTTGACAACTGACCTGAAATGTGACTTTGACCCATCTCTACGACTAAAATTCATAAAAACTTGAAAAATTTCAATACTTGACACTGGCTAAATACACTAATCGTGTGGAGCCATAAAGAAACAAAAAAAAAATAAAATAAATAATAATAATATAATATTAGGACAGGTACATACATTCTAATATGTTTAACGTTAACAAGGGCCAGTCTAGATACAGAAGATTATGCAAAGTGATTGCAAATCATCCCACAATCCGCGATATAACTAACCGAGGGCCTACCACAGGTTCTTAAACAATCTTATTTTAATACGTCTATGCTGGCTGTATATAAAATAACCGGCCAAGTGCGTGTCGGGCCACGCGCAGTGTAGGGTTCCGTAGTAGCATGTTATTTAATGCAAGTCTTTACCCGTTATAAACAAGCAACTAGGTACTCCGTCTTTGTCACTTTAAAGGATTTATTCTAAGGATTTTGTATTTGGTACAAAATTATCCAACACCCAAGTTCAACGACTATTACTGCTAAACTAATAAAGTTATCTTAACCGCTATAATTTTCCTTTAGAGTTCATAAAATGCGCTATTATCACGAATTTTTCCAGATTTTTCAAGCCAGCAGTTTAGCTTTTAGAGGGGGGGGGGGGGGGGGGGGGACGCCCTACTGGAACAAAGTATTTGCACTTTAAAGTTTCATATTTCGTAAATGGAGCATTCAATCGAAAAATGCTATTAGCAACCCTTTAGTCATTTTAAAAGACCTATTCAACAAAACCCCACACGATGGGGTAGACGATGAAAAAAAAAAACATCCCCACTTCTCATATAGGGGTGCTACCCTAAATAAAAATATTTTTCAAAATTTTCATACACAAAATTATAACTTTCTAGTATTAGCGGTCTCTTAGCAAAACCTCGGACAGACAGACAGACGGACATGACGAAACTATAAGGGTTCCTTGTCAGGACTACGGAACCCTAAAAAGCATTAAAGCAATTTTAAAAATTTTAAGGTTTTGTTAACAGAGCAAGCTAGACGCTCGCCTGATAGAAAGCAATGACGTCTAACGACGACGGTGTCGGTAAACAAATAAATCGTTAATGCGAAAATTTTGCGTTTTATTTGCTGTTATCTAACATATCATCACATCCTAACCGTTGGGTTCTAGAGTGGAGACCACGGCTCGGTAAACGTAGTGTAGGGCGCCCTCCAGCTAGGTGGAGCGATGATATACGCAAGTTGGCTGGCAGCGGTTGGAAACAAAGAGCTGAAGATCGAGCTCAGTGGCGTGCCATAGGTGAGGCCTATGTTCAGCAGTGGACAGAGATAGGCCGATGATGATGATGATCTAACATAACCATTGTTTGTTTGTAAATTATTGTGAATTTGTAAAATTTTTGATGTTATATACCGGCTATAATTCACGTAACTTTAGTCGAAGTTTCCTCGACCTAAGTTTCGAGCGAGGCCGTCGCTCTTCCTCGGGAGTGAGGTCACTCGGTGAGGTCGTAATGGTCTCGCTCGAAACCTAGGTAGAGAAAATTCGACTAAAGGTAAGTGAATTACAGCCAGTATACAATTAATAACAAAACCACGTCTAGGGATCGCACGGCAAAGTTAAGTTGGTTCTTTCTCCTAGTTCCACAAGTTTGTACGGAAGCCTCGGTGCACAAGTCCAACTCGCACTTGGCCGTTTTTTATGCATCTCCCTTTCTCCATTATACTGGGGTTGAAATGTAGAAATGTTTCAGAACCTTGTGGTAAGTGGTAGGTTCCCTTTTAGGGCCGCCGGGGGGGAATTGATCCCTATTTGTCAGTGTGTAGGCGGGGCCGATGGTAAACTTTCATAAACATGCGAAGTGAAAGGAAACTCGCAGGATAAGTTATTGCATTGTGATTTTGGAGCTATTTATGTTGCATTAAATTGAATTAGGTTAGATATAAGATAGATTTTGTCGATTGACATGTGCATGCGATTATTAGATGTCGTTCGTCAAAATGGTCTATGATATAATGTACTCCTACCACCCTACCACCTATGGACGAATACCTAAGCGTAGTAACTATTATATAATCTGTGCCTGTGCTAGGATTTTAAGCGGCGAGAAGTCAAGTCATCCTTTACGCCAACGGTGTTCGAAATAATTGTCAATTACGATTTAGCAATTTTTTTGTCTTCTATTTTAAACTTGACATACTAGACAACTATGATACTCACCTGATGATAAGTGATGATGCCGTCAAGATAGAATTGTCCTTGACTGGAAATAGATGACGGCACTGAGATGAGACGCAGGACATGAGACTTTAGTCCTAGCTACTTGCCGCAACTGTCCTATACCATCTTCCATGCTGGCTGGCACCGAACATCATGTCGGCACTCGGCGAACCAATTTGCGACATGGCTTTGTCCTGTGGGTGGGTTGAGGTACGACCAAAGTCTACCACCAGTTGCACTAAACTTCTGATAGCTATATTATACTGGTAATGTAACTAACACAAATTAAATAAGTATTCTTGATTTTTTAAATCTACAAATCTTGATAATTTTAGCTCTTTATCTTTGCGAATCGATTGTGACATTGTCTTCACGATGCGTGAGTATGTGGTCATGTTCATACGAATTTATGAGCCACAAAAAACATTAAAACATTCAAAAACCCCGTGACCGGGATACGATGTATGAACGAGCCGTCATTAAACAATGCCCATCATGCAACCATCACGTATTCATAAACAATACTAAGTAAGTTGACCATTTCTATAAAGCGACTTATATCTAAGCAAATGTTCAAGTTTTCATATGAGTGAAACCTTTTTTAACCGACTTCACAAAAGGGAGGAGGCTCTCAAATCGACTATATTTTTTGTTTTTTTTTTGTGTATGACGGAGTATCGAGGTCATTTATTAACCGATTTGGAATATTCTTTTTTTTTTATATGAGAGAGTATGCTTTTCGTTTGGTTCCAATATAATTTTATTGAGATCTAATGAGTATTTCCAGAGATATGGAGATAAACGCCTCAAACTTGGTACTAAAAATATCTAGCACATAAAGTTAGGAGGTTCTCAAATTTCTTGTTTTTTTTAAAATTATGTTTGTTACCCCAGAACTCCGTCACTTATTAGCCGGCTCAAATTATTTTTTGTTTGAAATAATATGCTTTCCATTTGGTCCCATTGTAATTTTATCGAGATATGATAAGTATCTCCAGAGAATAGGTATGGGTATACTGAAAACGTATGCTAATTTCTACATATGCGTTGGTTCCATACACACTTAAGAGCAAACGCGGGGTGCAGTTTTCCATACAAACGTATTCCCCCGTTTCCTCCCTTGAAAATGCTTCTAGAGCAAAATTTGTTTCTACAAAAAATCAAGGTCTGCTGTAGCTATGCGCCCCTATCATCTGCTTTTTTTGACCAACCAATCGCAAAAATAAATATAAGCCTTTTTATCTCCTCTTTAAGATTTTTGAGGGGTCATTATTTCTATTTGCAAATTTTGCTCTCGAAGCATTTTCCAGGGAGGAAACAGGGGAATACATTTGTATGGAAAAATTGCTACCCGCGTTCGCTCCTAAGTATTGTTCTAGAATACGGACATCAGTGTACCTATCTCGTAAGTGCATCTGACGCAAACGTAGCGTTTAGCCATCGCGGCAAACGTCGCGTTTTGCCCAACCGATGTAAATCAAACAACTTATGTATTGCTTTAAAGTGACTTAAATCTATCAGTTTGCAAGAGTTGCGTGTGATAAGTGTTGCTAAGTTATTGTTTGCAATGTTGTTTTGAAAGATAATTTGAGCATATACGTAGTATTATTTCCTTTTCTATGGCATAGGTACGTGGTAGAAGTATATTATATCAATGTTTCGCCTGACTTGCTACAAAGTAGCTTACCATTACCACCATCAAGGTGCACATTTTCCACCTTACCGTTTTTCGCATCGACGTCCTAGCAATTTAGGACGTCGATGGTTTTTCGGAAGACACATGCCTTGAGAGTCAGAGTATTCATATATGAATCAGAGTATCTTTGACCACATCATAGCTTACCCATCAGGCGAGATTGTGGTCACGCTCAGGAGTATACTCTATGGATAGAATAAAAAAAAATGTTTCGAATATCGGGCCCACAATTGACAGATAAATTGGTAAAGATTTATAAAAAAATTATAACAAATACATACAGACTAACTGATAACCTCTTCCTATTTGAAGTCGGTAAGAATAAAAATCGGGAAAATACTGGCATTAACATCAAAAATAAAACACAAATAAAACACAATTTGTATAAAATCTAACTTTATTTATTTACAATTTAAAAATATTTGTCAAGTCAGCTTACCCACTACCTAACCTAATATGTACCTATAGGTAAACGTTTTTACTGCGGAACACTAAAACGTCCGAACCCGAACGCCATCTTTATGTAAATCTCTTCCTTGAGTAAAAGCAAAAATCTATCTATCCACTAACACCTACGAGTATAGGACATTTTATAAGGGTAGTTTCAATAGGAGAGCTCAAACTTTGACTGTAGCGGCCTAAGAACAATAATTACTAAAGTATAGTAATTATTGCTCTGAGGGCCCGGTGGCGCAATCGGGAGAACGCTTGCCTTTGATGCCAGAGGTACCGAGTTCAAACCGCCGTGCACCAATGGATTTTTCTATCGAAAAATGTATGTGCGCTCTTCACAGTGGCCCTCCGGTGAAGGAAAAACATCGTTAAGAAACCAACATCCTCCGCATGGTGGTAGGACACTATCTGGTGTCCGCCTGGCCAGCTACCACCCTCAAGTTAGAAAATCTGTCACCAAACATCTAATGTGTTCCGGCAGCTATCCTTGAGAGCCAGTTCCCATTCTAGGCCTAGCGTGCTTTACTATCTTCGACCGCATCATCACTTACCAACAGGTGAGATAGTGGTCAAACGCTAGCCTATAACGTATTAAAAAAAAGGTAGCGGCCAATTGTAAGATTTTAAAGCTTAGGGCCAGTTTCACCAGTTCATGATAAAGTAAGTGAGTGAGAGTGTGAGCGAGATAGAAACAAGTTATAGTTATTAGGTTGGTGGTGCAATTTACAGCCTAAGTGGCCATTCTGAGTCGTTTGATCCAGTTTTGATGGTCACTGGCCGATAGTATAGTGCTTCTACGCTATTCCCTGTCAAAGTTCAAGTGCTTCTATTGAGAAACCCTATATACTTAAGTTATACTAATAACTTAAACCGCCCAAAAAAAAGTCCATGAGGTCTTATGCATTATAACTTTTTTACGACTTTTCAAAGAACTCTTCGGTTAATGGTACATGCACCAATTGGTTATAAGTGTAGGCGTCGAAGAACCTCTGGGTGACGTTCATAGCGTACCCTATCGCGTAGTCCAGGATAGGGTCTCCGAACTCCTTGGCGAAGGTCTGGGCGTCTGCGTTCAGGACTTGTAGGACTTGGGCACCTGGAAACAGAGATACTGGTCTAAAGAACAGGGCACAATGGGAGCGAAGCGAAGCGAAGATAACTTTGCTTGCTTCGCTCATGTTACTAACGCGTCTTTTCATACTTGGTTTTACACCCCAAACTATATAAAAAATAAGTTCAATAACTAAAACCCGACTACTGAAAAATCACTCTAAAAAGTATGAAACAAGAAATTATTTCATCTGAGATCGCTAAGTACAAACTAATCAATATGTATCGTGTATTATACAAACAACTAACTTGTAATAAATATTTTATTGTATTTCATAAATATTCATAGTGGTGTTCAGTGGTGTTCAGTAGTCGTGTTTTAGTTTATGAACTTATTTTCTATTTAAAGCATTTTGGGAATTTTGGATAGATGTATACATGTATACATGTCAACATACTTATATACTACACAGTGATCAACAAACATAACCCTCCCAACTGCTTCTTTGCGACGCCGTGGGGTAAAAATTAGTTTCCTTGACTTCGGCGGGATATATCTCGCCAACGCTACGCCCTATAAAATATGATGTACTAAATCCTATTTCATTTTAAAATTCCTATTCAACGATACCACACACAATGGGGTGAGGTGAGATTTTTTTTTAGTTCTGGACATAGTCCCCTCTAGGTGACGACACATTCAATTTATTGTGACGTCACATAGCCTATTACCAGCAAACAAATAAGACGCGTCCAACGACACCTCATTTGTTAAATTATGATAAGTAGTTTAGAAGTTATAAGGGAACAGATGAACATAGATACAAACATACATACATACCCACATACTGGTCAAAAACATAGCCCTCCTTTTTGCTTCGCCGTAGTCGGGTAAAAACTACGCCAGAGATGCGAACTCGTGAGCTAGGGAATCCGACGATCCCGGCGAAGCGAATCGAATATGTCATTGCTCTACTTGAAATACTATAACCATCAAGTAGCATGGCAATCCATCAAATCACTTCTGACTGCACCCTTCGTTTCCAGTAAGAACTTGAATTAACTGTTATGGGTGTAAGTTGGTTTTGCTTTGCTTCCAATGTGGCATGCGCTTATGTTTATTTCTGTGTTTAGTCCAGTGCTGGACAAAAGCCTCTCTAATTAACCGCTACTGAGCACAATCCTAGGGTAGCCAAGGATCGTAGCAAAAGTAGTTTGAATCCACCTGGAAAGTCTAAAGAGTACTATTAAGCATTCTGTGCCTAAAGGTACGACCACACCGCGGCGTCTTGCATCCGCGTGCGCGTTCGCGATCTGAATTTCTATTGTTTTCTGATCGCCATAGATCGCGTTTGGTGTGAACCAGTCGATACAAATACTACTGCGCTATCTGATCGCCGCCTAGATCGTGCACGCAAGAAGCCTTAGATAGCCTAAGAATATTCGGGCACCGTCGGACGATGTCGGTATACGCGCTCTATTACGTTAAGTCACAACACACTTTATCAAATTTCAGTCGATGATGGGTTAGGTTATATCCGTCATATTAGAATCATATTATAATACACATTCTAATTGGTGATGAGGGCGATTCCCCCTAGCGGGGAAAATGCACAATATCGACCGCACTGGCGTTCTGCTTGGGCTGTATTGTGCATTTTCTTTAGGCATGTCCAGTCAAGAAAATCTTGGTAAACCGGACAAAAAAACTAAAAGCAGTGGCATCGAACACATAAAAAAGTAGTACGATGTAAAATTTGTTACTTAATAAATAAAACTTAAAAATATGTCCGGTTTTTTTTTTCAACACATCTGGGAACCCTAATTACACAAGCCAGCTCCTCAGAGAAGCGGAGCGTGGCTTTTGGTTCCTACGTATGTGCCTTTACCTAGGTTTAGGGCTCTTGTACACGCTGAGAGATTTTACCGTGTCTGCTGCAGTGACAGTGCTCACAGTGACCGGTTAAATCATACAGCACTTTTATTAGCAGTTAAAACCTGCAGCCTCGAAAATTTAAGTGTTAATTGCGTAACAATCAGGTTTCGTGCAGACAGATTTAATGACCATGGCCAATTTAAAAAATAATGATTTAATTTGTATGCACGCCACTACAGGGGTGTCAATGTCAGATTTATATGACTATGCAGTTTGTTGTGGTGTAATCAGTTAAATTGATTAGAACTGTAGTCTTGTTGACTCTGACCTAATAATAATAATAAATTTGCAAACTTAGCTCATTCAAATCAGAGTTTCTAAATAAGGGTGTGCAATAACGCCGTCACAAGACGGATTTCGAACAGAGCGTCGAGCGAGATGACAATAATGTTTTACATGTGAGTGAGAGGGACAGTGCAATAGACCTTCAAGGCAATTTTCTATCGACGCCTACGTCGAAAAACACTTTTATCGCTTACGATAAAACTGTTTTTACCTAATTACAAATAAATAAAACAACCAATCAAAAAATTTAAAAGTGTAACTAGAAATAAATACTTTTAGGTTTCTTGACAAAACATTCTTCTCACATCATCAACATTCAACTCAATGCAAAATGTGTGCAAAACATGTATTTTTCAAAAAAATATACTATCGAGAAAATTTTAACCTATTGTGTTCTCAAAAAAGCCAAATGCCAAATATACTATTTACCCGAATAACAGAATAATGAATAGTACAATCCCGCACGCATACGAACCGCTAACCGAGTAATCGGTGAACATACATAAAAGATAAATAAAGATAAGAAGATTCCGATGAATTGAGAACTTCCTCCTTTATTGAAGTCGGTTAAAAATAAAGGTAAGATTATTGTCAAGTGCTTGTCACTTCAGCCACAGAATAAACATGTACAACTCCGTCAAATGTACAACTCCGTCAACTCCAGCATAAAAAAGTAGAGTAGGTATATAGTTTAAAGTTGCTTACTTATCCTCGCGTTCCCCCGGATCAAATTAGTAAGGTTAAGCTTCAGGTCTTGTCCGTAATCAGCCTTGTACTTGTACGAGTTTATCTTGTAGTGACCTTCACCAGAGTCTTTCAGGACCACCTTCTCCACCACCTCGAGTCGGATATGCTGGTTTACTGCGCAGAAAAAGAGGGTAGAGTCAGGTTTTATTGCGATTTAGCTGTTTAATAATCTATGGTTTAACGGTTAATTATATATAAAACTAGCGGATACCCGCGACTTCATTCACGTATACCAAGAAAAATCATGATTTTATTTTCACAAAAAGTAGCCTATGTTCATCTCCTCAAGTATCTCCACATTAAATTTCAGACAGACAGACTGATAGAGTTACTAACGTTTTTATAATATTAGTCTGGATATACAAAAGGTATTTTCGAGGAGTTTTGGCGGGAACGTGGAAAAGTGTGTGTGATCTCATTGTATTATTTCTAAAGCTTGTGTTCTCCCGCTAGTTAATGTGTAATAAATGTGGATTATTAACCATTAAGTGCCGGTGAATGTGTGCGAGGGTAGGGAAACAGCACAATGTTGAAAAACATGCTATTTGCGTTCTCACCAAAATTCCACTGAAAATCTTCAGTAAACACTACATCTTTACTGGAGGTATGACTTAGACTAGACTTTTACTTGAAAATTGACCTGAAATTTGACTTTGACCCATCTCTACGACTAAAATTCATAAAAACTTGAAGAATTTCAATACTTGACACTGGCTAAATACACTAATCGTGTGGAGCCATAATAAAACTAAAAAAAAGGTACTTTCAGTGGCTGATTTGACTAACGAATTTGACGATGATTTGATTTATGGTGATTATATAAACTCGCATGCCGCGTGGGTCACTATCAGTGGCATGGCTGAGATGTTAATATCTTTATCTGTTATTGGAATATAAGGAAGATCAAATGCCACCTCAGTGCTCCCAGCCAACCTCACCTGCCCGTGGTGCATCCTGCTGACCAACAAACAAGGCTCAGGCGACTGAAAAATGGCGGTATAACCATTTCAAATTATGGCGTAGCTAAATACTACAGGCCGATGACGGGCAGCAGCGTCACCGGTGCGAGGAGCTACGTCCTGCGATCGCCAACCCGCCTGCCCAGCATGGCGATTAGGGCATATCCCTCCCAATGAGCCGAAGATCGTGCTCAGTGGCGTATCTTGGGAGAGGCCTACGTCCAGCAGTGGACTGCCACTGGCTGATTATGATGATGATGAGGACACTATCTAGTGTCCACCTGGCTAGCTACCACCCACATATTACAAAATCTGTCGCCAAAACATCTAATGTGTTCCAGAGTCTATCCCTGAGAGACAGTTCTAGCCCCTCTTACCATCTTTGCCCGTTAATTGTGGTAAAAATTGAAAATAAATCGAAAGGTCACCGGTTCAAATCCTAGCACGGCTTTTCGTCCACAGATGGTAGGCGCATATTAAATCGATTATCCACCTGACTTGCTACCAAAAAGTGGCTTACCTCCATCAAGGAGGAAAATGTGCCGCCATCGACTTCCGGTGTTCCGGCAGTACACATCCCTCGAGAGTCAGATTATTCTAGGCCTAGCGTGTTCACCATCTGCGACAACATTATCGCTTACCACCAGGCGAGATAGCAGTACGTTAGCCTATGAGATATATAAAATAAAACCGGCTAAGTCGAGTTGAACTCGCCCACCGAGACTTCCGCACCAGCCAATTAAGCTAGACCTCTAAATTGTATTAGCGCTCATATAACTCAGAGGTCTACCTTAATTGGTGCAAACTATGTATGTCACCCTTTAATTTAAGGACACCCTTTAATTTTAAACTTTTTTATTTTTTGGAATTTTTCCTTAATTTGTGCTGTATGTAACACCTTGCTTCTTGCCAAAATTCATGATTCTAGGTCAACGGGAAGTACCCTATAGGTTTTCGACCCAAAACCTATAGGGTACTTCCGGTTTACCTAGAATTGTCAATTTTGGTTATTATAAGCAAGGTCTTAGAGCACAAGTAAAGGAAAAATTCCGAAAAATAAAAAAAGTTATTAATTAAAGTACATTTTGGTACTAACAAGTTTTCGCGAAAATCTAAATTTGCCCATATCTTTTTATTGTGTTGACTCAAGACCTTGATTTTCATACACCCAATAGGGACTATAGATCTCGGTATCAGAGAAAATCAGTGGTGACACACGGACAGACAGACGGACAGACAGACGGACAGACAGACGGACAGACAGACGGACAGACAGACAGACAGACGGACAAGAAAGTGATCTTATAAGGGTTCCTTTTTTTTTACCTTTTGAGGTACGGAACCCTAAAAAATCACAAAAAAAATTTTTGCTGACACACATTTAACAATCAGGCAAGCGCTGTTTCTTAGATAGGCTTCCAATCCAAGATCTTATTCTTATTTATTGATTGATAGCAAATATAGAAGTAACAAATAAATCTTACCAATTTTAATTTTAGCACTTCCCTCAGTATCCAGGTTGAAGAGCAGCAGACGTCCCAGCAGGCTGTAGATACCTCGTACAGTGAAGTTACAGTGCATGTCGAACACGAATGTGCGGATGTCGCGACGGGATCTGGAATATGGAGAATACTGATGGAAAGGATTTCCTGTACCTACATGTGATTAAAAATAAAATAGAGGTGGTGTAAAAAGTGACACGTTAGAACTTCCAAGTGCATTCAATTTATTTCTCAACATAACTAATCATTTTTTGAAGTTATACTTCTTTTGGCGCGATAGAGAAAAATGATGAGAGTGAATTTTTACGATGCGCGCGCACACCGACACCTAAATTTAACATCGTGAAGTTAGTTCTAGGTGGTACGATGCGCGCGCACCGACACCTAAATTCTACACCGTGAAGTTAGTTCTAGGTGGCATGACTATGTTCAAGTTGTATATGTCATATTTAACGTCAAATTTTTACGTTATTAAAACCTTTTTTATTTAAATAAAGTCTTTTTGATTAATTTTAATATTTATTGTTAATCACTACTGCATTTTAGTTATTTTTTTTCCATACGCCACAGAAGTATAACTTCTAACGCGTGTACATAAGTACGCACACTCTTTTTTTGTACAACTCCATCTGTTTAACTTTAGCGAATACGTCTTCGTAGTTAAGCCGTTCTACAATAGAGGGCGTTTATAAATATAAAATATGACATGACGCTTAAGTCACTTCCGCTGCCTTCGGACCGTGACGCTGCGTCACATCCGTCAAATTATACCACAGTGTGCCTAAAGAAATTTTACTTCAAAAATCAACATATTTTTGTTGCAATTTTTTTTTTGTTTCTTCACCTGATGATAAGTGAAAATGAGATCTTAGATGAAATCGTGCTTTTTTCATGAACTGGAAGATGGCATTGAGAAGAGGCGATGAACAGCTGACTTAATGCCTGGCTCACATTCCAGTGTCTCAGATTATTCTAGGAGCATTCCAGTAACTGGACTGGAATGGTACTGTGCTTGTACTTATAGCATATTAGCATTCTAGTTCAGTTACTGGAATGCTACTGTATCAATGTGAACCGGGCATAAGTCCTTTTGCTAACAACTTTAAACCCTAGGCCTAGAACACGCCTAGAACTGAAAATTGGCTCCTGAATATGCCTGAACCGATTAGGAAAATTCTTTTTTTGTTTCAAAGGGAATCCTTCACAAGTGGTCCCATTTAAATTTTAACGAAATGGGCCGAGCTGTTTTTAATATATCAACGTTTTATTACGACGCATTTACTCATCTCGACGACTTACTAGTTACTATAGAAGAAGAGTCCCAAGAAGATTATACACAATGGAGGTTGCTATTACATTTACTTTTGTATACTAAAAAATATGACCCCCAATAATGTTTTTACATCTTTCTTCTCGTTGATTTTGATTTTTGACAGATATTCTTACGGTAACTGTGAGCGAGATAGAAACAAAGGTGGAGAGAACTAATTTGTCTTCACAGGAATGTTCTACCGGGCAAAGTCTCGATAGGGTGCAACGTTTTGAGCTTACCTTATATTTTTTGACATAACATGACGTTTGGTGAAGATGGCGGCGATATGGCGACGATTAATGTTAATAATCGCAAATAATACTTTTTAATATTAATTTTGGAATACAACTAGTCCGTGTTATAAAAGTATTTGGAATTATTGTAATAAAATAGACAATTAATTATCGTGTGTGTCAGATGCTTTTATTGCACAGGGCCATTTCAAAGAATAAAAAAATCAAAGCATTTATTCAGTATGTAGGCAGTATTAATATACGCACATATACACGTCAAAATCATAAATCATAACCAATTATCAAGTAAACATAGCAAAAGCAGAATTTTAACGCTTTGAATTAGAAAAAAAAATTAATGAACCATTCAGCTGTCATCCAATCGTTGACAACAGAAAATAAATAAAAAAAATTGTGTGTACTTATGTACACGCGTTAGAAGTTATTCTTCTGTGGCGTATGGAAAAAAATAACTAAAATGCAGTAGTAATTAACGATAAATATTAAAATTAATCAAAAAGATTTAATTTAAATAAAAAAGGTTTTAATAACGTAAAAATATGACGTTAAGTATGACATATACAACTTGAACATAGTCATGCCACCTAGAACTAACTTCACGATGTTAAATTTAGGTGTCGGTGTGCGCGCGCATCGTAAAAATTCACTCTCATCATTTTTCTCTATCGCGCCAAAAGAAGTATAACTTCGGTAAATTAAAGTAGGTTAAAACCAACCATACATGTAATCATACTGTGTGGTTCAGTACTTCAGACAATTTTTATATAAAATAAATAAAAAAAGTGAAATAGTGAAACACAACTTAAAGAAACGCATACCGATCACAGCACATATCATTTTGAACATTGTCCTTTGATACCTTGATGACATCATTATGACTGGTGGATATTTTCACTAGCGCGGCATTTGAAATCAATTTTTTAGGGTTCCGAACCCAAAGGGTACCAAATGAACACTTTCTGAGACTTTGCTGTCCGTTCGTCCGTCCGTGTGTCGATATGTGCGCACTTTACAGATCTGTATCTTCTTAACCGTAATAGGTACATACTTGAAATTTTCACAAAGAATATATCCGTCAGTGTATAACGGCCCAGGCACGAAATTTTATAGATGCATGTAATTTAATTTAAACTTGTTTTACACTAAAAAAGGTAAAATAAATTATTTAAAAAAAAAAAACCGACTTCATTACCTCAAAAAGGGCACTCAAAAGCGAAAAATAAATTACTTAATGTAATTATTCTAAACGCTACCCACTTATCTATTTGAAGTCGGTGCCAGCCAAGTCGAATAGGTAGTAGATAGATACTACCTACATGTTACCTACATCTAGCTACTTACTACTACTACATACATAGTATCTATCTACTATGCAATAGACTTGGCTGGCACCGACTTCAAATAGATAAGTGGGTAGCGCTTAGAATAATTATATTAAGTAATCTATTTTCGCTTTTGAGTGCCTGTTTGAGGTTATGAAGTCGGTTTTATTTTTTTTGAAAAATTATTTATTATATCATATGTTGTATATGAAGAAACGAAAGAGGTGTGTCAGGATCGTAGCATGTGGAAAGAAGTAATCTCTGCCTACCCCACCAACGGGAAAAGGCGTGATTTTATGTATGTGTTTATCTTATATTGCACGGTATTGGCTGTCGATGTGCGATACATTCATCCAAATCAATCAAAACGTTTATGATCAAACGTTATGAGGCAACGAACAATATTCAAAAGCGGCAATAGCCCAATGGATAAGGTGTCGGACTGGCGATCGAGAGGTCGTGAGTTCGATCCCCACCCATTACACTATTGACGTGAACCCACTCCAGACACAAGCATATTTAGTTTAGGTGGAGGGGTTAACAAGAATACTAGTAATGTGCTACAAACATTGCTAGTAAGCTTTAAAAAAAAAAATTGGTCGATACTCCAAGCCAACCTCTCCACTCTCCAGTCAAGATCTAAACATGTACACAATATATACCTACAGTATTTTTACGGTTATATACAATTATTACAAAATTTGAACCGTTAAAAACTAAAACCAAACAATTTAAACTTGTCAGCCTTGCCAAGACCACTTAAATTATGTTCAAAATGAAGCCAAAGTTTATACAAAGTTATTACAAAGAATGAACAAGTGTCAACAATAAACTGGCAAGAAGGACTCGCAATCGTAGGGTTCCGTAACACAGTAGAATATTTTATAACTATAGTTTTTCGCCACCAAAAAAATAACTTTGTTTTTCATAGAGTTTGTATAAAAAACAAAGAAAAGAAAATTGTATTTGGGGTTGCTAATTCTCAAAAATTGCTAACTATATCTCGTTCAAACCAATTTTCGTCGAAAGTGTTTATTGAGATCTACAGCATATTTTTTTTAAAATTTTTACTGCCTTAATTTCAAAGTTAGAGGAAGAGAGGGGACACACATTTTAGCACTTTAGGAGTGTTTATCTTTCAAATGATTGACTTTGAGAAAATATGGTTTTAGGAACCTTAATGTCATTTTTTAAGACCTATCTATTATAGACTAGCGTAAAGGTTTGATGATTTTTTTTTTCAAGTTTCATTCCATGTGGCTTTGTCATACGGCCGTCCGTACAGACAGACAGACAGACATGACGAATCTATAAGAGTTCCGTTTTTTGCCATTCGGCTACGGAACCCTAAAAATGTTAAGTACCGAAGTTAGTAGATAGATATGTACGAGTAAGACTGGGCGTCCTCCATTCACTGCGTCAGGTGTTGCAACGGTTGGGAAACCTAGATGTGCTAGACTGCTACGATAATAATAATAACTACCTAGTACCCACTGTATCACATCGGTGCCAATTTCGTATATACCCTCCTCTTTATTGTTAAACCACAGTACATTATATACTGTGGTTAAACCCTTATAAAGGCGTCAGATGATTTGGTCAAAAAGCAGTAAACCATGAAACCTTAATTTTGATAAAACGATATTTTTGCAATACTTGTGCCTTTTTGTTATACTTCTCCTATGGAAAAATAATGAGAATGCGCGTGCGAAGCGACAAAATGTTAGTCACTTAACATCAGGTGAGATAGTGGTCAAACGCTTGCCTATCTAGCATAAAATAGGGTATTTTACTCTATATGAGAGAAAATCTAAAAAATATTGAGATAACTTAGTCAAAAGCAGACGGAAAACGTTAGTTTTAGTTCAAAAATAGCAAACTAAATTTTAAAACTCAATTCAAAGGTTTCAGCTTTTTTAATCTGTTTCATAGCACCATTAAATAGTAGTCGCCAGTAGTCGCCATGTTATTACGTCATACGGCTAAGTAAGCTTAGAAGTGTCAACTGTCAACTATCATATCACTACATTTGTTTACACAGCCAACTGACGTCATGACTACACAGCGATAATATGGCGTCCACTGCATCCGTCAAATTACGCGCGAAATAAATTTAAATGCATTTTTATGGCACTTCACGGGTAAATAAAAAATTCGTGATTTTTTTGTGGTTCATTAGTAATAAAGGTAAAATCTAATAGAGACACTTTTCAAAAACTGGCCAAGTGCAAGTCGGACTCGCACTCGTAGGGTTCCGTAACACATTTAAGTATTCCATAACTATGATTTTTCGCAACTAGAAAATTAACTTTGTTTTTCATAGTGTTTGTATGAAAAACAAAGTTATCTTTGCGGTCGCCATATCTCTAAAACTGCTGTCAGTATCTCTTTCAAACCAATTTTCGTTGTTAGTTTTTATTGAGATCTACAGCATATATTTTTTTTAGATTTTTCACTCCCATACTTTAAAAGTTAGAGGGGGGGGGGGGGGGGACACACATTTTACCACTTTAAACGCGCCTATCTTTCAAATGATTGACTTTGAGAAAAAATGATTTTAGGAACCTCAATGTAATTTTTGAAGACCTATCCATAGACACCCCCCACGTATAGGTTTGAAGAAAAAATTTTTTTTTGTTTCATTTCCAAGTATGGGTTGCCCCCCTTAAACTTTTATATTTTTTATTTTTATATAAAAATCGGAAAGCGGTTTACAGAATACATCTACCTACCAAGTTTTAATTCTGTAGTCCTAACAGTTTCGGAATAAAATGGCTGTGACATACGGACGGACAGACAGACAGACAGACAGACATGACGAATTTATAAGGGTTCCGTTTTTTGACATTCGGCTACGGAACCCTAAAAATGGGTGTAGTACCTACCCTTTTCTTACTACACCATGAAGTTAGTATTAATCTCACCTAAGTATAAATAATTAATTAGGGTTCCGTAGCCGAATGGCAAAAAACGGAACCCTTATAGATTCGTCATGTCTGTCTGTCTGTCTGTCCGTCCGTATGTCACAGCCATTTTATTCCGAAACTGTTAGGACTACAGAATTTAAACTTGGTAGGTAGATGTATTCTGTAAACCGCTTTCCGATTTTTATACAAAAATAAAAAATATAAAAGTTTAAGGGGGGCATCCCATACATGGAACTGAAACAAAAAAAAATTTCTTCAAACCTATACGTGTGGGGTGTCTATGGATAGGTCTTCAAAAATGACATTGAGGTTTCTAAAATCATTTTTTCTCAAAGTCAATCATTTGAAAGATAGGCGCGTCTAAAGTGGTAAAATGTGTGCCCCCCCCCCCCCCCCCCCCTCTACCTTTTAAAGTATGGGAGTGAAAAATCTAAAAAAAATATATGCTGTAGATCTCAATAAACACTAACAATAAAAATTGGTTTGAACGATATACAATCAGCAGTTTTAGAGATATGGCGACCGCAAAGATAACTTTGTTTTTGATACAAATACTATGAAAAACAAAGTTAATTTTGTAGTTGCGAAAAATCATAGTTATGGAATACTTAACTGTGTTACGGAACCCTACGAGTGCGAGTCCGACTTGCACTTGGCTAGTTTTTATTATTATTTTATTTACCGTTATATCTGATAGACTAGCGTTCGACCACTAGTTAATCGGTTAAATAGAAAAAAAATACTTACGAAACATTATCAGGAATACATGAGCTGAGCCCAACAAGCTTAGCATTGTGGAAGGTCATCCTCAGATTCCCTGGCAGTACGATGCTTATGTTCTTATCCAGGTAGAGTGGGTCCAGGGGTGGGATCCCAGCTTCTGGGATACCCTTCACGATGCCAGGGATGGCATCCAGGGTGGCTTTGGTGAAGCATTCGTCGCTTAGTTCCGCGCAAGGGTGGATGTAGTCCGCTGTAAAGAGGGGTAGGTAGGTAGATAAGTCTAGCACATATGACGTGAGATCTGTGGTCAACCGATTCGCTAAGTAAGTACCGGCATTGTGCCAGCTAAGGGCGTCCGCACCATCAAGTGGGCTCCATCACGGCGCGGCAGATTTTCTCTTTGATGATGGTGGTAAGCTATTTTTTTGCCAACAAGTAAGGTGACATCGATATAATGTTCTTATCAACTGTAATATGGATTACTAGCTATGCCCATCGGATTCATCCGTGTTAGAAAGTCTCATTATGTCCTAATCTTCTATTCTTCTATGTCTATGCAACATTTCAGCTAAATCGGTCGAGCCGTTTAACCGTGAAGAGGCCACAAACAAACAAATATGCAAAGTGACTTTCGCATTTGTTATATTGTTGCCGAGGTGCGATTCCAAAAAGTGTCCGGTTGCTGTGTAAAAATATATACTTACCGGAACAATAATTTTGTTTAGTATCGCACATTTTGTCATCAATTAATTTGTTTTCCAAAAGAAATTGTTGGGTCTGCGCCATGGCCGCCTCAAATTCTCTTACATGACCAGCGACTGTAGTTTCAGAACAAACATTCTAGGTCTCGCGTTTTCAGCATCCTAGACCGCATCATCGCTTACCACCAAGCGACATTGTGTTAAGAGTGTTGCCCACTCTTCACTATCCAATGTTGTTGTTTGAAATCGTTATTTATATCAGAATCTGTGAAAGCTAAATATTTAGGGAAATGATACTTCAAACTTTTATTCGATCTTTGATTTTGATCGGTGTTTTTGAATTTTTTTAGCAACATACTTACATACATTCAATCACGCCTTTTTCCCGTTGGGGTGGGCAGAGACTACTTCTTTCCACATGCTATGATCCTGACATACCTCTTTCGCTTCTTCCACTTTCATGAGCGCCTCTTCTTTTCTACACCGTAAGGCTTCGGTGTTATTATAATTATATATTTTTTAATACTACTTCAAACAATTCTAGGTACATTGATGCTGTGCTTTTGTACTTCAGGTCTAGTAGGTACAAATTAGTTACCTACAACAAGATATGAGAATCATAATTATAGCCTAATAATTGTAGATCTCTTGAATTACTTTGAGAAATCGAGCTCACCAGTTACATTGTAAAGGATGTAATGATCACGCAAAACTCAATGTAAGTATGAAGTTATGAACACTACAGACATTTTATACGAGTAACGAGGTGGTAAACGTACTAAAAATGTATACATACATACATACGTAAAAGAAAAACCCCCTGCCTCTTTCTCGCCGGGGTAGGCAGAGACTACTTCTCGCCACATGCTACGATCCTGACATACCTCTTTCGCTTCTTCCACTTTAATGAGTGCTTTCCTAAATGCTCGTCGGTAAATTATATTAACTACGAATTTATATTAACTACTATATAAAATGTCTACTAAAAATCGACTTCTCATGCCGGGTGACACATTTTCAGTTGCAAGTTTGAGATGTTTATTATCCCCATCCATCTTATGTATCCTATTTAATACACTTCAACGTTCCCTGAAAAACATACATGTACGAGTACATACGAGTACCCCATATAAATTGGATCTGTAGTTTTTGATGAAATCGCGGTTATACAAACATAAACACGGGTAAAATACAGAACCGTTTATGAAGTCGATTAGGAAACTAAGAAACTTCTATTTCTGTTAATTACCATGTTTAGTCTGCTCCAAAAAGGTTGAGATTTCCAAAGAAAATGTTATCGTCCTTACGATAACATTATATGGCGGTCATATCATCACCAGAAAAGATACTAGCGGTACGGTAAGGCTAGACCGTATAATGCTGCACGTAATCCTTGATGTTATATGATACTATAGGTGACCACTGGAGGTAGGCCTCGGTGGTGGCTAGAAAGTGCTTCTAATTTAGCTTCCAAAATTTGACACACAAACATACCTACATACTGAAATAACAAGTTAAAACTTGAGGAGTCCGATGGCTCGACTTCTGAGCGACAGGTGGCTGGTTCAATTCCTAGCACCTTGAACTATTATATCTATTCTTTGGTACGGGTGTTCATCCAACGAAACAAAATGAAATGAAATAAATTTATTTCCATGCATCGTGTATACAGATTGTGCCATGTCAGATTTGTAGGAGCATATTACATCGATGTTCCGCCTGACTTGCTACAAAAATATTAGCTTACCACCATCAAGGAGAAAAGCTACCGCCATAATCTTACGGTGATACGGAAGAAAACAACCTTTAAGAGTCAGAGTATTCTAGGTCTGTTCACCATATTTGACCACATCATCGCTTACCACCAGACGAGATAGTGGTCAAACGCTAGCCTATAAGATTAAAGCCTTTAAGAACAGGTAAGAGAATGCTAAGGAGGAGATCCTTGCCTGGCAGTGGGAACTTATATTTGAAGTAATATCCCACCTACCCAGTGGTAAAGTGGAAAGGCACTTTGCCACTGGAATTTGTGTCATCGTGAGAGGGCTCAGCTACATATTATGTATAGATAAGTACGTGGTTCTACCATACAACGCGTTTTATGCGTTTGTTCTTTCCATGTACTGCAAGATGTAGATTCTTCCCAACATTTTCTCGCAGATGATATATCTGAGTTGCTTCAAAAGGAGAGTTAACAAATTCCTGTTTCAAAACATAACGTACCGGTATTGCTTCTGGTATTGCAGGTACCAATATACGACTGTTACCACTTACCGGCTGGTGTTCTGGATGTTTGTTTGCTGCTCTATATTTATGAATCTATACATACATACATAAAATCATCCTTTTTTCTCGTTGGGGTTGGCAGAGACTACTTCTTTCCACATGCTACGATTCTGAAATACTTCTTTCGCTTCTTCCACTTTAATTTATTTATTTATTCATTTATGAGCGCCTTCATACATGTTCGCCGGTTATAGTTATTGTTTTATTAAAAAATCTATAGTATGTTTATGAAAGTAAAATGTACTTACGTAAAGGCAGCAATTGCCAGCTGCTATACACACAGAAACTTAGCACCAGTAGGATATACACTTTATTTCCCATCGTCATAGCACTGTCCAATCCAGTTCACAAACACACAAACCTTAAATAATATTGGTATCTACTATTTAAAAAACTATTTTTCTTGTAATTTAGACAAAATGTTCGCGTACTTAGTCAATGCAATTCGTAATTCTGAAAATAATAAAAATAGAATTTGAAACTTCTACTTTCTCTCTCTCTCTTATTATTTTAATCTCAAATTATTATTTGTTAGAACAGTATAGTACAGTAGGTCAGAAAGACCCCACCGACTACCGTGATCTGTTATTATAAGCGACTGATTATTGCTATAAAGATGGAAGGGCTACAATAAAATGTCAAAAAAAAATAATTAAAAGAATATTTTTTAAATATATTTATTATATCGTCGCTCCAAGAAAATTAGCTCCTGTTTTTAAAGTCGGTTTGAAACTTGTCCTCGTAATTTATAAAAAAAACTATTCAAACTACATAACAGTTATCTAATAATGTCGCACTATTAAACCTAATAAAATAAGTCCTCTTTAAACTACTTTGCACTACCCACCGAAAAATAGGAAGATAATAGAACCAAAACACAAAATTGACACCACAAAATTTCAACACAGGCACAAATCCGTCACAGTAAAATGCCTCACAGTACGTCAGCTCGAAAGATTTCGAAACGCAAACAGGAGCATACGTTAGAAAAGTCTGTATAGCACTGCACGGTTGCAAATGGGTTTCATAAGCTAGGACAGGTTGTTTTCGCAAGCTGTGGCACGAATGAATGACGAAGAACTCGGGTTACGTTACTATAACTCAAGGATAGATGTATTGGTGGTGGATATTCGCTACTGTCACTTACTGTTGACTGACTTAGGAAAATTTAGGTGTTCGTTTTTTAAACAGATTCCAAAACAGTTGCAGATTTTACTGTTATTTCAATTACTATGTCGAGTAAAATTCTTGAAATATACATATTTCCCTCTCAGTCCCCTTTTACGTGATGAAGAGGTGATAATGGAAGTATGCTTGACATGACCACTTGTGGAGAGTGGACCACAGGTGGGTTGGTTACCAGATACGAGATGTTAATCGGCACGCGCGCATTTTCGTATCAAGTTACAGTTTACACAAGCTGTTTGAAGTTACATGCTTCTTAAATTATGCATTGGCGGATTGTCAAGTAACGAAACTGATCGAATAATCTATAATTTAAGATCTTTAAATTCAAAAGACTTAAAACCTCGCGCTACTCAAAGTAGCCAGTAGAAGTAGTAACTATTACATAATCTGTGCCAGTAAGTAAAGTGCCAGGTGCCAGCCAAGTAGTAAGTCGTCAAGATAAGTAAATGCTACGTAATACAAATGTTGATGTATTAAAAACGGCCCGGCCGATTTCGTTAAAATTTAAATGGAACCATCTGGGAAGGGACCCTTTGAAACAAAAAAGAATTTTCCAAATCGGTTCAGGCATCTTCGAGTAATCGGTGAACATACAAAAAAAAGGTTCTAACGAATTGAGAACCTCCTCCTTTTTTATGAAGTCGGTTAAAAAAAGTCGCTTTCCACCGTCTGTCTCTCTATAGCCTTTAAACGATGATTTTGATGCGGTTTTCATCAATAGATAGAGTCATTCAAGAGGAAGGTTTAAAATACCTCAGAGTAAGCATTTAGTAATAGTTACTCTGAGGTTTATACATATAGTTTAATGTTTTGTGTCCGAGTCCAATAATTAAAAAAAAATCAACGGGTTGCACTCCGGGAGTGCCGGCCGAAAACTTGAACATGTCATTTTTGAATATTTTGGAATGACACCTCACGCAAGCGCCCTACGAATTTTCGTCTTACGATCAGGACACGTGACCCTGACGCGAGTTTAACATTTTTTTACCCATGCACAACGCCGCCAAAGAAGTTTTCACTTCAAAAAATGATAAACTGTGCCAAGTGAATAGGTATCTTCTAAGCCAACGTGCAACTTCGTGGACCGTACTTTGTCACTTACCAGAGGTAAGTAAGGTAGTGGATAGTAGTCAAACGAATTTGTTAATTTCGAGTAAAAAAACCTAATCGCTATAAGCGATCTCTTCCAGACAAGAAGTCACATACATATTATTGCGAAGAATGGATGTTGGAGCGCAATACATACTTTACGATAATACACAACAATTAATTACTTCATAATACATAGTTGTAAGTTCAGCAAACATGACCTTTAACCACAGAATAAGCAACAGTGCCTTGGCTATGGTGTAATTAGGCAGTAAGTAGTACATGGCTGTAGCCATGTACTGTTGAAGCGTACGTTGAAGCTTAGTCACAGAATAATATATTATAACAGTGGATTCTAGAAGCCTACCTATAGGACTAGTCCACCGCCCATAGATGTATACTACGCGACTAGCCACGCTGTACTTAGTCGCTCGGGCAGTAATTAGTTCAGTTTCCGACTTCCAAAAACGAGGAGGTTCTCAATTCCGCTGAATGTTTTTTTTTTGTATGTATGTTACTCGATTACTCCATCAATTGTGAATCAATCTAAATGATTCTTCTTCCATGCCAGTTCGCTAATATAATTTATGCTAGAAAACATTGAAGTAAGTTTGTCAAGCGCAGCGATACACATTCGTATAATACTAGACATAAGGAAAACCTAATATTGCCAATACTCCGTCTATCGAAGGTTAATAAATCGTACTACGTTAACTGCGCTAGATTCTACAACAGTCTTCCAAAATGGCTAACAGAGCTTAGGGAAAAGGCTTTTAAGTCTACAGTCAAGTTTATGCTTTTAAAAAATCCTATTATTCTGTTCAAGACTTTATCAGTGACAGAAAAGCGTGGCAAAATATTGACTGCCTTGAAGACTTCGTATAATATCGAATTGTTTCAGGTCATGGATTAAATAATACATATACTTTCTCTATGTTTCAGGTATATTTCTAACTCTCGACATATTATGTATGTAGCTGACATTGACACATTAAATTAAAATTATAATTTGACATTCCATTAATTTTAAATTGACATTTTATTTAATTATTTTGTTACATCATTACATTTTGTAGATATGTCTGTTAATCTCAGCTTCTTGTACCTACTTTAGTAGGTAATCATTTAATGGCTTTAATTATAATGAAATATTGACATTCAAAAGTGTATGTATGTACCGTACCTACTTGAATAAATGAAATTGAATGGAATTGAATTTTAATTGGTAGGGTACATTTCCAAGGTATTCAAGGTCAGAAGTTGTGTTGTGTTTTAGGAGCCAGACTGGCGCTTGAAAACTATTTTACCTGGTAAGGGCCACTGCATACGTGACGGGTTTTTTAAACGGACGGGACGGGACGGGGGAACTGGGAACTATCGTTTCATACAAACAATATGTATATGATAGCATAAGTCACGGAGACAAGGACGGGGCGGGAACGTGGCACTTACTTACGAGGCAGTCACGTCTCCGTTCCGTTCACGGCCCGTCCGAGGTATTATCTCGTTAGTAATGCACGATATGGTTGAGGATGGTAGCATGCATACACGCTAGGCTTAGGGAAATGGCTCTCAAGAATTGCTGCCGAAACACCGTAAGGTTATGGCAGATTTTCTCCTCGATGGTGGTAAGCTACTTTGTGGTAGCAAGTCAGGCGGAACATCTATATAATGGTCCTACCACCTCTGTTATGCCATGTCGCCTTACGCCATAAAAAAGAGATCACTACAAAACTAAATACTTGATCTACAGCAATAGCCAATTGACCACAAATTACCATTCACAAAATCACACAATACCAATCGATTTGCAATTCAAAGTCAACAATGTTCAATCGATTGAATCGATCAAACTAAATTGTACAATCGATAGAATCGACCCATCCAAATTGTACAATCGTTTGAATCGATTCGTCGAATGAAAGGCACTTCGCACGGTGCGGTGGTCAACGAGCGAAGAGTGGACAAATGTCGAGACTTATTCAGCCAGTGTCGGTGTTTGTGCTTTAATGGAATTGTTAGTGGTACTGTCGTGGGGTAGTCATGTGGTAAATAAGTCTGTCTGGCTTTGACAAATGTATAATTTGCAAATACAGTACAAGTAGGTGCATATTATATCGAAGTTCCGCCTGACTTGCTATCAAGAAGAGCGGCAATAGCCCAATGGATAAGGTGTCGGACTGGCGATCGAGAGGTCGTGAGTTCGATCCCCACCCCACCCATTGCACTATTGACGTGAACCCACTTCAGACACAAGCATATTTAGCTTAGTTGGAGGGGTTAACGAGAATACTAGTAATGTGCAACCCACATTGCGAGTAATCTTTTTAAATATATACTATATACTACTTACTTATATAATTAATTCATTTGTATGTATTGTATGTATATATATACAATACATACAAATGAATTAAGTAGGAGAAATAAATGTATATACACAATTTATTAGCATAGCAACATCAAGAAACTACTTATAATTAACCCTGAGAAAGGTAAAATAATTTTACACTAGTTTTGAACACATTCAAGGAAGTAGACATCCGAATATCAACTGGTAGCTGGTTCCAGAGACGAGCTGCTACAACTGTGAAAGTTTTGTCGTAAAAGGATCTCACATGTGGTGGTATGCTTAATGTCAGGTTTTCTGATGACCTCAAATTGTGTTGCGTGGAACAATGTAGAAAATTAAACCGTTTCTTAAGATAGTGGGGAAAGGAGGGAATAAAATGAACACTGTATAGAAAAGAAAGAATATCTGTATTCCGGCGAAGACGTATAGGAAGTCACTTGAGTTTCTTGCGAAAATCAGAAACATGGTCTGAACCTGATGCAGAGATTTTGAATGCGCTCAAGTTTGTCTAACTGACGTCAGCATAGTCGAGTATTGGAAGAAGGAGAGATTGTTGATCCGGATACCTGACTACAGTTTACATTTGATTTGATCCACATATGATTTGATCCACATATGACCACAGAATAAATAATAATACAAGTTATGACGCAACCGTAAAAGCCTTAACATAATTTAATTTATTATAATACAGAATCAGCCGAGCGACAAATGAACTTCGATCACAATCAGATCAGCCTAATTGTAATTGAACTGTTATACTTAAATACATGTACTTAAATAATTGGATCGGTTTGAACTTAAATAAGTTACATTATGTAGGTGGGGCCTGTCGCGAGGGCAGTCGTCCGTGAAACGGGCTTTCTCACGCCTGTTGGTAGAGTAGTAGGTACTCTACTTGGGACTGAAGATTTACTTGCCTATGACCATAGATTATGTTTTTCAATAATTGATTTAAGGCTATGACCAACCAAAAATGGTTACTTATCTTTTTATAAACAACTTAAAAAAAGGAGGAGACCCTATGTTACACTGTAGATATACATTTTTTTATGTATGTTCATCCATTACTTAAAGAAGCCTTGACCGATTTAGAAAATAATTATTGTTTGAAAGGTTATACTTCCCAGGTGGTCTCATTTAAAGATCTGACGAGTATCTCCAGAGATATGGAGATCTCCAACTTCGTAGGTACTGAAAATGAGTAACGATCTTGAATTATTTTATATCCTATAGGCGTTTTGGCCACTATCTCGCCTGGTGGTAAGGGATGATGTGGTCGAAGATGGTAAACACGCTAGGCATAAAATACTCTGACTACTTATCTCTGCTAATTCTCCTTGTTTTTTTTAAAACGTTGGAAACAGACCGTCCGTTTGATGGTAGGTAAGCAATTACTGTCGCTTACGAAGATTTTGTAACACCTTAGACGTTGGTAGACGAAGGTTTATCAATCTTTAAGGAATTTATGGAATGTCCTACACTGTTTAAACTGCGCATTTTCTGATGACTGTACTTTTTGTTATTAAGCCGCATTTATATGCGGCTTAATATGTGGTCCAAATTTATAGATAGTGTTCTTAAAAACAATTTGCTGTCGCTACAAGTGCTTTAACGAAAGAAGGAGGTGCTTGCCTTTACGACTCTAAAAATCCACCATACTATTAACAAGGTTTAGTAAAGAAACCTTATTAAAAGTACAGTTATTTTAAAATAATATTTAACTATTGTTTAAAAAAAATAAACTTCTAGATAAAATTAAAGTAGGTATATGTGTTGTCTGTCAGTCAGCCAGTATACTAATAACTACATTGCTCGAATGTCTTATTTTGCTCAAGATAAAGTAACGACTTAGATCTTAGACCTTGCATACATCTAGGTTATCTAGCTAGATTGACTCTATAGAATAAAAGAACGAGTCCTATGTATTTAAAAAAAAAAAAAAAATCAAATATTAAAGACGAGTTTTACTGGGTGGGAAGTTGAACAAAGTGTCATTTGAAGTGTTTAGAAATGCTTGTGTTATTTATTCTAGTTGTGGTGGTAAACTTTAGTGTGAGAAAATAAACTGACAAGGACTGAGAGCACCTTCGTTTCCATGTATGGGGAGGCCCCCCTTAATAATTTTATCAAGCGGTTTACAGAATACATCTACCTACTAAGTTTCAACTGTGTAGTCCCCATGTAGTCCCAACCCAATAGTTTTGGAATGAAGTGGCTGTGACATGCGGACGGAGAGACAGACGGACAGACAGATAGACAGACACACATAACGAATCTATAAGAGAGAGATATTTTTTGCGATTCGGCTACGGAACCCTAAAAAGTGACTTTCGCATTTATAATTCATTTTTTGTTTGAGAGAATATGCTTCCCGCTTAGTCCCATTGTAATTTGATCGAGATTTGATTAGCATCTCTAAAGATAAGGAGGTATGGAAACACCTCAAATATAGGTCTGAACTGAAAATTACTAGCGCGGAATTTGACGTCGGTTTTTAGGGTTCCGTACCCAAAGGGTAAAACGGGACCCTATTACTAAGACTCCGCTGTCCGTCTGTCTGTCTGTCTGTCTGTCTGTCCGTCTGTCACCAGGCTATAGCTCATTAACCGTGATAGTTAGACAGTTGAAATTTTCACAGATGGTGTATTTCTGTTGCCGCTAGAACAACAAATACTAAAAACAAAATAAAGTTAAAAATGAAAGGGGGTCCCCATACAAAAAACTTGTTTTTAAACGCCATCTATCTAATTAGTTTCGGCAAAATGACATAGATGGCGCTAGTAAACGAGCGCCCCGTCTTTCTAGATCGCGACCAAACCAAATATTCTTGGTAGGTAATATCAATTAATCAAATATATGAGGTTGAAACTCGGTTATGTTTCGTATTGTACAGAACCCTCCCTAAGTGTGCGATAACAGACGCAATGCTGACTCGCACTTGGCCAGTTTTATTTTCATTTTGTATACGATCCATTATGCCGTCGAATGCCGACTTTATTTAGGAATTCTAACATATAAACTAACTAAAAACGTTGGAAAATCTGTCGCGAAACATCTAATGAGTTCCAGCAGCTGCCCTTGATGCCCCTCGGTGCGGCTAGGCTTGGGGCCATTCCCATTCTAAGCCTAGCCGCACCGACCGCATCGACACTTACCAACAGGTGAGATACTTGTCAAACCCTAGCCTATATGAAATTAAAAAAAACAACTGGTTGCATCATCATCATCATTATCATTGTCCGTCCACTGCTGGACGTAGGCCTGTCCCAAGATGCGCCATTGAGCCCGATCTTCGGCTCTTCTTTTCCAGTCACTGCCCACAGCTTTGCGTATGTCGTCGCTCCTCCTGGTCACTCCGGGTACGTAGTATTATTATCTTTTCTATGATCCTCGCGCAAGCGCCCTGCTCTACGTCTTACCATCAGGACACGTGACCTGACGCGAGTTTAACACTTTTTACCCATCTCAAGAAAAATGCACAACGCCGCTAAAGAAGTTTTCACTTCAAACAACGGGTTGCACTCCGGGAGTGCCGGAAGAAGTGAAAACTTGAACATTAACGTTGTGCATTTGGTCTACTCTCCCTCGGTCTTACGAATTTTCGATTAGGTCACGTGTCCTGACGCGAGTTTAACATTTTTTACTCATCCAAAAATAAGTTTATACTCTCCTCTCTCCTTCCGTCTTACGAATTTTCGATCAGGTCACGTATCCTGACGCGAGGTCCTGACGCGAGATTAGCATTTTTTACCCATCCCAAAAAGTTCATAACGCCGCTAAAGAAGTTTTAAAACTAGTTTAAAAACTAAAACAACCGACTTCCAATGCCCCGCGAGTCAATTTCAGTAGCAAGTTTGAGACATTTATCGTCATATCTCTGAAGATACTTGTCAGATCTCGATGAAATTAGAATGGGACCACCTCGGAAACGTACCCTACCGATTAAAAAAAGAATCATTCGAATCGGTTCACATTTGACGGAGTAATATAGGACTACTAGATAGTATAATAGGACGCGTAACATACATACAAAATAAATAATAGTTTAAAAAAACTAAAAAACACGCTTTTTATAGAAAATCGAACTAAAAAACAGAAAATAAATTTTAATAAATTTAAATTAAGAATAGTGTTAACAATTTCAATAAATATAAATTAATAATAGTGTAATTAAAAAAATATATATTTAAAAAAAAGCGTGAGGTGCATGGTGTCAATAGTTATAAATATTTTATTGACAGATATGAGTAGTGTGATTATCATTTTGATAATATCTTAAAAGCATCCCACGCTTTTAAAAAAATAAAATATATTTTTTTATTCACACCATTATTAATTTATATTTATTGAAATTTTTAACACTATTCTTAATTTAAATTTATTAAAATGTATTTTCTATTTTTTAGTTCGGTTTTCTATAAAAAGCGTGTATTTTAGTTTTTTTAAACTATTATTTATTTTTTACTTTTTAGTTGGAAAATGGAATATTTTTTTATCAAATTAGTGTATTGGTCATCGGTCCTCGATAAATCTACAAAGTTTGAACGAAATCTGGCCGTTTAAAGTGGGTCAAAATCGCGCCCAAAGAAGTCGGTTACAAACATACAAACATACAGGTGAAGCTAATAAAAAGCTAATAAAAACATAGAGACGAATTGAGAACCTTCTTTTTGGAAGTCGGTTGAGAAACATGCTTAACCCTCATAGAATTAGCAACATTGATGTCTACCATTCTCGTATTGAATGACCACTAATTAGCATGTGAAACATATTCAAATGAGCCTATGGTGGTCACAATGACTCACTGGTTCCCGTGGGGCTGTCATACATGATTAGAATAACTCAATTACATCGAGGTCACTGGTCAGTTTTGGCCATACACAACATGTGATACAGTTTAGACGTTGTATGGGTGTTATGCAAACCACTGGGGACTAGAGGTCTGTTGTTTTTGAACGACTCGTGTGTAGTAAATAGTGCCTAAGACGAAGTAACTATTATATAATCTGTGACCTAATTCTGAGCTATTACGAGTTTTCATAGTAAACGCTTTTGACAGATCTCACATAGTTTTAGACGTATTCTGGCTCCCTGATTGGTCTAAATTTAGTAAATTGTGAAAACCACTAGAGACGCTGTACTGTTTTTCATACAATTTAAAACTTATAAATTTGTTCGATGTACGCAAAGACATTAAAGCAAAAATGTATTTTTTTTTTTATAAAAGATTACTGGCAATGTGGGTTGCACACTTTGGATGTACGATATTGAGTTTGGTATGAAAACTCGTACTAAGGGTACAGTACTAAGTACTATGTTAGTTAGAGCTTAACCTTTTTGGCCATGACGTACAAATGTTTTTGCTTTGGATGGCATAGTTTCTTATAAACTTCAGAGCCAAAATGTTTGCTCTTGTAATTGACTAGAGAGCAAGCTTCTGGCAGCGTGTGTAACCTGTACGCCAATCTAAAAAGCGTATCGGAAATATTGACATCGCGGTAGCTTAGCTATGTGCTCGTTACCATGACGTGGAGGTTCTAGAACACATTTTCTTTACTCATGTCAAAGTCAAAGTCAAAGCATTTAAATTTAAAAATTTGCACTTACACACGTCAAATAACATTAAACAGATCATATTCAATAAAAAATATTATAGATATAACAGAAACATAACTTATTGCTTTGAATTTACGAAAAGAAAACAAAGGTATTGAGCCATTCAGCTTTCATCTAGACGTCGAACGTCACACTTAAAACACATGTTTAATTCCCTGATTAATGTAGGGTTGCCAACCGTACTATTACGTGCACCCGCAACCCAGTGCATGTTTCAGTACTTCAGACAATTTTTATCCAAAAAATTAATAACCTTAAATAAATAATAAATAAACAATAATAAGCAAACAAATTGCAGTACAAATCATATTCCGAATGGAACCGATTGTCCGTCTATCAGCTGCATAATATCGTCTCTACAGGCAACCCTAGATCTGCAAACAAAAGATGAAAACTGATGGACTGTTGAATCTACTGGTGTTTCGGAAGTACTCCCATCAGAGAAGAAACACCAAGAAACTCTATGGGGCTTGTCACTTATTTTAATTCATTTTTTTTAAAATTCATATTAAATATTTTTTTTAATTTACAACAAATAATTATGTTATCATACAATTTATATTATATCTTGGAGCTTGGGGCATTCAGGCCAAGCATTTTTGTCATTCATATAGTCATTTAATGTATAGTACGATTTCTTCATTAAATTGGATTTTACAAAGGTTTTAAATCTGCTCATAGACAGTTGATCAATATCTTTAGGAAGTTTATTATAAAATCGTATACAGTTCCCCAAAAAAGAACCACTAACTTTTCGCAACCTGAATTGAGGTAAAATTAATCTATTTTTGTGTCTTGTATTGAAATGATGTACATCGGACCTCTTATCATAATCATTCAAATTTTTGCGTACATACATAATATTTTCATATATATATTTGTCATGCCACTGTGAGAATTTTAATCTCCTTAAATTTTTCACGAAGTGAGTCTCGCGACTTCATGGTACCACCTACATGGTACCTCATGTGCTCTAGAACAAGCGCAGTACGCTGACATCGGAAGACGGATAGAGAAAGTTACGCTCTGTAGGCTTAAAGTCAGTCAGTTGTGCAATGCCTCGTGCTACTGTCGTCTACCACAGCCAGATATTGCACTTCATCATTGTCAGCCTATACTAGTCCACTGCTGGTCATGGGACTCTCCAATTGCACGCCACTGAGCATGATCCTCGGCTACTCTCATCCAGCTATTGCCAGCCACCTTGTAACATCATCGCTCTACCTAGACGGGCGTCCTTCGCTACATAGCACTTATATACATATATCATATATTTTAGCTAAATTAAAATAAAATACGTTAGCAAACTTTTATGCATAAAACCCCGAGTCTCTAAAGTTAAATTATTATAATACCAGCGCCGCTCCGCGTGCTCCGCGGCTACGCTCGCGTTAAAAAGTATTCTATATTCAATCCATAATACTAGCTGTCCTTGTGCAAAATTTCAGCTAAATTTGTCCAGCCCTTTGACCGTGAAGAAGTCCCAAACAAATATACAAACTGACTTTTACATCTATACTAATATAGATAGAACATTTGTATTTTTGTATGTTTGTAATGATTTGGCTCAAAAACTACTGGAGCGATTTAAAAAATTCTTTCACTAATGTATAGAATGGACGATATTCAAAATGAAAATAGGCTATATATTATCCCGTTTAAATCAAAGGTACATTCGTGGAGACCTAATTTGCAACCTAAGTCGACAAAAAAACGGTCGAAAAAACACGTTTCTTACGAACGCTGCTCAATTGAAAACAGATGGAAGAATATTTTCTGTGGAAGAGTTGTACAACTTAATAAGACCTACAAAAAAGTCCGCGACAGCATATGTCTATCTCTTAAGGTATACTCACAGTAACCATTTGAATCTTTAATTTTTTGTTAAAAAATATTACATAACTTCCAGGGCTATTTTCAAGTATATAGTATTAATCCTTATCCAAATAATTACGTTAATTAGCTTGGCCACATATTATAGATTAAAATTGTCCTTTACAGTATATAATTCTAATGAAAACTCCAGAAGATATCACAGATTTCACATACACGCATCGCAAAATTAATAAAATATTTGCAGTCAAACCAAAGAATAAGTCAGTTACTACGAAAATATTATTATAAGCTTAGCTTTTCTGTAGATCCCCACCGATCGCAATCAATGAGAAGAATATAGTATAATACTATGATCTATTGTATAAAATAATATTGATCTGTATATATAATATAATATTTTAAACCATCCCGACTGATCTATGTATAATCCTTTCATTAAAAGCATTCCAATGACTCTAAACACGACATTTAAAATCTGAGCTGTAAGTTGGTGAGGATTTGAGTATTCTATAGAGTCCAGGAGATGTCCCAGCATCAGGTCAATGCTTCCATGTTCTTACAATATCGTCGAAGAAAAAGATTTTCGAATTGATCAGACCTATTAAAGTTGATTAAAGCTCATAGTTTTATAACGATTGAACGAATTTTCATGAATCAAAGCTAAGAACACTCTCGATGAAGACATCTATAAAAAAAAACAACTATCAATAATAAAATCAAAATCGGTTCATCCGGTTGGGTGCTAAGATGCTACAGACAGACACACAGATAGACACGCTAAACGTATAATACCCCTACTTTAAATCAAAATCGGTTCATCCGGTTGGGTGCTAAGATGCTAGAGACAGACACACAGGTACACACGTTAAACGTATAATACCCCTACTTTTTGCGGCGGGGAACGCCGTAAGGTTGCGGCGGCAGATCTTCTCCTTGGTGGTAAGCTACTTTTCAACCGACTTCCAAAAAGAAGGAAGTTCCCAATTCGACTGTATGTTTCTTTTTCTTTCTTTTTTTGTGTGTGTATGTTACGCGATTACTCCGTCAATTGTGAATCGATTCGAATTATTATTTTTGTGATCGGTAGGGTACGTTTCCGAGGTGGTCCCATTGTAATTTCATTGAGATGTGATTAGTATCTTCAGAGATATGACGATAAACGTCTCAAACTTGCTACTGAAATTGACTCGCGCGGCATTGAAGTCAGTTGTTTTAGTTTTTAAACTATCTTAATTATTGGTAGATTTAATGATCCCACGAAAACCCATGATTCATGAATGCACATAAAACTTTCATTGGTAGGTATATAGCTAGAATTAGAACCAACGACCCTCGGGTCAGAATCAGGGTAACTATCCTTTACGACAAAGGGCTGTCCAATATCACTACGTAAGTATTATAAAACAATGTCCAGCACTGCGTCTGTCTGTCTGTTCGCAATAACTTCAATAGCATCTGAACGGATTATCCTGCGGTTTTCACCAATAGCCAGAGTGTTTATGAGGAAGGTTTAGGTGCATAATTCGTTAAAGTTTTGTGTAAATTAGTTGAAATATGACGATGGTTGTTAAATATGTTCATATTTTATATTCGATGCAACAAACTGATGCAAATTTTGTAGGCATATATGTTCTACCCGTGCGAAGCCGGGGCGGGCTGCTAGTTTATAATATTGGTGTTGATAGGGCATACACAAGCTTCTCTATGCATAATGCTTGTAGTGTCTAAACTCAAGTTAAGTTTAAGCATTGTTTATAAAGGTAGTAAGTCCCAGTTATTAAATCGTAGAAGCTGTTCGGGGAGATGCTCCGGCTAACAGTAAATCGTGGTCGTGCGGCGATGCTGGGGCTTTCGCATACTAATGTAGGGGTGTGTGTTTCCATTGTTTCCTTTCATTTTGTTTCTTTTCATTTGCGATTCACTTGCGAAAGGAACAGCTTTACATGCTAAAGGCATATTGTCAGGCTGTTAATGTATTAAGTATGTATATACTATAATGTACTAATACTAAGAAATTTCGTTTCATTTTAAAAGCTTTTGTTAAACGTTAACTACAAGTTAAATGATTGGACACCCTGGCTAAATGCACTCGTCGTGTGGAGCCAACATTAAGCTAAAACTTAGTGTTCTGTTCTGCTTTGTTATAAATATTAATATCCGTTATATTTCGAATCAGTTTCAGGATGACTCTACTTCGTAACTATTTTAACCCCTGGTCAAAAGATTATATTCGTAAAGAATCTTTAAGGCCGTTGCTATTAATAAAATGGCAGAGCTAACAAATTAAGTTCTGAATTCAAATTATTTATCCTAAAAATACAACGACAGTCTGAGAAAGAGTCTAAGTTAAGATCTTTTAATATACTACTTCTTCTCATGCAGTAATTAGCGTAAATTCGAGTTTCACAGTAATTTCGCGGGATAGCGTCGTACCACACTCTCTCACAGGCTTTTGAGTGGGTGGATCACAAATTACATTCAGCATGAAATCAAATCAAATATATTTACTGTAGAAATTGTGTTAGATAAGCTGGTCATCATCATCGTCATCAGCCTGTGTCAGTCCACTGCTGGACTTAGGGCTCTCCCAAGATGCACCACTGAGCCCAATCTTCGGCGCTTCTTTTCTAGTCACTGCCCACCGCTTTGTGTATGTCGTCGCTCCACTTGGTCACAGGACGTCCTACGCTACGTTTGCCGATTCGCTGTCTTCACTCCAGGACAAGTCTACCCCAACGGTTATCAGCCCTACGACATATATGACCAGCCCACTGCCACTTCAGCTTGATAATCCGTTGAGCTGGAGATTATGGTAGTCTATACTAATACTAATACTAATATACTAATAATATATAATAATATTATAAAGAGAGAACCTTTGTATTTTTGTATTTTTGTATCTTTGTATTTTTGTATTTATATATTTTTGTATGTTTGTAATGATTTGGCTCAAAAACTACTGGACCGATTTAAAAAAATCTTTTACATATATATAGAATGGACTTTCAAAATAAAAATAGGCTATATATTATCCAGTTTAAATCAAAGGCACATTCGTGGAGACCTAATTTGCAACCTAAGTCGACAAAAAAACGTTCGAAAAAACACGTTTCTTACGAACGCTGCTCAATTGAAAATAGATGGAAGAATATTTTCTATGAAAGAGTTGTACAACTTAATATGACCTACAAAAAAGTTCGCGACAGCATATGTCTATCTCTTAAGGTTGACTCACAGTAACCATTTTAATCTTTATTTTTTTGTAAAAAAATATTACATAACTTCCAGGGTTATTTTCAAGTATATAGTATTAATCCTTATCCAAATAATTACGTTAATTAGCTTGGCCATATATTGAAGAAGAAGATTTTCAAATTGATCAGACCTATGAAAGTTGATTTCATAGCGCAATTAACTAGAAAATAGCTCATAGTTTTATAACGATTGAACGAATTATCATGAATCAAAGCTAAGAACACTCTTGATGAAGACATCTAATCTATCAAACAAAAAATAAACAACTATCAATAATAAAATCAAAATCGATTCATCCGGTTGGGTGCTAAGATGCTACAGACAGACACACAGATAGACGTTAAACGTATAAAACCCCTACTTTTTGTGTCGGGGAACGCCGTAACGTTACGGCGGCAGACGTTCTCCTTGGTGGTAAGCTACTTTTTAGGGTTCCGTAGCCGAATGGCAAAAAACGGAACCCTTATAGATTCATCACGTCTGTCCGTCTGTCCGTCCGTATGTCACAGCCATTTTATTCCGAAAATATAAAAGCTACAGTATTGAAACTTGGTAGGTAGATGTATTCTGTGAACCGCTTTCCGATTTTTATACAAAAATAACAAATATTAAAGTTTAAGGGGGCGTAATACATAGAAATGAAACAAAAAACAAATTCTTCAAACCTATAAATGTGGGGTGTCTATGAAGAGGTCTTTAAAAATGACATTGAGTTTCCTAAAATTTTTTTTCTCAAACTCAATCATTTAAAAGATAGGCGTGTCTAAAGCGGTATATGTGTGCCCCCCCCCCCCCTCTCCCGTAATGGAGTGAAAAATCTAGAAAAAATATTCTGTTGATCTCAATAAAAACTTTCAACGAGATACATTCAGCAGTTTTTGAGATATACCGACCGCAAAGATATCTTTGTTTTTTATACAAACTCTATGAAAAACAAAGTTAATTTTTTGGTGCCGAAAAATTAAAGTTATTAAATACTCTACTGTTACGGAACCATACGAGTGCGAGTCCAACTTGCACTTGGCCGGTTTTGGTAGATTTAATGATCCCACTACCTCTGTACGAACACCCATAATTCATGAATTCACATAAAACTTTCATTGGTAGGTATATAGCTAGGATTAGAACCAACAACCGTCGGGTCAGAATCAGGGTAACTATCCTTTACGCCAAAGGGCCGTCCAATATCACAACGTAAGTATTATAAAACAAAGTCCATCACTGCGTCTGTCTGTCTGTTCGCAATAATCTCAATAGCTACTGAACGGATTATCATGCGGTTTTCACCAATAGCCAGAGTGTTTATGAGGAAGGTTTAGGTGCATAATTCGTTAAAGTATTGTGTAAATTGGTTGAAATATAACGATGATTTTTAAATATGTTAATATTTTATATTCGATGCAACAAACTGATGCAAATTTTGTAGGCGTATATGTTCTACCCGTGCGAAGCCGGGGCTGCTAGTGATGAATAAAGGTGGTATGTATATTTTTGTATCAAAAGTCTGCCTTTTTCGGGCGTACAATAAAACTCTCTACTGAACTAGGTTAGAGCAACACTAGATTAGAACAACACTAGTGTGATGATGTGACCCACTGTAAGTCAAAAGCTGTTAAAAAGTTTCTGTACTCTTTCCACATAGTCATATTGTTATTGGGAAAATGTCATTGTGCCAACTTGATCGACGCGTGGTCCTGCTGCGTTGATATCAAAAATATTGGACAGAGACTGGAGAAAGTTTTGCCTACAGGTCTTCCGACATTGCGACATGCATAAATGTCTAATTCAATTCCACTTCCGTTCAGACTCGGCTAGCTTGATGACTAAAGTCAGATATTTAAGTTTCGAAGAACAGTAGGTAACCTACTGGTGCAGTCTGTTAGATCTTACTGTCTAAGGTACACTCCATTAATACGTAAATCGTTCTATTGCGTACAAAAGAAACGAACGATTTCTTTCCGCAGTGCGCGGAGACTAGTACATTGGTGTTGTTTACAGATTGGCGATTAAAAATCGCAGTTCGCGCCTAGCCAAGTGTACACTTCTGAAGGTTCTTCAGATACCAAGTTTCGGCACCGTTCCAATCCAACGAACGGGGAGTAGGAATATTATATATACTAAAAACCGTATTTTTTATAATAACCTTTGTTTTAAAAACAGCAAACCAAAGAGCCCCAATGGAAACGAGCACAGCTCTAGACTAAGTTAGGATATACGACTGCGAACCAACCGAAATTACCGTACGACGACATTACGCGAAAATATTGCCGTACTTATACTTTAAAACTTTGTCAAGGGAATAGATAGAACATGGGCTAAAACTTGATGTCACTGCAATTTCGTAAAGTTTTCGTAAACGTCATAAATGTTAATTTAAATGATAATGAAGTAGTTTTGTCGGAAATGTGCGGTTATATTACTTTTTTTTACTAGCTGCACCCCGAGGCTTTGCCCGCGTTAATCCTGGCTATAGGCCTGCTTCTTGAATCACTCTATCTATTGATGAATGTATTCAAATAACTAAAATCTTTGTAATCGCTTATCAGTAAGCATCGGTCGAACCAGTTATGCGAGAAGCAAATCGTCCGCTACTACACTACTTTTCTATCTACCTACATGCATATTATATTTTTGTTACAAGACACTTATCATTACTATTAGATATGCCTAGTCTAAATAACAAATAGTAAATATTTAAATGTCTCATTTATGTGAATTTTTGTAATTCTTTTGAGAAATGAATGTCTTAAACCACAAAACATGTTGCGTACTCAGTAAGATCCAAGCGTACCGACAGCGGAAGCGACTTTGTTTTATACTACTACTATGTACTACTATGTAAAGATTAATTGTACTAGTGATGAAACGCTTTTCCTTGAGATAGTCTAAGAACGAAGGTAAATAGGATTTGGCTTCTCTCTTACTCTCGTCCCTTTAAAAGCTGGCATATAAAAGCTATCAAAAATCTTTCAGATATCTTCATATTAGCGCTATCAGGAACCAGTGAAACTGGCCCTAAGCGATGTAATAATATAGAGTCGATAGACGATGTGCTGAATAACTAGTATAGTCTAGTCAATTAAAATTCAACTAGCGAAAAACACCAATTCCAAGTCCAACCTATCTCTATCTTTTGAATAGTTTGGCAAAACTCGCACTCCAGCCTAAGATATTCTCTGTATTTTCTCAAAACAAAACAAAAGATCTTATATCCTAAAATAGTCTATGTCTATGGCCGGTTGTCGTAATAGCTTCCAAGTTTAAATATGGCTTAAATGGCTGACTACATGGCGCTAACTTTAACACTCAGAATAATGACTAAATCACTTTAGCACCATGTAGTCATCTCTGTCAGTCTTGAATATACATATATTAAGTAAAAGGTAAGGTAAGTATTTATTACAAATTATTTTTTGAGAACAGTAGACCTCACGAGTAGAAGTAGAGTAGAACCATGCACCAACCACCAAAATATTAATAGTTTTCCTTTTCTTCTGCCGTATGTAGACATTTAAGTATAATAGGGGTAATAAGTTTTAGCAATTATTCGCGTTCCCTTGGCCCTAGGAGGACAAATCTGGTGTCTATTTGTTCGTCTTGTAAAAGCGGAGAGTACTACGTAGTCTGATTTGCACAAGTAGGTACAAATTATCCTGAAAAAAAAACAAATATTGGAATCCGTCCATATATAGGTAACGCTACAACAAACTCCCCCCCCCCCCCCTTTCCACCCGTTTTGGATTTTTTTTTAAAGTGAAAACTTCTTTAGCGGCGTTGTACACTTTTCTTGGGATGGGTAAAAAATGTTAAACTCGCGTCAGAGTCACGTGTCCGAAAACTTGTAAGACGGAGCGCAGGGCGCTTGCGCGTGGTGTCATTCCAAAATATTCAAAAATGACGTGTTCAAGTTTTCACTTCTGCCGGCGGAGTGCAACCCGTTGTTTTTTTTATTTTAATTATTATTTATGACAGTTTTTTTTGTTGTTTGTGTACAATAATATTAAAAGAAATAGTTCACACGTTAAAACTAGATGGTGCGCGAAGTATCATTTTAAAATAAACTCGTCGGTAGCTAAGACCTCAAAATGTAAGTATGTCTCAAAATATGTAATTTTATTGAAATATGCTCATAACTCATTTACCGCAGCTGGAGCCAACATCATTAATGAAAAGAAACTATTTTTAGCAACAAGCAACATTGTTGCAGTTTCTGTGATGGTTAAACTAAATACAACTGTTATTTCTGTTATTACTTATCTTTGGTTGAGATCAACTCTTGATCTGGAAGAGCCTAATTTATTAGTTTGTAGGAATTTAATATGTTCTAGTAATCTAGGATGACCTGAATCTCTCGTAGCTATCGATGTTTCTAGAACAGTTCCAAGAATGACGGGTTGGATGGTTTCCTGCAGTGTTAAGCCGGCTTTTCACTATGGGATATAATGTAAATTACATCTTGAGCTGTATATTACATCCCGCGATTGCTGTTCACACTGTAAGATATATAAGTTCAGATTTGGTTGTCTATGGTTTCATTGAAACACTGGCTAAATACACTAATTGTGTGGAGCCATAATAAAAATAAAAAACAACAAAAAAAAAACTGAAGGTGAGGCAGGAGGAGGCACGGTGTCCGGGGACGTGAGGTAATATATACATATTCAAATATCGCTCAGTCGGTCGAAAAAATATTTATAGCTTGGGATGTAATATATATTATAGCATAGTGTAAACGGTCTCATACAAAATGTATGACGAGCGATAAAATGTTATATATCAAGATATATATAGACCGCCTATTATTGCACTATTATTGTAAATTGTATTACTTATTATGTTTGATTCTGTAATTTAAGTTGTTAAATAATAAAGTGTTTCTATCTATCTATCTATCTATCTATCTATAATATATATTATATTATATCCCATAGTGAAAAGCCGGCTTCAATCATTCGAAAGCAAATTCGAATGAAAACTGCCATTGCTTCGAGTTGTCGAGTTTCGACTTGGATCTTTGCAATTGACAATGTTCCCATCGATTACTTATGATATTTCGATTCAAAAGAATCAGTGATTCTAATTGAAATAGTTTCCACGACAAAATAGCTCACTGATTTATCAATATTCAAAATTAAAAATCAAGCTTCCAAATTCGAATGTATCCAATTGAAATGATAATCAGGATGCTATTGAATTTTCGGTAACCAATCTCGAAATAACCTACATATTATTTTTATTAAAGATTGTATCCTAGTTTTTAGGGTTCCGTACCCAAAGGGTGAAACGGGACCATATTACTAACACTCCGCTGTCCGTCTGTCTGTCTATCTGTCCGTCTGTCACCAGGCTGTATCTCATGAACCGTGATGGTTAGACAGTTGAAATTTTCACAGATCTGTTACCGCTATAACAACAAATACTAAAAACAGAATAAAGTTTAAAATATAGGGATGTGTTTTTTTTCGGCATTTCAACATAACACCATCTATGAACGCTTAGGTAAACGTCCATAGATGGCGTTATATTGAAATGCCGATCCCTAACACCTTTGTTAGACGTTAGATGGCGTTATAAGAAATAAAATGTTTATTATTTAAAACGGCGAAAAATTATAGTGGTATTTTTTGCTCGATCTTATAATATACTGCAGTGTAGTACGGAACCCTATGAGTGCGAGTCCAACTTGCACTTGACCAGTTTATTAATATTACATATTAAAATTTTATATTACAAGAGTCAGTGCAAAACACTATATACGAGTATATGCGTTCACTGAGTGCAAAAAAAGAACCGTCGTGGCGTTACGATGAACTAACATTCAGAGGTAAGGAAGGAGGATATACCTACCTAGACACATAGTAGCACACGATAATGATAAGAGTAGCGGAACCTACCAAGTATCGAAACATTTTTAGTCGTACTAGTAAGGACAGCAGTGTTGTCAATGCAACAAAAACAGTAAATTAAAACGACCGACGACCGCCGCGACATCAATTTCTACGACGGTTCTCTTTTTGCACAGACTCTACTACGTTGTAAAACTGTGTTACTACCTACGCTTCTTTTAAATTGAATTGTTTGGCATTAGCATCGAATTCAGTGCTTGCTATTACAACATTTACATAGCCTTTGATGATAGAATAATATGTATGATTACTAGTCTATGTTCATCCTCATGCATGCTATAAATCCTTGATACATTTCAGTAATATCGGCTCGTTCGTTAAGGCGTGATTAGGTAAAAAATAGACAGAGTGACAGAGTTACAAACATTTTTATAATATTAGTCTGGATAGTCTGAAGAGTTGATGAGACGTTTTAAAAAAAGGCCAAGTCAAAAGTACTTATAACCGGCGAGCATGTATGAAGGCGCTCATGAAAGTGGAAGAAGCGAAAGACGTGTGTCAGGATTGTACCACGTGGAAAGAAGTTATAGTCTCTGCCTACCCCAACGGGAAAAAGGCGTGCTTTTATGTATGTCTGTATATACTGGATTATAATAATATTCTAAAGCTGCAGTTACTCGTAGGGCTGTAGATTAACACTTGAAAAGCCATTTATGATATCAGCGTGTTGCAGGTTGGAGCGATGCCAACAAACTGAGCCGTTCTGACTCAATTTGGATGTATTTCAGTTTTCAGTACAATTATAATATATTAGCTGTGCCCCGCGGCTTCGCCTGCGTTGAAAATTATGTTATAGCATAATCCATAGTACTGGCTAACCCTATACAAAATTTCAGCTAAATCGGTCCAGCCGTTTGACCCGTGAAGAATCCCGAACAAACAAACTAACTTTCGCATCGGTATTGATCTAGGCGGCGATCAGATACCGCAGTAGGTAGTATTTGTACATTGCACCGACTGGTTCACACCAAACGCGATCTACGGCGATCAGAAAACAATTGAAAATCGGATCGCGAACGCCCACGCGGATGCAGGACGCCGCGGTGTGATCGTACCTTTACAGTACGTAGTATTATTATCTGTTCTGTGTTGTCAGCCGAGCGTCTTGCTTGTCCTGTAATGTATTGTTTATAAAATAGATAATTATATAAATATTATAAACGCGAAATAGAGGATGGATGGATGCTTTGAGAGTCCTGTTGTTTTACAGGAGATGGTTTGACTCACAGTTTGACTTCTAAGCCAGAAATCGCCGGTTCATATGCATACGTTATTCATATGCATAGCACACGTGTTCGTCCACAGGTGGCAGGACTGAGCATATTATATTAATGTTATTCCTGACTTGCTACCAAAAAGTTGCTTACCATAATCAAGGAGAAAGTCTGCAGCCATAAACTTACGGTGTTACGGCAGCATACAGTCCTTGAGAGTCAGAGTATTCGAGGCTTAGCATGTTCACCATTTTCGACCATATCATCGATCTGGTACTACCACGCGAGATAGTGGTCAAACGCTAGCCTATAAGACATAAAAAACATTATGTTTCTTGAAGTGTCACACACTTTGGACGTGTAATCCGGGGTTGCGGGTTCGAGTCCCGTCGGTACGATGAAATTTTGGATTGTGTTTAACAATTTATAAAAATACATTATGACCTGGATTAACATATCATCATCATCAGCCTGTGTCAGTCTACTGCCGGACGTAGGCCTCTCCCAAGATGCGCCACTGTGCCCGATCTTCGGCTCTTCTCTTGCAGTAAGGGAGCACAGCACAAATTCGACCTCGGTGCTTTCAGCCAACCTCACCTGCCCATGGTTCATCCTGCTGACCAACAGACGGGGCTCTGGCGACTGACAAATGGCGGTGTAACCATTTCATATCTATGGCGTAGCTAAATTCTACAGGCTGGTAACGGGCAGCAGCGTCACCGGTGCGAGAAGCAGCTACGTCCTGCGATCGCCAACCCACCTGCCCAGCGTGGCGATTAGGGCATATCTCTCCCAAGGAATGCAAAGTAGATGGATTAACATATAAATTGGATGGAATATCAATGTAATAATCTGTGATATAAGTAGGCTACTTTGTAACGGCCTTGGGGGCACATCTAGTGTACCATATATCTCCAATTATAGAGATAGGACTCTGCATAAAAAAACAATAAATAAATCTAGACACAATCCAATTAAATCAGATGACTTACCCTACTTCTTTATCAGTTCAGAGGAGGTCCAATTGGCCCTGAGTGGAGCACGTGGCCCCCCGCCCGTGGGAACGGGACCACGTGCGACCACCGCGGTTCCTGTCCCGACTTGTTGCCGATCTGGAATTATGTAGTCACTTATTGTTAGTATTTGGCGAGATGTAATCGACCTGTGGCATTCGGTGATCCGGTTGCGAAGGTGGAAAGATTTAGATACATATCGATGATAATATCCATTAAACTGACACATAAGGACACAAAACATAAGGGTGCATGTAATAATGTACGTTCGGCAACCCCATATTCATTAGCCTTATCAGAAACTGACGTCAAAGATAGAGCAAAGTAAAAAAAAGGGGCGGTTAAACTGACCTAATCACCATCTGGGATGAACAGAGAAGAGAAGTTCTTATTTTTTTACTGACAAAATAAACGCAGCCCTTTTCTAAATGTCTAAAGATAATAAAATAAAAACTTTGTAAGTTTATACATATTGTCGGTCATCCAATAATGTCGAGGCTACCAAAAGATATCTGGTTCTGAATCTTTTAGAGATATGGTCCGAATAGGTTGCAAGAGAAAAAGTAATTCACGTCAGTGTCGTTCTTCTTGCAATAATAATCAGCGACAATTATCTTTACCAATGCTTTGCTTTAGACTGTTAGAAATGGCGTCAATAAGTACAGTTCATCGTGCTGATCAGATAAATTAAATTGATATAGTTTTTATACTCTTCTTAGTTCTTTTAGTAACTAGACAGTTACCGAGAGATAGAGTATGCTCAGCTCTTAACGTTTTTATTTACCTGGGTAGTGGGTTCATTTGTAAGATGATAAACATGCTGGTGCCTCATCGCTCTGACACTTATTATAAAGTTTTTGCGCGTAAGAAAATACTTTTATCTATTTAAAACAATTTATTTCCTAAAAACGTGGTCCTGACAATTACCAACATAACAAAAACTGAATTAGCCAAATCAGTCCACCCGTTCTCATGTTATGATATACAGATATATATATATATATATACCAAGGAAAATAGGTATTCATTTTCAACCGACTTCCAAAAAGAAGAAGGTTCTCAATTCGTCTATTTTTTTTTTGTATCTATGTTACGCGATTACTCCGTCACTTGTAAACTGATTCGAATGATTCTTTTTTTAATCGATAGGGTATATTTTCGAGGTGTTCTCATTGTAATTTCATCGAGATCTGATTAAAATCTCCAGAGATATGACGATAAACGTCTCAAACTTACTACTTAAATTGACTCGCGAGGCATGGAAGTCAGTTGTTTTAGTGTTTAAACTATCTCAATTATTTTATTTAAATAGATAGATATATAACTAGCTGACCCGGCGAACTTCGTACCCCGAATATAAATAAACTGTCCAAGTGCGAGTTGGACCCGCACACGCAGGGTTCCGATTGAACAATATTTGCCGGAAAGATACGTTTCTCGTATGGGAACCTCCTTTAATTTTTAATTTAGTTTTTATTATTTAATCTTATAGCAGCCATTGCAATACACACCATGAGTAAATTTGAAGTCTTTATCTATTAAGGTTTGTAAGATCGAGCATAAAAAACTGGCCAAGTGCAAGTCGGAGTCGCACTCGTAGGGTTCCGTAACACAGTAGAGTATTCTATAACTTTGATTTTTCGCAACTACAAAAATAACTTTGTTTTTCATAGTGTTTGTATGAAAAACAAAGTTATACTTGCGCTCGCTATATCTCAACAACTGCTGACTGTATCTCGTTCAAACCAATTTCTTTGAAAGTTTTTATAGAGATCTACAGAATATATTTTTTCTAGATTTTTCACTCCCTTACTTTAGAAGTTAGAGGGGGGGACACACATTTTACCACTTTAGACGCGCCTATCTTTTAAACGATTGACTTTGAGAAAAAATAATTTTAGGAACCTTAATGTCATTTTTAAAGACCTATCCATAGATTCCCCACACGTATAGGTCTTAAGAAAAACATTTTTTTCCCAGTTTTATGTATGGTATAAAAAAAACTTTTAATTTTTTTTATTTTTGTATAAAAATCGGAAAGCGGTTTACAGAATACATCTACCTACTAAGTTTCAATTCTGTAGTAGTCCTAATAGTTTCGGAATAAAATGGCTGTGACATACGGACGAACAGACAGACAGACATGACGAATCTATAAGGGTTCCGTTTTTTGCCATTCGGCTACGGAACCCTAAAAATCAATTGCTGTTCGTTAGTCTCGCTAAAACCATATTCATTATTCTGGGCTAAAACTCGAGAACGGCTGGGCCGATTTAGCTGATTTTAGTTTTGAATTATTTGTTGGTTCGTTCAGACATTTTTGTCATTGTGTTGACATATTTTGATGGTTGTCATTATGGCGCTTCCATTCATGAGTATTCGCTATTTGTGTATAAAAACCGATAAAAACAAAATAACCGGCCAAGTGCGTGTCGGGCCACGCGCAGTCTAGGGTTACGTAGTAACCTGTGACTTTACTTGAAACTGAAACAAAAAATAATGTTTTTCTTCAAACCTATACGTGCGGGCCGCGGGGTGTCTATGGATAGATTCTCAAAGTCAATCATTTGAAAGATAGGCGCGTCTAAAGTGGTAAAATGTGTGTCCCCCCTCTAACTTTTAAAGGTTGGGAGTGAAAAATCCAAAAAAAATATATGCTTTAGATCTCAATAAAAACTAATAACGAAAATTGGTTTGAACGAGGTACAGTCAGCAGTTTTTGAGATATGGCGACCGCAAAGATTTGTTTTTCATACAAACACTATGAAAAACAAAGTTATTTTTTTAGTTGCGGAAAATCATAGTTATAGAGTACTTAACTGTGTTACGGAACCCTACGAGTGCGAGTCCGACTTGCACTTGGCCAGTTTATTATATATAAGATAATACCTTATTACTATATATCTACCTGAAACAAGCCCGACTAAAATCTAACTATTGAACGGCATGTAATTCCAAAGATCTCTCCTAAACAAGGACATCCAACATCCTTCAGTGTTTACAAGCCCGCGGTCAAGGTTGCCTATTTCAGGCGGGGTCAACGACCCCGTGCCGTGGCCGAAACAACATGGCGGATGCCGTTGTGTCACGCAAATTTTAAAACATGTGGTTCAAGAATGGACGGCATTAATTAGGGTGTTGCCAGTTGTCAAATATATTAGGACTGTTTTAGTGTGTTTGTGGAATTAAAGATTTTATTTTTGTGGTTGATTTATGAGTGCATTTGTTTCTTTTCAGAATTAATGGCCATTTTTTTTCTCTGTGCGAGCACAGGATAGCCTATTTTGGGTATAATTATGTAAAATACATAAATATAATTTGATATAATTGACATAATATCAGTATGGCCAAAATATTGCATAATACAATTTTTCTGTCAAAAGGATTAATGAAAAAAATGCTTCACGATGGATATTATTACGATGCTGCCCATACAAAGGTTTTCTGAAAGAGATCGCTCTTAGCGAAGACCGCCCATTGTGATACCATAGACTTTAAGTTTTTAAATGCTAAGTCACTGTGTTGGTATTTAATAAAGAGTATTTCTATTCCATTCCATATTGTTTTACACATAATACCTATTCGGTGTTTTATAGGTTTCAAACATTACTAGAATCTGTGAACTTTGGAGCAGCCTATTTATTCTAAGCTTCACTTGAATTATGATTTATGACTCTGTTGGTCAGTACAACAGTGCCTACCTAACGTGTCTGTAATTTATCTTATTTTGAACTTTAGTTACCATAAGAAATTGAATTTTTTGCAGTGTACATGTTTCCCGATAAGTAATTCTAGGGATATTAATAGAGGTACCTGTTCTTCTAGGCAAGCCAGACACATCATCGTAGATCACATTGTCTTCATCACCTTACCACCAAATGTAAGTTTTTGCGTGCTCTTTACTAACCCGTGAGAGAGCGTCCCTTATATTTGCACAATTGGTAGCAGCATATTATATCCACATGTGGTAGATAGGAGCATATCATATTCCACAGGTGGTAAAAGCATATTCTATCAATGTTTCGCCCCACTTGCTGCCAAAAATAGCTTGCCATCAAGGAAAAAATCTGCCACCAAATCCTTACGGTGTTCAGTCAGGCACACAGCCCTTGAGAGTTAGACCATTGTAGGCCTGGCGTGTTCACCATCTACAAAAGCTAGGCTGTAAGATATTGAAAAAATAAATAATACAATAATAAATAAATGTTCATTTTACAATTTTAATACAGACCTCAAAAATAGCGAAATAATACTCATATGGCAACACTACTAATGAATTTAAATGACTAATGAACAATAATTATTATAATTTTTCGTACACGCAGAAACGTGTTTTTATTAAGGTTTTGTGAACTTTGATGGTATCAAATTCAATGAACGATTGAAGGTAGATGGAGTTATAACAAAAGGTTAATGCTACCATAAAACGGTAGCGGATTTAAGAAAAAATCATGTGAAAAATGTAAAAGGGATCAACTGCATGTGCCCATGACGTGCCTGCGCGACTCGAGTCATTTTTAGCCGACTCCAAAAAAGGAGCAGGTTTCTCAATGCAACCGTATGTATTTTTTAATATATATTTTATATATAGTTCGCGGATAACTTCGTCGTTTATGAACCAATTTTGATGATTTTTTTGTTGTTTTTTTTTTTAAACCCAAGTGTGGTAATTTCATCGACATCTGATAAGTACCTCAAGAGATATGGAGATAAACACCTCAAACTTGGTACTTAAAATAAATAGCGCGGCATTTGAAGTCGGTTCTTTTAGTTTTTAAACGATCTTAATATTATTGGAAATTGTATTGCTAACACTAGTACGATGCATTGGTATTTTATTGTTATCATTAGTCTTTAATTTTAATTTTTTTTTAGTATAAATCCCGGTTTCCACTGCGAGCAGAACGGATCCGAACGGACTGATTAATTACTTATAGTCTAGCAGAAAGGACTGACCGAGCCATCGACGTCAGAGCGATCCGAAAGAGTTAAAATGAACTCGCCCATCCCCCTTTCTCATTTTCCTTTTGCAGTGGATATCAACAGACACAACTCTTTGTTGGTGAAAACGTTAACCTATTTATATAACCTGTTTATATAACCTATTTATATATAATATGCTCCTTTTTTTAAGTCGGTTAAAAAATACGGAGATGGATTAGCACATAGGATACTTTTCGATAGGTCGAAGCTGCGAGCTACAGCTAATAATAAAAATATATACGGTCGAATTGAGAAACCTCCTCCTTTTTTTGAAGTCGGTTAAAAACAAGCATTTCATTTTCATTAGGTATCACATTTTCATACCTTCTTATTTAAATTATATAAGTGAATAGAATGTTAATAAAATAAAAGTGCATTAATTTTATCTCGTGTTCAAAAACACAAACAATAGTCCGTAACGAATAAAATTTTATTATCAAAATAAAGAAACCGTAATGAGGCATTGTTACCAAACTTACCTCTCATTGAAAACATTTGCCACTTTTTGACCGACTTCACACAAGGAGAAGGTACAAAGATCGTGTGAATATTGTTTTAACAAGCTTTTATTAAGCTTTTTTTTTTTAAAACTTACTAGGAATGTGTGTTGCACATTACTAGTATGGTATAGGTATATAGTCCTAGGGGGCATAGAAAAGATAGTAAAACTGCTAGGGGTTACCAAAAACCCCTCCAACTAAGCTATATATACTTGTTTCTGGAATGGGTTTACGTCAATAGTGCAATGTGGGGATCGAACTCACGACCTTTCGATCGCCAGGCTGACACCTTAGCCAATAAGGCTTTTGCTGCTTAAGCTTGCCATGTCAATATGTTTTGGTGTGAGTAAAATCTTGGAAGCCAAAACCACAACCACTTTCTGCCTGACGTTCGATTAGAATCTCATTTGGTTTACTTACATAGCGTATATTCGACGAGAATGCCATAATATGGTACCTATCATCGAGTTCAATATCAAGCTGAAATTCTGATGGTGCGGGGCTGTAAAGACTGGAAACTCTGTAACGGTAAATGGTAGGAGTTAGGACAGTCTAATTTCGGCTAGTGGTTATTGTAATCATTAACGAATTTCGGAATAGTTAATAAATCAGTATTGTTATGATGACATTGATGACATGGGTACATTATTATACTATTATTGACATACAAATTATTTCTGCTTATCTGATTATGTATTATGTTTATTGACTTAATTCTGTTTTGACATACTTAAGGATTGTTCATTTTATTCTAGTACCGAGTGCATTGGTATATTGCATCGGATCATTTATATTGTAATTGTAAGACGCCTACTTCATCGAGGGTAAATGAAACCAGCTTCTTCTTTTGTCCAGTGTGTTCGGCTTAAGGTTTAGCTCTTCGACCATCCTATTCCAGACCTCGAGAAAAAGTGCCTCCGCTTAATTATAAATGTGCCATGTTTTCTCTCTAATGAAGTTAACTGCGTTTCCACTGACATTGTCACTGACAACCCAATGACAGAGCACCATGAAGTTGGTGACGATCGGTATTGACCATAGATATTTATCTATGGTCATAGACAATAAGGTCAAGCTTGCCATATCAAGCTTGACGTTATAATCCGATTTAATAATATATATGATCTATTCTAGTTGACAATCTAAGATGCTCGATTAAATACTAACAGTAATAGAAAGGCAGAATGATATCTACCTAAATGATGAATTTAAGTATAAAAATGGCTACCATCAAATCGCACCTAACATAATGTTATTTTAATTATATTAATAATTTTAAATGTCCTATCTAATAGTTATAAATAAAATATCCAACTGAAATATTTAACTGTAATATTTAATCGAAACACCCAACCGAAATATTCAACCAAAACATTCAACATAAATATCTAAATGTTTTGGTTGAATATTTCGGTTGGGTGTTTCGGTTAAATATTACAGTTAAATATTTCAGTTGGATATTTTATTTATAACTATGTGTTCAAATCGCGAAAGTTTAAAGTTTACAAATGTCCTATCTAAGTTTGTTTCAAGTTGGACAATGAAGAACACCGTGTATTTAGATTCATCACCTATTGTATACAGTTGATTGATAACGCTGTACAATTTTGTAAGCCAGATTTTGGCGACTAATGCCGAACATCATTAAATTATATTATCGTCAGCAATGTGTACACACATGTTTCATGCAAAATAAAATATTTCATTTCATCATTATTACGTTAAGTTACGGTAGTTAAGTACTTATTTCGGGCACATGACAGAATTACAGAAACGGGTGATGTTTTTAACTAACTTCCAAGAAGGAGGAGGTTCTCAATTCATTTTGAGGGCCCGGTGGTGTACGTGGGAGAATGGTCGGCTTAGATGCCAGAGGTACCGAGCTTAATCCCCACCGGCACCAATGGATATTTCTATCGAAAATATTGTGTGCGCTTTTCACAGTAGCCCACTGGCGAAGGAAAAACATCGCATGGTGGTAAGACACTATCTAGTGTCCGCCTGGCCAGCTACCCTCAAGTAAGAAAATCTGTCCCCAAACATCTAATGTGTTCCGGCAGCTATCCTTGAGAGCCAGTTCTTATTCAGAAATGAATAATTATCCAACTTTCATTTCATCCTTCTTTTACACTTCGTAGTCGAGTAAATAAGCGCCACATCTGCAGACCGTATCAAATTAATCTCTAAAAATTATGACAGTACAGAAATAAAACTTAATTTGTTAAGGGGTGGTTTGCGCAAATCTGCTTGTTATGTTAAGGCGAAGTCTCGTATTGTTTGACACGTGCGAGAGTATATTAGCGAATTATCGAAATAACGTGTTTAAGTCAAGTTTGACATAGAGTTACGAAAAGTTAGAGTATAAATAGCAGGATAGCTTTAGTTAAAATAGTGAATAGAAATAGAAGGTTTTATTTGAAACAGACAAGCATTTGAACACTATTTTACCTGATGAAACTAATAATCTCGACAATTTATAGATTTAAGACGGGAATTTAACGTGACTTACGCGATGTCGATATAGCGATCGGCACTCAAGATCCTGAAGAAGGCCTCCGGATGCCGAAACATATGTCGATCGCTATATCGACATCGCGTAAGTCACGTTAAATTCCCGTCTTAAATCTATAAGTTTAAAATGAACGTGAGTTTTTAACCGACTTCAAAAAAAGGAGGAGGTTTCTCAATTCGACCGTATATATATATTTTTTTTTAATGTTTGTTCGCGGATAACTTCGTCGTTTATGAACCGATTTTGATTATTCTTTTTTTGTTCAAAAGGAGATATCCCAAGTGTGGTACCATGGTAATTTTATCGAGGTCTGATAAGTATCTCCAGAGATATTGAGATAAACATCTCAAAATTGGTACTGAAAATGAATAGCGCGGCATTGAAGTCGGTTCTTTTTTAGTTTTTAAACGATATTATTATAATAAAATCTCGACAATACTAAAATATTTTAATATTATATATGCATTACTTTATTTATTTACTTATATACTTTATTATATTATTACATCACACTATACAAGAAAAATAAAAATAATGTTGTATCTGAATCACGGTTGGGGTAGACGTGTTCTAGAGTGGAGACCACGACTCGGTAAACGCAAGCTGGCTGGCAGCGGTTGGAAACAAAGAGCTGAAGATCGAGCTCAGTGGCTTGCCATAGGTGAGGCTTATGTCCAGCAGTGGACAGAAATAGGCTGATGATGATCTGAATCACGTGCCAGCCGACGGAGAAAATCTTTCTTTGACAGAATGGTAACCATGATCTGGACAACGCAACGCAAGTCAGCGCAATGAGTCAATTATTGAAGTAAAATTGTAAGGAAATCTTAGCTGATTGGAATACTTTAGGCCATCTAGCGAGCTTTAATTTGACATATTTCAATGAAATAATAATTAAGATTATTTGACTAAGCAAATAATTTGTCAACATATCTTACAATAGTTACAATTATGACACGCCATACAGAAAACATTAAAGCTCTATAATCTCACAAAGACATTATTAACACCAAATCCAAGTATTCAAAACATCTAAATTCGTATTTGTCACCGAGTTGCGCACACGCATGAAATACGCATTGACACGATGATCCGCGCATCATGTAAAACGTCACGTTCGAAGCGCCCTTAGCGGAGATAAATTGTTCCGCTAAAGTTATTGGTATTGAAACACTTTTATGTGAAATGTATGAACGTGTTAATGTAATAATATAGATGGTTCTATAGAAAAGAGAAAACGAGATTATAAATGCTATATGTACACATAGTTTCATAGAAATGCTATATGTACACATAGTTTCATAGTACAATGCTGAAAAAGTTGTCTCCACCTCTTTGACTTAAATTATACTTGGAATCGAATCTTGATTCTATGCAAAATAAAATTATACTTGACTATACTAGCTAAATACACTTATCTTTCGAAGGCACAAATCTTATTTTATAATGTAGATTCTTATAATAATAACTTTGGGTCATAACAGTTCAATTAGCGTGAGACTTTCGCCGATTTATATTTAAAAAATAACATATATACGGTCGAATTGAGAATCCTTCTCCTTTTTTTGAAGTCGGTTAATAAATTAATGGTACAAGAAATTGTTAATCAAAGAAATTACATACTAACTAACTAACGTACCCACTGAGTGTAGTACCTCTAAGATTTACGAAGGTGAGTTTCCTTTCTCCAATTTAATATTGTCTATAGGTACCACAGATTAGTCAATAAATCACGAAGCGACATTTTGAAATACCGATAAACACATTTAAATAGATATCCCAGCAAGTGATATTCAAACAAATAAGAAAATTCTATTAGAAAATAATTATCACAGTAAATCACTATACGCTATCGACAATTTGTTCGAATAAAAAGCACATTTGTAAAGCAGCTTTTCAATTACAAGGGGCCACAGATTATATAATATGTAGACACTGTTTGAACGTTAGAGTGCTAATGAGATGTATGTGATAAATAGCTCAATTTGTATGTCTATGTACTTTACGTTATTTAATTTTTTACTTTATGTAAATTTAGTTAAGCTAGACTTTTAATTTGAATAACGTTTTCAAAATAAATTAAGTTGTGTTTAGAGTAAGAATGCCTACCTTAGGGAAAATCTACCAATTTTCAACACTGAGCTGAAAATCAAAACTAAAAGGTATTATTATGTATGATTTTTGTATCGGCAAATAATTACAATGTACTTAAATAGAATTAATTCCTGCGTATATTATTAATACTAGAATGCTGACCTTTGACTTAATAAAATATTCAATTTTATTTTGCACTCTAATATATAAAGGCGTTGCAAAAGTGATGTCGATTGTCATAACCTTTTAAATGTTGTCACAATAAAGTAAATAAATTGGCCAAGTGCAAGTCGGACTTGCACTCGTAGGGTTCCGATTTCGTACCACACTACAATATTTTATAAAATCGAGCAAAAAATGCTGAAAGAAATCACGTTTCTTGTAATAAATTGATAAATCGATCTAGCTAGGTTTTCATTTTCAGAAAATGTTGTTTTATCCCTCTTTTCAGTTAATGAAAAACTCCTATAATTATATAATTAGAATATGAAGGTAAATTTCGCCATTGTTACATTGTTATGATAGCTCAGTGGAAGATCGATCAAATAGCGATTGGAAGTGCCCCGGTTCGAGTCCACTCCAGACGAGATGATTAATTGTTCTAAGTTTTCTTTGTTTCCTTTTGTGAGAAAACTATTATTGGGAGCCAAAACTTTACATAAAATACGATTTACAAAAAAAAAAGAATTGCGAACAAACCTCGGTCATCCAGATATTATTATATTATATTATATTACCGTGTCAATTCCAACATTTATTAAAACAGGAGCCGCGTGCTTATTTAGTACAACGCCATCTTACGAACATCTAACGCCAACTAAGTGAAAGCTAACACATAGGTAATTAATATAATTAATACAGTCAAACGTTCATAGATGGCGTTATAATAAATGCCGAAAAAACACGTTTCTTGTATGGTATATATATAAAAAAAAGTAAAAAATTAAAGGGGAACTCCTTTAATTTTTTACTTTTTTTTTAGTATTTGTTGTTATAGCGGCAACAGAAATACATCATCTGTGAAAAATTAAACTGCCTAACTAAACACATAGCTAATTAATATAATGAATACAGTCAAACGTTCATAGATGGCGTTATAGTAAAATGCCGAAAAAACACGTTTCTTGTATGGGGACCTCCTTTAATTTGTAACTTTATTCTGTTTTTAGTATTTGTTGTTATAGCGGCAACAAAAATACATAATCTGTGAAAATTTTAACTGTCTAACTATCACGGTTCATGAGATACAGCCTAGTGACAGACGGACAGACAGACAGACAGACAGACAGACAGACAGACGGACAGCGGAGTCTCAGTAATAGGGTTCTGTTGGTACCCTTTGGGTTCGGAACCCTAAAGATAAAGTACTAAACAGGTATACAATTGATTTACGGTTTTGAGAGAGTTGCAGTGAGTAGGTTCTGTTCTTTGACAAGTATTAATCAAAGGTTCTGTTTTACTGTTTTTTTTCTCAGAGTCGCTATCATTGGCTTTTGAAATCTTATTGGGTACGCAGCTGAAAAAAATGCCTATTATATAATAAGACACTAATATTTTGTATTCTTTTTGCAGTTCACATACATTGTCCTTCACTTTGACTGGGGCAATTTTTCGCATACTTTTTAATTTTTTTTGTAATTTTTTTCAATTTTTTTTTATAACTAAAATCGAACAGCAGAATGTGTCACGCACCCCTTGTGAAAGAATTAATATATATATATATTTTTTAAATTTTACTTCCAATATCAAAAATCAAAAAACGCACGGTGTGTGTTTTCTGCAGGGAACGAATTAAGTAATTCAATACTGTCAAATGATGTATTCTAGAATAAATGAAGTTATTATGGCTTTACAGCTTCACAAATAGACAGTACACACGAATAACATTACCCTCTTTCTTCCGCACTCGCGTAAGAATATAACAAGTCAAGATGAATAACAAACAATAAATAGTAAAGCTAAGTAGGTATGTACTTGTAGGATAGTACATACTTGGTAGGTTTGGTTGACGATGTCGATTTTATCTCGAAGCGAGTGGATTCCACTGTACTGAGAACGTCGAGAATTGGCCATGGGTGAAAATGTAGTAATGATAGCAATTTACTATTTTCTTCACAGATGTTAACTTTTCAATACATTCCGTGACGGCACAGCCGAAATGTAGTAACGGAAAAAGTTATAGGAAATATGTCCTTGCCTTTGGGGGCTAAAAATGTTTGGGCTATTGCAGTGAATTATCATGCAACGATGCATTTTTATAGTTTCCGCGGCCGTCCGGCTGCAAAAACAGACACACGTGGACTTTAAGTAGAGGCGGCCAAGAGCGGGGATCGGACACGGAAAGTACACGCATTTGCGTTGTCTATATATATATATATATATATATATATATATATATATATATATATGTGTATATATATATATATAATATAACTAATATAACTATAAATATAATAAATAACGGAAAAGTTATAGGAAATATATAGAAATATATAAATATATATATATATATTTCTCTATTTCTCTATTGATTTTCTCTATTTCCTCTGTAAATTTTTAGAAACTGACAATGGAAGATTATTTTTCAGGTTTCTACTTTGCGTTTGAATATTATTTATATTTATACTATATTTTACATAGGTATTATTGGGTTACAAGACCATCATGACGCTCGCCTAATGGGAAGTGAGCGATACCGTCGGTCTATAGCCAAATTACGGCATGTTCAGTCTTATGCGGGGTACACACCGGGCCGAACGAACGCGAACGAACCCTGAGTAGAGGGATATGGAGCTATACCTACGCCTGTATGAATGGTTACTTCCATTCTTATTTTATTCGATTTCGTTCTCTTGGTGTGTATCCGGCATTACATAGCCTATTCTAAAATCACTGAATAAATACACTTTTTCGCGATTAACTAAAAAAACAGTGGATCCGCACCAGCTGAACTAGTAAAAGTCCTATCAATACGATACTAAAATGATACACCAAATATTTTAAAGTACTACACCAATTTTCTGCATCCTCATCGCAATGCTTCCCAACAGCAAGGGATTTATTTCGCAAAACTGTTTATAAGGTCTACGTGGTGTTATGGCGAAGTAAGCGAAGACCTAAATTATTCAGGGCCCTCTTTTATAGTAATGTTTAGCTAGTCACGATTGTGCCTGCTTGTCGAGTAAAATCTGGGTGATTAGGGTAAAATTACCAATTTTGGGCACTGGTCCAGCTTGCATTTTCAAGTATTAGAATATACGCCGGAATTAATTTTACGTTTATAATAAGTTAAAGTTTGATTTAAAACTCAGGTGTCAACAAATGGACAATTTTGTTTCTATTACAACTACTCACGGGATATTTACCATGTTTTTTATTAATTATGAGTTTCCGATATTTCGGCTCTGTTGCAAGCGCCATGATCACGGATGAACTGTAGATTGCGGGTCGAAGTAATGTTTACGAGCAAACGAAACGGACTACCTTCTTTCGTTCTCGTTTTGAACGCTCGGCACCACTACCACTTGTTTTCACTGGATCTCGATCGCGACACACAACACTCACAGTATCTTCCTGTTTTTTATCACTCCGCGGGCTTTTTCGGGATTTACATAAACCTACCACTGGATGCCAAATACTCGACAGTTTGAACCCGTCCTCACGATTGAAGTTTTGAAATTTATTAATTTCAATCGCTTCCCTAACCAATCTTGGTATATAGTGGCGTTCAGTCGACAGTATCTGAGGGTTATGTAACTCAATCCAGTGGTTTGTTCCAGACTCCAACAGGTGCTTAGCGATAGCAGATTTCTGTGAATCGTTATTTTTGACTGCTTTGATATGTTCCTTAATTAATTTAATTTTGTTTTTTTTACCCTACCAAGAAAAACGGCCAAAGACAGAACCACAGACCTCGAATGACGCTAACTAAGCCAACTACGCTCTCAGATAAATAAGTCATTTTCTGAGGCTACCCTATGGCCTGACCAGAATGCTGACTGAAGTCTGAAATTGTTACAATAATTCGCCAAATAAACGAATGAACCTTTTTTTTAATAAAGCTTTATGCGATTATTGTAATTCCAGCGTAGACAGGAGTAGTATACTAGTAATTTATGTTACCGTCAAAACAAAAATTGGACCACAGAGTAAAAAATGCAGATTAGCCATGCTCCAAAACTTTTTCTAGTGTGAAAAATTGCGTTTGTCAACGGTCTGCGGGTTTGAGTTTTAAGTAAAACTAATGTTTTAGCATTAAATGCATGTGTTTTCCCGTTGCAGATGGAGCAACACGTGACTTTGGTTTGTTATTGTAAATGCGTAAGCTTGTAGAACAAATTGAGACAGAAATTAGTGTGTTTTGTCAGTGACGAATTTTGACTAATTCGAGTCTGCGTTCGTTTTAATGTTGTGCTCTCTTTTTCTGGTGTGATAAAAATAACTGGAATACTTTAGTTTCATTTGATGGATTAACTTTAGGTTGTTTGTCCACAGATGGTAGGATCATTATATCGATTTTCCGTCTGACTTCCTACTAAAAAGTAGCTTACCACTATAAAGGAGAAAATCTGGCGCCATAAGCTTACGGTGATCCGGAAGCACACAGGCTTTGAGAGTAAGACCATTCTAGGCCTAGCGTGCTCACTCACCATCTTCGACTACATCATCGTTGACACGTTTATATTATATTACCCACAGACCTGCTACTATTACCATGTCGTTGACGACCAGGCGAGGTAGTTCAAACCACAGACCTAGAACTGACTACATTAAGTGAATCCTAGGTCTGTGGTACTACGCAATTTCCGGATCATGATTTTGAAATTTTTAGAATGAATGTGATTTAGGCCTGCAGGACCTTCAAATGATGAAACCATTACTTGACAAAAACAGTCTCTAGTGCAATGTGAAAGCTATTACGCCACGTGTCGTATTTTTGCATGTTGTGTCAGAGTCACGACGTGTCGACAGCTAGGCCTCGTAAACACTCTATAATGATGCTAACGGAACGGGGCATGTTTGACATCGGCCTTTATTGAAGGGATGGAGCCTTAATTGGGGGACAGTTGGTTGCAAGATGATTACACTCAATCGAGGTTGAATGTAGGAATTGTAGGATAACTCTTGAAGACTAATAAAATGGCCTTAAATGACTAAATAACCTTAATTATGTGTTTGCCCTATTCTTTTGATTTTAGTGTTCGACAGAATATTACAGATTGTTCTTACGGTAAGTGTGAGTGGGATAGAAACAAAACTGAGGTGAATTAATGTATTTCTACCGTAATGTTCTACTTTGCAAGCTCCGGTCAGAGTTTAACCTTTTTGGTTGGTTGTATAGTTGTAAATATAAGTCCTCGTTGGTTTGCCTCGATATCTAGTTGATATGTCATCCGTTGCCTTTAATTTTGTATAGGTATTTGTTTTAAAGAGTGTATGGTATGTCATCATCATTAACAGCCAGTATTCGTCCACTGCTGAACATAGGCCTCTCCTATGGCACGCCACTGAGCTCGATCTTCGGCTCCTTGTTTCCAACCGCTGCCAATCAGCTTGTGTATATCATCGCTCCATCTAGCTGGAGGGCGTCCTACGCTTCGTTTACAGAGGCGTGGTCTCCACTCAAGAATTCGTGTACCCCAACGGTTATCGGTTCTGCGATAGATGTGACGAGCCCACTGCCACTTAAGCTTGCTAATCCTTTGAGCTATGTCGATCACTTTGGTTCTCTGTCGGATGACTTCATTTTGGATTTGATCTTTCAGAGATACTCCGAGCATAGGCCTTTCCAGAGCTCACTGAGCGACTTTGAATTGGTGGATCATTCGCACCGTCAGTGTCCACGTAGCGGCTCCGTATGTAATTACAGATAGGACGCACTCATTAAAGATTTTTGTCTTTAGGCTCTGTGGTATCGGCAATGAAAAGACTCGACGCAGTTTTTTAAATGCTAGCTGTATTCTTCTGCGGGCTTCCTTCTCGAAATTGTTTCTACCCAATTGCAACGTTTGCCCATGGTAGACATATTCTTGAACAGTAGACATGGTATGTATGAATGAGTAATAAAAGTGTATGTTAGTTCATAATTTTTTTTCAATAATATAATGTCCATTAAATTGTGTGTGTAGATATTTTAAATTTTATGACCTAACAACGAATTAAAAAACAATATTCTATAATATTAAGCGAATGGACAAGCATGAAGCTCGACTATTTCGTAAGCAGTAACGTGTACACTGTACTTATAACATAATCTTTGGCAAGCAAAACCCTTTTTAGGGTTCCGCAGTCCTGACAAGGAACCCTTATAGTTTCGTCATGTCCGTCTGTCTGTCTCTGTCTGTCTGTCCAAGGATTTGCTAAGAGACCGTTAATACTAGAAAGCTGTAATTTTGTAGGGATATGTATATAAATTACGCCGACAAAGTGGTGAAATTACATTTTGAAAAATATTTTTTTTAGGGTATCTCCCCTACATGACAAGTGGGTATGATTTTTTTTTTGTAGTCCTACCCTATCATGTGGGGTATCGTTGAATAGGTCTTTTAAAATGATTTAAGGGTTGCTAATATCATATTTCGATTGAATGCTCCATTTACGAAATATTAAACTTTAAAGTGCAAATTTTTGTTCCAGTAGGGCGTCCCCCTCCCCCCCTCTTAATTTTGAAGGAAAATAATGGCGGTTTAGATAACTTTATTAGTTTAGCAGTAAAAGTTGTTAAACTTGGGTGTTGGATAATTTTGTACCAAATACAAAATCCCTAGAATAAAACCTTGAAAGTGACAAAGACGAAGAACCTAGTTGCTTATTTATAACGGGTAAAAACTTGCATTGAATAACGGGCTAGTACGGAACCCTACACTGCGCGTGGCCCGACACCCACATGGCCGGTTATTTAATCTTTATTAATCAGTTAAGGAAGTTTGATCAAGCATGATCAATGAGCATGCACCACGCAAAACCCTGGATTGACTGAATTTTGCGTAACTGCACAATAGTGCGCAGACGCAAAACAATTAGGTACAGTATCATACCACATCTTGAGACAATTAGGTAAGTACCATTAAATAAAATACTTACAATATACATTTTGTAAAATAAGTATATTTTAATCCATCCATTTCCCCAACAAATTTCAAGAAGACAGTCCATCAAGGATCAAGACGTGTCGACAGTTAACACATGTCTTCACTTCCTCGTGATAGATGCCACACCTAATTACGCTCGAGTTAAACTTCTGCTAGCAAATATACTGTGACACATTTACTTTCTCTATAAACAAAAGTTTTTTCTAATATAGCCTTTATGTCTTTAGCCGTTAGGATTGGGGTTTTAGACTAAGTGTTTCAGAAATGTAGTTGTGTTTGGTATGTTCCGTGATTTTTTTATGTCTTCCGCGTGGTAGAATTGTATCTTCTTAATGATACAAGATCTGTTTCGGATTGTATAATTGGTTAGGAATATTCAGGAAATTTTAAGGGAGATGTGTCCAGTGAAATTTAATCGGACAATTTTGGCTTAAATTAAATTGTATTACTTACTTATTTCTATTTATGAAAATTATGGCTCTTAGTCTAATCTAATTACAATAGATTGAATAACAATATTTAGGAGCCCTAATACAAGATGTATTACTGGGCATGTTATGACAATCAATATAATTTAAAACCATATATTGTTTTCCGACAGCTATCCTTGAGAGCCAGTTCCCATTCTAGGCCTAGCGTGCTATCAGTAGTAAATTTTAAACTTAACGCGATTTACACACATAATTATATTGTAATACGGGACTTATCGCGCTAAAACATAATTTTATTTACCTCGACGTTTCGATCAAGTTGCATTCACCGTGGTTACGAGAAGACTGAAGTTGCGGGTATCAGCATTTTGTTTTGATTGAGAGTAGTTTGAAACTACCCTCATTTGATCTTGATCGGAGTTGCCATTGCGACACACAATACTGACGACATCGGCAGATTTTCGTTGATTTAAACTTCGACTGGAACACTTGCGAATCACTGGCTTCCAAGTTGTGGCCAATCTAAAACCATCCTCCCGGTTGAAATTCGGATGTTTTTTTATTTCAACCGCTTCACGTACAATACGGGAGTAATAGTAACGTTCGGTGGAGAGAATTTTAGGGTCGTGAAGTTCAATCCAGTGGTTAGGACCCGAATCTAGCAAATGCTCGGCGATGGCGGACTTATTAACCTGGCGGTTTTTTACAGCTGCTATATGTTCTTTGACTCTTTCTGCGATTGTGCGCTTTGTTTGTCCAATATACGATTTTCCGCAGCTGCAATCAACTTTATACACACCAGGTGTCTGAAACGGCATCTCATCTTTCGGTGAACGGATTTGTGCTGCTACCTTCGATAAAGGGGTGAAAACTGTTCTAATAGAGTATTTTTGTAACACAGCTCCGACCTTGTCCGTCACTCCCTTCACGTATGGCATGAATGCAGGCTGCCTATAAACTTTAATGGTCCCTTTCTTAAATCTGCGTCTTGGTTGGCCTCGCCTGATGGTAAGCGATGACGTCTACCTATACAGGTACAGCGGCATGCAAAATTCTGAACTGTCAGAATTTTGCTGCATGTCACTGCACTGCGCCTGTTACCTTGAGACATAAAGATGTTCAGTCTCACATGCCCTGTAATTTTACTGGACACCTTGCCATTTCAACCGAAAAACATTCCTATTTTACGGCTGAAAATTAATTGGCAATGTTGTTGTACTGCCCCAGGCGGACTAGCAGAAGTCCTACTACTACAGCCTAACACACAAAAAACCTGCGTCACGAGGACAACATAAAACCTCCACCTCAAAGCTCCCGTGCATCTGTTTTAAAATCTTGACGGCATTGTTTACATATTAAAATAATATCAATAATCGACAAGGCACGCACTTCACGAGACATGAACTTATGTCGTGTGCGACGTGCGTGTGGTTGTCGCGTGCTTTATTGTTCCTTAGTCAGTGTGGAACGCGCCTTAGCTCTTAAGGTTATGTTAACAGCTTGTAGCTTTGTCGCAATAAAAATGCTTATTTCTTTATCGTAAGGCAGACTTTTGATGTAGGATTGTTATGCACATTTGACCGAATCTGCAAAAGGAGTAATGTTGCCTTTTAAATTGTTTATAAGATCGTTTCAAAAACTAATAGAACCGACTTCAAATGCCACGCTATTAATTTTCAGTACCAAGTTTGAGGTGTTTATCTCCATATCTCTGGAGATACTCGTCAAACCTCGATGAAATTATCATGGTGCCACACTTGGGATATCCCCTTTTCAACAAAAAAAGAATAATCAAAATCGGTTCATAAACGACGAAGTTATCCGCGAACAAACATAAAAAAATATATACGGTCGAATTGAGCCTCCTCCTTTTTTTAAAGGTTTAAAAGTTTGTACCTAATGGCTGAGTACTTAGGCATCAGTTAACTAATTTCAATAATTATTTTACATTTGAAAGAGTACATATAGGTACCTGGTACCTATACGTTGGTCCTATATTAATTTGATTAATAAGATCTGCCGAGTATCTCCAGAGATATGAAAAGAAACACATCAGTCTTCAGCTGCTGAAAATTACACGCGACGCATCTCTGAATAAAAGCTTCTCAAAAACAATATTACTTATTGTACCTATTTATTGAGGTAAGGTACCGAGTAACAAGTACATTTTTGTAGTTGAACTGTACGTAATGTCGTGAGGAATGGTCGGTTAACTTGCTAGTGGATATCAATATGTTAATAGGGTTTTATTTAAATGAATTATTGTTTTGGCCGGTTTGTGGTTCAAAGCCGTCGAAAATTTAATTGTGGTTCCATTTTGTCGTGTTGAGTTTGTAAGTAAAGTACTTACTTAATAAATATTTATAAAGTGCCTGCTTATGTCTTTCAAGACGCGAATTCGGTATCGTCAGTTATTCCTATTGTTACTTGAATAATTTTTATTTGCGCTAGAAAATATTTGAAAATCAAAATACGCGGGAGAGTTGAGCTTTACATCAGACTTCCAAAAAGGAGGAGGTCCTCAATTCGTTTGAATGATTTATTTTTTGTATGTTTGCTACGCGATTACACTACGCCCTTGGTAGGATACATCTCTATGTAATCGATCGAAGAATGAATCGACGATTGAATCAAGATTTGATAAGTTTCTCCAGAAATATGGAAATGACCACCTCAAACTTGGTACTGATTTACGCGGCATTTAATGACGATTTTTTTCGTTGTGTGAACGATATTTAGTTATTTTGTTTTATTTTTCAACCGACTTCCAAAAACAATGGAGGTTCTCAATTCGTCTGTATGTTTTTTTTTGTGTGTTACGCGATTACTCCGTCAATTCTGAACCGATTCGAATGATTATTTTTGTTATCGGTAAGGTAACGTTTTCGAGGTGGTCCCATTGTAATTTCATCGAGATCTGATAAGTATCTCCAGAGATATGACGATAAATGTTTCAGACTTGCTACTGAAATTGACTCGCGGGGCATTGAAGTCGGTTGTTTTAGTTTTTAAACTATCTTAATTATTATGGCATATAGACAAGCGACTGACCGCCATCTCACCAGTTGGTCATTTGGTAAGTGACGATGTGGTTGTGGATAGGAGGTCACTGGGCCTGGAAAGGGAACTGCTGTATTAATTAGATTCACTGTCGTCTTCCACTTTAGAAAAAACACGATTCTAACTTTTTTTATATCTTACAGGCTAGCGTTGGTAAGTGATAATGCGGTTGAAGAACTCAAGTTAGAAAATCTGAGTGGTAGCTGGCCAGGCGGATACTAGATAGTGTCCTACCACCATGGGGGTTGTTGGTTTCCTACCGATTTTATTCCTTCACCAAAGGGCCACTGTGAAAAGCGCACATACATTTTTCAAACAATAAAAAAATCCATTAGAGCACGGCGGGGATTGAACTCGGTACCTGTGGTATCAAAGGCGACCGTTCTCTCACTTACACCACTGGGCCCTCAACTTAGAACTCAGTTTTATTTCTATTCAGGAAAATAGGCAATCAAAGGAAAAAATACAGACAGACAGACAGACATGACGAAACTACAAGGGTTCCTTGTCAGGACTACGGAACCCTAAAAAACATTTTATGTAATGTTACTTTGCGGCAATCCAAAGCTAATACCTACATATTTTAATTGAGTATTCACAGTAATGTTTTATTTCAGTATTTTTTTTGTACTTAGTGGTAGGAATTCTGCTAGTCCGCCTGGACATAGATTAAGTTGTCTTTATTCTATGGCCTGGAGCGGTACCACCACTTTGCCAGTTGATTCAGCGATGAAATAGGATTTATTTTCGGTTTCAAAGGCAAAGTGTCCAGAGAAATTATAGGGCATGCGACACAACATTTTATTTCTCGAGGTAACAGTTAGCTAGAATTTTGTATGCCGCTGTATCTGTAATAGGTAGACGTCATCGCTTACCAACGACGAGCGTCGTGCTTGTCCTGTTACCATATATCATTAAAAAAACCGAGTAAGTACTTAACCTCTATTTCCAAAAATTATTACCTACTAAATTGAATCTAGTGAATTAGTGTTTGACTACAATCTCGCCTGGTGGTAAACGATGATGTGTACCTCTTATATTTATTACCGAACATATGTCATCCAGATAATCTAAAATTAGAGTAATTTTACGAGCACTAGACTTAGTCCAGACAGACATAAACATTAGGTCAGGGGTAATGAACCGTTCGCGTGGTAATGTAGGTGTATTACCGTTATATACCCCTGATGTTTGGTTGTCGTGTAGTGATGTCTCAATTTGGTGACTTTTTGACCGCCTTGAAAAAGTGTGAATAATTTGAGTGTGTGTGTGAGTCTTGAGCCCCCCTAGACAAAATCCTAGCTGATTCTTCTCGTCGTATCGGTCTCCGGATGAATTTGGATAAGACCAAAGTCATATACAACGAGCACGTTGTTCCGGTACCGATTGCTGTAGATGGAATCCCACTTGAAGTTGTTGTTTACCTAGGGCAGACCCTCCAACTAGGCAAACATAACTTCGAGAAGAAAATCCAGAGAAAAATTCAGCTGGGCTGGGCAGCATTTGGGAAACTCCGTCTAGTCATCTTGTCGCATATACCACAGTGCTTAAAGACAAAAGTCTTTAATCAGTGCGTCCTACCCGTCATGACATACGGTGCAGACACGGTTCGACTCGTCCACCAATTTAAAATTACTCAGCGAGCTATGGAACGAGCTATGCTCGCTGTTTCTCTGCGGGATCGAATCCGGAACGAAGTAATTTGCCAGAGAACTAAAGTGATCGACATAGCTCAACGTATTAGGAAACTGAAGTGGCAGTAGGCTGGTCATATCTGCCGTTGTTGGACCGATAACTTTTGGGTAGACTGGTTCTAGAGTGGAGACCGCGAATCGGCAAACCTCCTGTAGCTGGCTACACCTACCACTCTACCTGGGTAGAGCGACATTTGCAAAGCTGTGGGCAGTGACTGGAAACAAAGAGCCGAAGATCGGGCTCAGTGGCGTGACTTGGGAGAGGCCTATGTCCAGCAGTGGACTGATACTGGCTGATTATTATGATGATAAGACAAAGTCAAATTTCATTCATTCACGCTAACGCAAGTTCAAAATCTATGGACTGACATTTATGTTTCCGCAACTAAGTTGTCATTCACATATATTTTGAAGTTACGTTAGCGTGAATGAAAACAGAAGTTAGATTTTGTCTAGGGACCCTAAAGTTCTGAAGACCTTGAATATTAGATTAAAATCAGTCTAGTGTTTCACTTTGCCAGTTTCCGCTTCCAAATAAGGCGTGATTCTCTCTGTGATCTTAGACCGCATATCCACTTAACGTTGAGCTGACAAAAGTCGTCAAGTGCTTGTCCATCTGCAAACAAAAAAATAAATACCATGAACTTACCTATTGTCATCACTACTTATTATAAGTCATAGTCCCCAACCTCGTCTGTCTGTCGCTATAAATTCAAAAACTACTGAACGGATTTTCTTGCAGTTTTTGCTAATAAGTAGGTAAATAGAGTATTTAATGAAGAAGGTTTATGTGAAGGTTTTTATAATTCGTTAAGGTTTTGAGCAAATTGGTGGATCTGTCGCAGGCAACTAGCTTAATTATCCGTTCAATTAACAGCCTAGCCTCTTGACTAAACAGCGCCGTTCAACTAGCGGCCTAAATTATATTCAGTCATTTGAAGGTCCTCTATATCTTCATTAATAGTAATAACTTAATAGTTAATACTATAATTTAAGTAAATAGTTTTCAACAATAAAATAGGCCGATCTATGTAGTATTGAAATAAACGTGTAATGATATGCCAACAACAGTGTAGACTGGGCAATGAGCCCTTGTCCTTATAATTAGGCTTCCGTAGCGAGAGTGGGGGGGCTACTGAGTACCTATATCTACGACATGATACGAACACACGTGATTGTTGGTTGTCACCAAGAAATATTTAATGCAAAATACATATAAGTATATCGATCGTAACATATAATTTTTTTTTTTTCAATAACTATAAAATTGTCTTATCGCTAGGAGCAATTTCTTAATTTAGAGACAAATGTTGCTTCAAAAAGTAGTTATATTTGTCTTTTTATTTATTTTATACTTTTATTACTGTATTTCAACCAAAATGCTATCAATGGATATATTTTGTTTTAATATTTAGGGTAAAAGCCGGATAGTTGCCACACTTTTTAAAAAGCTCCTTTAAAAAATGTATACTAATACATTTTTTATTCAAAGTGTATTCTCAAACATAGTTCATTAATCTTCTAACATACCCTATCTATAAAAAAATATAAATATTATAAATTTTAAGTAAATCCAGTTTAATATGACCTCTAAAAAAGAGATAGTAGTCCAACTATAGCGGATACTAGCCTAACATTAAAAATGGTTGGGGGGATACTTGCCTGAAACACGTTTCTTGTATGGGGACCCTCTATTATTTTTTACTTTTTTCTGTTTTTAGTATTTGTTGTTATAGCGGCAACAGAAATACATCATCTGTGAAAATTTCAACTGTCTAACTATCACGGTTCATGAGTTAGAGCCTGGTGACAGACGGACAGATAGACAGACAGACAGACAGACGGACGGACAGCGAAGTCTTAGTAATAGGGTCCCGTTTTACCCTTTGGGTACGGAAGTGCAATTTAAACTCTAATGCACTCAAAGAAATATATTTTTGACTGAAATCGCAATCAGTTATAAAAATATTTAACAGAGATTACTTATCAATATAATTCTGGCGCTCGTCAAAGTATCGCCGCGGAAGATGTTTTCTCACACGGACAAAACACGTGCGCCTACTTCAACGGCTTATGCGGCACTGAGGCGGAGGCCTGCGCGGTGGACGCTTTTAATTATGATCAAAAAGAAACACTGTCAATACGTCTAACATAGAGCATTTGAAACTGAGGCTTGTATCCGTCCGAGGCAACTATCCGGATTTTACCCTATTACATTTTTATGAATATACTGAGTAGGTTATAGTTATCAAAACTCATATTATATTAAATCTATTATTTATCTGATATAGAAATTATGTTGATCATTTAGTTAATTGTTAAACACAATCCAATATTTCATCGTACCGACGGGACTTGAACCCGCAACCTCCGGAATAACATGTTCCGGTGCTTTGCCAATTAAACCACGGTGCCAAGTATCGTTACGACGAAATTAGTGGATTGCATTTGTTAACCCAATTATGCATTGGTGGCGCCATCTATGACTACTTATTACGTAAGTTAATCATTCGGAAGAAATCATTACAGTTTTCAAATCCGACCAGAGATGTTGCACTGCGTAAATCAAATATTATGGAACATGTTATTCCGGAGGTTGCGGGTTCAAGTCCCGTCGGTACGATGAAATTTTGGATTGTGTTTAACAATTTACAAAAATATAAAGTGTGAAACACTTCAAAGAAACATAATATTTGATCATTTAGTTGTTACAGATGAAGTTAAAAACTGTGTCTTGTGAATATAACTTGTTACATTAAATAAAATTGTTTTAACAACTAAAATCAACTATTTCCTTACGTACCTTTGTAGTGACGTTAAATAACTAATATACGAGTTTACAATGAGAAGCGATTCAGCAGCACATAACATTAGTAACCCCCAGTAACGAGACTGGTCATTAGTGTGTTACCAGCCTAACTCGTCCGTGTGTAATGGCCTTTACGTGTCGTGTGAAAAGCAATTAGACAGTCTGGGAAAGGGATTTTTTAATTTCATGACGAGCTGAGCTTTGTGTTCTAATTGTAGTCATGGCAGATTGTTTTTATTACTCTTTTATAGTGGGTAAAGTAATTGGGTAAGACAAAAGGGAGGGTAGCATGCGTTTGTTTGATAAAATGGTGGGTAAGGTACCTTACTTATTGATATAATATTAAATGTTGGTGATTATATCAGAGAAGTTGTTAAAATGTAGGTATGTAGTATGTAAATGTAAGTTGAATTGATTATTTTGTTAGCGGTAAAAAAAACAAACTGTAAGTAGGTATAGCTAGCTGGCTTCATCGAACATCTTACGCGCCATGAGATGTGTGCCAGAAATGTAGTGAAATCCTAAGAAGACACTGATTCGTAAGCCGTCTCTTCCTAGCCAATATGGAAGATATTAAAAAAAATACAATATTATCAATGAGTAATGCTAGGCACATGTCTAGCACAGCACTACTCATTGATAATATTGATTTTTTAAAAGCTTTCTAGCAATGTGAGTTGTACATTACTATTATTACCTAGTCTTGCTAACCCCTCCAACTAAGCTAAATATGCTCGTGTCTTGAGTGGGTTCACGTCAATAGTGCAATGGGTGGGGATCGAACTCACGACCTCTCGATCGCCAGGCTGACACCTTAGCCATTGGGCTATTGCCGCTTTGATTAAACCACTTCAAATCACAAATAGATTTCTCTATAGAAATTCGACTTAGAATAGAATAGAATATATTTTTATTGTAAAAACTGTGTTAGTACATGTTGGTTGTATGTAAACTTAAGTGACAACAGTTTTCCCATATCGGGCGTACAATATTTTGCAGTATATGAATCTAAAATACATACTACTTATTATATCTTACATTAAACTTAATGAAATTATTTAATACTATAAACATCTCTATACAAAATAAAATATTGATAGTAACGTTTTAGTACTTCGGGAATTCGAGACGAAAAGCCGAAAATCACTGGCCGAATTGCTCAAACAGCTTGTCAATCTCATTACTTACCGCAATCAATCAATCAATATGTTGTCCACTTCCTCTTACAAGCTGCAATATAACAATAGCAATGCAATCGCAACACAATCGCAATACAAATGTGCAACGCATATTGCATGCAGAATACGGAAGGCTGTGAAACTGTACACCTTTTGGCTATTTGACGATGTACACCGTTGCACAAAGAAAGAAACTATTGTTGCTTGTATTGTTATTATTGGTGTTCAAAATGTCACGCGTAAGTAGTGTAATTTCATTAACTTAATTTTTATATTTTATTTATTAAATTAATAATAATGTACAAATTCAGTTATATTAAGTTAAAAAAAATATATAAAACATATAAGTTTATACTCAAATTCTAATTTCTAATGCAATGTAAGTCTTAGTGTGGGAGAGGCAAGCTGACCTGTACTAACGGTTTTTCATAAAACCTATAAAAGGCAGGCACCAGTCTCATCATCAATTAACTAGGTTATCGTTAATATGTTTGAGCTAAATAAATTATAATTATGATTATTTTAAATGCCACACATAAGCACTTGACCGTTGTCTCAACTGGCGACTCATCTTCTAGTCTTCATAAGACCCTCAATGCAACAACTCAAAAATTTCAAAACTTAACTTACTTACTTTTTCACACAACTCCAAACACGCACACAAGCGAATGAACCTAGCAAGCCGCCGTAAATACCTACCTACTCGGTGCGCGCAGCGTTTGTTTGATATAGTCCTTAGATGATGATAATCGTGCTTTTCTGGTAATTTAAAAAGACAGTGAGACAAGACGTCAAAATATTTGTTTCTTCCCCTGTCAATGGTAAAATTATTTGGCTGAAATAGAGGACTATGACATAGGACACAAGTCGATTATGCAGCTGGTTATATGTAAACTTAGTAAGTAGCCTTTGCTCCGAGACATAAATGTAAAGACTTCTCCACTGCCATCGCGTGACGGTAAACATTTTTAATTACAGCGAAACATTTATCGACGTTTTTACTTATTCATTACATTTTTCAGTATTTTTCTAGATCAGCTCTAATGTTCACAGAGTCATTAAAATAAGCTGTAATTTTAAGGCTCGGATACACTAGGAGACATTCTGTCCCGCAAAATGAACATTTTAAGTGACGCGGGACTAGTTGCTAACTCTTGCGCACGCAAAATGTTCCACGGCGTTATTTCTAGGGACATTCACGTAATTGTCGAGCAACATGTCGCATCGTTTGTCCCCCAGTGTATTTGAGGCTTTATTTGACCATCAAAAGCGCCACCAGCAACACGGTAATTATATATAGATAAAATTACCGTGCCAGCAACGACGAATTTAGCATGCAGGCCATTTATTTTCTTTTTTTATTTTTATTTACGACTATGCAAACGTTTGGCTACAATCTCACCCGATGTTAAGTGATGATGTTGCCTAAGATGTAGCACGCTTGCTCAATGCAGTAAGTACCTATTCACTCTCGATTTGAACGTTCCCAGGTTATATTTTGTAGGAAAAATGCCATCAATCCAAAAACGCTAACAGATAATTTAAGTATCTTCTGATGATGACCTACATTTCCTCCAATAAAATAAAACTACCCTAATTTTTTTCTAATATCAAAAGTGACACATTCGCATGCGCAAATGCAACCGGAAACAGCGACATATGCTCGGTAAAGGGTTGGTCGTTTGACACCTTACCGACTATTGTGTAGTTGTCCAATTTGTGGAAAAAACGTCATATGCCGGGAGCGGCATCGTAGATTAGAAAAGGGAGGTATTCAGGTGACACATAAATACATAGATTCAAATTACAACTTAAGAGAAATACTTACTTCGAAATATTGTCTAAATAACAAGGTAATCACTGTAATCAGAGCCTCGGTCTCAGTCTCATTGTCTCTGCTCGCAACGCAACTTTGCCAAAAAAACGTATACTGTTAGCACTCTAGAGTCCCAAAACTCAGAACTCTACGTCTAGTTTGGGCCTTTCAGAATATTCTCTCGGACACTTTGGAATACGCTGTTTTTAAATTGAATCTTTTATTACATCGCATCATTTTTTTTCGGCCTTGTATCGCATAACGCTTGTATGTCGCCAATATGCATGTCGCCGGTGCTGATTGGTGGACATGATGTATGACATTTAGGTCTAGCTGTAATTGGCGGACGTTTCCGCAGCCATATTTGTATGCATGCTAATGTGTCATGTCAACTGCTGTCATAGTAGCTAGCTAACATAGCTACACCTAAACAAAAGTTTCATTTGCATCGTGGTTTCATAAAAAATCACACTATTTTTATTTATAAGTGCAGTTTGTTTAGGGTACTATTTGTTTGGAAATAAATTTATTATAGTTACATTGTTAGATATAGATATATTATAATAGAAGGATTACTGAGCAAATAGCATTAAATTTATTTACCTCGACGTTTCGACGACCTCAGTCACGATATAAAAAGGGAAAGCTAAATAATAATTATATCTAGAACTAACAAAGCAGTCGAGTAAATTAGGCTAAGCGCGTACCACAATTTTATTCGTTGCGAAAATAAATCGCTTTTACGTACATTATATACGAACGATAGACTAGCTCTTCACCACTATCCTACCTGTACCCTTAGTACGAGTTTTCATACCAAACTCGATATCGCATATCGAACAAATCTTGTATGGAAAACAGTACAGCGCCTCTAGTGGTTTTCACACTTCACTAAATTTAGACCAATCAGGGAGCCAGAATAAGTCGAAAACTATGTGAGATCTGTCAAAAGTGTTTACGATGAAAACTCGTACAAAGGGTACCGATGTTAAGTGACAACAGACCCCGTGGGTTTAGTTATCCTCAGGTCAAGTCTCGTGTCCAGGTATCAATGATCCCCAAAAATTGCTGTGTGTCTCTTTTATTATGTGTGATCTGATAGCGTTTGACTACCATTCCGCCTGGTAGTAAGCGATGATGCTGTGGAGGATGGTGAACGCTTGTTCTAGAAAGAGCTGACGCTCAAGGCCTGTGCTGTCGGAATACCGTAAGGTTATGGCGTATATATTAGTAGTATATATTTTCTCCTTGATCATGGTAAACTACTTTTTAGTAGCAGGTACTTAAGTCACGCGAAACTTTGCTCTCATAATGCTCTAGCCACCTGTCGACGAACACCCATGAATGCACATAGGAAAAGCTATTGGTACACGGCTAGGATTTGAATCAGCAACTTTCGGGCTAGAAATCATGACATCCAACCTTTACGCCAACAAGCCGTCAGCTGCCTCCACCGGCCTTTGTATTTGTAAGTGTAACATATGATTGTAATAAACAATTGAGTATTGAGTATTTTGTATCTGACGTATATCTTCACTGGTGGTCCCACCAGTCAAGGGTAACTCAAGTGTCCCTTAAGTCCGTCCCTGCGTAGTTGCGTCGTGTCGCACGCGCTGCGCCCGCGTGGCACCACGACGTATGTTAATGCGCACCCGGTGTGCGCACGTGTTAATGTCTCTGCATTTATTTCCGAAAAGCACGTTTTTCTAATATGACGGCATTGTGGTTTCGATGCCTTTTGTTGGTCCCGCTGCAGTTGGGTAGCAAATAGGATTGCTTTAGATTTGAAATGCTTGATTCTATTAGTAATACTAGTCATTAAATAGTAGTACCCGCGGTTTTACCACACGGAAAGATGGACACAGATGGACACACGGACAACAAAGTGAACTTATAAGGGATCCTTTTTTCCTTCTGAGGTACGGAACCCTAAGAAACAGCCAAATTGTAAACCTCCTCCTTGCTTGAAGTCAGTTAAAAATTATGCAAATTTTATTTTTATACCATTATGCTAACTTAGGAATTCACTTTTAATTAGACTTCACCAAAACCAATTATAATTTGGAATTATGAATGCATGGTGCACATAAATGCCTGTTTTATTAAACCCCCAAGAGATAGGGGTCTTATATTATATGACCAGTGGGGTGTAAAGACCGTTACGATAATGATAATAAAGATTTCTTAAGTCAAAGAAACGTTGAGTTATTTTGTAGTGAGGCCAAGATTGTAACTTGAAAACATCTAAGTATGACCTTATAATGTAACGGAAATTATAATATCGCTAAACTTAGTAGGTGACAGGCATTTAGTATATGTATGTATATGTGTGTATGTATGTAAAATATACATAGATGTAAATATATTTGTGTATATTATTACGATGGTAGGGTTTTAGTAAAAACTTGCAATGCTCAATAATTTTTATAGTTTATTAGTGGATTAGCTAGGCTATTTTGTGTTATCCTAGCTTACCACCATCAAGGAGAAAATCTGCCGCCATAACCTTACGGTGTTCCAGCAGCACAGCCCTTGAGAGTCAGAGTTTTATAAGCCTAGCGTGTTCACGATCTTCTACCACATCATCGCTTGCTATCAGGCGAGAATGTGGTGTGAAAACGCTAGCCTATTAAGTAATAAAAAATATATAATATTTGTGTTGATTTTTATTGAATAGTTAAGCTATTGTGTTATTTGATTCCTCCTCTTCTGTGACAGTGACTTATGTTGTTCGAACTGCAGCACTAAAATTAGCCAGGTTGGTTACCAGACCTGGCCAGTAACTCGGATTAAAGAATAGGATAGAATAGAATAGAATATTATTTATTGTTCTAAACTGTGTTTACTAAAGATCTTAAAGAAAAATAGTTTCAACAGCTTGTTCTTTTCGAACATATAAATAATATTGTAAGGTTAATAAATAATTTATAAAAACTAAAAAAACCGACTTCACATGTCTCCTGAGTTAGGTTCAGTAGCAAGCTTGAGATGTTTATCGTCATATGTCTCTGGAGACACTTATCAGATCTAAATGACTTATCTGATTAAATTGAAATTCAGAGTTCAAACCGCCGTGCACCAATGGATTTTTCTATCGAAAAATGTATGTGCGCTTTTCACAGTGGCCTTCGGTGAAGGAAAAAAATCGTTAAGAAACCAACAACCCCCGCATGGTGGTAGGACACTATCTAGTGTCCGCCTGGCCAGCTACCATCCTCAAGTTAGAAAATCTGTCGCCAATCATCTAATATGTTCCGGCAGTTATCCTTGAGAGCCAGTTCCCATTCTAGGCATAGCGTGCTTACCATCTTCGACCGCATCATCACTTACCAACAGGTGAGATAGTGGTCAAACGCTAGCCTATAGGATATTAAAAATAAAGGTCTTCAAATGGGAGAATGGGACTATCTCGGAGATAAACCCTGTCTATGAAAAACATAATCAATCTAATCGGTTTACAGTTGGCGGAGTAGACGCGCAACAAACATACAAAAAAAAATAACAACTTCCTCCGTTTTGGAAGTCGGCTAAAAAGGTATTCAATTTTTTTTATGAGTCCAAGTTACCAAACTAATTCGTCAGTCGTCTTCGACACCGTGACGAAATCCGAAAAAGACGTTAACACAGTTTACCTCATTATCAGCATGACACCATGCAATCTAAATTCAAGAAAGGGTATGAGGGTAGCTGTAATTCCATGTCACCCCTTTATTTCATCCCCTTATAACGAAGAAATAAACAATCTGTTTGTAAAAAAGAATGACCGTTGGTTGATGGTTTTGGTCATTTTTGTTTTTGAGCTTTGGACGACTGACAACGGTTAACAATATTTTATGTTTCGGTTTCATTATTCTTAAAAAAAATTGTTCCTGGAAAGTATTAACTTTAAATAGTCACAGTTTCAGCGTAAAAACATGGCTGATTTAGATGCTTACAACTTTAGAGTTTAATAACTGTAAAGTTGTAAGCATCTAAATCAACCATAAACAACTGAAAAAAGTAAGACATTAATTCCTAGAAAATAGTGTGATGATTACATGAAAAAAATAATCATCAAAATCGGACAATATTAAGAGATAGATAAAAGCTTTTTCTATTTGTATGGATACGGTAATATATAATAATTACCGTGTCTATAGTTATATACCGTGGACACGCACGCGGTCTATAGTTCTCTTAACCCCCAACACAAAAAGAGGGATATTATCAGCTTGACGTGTGTATTTGTGTGCCTCTGTATCTGTGTGTCTGTCTGTGGTATTGTAGCTTCCAAATGGATGAATCGATTTTAATTTAGTTGTTATTTGTTCGTTAATCGAGAGTAGTCACCTATCGATAAAATTACTAAATAATAATCAGTAAAATAGCTTTGTTGTAGAAAATCCGTTCAGCCATTTGAAGATAATTATAAGCACTTTTTAACCGACTTCAAAAAAGGAGAAGGTTTCTAAATTCGACCGTATTTTTTTTTACCATTGACCTGATGCTGGGGCATCTCCAGGAATCTGCAGAATACTTTACTCCTCACCAACTTACAACAGAGATGTTGTGTTTGGGCTCATTGGAATGGTCTCCATTAACAGATCATACATAGATCAGTCGGGTTGGCTTAAGTTAAGTTAAAGAAGTAAGGTATGATTTATTTTGTTAATTTGGCACATACAACAGGATTCTGTCAACTAAACACAAATAATTAAAAAATTATAAACACGAATCAACTTCTGATTATATTTTTAAACTTTATCTTGCTTTGATATCTTTAGATTTGGCCGTCCAGAATTTTACATATCGCTGTATCTGAAATTTTTATTTATTATTTTTTTATTTATTTTTATTTTTATAAATAATTAATGTTAATAGATAGACGTCATCGCTTACCATCAGGCGAGCGTCTTGCCGTTACAATATCATGATAGTAATTTAGATAATTTAAATTAAAAACTAAAAAACTTCCATGTGTTCCACGTGTGAGTTAGTTTCAGCACAAAATAATTAATAGTACAAGTTTCAGTTGCAAGTTTGTTTGAGACTTTTTTATCGTCATATCTCTGGAGATACTTATTAGATCTTGAAAAAATTTTGAATGGGACTGTTTTGGAGATTAACCTTATCTACGAAAAAATAATCATTTAAATCCTTCGAGCACTAATGGAGATGTTAACACAAGGTGTACCCCTCTGCTGGCCATATAGCCATTATTGGCCATATGAGCGTGCGTAACGTACGCTGTATTTTTGATACTGTGTGCGTGTTTCAAGCTAGTGTGCGGGATCGTTAAAGTGAGTGATTTGTGTGTGTGCAATGCGTGTTTACCTCGTCCCCCGTAAGTATCGGCAGAAAAAATATTTGCGGATTACAACGTTAACATCTCCATTGGTAAATGCTCGAAGTTTAAATCGGCTAACAACTGGCACAGTACCGTAGTAGTAGTAATCGGCGAACAAACATACAGACAAATTGAGAACCTCCTCCGTTTTGGAAGTCGGTTGAAAAATGTATAATAAGCCGCTTATTAAATCTTTATTTAAGTTAAGGTTCAAAATTCCACCAGGTGTTCCAGATTTAACCCGCAAGTGCTGTCGTGCGTGTTACCAATTCCTTACGTGCTGCGTGACGCTATAAATGATAAGTACCTACACTTACCTTACTTAAGTACTAAAATTATTTGGGGCGTATGTGCTCGTAAATTATTTATTGAATTTAGGTAAGTAGGTACTTTGCTTTGTCACAAGTTTATATAAACTTAACCAGCCAGATCCAGATCAGTTCTCAGCCAGAGAACTAAAGTTATCGACATGCGGGCCCGGTGGCGTAATCGGGAGAATCTCGAATCGAAAATAATCGGGCTTTGATGCCAGAGGTACCGAGTTCAAACCGCCGTGCACCAATGGAATTTTCTATCGAAAAAATTATGTGCGTTTTTCACAGTGGCCATCCGGTGAAGGAAAAACATCGTTAAAAAACCAACAACGCCAGCATGGTGGTAGGACACTATCTAGTGTCCGCCTGGCTAGATACCACCCTCAAGTTAAAAAAATCTATCGTCAAACATCTAATGTGTTTCGGCAGCTATCCTTGAGAGTCAGTTCCCATTCTAGGCCTAGCGTGCTTACCATCTTCGACCGCATCATCACTTACCAACAGGTGAGATAATGGTCAAACGCTAGCCTATAAGATAAAAAAAAAGTAAATAAAGCTCAGCGGATTAATAAACTGAAGTGGCAATGGGCTGGTCATATCTGCCGCAGGACTGATAACCGTTGGGGTAGACGTAGCGTAGGACGTCCTGTGACCAGGTGGAGCGACGACATACGCAAAGCGGTGGGCAGTGACTGGAAAAGAAGAGCCGAAGACCGGGCTCTATGGCGCATCTTGGGAGAGGCCCACGCCTGGACTGACACAGGCTGATGATGATGATGATGATGATGATGATGATTGTCACAAGTTTATATAAACTTGTTCTTATTTTTTTTCATATCTGATAGGCTAGCGTTTGACCACTATCTCCCCTGGTGGTAAACGATAATGTGGTCGAAGATGGCGAACACACTAGGCCCAGAACACTCTAACTCTCAAGGGCTGTGTACTGCCGGAACACCGGTTATGGCAGCAGATTTTCTCGTTGATGGTGGTATGTTACTTTTTAGTAGCAAGTCAGGCGGAACATCGATGTCATATGCTCTTATCATTTGTGGAGGAACACCCGTGCTGGGATTTGATCCAGTGACCTCTCGCTTAGAAGTCACCATCTATCTATGCTTTACTCTACGGATTTACAGTGCTGAGAATCGATTTAAGGTACGGCCATACCGCGGCGTCCTGCGATTTGCGGGCGCGATCTCAGTACTTTTCAAATGTTTTCTGATCGCGTTTGATGTGAACCAGTCAGTACAAATACTACTGCGCTATCTGATCGCTGCCTAGATCGCGCATATATGATGCTGCGGTGTGTCCGTATCTTTATAGAGTCCAGTGTAGGTCCATTTTTATGTAATTTTTAACCGACTTCAAAAAAGGAGGAGGTTTCTCAATTCGACCATATATTTTGTAAATCTTTATTCTGCGAGAAATGAACTTTTGAGACGATAGATTTGAGTTAGTAGACCTGAGTATTAGTTAGTTTTGAAATTGGATTTAAATAGTTAAAATCCATATCCCATATCAGAAATCAGAAATCATAATATTTATTGACCCTTATTATAACATGTACATTATATTAGGCACGTCGTTTACATCATTATTAACAGTTGTTGTAAAATAGATAACAAAATAAATATCATAACATACGAATATTAGTCATTTGTGCAGGCAAGTTTCATGTCTGATGTTGAAGGAATTTTCATTCAGCTTCATTGCTGTCAGTTTATCTGCTTAAACAACTTTATAAATATCCTATTTTTTTATATCGTACTATTATCTCGTATTGTATATACATCTCACCTATTGGTAAGTGACGATGCGGTCAAGGATACACGCATGCATACGCAAGGCATAGCATGGGAAAGTTAAAAGAAAATAAATTATGAAGCTTACTGGCAATTTGGGTTGCACATTACTGACTTGAGAGAGGCCTATGTCCAGCAGTGGACTGATACCGGCTGATTATGATAATGATGATTACTAGTATTCTTGGTACTGTTTGAACTGACTCTCAAGGACAGCTATCGGAACACATTAGATGTTTAGCAACAGATTTTCCAACTTGAAAGGTAGCTGGCCAGGCGGGCCCTATTTAATGTCCTTTCACCATCCTATAATACTTGCATTCAGTGTGAAAAATATAAACAAAAAAATATTAGATCATTTTTGTTTTTTTTGTTTCTAAATACAAATCTAGATGTGACATAAGAGTAGCTGCAGCAGAGAAATAATATGCTGTAATATTGAATGGTGGAGTTACGTAATGTGACAGACAACCGCTAGATGTCGCTACTAGTATCCAAATAGCCAATGTTTAACATAATAATAAAACTGTCGCGTTCTGAGTTATGCCGAATAATCCATTAAAATAACCCTCTTTTCTTACGGAAAATATCGTCTTTCACACAGAAATTGTTTCATAAAAATTTTAAAATTACCACGTATTATAAACCATAACACGACTCTACATTAATTAAAAGTTATAATCTGATGATATCGCAACCTTTTTTACCTTTGAAATTAAAACTCCTTAGACTTTAAAACTTTTTAAATCGTTGGGGGCGTGGCTTGTGCATCCGGTCGTTATCACTTCCGGTGGCGCCACTGTTTAATTATGAATGGTAGTCAGATTGATAAGGTTTTTTGTATTTTTATCAGTGTTTGAAGAAAGAGGCCAAGTGCGAGTTCGAATAAAATGTAGGTGCATTTTGTAGTACTATAACTATATCAATAAGTAGGTATGTAGGTACCTATGTATGTAAGATCGTACGTAACGTACCTAATGGGTTGTCTTGTATTTACTTATACCTTTTCACCTTATTATTAATTATGTACTTATTATTATTATTTCTAGATAATCACTAAAATACGTTGTGTAATAAATAACTTAAATATTATAGAGTGTTTAGTGTAAGTAGTTTTTTTGAATAATCAATTATCGAGATTTTTCGCATATTCAATATCAATGTCCAGTACAAATACTAGACTAGACATCTAGATGTCTCAGGATTCAGTTTTTCAGGGAGATAAATGGGTGTGCCTAGTGCAGTGATGCGTAAAATAAAGCTAATTGTGGCATGCCACAGTACAAGCAGACGCTATTCTTTTTTTATTATTCTTAATTCCACGCGTCCCTCTTTTTTTATTGTTCTTAAAATCTAGATTATTTTACTAAGCAAAGGCCGACTTTTTTTTTACTACTTATTCATGAAACACTTATGAACTGCCAAGTACTACGAGTACTTGCCAGTTTATAAGTTATATTTCTTCTATTAGCTATCAGTATCACCATGTATCACCAAACATACGTTTCATGAAAAAAACATTAGTTCAAAAATATTACATTGTGAGTGCATCGAATTACAACTTTCATTTGGCAGTCAAGCTCTAGGAAGTAATATCTAGAATATAAGACGTTTTATGAATCTGTCATAAACATAATAGATTTCTCTTCACAAATGACTACAATCCAGATCTCGACGATAAAGTCGTAAAGCACGAAGAAATGCGTTCATCTCGCCGACAATCAATCAAAATTAAACGGTGTGACCTTTTGGTAAACATGTTGTTGCAGAGACGTAGCCAGGAGGTAAGGTGGGCAAAGGGGGATAATGTCTATAATATATAAGTAATAATAACTAATATATAAATAAGAGATAACTAAATCATAATTTATGTCAATTATTCGGAATTTGATACCAAACTTTTTGGCGTTAAACTTAAAACTGTTATACTATTCATAAAATATGTGAAAAAGTCTTTATAAATCTTGTTTGGGTTGGTGGGTAATTGTTCGATTACTACGCAATCACATTATTCTTTATCTGATAAGTTAGCGTTTGGTAACTATCTCGCCTGGTTATAACTAAGCGATGCTGTGGTCGAAGATGGTGAATACGCTAGGCCTAGAAAACTCTGAATCTCACTGGCTTTTTTCTGCCGAAACACCGTAAGGTTATGGCGGCAGCAGATTTTCTCCTAAATTGGTGATAAACTACTTTTTGGCAGCAATTAAATGTTTTCTCATTTCTTAATTTTGGGGAATATCTAAGTAATAGGTACATAGCTTTACTCTCTACAAAATACACTCAATTTACTCATTTAACAAGTGAATATTGAAAAGTACAAAAAACTCGACTGCGTGAAAAAAAATGTGTTAGTATTTCCTATTCCGAACCCCAATAAAACATATAAGTAATATTTCGTAATCACCGTTAAAAAATCTTTATTTTGATACAACTCTCAATGTATTTTGAAAACATTTTTTTTTGAGATTTCTTTTTGACGACAAAAGTCCTGAATTTTTATTTTTTATTTTTTTTTATTTTGTTGATTTTGATGTAGCCAGTGTAATTTTCACGACCAATACAAATCTATTGACACCACTTACATAAAAATACGACAAGCCGTTTAGGCTCTAGGGCGTCCCAAATAAATATACATACATACTAACATACAAACTTACATACATACATACGTATGTATGTATGTATGTAAAAACATACATGTAAAATGAATGAAAAAGAAATGTAAAATGAAGAAATGAACATGTAAAATACATGTAAAAAAAACATACAAACTAACATACAAACTTATTTTATATATTAATGTATGTATGTAAGTTTGTATGTTTTTCGAGTGTATACTCGAAAAACATAACCCCCCCTTCTTTCGCAGTCGGGTAAACACGTCTGGTCTGTACTAACCTAAAAGTTATCAACAATTTACTCACACCCCTTTCTGCAATCCTTAGTACACTTCTGTGAATTTTATATCATACAGAAAGTATTTATTCCAACATTAAAGACAGCCTGTGATTGCACAGATTAAATTATAGTTAGTGGACCACTTGTGATGACAGTGTGGAAAATTGAACGCAAATTAGCTTTAGATTGAGACATGAATGTTTTTGTATGGTCGCGGGTGGGTTGATCATTCAATTATTTAAATTGGGTAATGGAATAAAGTAACCACTTTGTGGATGAGAGTTATATAGTATTTTTTTTTATTAAATGAAATTTTTTATCGCACGTTTACACTTCAGACGCTCGGCGGACGGATGGGAACTAGACGGTAAAAAATGTTACCGTAACGAAAAATGCTGACCGCTGTATAGCTTTTCGATTTACTTACCTATTTAATTACTTTCAAACATTTAAATTAATTTCAATGATGTTATTCAATCCATTAAATATATCTAGATATAGCGAAAGAAACTCTAAACGTAGTCCTAGAGATATCTCAACCGCTTTTAAAAAAAAAAAAGTTTACGAAAGGAAGATATGGCGGGTATATAGTAGGGATATAGTGGCGGGTAAGTAGTGCGCAGAAGCACCATTTTGATAATATTTAAACGGCTGAACGGATTTTCATGAAACAAGACTTTGAATACTCTCGATGAAGACACCTATCAAACAAAAAAAAAACTAATTTAAAATCGGTTTATCTGTTTGGGTGCTACAATGCAACAGACAGACACACATACACACGTCAAACTTATAACACCCATTGTTTTGCGTCAGAGGTTAAAAATGATATTATGTATAGGTCAGGATAATATTTTAAGGTCTTTGTTCTAAAGTAAATACGTCATTTGTCAATACTCTACGGCTTTTTATTTTCATTTATTATTTTCAAAATCTCTAGTAGTCTAGACTCGGTTCTTTTTTTCGCTTCAGCATTTATATATAGACTTGGACGTTATTAAGTCGTTTTACTATTTTTACTTTATTCTTTATGACTTCGTACGAATACTGCATTCTACCAGTGTGGACCTGCTTCGAAAACATGCCTGCCAATATGATTTTTATTTGACAGGAATACAATAAGTCTTTCCAAAAGCTGTAATAAATAAGAAAGTCAAGAATAAAAAACTATAAAAACTTATAATAAAATCCTAATAAGTGTGACAGATTTAAGTGTAGAGATCAAGACAAAGAGAAAACAGAATGACTTCGCATAAACTACTATTTTATTTATAAGATTGTGAGATATTGTGTTTATTGATGCTTAATCATGTCAGAGACCTATAAATATAATAATTAGTATATACTTTATTGTTATTATCACAATTTTATTACAGATCTATATTTCTATCAACGCTATTCTCTTTGGCATGGCTTCTCTGGTTTTTTAACTGACTGTCAGTGATCTTCGTGCATTGACATGTTTTTTTTTCAACCGCCTTCCAAAAAGTATTAGTTTCTATTTCATCTTTTATGTTTGTTACGCGATTACTCCGTCAATTGTGAATCGATTCGAAAGATTCTTTTTTTCATGGGTAGGATACATCTTCGCAGTTTCGTTTTATAATTATCTTTAGACATATGAAGCTAAACAGCTCTAACTTATTACTGAAACTGAACCGATTTTCTTGAGTAGTAATTATTCTTGAGTAGGTGTGGTCCTTTAGTATATTTCTTTATTTATTTATTTAACAACAATTAGAACGGCGTTAGCCAATTACACTAATTAATGATTATCTTTTACAACAATAAGAAATCATACAAATTAAATTATGCATAACACATATATATATATTGTAGTTTATATAATCTTGATATTGTCATTAGGTAATTATTTTTAAGTTGTTAAAATAAAGTGTATTTTACACATATATCTTCGTAAAACATTATTATAACATATATACATATACATATATTTCATCAAAATCTGATGGGTCCATATCTCCTTCAAAATTTCTACAAAATTGCAACTGACTCGCACGGTATGTGAAGTCGGTTATTTAGTTTTTAAGCATCTCAATTATTCAGTGGATGTTTCGATGGACGCTCTTATCACTTATAGTTATTTTATATATTTTTATATATCTATATTTCTATTTTTTTTTAATATTCTTTATATATCTTTGCCATACGGGATACTATGCCAATACGGGACCCTATAGATTCAAAGACATATTGTGCGTGCACCAATAGTCAAAAAAAATTCAATACAGAATTTTGTAAGTATATGTACGTACGTATAACTTCCTCCTATTCCGTAGACCAGCTAAAAACTTCAAAATATGTTTTATCTTCTTTTCGGGAAATTCACCAAAACATATCAAACGGTGGCTGGTACGAGTATGTTTACCGAGTTCAGTAAACATTCTATTATCATGCTATCAGTGTTCATGTTATCAATCGATGCTCGGACCTGCCGGATTTTGCAGAGGATTTCGCAGTTCGTTGTGGATTGACTATTTTCTATAGGATTTAAGAGGCTGTGCTACAAAGTCTTGTCTATTATGTATTTTTAACTGACTTCCAAAAAGAAGGAGGTTCTCAATTCGTCTGTATGTTTTTTTGTGTGTATGTTACGCGATTACTCCGTCAATTGTGAACCGATTTGAATCATCATTTTTTTAATCGGTAGGGTACGTTTCGGAGGTGGTCCCATTGTAATTTTGTCGAGATCTGCTTAGTATCTCCAGAGATATGACGATAAACGTCTTAAACTTGCTACTGAAATTGACTCGTGGGGCGTGGAAGTCGGTTGTTCTGGTTTTTTAACTATCTTAATTATCAATATACTGTGTCCATACACACGTGCGCTTTCGACACCTCAGATGGGATGTAAAATTAAACGAGTTGTGATACAATACACTGGGTTTATTCATATTTATCAATACCACCAATACCAAAATTATAAATGCGAAAGTCAGTTTGTATATATGTTTGTTTGGGACGTCTTCACTCTTCACGGTCAAGCGGCTGGACCTATTTGGCGGAAATTTTGCACAGGGATACTTATTAACGCAGGCACAGCCGCGGGGCACAGCTAGTTAAATCGTAAAATAGAAATAAAATCACGATAGCGACTTTATTCTCGACAGCAGCTAAAGATATTTGAGTTTCAGTCAAGATGGCCTACGGAGTGTGGTCGTCCATCACAAATTAAAGAAGACTTTTAAGTTGTAAATAATGATATAAGGTTTTTGGTTGTAAATAAAGATATTGTTTAACAGTTAGGTATACCAAAGCGCTTATTTACCTTAGACAAAGCTGTTTGGACTTTTACATAATGTTTACCTCATATCGAAAATAATAGCGAATATCATTGCACTTTTGCTTTTCAACAGACTGTTTTTTTTGTTTTTCGTTTGAGACAGTTTGCTTTGTTACTCCTTGCTACGTTTGTAATTTTTATTGTAATTGTATCCTGATCAGCCCCCTGACACAGATTATATAATAGTTACTACATAAACCCTGATTCTCATTTCAATCGGATACAGACGAATTCGAAACCTGATTTTCGCGGATCGAATTATTTTCAGAGGGCTGATGACCTGTCTCCATGTACCTACCTCCAGAGATATGAAGATAACTTCAAACTTGCTACTGAAAATGACTGCGCGGCATTACAGTCGTTTTGTTAAAGATTTTGAATTATTAATTGTTCTGCATCGAAATCGAATAATCGATATCATAAAATAGATAAGGTCGAGATATAGAGTCTGGAACAGGCGTGAAAGCTCTATGAAGCGAAAAGCAGATAATTAAGTACTTATGACCGTTTGTTTACTTGCTAATCTATATATATAAAAGAAAGTCGTGTTAGTTACTACACTTATAACTCAAGAACGGCTGGACCATTTTTTATGATTTTTGTATTTTTGGAATTGTCTTTGTCAGGAATAGGATAATAAGTATTAAAAACAATGAATAATGGACCTAAAAAAATAATATAAGAATAAATATTTTGCCAAAATGTTCCTGGGTTTAAAAACTGCCGATTATTTGATATTCAATTGTTTGTCCCGCCGTATTTTTTTTTTGTATAAATATAGCTCCACACGATTAGTGTATTTAGCCAGTGTCAAGCATAAAAATTCTTCCTATGTGTGGATAGCATTACAATATTCGGATTACCGCGTTTTTTTTTGTATAATTATGGCTCCACACCATAAGTGTATTTAGCCCGTGTCAAGTAGTAAGTCAAGTGAAAATTCTTCAAGTTTTTGTGAATTCAAGTCATGTAGATTATAAAAATGTCAAATATGTTAGTAATGATAATTGTTTGACATATTTATTGATTGTCAAATATGCGTGCGTTCAGAAATGTATGCTTACAGTCCCACAAGTATAACTTGGCGGTGGTGGTTTTTGGAACTAATTCCGCTCTCTTGAAACTGAGTTTGACGTTTGAGAGATTACCGCGATATTATTGTTGATAAATCTGCTACATTAAAATAGTTCAATAATGCCAAAAGTAATTAAAAGTGGTTTAAGAGAAACTGTTATCAAAGTACAAAGTAAAAGCTCAGTGGCGCTCAGCCGCGCCAAGTTATACTTGCCGGACTGTACAAGCAACTTAAAAAAGTTTATATTTCCAAAAACCATTTTTACCAATTTTTATTCTTTATCTGGATTGCCATAATACATTAATAAACTTAATATCTTTTTTGTATTTATTTATTACCTTCTTAAAAGCCTAAAACAAGTTCATCTAATAGGTAACACGACATTCATTGTCTGTTAGATCTGTTAGGTTTAATATATATTCTAATATAATCCCGTCCGTCTAATATAATCTACTTAGGGCCAGTTTCAAGGGTTCCTGATAGCGCTATTATGAAAAAATCTGACATATTTTTGACAGCTTTTGTATGGCGCCATATGTCAGATCTATCTAACGCATTATCAGGAACCGGTGAAACTGGCCCTTAATCGAATATAATACATATTAGGATATAAGTAGGTACTTGCATTATTTCTATTAATGTAATGAAACCTCGAGATAAATAGTAAAACCACGGCAACTAGAGAATCGCTAAAATAATAAAAATAGAAAGAGGAAAAGACACGCTATCACACTTTACATTAAGTCAGGTTCATTCAGGTACATTTTAAGTGTGTACAAATAAAATAGATATAAGTACACATACATACATATAACATACGTGTTGATAAGCAGGCGACATTATATTGCCCCCATTCGATATTTGAATACTTTCGACGTATTTAATCTTCATTTGCAATAGGATGTGACATCCTCCTTAGAGATAGGGAGTAGACTTTTATCACAAATAAAACTTTTTGCTTATCAAGTTATCGACCTATACTTGCGCAAAAATAGTCGAACTAAATTTGGATGCCGCGGACTCTTGTGTATTACAATTTATTATAGTATACTAGCTGGCCCGGCGAACTTCGTACCACCTAACAGACTATGAATGTCGTGTTACCTTTTAGATCAACTTAATTTAGGCTTTTATGAACAAACTGTACGGCTGAACTAAACGTAAATGAATACAAATTTTAAGACATATGAAGTTTATTAATGTATTATGGCAATACATATATAGAATAAAAATGGTAAAAATGGTTTTTGGAAACATAAACTTTTTTAAGTTGATTGTAAGCATACATTTCTGAACGCACGCATATTTGACAATCAATAAATATGTCAAACAAATATCATTACTGACAATATTTGACATTTTTAAAATCTACATGACTTGAATTCACAAAAACTTGAAGAATTTTTACTTGACTTACTACTTGGCACTGGCTAAATACACTAATCTGCGGAGCAAAAATTATACAAAAAAAAAATACGGCGGAATAACAAAAACAAAAACAATTGAACATCAAATTATTGGCAGTTTTTAAACCCAGGAACATTTTGCCAATATATTTTATCTCATTTAATTTTTTTAGGTCAATTATTCATTGTTTTTAATACTTATTATCCTATTCCTGACAAAGACAATTCTAAAAATACAAAAATCATAAAAATTGGTCCAGCCGTTCTTGAGTTATAAGTGTAGTAACCAACACGACTTTCTTTTATATATATATAGATTTATTTATATTTTATGTTGATACAAAACTTAAATTTCGTAAAATCATTGTCTGAATTTTTCTTATCTGCGTAGTATTATTATCTTTTCTATGTCTGCGCTTAAGGTGACATAAATATAAGTTAAATATAGTAATTAAATTATTGCCTAAACTAATATTATGAAAAGGAAAGATTTGTACTTTTTCTTTGTTTGTTTGTTACGATTTAACTCAAAAACTACTGCACCAATTTCAAAAATTCTTTCGCTAATAGGAAGCCACATTATCAGCAAGTAAAGTAAGTTTATTTTTATTCCCGTTTTCTTACGGGTACGGGAACTACGCGCGTGAAACCGCAAGGTGCTGCTATAGTAATTCATAAATATGTGTAATGTGCATTAAAATTTCAAAAAAATGTCTATGATAGGTACTTTTATTGTTCCAGAATCAAACAAACCTGTCAAATAAAGGCGGGAACAATGGCGGCGAAATTGAGATGTTAACCTATTTGGGCAGCTGCATTATGTTAGTTTTGGGTACCTTCCGGATCTGTGTTAGATCAACATTCATTTGCACATGCAAACAAGAGGGAATGCTATCGTTAATTGAGTTTGACAAGTGGCCATTGAGGTTATAATTTTGGTATGAAGAAAGCTACGATTTTATTATTTCTAGAAATAGAAATATTATTAAATATAATTTCAGATTCAGATTTCAGGAATAATATTCCTATTTCTGTGCTTGTGCTTGTTTGTTGATATGGTTTCACAATCACGTATTCATATATATGATTTTATAATTTTATCTGTATTTTTTGTGTGCTGACTCTCTGATATGTGGTTATTGGCTAAAAACACAGAATAATTAATAATTAGTAGTACTTGGTTCTAATAAGATCGTTTAAAAAAACTAAAATAACCGACTTCGAATGCCGCGCTATTCATTTTCAGTATTAAGTTTGAGGTGTTTATCTCCATATCTCTGGAGATACTTATTAGATCTCTATAAAATTACTATGGTAGCACCCTTGGGATATCTCCTTTTTAACAAAAATAAGTTCATCAAAATCGGTTCATAAAAGACGAAGTTATCCGCAAACAAACATAAAAAATATATATACCCATACGGTCGAATTGAGAAACCTCCTCCTTTTTTTAAAGTCGGTTAAAAATAAAAATAATGTGTAGCAAAGATATTTGAAATAAAATCGTATTTCGTTTTCCACTGATAGACATCTCATCTGCATGTTCCTTAGAAAAAAGGTGATATCGAATCAATTTATGTAAATTCAACGCTTGTAACAAAATATGTTACGCATGGCTAATTATGCTCACGTTACAAACTATTCACTATAAATAATTAATACATTCACATTGCGTAAAATATGTGGGTTATTATAACACATCCCATAAAAGCCTAATCGGCCATCATATTTCATTGCACGTTCCTTATTCGTTACACATATTAAAATAACGAATTTAAAAAAACTAACACTTTGAATGCGAAGGAATAAAAACTGAAAATAATAAGTAGGAAGAATAATATGTTGTTGCAATGCTCGATATACATTACATAAAAAAAAACTACAAGCAATGTGGCTTGGTTAAGTTTTTATTTTGTAAATGGCAAAGCGCGGTTTGGGCATTCAGTCATTTATAAATCGAATCGTGTTTGCCTCCTCAGCCGCTATGATGCTATATTCGTTTATCTTCACAATGGTCACCAATACTTAGGCCATTTTCTACAGCGCAAAGCTCATTCGTCAAGTGCGCTGAGATGTGCGGAGAAGGTGAATAGGGCTGTGATGTTTTTGTCGATAGTAGTTTATCGATAAAGCTAAATGTTGAACTTTTCAACAATCTACTGGTTCAATATTAATCTAAAATTCGTGGATCATGAAGGACAAGAGTGCTTAATAGTTTTAGAAGTAACAGTTTCATTTTTTATTTTTTTTTACTTATTTACTAAAGGTCAGTGAATTTAATAAATAAAAACAATAGATAATGTATTCCAAAACAAGTAAACTGGTTGGAAAAATTGAAGATATTGACCAAACTGATCCAAATATATTTTCAAAAATATTAAATTCTCATGAAATATTTCATCATTCTGCTAACATAACTAAGATAAGACATTTTATATGCCATTTTGAAGTAGATATGTATAAGTAAAAATAGATTTATCCCGTTATAAGAAAGATTTTTCATTCATGAAATTTTTCACTCAATTTGCGGATGGGAAGTACATGTCTGAGCATTTTTATGCATTGATTAGTTTATAACATTTATAAATAAGTATTATAGCAGCTACCAAATCTATAATATCGACCACTATATTTATGTAAAACACGTGATCATCTTTATCGATAAACTTAAAGTCAGTATATCGATAAACATTACGACATGCTACCTCATCCCTACCCTGCATCTGTGTCAGATGTTCGGCAGGTGAGACTCGCAGGTGCACGCCGTACTAGGCAAGCAGCCTTCCCGCCAAAATCACTTGCTCGTCGACTTAAATGTGATGAACTTACCACTGTATTCATTAAAATGTTTTATTATGTGTTTTAAAATTTAAAATTAGACTGATTGGTAAAACAAAATAGATCTCGGATTACGCTGCGTTAAGAAAAACTTAGTGAAAATAGCCGATTATCGTGCTCAGTGGCGTTTACTTGGAGAGGCAAGTGGACTAGTATGGTCTGACGATGAAGATAATGAGGTCAATAAGACAAACATATTTACACAAGTTAACACGACAAGTTTATTGTTTGATGTGTATGCTCATGAAAAGGCAAAATTCAGGCAGTTCTGTTCTGGCAGCTCTTTTCAGCATCATTCTGTCCAGCGATTATGAATTACAAGCATCTTTTCGTTTAGATGTAACAGGCGCAGTTCAGTGACATGCAAAATTCTGGCTTTTTAGAGTTTTGAATACGTCTACCTATTACAGTTTAGGACATTCAGCCCTGTGACAGACGGATGGACAGACGGACGGTCGGACAGCGAAGACTCAGAAATAGGGTTCCGTTGGTACTCTTTGTGTACGGAACCCTAAAAAGCATCTATCCTAAAATCTTTATATAGTTATGTCTTTAGAAAATAGTAACCGCATGGTCCTAATCTTTGTTCTGAAGAATATTTTGGAAGTTTTCGTAACATTTCTTTGTAATTAGCGTAGGTAATGTTAGCAGATGGCTAATTGTCACTCTCGCTAAGTGAAGTTACGAAATCGATCCATAACCGTAGTGTGAACCTATTTGCATAGTATTGTGAACTTGCAATACTTAGACTGTGGGCAATATACTTTTGACACCTGTTACTCGGAAAAAAGTGTTGTAATTTAGTTTGAGTTAAACTTCTGACATAGTATTAGATACTAGAAAGTCATGTGTTGACATCGATATCGATAAAGTAATATGATGATTAGCTGTGCCCCGAGGTTTTACCCGCGTAGACTTCATTCCCTTGAGAATATCGGGATAAAAAGTATCCCATGTGTTATTCCAGGGTCTAGGCAATTTGAATACTAAATTTCAGCTCAATCGGTTGAGTAGTTTTAGCGTGAAGAAGTAACAAGCAAACACACAAACTTTCGCTTTTAATAATATTAGTAGGATAGTAGGACGTAGGATATATGATAGTTAAATAACACAAGATATTCAATTTTACAGAAATAATTAAAGTTTATATGTTATAGGCTAGCGTTTGACCACTATCTCATCTGGTAGTAAGCTATGAAGTGGTCGAGGATGGAGAACACGCTAGGCCTAGAACACCCTGACTATCAATGGCTGTGTGCTGTCGGAACACCGTAAGGTTATGGCGGCAGATTTACTCCTTGATGGTTGGTAAGCTGCTTTTTGTTGGTAGCAAGTCAGACAGAACATCAATATAATATAGGTACTCCTTTAACCTGTGGACGACACCCGTGATATGATTTGAACCGTCTATGCGAGAGCTCATTAGTCTGGCCATCTATCCTCTACGCCAATGGGGCTCTAGGTTAGCATTAAGTTAGCATTAAAGTAAAATACATAACAACGTTCAAACTTCAAACTAGTCTCTGAACAAGTCTATGTGACGCTAGAAATTCACGCTCCATTACAGAAAGGCTAAAAAAAAACCGTTCACCTTTCTACAAATATAATTAATGGTATTTCACCAGTGATCCATCGAAAGACCTTGGATAACGGGACCTCGGCAGATGTCAGCGAAATGTCTGTTCGTCATACTTTAGACCACCTTAGTGGCCTTGCACAAATAAATAAGGTGAGTAACGCAAACCTGCAGGGCTACCGCGAGACTCTATCTTCAAAGTCTAATGTTTAATTAATAATTTTATAAATAACTAGCTGACCCGGCAAACGTTGTTTTGCTATATAAATAATTTCGTAGTAATTTCTAGTGTAGACAAAAAATAGCTTACTTATTGTAAGTATGTATGGAGGAAAAATGATTAAATTACTAAAATGGCTATTAAAAAATAAGGGTTGATCGTAGAAGGGTGAAAATTGAGGATTGTATGTATTTTTGTATGTTGTATCATAAAAAAATAGAAATTAAAAACGTTGTCTAAAAAATAAAATAAAAAATTTAGGGGTGGACTACCCCTAACATTTAGGGGGATGAAAAATAGATGTTGGCCGATTCTCATAGATACCGGATAAGCACAAAAAATTTCATCAAAATCGGTCAAGCCGTTTCGGAGGAGTATGGCAACGAAAACTGTGACACGAGAATTTTATATATTAGATTTAATCTTAAACCTAATCATTAATAATATCTATATTTTATTATGTACATAAGATTGATCAATTACTCGGAAGGAACTAATTACTGAAATACGGGTGTTTAAACACCTAGTTTAGTAGCTAGGGCCGCACTGAATTGTAAAGTACTTTAAAGTGAAATAAACAAATTTTTAATTTTTAATTTAAAATTATTTTAAAGTGTTTGTATAGTAAGTGTGAATATGTGTAGTATGAAAATGTGATAATTTCTATAAAATTTAATGATCTTCCAGGCGAAAATGAAACTAATATTTCTAATTAGGTATAATTTCATCTACTTTAGCTTGCGTTTTCTAATATGAATATACTCATGGTTGCCCCAAATATTGTGTTTTGTGAAGGAAATCTTCAAAATCAGGAGTATTAAATTTATCAATACCTTTGTTTTTTTTTTGTAAATTCAAAGCAATTTAGTTATGTTTCTGTTATATCTATAATTTTTTTTATTGAATATGATCTGTTTCATGTAATTTGACGTGTGTAAGTGCAAATTTTTAATTTGCCCATATACTGAATAAATGCTTTGACTTTGGACTTTTTTGACTTTTGATTAATTATGCTGAGATGGGCTCTATTTTTTCAACGAAATCACATAAGTTAGAATTATTTTTCAACCGTCTTCAAAATTGATCTTATGTTTTTATGTATATAACCTCAGTACTACTCCGTCATTTATTAACCGATTTGGGAAATTATTTTCTTATTTGAAAGAGTATTCCCGTTTGGTCCCTTTGCTATTTCATCGAGATCTGTGATGAGTATTTACAGAGATTTGGAAATAAACACCTTAATCTAGGTACTGAAATTTACTAGCGCGGCATTTGAAATCGGTTTTTTCTTAAACGAATTAAATTTGATGCAAAAGAAATGAGTTTTCTTACTTCATTATTATTTTTTCTATAACTGATTTTGAACATGTTTACAAGATGCCTCTTCTTTTGTAGCTACAGTTAAACGTTCTGAAGAGACTATCCATTATTTTTGAATACATTTTGAGCTGCATTCACAAAAGTTGAAAAAAAAAAAACATTACGTCAGCAAGATTTGACAACGATGCCAATCAATGTGGTTTCTTATAAGAATCAAAAGCACTCTTTCGGATTATCTGAGATTGGGGTACTAGAAATGTCAGGAATCGTAGAAAACGTTCTCTATATATTTTGCAGAAGATAATAAGAATAAAAATTAAAATTTCATTTACGCCCTTACAGGCCCATCCCAAAAATCAATCCTGTATAACTGACAAAGCGTAGTACGCTCCCTTTCCGACAGAAGCAAGGGGGCTAGAGTCTAGATTATTCTAGACTTATGAAACTTTGGTTCTCAAAGGTACTATTATTATCAGAAAACAAAAGTTTTCTTACTTACCTGTTTCAGTAAATATAGACAATTAAAGATCCAAATAGTAATAAAGAACACCGATATGTATCGTAACAGACATGACATGACTTATAGCTTACATCTGCGAAAATGTATGAAGAAAAAATTAAATTATTGATAATTGGATAACATGATAAGAATTTTACCTACACTTTGAAAGGTAAAATTAAAATGGATCTAGGACTCAAACTCTCGCCTGGTGACAAGCGATGATGTGGTCGAGGATGGTGAATAAGCTAGACCTAGAATGGTCTTGACTCTGAGGGCTGTGTGCTGCTGGAACACCACGATTTTGGCGGCAGACATTTACCTTGATTTTATTATTTTATATCTTATAGGCAAGCGTCTGACTACTATCTCGCCTGGTGGTAAGCGATAATGTGATCGAAGATGGTTAACACGCTAGGCCTAGTAGGTATTAGAATACCTACTCTGACTCACAGGGTAAGCTACTTTTTGGTAGGTAGCAAGTCGATAAAACACTCACCACCTGTGGACATCTAGACGTCTTAAGGTACGGACATACCGCAGCGTCCAGCGTGCGCGATCTAGGCGGCGATCTGATAGCGCAGTAGTATTTGTACCGACTAGTTCACACTAAACGCAATCAGAAAACAGTTGAAAAGTACTGAGATCGCGCCCGCAGGACGCCGCGGCGCCGCGGTGCCGTACCTTTAACGTAACGGTGCAATGCAGTGATGCGGAAAATTCTAGCAATCTTGCTTTACGCGTGATATTTTATTTAGGAAGTACTTATCCAATCACCTAATCTCATGAAAAGAAAAATATTCCCTACAGGTTTTAAAAACTGTTCATCGTTTAACCTTGAACTGTCAATTGAAACAATGAAATAACAGTACTCCAGCCCGATGGCACCTTGTTGTTGTTTTTACTTAAATGTCACGGCCTCCGGACCTCTCGCATCATTTCCAAGATGTCGATGTGGAACGAACATTTACACCGAACTGATTGAGTTTTGCGAACTCAGAACGAATCTGAATGTTCGGGTAGAAAGTTCCGCGCGAACAAACGAATTTTGTTTCTATATTATCGTGGCCTTTTCCATGCATTACGTCCCACCGACTATGATGTATCTAGTGATATTTTAAAACTCTCATGTCGGATTCTGTACTGTTCGGGCCTGCAGTACGCTTGCCCACAGAAAAGAGAACAAGGTCTGTTCTGTGCGCTTGGCTTGCCTAATCCCAATACAATCCATACCATTCTGAATTCACAGAAAGGTTATGGTCAATATTAATAGCACAGTTAACAGTATGTAGGTAGAGCTGACTAGCTAAGTTTTTGCATATTTTTATTATTTTTAGGGCCAGTTTTAGCGGTTCCTCGCGGTAAAGTTTCAGATAGGAATCTGACACATGACGCTATACATAAGCTGTCAAAAATCTGTCAGATAAGTTCCTAATAGGGATATTAGCAAACTGGCCCTTAGCCCTTAGCCTAGCCTAATTAATTATAAGTACCGCTAAATAAATAATAACTTTAGTCAAATAAGTTGGCAGCTAAAATGAATTTGTAAGTTTGAAACAAATCTGTGAAACCGATTCACAGATTTTTACTTCCTTTTTTGTCTCTCGGCTTATCGCATTGGCTATGAAATAAGTCAAAGTAGGTATATTTTAGTATCAGTAGAAAATGAGGTTCTAAGGACGAAAATTACAATCTAAACCAACTAAACTGTGAAAACAATTATATTCAAATGTCTTTAAATATTTTATGTAATGACATAAAAATACAATTCCCAGCAATAGGAAAAGGTGTCGCGGTGAATATAACAATTAAAAGGCTCATATCATAACTAAAAATAATTAAAAGAAAACAAACAAGTACTAAATACAAATATAATTTTTCATATTTATCACGGTGTTAGCAGCGGTCCGAGCTTTACAAAATTCGCGTTGGAATGTTCACATAAACCGTAGCAGTAAAATATAAAGTTGCATCGCGCTTCCAAACGACACATTATTTGCCAATGTCTGTACAGAGACAATATCGTAATCGTAACCAACTTAATGAGAAAAGTAAATAATCAACTTACGACTTTTTTAATGTCATCTTTGCATTTTAATAGACTTGGCTGACCATTAAATAAAACTGTTCCGGAATAACAATAACAATAACATCTCAACAATGTCGCCATTTTATACTCGATAGAATTATTACAAAATAATGATATTTATCAGGCCAATTAAAAATAAGACGCAGTTCGAAATTTGAATGTCTCAAGGATCAACGGGGGCGTGGGAAAAAGGCCTCCTGTTCGGCTTTCGAACCTCTTTTTTCAAATCTTCATTGTAGATTACACCTGCTGGTCGTTCGCAGCTTTCGTTAAAAAAATCAGTGCGTTCTTTTTTCGAACGGACCTATCGGTATTCATTTTATTTTAAAGTAGTCGTGAGATACTGGCCACACTACGATTAAGTGGTAGAATCACGAAGCGGTGATTTGTTGTTTTTTTCGTCGGTGCATCACGACCGATGAAGGGTTATTGATCATTATAGACATCATAACGCGATGCCCTGTTTTTTCTTAACAAAGAACGCTGTACGATTAAGTATTCCTCAAATTAAATCGGATAATTTGGATCAGATGAGTCTACGAAAAAGATAATCTATAAAAACAACCTACCGCGTGCATACAAATTGAGCGTATAATTGTAACAAAAAGTCTAAACTTCAAAGTTCCTGTATAAAAATCACACACTTTATTCTGTCAAATTGAGCTTAAAACAGTCACGTAGAAGATACAATTGAGGACATTACACAAAAAACTGGAAGATTACGAGAATCAGAGCGATCTTGTGATGAAAGTGCTAAGAGCTAAAATGAGGTTTGTATTCGTCAAAGTCACTGGCCACCGACGAGTTTAAAAACAATCACCTGTGCTTCCGTTGGTTCGTTTTCTTTTTAATTGGAACACGATGATTTAAATATTTAATTTTGGAACGACGTTGAAATATCAATCATTAACGAATCACTTTTGTACTTTAGTTATGTGAATCACTGAATTTAATTTGATTCAATGATATTCCTCTTTGAGTATTATACTCAAAGTTATTTTTAACCGACTTCAAAAAAAGGAGGAGGTTTCTCAATTCGACCGTATTTTTTTTTTTTTTTTTTTTTTTTTTTTTTTTATGTTTGTTCGCGGATAACTTCGTCGTTTATGAACCGATTTCGATTATTCTTTTTTTGTTCGAAAGGAGATATCCCAAGTGTGGTACCATGGTAATTTTATCGAGGTATGATAAGTATCTCCAGAGATATTGAGATAAACATCTCAAAATTGGTACTGAAAATGAATAGCGCGGCATTGAAGTCGGTTGTTTTTTTAGTTTTTAAACGATATTATTTCATGCCATTACGATGAACGATCTTGTTATGTATAATTTAAAAAAAACATTTTTTAGATAGAAATGTGTAGCACTTGACCAATATCTCACCTGATCTTAAGTGATGATGCGGTCGATGATGATATTAACATAATGTTCCGAAAACATTTAATATTTTTACAAAACAAATGTCTTTAATATACCCCTAATATCACGCAAGCATATTACTAATTTACCAGTTGGGTATGTGGTTGACAGTAAAGTGAGTAATTTACCAGAGTCTTCCATAGGCCATCAGTTTTGAGTACCTCTCCATTTATTCAGACTACTGTCGACATTGTTAAACACAATCCAAAATTTCATCGTACCGACGGGACTTGAACCCGCAACCTCCGGAATGACATGTTCCGGTGCTTTGCCAATTAAGCCACGGTGCGAAGTATCGTTATGACGAAATTAGTGGATTGCATTTGTTAACCCAATTATGCATTGGTGGCGCCATCTATGACTACTTATTACGTAAGTTAATCATTCGGAAGAAATCATTACAGTTTTCAATTTCATCAATTTGTTAATTTCGTCGTAACGATACTTCGCACCGTAGCTTAATTGGCAAAGCACCGGAACATGTCATTCCGGAGGTTGCAGGTTCAAGTCCCGTCGGTACGATGAAATTTTGGATTGTGTTTAACAATTTACAAAAATATAAAGTGTGAAACACTTTAAAGAAACATAATATTTGATTTACGCAGTGCAACATCTCTCGTCGGATTTGAAAACTGTAATGATTTCTTCCGAGTGATTAACTTACGTAATAAGTAGTCATAGATGGCGCCACCAATGCATAATTGGGTTAACAAATGCAATCCACTAATTTCGTCGTAACGATACTTCGCACCGTGGCTTAATTGGCAAAGCGCCGGAACATGTCATTCCGGAGGTTGCGGGTTCAAGTCCCGTCGGTACGATGAAATTTTGGATTGTGTTTAACAATTTACAAAAATATAAAGTGTGAAACACTTTAAAGAAACATAATATTTGATTTACGCAGTGCAACATCTCTCGTCGGATTTGAAAACTGTAATGATTTCTTCCGAGTGATTAACTTACGTAATAAGTAGTCATAGATGGCGCCACCAATGCATAATTGGGTTAACAAATGCAATCCACTAATTTCGTCGTAACGATACTTCGCACCGTGGCTTAATTGGCAAAGCACCGGAACATGTCATTCCGGAGGTTGCGGGTTCAAGTCCCGTCGGTACGATGAAATTTTGGATTGTGTTTAACAATTTACAAAAATATAAAGTGTGAAACACTTTAAAGAAACATAATACTGTCGACATCTAGTAAAAGATGGCCAGAACTGTTACATATATGATCGAATACCCATGCAACCATATACGACATATACTATATACGACAATAATATAAACATATACGACGCCATTCCATTTTAATATTAAAATATAGTCTCATCTTGTTTTAAACACATTGTCCCTTATACTCCAGTTTTCAAGATAAAAGTTATTCTTGAATCCGACCTAAGTCTAAAGATAATGAATTATATTATTTTTAACAATGTAACGTACTGAAGTCATGACAAGAATATTTATTAAATTTTATGATCAAAATAAATATTACTTACTTAATAAACATTAGTGACTCTTGTGAAATATTTTTAAAATAAATAAAGTTTGCATCATGTTATTGCATTATAAAATAAAATTACAATACAATATTAATTACAATATCCATTCTTTGTCAGTGTTATCTATTGCAAATACAAGTTTGAACTTCTGAGAAAAATAATGATTACCGTCGTTAAGTGAAGGACATCAAGAATTAGGTGTCGAATATTTACGACGCTACACATATGGCAGTACGCATCCCGGCCATTTATGGCAAGTGGTCGCGTGCGGCCACCGGCTGTCATAAGCGACGATCACATTCCATTTTTGAAATTGTAATTTAATGTAAACTACTGGCCATCGATACTCTCTTTTTAGTACTCTAGTTCTATTCATTGTCACATCACTATTTTTATAACTGGGTAATGTTTTTGACATTTGCGTAGAGTCTTGGTCGAAGGGTAGTTGTGTTTTGTGTAGCGTGTTTTGTTTTTCATAAATGCCCATTAGCTATCTTTTAGTTACAAGTACTTAAGTAGGTATCTCATTTATTTAATTATATTAAATTATAAGACAAGCAATACGTTTGACTAATGGTAAGCGATGAAGTCTGTCAAAGTAAATTAAAAACTGTGACACGATAACGCAAAATAGAATTTTGCGCGTCACTGCATTGCGCCTGTTACCGTAGGACTATTATCTTTTTTGTGCTGTTACCTTGAGACAGTGAGTTAGATACTGAACCTCATGTCCGTAAATTCACTGGACTGAATGATCAAACTGGAAAATCTGTTATTGTCATTTAATGTGTACCGGCCGCTGTCTTTGAGAGTCAGTTCCCATTCTAGGATTAGGCCTATACAATTGATCACTTATACTAACAGGTGAGATAGAGGTCAAACACTGGCCTAAATGATTAAAAAAAAAATTCAAGGGAGACTATTTAACCTCCGACGCAAAAAGAGGAGTATCATAAGTTTTCATTCAATAGCAGTATATTAGTTAAAATAAGTTTATGAATATGGTATAAGCTCAGAACAGATAATAATGTATATATTTATTCTGCTTCTTATTTGGTTGTGGGTTGTGGCAACATTTGCGTTTCGTAGGATTTTTTTTGTTTTTAATTCTGATCTTATTGACTTCAACAAACGTTTACATATTGATATTAAATGTAATATTCTTCGTAGGTGTCGTTTGCAAATAAGGCAAATATAGTTATAGTTTTTAATTTATATTTTGTATTATATATCCAGTTTAAGGGTGATGCGTTATGTGTATTATTTTATATCAAAACAATATGTCAGTAGTGGTAGAATTTCTGCTAGACCGCCTGGGGCGGTGCTATTACTTTGATAGTTTTCGGCCGTGAAATAGTAATGTTTTTCAGTTAGAATGGCCAGTGAAATTACATGGCATGTGAGCCTTTACATCTTATGCCTCAAGTTAACAGGCGCAGTGCAGAACGTACATACGTCTGTGTCTGTAATAGGTAGACGATATCGCTTACCGTGAATGTTTCGCTTCTCGCTAGCGTGCTTTGATGCCAGAGGTACCGAGTTCAATCCCCGCCGTGCACCAATGGATTTTTCTATAGAAAAATTTATGTGCTTTTCACAGTGGATCTCCGGTTAAGGAAAAACATCGATAAGAAACCAACAACCCCGGCATGGTGGTAGGACACCCTCTAGTGTCCGCCTGGCCAGCTACCACCCTCAAGTGAGAAAATCTGTCGCCAAAACATCTAATGTGTTCTGGCAGCTATCCTTGAGAGCCAGTTCCCATTCTAGCTCTAGCGTGCTTACTATTACTGGAAAAGAAGAGCCGAAGATCGAGCTCAGTGGCGCATCTTAGGAGAGGCCTACGTCCAGCTGTGGACTGACACCGGTTGATGATGATGTGCTTACCATCTTCGACCGCATCATCACTTATCAACAGCTGAGATAGTGGTCAAACGCTAGCCTATAAGATATTAAAAAGAAATAGCGGTGTTCATTGTCTTCCGGTGTTAACAAAACCACTCTGCTGGTAAAGTCACAGATTATATAATAGTTACAAAATGTTCCCAAAAAGCTAGCGAAGTTACCTCGTGGTACCTATTGCTGGGCTAATGCGTTGGCCGAGGTAAGGTAAGGTATGTGTATATCTATTTGTTGATAGTTTACTTTTTATGTTTTAATATAGATATAGATAATATACGTTGCTAGTCTTTTCACTGTAGTGTTTTTTTTATGGTAACAATTGACAGGACAAGCACGACGCTCGCCTGATGGTAAGCGATGACGTCTACTTATTACAGATACAGCGGCATGCAAAATTCTGGCGGTCCAGAATTTTGCATGTTACTGCACTGCGCCTGTTACCTTGAGACATAAAGATGTTGAGTCTCACATGCCCTATAATTTCACTGGACACCTTGCCATTTCAACCGCAAAACATTCCAATTTCATGGCTGAAAATTAATTGGCAAAGTGTTGGTACCTCCCCAGGCGGACTAGCAGAAGTCCTACCACTACTATAATATATTTAAGTAGAAATGGCCGCCACAATAATCCAATCTCTACATACGTTGTCTGACCGTCGATTGTATATTGTTAGCTATTGTATATTGTTGTTTGGTTTTGGTTATCAATAAAGCGTGTGTGTATTGTATTCGAAGCCAATTCAGACTTAAGTAAACATAATAATTAAGAATAATTTAAAAAATCAAGTCTCAGATCTTGAGCATTTCCTGCACATGCTAACAACCTGCATGCGTTCGCATCCTGCAAGCGTTTCCGTTTCCGGATGCGCGCGATTCGGCGAGTTTTTGCAACTACCCTCGTTTTGTGCGACTTCCGGCGCTCAGGTAGGATGAAGGTGGATTTTGACCTTGGTGTCAGATTTCGAGGAGTGACACTGATTTGGAAGAAGTCTGGATGATCTCAAGTATCCAACGAGCACTTAGGAAAATGGGAGTGATAGGTGATCGGCCACGCCTTTTCGAGTTGTGAAGATATTTGGATCGGATTATAAAAGTTTAAGCTAGAATTGTAGAGAACACTCTCCTTTAGAAAAAAATCTCTAAGAAATTATTGTTTTAAAGTAAATAGAGAGTAGGTAAAAAGAGAGAGGTTAAATTAACGGTAGGTACTTAATGCCTATCTTATTTAGACCTTCCAACCAAAGTCTAAGCTAACTTTTAATATGCAATATTTGTTAATTATACTGTTTTACTTAAGATAACAATCATAAAAATGTATTACCTAATAATTTATTTAATATATTATAATTAGTTCCTGGTTTAAATGTTGAATGTATTTCAATTGAAATTGTATAATTATGTTTTGTTTTTATAATAAAACTGTAAGTACCTACGTAAGTTACTACTTTTTGGTAAATCAAGCGGTTCCGTCTGACTTGCTGCCAAAACGTAGCTTACCACCATCAAGGAGAAAATTTACCGCCAAAACCTTACAGTTTTCCGGCAGTACAGCTCTTGAGAGTCAGACCATTTAGGCCTAACATGTTCACCATCCTCGATCGCACCATTGTTTAGATAAGCACTAGGTGAGATAGTGATCAAGCGCCAGCCTATTGGCACAATCAAGCATTTTGGCTTTAGCACTACAAATATGTTACATTTACATTTGTCTTATCACACCCAAATACTCCGTCACCTAGAACATTCTAAGGCTTCATCTCGATGCCTCGCTCACAATAAGGTGGAAGCAGATGGCAAATGCCTCTCAAACCACTTGTACAGAAATATATAGTTTTTCAAACGCCATGTGCTGTGAATTAGATCTACCTTTTCTCATATTTGCATCTTAGCGACACATGTCGTACCCAAAAAATCGAGAGATTTACAAAAAAAATCAGTACAAAAAAGGTTTAGGAACGACAGATGTACAAAAAGAAACAGGCAAGCACGTGCCGTCTGCCAAATCTTCTAAGACGCTCACACAAAGGTATAGATTTATAAAAAAAAACACGCACACAAGGGCATAGTGGCAAACTGCGATCGATCAAGCATCAGCGCACGCGCCGCGGCAGATGGCGTGCTCTGATTGGTCGAAGAATTTGGAACTTCCGCACAAAAGACTGATAAGAACAACATAAGGAACATCTTTTATTCACGACGTATCTATTCTATTGAATATCTTTGATTTATCGATTTAAATCCAAAGGCTTTAAAAATAATAGAAGTAACAAGTACCAAAATAATTTTGGAAAGTAGACGATTTCTACTTTCTGCGATTAATCATGAATAGGTATTGTTGGCTAATTATTCGAATGAATTAATTCAGTGACCAATCGATTGATTAGTAATTAAACGTGTGAAATGAGTCGTCGATGGATCCCATCATCAATTCATCATCAATATCGTGACTGCTTTAGTTCAGGCGATTTTATATCCCTAATGGATAACGTTTTGTTCAATTACGGATACAATTAATTGATTGATAATGGCGTTAATCTTATCTCAATTAAGCATTATTATTGGCTAAGTGCGATCATGATTATTGAACACTGTGAGATTTTTTTATTTGATGTCACAATCATGAATTTTTCTTTAATATTCGTAAATTGCATGACCTTCTGACATCACAATTTTTTAAATACCTGGCGGTAGGCAAGCTTGGACCATTATCTCACCTGATGTTAAGTGACGATGTGACCGACGATGTAACACGCTTCTTAATTGATATTAATTGTAACGGAAGTGTTCTTATCTTAATGATTCAGACTAAAATATTTGCGAAAATAAACAGCCCGTTTTATATTTAGAGGTTGAAGGTCCTAACAGCTAACACTCCTAACCGTTATTTTTTTAAGTTTACTTCCAAACGCAATAATATGGTTTAATTTAACCACACAGCTCGGGTTTGTTTATAATTAAAGCTGACGTATCGAAGAACAATTAAGGAAATTCGTTTTTTTATTATTTTTGTCTCAAATGAATTTGGAGTAGGTTTGAAATTTCTCAAATTGTATCCTTGTGCTCAGATAAAAAAAAAATTGTCTAAAGATAAAAAGTCATTTGTATGCACTTTCATGTTTCTAGTCTTCTCACTGGTTGTCTGTCTGTTAACTAGTAGAGTTTCTTTTGTGTTGGTAGATACACCATTCATAAGGCGGCAATAGCCCAATGGAAAGGGGGTCGGACTGGCGATCGAGAGGTCGTGAGTTCGATCCCCACCCCATCCATTGCACTATTGACGTGAACCCACTCCAGACACAAGCATATTTAGCTTAGTTGGAGGGGTTCACTTTATTAATTAAAAAAAAATAAAAAATAAACTGGCAAATTGCAAGTCGGACTCGCACTCGTAGGGTTCCGTACCACACTACATGTATTTTATAAGATCGAGCATTTCTTATAACGCCATCTAACGTCTAACAAAGGTCATTTCAATATAACGCCATCTATGGGACGTTTACCTAACTAAGCGTTCATAGATGGCGTGAAATGCCGAAAAAAACACGTTTCTTGTATCTGGGACCCTCTATTATTTTTAACTTTATTCTGTTCTTAGTATTTGTTGTTTTTCAACTGTCTAACTATCACGGTTCATTAGATACAGCCTGGTGACAGACGGACAGATAGACAGACAGACAGACAGACAGACAGACGGACAGCGGAGTCTTAGTGATAGGGTCCTGTTTTACCCTTTGGGTACGGAACCCTAAAAACCATTGCTAAATAGCAAATATTCTGTCTATAAAGCGTTTTGTTTTCATATTCATAATACGTACAAATATATCGTGAAATACAGATTCTGGCAAGGAGTTCAATTCCATCACAAAACAGTATTACATTCCAGGGTCATCAAATCGCAAGTAAAGTGACGCAGTGGGAGAATGGTGACGTTTGAGATAAGTGGCAGATTCAAATCCCCGCCGTGCACCAATGGAATTTTCTATCGAAAAATGTATGTAATGGCCCTCCGGTGAAGAAAAACATCGTTAAGAAACCCCCAATCTTAGGCATGGTGGTGACAATATTTAGTGTCCGCCTGGCCAGCTACCATTCTGATGTAAGAAAATCTGTCGTCAAACATCTGATCTGCTCCAGCAGCTATCCATGAGAAAAAAAACATTCAAAACCTAGCGTGCTATTATCCTCGACCGCATCATCACTTACCAACACGTGATATAGTGGTCAAATGCTAGCCTATGCGATATAAAAATAAATGAACAGGCTTCTTCTATGCCCACTTAACCAACAGGGTTCTATACATAAAGCAGTAGGAGTAAAAATTTCTCAGAGTAGAGTTTATTAAAACTACCAAAATTTAACATAAATAATGATTTTCCCAAGCTCAAAGCCGGCAGCTGTCAATCGGTTCCAAAATACGTGATCATCAATATCGACGAAGAATCGTTTAAAAAAATCCATATGTCTTAGATTCCCATGGAATAACTACCTGGCAGAATAAGGCAGCTGCTTAAAACGATCCTGTCTTCCGTCCCTCTCTGATGCTGTACAATTTGTACATCTGTCCCGTTTTAGATAAGACGATGGTCTTAAAAAAACTCGATGTGAGGAAAAAAGTTGTATTGTATAGAGGTTAACATTGTAAGGATGTAATGTAAAGCCTTCATACATCTTGTAAGAGGTTCCATTGCTGGTAAATAGACCTAAGGACTGTGTACATAGGATTTGTTGACAGGCACAGATGTTGTTTCTATAGAATTCTAGGTGATTTCCGTGGTTTTATTCGGGTAGGTTATGTTAAAATTATGCCTTAAGTATTAAGGCTGTTTCAAACCAAAACCTAACTGCAAAACTTTTGTTTCTTCCGCTCAACTATTTTTTTAAAAATATGTGTTATAACCATTACTAGTTGAATTTTGAATTGCGTCCAGTGCAGTTCAAAATAAGGTCAGCATTTGACCTCTAATATCATGTCTTCGTGTTGTGATGACAGCACCCTCACGAGTCAACATCACCAACAGAACAGGCTTCTATAAAGTATGTAGAATAGATAATGGCTGCAGGCCTACATACACAAAATATATATGTTTCTGTTAGCATTTAGGCCGAACGCAACCTCCAAATGTACGGTAATGACATTTCTGGTAAAAATGGATTCCAAACGAAGTATCTTTACCACAAATTAAAGTAATTAGGTTTGGCGTGAATGCTAAGAAAAATGTATTTATAGGCCTGCTGAAAATCAATTGGACTATTGGGATTTCTTTCCTTCCAGCACGCTAAAACGCATCGTCGTTGGGGTAACGGAAAGAACTCAATAAATTGCTTATTTTAATAAGTTTATAGTAAATTATGTTATGTTATGTTTATAGTAATAAGTTTTATTAAGCTGATTATTTATAATCAGCTTAAGCGCCTACAAATACGTAAATCTTGAAGCAAAACCATTATCAGTCAATTTCCCTCCACTGATGAACATGGCCTCTCCAATGGTACGCCCCTGAGCTCGATCTTCAGCTATTCGTTTCTAACCAGCCAGCGTATATCATCGCCCCACCTAGCTGGAGGGCGTCCTACACTACGTTTGCCGAGCCGTGGTCTCAACTCTAGAGCTCGTCTACCCCAATGCAGCAAAATAATTCTCTTATTTTGAGAATCGTGCGATCAACACTAGTTCGAGCAATAAGGTCAATAAGATGACCATCAAATAAAACGATGCGGATAAAACTCGGTTCCAGAAAACACTAAAAATAATTCTACCATAGAAAATGGACCTTTCCACATCGATACCTATTATTTATAAAATACTTTAATTAATATGGTAATAAGCTAATCGATTGAGATGTATCTCCGGATGCGTGATACAACGCAGTTCTTCACACTTCATTTGGGATAACGTTATATTTTTAACTACAAATACTTCGTTCTATTCGTTAGGCGGCACGCGACGGGGTATTGGACGTTTTAGGGGTCTGTAGTGTTTTTTTAATATCTTTTATGCTAGAGTTTGTCCACTATTTCGCCTGGGGGTAAGCAATGATGGTGAACGCGCTATGCCTAGAATACTCTGACTCTCAAGCACCGCTCTCAAGGGATCCGTGCTGCCGGAACACCGTAAGGTTATGGCGGCAGATTTATTTTTAACTGGCTTCACAAAAAAGGAGGATTCAATGGATGGATAGAGAACGTTCTCAATTCAACTATATGTTTTTACCTCAGAACTCCGTCGAATCTTAAGTGAATTGACAAATTCTTTTTTTGTTTGAGAGATTATGCCTCCCATTTGGTCCCAGTCCCAGTCCCGGTCGTGATCTGACTACTATCTCCGGAGATATGAAGACAAACAATATAAGTAAATTTGTATACTTTGATGACGTGATTATAACTAGCCAGTACTTTGACTATCGCGGCATGTCAAGTCGGTTTTTTTCGTTTTGTAATTACGATCATAAATTATTGATAGTTGTAAGCCATTTATCGGTCAGGCCTATCATCGATATAATTATGCTCCTACCACCTGAGAACGAACACCCCTGCTAGGATATGAACTGGCGGCCTTTCACTAAGAAGCGAAGCAAGTCATATATCTATCCTTTATCCGACATCAAGACTATCGAAAGTAAATAAATCCTACTATGTGAATAGTGTTAGATACTACAACATTCTTCCAAAAATATTAACGCAACTTAAAGATAAACTGGCCAAGTGCAAGTCAGACTTGCACTCGTAGGGTTCCGATTCCGTACCACACTACAATATATTATAAAATCGAGCAAAAAATGCTGAAAGAAATCGCGTTTTCAGGTAATGAAAAACTCCTGCTATAATTAGAATATGAAGGTTAATTTCGCCATTGCTATATTGTTACGATAGCTCAGTGGGAGATCGTTCGGATGGCGATCAGAAGGAGCCCGGTTCGAGTCCAGACGAGATGATTAATTTTTTCAAGTTTGTTTTTTTGTAAGAAGACCATTATTGGGAGCCAAAAAATTACATAAAACACGATTTACCAAACAAAAAATTGATAGCAAAGCTTGGTCATCCAGATATTATTATATTATACTAGCTGTGCCCCGCGGCTTCGCCTGCGTTAAAAACGACTTTTATTTATTTATTTATTTTTTTCATAAGAACCATCTCTTTATTATAAAAAACACTACAAAAAAGAATTAGCGAAATCGGTCTAGCCGTTCACGCGTGATGCCGTGACCAAGGGAAATTGGGATTAAATTTTATATATAAGATTACTGTGTCAATTCCAAACAATTATTAAAACAGGAGCCGCGTGCTTATTCAGTACAACGCCATCTTACGAACACTAACGCCAACTAAGTGAAAGTAAGTGTAAGTGAAAGTAACACAAAGGTAATTAATATAATTAATACAGTCAAACATTCATAGATGGCGTTATAGTAAAATGCCGAAAAACACGTTTCATGTATGGAGATCCCCTTTAATGTTTAACTTTATTCTGTTTTTAGTATTTGTTGTTATAGCGGCAACAGAAATACACCATTTGTGAAAATGTCAACTGTCTAATAAAACACAAAGGTAATTAATATAATAAATACAGTCAACCGTTCATAGATGGCGTTAAAGTAAAATGTCAAAAAATAAAGTTTCTTGTATGGGGACCTTCTATAATTTTTAACTTTATTCTGTTTTTAGTATTTGTTGTTATAGCGGCAACAGAAATACACCATCTGTGAAAATTTCAATTGTCTAACTATCACGGTTCATGAGATACAGCCTGGTGACAGACGGACAGACAGACTGACAGTGTCTGTCTTCCTGTCTGTCCGCTGTCTGTCCGCTGTCTGTCCTCTGTCCGTCTGTACACGTACATACTGTACAGACAGACGGACAGCGGAGTCTCAGTAATAGGGTTCCGTTGGTACCGTTTGGGGTCGGAACCCTAAAAAACCATTTAAGGCGACAGTAAAGCCTATACTAGTGAAAAAGGCTTACTACTCTGCTCAAGATTTTATTGATGACAGAAAGGCTTGGCAAAGTATTGACTGTCTTGAAGACGATTAATAGATCCCTGTTTATTTGACAATTATTAATGCTATATGCCTATTTGTTTTATTGCTTTATAATTTTATATACACATCTTGACATTTAAAATATTTTGACATACATTTTAGAAATGTAATTGACATACATTATTAAAATCTGAACTTAAATTAGAAATGCTGTAAGTACTGTAATTGAAATATAAGATATTTTATTTGATTGTAAATTTTTGACTTTCAAAAGTGTACAATGTAAGTACCAAATTGGAATAAATGAATATTGAATTGAATTGAATTGAAATTGAATTTACGCCAACGGGGCTCAATATTTGCTTAATGGGTAGAAAACTGCAAAATAGATAAATAGATTTTAATGTACGGAACCCTGCCTATGTTTATCCAATCACAAATCTTGTTATGATAGATTCGTCGCGGCATTTGGTGTGATTTGAAATTTTCAATATCCGCGACTGTTATTAATAACGTTATGTTATTCGATTCGCAAACATAACTAACACTATATTCGACTAACGCTATTTGAGTGGTGAGACACTTTTTATTAGATTAGTTTTTGCCATGCATTTCAAAATCACTACTTGGTAGACCAATCTAGAGATTGATTGGAAGAAATTTGGTAAGCGCCTGTTCGTATAGTTTTGAGTGCACTGCTTTTGTTAGCCAAGTTTATAGAAGGTAGTAGATATTATATACATCATCATCATCATCATCATCAGCGTATAGTTGCCCACTGCTGGACATAGGCCTCTCAAATTTCACGCCACTGAGCACGATCCTCGGCTACTCTCATCCAGCTCTTGCCAGCCGTCTTGCTAATATCATCGCTCAACCTAGTCTGAGGACGTCCTACGCTACGTTTGCCAATTCGCGGTCTCCACTCAAGAACTCGTTTACCCCAGCGGTCGTCGGTTCTATGGCTAATGTGGTCGTGGGCAGAGGCCATTGCCACTTCAGCTTGCTAATTCGGTAAGCTATATCGATGACTTTGGTTCTCTGTCGGATAACCTCTTTACGAATTCGATCCTTCAGAGAAACTCCGAGCATAGCTCTTTCCATAGCACACTGAGCGACCTTAAATTTGTGGACCAGTCCAACCGTGAGTGTCCACGTTTCGGCTCCGTATGTCATGACAGGTAGGACGCACTGATTGAAGACTTTTGTCTTTAGACTCTGTGGGATTTAGATTATATACATATTGCTTCCCTATACTTTCTAACAGTCAATTCAAAGTACCTACCGAAGTGCAAGATTCGTTCAAAGGGGCATTATGCGAGAAAATATCTGTACTTTGGATAACTTAAGCACTAGATTAGAATGACTAAAAATGGCTTTTGAATAATCTCCAGCGTCTCGTCTTACTGCAGTCTCCCAATTATTTACGATACCATCCTAGACCGCATCGCCAATTAACATCAGTCGAGATAGTGGTCAAGTGCTTGTCTGTTGCAATAAAAAAAAGCATCATAGAAGTAGAAAATACTTTGGTTCTGTGCTTTGCCTAGAAATATAATATAGCTTTGCTTAAAAAAAACTACTATGATTGACACAAGCCAAGGAATCTATGAATGGATCAGAATTACGCTTTTTTAAAAATATCACCACAGGATGCCTATCAAATCTGTCTTCGGCTGTCGATATTAATATTTTACCTATTCTTCAGAGTTTTCCAAGTTCTGAATGATTTTATTCAAGTCTTCAAGTCCTTTTTACTATGAAACCTTTTCGCATTACACTTTTTACAATAATCAAAGAACATTTAAATGTTTAAAGCATTTTTTCACTGTGACAAGGTTCTAAGCTATTCTTGTTTTTTTTCATCTCGAACTTTTTCTATGTTCTTCTTCTGTGGTTCTTATTGATACGTGTACCTTTTTCTCAGGTAATATTGACACACGTGGTCCATTCCCACGCTATTTGCGCAAAAGGAATAGTTTTTTTTTAGATAAAAAAATCGCAAATTGACCCGAACACGTGTGGGACCTTGGGAGATCAGCTGATTCTGATAAAAGTATTGACGGATTGAGCTATATTGTACAAGCAATTGGGACTATTTTTGGATGACAGTTGATGTTTCTTCTTTATGAATGGTAAGATTTCCTTTGTATTGTTTGTTATACAATATGGGTAGGATATAGGTATGCACGTGTTATATCTATAGGTTCGAGCTTAATGAAGGTTCAAGGTCTGATTTAAATAAGGAGACATGTTTAACATTTTGTAAATTTGCCATCAAAGATTTCTTGTGAATTAGTGCTGGAGAAGTTGTCTGAAAGAAATCGCTTTTAGCGATAAGACCGCCATTTGTACTCATTCTTATAATTTGTGTCTGTTTCTATCTGTTATATTTTCTTGGTGTGCAAATAAAGAGTTATTGTATTGTATTGTGAAGACCAAAAAAAATGTTTAAGTCTCTCTTGAAGCTTCAGAAATGTTTTTGGTTTCTTTCTTACCTTTCCTATATTATTTTTTTGTTCTTTCCTATCTTATTATTATACAATGGTGATTATTTAAGTCAATATGAAAGACTGAAGAATATTAATATATTCTTCAGTCTTTAAGAAAAGTTTTTAAGAATATTAATATATTCTTCAGTCTTTCATATTGACTTAAATAATCACCATTGTATAATAATAAGATAGGAAAGAACAAAAATGAATATAGGAAAGGTAAGAAAGAAACCAAAAACATTTCTGAAGCTTCAAGAGAGACTTAAACATTTTTTTTGATTCAAATTCAGCAATTTGTCCGGAACAAAAAAATTATGCTTTTCCATCATTTTAATAATTTAAAATGATGGAAAAGCATAATTTTTTTGTTCCGGACAAATTGCTGAAGAGTATCTAGCCGTTCATCATCATAATCTTTCTACATAATTCCAATGTAGGATATAGGATATTTTTATATTTTTACGATCTTTTCCGGTTACTGTCTATCGCTTATCGTGGGATATCACGCGTCATAAGTAGGTCGTCGTACTCTGTATTTCTGTGATTCTTCCTGTACCTACATACCTGGAGCCTGTTTCCCTTAAGGCAAAAAGATATTGAATCTCACATGCCTTGAAATTTTACTAGACTCTCTGTCACTCAAACTGAAAACCATCTATATTTAACGGCTAAATAACAAGGTAAGCGGTTGTACCGCCTAGGCGGACTACCAGAAGTTCTACCACTAAATCGTCTCAATCCGTTATTTTAAAAAAAAAACAACCAGGTGACATCGTCGCATTGAACAAAATGACCAAACAATACCAAAGAACGAACAATATGCAATCTCTACACAATGGGACAAAGCAAGGACGATCTTAGTTCACTATATTAAAAGCCCATTAAATATATACCAACTTTACTTTTACACTTACTATTTTGAAATACCCTCCTTGCTGCACAAATGTTAAAGTTCACTTTTGCTTGAATGTTGGTTAGAGTTTGACATAGGCTGCATTTTGTATTGTGGGATCGTAGTGCATTTCTTATTTGCGTATAACCACAGAATAAATAGTAATAAAAGGTATAGTATAACGAAATAGACTTGCATTACAATTTAAAAGTAGATAAGTCAAGGCATAGGGATTTTATTCATAGTTTCAAATACATTACTGCGATCAATGATTTCACTTACCTGAGTATTATTTTCTAAGAGGGTGTTCTGATTCCCGTCTTATATCGGTACATTCGGTATTACAGAACACTAGTAAGTAAAGTACTAAATCGGTAGTACCGAGACCACTAGTGAGTAAAGTACTAAATCGGTACTACAGAGATAACTATCGGTACTACAGAATCGGTAGTACAGAGAACACTAGTGAGTAAAGTACTAAATCGGTACTACATCGGTACTACAGAGATAACTATCTGTACTACAGAATCGGTAGTATAGAGAACACTGGCGAGTAAAGTACTAAATCGGTACTACAGAGATAACTATCGGTACTACAGAATCGGTAGTACAGAGAACACTAGTGAGTAAAGTACTAAATCGGTACTACATCGGTACTACAGAGATAACTATCTGTACTACAGAATCGGTAGTATAGAGAACACTAGTGAGTAAAGTACTAAATCGGTACTACAGAGATAACTATCGGTACTACAGAATCGGTAGTACAGAGGACACTAGTGAGTAAAGTACTAAATCGGTACTACATCGGTACTACAGAGATAACTATCTGTACTACAGAATCGATAGTATAGAGAACACTAGTGAATAAAGTACTAAATCGGTACTACAGAGATCACTATCGGTACCTACTACAAAATCGGCACTACAGAGAGTAGGTAAATTACTAACGAGGGCTTTCTCACATTCGTTTTAAAAGTTAAATCTTACAGACAAAATCCAACCCATTTACCACTAATAGGAAGTAGGCTTTGGCCGTGGCTCGTGATTTATTATCGTGTAGTATATGTAATGTAATGTATTTAATGTTTTCTTAGTTGACCAGTATCTAACGTGGTAATAAATAATTATACATGTAGCTAACACAGAAAATATCTGCAGTTGCTAACTTAAACTATTCATAACTTATTATTATGCGCAATTGTGTTATACTCGTAGTTATTTATTTATCTCACAATTCCCATATTTGTCCCAAGTTTTTGGATTTCTCTTATAAGGTAATTTAAGGTTTCCAATAAAACAAAGTCATATTTGTAACACGTTTTGTTACTCTTCTTAATTCTGTTTCTTATTTGTTTGTATGCGTATTTCATTTTGGTGCTTGGAAAATACAATACAACTTTTCGGGCTGCGGTCTTGAAATTGTCTGCAAAGAAAACTTACTGCACCTGTATAGGGCACCAAGGGTCCAAAATATCTCCTCACCAAAGGATATTCCATGTATTTTGGGGGGAAGCTTGAAATGTGCATTATCATTTCATTAGTATCCGTTTTGTTACTGACATCGAATCTAATATTAAAGTGTGAACGAAATAGACATAGTAATATTATTGAAATTGTCAAATATTATACCTATTTAAATATTATTATATTATTGCTTCTAAAAAAACTAAAAAAATACGTTTGAACTAAAACGTAGACTACTAGCTCGATCATCAGACGACCCTTGTTACTGAGCCCAATATATCGGACTGGTCAAAACGAATGAAATGAGCTTAAACTGGAGAGGTTTGCTAGTAGTCACTGAAGAGGTCTACTATCCACCTTCTGGCTCTATAATCATAATATGATGAGATACCAAATGATAGCATTGTCTCCCGCAAAGGCGTCGCCAGCTTATGACTTAGGGGGGGGGCAATGGGGCAATATTATAGAGGAAAATAAATATGAACGCATGTACATTAAACCTTATGAATTTATTTACGTTTTGTCATGAATTATTTGCGGAATTTATTATATAGTTGAAAGAACTTACCTAAGTGAATTTCAACCGGGATTATACGAGGTGTAACATCCGAAGAGATTTAAATTAACCATGTAGTCCGTCTTTCGTTGTATCGCATCGTCACACTGTTTAAAGCACATAAAATTAAAATAAAAACATTGTTCATTCGTTCAATACTCATTCACCAGCCAATATTTAGACTGTGTTCCTTCATTTGTTTTAGAGTAGTAGATCAGTCTGCATTCTGCAACACTTGGGTTTAAAGTTGTATTGACAACAGAATATCCAACGGGTGGGTGGGAGTTTAAATCTCTTCGGATGTTACACCTCGTATAATCCCGGTTGAAATTCACTTAGGTAAGTTCTTTCAACCATATATTATACTTCGGTGTAACATCCTCAAGATTTAAATTAACCATGTAGATGTTTAGCGCCTGTTGCAGAACAAAAGCACTCCTCATATTATTTATTTACTCAGTAATTGATCAAAATTAAATGTTGATCAATTACTGAGTAAATAAATAATATGATTAATATGACTGATGATTACCTAATGTATGTGTGCATGCATAAATACTTAGATTTTCCTTTATTAGTAAGGAATTAAATCAATCATTAGGATTAGACACAAGAAAATAAAAAATATTGCACAATGGCTGACCTCCGGAATGTAAAATTGGTCGTTATACGTTACCCATACAATTTGAATAGAACAGTACAACGACAGTTGTTCTTTTGATGACGTCAATAGAGACAATCAATTGGCAGCATAGTAGAACCACGAGGCGTACTATGACAGGATAAATAATAGTACTATATACGGTGTAGATAAAAACGTTCACATACTGCTGCAAAGCTGTAACATAGAGTAAGTTTACATACACATTTAAAGATATTTAAGCCAAAATAAGGGATATCGCAGACAACGTCTGCATACTCAAACTTTCTATAGCATCAATAAATTTGAAATGCATTAATAAATAAAATGTAATATTATTCTATATTGTCACACTTGCACGCAAGCTGAGTACTTCAACTTACAATCTATCATAACATCTTTTAGTGTAAAATTGTATTCTGAAAAATTAAATTATTAAATGTTTGACTTGATATATTGACATGGCAAGGATATTAGCGTAGGACGCCCTGTTACCAGGTGGAGCGACGACATTCGTAAAGCGGTGGGCAGTGACTGGAAACAAAGAGCCGAAGATCGGGCTCAGTGGCATGATTTGGGAGAGGCCTATGTCCAGCAGTGGACTGATACCGGCTGATTATGATGATGATGATGATGAAGGATATTATCCAATTTATTTTGTCAAGGTAAATAGTTTTATAAAAATCAAGTAAAACATTATCATAGAGTATAAAACAATGATCTAAGAATAATCATTTAATTCGCAAGTGATTGATGTAAAACTTCAATACACCCCTACAATCGATTATCACAGCCAGTTTAATAATTAGTATAAAATCATAAATGTATGATTTCTTTTACTAATAACAAACTCCGTTTCAAAATTCAATTTTTACGAATTTTATTCGACGCTGATTCATCTCATAAAGTTTTAAAATTTTAGTACTGCATTAGAATAATCTTATATAGCTGACGAAAAAAACTAGCGATGGTTGTTACTAGTAGACTAATTATATCATCATTAATGTCTTGGTAAATACCGTACATATCTACGTTTATAACGATTTGTAGCTACCGGGTTATAAATGCAAGCAAGGATAATGTTGTGCCTAAGTGGATTTGTGAAATAATATAAGAGGTTTTATGAATTATTTCAGAAAAAACATAGTTGTGAATACGTATCTGGCACAGGCTTATCCTGTGATACAATATGGAATATAGAATTTGCCATATTATTATTTTAAAAACTTTACGGAGCTCGAAAATTTATATTTCTAAATTAAGAAGGACGATCATCAATCAACATGCATGATAATACCAATTAGACGTGTGATGACCTTTGGTGATCTGTGAATCACAGGTTTTTGATACAGTAAATACTTCTCCATAAAATTAATTGCATTAAATTTCTACAACTATCGCGTAGTTAGTTACTTCATTTAACTTTAAACGTCATATGTATTGTTAAGACATATTGCATAACATTTGTGAAGACACTTAAACATTGTTGTTGTTATTATTATGATTATGATTATCTCTATTCACACGTCATAATTAACGATGGGCCTTTGGCTATAATTTCATATTGCTGCGGCAAGGCAAGAAGTGGTTAATTTGGTAACTTAGTAAACTCACGGACTCGTAAGTATATGAGTTTATTCTCGGTTACTAACGTTGAGCTTGTGTTAATTTAATTATGACACATTGAGTGTATTCATCTCTTCAATCTCAAAAATTTGTGAAGGCAATGCATATTACATTTTCCATTCTAAATTATTCCTTATCATATCAAATCATTGATAACACAGACGTGTTTACTACTTACTTGCTGCTTTTTGCAAGTTTTGTACTCTGAGTCTACGCACAAAATATTAAAAAGGGTGACAATAGTGTGTCCCTTTTTTCATAATCAGAATAACTACTGACTTCATTAACGTAGCAAAATCAAGGTTGTACTGGAGCGCTTGAGGCCGTACATTAAGCTATTTAACCATACCATAATATTATGTATTGTTTCATATTGTACTTTGATATTATCATTGTAACAAAAGCCTGTTTGGAACCATATCTGACGTATTAGTTAGTACACATTATTTTAAAATGTTCATGTATGAGTGTGTGTTATCTAATTAAATCAGGCAACATAAATAGGCCTTCTTAAAGCCGATTATGGCTATGTAAAATTACTGCAACATTAACGGTAAGTATATTTTACAATTTATATTAACAATAGGAAGCGACACTAAATTGTAAGCTTGTATACGCTCAATTGCTTTTGTGTGATAAATAATTTATAACGTTTAACACAAACAAACATGTTGCGCAGAACAAGGTGGCTTTTTAGGTTAACGTTTAACCATTCACGTTCGCCTACATTGCAACCAAAATGTATTATTATTTTGCAATGTATTGTTGATGAGGGTAGGCATTATAATGCATAGTCAAAGATTATTAGTATATTATTGCTCACTTAAATCTGTGTCCTTGGGCGAAAGCTATAACGATTTCTGTCAATTTGAATATGAGGATGAATACTATCTAAATCCATAAATATGCTACAATTTTATACGATTTTCGTATTACGTTTGTATGGACAAGACTTTGTATGCCAGGACCTTTTTGGCCTTTTAGGCCTTCTCAGCTTTGTAACGCGCTGCCATTCAGCCACGGTCATTCAGAAAAAGGTGCATTAAATGGAACAATATTTCGTGGTACAAAATGTACTATAATCATATACAAACAAATTACTGGGTCAAAAGTTATTGATATTAAATACCGGCGTGTTCTACTCACGCGTGGGTACCTCCAATCTTATTATTGTCGTTAACGCTCGCTCTGCTTATTCGCAGGTGGCTCGTAGTTCTTCCGTGACGACGTTGTCGACAGCTGCTTTAGATTGTACTTTAGACGATTTGGCATTTGCAGATTAATGTTGTTTGAGATCGGGGTCGAAAAATAAAAGGTTGGAGGCGCAGTCATAGGTTTATTATTATATAAACGCACAACCTCTTGAAGATGTTAATTTTGATAACAGTAGGCTGTATCAAGACTTAGTCATAAGACATAAGTCAACTAGGTCAGTGAAGCCAGGATATACCTTAGTTTGTGGTTTTTCTAGCCCTTTGTACCAATAGCAAAAGAAAAATAATCACTATAAGATATCACTATAAGATGACTCATTCTTTTTTAAACTGACTAAGGTGAAGCAAAAGGGAGGATTATGTTTCTGACCGGTTTATGTGTATTTAGTAATACAATGTAGTACAGTCTTACCCCAAAGTTCAGAGATCACTGTAGGTGTTTTCAACCTCATCAATGAGAACATTTCTTGACCGCTTTAAATCATTGCAAGATCTCATTTGGCACAGCTGAAGAAGTTGGTTAGTTGACTCAAGTGTTGAATCTTCGACCAAGAGTTTAGCGGGGTTGGAGCCATGGTCAAGGTCTTTACCGAAATCATATCGCATACACAGGCGATATAGGTACTATAACAGTATCTAGACATATCTGGTTGAATTATTTTGTACCTTTTGTTGTAGCCTTTCTTTTGCATAAAGGCTTTCCCATGTACTATACGACACAGTACTAAGTACTTTCTAGGGTAGCATCGCGTACTACCACACTAAGAAAGTATAAAAACACATGAGTACTTTATTGCATACCAGACAAAACCTTTATCTTGGAAAAAATATAATAAGATTTATTTAACAATGGGCATGTCTTATCGCTTACAACAATATCTGGCAGTCAATCTTTGGGTAGACAGGAACTAGATTCATTATAATGTGGTCGGTTGCATACCATATAATCCGCTAAGAGGTTTAATGACATATACGGGTTCTTGTTTTTCTTCTTCTTATGGCTTTTAAACGCTTGACGTTTTTCTGCCAGTGTTAAAAGTAGATTAAATTAATTACTTACCCGTAATTCTGCTATGACATAATGGTAGCAACATTATCGGCAATTATGATTGCCTATCTTCATGCTCGGACACCGTAGTGGAGCAAGTTTCTGATCTCTGGTTAAGATCTGTAGAATCCAATAAGTCCCATGTAGATATATGCGACACAGGCGGTAGTTACTTTCTGAGTAGCATCTCGTACTACTACATTAAGAAAGTATTAAATAAATTCCGGGATGATATCTCGTAGCACCACTTTAAGGAATATTTTTTGTTTATTGTCGGGATAATATCACGTATTACCACGTTAAGACAATAAGTAATATACTTCAACACATTTTTCTTTTTAAAAATGTGGGTGTAGGTAGATTTTGCTCGGAGCGGTATATTTTTCTCCGCATCCTAAAAATCCGGCGAAATTTTCGTCTGATAACGTCGCAATCAGAACTTTCCAATCGTTTACCCATATTTAAGTATGAGAAACAAATACTAATTCACAAAACTTATAGCAAATACTTTTAAAACATTATAATTGTGACATCTGGACGATGCTACACACAAAATACGAACGAAGGAACACAGTCTAAATATTGGCTGGTGAATGAGTATTGAACGAATGAACAATGTTTTTATTTTAATTTTATGTGCTTTAAACAGTGTGACGATGCGATACAACGAAAGACGGACTACATGGTTAATTTAAATCTTGAGGATGTTACACCGAAGTATAATAATAGGTAAGGAAGTCAATTGCTCGCACTTTGGTTGCTTTGCGGCTAGCTAAATTTCATCTCTAGGGGGGGGGGGGGGCGGTTGCCCCCACCCCCCTGCCCCCCCTTAGCGACGCCCTTGGTCTCCCGAACTACATTACCAATACAAAGTTTAATTTCGATACGACAACAACGAGTAGGTTAAATTAAACTTCTACGATTTTATTACATTGCTTGATAGTTAGTCAAATGAAGCTAATAAGAGCGCATTAAAAATTATAACTTAATTGCATCTTGACGAAGAAACTAAAAAACAAACATTATATATATTCCTATTTCCATTGGTCCAGCCATAACTTAAGAAAGGGAGGACCGATTTGGCTGATAAATTTGTTAGGACAATGTTTTTTTGAAAGAGGTTTTTAGAGTTTTTAGGGTTCCGTAGTCCTGACAAGAAACCTTATAGTTTCGTCATGTCCGTCTGTCTGTCTGTCTGTCTGTGTGTCTGTCTGTCCGAGGTTTTGCTAAAAGACCGTTAATGCTAGAAAGCTGTAATTTTGTAGGGGTATGTATATTAATTACGCTGACAAAGTGGTGAAATAAAATTTTGAAAAATATATTTTTAGGGTAGCTCCTCTACATGAGAAGTAGGGATGATTTTTTTTTCGTCGTCTACCCCATCGTGTGTGGTATCGTTGAATAGGTCTTTTAAAATGACTTAAGGGTTGCTAATCCTATTTTTCGATGGAATGCCCCATTTACGAAATATTAAACTTTAAAGGAAAACTATAGCGGTTAAGATAACTTTATTAATTTAGCTGTAATTGTCGTTGAACTTGGGTGTTGGATAATTTTGTACCAAATACAAATTCCTTAGAATAAATACTTTATAGTGACAAAGACGAAGTACCTAGTTGCTTGTTTATAACGGGTAAAGACTTGCATTGAATAACGGGCTACAACGTAACCCTACACTGCGCGTGGCCCGACACGCACTTGGCCGGTTATTTATAATTATTGCATAGGTTTATCCTTCAAATAACAGATACACTTGACGAGAATGACATCAACATCGATTCAAATCTCAGGGAAAAAGGTATTCTAACATAAAAGGGCTTTTATGGTGATTACACAAGAACATGCAGTTCTTTGAATAATACATCAAATGTTTCGAAGTAGAATCAGTAGTATGGCAGAATAATATACTAGACGTAATTCTAACCCAGTAATATTTTTTGTGTGAATTATAGAATTTAATAGACATAAGGGCACCGGTGAAACTGGCTCTAAAATATGTATAATATGTTTATATATATTTTATAGGCTAGCGTTAGACCACTGTCTGCGATGATGTCGTCGAAGATGGTGAACCCTCTAGACCTAGGATGGTCTGTGTGCTGCCGGAATACAGTAAGGTTGTGGCGGCAGATTGTCTCCTTCACGGTTGTAACTGTTGTAAGCTACTTTTTGGTAGCAAGTCAGGCGAAACATCGTATATAATAATATGCTATATGTATATACCTGTGTGTCTATAGTCTTGAAAAAAAATGTCGGTATTAAAAAGTTATATCGTCCTTAGACAAGCACTTACAATTTTTGAAAAGTCCGTCTCCCACGGTTTTGGGACTGTCAGGTATAAACTTCGAGCATTCTCCAAATGCTCGAAGGGGATGAAAGTTATCGAATGAATTGAAAGAATTCGTTCGGACTTATAATATGTAAAATAAAAAATACTTACAGTCGAATATATAACCTCCTCCTTTTTTGAAGACGGTTAATTAAAGAGGAAATACTCTTTTCAACCGACTTCCCAAAAAGAAGGAGGTTCTCAATTCGTCTGTATGTCTTTTTTTTGTGTGATTATGTTACGCGATGACCCCGTCAATTGCGAACCGATTTGTTGATTCTTTTTTTAATCGGTAGGGTTCGTTTTCGAGGTGAGTCCCATTGTAGTTTCAGCGAGATCTGATGAGTATCTCCAGAGATATGACGAGAAACGTCTCCAACTTGCTACTGAAACTGACTCGCGCGGCATGGAAGTCGGTTGTTTTAGTTTTTAAACTATCTTAATTGTCTTGTGCCATGTGCGGGACCGCTCAGCCACGTGCGTTAGCACTGTTGTCCCCAGTCACCTCGGTCGTACCGTCCACTTGCAGACGACGCCGCCTACATGAAACGTCAAAAGTACGCAGTGTTGGAGCCGCAGTACTTATTTGTGCCCATCGCGGTATAGTCCATGGGGTGTTGGGAGACCGAGGCCAGGAGCTTGATTGGGGTATAGGGCGTAAATTGAAGGAGAAGACAGGCGACTCTCGGTCCTGCTCGTACCTGGTGGAAAGGTTGGCCATTGTCATCCAACGCGGAAACGCCGCCAGCGTAATATTACTGTTGTAACATAATAATGATAGAACAGTAATAATATGATATGAACATCATAAAGTTTTCTCCAAGAACTTGCATATAAACTCTACCAAACTCAAATATTTTTGTTAGTTCAGCATAAACCATATTATAACAAACCAAACCAGTACAGTTATTTTATCTTGATTTAATATTAAATATATCACAATATAGATGGTAGCATAAGCCTATCATCATCTCAATAAGTAAAGTCCAATAAACTAAATCGATTTTTTCACGATTCAACATCGATCAATATCTCGACCACAATGATCGACTCGACCACAACAAATGATTCTTGAATGTTGGTAAGATCATATCGTTCATAATCTTTATGGTCCATTGTCGAATCCAGGACGCGTCTTTAAAAAAAACGTTGTCTATGGAAGCTTACGTAACGGTACGCTTATTGTATGCTTTTGAATTGTGGTATCAAATTATTTGTTTTGAGTGCTTTTACAATTAAAATGTTGTAATTTAAAAAAAATTTTAAATTTTAAAGTTACAATTAAAAGTTTCTTGAAGTTTATTACTATTTTTATATAGAATCATATTTTCGGTCATTTATTTGATTAAATCTTAAAGGTAGCTTTAAGAATTGATCAAATAAATGACTGACTGGTTTTTTCAACTGTTGAAATAAAAATAATGTAAACTGTACTTAAAAAAAATTCAGTTTCTGTATAAAATTATTCTACATTTCTATTGACAGGTCGTTCGTTCATCGCGAATAAAAGTTTAAAAAAACTTACATTGACTCTACGTGATTCCATAAACATATTAAGGAAAATGTGTGCCAAAAATTAATCTCAGTCAAGGAAACGACGGCTGCTACTATAACAGCATTCTATTTAAAAACATTCGAAAAAATAATGCACCAGATGCAAAGCAGGTACAAAATACAACCAGCCAGCATCATGTTGCAAATTACATAATCCCGCCAAATTAGAATACACCATCTTGAACAGAAAGACTTTTGGAGATAGGTGTTTTTAATTTAGTCAGGTAACACAGCTTGCTTGCGGCAGATGTAAAGCACCGGCACAAGGAAGCTTTAGAGCGCGTGCGCGCAAAAAATTATGCGGGCACAAGTTGCATGCTTAGAAAAAAAAGTGGCACGTGATTTCTGCAAATGCTGCGGAATATTTTTAGACTGTGGACAGATGGCAGACTCCTTATGGTGGTCGGGGAATTTGGATGCTGACGCTACCTATTCGATTGGTTATGTTTTTGTTGATGATTCATTTCGCACATGCTTCCAACTCAAAAGCTTAGTTTAAAATATTACGCAAAGTTTTAGAATAAACGTAGTATGAGTAAATCTTGATGGATTACCGAATCATTTCTCAAATTTTCTTCAATCTATTTAGATTCGGGGCAACAAAGACATTTGAAAAAGTTTTTACTGCCGGCTGGACACTGAATCTCCTTGGAAATGCTGTTGGCGATGGCTTACCATCTGGAAGTAGAGGTGAGGTAACACCATTTCGTATAGTTTAATACTTATTCAGTTTACCGACCATCTCCCGGAGATCCAACGTTACTTAGGCTGGTAATCTTTGCAGTTGTGAATTTTTGTTCCGATCAGCTACCAGTTAAGTCCGAAAGTTTACTCATTAGACTACCCCGAACATGTTCTTAATGAAGACCGATTAGATATCACCCGATAGCAACCTATTATACCATATTATACCGATAATATGCGCACTTTCATACATGTTTATACTCACAGGACACAAACGAGGCTTGGACCGGCGACATCGGTTCTCGTACAAAACGGTAGAAGATCGCCCTTCTATCGTGTTCTGTGTCTGATTAAGAAACCGAATAAACTTTTGGCCGATAGAAAGATTTGTTAGATTGTTTGGAACTTCTTCACGGTCAAACGGCTGGACCGATTTAACTGAAATTTTGCACAGGGATAGCCAGTATTATGGATTAGGCTATAGGATATTTTAAGGCGGGCGCAGCCGCGGGACACAGCTCGCATAATATATAGGTACGTTTGAATTAAGAAACATCCTTTTTACAAGCTTTTATTTAACTTGCAATATATGTATGTATGTATGTATGTATGTTCGTGTGGAATCTTGGAAGCTAAATTAGACCCACTTCCCGATGTCCAATTGGACTCAAATTTGGTGTACTTATGTATCTTTGGTGACAATACAATGATATGGTACCATGGAGCTGGTCTGATGATGGAGACGGAAAGTGGCTACGGCATCTCTGTGATAAAACAACATAACCCCACCGAGTTTGGGCTCGATTGATTCTTCTTGAAGAGAACTTTTCACCTAGATGATATCCAGGGTCTGATGATGAAGCTGGAAGGTGGCCACGGCATCTCTGTGATAAATCAACGTAACTCTACCGAATTTGTGCTCGATTGATTCGTCTTGAAGATAAAATTACACCTAGATAATATCCAGGGTCTGATGATGAAGCTGGAAGGCAGCCACGGAATATCTGTGATAACAAAACAAAACATTACCGAGTTTGGGCTCGATGGATTCGTCTTGAAGAGAACTTTACACCTAGATAATATTTAGCGACTGGTGATGAAGCAGGAAGGTGGCCACGGCATCTCTATGATAAAATAACGTCACCCCAGTGAATTTGGGCTCAAATGATTCGTCTTGAGGAGCACTTTACACTTAAATGATAGCCAGGATCTGATGATGAAGCTGTAAGGTGGCCAAGGCATTTCTGTTATAAAGCAACATAGCCCCACCGAGTCGATTGAATTTCCTTGAAGAGCACTTTACCCATAATCACATCAAATATCCGTGGAATATTTTAAAACATCATGCCTTCTCTTAAATACTTAGGTAGTAGGTAGGTAGTCGGTATCTATATTTACCCACTAAAAAGTTAAAAATAAATTGAAGTAAGTGTTTGGCGTGTAAGTACTTATCTTTATTTTTAAAAGCACTGAAAAATAGTAATTACCTAGCCTGAAAAACGGGTAGTGCTTCAAGCTTTTAAGAATATAGGTAAGTAGGTACCTACAGGTACAGGTATATACACGCCAAATACTTACTAAAATTTATTTTCAACATTTTAGTTCATTATCCCAGATAAAACCTTGTTTTTAAAAATATTTTTTACTTATAATTTATTTTGAAGTCTGTCAATATAATATCGTTTAAATACTAAAAAAGAACCGACTTCAATGCCGCGCTATTCATTTTCAGTACCAATTTTGATATGTTTATCTCAATATCTCTGGAGATACTTATCAGACCTCGATAAAATTACCATGGTACTACACTTGGGATATCTCCTTTTGAACAAAAAAAGAATAATGAAAATCGGTTCATAAACGACGAAGTTATCCGCGAACAAACATAAAAAAAAAAATATACGGTCGAATTGAGAAACCTCCTCCTGTTTTTGAAGTCGGTTAAAAATAAATGATTTGATTTGACGACATCTACGATAAGATATGGGGAGGTGCTATTACTAAATACGTTTCAACTGTTATAGTAAATACAGGATTCCAACAGAAACCCTATCACATCCTCTCACCGAAGAGGCCACATCTCCCCCGGAAGCCACCACTCTCAGTTATCACCGATCAGCCCCTATGCCATGTTTACCAACATGCCCCGTGTGTGGTCTTCGCCACGTGTCATACAATGACGCCTTGTGACTGCTTCCGTTTGTGAGATGTTTTATAAGCATTTGTTTTGATAAGAGATGGATAATATATAGGTCTTAGGGCCAGCTTCACCGGTTCCTAATTCTGTTCCTAAAGTAATTTTTATTTATTTTTATTTTATTTATTTCATTAACATGGATAATGAGTAGGTTACAGTTATGATGTTAATACTAATTACAAAACTTATGTAATAACATAACATAATTTTTAAATCTGTCATTTATCTCATAATGAAATTATGTTGATCATTTAGTTGTTTTAAATGAGGTTAAAGGCTGTGCCTTATGAGTTTATAAATTTATATTGTTGCAATCAATAAATTATTTAACAACTTAAATCAACTAAATGAAAACCACTTGATCTTATAATAAAAGTTAATTAAATAACAAAATAATAATATGTTGTTCTGTAACGCGAAGTAAATAAGATACCTACTGTGGTGGGAAACCCTATATCCAGCACTAGGAAAGTTCCTGTGTCGCCAGATCTAGTGGCTCTAAGTGCTAGCTAGTGTTCCTAAAGTAATAAGCTAGATAAACTACAAGCATATAAATGTTGTTGTTTTTACAGATGCAGATATGTTTTAATATGCTTCCCGGGACTATTAGGTAGCTATACAAATATAAATAGAATAAAAACATTGAAAAATCCTTATTCACATCTTTATATACATTGTTTACACAAACACATTTTGATTCCATAGAAATGTGAACTCCTGAAGTAGCATAGCTGTGTCTCAGGAGCCACTTCTCCCACATTTTAAGTTTATAGTTAGTATGTGTATCGTATTTTTAATACTACCTATTTCAAAATTTACCTAGTGTAAGTTATAATAATTTACACAAAAAAAATGGATAAGGTGTCCGACTGGCGATCAAGAGGACGTGAGTTCGATCCCCACCACACCCATTGCACTATTGACTTTAACCCACTTCAGACACAAGCCTATTTAGCTTAGTTGGAGGGGTTAACTAGAATCCTAGTAAATGTTCAACCCACATTGCGACTAATCTTTTAAAAAAATATTAATTAATTATTATTAAAATGTATACGTTGTTGTTGTGTGTTTAAAAACGGTTAAATGTTAAAAAAACAAAATTTGTGTAAGTGCGTGTTTTTGACTAATGTATGTAGGGAAATGTGGATGCACGTAGAAGTGTGTTTTTGCATGTTTGTGTACAAGTGAATAAAAATATGTTTATAAGAGTTTATGCGTGGTGGTAGGACGCTATCTAGTGTCCGCCTGGCCAGCTACCACCCTCAAGTTAGAAAATCTGTCGCCAAAACATGCAATGTGTTCCGGCAGCTATCCTTGTTAGCCAGTTCCTATTCTAGGTCTAGCGTGCTTACCATCTTCGACCGCATCATCACTGGCACCAACAGGAGAGAGATAGTGGTCAAACGCTAGCCTATAAGATATAAAAAAATGAAAAAAATGTACGAGTATGTGTAAGTAGGTATCAGCAAGTAATTTATCTATTCTTTCATAATCAAATGTTTTTAGATACGTTAGTGCTTCGAGCATTTACCAATGGAGATGTTAACGCAAGGTGTACCCCTCTGCTGGCCATATAGCCATTTTTGGCCATATGAGCATGCGTAACTACGCTGTACTTTTAATACTGTGACGCGTGTTTCAAGCTAGTGTGCGGGATCGCTAAAGTGAGTGATTTGTGTGTATGCAATGCGTGTTTACCTCGTCCCCCGTAAGTATCGGCAGAAAAATTTTTTTGTGGATTACAACGTTAACATATCCATTGGTAAATGCTGGAAGACGTTAGTGATATATTTTTAAATTCATAATTTTTTTTTCCTAGTAAGTATTAACAGTTTTATTTAGTGGTGTTATTCGGATATGATAAAGAACTTATTTACAAAACTTGTACAACAAAATTTCCATAAAACTTAGTGATTATTATATTAACTAACGGCCTATTAGTAGATATGGTAATACAACGCCGCCCCTGACATACACCAGTCATCAAATAGACAAGCTCTCGCCCCAGGGTTTCTCCTTAAATAACACACTTGTAATTTAATAAAGAATAGGACTCAATTCTCATCACTAAATATTATTAAAAAAAAATAAAAGTTTTCCGCCGCGACTGTCTGTCTTTTCGCGATAAACTCAGAAGTACAGAACGTATTTTTATGCGGTTTTCAGCAATAGATAGAGTGATTCATCAGGAAGGTTTATGTTTATAATTTGATAAGGTTTTGTGTAAATTGGTTGAAATATGACGATGATTGTTGAAAACATGACACGGAAAATGTAGGCATACTTGCTCTCCCCGTACTAAGCTAAGCCGGGGCGGGTCGCTAGTAATTTCATTAAAAAATACCGACATTATAAAAGGAGAAGGTAATATAGTTTTCGCAAGTTGCGTAAGTAGCATGTTTACTAATTTTAATTTGTAAATACTTTTATATTTTTTGTTCGTTTTGTATACTTTCAGAGTTGAATTATAATCATGGCAAACTTTCAGAGATATGGAGATATTATCCTTCAAAACACTTCAATGTGCAACAGAATAGTAATATCCCTGAAAAGCATTTATTGTAAACTAGCTGTGCTCGCGACTCCGTCCGCGTGGAATAGTGTCATTGTGTAGCATTTTAAATTATTTATGCCAATTATTTTACAAATAAGTTCCCCTCCCCTCCCCCTCTCTTTTTTTCATCCCTCCTTTCAACCTCTTACAACCCTTTTTTCGCATTAAAAAGTAGCCTATGTCCTGTCTCAGGCTTTAGACTATCTGTGTACCAAATTTCATTTAAATCGGTTCAGTGGTTTTGTTTTGGCGGGAAAGTGAGACAGACAGACAGAGTTACTTTCGCATTTATAATATTAGTTAGGATAAAAAGTAAAAAAAGTTAGTTTAAAAACTGAAACAACCGACTTCCATGCCCTGCGAGTCAGTTTCAGAAAGGTAAAGAAGATGCTGCGGACCAGAGCTAGTATGTAGTGTCAGAATTACACTCCAAAAGAAAATATGATCACAAAATACTTACACCTTGTCACTTGCTCCGGGAGGTACCAAGTGTTCCACTTTTTAACTCGAATATTAACAGGTGATAGTAATTTGCGTACATTCCTTATCTGGGTATACTTGTTTATTGTTTTAATATCTAGAGAATTCTAGTGGTTGGGTAAATTTTAATTTTACGACTGATAGGTACTTTGCGAGACTTTTACAGGTTTCAGATAAAGGTATTTCGCCAGAGAACTAAAGTGATCGACATAGCTCAACGGATTAGCAAGCTGAAGTGGCAGTGGGCTGGTCATATCTGCCGTAGGACCGATAACTGTTGGGGCAGTCTGGTTCTAGAGTGGAGACCGCGAATCTGCAAATGTGGCGTAGGACGTCCTGTGTCCAGTCGGAGTGACGACATTCGCAAAGCGATGGGCAGTGACTGGAAAGAAAGAGTCGAAGATCGGGCTCAGTGGCGTGTCTTGGGGGAGGCCTTCGTCCAGCAGTGGACTGACACCGGCTGATAATGATGATGATGATCTGACATAGGACGCCGTATAAAAGTTGTCGATTTATTTTATTTTACAGGCGTTTAGCCACTATCTCGTCTGATGGTAAGCGGTGATGTGGTCGAAGATGGTGAACACGCTAGGCCTAAATTACTCCGACTCTAGGCCTTCAAGGGCTATGTGCTGCCGGAACACCGTAAGCTTATGGCGGCAGATTTTCTCCTTGATGGTGGTAAGTAAGCTACTTATTGGTAGCAAGTCAGGCGGAACATTGATTATAATGTGTTAATGTACAATCGGTGACCTGATAATAAAGCCAGGCTGAAGATAATAAAACTCCGTATTAGCAAATGGTAGGGCAATCGAATTTGAGCTGTTAAGTTTTTATAATTTAATCTGGGGAATCACACATTTGTTTGAAGTGACTTTCTACGTTTAGATGACAGCTGAACGGCTCATTACTTTTAAATTTAAAGCAATGAGTGTTGTTATATTTAGAAAAATTATTATTGATATAATCTATTTAATGTTATTTGACGTGTGTAAGTGCAGATTTTTTTATTTGCCCTATACTGAATAAATGCTTAGACTTTTGACTTTTGACTATCATTAGTACTTTTCATTACACATGCTAACGTCTTTACAAAAATTTTGTAACAATCTTAAGTTTTAACTTATTGATTCAACATTTGTTAAGTCAAAAATAATTCCAGTTGAATCCAGTTTTCTTCGCCACGATCCAAAAATCCATTTGTCCAAAACTTGTTATATTAATATTATGTAAGTATATCGCGCAGACGTCCGATATCAGGTACCTGATTAATTATCCAGGAATTCCTGTCCGTTTAGGGTTCCTTGGTCTCATATGAAACCCTTTTAAGTTGATGTTTTGCAGAAGTACATTCTAAAATCTTTTAATAATTTCATGGGATAAACCCTGTCGTAGCAAAGTTTTTCGATTTGCATTTTTTACCTGACATACAGCGAAATTAGACTCAAATCTCAAATATGACCTACTAACGAGTCCAAAGCATCTTTTTATATCTAGAGTGCAAAATAATGGTAATGCTACTGGATATACTTTAAAACAATTCCTAATACTACCTTAGGTATTATAACAAAAGAAAAAAATGTTTCCTTTAAAATAGAGATTTAAATTAACCATGTAGTCCGTCTTTCGTTGTTTCGCATCGTCACACTGTTTAAAGCACATAAAATAAAAATAAAAACATTATTTACTCGTTCAATACTCACACACCAGCCAACATCTCGACTGTGTACCTTCATTCGTGTTTCGTGTGTAGCATCGTCCAGATGTCAGTCTGATACTAATTTTATGATGTTTGAATGAAGATAAATAATAATAATACTAACAACATTTATTTATCTTCTAACTAATGCCTAATATGAGGTTTATTTTGAAGTTAAATTTAGTAACTATCAACGCGATAGTTGTAAAAATTTAATGCGATCAATAGATAAGCTAGCGCCTGAAGTACGTACTGTATCACAGGGCACCAGATCAACTATGTTTTCCTAATTGAAATTCTCCTGCATGCTGATTGATGATTGTACTTCTCTATTTAGAAATATCGATAATCGAGTTCCGTAATAGTCAATAATAGTATTATATAGTATTATATACAATATAGTATTAATAGTAATAGTCTTTAAGTAATTATAATATGGCACATTCTATATTCCATATTGTATCACTAGACAAGCCTGGGCCAGATACGTATTCACAACCACGGTTTTTTTTTTACATTAATTCACAAATCCACAGTAGCATAACCTTATTCTGGCTTGCACTATATAAATAACTCGGTAACTACTTATCGTTATAAAATATATATGTATCTACGGTATCTACCAAGACATTAATGACGATAATTATTTAGTCTACTAATAATAACAATGGATTGTATTTTTTGACCTTTGCTATATTAGATTATTCTAATATAGTAAGAATATATATACATACTATCTAGTATGTAAAAAGTTCTGATTTGGTATACACATATTTTTTTGGGCCAAAAACTTTTAGCATTAAAGAAAAGCAAGTGCGAAACTGCACCTTTTAAGAGTCAACATTTAAGATGTAAACGGTCCAAGTAATTTTCTTTCAATTTAGAGTTTTAATTAGTTTTCTTGATATACAGCGCTTAAAAGTATACTTCTTAATATCATTAATAGAAGGTATACTCAAATAAGGAACTTTACGCAACAATAACTTCCCGAAATCTACCAAGAATACTAGGGAACCCAATCGCACCGTGCCCAACATGCATCTGACCAGTAATGTTTAATTACAGAGGCACACAGCAGGTCCCGTTATCGTACAGGTGCTCTCTGTGTAGGGATGTGGTGGATGTTTTTGACAACACGTACTGTTTCTCAATTGTTATTTTATTTTACACCGACTTTATAAAAGGAGGCACTAGTCAATTCGCACCGTTGGAGTTTTTTTAAAAGTGAAAACATCTTTAGTCTTGTGACCTTTTTGGGATGCGTATAAAATGTAAAACTCACGTCAGGACCGCGCGTCAGGACTTAATTGAAATTTCGTAAGACGGAGGGAGAGTAGAAACTTTTTTTGGGATGGGTAAAAATGTTAAACTCGCGTCAGGACACGTGACCTGATTGAAAATTCGTAAGACGGAGGGAGAGTAGACCAAATGCACAACGGTTTTCACTTCTGCCGGCGTTCCCAGAGTGCATACATACATACATACAATCACGCCTTTTTCCCGTTGGGGAAGGCAGAGACTACTTCTTTCCACATGCTACGATCCTTACATACCTCTTTCGCTTCTTCCACTTTCATGAGCGCCTTCATACATGCTCGCCGGTTATAAGTACTTTTGACTTGGCATCTCTTTAAAACGTCTCCGATGTGCAACTCAACAATCTCTCCCGGAGTGCAACCCGTTGTTTTTTTATTTACAGCAGTAGGTAGGTATGATATCTGAGGAGTCTGGCATTCGTTGACCCTTTCGAATATATATTTTTATTTCTAAGAGTATATCAGCAAGTTTGTGCCTAGATCTGATGGAGGTGTTAATTATATTAAAACATATGGAGCGAAATAAGTCAAAGTTGCTGAAAATGCCAAATAGTTATTTTCTAATGTTTAATACAGAACCTCCTTTTTTAAATTCGGTTTAAAACATAATGATTCACGTGGGAATGGTTTTGGAAACCACTGGAAGTACGACAAATAAATCTTTATGATTCTTTGGGACACTTTAGCGTAACCGAAAACGTGCTGGTTAAAAACTTTGTAGCATTAAAAACTACTTCTTGCTATAATCTCTTCGATTGTAAGAAAACAACCAGTAGCAAGATAATTAATTTTGGACATCTGCATCGTCTTGACATCTGCCAGCCAACCCTTTCAACAAAAAATAGATTTTTGAGAAAAAAACAGCTTATTTCTTTCCTACCCTTCTTTTGAGGGCTACTGAAGCTTGACTGGTAAGTACTTCGAACTTTGATACTTAAGTTTTCGGTTACGATGTTTATTTGTATAAGGATTTAAAAATCTGCAACATTTTTGAAGGCAGTTTAAAATTTTAGGATTTGGAAAATTTTTCAAAGACTACTTTGAAGTTTGAAGGTAGTTTAAAAATAATAAGTTCGCAAGGGTTAAAAGAAGTTTCAAGAATATGTACTGTAGAATTTTAACAACAGGGTTTAGGGTAATTTGTTTTGAGCCAGGTTAGCGAAGGGTAACGATTTTTGAATAGGTTGATTCATTTGCTAAAAGTGAATGCGTTTTGAAAAGTTTTGTCTGTGGTGTTTTGATACTTTAGCACAGAATAAACATAAATTTAATGAAATAAGTGTACAGGATTATTAAAAAACTGAAAATATACCGCACTTCAAGACATTTCCTCCGAAATTGCTTTACTCAAACTCGACTAAGGCGACGTGAAATTTACTTATACATATTTAGTACTTTCAGCTGTTTTTGTAGATTTTGCGGTTACCATAATAGGTACATAAGTGACGTTGTTTTGTAGAGGAACCTATACATATATAGATCAAAATATTTATAGGCACTTAAAAAAAATTAGTAATACAATCAGCGGCCATATCGATAAGCCAACCGATCTCTTGCAGGTAAACGATAAATCAGAGACACGTTATTGTTGTACGACTTCAATATTATTTAGCTCACAGAACTTAAAATTAAGCTAATTAATCCGTACAAATTCTAAAAATAGACTTTACTAACAATCTTTAAAACATTACTCATTTAATTTAGTAGAAATCGAATCACCAAGTTCAAACAAATTTATAAATAAAAATCGGAAATACCTATCAAAAATAGCGCGGAATCTGGCGTTATTTCCGGGAAAATGGGTGCGAAATATTAGGAATTTGGCAACGGCTTGATAAAAAGTATTTCTGTTTGTCTATGACTTAATTGCGCACGCGTTAGATAAAGTAATTAATCTGTTATAATGTTGACATCTGTTCATGCCCTCATTAAAAATGTAAATAATTTTAGATTGGGTTATTTTGCTTAATTAGTTTTAAAATATTACTAGTGCCGAAGTTGCATTTATAAAATGAATATGTGTTCGTCTTCGTCTCACTTCATTGATGAAAATATATCCACAATCACTTAGGTGCATGTGTATTTCTTAGGAAATGAAGGACTTCTTTCTATTTCAGGCATTTATAAGAAATCTTTTGGCGTAATGTAAATAAAAATAAGTTGTTGGGTTGTATAAATTGTGTATTATTGCCGACTAAATTAGAAATGAGGTAAAAGTTACGGAAACTTTCGTAATTTTGTATATACGATGGATTGGCTAGCTCTTACGGTACCAATTTAACCACACTGAATAACGAATATGGGCGGTTTAAAAAGCTATCTTCAAGCTTCCTATGTTGCAATAGAAAGTAGAAAATGTATGATTTAACTTATAATGATTTTATTTAATGATACTATAAATTTGCAGAATGGAGTCTCCGGTATTACCTTAACCTACTACACATCTTAATAGCTAAGCTACCTGTGACTAATAAAAATGTAAACTACTTACTAAATTTATGAGCTGTTGATAACAACCTACTTTATTATTATCAGTCGTGGTCGTCATTAAATATCCAAAATGTGGACGACATCGTCTTAAGTTATTAATACAGAACCACCTGCCTTTTGCATCAGTATTTTTTTACTGGCAAGGTGTTTCTGAGTTTCATTTAAATTTGGAACATTAGATTTTTGACATTAGGTTCTTAAAAATAAAACGCGCGTGTTTATGCACTTCGATAAAGTTCGTAATCTGAATTTTGCGAGTATGCAATGCAGTGTTCGATGCAGCTTGCGTTTATTTAAATTTCGAATGACAAAAATCGATTTTTATCAAAGCAAGATTTAACTTTAACAATGAAAACAAAATCGGTTGTTTTCTGTCGTAGTTGTCTAATAAAGTTGTATATATGTTGTTATTACCCAGCTTATGGTACCTACATCATTCAACGTAAATATTTATGAATCTATTGTCAAACCCTTGTAAAGCACAAATTATCAAGTAAAAAATATTGCAAGAAGACTCTTTGATTAAACTAGTTTGACGGCTGTGTTAACTTGACATGTCAGCGAGATTTAATTAGCAACCTACCAGAAATAAAAAAACGATGCAATTTTGTAATTACATAAAGTACATTTAATCCTACCTATATTAAGTAGTACACTTTTTTTGCTACTACTAATACTACGTTTGCTTTATTTTTGGAATTCATAACGCCTTAAAAAAACGAATGAAATACAAATAATAATTCACATATATACGAGAATAAGGAATACTTTTAATAAATCAACATTTTTTTTTTATATTGACAAGTGACACTTTTTATTCTTTTTAACCCGATACGAGGAAGTGTGTAGGTATTATTGAAAGATGTAGTAAGTAGTGTGTTTGAGGTAGAGTTGGCGTATGGCGAGTGGCAGGTGATCACTGTCGCAGCTGCCCGCTCCAAGGTTACCCTGCCCCGCGGGAGGCGCTCCCTCGTTGCTAGTGATGTGCTTGAAAAGGGTATGTCACTTATAAAAAAATAAAAATATATTAGGTACATGCAGTTTGCTAGAAAATTTAGCTACCTTTTGATTGCATAGAATGTTATAATAGGGTGTAACAAAAAGTAAATAATTATTATGCCAATGTATGCCTAATGATTTTGCCGTAAGAATTATAATATTTGCCCAAACTAATAAAGAAAATGTAGCTTCTCATTACCCACTATAATATATGTTTTTATAGTAAACTTTGGTTACTATTTTTTAGGATCTTAAATGCTAAAAAAGTATAAATACAATATAAACTAATCCTAAAACTACAGACTATTTAAAATCTACAAATAAAAAATTGAATTAAGGTCCGCTGGTATAGGGTACCAAAAAAGCTGATTTTAATTGGTTGAAATTATTAACAATTTTTATCACCAGTATTAGACAATCAATGGACTGTTAATTGGACACAATTTAAAACCCTTGTAAAAATACATAACTTCAAACATATTAAGGACCAGTTTAACCGGTTCTTGAAAGCGCTAATATGAAGAAATCTGACAGATTTTTGACAGCTTTTATATGGCGTCATATGTCAGATAGCTATCTAAAGTGTTATCACCGGTGAAACTGGCCCTAAGACCGTTTTTTAATCGATTAAAATTGTTGTGCAATTGTCTCATCCCTAGTGTCCAGTGTCCCGAGACTTGTCCACGTGTTGCGCACGCGCACGCGCTCCATGCGCCCTTGTGCGCATATCGATGACCCTAACACCGAGTTACATTGATGAAGCGGGCCCGTAGCCTGATAGCAGGGTTATGTGATTTAGGGCCAGTTTCACCGGTTCCTAATATAGTTTCATATATATATATTTCATAAATATATATAGAATATATATATATATATGATAGCCTATTAGGAATCATCATATATGTATATTATAGTATCATGTATATATATTACTTACCTATCACTAAATAAATAAAGGTATTTTGTCAAATACTTTTTATATTTCTTTAAGTATTTTCTACACTTTATTTTTTTTTCATTAATTGTGTATATATTTAAATACATGTACATAACAAGGTATCTTCGTAGGTCGTTGGGAGATAAATAAATAATTTTATTTGATTATATCATATAGGCTAGCGTGTGACCTGCTGGTAAGTGATAGCTGATATTTATTATATGAAGAACCGTTTACTCATAAAACTTTACCTTCACATATTTATAATATTGTTTGTACTAGACGTAAGTCTAAAACAAGCAATATTATAAATATTTGTAAAGTTCTTTCAATTTATTTTTACCGTTTCTACTATTTAAGTAACAATTATATTGTATGATCTTATTTTTGTTTATATCACTGTTTCCTACTTCCTGCAACACTCTGTGCATCCAAATTTTGTCTGTAAGATATCACTATTAGTGATAAGACCGCCCATTGTTATACATCAAGCTAAGCTTAACTTAGCAATATTTATTACCTACTGGCGACCCGCCCCGGCTTCTCACGAGTAGAGCATATTTACGAGGCTCATTCAACAAGTACGTAGCCTCATCGCCCGATGGCACTGCTATTACAAAAAAAAATTACCATAGTACAGTGCAATGTTTTTGAAGCCTACTGCCAAAGTTTTAAACAATGACCTCTATTAGTTTGAATAGCCTTTGAAAGCGAACGTGTCGGTCAGTTTAACAAAAATGGAAAAAAAGCAGTATCGTTCGGTGATTCGATTTTTATTTTTGGAAGGGAAAACGCGTAGTGAAATTAAAAATCGCTGGGATGCTGTGTACGGTGACTCTTCTCCTTCGATGGCAACCGCCAAGAATTGGTTTAACGAGTTTGCTCGTGGCCACAAGTCGGTTTTTGATGAGCCACGCTCAGGTGCCCCGAAAACGGCTACTACGGAGGAAAACATAAAAAAATCCACGACCTCGTGTTGGCAGACCGCCGATTGAAGGTTCGCGAGATAGTTGACACTGTGGGCATTGCAGAAGGAACGGTGCATCATATTCTCCACGAAGAACTGGGCATGAGAAAGCTGTCAGCGCGATGGGTGCCGCGTTTGCTCACACTGGACAACAACCACGACAACGCGCCGGCTCACACCTCTGCCGTCGCCATGGCCAAATTATTCGAATTGCGCTACGAATTGCTGCCCCATCCACCTTACTCTTCAGATTTGGCCCCCTGTGACTTCTTTTTGTTTCCAAACCTGAAAAAGTCACTCGCCGGGAAAAGATTTGGGTCGAATGAGGAGGTCATCGCCGCCACGGAGGCCTATTTTGCAGACATCAGGAAAACGTATTTTTTAGACGGGTTAAAAAAGTTGGAGCATCGCTGGGCCAAGTGTATTGAGTTAAAAGGAGGATTATGTAGAAAATTAAATCGGCATTTTTCGAAAATTTTTGTTTTTCTTTTGTAAGCTAAGTATTTATTGAACGACCCTCGTATGTGCCTTTAAGTTTATGCATGAGGTTGTTTTAACGTCTTCAACAATCATCATCATTATATCAACCAATTTACACAATACATTAACAAATATACACGTAAACCTAACTCGTTATACTCTGTCTATTGTGAAAACCGCAAGAAAATCCCTTTTGAGTTTATTTATCGCGAAGAGACAAACAGACTGATAGACGCGGCGGGGGGACTTTGTTTCATAATATGTAGTGATGATAAGTTTAATGAGACTATATATTTATTTAAACAACTTAACAATAAATATTATATCACAATTATGTAAACTTATAATACCTATACTATAAATAAAAGACAGAACATAGGTCACTATCTGCCGGTAATGTTTCCAAAAAGCTAGCGACGTTACCTCGTTGTATAGCTAGGCGAGGCTATATAATACGTTGACCGAGGTAAGCGCCAGCTCTTTAGTGATTAAGTTTAATTATATAATTAATTGTAAGTAGTACAATAAAGAGCTTTGTATTGTTAAATAACCACAAACTGTTACAGACTCAGTCAAGTTATGTAAAGTAAAGTAAAGCGAGTCTGTGTGAACGTTCGCTTCGCTCCACGGCTCTCCTCTAAGCGTCGACTTCCGACACGTTATGGCTGCTGGCTGAACTAACTACGTGACTTATGGGAATACTACTGTCTTCTTGTTCCTTGAACAACTTACTTTAATATTACACCAATAACACAGTACATACAAATATATAATATATACTGTGTGTGTAATGAAAATAATCAGAATGAGAATAAATTTATTGATATCTAAGTAATTTACACGCTATGTGATATTGAAGATTGTGTACGTCAGTATATCCACATCGGTCATTCAATTTAATACAATTAGGCTTATTATTATTATTTATATAATAATATTAGATCGTTTACAAAACGAAAACAACCGACTACAAATGCCGCGTTAGTCCTTTTTAGTACCTACCAAGTTTGAGTGTTTATATCTCTTGAGATACTTACCAGATCTCGATAAAATTACAATGAGACTAAACGGGAAGCATACTCTCTCAAACAAAAAAATAATTTTACAAATCGTTTAAGAAATGACGAATTTCTGAGGTAGTGCTAATAAATGCTTCAAGACCTTGCTTCTTGCCAAATTTCTTGATTCTAGGTTAACGGGAAGTACCCTATAGGTTTGATTCACTTGTGTAATATGCGAAAATATGAGACATGAACGGTCATATCTTTTGATCGCGTTGACTTACAAGTTTGTTTTTTTCACAGCCAAAATTTGATATAAGTTTCAACTTGATATCTCTACGCGTTCCTGAGCAAAAGGGCCTTTACAGATGGACAAACAGACAGACAGACGGACAACAAACCGGTCCTATAAGGGTTTCTTTTTCCTTTTGAGGTTAGGAACCCTAAAAATCGACTTTACATGCCACGCAAGTCAGTCATATGGCCATAAACATCTCTAAACTTGTAGCAGCAAGTTTGAAGTGTTTTTGGTCATATCTCTGGAGATACTTATCAGATCTTGATATTTTTTTTTATATTTAGCGGATTTATTATTTTATTATATTGATATTTAGCGGAGTAATCGCGTAACAAACATAACAAAAACATACAGACGAATTGAAAACCTCCTTTTTGGAAGTTAGTTTAAAATGGGCTGAACATGACAAGACGTGGCTTTTTAAGCTGTTGAAAACCCCTCACAACACTGTAACGTTTAACCCTAGAATACTGGTCTCATTGGTCTGAATTACCAATTGTTTTGTAGTTTTAATAATAACATAGATCGATATCTCTGATATACCTTTGTTCACCCTTCATCCCCCTTTCCTAATGGTCCGTTATAATATTATTAACAGCTTAATTAACGAACAATAGGTGGTGTCGATTAAAGTCTATCAAATGGTTTTTCAAAATGGATCAGCCATAATCGTGTTACGGAGTACAGTTGCAAGCAAAACATACATGTTCGTAAATTCATCAAAAATGCTTTTAACCGAGCACGCAAAAAGAGGGTTGTTTGTTTGACAAAAGTTTGATGTGTGTATCGGTGTATTTTTGTGTATGTCTGTGGTATCGTAGCGCTCAAACTGATGAACCGGTTTTGATTTAGTTTTTTGTGTTTGATAGATGCCTTAATCGAGAGTGTTCGTTCTGCCGTTTTAAAACTATGAGCTTTTTGCCTGATGATGTCGCTTTTAATCAAAATCAATTTTCATATTTCTAATTAATTCGAAATTTGATATCTGTACACTTCAATGACATTGTAAGCACATGGTAGCATTGAGCCGATGCTGGGACATGTCCTGGAATCTGCAGAATATCCAACTCCTCGCGAATCTACAGCAGAGGTATCGAGTTTGGGCTCATTGGAATGGACTCAATGAAAAGATTATTAAGAGACCATTCGGAGGTGGTTTTAAATTTTGAATTTAAGTATTATTATGATGAGATGTGTCACCTGACGAGACAAAGTTTGCATCGTGCTTATGATATCCAAGCTTGATGAAAGTGGTAAGACCGTCCATTGTAACACATTGTATGAATATATAATGTTCTTTTTACTCGTAAGTGAAGAGGACTGTGGGCCCAGTAGCGCATTGGGGAAATAGCCGGATTTGAAGCTAGAAGTTGCGGGTTCAAATTCTATCCGATGGATTTATCTACGGAAAAAAAATATTACCCATTTCACCGTGGTCCTCTGGCGAAGAAAAAAGATCGTTAAGACACCCCGGCATGGTAGTAGGATACTGTCTAGTGTCCACTGGCTACACTCTCAAGTTAGAAAATCTGTCGCCAAAACATCTCATATGTTCCGGCAGCTATCCTTGAGAGCCAGTTCCCATTCTAGGCCTAGCGTGTTACCATCCTCGACTATATCATCACTTACCAACAGGTAAGATAGTGGTCACTACAAAACAACATAAAAAATATTACTAAGCTTATTAAACTAGTATCAAAGAATAAATAATATTGCAAGTATTGTAGTATTATAAATAGTATACATATGTATAAATAGAAGTAAATATATTGAAAAGAGCTATTTATGTATAAGTAAATATACCTAATTAAAAGTTAATCTTTTTATTAGCAGCTTATTTTATATTTTAAGGTATTGCACTCGCCTGTTGGTAAGCGAGCAAATAGTATTTGGACAGCAATCCTAATATGGTAAAGAATTACCAAAATTTCAATGGACTAAACTAAAAATGGACTGTTCCAGATAATACTCAGCAATACAAGCCAATCATCACTGCTACAACTTCAACATTACCCTTGATTCCAACAAAAGCTGCAAACACTATCTCCAGCATCAGCACTTCTGTTGCCGACTGTCCCATCTGAACCGAATATATCTAAAACGAATAAAACGATGCTATACATAGATAACGTCAAACGTATAGAAAATCCACTTTTGTCTGTAAACACCTTTATTCCGTACAAAAGTTGTTATGACAGGCAGATGTCTATGTTTGTGAGAGATAGCATATTTTAGGGTTCCGTTACGTACGAAACATGCAAAGTTACACCTTGGTCTTTTGAATGTTGTAAGTAAGGGAAAAATGTTATTTTTAGTGTTAACTTGATAAAAATAAAGTTCTTTTATTTAAACCACTTAAAAATAATTACCTAATGACAATATCAAAATAATGTTTTAAACTACAATATATAATACCTATACTTTAAACAAAAGACAGAACCTAGGTCACTACCAGCCGGAAATGTTCCCAAACAGCTAGCGAGTAGCGACGTTATCTTGTTGTATAGCTAGGGTAATACGTTGGCCGAGGTTAGCGGCCCAGCTTTTGGTCACGGGTGATGTCAATTAGGCGTCTGATACTTGATAAATGTATAAAATGGTATATTTTTGAACTTCGAAACATTTGTGGTGAATAGGACTGATAATCACCAACCTCAAGTTGAAAAATCTGTCGCTAAATACTAATGTGTTCCGACAACTGTCCTTGAGAGTCATTCCTATTCTAGGCCTAACGTGCTACCATTCTCGGCCGTATCGTCACTTAACACAGGTGAGATAGTGGTTTAACGCTAGCTACTACGAAATAAAAACTGGCATAAAGTCGTGATAAACCACTTAAAACTCGGGCATAACTATTTACGTAAGAGCGAACGCGGGTCGCACTTTTCTATACAAATGGATTCCCCCGTTTCCTCCCTGGAAAATGCTTCTAGAGCAAAAATTGTTTTTACAAAAAATTAATGTCTGCTATAAGATGGTAGCTTTTTTTAACAACCAATTGCAAAAAGAAATATAAGCCTTTTTATCTCCTCTTTAAGATTTTTGAAGGGTCATATTCCTATTTCTTATTGGCTGGTCAAAAAAAACGAATGATAGCATAGCTACGGCAGACCTTGATTTTTTGTAGAAACAAATTTTGCTCTAGAAGCATTTTTCAGGTAGAAAACGGAGGAATACGTTTTTATAGAAAAGTTCCCGCGTTCGCTCTTAAGCATTTGTTTCTTCTTCAATTAACATAGGATGTAATGAAACTTATCTACTTAGTATTTTATAAAAAGTACTGCTACTTTTCAACCCGGACTAAGTAGAAGCATGTTGCAATAAAAATAAATGGAATATCTACGGAACCCCATATAAGACACAGTATCTCACGTCCTAGTTTTTATAGTTGCAAATAAACACACATGATGGAGTGATAAAATAATCGTGCTACCAAGTTCCTGCTGAGTGTTACTCGTACATGTAACACAACCGCCATTTTGATCTATGATATTTTAAATTATGTAATTTTTAATAGGGCGAGCGGAGACTGGTTTTCAAACCTCACTTGAAAATTGTTCTAGTTCTTCCTACATCATAGGATGTAGGAAGAACTAGAACAATTTTCAAAATACTCCTACATAGGTAGGAGTATTTTTATAATAAGGTGGTAAGAGGACAAACAAGACTGTTCGTATTGTTACGTAGTACTATTATCTTTTTTTTTTTTTTTGTTTCTTTATGGCTCCACACGATTAGTGTATTTAGCCAGTGTCAAGTATTGAAATTTTTCAAGTTTTTATGAATTTTAGTCGTAGAGATGGGTCAAAGTCACATTTCAGGTCAGTTGTCAAGTAAAAGTCTAGTCTAAGTCATACCTTCAGTAAAGATGTGGTGTTTACTGAAGATTTTCAGTGGAATTTTGGTGAGAACGCAAATAGCATGTTTTTCAACATTGTGCTGTTTCCCTACACTCGCACACATTCACCGGCACTTAATGGTTAATAATCCACATTTATTACATATTAACACGCGGAAGAACACAAGTTTTAGGAAAGAATACAATTAGATCACACACATTTTTCCACGTTCCCGCCAAAACTCCATTATTATCTTTTCAATGGTATTGTGGTAGGCAAAAATATGGATTGCAAGGCTTTTCGCCGCGTCGTTGCATAGTGTAACCATTTTTTTTCTTTTTTTATTCTTTTTTTAAAAAGATAACTTACTGTACTTATTAGAAAACTATGTATCGCGGTGGTTTTTGGCGGGAACGTGGAGAAGTGTGAGTGCTCTCATTGTATTTTTTCCTAAAACTTGTGTCCTTCCGCGAGTTAATGTGTAATAAATGTGGATAATTAACCATTAAGTGCCGGTGAATGTGTGCAAGTGTAGGGAAACAGCACAATTTTGAAAAACATGCTATTTGCGTTTTCACGAAAATTCCACTGAAAATCTTCAGTAAAGTCCACATTTTTACTGAGGGTATGACTTGGACTAGACATTGACTTCAACTTGACCTGAAATATGACTTTTAACCATCGTTACGACTTGAATTTTCAAAAACTTGAAAAATGTTTACTTGACGCTGGCTAAGTACATTAATAGTGTGAAGCCATAATGAAACCGAAAAAAAAAAAACTATGTATCGTGGGGACTTTACAAACATACAAATCACGGACACTTATTACATCAAGACTCGGAACAATTGTCTGTGAATCAGGCCAATAATAGTCCCGTGTGAGAATCGAACCCATGACCTTCGACTTCGTAGTCAGGCTCACTAAACTTATATATAACTATAACATTATAGACCAACTGGTCACCCCGTACTCGCATTTTTCTGTGCCTGAGATCTAGAAGAAGTTGCCCTAAAATGTCTCACATATCGCGTGATTTCTAACCAGAAAACATTTCTGCTTCACAGATACAAAATGTTTTCAACTGAATTCCAAAAAAGAAGGAGGTTGTCAATTCGTTTGTATGTTTTTAGGGTTCCGAACCCAAAGGGTACCAACAGAACCGTATTACTGAGACTCCGCTGTCCGTCTGTCTGTCTGTCTGTCTGTCTGTCTGTCCGTCTGTCACCAGGCTGTATCTCATGAACCGTGATAGTTAGACGGTTGAAATTTTCACAGATGATGTATTTCTGTTGCCGCTATAACAACAAATACTAAGAACAGAACAAAGTTAAGAATTAAAGGGTTTAAAAAAAACGTGTTTTTACGATATGAATCGTTCATCGAGGCGCTATCTTGTTTACCTTAATCTCGGAATCTGAATCTGAATCTCGGAAACGGCTCCAACGATTAAATAAAATTTAGTATACAGGGGATTTCGGGGGCTAAATCGCGATAAATCGATCTAGCTAGGATTAATTTTCAGAAAATGTTGTTTTATTCGTGTTTTCAATAATCAACTTTATAGATAATTAACTTAAAATATTACTCTTCCCGACATCTATTGGCGAGTAGAAGTAGCTTTAGTGTTACTGTGTCGGTATAGCAGTTAGTTACTCTCAATTTAAAAAAATAGTATTATTATTCGCCAATAGATGTCGGGAAGAGTCATATTTTTCTGTTTAAGTGGCAAAAAATACCGAGCAAAGCTCAGTCAACCAGATATTTAACAATATGAATTACTAACACCTTTGTGTTAACGTTTTCTTAGTTGGTCTTAGAAGTTCGTTATATATTCGTTAGATGGCGTTCGGAACCCTTCGTGTGCGGGACAAAAGTCTGACTCGCACTTGGCCAGTTTTATTTTTTGTATGTATGTTACAAGATTACTCCGTCAATTGTGAACCGATTCGAATGATTCTTTTTAAAATCGGTAGGGTACGTTTCCGAGGTAGTCTTATTGTAATTTTATCGAGATCTGATAAGTATCTCCAGAGATATGACGATGAACGTCTCAAACTTGCTACTGATATTGACTCGCGGGGTATGGAAGTCGGTTGTTTTAGTTTTTAAACTATCTCAATTATTTCGTTACTCGTTTGCTCTTTTCACCTAGTTTGAAAGTTCAATATGTACTACAGTTTTATAATAAAATCTAAGCCTTCGTTTTCTTAGTAAACAATAAATATAGTAATTATTGTAAGATACAAATATCCCTTATTAATCTAAACAAAAGAGACCTTCCAGACTTCTTAGTAAACTTTACAATTGACTTAAATACTTAGACTTAATGAGGTAGACAACAGACACAGAAACAATTATATCATTCATATTAATCTCATGTCATAGCCATATCAGGCAAAAACTATAAAGTTACATTATAAGGATAACAAAATAACAAACGTTTATTATTATTTAATACAACTACATTAATAATCAAACTACTGACATTATTGCAAGTTATTCAATGTTGCCATATGTGTACGGCGTATTTCCTGAATTCCTGATTTATACATATCAACATTGTATGTCATAATCTATGGAACGTATGAACGTAAATCTTTCAGTATCGCGCGCGCGCCGCTTTCTAACAAGTGTTGCTATGTGAAAGAAAGTACCGATTTTTTGGGAACTGTAAATTATGTTGTGAAATTTCACTTATTTAGATTATTTACTTACTGACTTAGTTAAGGACTTAAGGATATATTAAAAGACTGATGTTTATTGTTTAATTCAAGCTTTGAGGATATTTTAGCAGCTTTTGAGTTATCGCTCGATGAATTGTTGTAAACTTATTTTTTAGCCCTACGTGTTTTAGTATTTCTTGAATTACTTCGTTTTTCACAATAAAAATTGTTCTTTTTATTGATATGGTCTGTTGTGAAATACAAGCTTCCATATAACTTCTCAAATACGAGGGTCCGGTGGTGTCGTCGGAGAATGTTCGGTTTTGATGCCAGAGGTGCCGAATTCAATTCCCGCCGTGCACCAATCGATTTTTCTATCGAAAAATGTATGTGCGCTTTTCACAATAGCCCTCAGGTAAAGGAAAAACAACGTTAACAAGCCCCCAACCTCTGCATAGTGGTAGGACACTATCTGGTGTCCGCCTGGCCAGCTATCACCCTCAAGTTAGAAAATCTGTCGTCAAACATTTAATGTGTTCCGGCAGCTATACTTGAGAGCCAGTTTCCGTTCTAAGCCTAGCTTGCTTATCATCCTCGACCGCATCATCACTTACCAACAGGTGAGATAGTGGTCAAACGCTAGCCTATATGATATTAAAAAAAAACTCAAACTAAGTACTAAAAATGACTAGTGCGGCATTTGAATTCAGTTATTTTTTGTTTTATAAACGAACTTAAATCACAGAATAATGAATAGTACAGGTACTTAAATGATCTTGCTCGCTTTACGTGAGTCTCATTGACAGCTCCAGACTTAAGGGTTCTATATAGGGAGTCTTCTTACAATCCAAATACGTAAGTGTAAGTTAGGCTTATATTGGTAAAACTTATCGTCTTACTGGCAGCCCCATCGAAACCTGAATTACCAGTAACTGACGTCACCATTACGTCACGTCATGGAACGTAGTGTTTTGTAAACAGACAGACAATTGGATATTAGGATGTAAACTAAATAAATAAACATGGTAAGAATGCGAGGTATGCTTTCTTGGAAGTAAACAAAAATAGATTTAGGTGATACAGACTGTTCTTGAATACCTAGGAAGTTATCATCAGCTAATGTGTCAGCAAGGCGGTAAGGACGGAAGAATCACTATCTTAATAGAAATAAAGTATATTTTTTAGCATAATAGCTAAGCGTTTGACCACTATCTCATCTGTTGGTAATTGATGATGCGTAAGAGGATGGTAGCACGCTAAGCTTAGAATGGGAACTGGCTCTCAAGAACAACTGCCGGAACACGTTGGATGTTTTGGTGACAGATTTTCTAACGTGTCTAGTGTCCTACCACCATGCGGGAGGTTGGGGATTGTGGCATATCTTGAATCGCCTTCATTCAGGTTACATGATTCACAACTTTTTATAAAAAAAAATTATGTTTCTTTTTATGACGAACGTTTTTAAAATTTAAAAATGAATGACGGAAAAATATCAAAAAGTCAGTCAGATTCCTGCATTGAAACAGGATGGAAAAATGTGAAAAGTAAAAAATAATAAAGGATTTTAAGTTGAATAATTAAAATGGATAACGTAGTAAATAACTTACGTAGTATTTATATTATCTTTGTAAATAACATAAAGAGCAAGTTTTCAACAGATAATTTAACAGACATGACGAAAGACGCCAACGTGATTGACGCTAACACCGAGGGATATGTTCGCAGGACTTTGGAAAAAGTTGATTTTCCAAACAGCGTAATAGACACCGAAGTATGGGCAGAAGAATTGAAAATGATCACTGAAGAAGCTAAACAAGCCAATACTAATAGGACTTCAACGATTTCCGACGTCACTGATAAGATGAAATCGAGCATGATAATGGTGCTAAACAAGGCCGGTATTTACGGGATCCTCACTGGGATATCTTTATGAAGAGATGCGCCAGAACATATGTTATAGTGTTATAAGTTAAGTGTCTTACTCAATACAAGTATGCTAAAGTTTATTGTGTGTTTTCATCATCTAGGTTCCAATCCCATCAGCCGCTCCGTTACGTTACAGGTTTTCAAGGCCATTGTGAAATACGCATATACAGTTTTGGATAGAACACTCCATTGGTGTGTGGCGGCGATTGGAACCTGCTCAAAAAAATCCCCGCTCCCGGTCGTCAAAGCCGATCACTAGGTACGCCACTGGGCCCTTATGTACCATTTATTAAAAAAATAATTAAAAAAATAAATTTTGTAAGATGTTATAAACCATCGAAGGCAATAATTAGCACATTACATGTCTTACAATAATGTTAAGCTATGTACCTAATATAATTATGCTACGCTATATAAGGGCGTACACACACGATCTTCCTCAATACAGTCGTGCATCAGATAAAATAGCTGGCCAATAAAAACCCTTGTAATTGCCCTTGAAATTACATCATTTACACATACACAATACATTATTGAATAATATTACTTGCAACTTATATATCTGCTCATTAGTTTTTGAATAATATTACTCGCAAGTTATATACATAGTAGGGTTTTTATTGGATTGGATTATTTTGCGTGATCACGCGTTGGAATTACGAGTATATACGCAATAACATCTCGATTTCAACAAATGTTATCTTAAAATTACTAGCGTGGCATCTGAAGTCTGAGTTTTAGTTTTTTTTTATGATCTTAATTATCATTTCACGGCTGGGTGACAGTTAATTTAAGGCTAGCGTTTGACCACTAGCTCACCTGTTGGCAACTGGTAAGATAGTGATCAAACGCTAGTTGTTGACTGTTGGTACTTACTGATAATGGGATCGGGGATGACAAAAGGACACTTTAGATATTTAATGAAAGAATTTTCCAACTACACAGGGTCCTACCATCCCGGGGATTTTTCCTTCACCAGAGGGCCACTATGAATTGCGCACATACATTTTTCGATAGAAAAGGCCATTGGTGCACAACGGCAATTTGAACCCGCTACTTTTGGTGTCAAAGCCGACCATTCTCTCACTGCGCCACTGGGCCCTCACAAAAAGGGTAGAGAATTTAAGTAATTTAATTTAACCTATATTTTAGTCTCGGGATAGTCATAGCAATTACCAATTTTATAAAATAATTTGTAAATTTTTTTTATCCTTACTGATAGTCTACCTATCTAGATAGTACTAGATAGGTAGTCGTTACTATCTCAATTGGTAGTATGCGATAATGTGGTCGAAGATGGTGAACACTCTAGGCCTAGAATGGTCCGAACTCCGACTCTCTGTAAATAAAAACAAAACTGTAATTAAAAGATCAACCATCAAATATTTAAATATATTTGACAGGTGCACATACATTTATTCAAAAAGAAGTTAAATGTAGAATTAAGGATAAGATACTAACTGTAATAAGAACCAAATTTGTACCAATAATTTGTAATCACAAAACCTATAGATTAAAAAAAGCGAGAACTGGTATGTATAGCACGCGCGTACGCATACGCGTACGCATAGCTTAGAAAAACTCCAATCTGTTGGAGGGTACAATTGAAAAAAAAAGAAAGAATCCCGACTCTCAATTGTTCAATAGGAAATTTAACTATAAGGTACTGCGTTGTATTAATATTGTAAACTAGTAATTTCCTAATACTGATTGTAAAACTGTGCTAATACCACAGAATAACTAATAGTAAAAATAATTATTGTCCATTATTTGTGAATGCCGCAAAGCAATCAATGTTATCCTAAACACATTTAAATTATTCAATTTATTATTGATTTAAACAATCTGAAACTATACAATAATTTTATTTTCCTAACCTATAATTAAGCAGACTCTAAATAAATGCATATTACTCATAATTATATGTTTCGGACATTTTCATCATTCGTAATAATTTTATAGAGACCTAAAGATTAAAAGGTATTTATGCGTTTTCCTTTTTTAACCGACTTCAAAAAAAGGAGGAGGTTTCTCAATTCGACCGTATATTTTTTTTTATTTATTTTTTTATTTTTTTATTTTTTTATGTTTGTTCGCGGATAACTTCGTCGTTTATGAACCGATTTCGATTATTCTTTTTTTGTTCAAAAGGAGATATCCCAAGTGTGGTACCATGGTAATTTTATCGAGGTATGATAAGTATCTCCAGAGATATTGAGATAAACATCTCAAAATTGGTACTGAAAATGAATAGCGCGGCATTGAAGTCGGTTGTTTTTTAGTTTTTAAACGATATTATTAGTTTTTGGTATTTGGGTGATTTCATTTGTTATTGTGGTAGATTTTGAATCGTAACGAATATTTTAATTTTTTTTATATCCTACAGCTTAGCGTTTGACCACTATTTCACATGTTGGTAAGTGATGATGCGGTCGAGAATGGTAGCACGCAAGGCTAAGAATGGGAACTGGCTCGACAAAACAAAATCGACCAAAATTTTTGGTTAGTCAGTGTTTTTTATGAAAGGTATCACTTATGTATTTATGATTCGAGATAACAAAAAACTATATAACAAGATAAACAAACTTTCAACATCTTACTTGATGATAGATGCTGTTAAGATAGCGGAATATTACCTATATCATAAAAATACAAACTACTACTACTTATATCGTAAAAAAACGTGCAGAGATGAGATTTATTTATTCTTTTATTAGTTTTAATTGCAATACTAAAGATTCACCTAATACGTAGTTACGCCGTTCTACATTAGAGGGCGTTTATAAATGTAAAATATAACATGACGCTTAAGTCACTTCCGTTGATTCGGACCGTGACGCTACGTCACATCCGTAAAATATTTCCCTCGTGTGCCTAAAGAGGTATCACTTCAAAAAGATCAATATAATTAAGTATATATTTGTTTTTAACACATTCCCAAAACAAGTCAATATCGCTATTGTGAATCCAAGCAAGCAAAACTGCGGCCACTTTACTAGTATCACACGTAAAATGTCACACAGTAACCAGCCATTTTTTTAGGTACCTAAATCAATATGTCACTGTAGTCTAATTATAGGTTACATGTAAGTCTGTAGTTAGGACTTACAATGACACGGCTAGGTCATGGCTGGAACAGATGAGCTTTATTATCTAGATCTTATCTCAGTTAGGTAGTAATGTGCATTTTTTGTAAGTGTATTAATCGGTATTTTTTGTATGCAGTGTTTTGATTATTTTGGTCGTAAAAATTATATCCTTATATGAATTGGATTGTTTTGTGTTCTGCGTTCATGTAGGAGGTAATATTTGCGATTTCCCTTATTTTGCAAGACTTCACAAAAGGACAGAATGATAAGTCCTGTATTTTAATATTTATAACCATAGAACACAATGAATAGTTCGAATATTATAATATATTCGTACTATTTTGAGAATAATAGTTTATTACTTACCTTCAACCAAAGTGGTCAAAAGCTGAAATGAAATGATTTATTGACTTGTGGTCTAGGTAATTACAAACAGTGGTGATATAATAGAATAGAAAATATATCGCTAGAACCGCTTATTTAAGTCTACAAGCACATTACTAAACTTGAAAACTACAAAAAATACAAAGCTATATTGTATTATTTAACACTAGCAGCCCGCCCCGGCTTCGCTCGGGTAGAACATATATGCCTACAAATTTTGCATCAGTTTGTTGCATCGAATATAAAATATGAACATATTTAACAACCATCGTCATATTTCATCCAATTTACACAAAACCTTAACGAATTATGCACCTAAACCTTCCTCATAAACACTCTGGCTATTGGTGAAAACCGCATGATAATCCGTTCAGTAGCTATTGAGATTATTGCGAACAGACAGACAGACGCAGTGATGGACTTTGTTTTATAATACTTACGTAGTGATATTGGACGGCCCTTTGGCGTAAAGGATATTTATCCTGATTCTGACCCGACGGTCGTTGGTTCTAATCCTAGCTATATACCTACCAATGAAAGTTTTATGTGCATTCATGAATCATGAGTTTTCGTACAGTGGTAGTGGGATCATTAAATCTACCAAAAAGTAGCTTACTACCAAGGAGAACATCTGCCGCCGTAACCTTACGCGTTCCCCGACGCAAGATGTAGGGGTAATATACGTTTAACGTGTGTATCTGTGTGTTTGTCTGTAGCATCTTAGCACCTAACCGGATGAACCGATTTTGTTTTTATTATTGATAGTTTTTTTTGTTTGATAGATGTCTTCATCGAGACTTTTCTTAGCTTTGATTCATGGAAATTCGTTCAATCGTTATAAAACTATGAGCTTTTTTCTAGTTAATTGCGCTATGAAATCAACTTTCATAGGTCTGATCAATTCGAAAATCTTCTTCTTCAACGATATTGTAAGAACATGGAAGCCTCCTGGACTCTACAGAATACTCAAATCCTCACCAACTTACAGCTCAGATTTTAAATGTCGTGTTTAGAGTCATTGGAAAAAGCTATTATACATAGATCAGTCGGGGTGGTTTAAAATATTATATTATATTATTATATATATAGATGAATATTATTTTATACAATAGATCATATTATTATACTATATTGACTTCAAATTGATTGTGATCGGTGGGGATCTACAGCATAGCTAAGCTTATAATAATATTTTCGTAGTAACTATGACCTAATCTGTGGTTTCACTGCAAATATTTTAAAATAAAAAATAAAATAAAAATAAAAACACATTTATTGCCAAAAAAGGGTACACTAGATAAATACATTACAAAATAAAATACGCACAATAATATTTTGGCAACTGGAATAGACTCAGCACTTTTTCTGCGTAGACTGCATGGGTCTACGCAGGGCTGATTTTCAGTCTACCCCATTGCTCGAGCTGAGTTGGTCGTCGAGCGATTAGCTAGTAAGCGGAATTTACATACGTGGTTTATAGTTGTATGGTATATAACATAATTTCTATCACTAATTAACATATTTTTTTACACCAATTAACATAATGAGATTATTTACCATTGGCTGTGTATATATATGTGTGTGTGTCTGTGTGTGTGTGTGTCTCTCTCTGTGTGTGTGTGTGTGTATATTTGTGCATGGGTCGGTGTGTAATTTGATTTCATTTGTTAGGCTATTTGGTCTTGAAGGTAGCTTCAAATATGTTTTTATTGCGTTGAAACATAAATGTTTTGACTTTAAATTTAAATGCAATAAAACTGATTTTCTTACGCATCGGTGGAGGGAGATTGTTCCAAATTTTTGCCGCACTATATTTGAAACTATCTCTAAATCTGTTTGTTGTCGGTTTGCTGATTTTATTAATTTTGCGATGCGTGTTTGTGAAATTCGTGATATCTTCTAGAGTTTTCATTTGAATTATATACTGTAAAGGACAATTTTAATCTATAATATGTGGCCAAGCTAATTAACGTAATTATTTGGATAAGGATTAATACTATATACTTGAAAACAGCCTTGGAAGTTATGTAATATTTTTTAACAAAAATTTTAAGATTAAAATGGTTACTGTGAGTCAACCTTAAGAGATAGACATATGCTGTCGCGGACTTTTTTGTAGGTCTTATTAAGTTGTACAAATCTTGCATAGAAAATATTCTTCTATCTATTTTCAATTAAGCAGCGTTCGTAAGAAACGTGTTTTTTCGACCGTTTATTTGCCGACTTAGGTTGCAAATTAGGTCTCCACGAATGTACCTTTGATTTAAACGGGATAATATATAGCCTATTTTCATTTCGAAAGTCCATTCTATGTATTAGTGAAAGAATTTTTGTAATCGGTTCAGTAGTTTTTGAGCTTACTCATTACAAACATACAAAAATACAAAAATACAAAAATACAAAAATACAAAAATACAAAAATACAAAAATACAAAAATACAAAAATACAAAAATACAAAAATACAAAAATACAAAAATACAAAAATACAAAAATACAAAAATACAAAAATACAAATGTTCTCTCTTTATAATATTAGTATAGACTAGTATAGATATAGATAAAAGCTAGTACTTCCCGACCCACCTTCGGCTGCGAAACAAAATCAAAATAAAATGGCGACAGGTGGCAGCAGAGCAAGGGGTGCAAATAGACAGACAGACAGATGCGGGCAGTCACGAACATGTTTGTTTTCAAAGAGTTATGTGAGATTGTGGCTTATTATTAAGGCACAGAATAAATAATAGTACTTACTAGGAAAAAACTAAGAGAGCGACAAAGAGAGGAAAGAAAGATTCATTATATCAAGTATATTTACATCGTCAATATTATAAATGAGAAAGTATATTTGTTTGTTTACTTGGGACTTCTTCACAGTTAAACGGCTGGACGGATATAGCTGAAATTTTGCACGGGGATAGCCAGTTTTATGTATTAGGCTGTTGGATACTATTGAACGCTGGCGAAGCCGCGATGCACAGGTAGTAAATACAAAAAGCAAAGATTTTATTTTACATCGCCCATTTCTTAATCTGTATCAAAGTTCAAATAAGTACAATAACCGTAAAGAATCTACTTAGATCTTCCGTTCACAAAGCCATGCAAAACACGATTGCAACCGAAAATCTTTGATACGAGTCATCATTGAAAATCGCAGTTCAACGTTAATATTACAATACAAAACCAACCTTACGCAAAAGGTTTTCGGTATATTTTCCACTACACGGAAAGATTTTTACTACGATATCAATGCAATATTGAAATAGAATTTCTAGCTATTATAATAGAGTTTATTTTTGCTTGCAGAGTATAAAAAGTAGTTACCTATTGTGATAATTCAAATGTATTTCAAAGGACAGATTAAATTTCGTCTATTGTTGATATGACAAATGAATAAAAAGTCTATTTAACAATGCAAAAAGCTTAGCGTCCAATTGTACTACCAAATATCGTTTAAAAACTTCAGAAAGGGCCGACGTCATAGGGCGTCATTTTTAAACCGACTTCAAAAAAGTAGAGGGTTCTCAATTCGACTGTTTTTTTTAACTTTTTCGTTTGTAAGAAGTCAAAAAGATAAAAAAAAGATAAAGTATGTTGCAAAAACGCCCTTCTAAGGTTGTGGCGGCAGATTTTCTCGTTTCCAATGGTGGTAAGCTACTTTTTGGTAGCAAGTCATCGATATAATATGCTTCTACCATCTGAGGATTTGAACCTGCGACGTAGTAACATAACATCATAACATACTTTGGAGCTAATTATTTGTGTTTACTGCAGGATTAAAACTGGTAGTTTTTATTATCAACTAGTTTGCTGCTGGACATAGGCCTCTGAGCACGATCCTTAACTGCTCTCAAGCTTTAATCCAGCTCTTGCCAGCCACCTTGCAAAGACGCTCCACCTAGTCTTAAAGCGTCCTACGCTACGCTTGCCGATCCACGTTCTCCATTCATTAACACATTTAAGGTACGACCACACCGCGAAGTCCTGCGTCCGCATGCGCGTTTGCGATCTGATTTTCAATCGTTTTCAGATCGCCATAGATCGTTTGGTGTGAACCAGTACCATACTACTGCGCTATCTGACCGCCGCTCAGATCGCGCACTTAGGACGCAGCGGTGTGGCCGTACCTTTACCCCAATATTTCTTTGGCTGATATTATAGTCGGTCCACTCCCACTTTAGCTTGCGAATCTGATGAGCTATGTCTACGATTTTAGTTCCATGTCAGATCACTTCATGTAGTACTTAAACAATCTTTTAGAAATCTTCAATAACGTCAGTAGAACAAATATATATTAACAAAGCCAAAAAATTACATACAGTTTAAAATAATCCGTCCACCCCTCGTTCCTCGATAGAAAAGAGTCGATTGCGTCATTCGACTGGTTCGTGATGCCAACAATGGTAGAGTCTACGAGATTTATGGTAGGGGACACTAACGGTCGGAGTTCATACCGGGATGACACTGGTGGATTAGTGTGGATATGACGGGATTTAATTTGAATTGACTTAATAATGTATGTATTGTAGTCGAGTCTGTGCAAAAAGAGAACCGTCGTAGAAATTGAGGTCGCGTCGGTCGTCGGTCGTTTCAATTTACTTACTGTTTTTTTGGATTGCGTTGCGTACTAGTAATGACAGCAGTGTTATACTGCTGTCATTACTATTGTCATTACTAGTACGACTAAAAATGTTTGATACTTTGTAGGCACCTACTCTATCATTATCGTGTGCTACTAGGTTGGTACTAGTACGTACCTTCCTTCTTTACCTTTGAATGTTAGTTCATCGTAACGCCACGACGGTTCTGATTTGCACAGATTTCTTCTCAAATGATCTTCAAAATGAACAGGAATTACATGACTTTTTAACCGACTTCAAAAAATAGGGGTTGCTTAATTTGACCGTATATATATATATATATATATATATATATATATATATATTTAACAAGGTGAATATCATTATAAAAACTCACGTTCATTTTAAACTTATAGATTTGAGACGGGAATTTAACGTGACTTACGCGATGTCGATATAGCGATCGACATCGCGTAAGTCACGTTAAATTCCCGTCTCAAATCTATAAGGTCAATATCAATATGATTTCCATACATTTTGGAGTTAGCTATCATTCGCTAATAATCAGACTTCAAAGAGCTGTTTTCTTTAAAAAACTATCTTGTTGACTTAGACCGCATTACATGGTGTACCTAAAAATCATAAAACTTTAATATTGCTGTCACTTGCATCGCATTTTTGTCAGATTTGTTTTTATTATTTTATACATTAAGAATATTTTAACAGCGCTAGATAAATTTGTGATCTCTCGATCTGATTAAAAGGTCAGATATAGATCTACGCTATTTTTATAAATTATCTTGACCGGCTCATTAAAGAGATATCTTATCCACAACATGCTAATGTTCCTGAAAACTGAAGTACCGCAGAATAAGCGAGTAAAGTTCATCGCACCGACCTCACCCGTTTGTCCTCGGCTGACATTCTACTTTATATTAGTTGTGGCATCATAGATTTACAAGTTTACTTACCATGTTTTTTAATATCGATAGTTTTCTTTGGAATTTATGAATGTTGTTTGCAGTAATTTTAGGCATCAATCTGTTTAAGGCCGTCGTATATCCGCGTACTTTAGGATGCTTCGCTGCTGTAGACTAGTGGAAGACAATCTGATAATGGAATATTTTTATAATATAATATAACAGCATGAACAAATAAATGAAAGTACAAACAAGACAAGCACAATGCTTGCCTGATGAAAAGCGTAACGCTTTCTTACTACAGATACAGAACCATGCAAAATTCTGTATAGACAGAATTTGGCACGTTACTGCACTGCGCGGTTTAGATTTTTTTTAATATCTTATAGGCTAGCGTTTCACCACTATCTCACCTGTTGGTAAGTGATGATGCGGTCGAAGATGGTAAGCACGGTAGGCATGAACATTACCTAATGCGCGTTAAGTCAAATTTGGCTACCGTCATAAATACGTAAAATGACCAATCGCTGAATGACCTACTCACACGTGAATACTTATTAGCTACCCATAATTTCTTATAATAAACTATAATTTGTTTATAACTATTTTTTTCTGTTTAACAATTTTAACCCAATAATAATTCCGAGATTATACCGCGATAATACAGAATTGCATATTTATAAAACCTGCACAAATCAGAATCGTGAGAAACAATTCAATGTAATAAAAATGTCAGTGTAATCCGCTAAGAAGTTACCTTTGGAATGTGACACTAATAAACCATTTGAAAATTCATCTTATCGTAATAAAAATAAAATACACTTTTAACTGGCAAGCACATATATTACCACAGCATATATAACAGTAGAGCTACAAGTATCTTTGTGGGTTCACTTTGTAAATTCAACTACAACGTCAACATTTTAAGGTATTTTTTCGTGTAGCAATTCGTAGCCTTTAAGTTATTACATATTTTATTCGATTTTGACTCATATAACTAAATATATATAGACTTTTTTCCTCTAGCAATGTAAATAGCTAGTGATGTATTGTTTAATATGGTCCGGCGGCTATTATCGATAAGACATGCACTAATTCAGATGTCTTCGCTCCAATTATGGAAAATCTGATGTGTGATTGTTGTCTTTTACAATATTGTTGCATAGAAATACCTATGTATGTAAATAATAAAGAATATCTAATGCTTGGTAATTGCCTTCTTCTTTCTAGGTACTACGAAAATGTTGTATTATGTAGTTATTGTTTTAACTGGCCGACAAAAGAAGAAGTCCTGTTCAAATTTTAACAAATCCCAATAGGAGTTCAAATTTAAATTTTCCAACATTTTCAATCTTACGAGTAATTTTCCATTATATTATTTATTACCTCAAACTTGTAAATTGTTAAACACAATCCAAAATTTCATCGTGCCAATTAAGCTTAATTGGCAAAGCACCGGAACATGTTATTCCGGAGGTTGCGGGTTCAAGTCCCGTCGGTACGATGACATTTTGGATTGTGTGAAACACTTCAAAGAAACATAATACCTCAAACTTATAAAAATCTTACTACGGCTGATAAAAGTTTGTGCCGTTCTTATTATCTTCGGCGTAGTAATACTAAAATACAAATGCTTACAACAATGTGGTAGGCCTAAAGCGCCTCGGTTGGGCTCAATAACACCATCCTGGGGGCTGATCACGAAGATCATTGAATGAACGAAACGAACGAAATGACGGGGACGCAGCTATGTAGGCTGTATAGCTCCGTCCCAGTCATTTAGTTAATTTCGTTCATTCAATGGTTTTCGTGATCCGGGGGCAGGTATCACGGGTGTTTAAGGGTCATCAAGTCAAGAGTGAATAGGTATCTTTTGAGTAAGAGCGCCACATTAACGATTATCATAGTAATGATGTCATGTAAGTGGTCGAGCGCAGCATACTATTAAGTAGTCTGTGGCGCTACCTACTTATTTCCGCATAAAAAGGTTCAAGTCTACGGAAGCAAAGGGTGATACAGACCCTTCTGCATGTGTCAAAGTATTAAAAACATTCGATTATCACCATATTACGTTTACCAAATGGCATATCATTACCACCGACAATGTAGGTGGTATTCGACAGTTGCCACTTTATTGCGATTCTTGATTGTTTTTTAATGTTGTCATTATTGCACGAGTATTTTTATTTTCGTTACAATGTCGGCTTTTTATCGTAATTTATGAGGACATTTGTAGTCAAAACTCAAAAGTTTATTGAAATGCACGATGTTGCACCTTTTATTTCACAATATTTTGTCCCCATTGCTAAATGGTTTTACAAGAATTTTGCAGGAAAATAAATTAACTAAGGTCGGCAACGCGCTGGCATAACCTTCGTACCGTTCCCGCCAAAACTGAGGCGCCATTTTTCTCCACGTCATAAAAAATCGTGTCGACATTACTATATATAATAATAATAATAATAATAAATAAAATTCCTTTATTTCTCTTCACAAAGTATTCTTAAAATTAGTACATTGTATTAATGTGTGTGAAAGTAAGTGAGCTACTTTGTGAGAGCTGGTGCCTGATGTAGGTTTGTAAAAACCTGTATTACAGGTCACCAACCAGGCTCTCCCGCGGAATAGTTGGCTTCAGGGTTGTTATGCATACACAACATATATATACTATATTATACCCAATTTATAAATATATAATTATATTATACCACTATGTACCCAATGGTGAAATGAAAATCATTTATCATCATCATCATTATCAGCCCACATCAGTCCACTGCTGGACATAGGCCTGTCCCAATGCACGCCACTGAGATCTGTTTTCAGCTCTTCTCCTCCAGTCACTGCCAGCTACCCTGCGTATATCGTCGCAGGGCGTCCCACACTACGCTTGCCAATTCGTGGTCTCCATTCCAGAACGCGTCTACCCCAGCGGTTATCGGTTCTGCGACATATATGACACAAAAGCCCACTGCCACTTCAGCTTGCCAATGCGTTGAGCTATGTCGGTTACTTTTGTTCTCTGGCGTATTACTTCGTTGCGGATACGATCCCAAGAAACAACGAGCATAGCTCTCTCCATAGCCTGCTGAGCGACTTCAAATTGGTGGACCAGTCGTACTGTTAGTGTCAACGTCTCGGCACCGTATGTCATAACAGGTAGGACGCAGTGACTGAATACCTTAGTTTTAAGGCATTGAGGTATGGGCGTCGAGAAGGCTCGTCGAAGCTTTCGAAAAGCCCAGCCAAGCTGAATTCTTCAGCTGGTTTCTCTCTCAAAATTGTTCTTGCCTAGTTGGAGCGTTTGCCCTAGTTACACATACTCTTTTACAATTTCGAGAGTCACTCCAGCAACCGAAACTGGTCTCGGAACAATGTGTATATTAAACATATGACTTTCGTCTTGTCTAAGTTCATTTGTAGACCAATGCGCTTGGAAGATTCAGCCAGACCATCCAGCATCTCGTGTAAATCCTGCGACGTTTCGGCCATGATGACGATGTCGTCAGCAAATCGTAAGTGTGAGATGTACCATCGCGTACAGTTGTGCGTATCCAGTTACAAAACATTTTCGGTTGCAAGTGTCGATTATTTTTCTAACCAATCAGAAGAGCCAAAACCAAAAACAAAACATAATTTTTAGCTTTGTCCCTTCTTGTCATTGGTCAACAATGTCAACATAGACAGAAGCGAGATGCCAATTCAATAAGAGTGCACAGCAAATTATTCCTTAAGGTGGATACGCACAAATGAAGGCGATTGTACCTATTCACCATTGATGTTGATGCCCCGTCCTTTCCAGTCTAGCGTCTTAAAGTATTTCATTTTATTAGTTTCAAATTTGGTATAACACATACTACAAATTGACATCTGAATGTGTCTGAAGTCGCGTTTATTTTTTGTGAAATACCTAAGTGGTTGTTTCGTTAATTCAACCCGAAATAACAACTCTGTTTAAAGACATTCCGCCAATCATCCAATCATCTGTCAATGGCAAAAGGTCAACTAAATACTACGTTCACAAACCTATTTCCTGTCAATGACTTTTTTATTTCAAGTGTAATGGCATCTTGATTTATTAGCAATTTCGTCCTTGGCTCCTCAAATTGGTTTACCAAATTGCTTGGAAACGACCGAACTGTGTTATTTTAAATATAAAGAAGATTATTTTAATCTACTTCACAAAACAAGGGGAGGTTCTCAATTCGACTGAGCGACTTCTAGGGGTTCGATTGAGCTGAAATTTTGCATACTTGTGTAAATCGCGTGACAATGCAATATTATGATGACATGGTGGTGATCTGACGATGGATCTGGAAGGTGGCCAAAGGGACTCCAAAATACACATGTTATACCCGTCGTGTTTGAGCGATTTTTCTTGACTTACTCTTGTCATAGGTCATGTAAAAGCTTGTGTTTAAAAGGGTTTATAAAAGAATACTTGTTTCAACTCAAAACTACGTCATTTATCTTGTTACCATTGTAATTTTATCCAGATCTCATGAGTATATCCAGAGATATGAAGATAAACAAACACCTCAACGCAACTTAGAACTGAAAATTACTGACGAGGTTTGTTTTCGTTTTGTACACGATTTTAAATTATGTTGAGCTGTGTAAACCAGCGGTCGAAATTATATGCATTTAAAGATGTAAAGAGATCAAAACATAACGAGACCAACCGAGGTAAAAAAATTGTTTATTATAAGTTTAAAGTTTTTTATAAGTTAATAAAAAAAGTTTATTATAAGCGATGCCCATTCTAAGGTTGTCTGGAAGAGATTGCTTATAAACAAAGACTCCTCATTAGAGTTGCACCATCTTACTTTAACTATAACAAACGTCAAAATCCATATAAACAACGCAACAGTGCAACTCAGTCTTAGTATACCAAATCGTCAATCGTCGCTTTTACCTGGAGTTAGTCCGCTCGTCAAGTCGTCACCGCGGCACAGGATTACATATGATTGTAAAACTGTGACCGCGGGCGGAAGTAATTTACTTAGTTAGTACGTGAAATTTTAATATTCAAGAGGTTTCGCATAGTAGAGCATATAATACTCGTATGTCTGCATTCTGTCAGCATCAGTTTGTTGCGCCGAGTATGAATTAACATATGCAACAATCATTGTTCTATTCCAACCACAAAACCTATGAATTGGTTGGAATAGAACAGTGGTTCCCAACCAGTGGTCCACGGACCACCGGTGGTCCACAAGAACTAAAATATGGTCCGCAAAAGATTTCAAACTGACGAAACAATAATATGACACAAGCTGGTCAGTCAACCGTACGTTTGTCTTGCTCAGCCTATATTGTGGAAGTAATTAGAATAACTTGTTCATAATCATCAAGGTCGAAGTCATCATTTACGATGGTAAATGCAGGCAAGCGTCTTGCTTTTCCCGTAACCTCATATTTAAAAAAAACTATACTAAAAAAAACTTTTTAAAAAGTGCAAAGGCCTCCTTAAAGAAAAAAATTATCTACTATACATTTGAATGATACAGTATTTTTTTACTTTGTGGTCCCCGAACTAATAATAAACTTAAACTGGTCCCTGGTCACAAGAAGGTTGGGAACCACTGGAATAGAACGATGATTGAACGATGGTGCACGTAAGCCTTCCTCATGAATCACTCTGTCTATTGGTGAAAACGTTTGAAAATCTGTTCAGTAGTTATTAGGTTTATCGCGAACAGACAGACAGACAGACGCAGCTGGGGACTTTAGTTTTATAATAGTGATGTTTATTGTTACATGTTAAGGATCATTGAGATATCTTTGTTTTTTTTTAAATTAAACATCAAACTGTTAGACAAAGATTTTAAGTCGTATCTTTACCAGTATATACCCATTTTTAACCGACTTAACAAAAAAGAAGGAGATTCTCAATTCGACTGTTTTTTTTTGTTTGTTACCTCAAGTCAGAACTCCGTCAAATCAAAATTATTTTTTGTTTGAGAGATTATGCCTACCGTTTAGTCCCATTCATATTTTGTCGAGATCTGACAATTATCTCCGGAGATATGGAGATTAACAATATAAGCAAATTTGTATACTTTCATGACATGATTATAACTATATTTGACTATCGCGGCATGTGAAGTCGGTTATTTCGTTTTGTACAATCATAAATAATTATCTCGCGTGAATTAAAGCCAATGTCAAAATTTTCGAAGGTCGTAGACAAAAATGGCTATTACTCTTTCCATTACACGTAGCACCTTGACCCTAGGTTAATAAAGCCTTATTTTGGACGTAGTTTAGAGTTTCCTGTGATTGTTTCACGAAAATAACAATGGCGGCATTATCATATGACATAATAATTAGGTCAGGGTAGAGAATATTTCTTAACAATGCAATAGGACAAGTTATCAAAATTAATTCTAGCTATTGCAAATTTTCTTTTAGGTTATTACTGGTTCAACGACTATTAATAATAATTAAGATAGTTTAATATTGACGGAGTAATCGCGTTACTACATACAAAAAAAAACATACAGACGAATTGAGAACCTCATTCTTTTTTGGATGTCGGTTGAAAATGGGTAAAGAGCGAGTTTGATTCGCGCATTGAATGTTCCGCATTTAGGGTTAGGTTTTAATTATTTAATTTTTTTATTCCGATTGTTCTGGATTAAATTGTGCCAATATTCTCTAGGAAATTATCTGACTGCAAAAATATTTTTTAAATCGCAAAAACATTTTTGATATAGTAAAGCAACAAGTTAAAGCTTTTTGGATGTTTTTTCATTTGTACTAACACCTTGCTTCTTGCAATTTTTTTTTATTCTGAATTAAGTACGAACTTTTAATTAAGTTTCATTGGAAGGTGGTTTTACAGCTCCAAACAATTGAAGGAAAGAAAAAATATATGATTAAAAACTTTCGCAAGGAATATAATATAACGCGTTCCCGAGACATGCGAGTAGATCAGACAGACGGAGGTAGTTCTCTATAAGGGTCCTATTTTCTTTGCAGGTAAGGAACCCTAAAACTGTTTACAAATTAAAAACTGTATCAACAACATTCATGAGCCATAGACGAAATCGTTTTTAGTTTGCGTGCAACAGATATATTAATCATTAAAATAGCTAAAAACGTCACAGACTAGGACAAAAGCTTTATTAACTGCCAGAGGTAGGCAGATGCGTTATGATTAATAGACGATCTTTTTAATGGATTTCCGAAAAATATTTCCGATATTTTTTACTTATTTACGGTTAAAAAATCAAAACATGTGGGACTGTCATGCTGTCACTGCCATGAAAGTGTATAGTTGGATGTGTTTGTTTTGATACTTGCTTTAGAGCTTTAGCGAAGGATAGGGAAAGGCCAAATTATAATAATTAAATATTAAAAGTTACAAGTATAAACGTTATAAATATAGATAGAATATGTTTCATTGTTTTTAACCAAGGATTCTGAAAAACGTGCAAATTCCGGTGTAGTCTAGAGCTACTTACAGTCCAGTACAGATTTACTACTATTCTTATAATAAAAATAAACTAACACATTTAAGTTTATATTTTCTTTTCTCGATCCGTTAACAGACCGTGTTATTATATGCTAAGCAATCTATTATTTTATTTCTAATACCATTGCAGAATGCTTGTCAACGAAAGTTTTATCTATAGCAGTAGGTATAAAGTTAGCTTATAAAAAATCATTCACAACAACCACAACATTTAGGGCCAGTTTCACCGGTTCCTGATAATGCGTTAGTTAGATAGTTATCTGACACATGACGAAATATAAAAGCTGTCAAAAGTCTGTCAGATTTTTTCATATTAGTACGTAGTAGTATCTGTTCTGTGATATTAGCGCTATCAGGAACCGGTGAAACTGGCACTTAGAGCATTACATTTATCACCAGGATAATATAGTGTCCTATATCTATATACAAAAATATCAATATACAAAATGACGAAGCTTAACTAAACAAGGATAACAAGTATCAAAACTACTTATACCATCTACACCAAAAGCTTCACTAAAGTTCCCATATGTTCGTAACGCCAGAGGCTTTCTTTCCACTTTTTAACTTATATCACATGTTTTGCTAATTGCAAAAAATGGAATTTGACCCAGTACCCGTATACTGAGCCGTATACCGTAAACAGAGACGCATGTTTAGCATCACCTGGTATTCAAATCTAATTTCAAATAAAAACTTGGTTAGTACTGTTTGAAAGATTTTTTAATGTTTATTTCTAATGTCTATGTATTGTTATTGATCGAAGTTATAGGAATCTATATATATATTTATTTAATTCTATTATAATCTTTCTTTATAATATTGGCGATAAAGACCAATTAGTCCCGCTCATTACTAATTTTACTAGCCCGACGACCATCTTAGTTCGGGCAATGGGGTGGACTGAAAATCAGCCCTGCATCCACGCAGAATGGTGCTGAGTCTTCTCTAATTGTCAATTAGAACCACTAACTATCGTTCGAATTGTTTTAAATTTGGTATACTTAAATCACTGTGTTAATATTTTTATTTCGTTTTCAAGTACAAAGTGTTCCCAATCAATAATAAATCACTAGTCTTCTGATGCTTCTTCTAACATCATGTACCTACTTATGAAAGTAAAAGACGCTGTGCAGTGATGTCAAATTTTAGCAATTTAAAATGTTTACGTGCCGATTATCTTTTACAGGTAGATATCAACGCCCTACACCAGGCGAGCGCCGTGTTTGGATTAATATCTAAAAACAATTATTCGTTTCAGCAATGAAGAGGCATAAAACCAAAAATCATCTCTTAAGCTAATAATATTACTTCGTAAGGGAAGCCATTGGGTTTTTCAAGGTAAATTGTCATTACCTTGAAGGACCCTATGACAAATAAACCACCTCGTCAATAGTTCACCTCTTATCATTTATCAGCACATGTCCTCAGCACGTGCGGGCACAGCTGTCATTAGAAAAAACTGGGAAGTGCAGCCATCTTGGAGGATTCTAACGCTTGCAGTCATTCTCGTAATGCTGGCAGCTCTGGCAAGTTGGTGTTAGATTACGTTGGGAATAGTGTGGATAAGGCGATTTCAACCTAATTTTGGTCTTCCTATACCTTGCAGCGAGTTCTTATGTGCTATACAAATATATATAATTAAATTTCCATTTAGAGGGCCCGGTGGTGTAAGTGGGAGAATGGTCGACTTTGATACCAGAGGTACCGAGTTCAATCCCCGTCGTGCACTATTGGTTTTTCTATAGATACATTTCAATTTCTCAAGTTAGAAAATCTGTCCAAATATGCAAAATTACCATTAAACATGTTATGTCACAGGCTCTATAAAATCTATGACATGTCTATATACCTATCTTTCTATCCTATTACCTAGGTATAGATGCCTTTATCACTTGCCGAATAAACCAGTATTAATGCGGTCTTGTGTAAAGATCAGACGAAATAAGAAGTCATTTCGTCTAAAGTCAAAGGGTAGTTTGTAATCTTTAAGAATTATTTGTGTGCAACATTTTTCTAGATACTTGCTTGTACACGCAGATTCACAAAAAGCTTGAAAGTTAAGTTAATAAATTACTCGTTACTTTATTCTGCCCATATATGTGGATTATGTACAGAAGATTTATACTCAACAAATGTACACTTTTTTATAATATTGGCGATAAAGACCAATTAGTCCGTCTCATTACTAATTTTATAAGCCCGACCATCTCAGTTCGGGCAATGGGGTGGACTGAAAATCAGCCCTGCGTAGACGGGTCCACGCAGAGCGGTGCTGAGTCTTCTCCAACTGTCTATTAAATGTAATTTATGTTGCTTGTATTGTATGTAAATGTGTAATTATATATTTGGCAATAAATAAAAAAAGAAATTACCTAGCCAATCAAACTAAAGAAAAACTTTTATAATAATAAGCATACACCATGTCAAGTAGTATATAGAAGGATACTTTAGTCCCACGATGACGAAATCAGTGAAGTGACGCGGAATACCCTCGTAATCCTAGGTTTTACCTGCCTCTAGATAATGGTAGGCTGATGGACCAATTACAACTACCTACTGCAAGGCAAATGACTTGGAGTTATTATCTGGTCAGCATGGTCACTGAACCAGAGAGCTTTATAGCTTTATAACTAAGTTTATTTTAGTTCTTACTATTTACTTTACTCTTTAATTTTTATGGCTTGATAAAATGGTAAAATATAACCGGCCAAGTGCGTATCGGGCCACGCGCAGTGTAGGGTTCCGTAGTGGCCTGTTATTCAATGCAAGTCTTTACCCGTTATAAACAAGCAACTAGGTACTCCGTCTTTGACACTTTAAAGGATTTATTCTAAGGATTTTGTATTTGGTACAAAATATCCAACACCCAAGTTCAACGACTATTACTGCTAAACTAATAAAGTTATCTTAACCGCTTTAATTTTTCTTTAAAGTTCATCTAATATCCAATAGACTTAGCTGGCACCGACTTCAAATAGAGAAGTGGGTAACGCTTATAATAATTTTAAGTAAATTATTTTTCGCTTTTGAGTGCCTTTTTGTGGTTATGAAGTCGGTTTTTTTTTTTTAAAATAACATATTTTACCCTTTTTAGTGCAAAAAAGTTTTAATGAAATTACATGCATCTATTAAATTTCGTGTCTGGGCCGTTATACACTGACGGATATATACTTTTTGAAAATTTCAAGTATGTACCTATAACGGTTAAGAAGATACAGATCTGTAAAGTGCGCACATATAGACACACGGACGGACGCACGGACGGACGGAGGGACGAACAGACAACAAAGTTTCAGAAAGTGTTCATTTGGTAGCCTTCGGGTTCGGAACCCTAAAAAAATTGACTTTAAATGCCGCGCTAAAGTGAAAATATTCACTAGTAATAATGATGTCATCAAGGTATCAAAGGACAATGTCCAAAATGGCCCTGTACAATTGATGATGATGGTAATCCATCATCCTAGCACTTCCCTATATTGTGGATACCCGAATTATGAAAGCACTGTGTAGCCAACCTAACAACGGAAAGTATTATTTACGTAGTAACTATTATATAATATGTGGTTTTATGCTTATAATTTTTTTTTTGCTTTGTTGATTGGTACAAAGTACGTTCATAATTCTGAGTTATTTAATTATGTATGCAGTGTCGCGGGACTGAAATGGCCGCCATCTTCGCCAAATGTCATGTCATGTCAAAAAATATCAGGTATGTTCTAGGATGATGGATTATAAGGTATGTTTAAAAAAGTTTGCACCCTAACAAGACTTTGCCCGGTAGAACATTCCTGTGAAGACAAATTATTTATATTTATATATAATTATTTATTATAATTATTAATATATAATTATTTATTGAGGGCCCGGTGGCGTAATTGGGAGAACGGTCGGCTTTGATGCCGTGGTACCGAGTTCAAACCGCCGTGCACCAATGAATTTTTCGATCGAAAAATATATGTGCGCTTCTCACAGTTGCCCTCCGGTGAAGGAAAACATCGTTAAGAAACCAACAACCCCCGCATGGTGGTAGGACATATCTAGTGTCCGCCTGGCCAGCTACCACCCTCAAGTTAGAAAATCTGTCGCCAAACATCTTATGTGTTCAGGCAGCTATCCTTGAGAGCCAGTTCCCAATCTAGTCCACTTCTCTATCTTCGACCGCATCATCACTTAGCAACAGGTGAGATAGTAGTGGTCAAACGCTTGCCTATAAGATATAAAAAAAATTATCCCCACCTTTATTTCTATCTCGCTCACAGTTACCGTAAGAATATCTTATATGCAATAGCAACCTCCATTGTGTATAATCTTCTTGGGACTCTTCTACTAAAACTAGTACATTCTCCTATGTTTGAGGTATTTATCTCCATATCTCTGGTGATTCTAATCAGATCTCGATAAAATTAAAATGGGACCACCTCGGAAACGTATCCTACCTATTAAAAAAAGAATCATTTGAATCCGTTCTCAATTGATGGATAAATCGCGTAACATACACACAAAAAAAAAAAAACATACAGACGAATTGAGAACCTCCTCCTTTTTTGTGAAGTCGGTTAAAAAGACGAATTTTAGCGAAGAAGGGAACGAAAGTTGTGTATACTGCATGTTTATGTTTTACCAATAATGTTTTGGCATTTGCTGACATTGTCTGACAAAGGTGCCTTGTAATGCAGGCAACATGTATACTATGCGATTTAAATGCCAAGTCGAAGTTCACTAGTTACATAGTTTGCTTGATATCAGCAGATTAGCTATCAATTGTTTAGGTATTCTCTGTGGACACATCTACGATTAAGATAGATGACCGGATTTTAGGCATTCTAAATAGGCTGATTATAATCAAATGTTTCGTGATAAATACAAATAATGTTGTTATTTGTACACTCACAAGTGTTTGTATGAAATTGGAGCAATTTTGACCCTTAAACATTGAGTGGATGGACAACTGTTTTAAAAAATGTAATTTTCTATAGAGTTGCTTAGGCAACATTATTTTGAGCCGGACAGCGCATTGGTTTTTTGACCCACGAAAAGCGAAAATATAAATGCTATGCTTAATATAAATCTTACCGTCAAATAAAACAATGCACAAATGGACCATGAGTTCGAAGGCAAGCTCCGAAACCAAAGTCTACCTCTAAGACGAGTCTGAAATGTCTAATCTGTTAAACAAACATATTAAATAGAGCAACACATTCCACCTTAATTTGGCCATTACAATTTTCATACTATAAGTCTCTAGGTTCGAAGACTGTGACGTGGACACTGACGGTGCGACTAGTTCACCAATTCAAAGTCGCTCAGCGAGCTATGGAGGGTGCTATGCTCGGAGTTCCTCTGAAGGATCTAATTTGAAACGAAGTCATTCGTCAGAGAACCAAAGTTATCGACATAGCTCAAAGGATTAACAAGCTGAAATGGCAGTGGGCTGGTCACATCTATCGTAGAACCGATAACCGTAGGGGTAGACGAGTTCTAGAGTGAGACCACGGCTCGGGAAAGGGGAAACGTAGCGTAGGACGCCCTACAGCTAGGTGGTGCGATAATATACGCAAGCTGGCTGGCAGCGGTTGGAAACGAATAGCTGAAGATCGAGCTCAGTGACGTGCCATAGGAGAAGCCTATGTCCAGCAGTGGACGGAAATTGGCTGATAATGATGATGAAATAATGAAGTCTCTGTGAATCGTGAGGGATACACTAGCGCCTCTAGGTCATCTCTAGCTCACCTAATGTTAAGTGACGATGTATTTTAAGATAGAATTGCACTTGTCTGGAAATAGAAAAAATTTGTGACACAAAGCACTAGACTAAATTAAATCGATGTACTCTTAAGGTGCCTACGCTACGTTACAGTGTACAGGAGGCATATCTATGTTATGCTAACCTTCCAAACAAACGAAAAAACAAATCAGAGAGTTAGAAAAGCACAACCAATTGAGCACGTGTTCTACTGCACATGTGCACAAAAAGAGCACTTTTTTTAATATCAAAAGGAAGAATCGGAAGCACTTTTTCAATGATTTCCATGTGGCCTTTATTAACGAGTATAACTTGAACTCCATAAAGAGCCAGTTTCTTTTCAATTTGCATACAGTTATGGTAGGGTAGGTGTATCGATGGAGTGATCATAATACTATTCTCAGTTTTCTGAATGAAACTAGAATTGAATTAAAATACTTCCGGTAGAGGTGGTTTTGTGGAGTGAATCGTAATTTAATGGTGATATTGGAAATTTCGTTGGTCTTACTCCGTGTACATAATTATATAAAATTGTGTAAGGACTTCTGCAGCAAAAAGCACATAGCCAAAATCGGAGTGTCCGACTGGAGAAGGACCGCGCAATCTAGAGAGTAATGACATCTTTTATTGTCGGAGGCCAAGATCCACTATGGAGTAAGCACGCCATCCTAGTAAGTAAGTATAGGTAAGTACTTCTGAACTTCTATTTGTGCAAAAGTATTTAAAGGCTAGGTGGAAATGTAAAAGGAAAGTGGATATCTATCTATAGAGGGAGAGAAATACCGAAGAAAGTGTGAATGGACTGTGTGACGGCAGACACTTTATTTTTAACCGATTTCACAAAAAAGCAAGTTCTCAATTCGACGGTATTTTTTTTATGTTTGTTACTTCAGAACTCCGTCAATTCATTCTTAAGCGATTTTGAAAATTATTTTTTTTTTAGTGAGAAAGTATGCTTCCCGTTTGGTCCCATTGTAATTTTATCAAGATGTTATTTGTATCTCCAGAGATATGGAGATAAACATCTCAAACTTAGTACTTAAAATGATGTGAAGTCGGTATTTTTTCGCTATGTAAACGATTTAAAATTATTTAAATCCAATAGGCTTGCGTTTGACCACTACCTCGCCTGGTGGTAAGCGATGACGTGATCGAGGATGGTGACCACGCTGTGCCTAGAGTGGTCTAGGTCCGTCGGTATATAACAGACTGCCTGAGTCCGTGCGCGATGCACCCTCCACTGTGTGCTTTAAAGTGCGTTTAAAGAAGTGGCTGTTGAGCCACTGTTTCTATAATCTTAATGAATTTTACAAATTACCTGAATTTATATAAATTTAATTTTTATATTTATAATTTATGCAATGATATTTTGTTACTATTTTTGATGCATTTATAATAATTATCTGTATGTTTACACTTTTTACTTATTCTATGTATACGAATTATGCTGACTAGCTATTAATTATTTATTTTAATAGTTTGTAAGATCAGCAAAGACCTGTAACATCGGTGTTATCAATAAACAATTTGTATTTGTATTTGTACTTGGTCTAACTCTCAAGGGCTGTGTGCTGCCGGAACACCGTAAGGTTATTGCGGCACATTTTCTTCTTCATTGTGGTAAACTGCTTTTTGGTAGCAAGTCAGGTAGAACATTGGTATATTTGTAAAAGAAGTAGATTTAGAAATGACCGCAGCTAAATGGAAAACGAAAGCATTTTTTTTTTATATCTTAAAGGCTAGCGTTTGACCACTATCTCACCTGTTGCTAAGTGATGATGTGGTCGAAGATGGTAAGCACGCTAGGCCTAGAATGGGAGCTGGCTCTCAAGGACAGCTGCCGCAACATACCTTTTAACTTGAGGGTGGTAGCTGGCCAGGCGGACACTAGATAGTGTCCTACCACCATGCGGGGTATGTTGGTTTCTTAACGATGTTTTCCTTCACCGGAGGGCCACTGTGAGAAGCGCACATATTTTTTCTATAGAAAAATCTATTGGTGCACGGTGGTTTGAACTCGGTACCACGGCATCAAAGCCGACCGTTCTCCCGATTACGCCACGGGGCCAAGGCACCGTCACCATAAAAAGAAAAAAATCCTATGTGTCAGTTTATAAACTATCTAAACGGCATAACAGATTTGGATAAAATTTGGCATTTTTATCCAAATCTGTTATGCCGTTTGTGCGTGATTGAATAACAAATATACAAACAATCATAAGTAAGTATAAATATTGTACTACCTAAGTAGGTACTACAATAACAAGTGTTTTAAACAATTGAAACACATCAAATGATGTGTTTAATTTGTTTAAAACACTTGTTTCGTCCCTGGCGTTCCAAATTTAAATCCGCTTTGCATAAAGTTTGAGATTTACATGCATTCATCCAAAGTAAATTATATCAACCATACCAGTATTTTAACGCTCTCAATAATTAGTTGTATCGATAAATCAAAGTGACCCAAATAGCTATTATTCGTGTAGTGAAGTGAAACAAGCCTATCAACACATAAATAAAACTAACTGAGCAAGATCCGAAGAACCGAATCAAATCAATAAAAGATCGAGTCAACATTCCGTCAGTGATCATTAGTATAACACCAAACACTGGTTTAATGCTATTGACAGATGGCGTATCTTCACGCTGGGCTGTGTTGCTAGGTTTTATCATTCTCCCAGCTACTCGGGTAAAAAAATATTTTTTTAATTCTGGCATTGAAGAGTACAATTTTATCAATTGAATCAGTATGTTAGCAGTGGACTAGTATAGGCTGATGATGAATCAGAACCAGAATAATTTATTGATAACTCATAGGTATGGTTTATTATGCTAAATCTTATTGCACCATAGAAAAATTTGTAGATTTTTGTCAGCCAGTTCCCATTCTAGGCCTAGCGTGGTTACCATTTTCGATCGCATCATCACTTACCAACAGGTGATATAGTGGTCAAACGCTAGCCTATAGAATATATATATATATATATAAAAAAGTTCACATTTCTGAGCATACATTCGAATATAAGATATTTCAAATTAGTTTAATAATAATTGTATGAGTAATATTACCATATTGATGGTCCTTCAAAACGACTCTAGTTGCAACTTAAAAAAATACGAAGGCTGTAGGAGAACCATGTCCCAATGAATAGAACTCTGGTATGATGGTGAGTCAGTTTGGAAGACTAAAAATGAATCATTCTGCTACGTGAATTGGACGGAAGTCAGTCGTCCAGCGCCTCGTCTCATTTATACTTGTGTATAACCACAAAAATGGAAGACAGGTATCATTGAGGTATCATTGAAGTAGCTACCTCAAGTAAAATAGTTATGAATTTCTCACAATGAGAGTGTATTAAATTTTTATCTTAAAAAAGTATACCTTCTCTCTCAACTGTAACGTCCCCAAATATAAAAACTAAGCGCAGGAATCTCAATAAATATGTATAAAATGAAACTACACACATAAATCTCAGGAAGATATCCACCACACTCTGGCAACACCTTACCTCTCTTGCAGGGCATAGGTCAGATGGAAGCGTGCATTAATCCGCGCGATTAACTGTACCCAGCCATGATTGCGGCTGCGCATGTGAGGTCGATACCATGGATGTAATCAGCCAATCAGAGGGGGAATTGCCCCCAGAGGTGGAAACTTGACCTTGACTTGACATTTCATGAAAATATCTTTTTGGTATTCATCGAGGTAAGTACATGTAAACCAGAGGCGCCCATCATAAGCTGTGGCATAAGAGTGGCGCGCGATCGGGCGTGAGGAGTACTTACGCTAAACTAAGCGAGTTGCAGATTGAGCTCTGCTTTTTATTTGAACATAGAGCTAGTTCGCGACGCCACATCTGGTACGTAATACATATACATCGATGTTGGTATTACATATTTATGTTATGTTATTGTACACTCGTACACATTATAATTTGCAAAAAATGTGTTCCTTTGTAAATATAATACTTAAATTCGAGATTTAAAACCATCCCCGACCGATCTATGTATGAATCTGTGCATTGATGAACAGATTATTTTGATGAGCCCAAACTCGACATCTTTACTGTAAGTTGGTGAGGTGTTGAGTATTCTGAAGATTCCAGGAGATGTCCCAGCATCATATCAACACTACCAAGTTCTTACAATATCTTTGGAGTAACAGTATACCGAATTTCAAAATGATCAGGGCTACAAAAATTTGATTTTATCTCGTCGTCATCCAGAAAATATCTCGTAGTTTTCAAACTGCTCAACGAATTTTCATGAATCAAAGCTAAAAACCATAAAAATATATATAACATATATACCATCCTTGTATTTATATATATCAGTTGCCCCACAGATATCCTTGGCCCGGCCCTGCTTCAAAGCCACGAATACAGAATGTGTGCTCAAAGATTTGCATGTAGATAGATAAGTTTTATGCTTAGTGTTAACTTACTGATTACTTGGGTTATGTTGATTATATATATTTATATTGGTGTGATATCAATTACTTATATGTTTTACTAGCTACGCTCCACGGCTGTATCCACGATAAAAAGTATATTTTTTTGTTATTTGTTAATCCAGGCTATAAATATCATATCATATAAATATCTATATGTATGCCTAATTTCATCTAAACCTGTTAAGCCGTTTTTGCATGAAAGAGTAACAAACATTCGAAAGGTTTTGGCAGGAATGTGGGAAAGTGTGTGTGCTCTCATTTTTTTTCCCAAAACATGTGTTCTTCCCCGAGTCAATGGTGCCGGTGAATGTGTGCGAGTGTAGGGAAACAACACAATGTTGAATAACATGCTATATGCGTTTCTACCAAAATTCCACTGAAAATCTTCAGTAAAATCCACATTTTTACTGAGGGTATGACTTGGACTAGACATTGACTTCAACTTGACCTAAAATATGACGTGAACCCATCTTTATGACTTGGATTCTCAAAAACTTGAAAAATGTTAATACTTGACACTGGCTAAATACACTAATTGTGTGGAGCCATAATGAAACTGGAATAAACATTCATCCATCTGTCTATACTCAGAAACCTAAGCATCTAGATGGCGCTGAAACATGTTGTATCGTTCTCCTTGTATATATTGCCTCAATGCATAAGATCCTGCATCGCGCAAACGATATTTTGCGCGATATAAGTACTTGATTGAGGCACTTGCTTTATCAAATAACATCTTATATTTATCTTAAAATTTTAACTCTGTAATGAAATATTAATCATTTTTATATTAATATATTAATAGGAAGTAGTAGGATGTAAGATATTTACTTACTTCAGTAATGGTTGTAATAGGCGTGACAAAAGATTTTAAAATCCTTTTCCGTAATGTGAATGTGAAAAACCCTATATTTCGGTGATTAACTTAAGTTTAACGAAGTTTAAAGCAATATTTCTAATATTTCTTCAATAGTGCGCAAAAACAGGTCACATGTGTCATGGCGTCGGCTGTGACGTCACGCATATATGGTTAATGACATACTTAACGTAGTAACTATTATATAATCTATGAAAATGAATACACATGGGTTTTCCAAAATTTTATAACATTTTCAAGAAAACATCATAAGAGGACATAGGCGTGACGTCATGCGCTGTGATTGGTGTATCAATCAAAATGGCCGATTGCAATATTTTTAATGTTTTATTTTATTGAAAATCTTAATAATCTCAATTTTTTATATAAAACTTAACTAGTGTTTTAAATTATTTTAATATGTATTTACCCTAAAATCATCAAATCTTCGATTTTTTTGATACTGTCGTCATGCCTATTCCAGACGAGTCAAAATTATTTAAGATCGTTTACAGAACGAAAAAGCCAGCTTCAAAAGCCGCCTAAAATTATGTCGAAATAAGCCATTCAGCTACTCACATAGGAAACAAAAACTAAACTAAATCATTATAAATAAAATTAATAACAAAAAAGAGAGAGTGCAAATTAATCCACAGCAAATAAAAAACATTAAAATAAATACTTTTTTATAGGGTCGGTTGTAAAATTTTCTACACTTTTCAAAAACTATTGTATCAAATTCGATGGTGTAAGAAAGTCTAAAGCATCTTATTCACCTGTTTGCGGTAGAAAGTGAGACGGAATGAAGGCCATGTCTAATTGGACCTTTATTATGTATGCTGATGGTGAAAAGAATTATGTTTTTAGGATCCTATTGCTAAATGTTCTATAGGTCATAGGTTATAGCAATTTCTAGCTAGGTTGTCTACACAAATAATATCTTAATATGTAAGTTTAGAAATAATTAATTAAAAATATTAATAATAACATAAATTTCAACGTTTTTATTAACGTATCGATGTTCCGCCTGACTTCTCGCCCGGTGGTAAGTGATTATGTTATCGATGATGGTAAACACGTAAGCTGACTCTCAAGAGCTACGTATTCCCGGAACACCGTAAGCTTTTGGCGGCAGTTTTTCTCCTTGATGGTGGTAAGCTACATTTTGGAAGCAAGTCAGGTGGAACATTGATGTAATGTGCTCCTTCCTGCTGTGAAATATGTATTTCGAACAAAGCAAATAAAAAGCATACCAAACATTTATTTATTGCTAAAGATCTATCAAGAACGAAATTGTCTTATGTCAGTAGATATCATTTTATTAGCATTCATTAACCTATCTACAACTGAATTAAAAACCACCAATCATCGCTAAATCTCATATATCCTCAACATTTTTTGTGCATGTCTCAAATGCATGTTTTTTAATCGAACGACTAGTACGGGTCAGAGGTGCGAAACATTCACTTTCACCGTCCATTAGCCGGACAGCCGCATCTGTCTCAGTCAAATTAACCATAAACAACATTTTTTATTTTTTTAAACCACACATCAAACTATGGCCGACGTTTCCTCAGTGAATCATCGATTTCCAATGACTAAGATGGAAGTATTATACCGTTTACACTTTAATTAGATTCCGATGTACAATAAATCTTTGTTATGTAAAACGGAACGCCATATTCTATAATTAGTTAAGTGACTAAATATAATCCTTTAAAATAATCGATTTGAGTGACAACACCAAAAGTCGTCTGTTGCGAACGGCACATGCTCGCTCAAAATACCTTCTGCCACACTTTAACCCATATGCACATGAGAAAAAACAAAACAGCAACGACAAAACCTAATTCTGAAAAGTTCTAAATTTAAAGTACCCGCCAAATTTCATAGACAAGAAAAAAGAAAAGGGTAAAAGAGGTTTGTTTGAATCCCTCTTTCAAATTTCTGTTTTTTTTATAAGTGGGGCTTAACTCAAGTTTTTGGCCAGGTGCTACAGAATCGGAGCGTCTTACCGGAAATCAGTGATGCATGTGTCTTCACAACCCGTTCGCGGCGGAAACACCGTACATCCCCTGTCTACCCTCTATTCTTATTTTAAAAATTAAAAAACCAACCCCTTGCTTGTAATATTTTATTACACATTTTATGGATGCCACTTGGAGTTTATTTTGTACTTCCTATTATTTTATCAGTTGCATTATATTGTTTTTTTACACGAGAATATAACCAAGTAGTAAAATTACCGAGGTCTATTAACCAACGCTGCAACGGTTTTAGTATAATCTACTGACATTTTTTTAATATCATCGGCTAGCGTTTGACCACTATCGCTTCTGATGGTAAGCGATGATTAGGTCGAAGATGGTGAACACGCTAGGCCTACAATAATCTGACTCTTAAGGGCTGTGTGCTGCCGAAACACCGTAAGGATATGGTGCTACCATCCGCAATCACATCTTCACTTGCCAACATATAAAGATATACCTAACAGAATCGATATCTTTTCGTCCCTACCAAACATAAACAACATTTAAAATCCAATTCGCCAACCTTGCCCATATTTCCCTCACCTGTTCCAAACGCTCAAACCACCAGCAACATTTGGCAAATCCTTGCCAAAAACTTCACTTCCTGCCATTATAAGGCACTGGGGTCCATAATACATTGGGGTCCATAAAATCAATGCAACAGGTGGCCCAATAAATAGGGGTCGCGAATTCTATAATGTTATGCTTCAGAGATAGCTCTAATATAGTGGTCAGAAGGATTTGGTAGGGTTTTGTTAGAATGGCGTTGATATTCATTTATTGGTATTTCTACAGTTGATAGGAGCATATTATATCGATGTTTTGCCTGACTTGCTACCAAAAATTAGCTTACCACCATCAAGGAGAAAATCTGCCGCCATAACCATGCAGTGTTCCGGCAGCACAACACCCTTTGAGAGTCAAGAGTATTCTAGGCCTAGTGTGTTCACTATTTACGACCACATCATCGTTTACCATAAGGCGGGTTAGTGGGCAAACGCACCCTGCGTTTGCCCACTAACCCGCTACGCTACGTTCCATAAGATATAAAAAAGTAGGATATAGGATTATTTTAAGCAAAATGTATCAACAAAGTTTTCTAATAATGTGTAGGTATAAAGTTTAAGGTCGTAGCAATGTAAGTAGGTCACAATCCTTATGACTTCACGAGTAACATCCTATTGCATACAACTTTACTGTTTGGCTTTGGTTTGATTCAGAACTGTGAATATTGATGAACTAAATGAAGACGTTATAAATATCGCAACGTCTCTCTGTGAGGCGAAAATGACTCAGCATTGTAAGCCTAGATTTCATACAATTGTAGTTTAGGATCCGCTAAGCGTTAAAAGGCGTTTGTTTATAATATAAGGTGTACATACCAAGAGAACGAAGGCGAACGAATGGGCAAAAAGAAAAAAATCGCACCCGAAGTATTAAACCTAGTCTCAAATAAGAATCAGTTTCAGTAGCAAGATTGAGACTTTTATCGTCATATCTCTGGAGATCCTTATCAGATCTCAAAGAAATTACAATGCGATTTTTTTTTTTTTAATTGGTTCATAATTGGCGAATATATCGATGAATATACATAAAAAAAACATAAGGACGAACATAGAACCACCTCCTTTTTAGAAGTTGGTTAAAAATTACTCCCTCGTAACATATTTCTTTTCTTCCTTCCCAAATGAAGTCTTCCATTAAACCCAAAAACCCAACCCACCAATAGTACTTAATCTTAAATTATTTTGTACCTACACCATCTGCCACCAAATACACAAAAATACCGTGAAACATAACCTATTCAAGCGCGATTTGTTCCAAAGAACATAAATTATAAATTATTATAAACTCCCTTACTTGTTATGATTTACATCTCAAAGGGTTGGATGACAGCGCCGGATTATTTTTATACTTTAATCTTGTTAACTCACGTGTTATTCATTAATTATTTTCGGTTGATTGTGCATTATTTTTAGAAGTTTGTTTTATGAGAGACTATTATTGTCACCAAATTCATCTACGTAGGTTTACTCGTGACCCTCGAATAGGTGTCTGATTGGCAGTGGTAGGTTTCTGAGATGGTTTGAACCAACCACCGAACAAAAGCTAGCCAATTGGTTCGCCAAATTTTGACACCAGTTGGATCCTAACCAGTTTGGAAGTCGGGTTAGGATGATAGTAGTAAACGCGGTAGTCTCTACATACATTGTAGAGACTACCGCCGGGTCAGTAATAATTAATACTGCCCTCAATCTAAATAAATTAATCATAAAATTTGTTTTTACCATATAACCGTTATAAACTTTGAAATCATCAAACCGATGTCACAGATTATATAATAGTTACTCCCGATGTGCCCGAACCTGTTTCAAGGCAATAAATAATGCGAAGATGGTATTAGACCACTAAAATAATGCATTATTAGGCACATTTAAGGGCCATTAGGGCACATTAGAGGGCCCGATGGTGTCGTGGGAAAATGGTCGGCTTTGACGCCAGAGGTACCGAGTTCAATCCCCGCCGTGCACCAATTTATTTTTCTATCAAAAAATGTATGTGCGCTTTTCACAGTAGCCCTTCGGTGAAGGAAAAACATCGTTAAGAAACCCCCAACCCCCGCATGGTAGTAGGACACTATCTAGTGTCCGCCTGGCCAGCTACCACTCTCAAGTAAAAAAATTTGTCGCCAAACATTATAATGTGTTCCGGCAGCTATCCTTGAGAGCCAGTTCCCTAGCGTAGTCCCTAGGCCTAGCGTGCTACCATCCTCGACCGCATCATCACTTACCGACAGATGAGATAGGTAGTGGTCAAAACGCTAGCCTATATGTTATTAAAAAAAAACACTCGGTCATATTCCTTTTTAAGCGTGGCGGCACACGCCGGGTATCCGATAGTGTTAGATAAGTGAAATCATGGTCAGGTCTCTCATTTTTCTCCAAGTGTCATAATAATGATAATCGACTGATCTCCGTTAACCACATGTTTACCAGAAACAAGTAGATCAATGAAGTCGGCCGTTGACTCCGATCCATCACGACGATACCTTGAGACAACACCATCATGTTTGCACAACACTCTCCCACGGGAGACACCTGTAAAATGAGATCAAATCTCTGGATAAGGTATGACAGATTATACAATAGAAAACTCTTTATTGAACACCATTCTAGAAACTATAAAATCTTGATAAATTGTACAAATTAAATGTAAAAAGTCGGTCTAATCGCTGTTAGCTATTTTTACTAGACAATGTTTTAATAGTGGAAGGATTTGTAAGAGGCACGTCTAAAGTGGTAAAATGTGTGTCCCCCCCCCCCCCCCCCCTCTAACTTTTAAAGTATGGACACTGTTTACATTTATCTTGATGATTACAGGACGATCAATGTATGTCGAGACACCTAACAGATTAGGCTCAAGTTTCGCTATAATTTCAAAATATTGATAGGGTACAAAGTTTTAAGGTACGGACACACCGCGGCGTCCTGCGATCTGCAGGCGCGATCTCAGTACTTTTCAATTGTTCTCTGATCGCGTTTGGTGTGAACCAGTCGGTACAAATACTACTGCGCGATCTGATAGCCGCCTAGATCGCGCATGCTGGACGCTGCGGTGTGTCCGTACCTTAACTAGACCATCAAATTATACCAACACGCCGAGCTTTTGAATCAGTCTTCAGAAATCTACTTCACTGTATTATATTTTAACGCTTCATTAAGTCATCCTTACACCAATGTTATTTATAAACACAATGGGAATAGGAACTACGAGTAATTTTTTACCCAACTTCCTGAAAGGGTGGAAATCTTCAATAAACTGTTTTAAAACATGTGGCGTCCCTTATAGAAATAGAAGAGTATAAAAACTGTTCTTAATGAACTAATTCCCATATAAAGGGTTATTTAAAAATAGATGCAGATGAGGGCCTATTCTGGAAGAGATAGGATGATATAAAGGTATAAGTAGGTACTTACGGAGTACCAAAACTTTCCAAAGATATGTAGCAAAATACAACGAAAATTGACATTGTCCTTTCGGCGGCAAGTGAAATCAGTCCTTTGGGTCCTCCAGCGATTGGGGGAACATTACGTCGCTGCGATAAAAACGAAATTATCAAATTTGAAAGTTCGGTACACCTTGTTATTTGGAAATGATCAAAATTTTACATACGTATAAAATGTTACATACGTATAAAATTTTACATACTACATATAATTATTTTTGGAGTGCAAGGTGTCAATACTAAGTGAAATTACAGCATACAAATATACAATTTGCATATACTTTTCTTCGTATTCAAAGTCAAAGTCAAGTCAAAGTCAAAGCATTTATTCAGTATATGGGCAAATTAAAAATTAGCACTTACACACGTCAAATAACATTAAATAGATCATATTCAACAAAAAATATAGATATAACAGAAACATAACGCTTTGAATTTACAAAAAAAAAAACAAAGGTATTGAGCCATTCAGCTTTCATCTAGACGTTGAACGTCACACTTAAAACACATGTTTAATTCCCCTTATTAATGTAGGGTTGCCAACCGTACCATTACGTGCACCCGCAACCCAGTGCATGTTTCAGTACTTCAGACAATTTTTATCCAAAAAATTGTGAAATACTGAAACATAATAGATAAATAAAACGCAGACTAATTGCAGTACAAATCATGTTCCGAATGGAACTGATTGTCCGACTATCAGCCGCATAATACCGTCGTAACAGGTATAGTTTACAGATAAAAACAATTGGGATGAAAAAGGACAACAAAAAACTATGTAATTCTGTTACAGTGCCACAAGTATAACTTGGCGGTGGTGGTTCTTGGAACTAATTATTTTAATTGAAACTATGAGTTTGACGTTTGAGAGATTACCGCGACATTATTGTTGATAAATCATTAAACATTAAAATAGTTCAATAATGCCAAAAGTAATTAAAAGTGGTTTAAGAGAAACTGTTATCAAAGTACAAAGTAAAAGCACAGTGGCGCACAGGCACGCCAAGTTATACTTGCCGGACTGTACCTATTCCTACGCTACGTTCCATAATTTATTTTAATTTTCAAAAGGCAACGGTGTGTGATCATTGCTCGTGAGCACTGATCAGCGATCAGTTGATCACCCATCAATCAAGCAACGAGCCAATCAGCGTTGCATTCAAATCGAAATGAATCCGTTTTCACGCATCGATTCAACTTCGATTACGATTCGTTTAACAGAATAACCCCGTGTTTTGGAGCCTCTTTAGATTCTAGAGGTGTAAACCCACTTAGGCTAAATTAGTTAAGTGCATACCTGATACCGTTATCTAGTATTATCAAAAATAGGGAAAATAAATTAAATGCTTAAGTGAAATATTTCTTGTCGTTCCAACAAGCTCCTGCATCTCATCCGTCTTTGCAGTTTTTAAACGGTTTAGTAAAAAGCTTAATATAGCTTGCCCTTTTGTTTTTACCCGACTGCGCGACGCAAAGGAGAGGTAATGTGTTTAATGTATGTATGTATGTATGTATGTATGTATGTATGTATGTATGTATGTATGTATGTATGTATGTATGTATGTATGTATGTATGTATGTATGTATGTATGTATGTATGTATGTATGTATGTATGTATGTATGTATGTATGTATGTATGTATGTTTGTTCCTTTGTGGCACACTAGAGACCAAACGCGTGGGCCGATTTTGATAATTGGCACGTCAATAGATTCGCCATGCTAGCGCGAGTGTCAACGAAAACATAAAAAATTGAAAAATTCAAAATGGCGGATTTTAGACGCCAAATTTTGGGGGTAGCTTGCCCTTTTGTTTTTACCCGACTGCGCGACGCAAGGGAGAGGTAATGTGTTTAATGTATGTATGTATGTATGTATGTATGTATGTATGTATGTATGTATGTATGTATGTATGTATGTTTGTTCCTTTGTGGCACACTAGAGACCAAACGCGTGGGCCGATTTTGATAATTGGCACGTCAATAGATTTGCCATGCTAGCGCGAGTGTCAACGAAAACATAAAAAATTGAAAAATTCAAAATGGCGAATTTTAGACGCCAAAATTTGGGGTTCAACAAAATTTTTTTTTCAAAACCTATCGAGTGTGGTATCGAATTAAAGGTCTTAAAATGGAGATTCAAAATATATTTATAACAAATAATTTATGATCGTACAAATCGAAAAAAAAACGATTTTACATGCCGCGTTAGTCACTTTCAGTAACAAGTTTGCGGTGCTACTCAATAATCCACATGACATCAACTCTCTAAATGAAATGAGAAGATTACGGAATTTGCCGTCCTTTACTTAACTAAAAAGTGTAAAATAAAACATTAAATTAAAAAATCAAAAACCCGTCTGCGCAAAAAGTGAAGTGTTAAAACACGAACTGAAAAAAAAAAACAAGTAAGTCTAGTAGTTTAGACTTCTGTTTAGGGATATCAAAAAACTATACAATTTAAAGTCTTTCTCGGTCGATACACTCATAAAATAAATTATACATTGTTATATGGAATATAGAGACTTTAACAGTCGGGACACATTTATCCCCATTCGTTAAGCCATTAATGTGTCCCGACTGTTAAAGTCTCTACATTCCATATAAGTATAGATTTTTTAATTTAATATTTTATTTAATTATTTATTTGGGTCAAATAAGTCAATTAAGTCAAGTAATTGAAATTTTACCCACATCTCAATGTTTGATTGAGCTGAAGTTTCTTTTTAACCGACTTTCAAAAAAAGGAGGAGGTTCTTAATTCGTCTGCATGTATTTTTTGTGTGTATGTTACGCGTTAACTCCGTCAATTGTGAACGGATTCAAATGATTCTTTTTTTAATAGGTAGGGTACGTTTCCGAGATGGTCCCATTGTAATTTCATCGAGATCTGATTAGTATCTCCAGAGATATGGAGATAAATACCTCAAACATGGGAGAATGTACTTGTTTTAGAAGAAGAGTCCCAAGAACATACTACCTACATGTATCTACCTACTTACTACTACTACATACATAGTATATATCTACTATCCAATAGATTTGGCTGGCACCGACTTCAAATAGATAAGTGAGTAGCGCTTATAATAATTAAATTAAGTAATTTATTTTTCGCTTTTGAGTGCCTGTTTGTGGTTATGAATTTGGTTTTAATTTTTTGAAAAATAATTTATTGTTTAAATGATCGTCTGATCGGCTCAGTGGGTTTCCACCATTTGATAAAGGTATGTGGATGATTTATAGACACAGTGCACCGTGCATCGCTATTTTTAGTGCACTTCTTTAGTACTCTGTGCACACACCTTTATGGTGTTAGCTTAGAACGAATTTGTAAAACGATGTCGATTTAATTGATTTTATATTGATTTATTTTATAGTGCTTAGAAGGAACGTTATTGTGATGGCGACTAAATGTTTATAGTATTTGCTGTAAATCGAGCAATTATTGTTTTCTCGTTTGTATGTATATCTGCAGATATAATTATACATAACATACCATGTGTCTATCTGTTAATATAATATTGTTATGTAATTAATATGTATGTTTCTTTAACTGACATGACATAACATATGACTGCAAAAATAAAATGAAAAACATGGTAAATATTCTTTTCAAATACCTTGGGAAAGTGCAAAAATAAAGTTTAAAAAAAAGTAGGTATATATAGTTTTTTTTCCTTTACGACACGTATACATAATTGAAACAAAATCTAACAATCTTACGTTACCTACAACCTTCTTCCCACATCTCAAATCTGTCAAGGCAGATGTTCTCGTTTTTTACAACAAAACGGAAACGGAAAGACTGGAAACCGTCTCTTTCTAATCATGCTGTTTCACTGCAAGTTTTTCGAAAGCACAGATTGCGCCCGTCAGGCACCTGTTCCCAAAACAACTGACGATCATCTGGTGTTTCGCTCGTTAGATTCATTTTGTAAATACATGTGTGTGGTTGCCAACAAACTTGGGAAATTGCATCCATTACATACGGTGTTCCGGTAGCCCAGCCCTTGAGAGTCAGACCATTCTAAGTCTAGCGTGTTCACCAGCTTCAACCACATCATCGCTTACCACCACGCGAGATAGTGGTTAAGCACCAGCCTAAAATATATATTACGATACGTGTGACTTAAGTAGTCTATTATTGCACGGCGTGAAGTTAGCGCAGCGAGGGTTCTACGCTGTGTAATAATAGACAACTTAAGTCACGAGTATCTTATATTATTTTATAGCTGTCAGTGTGACATAAGCCCGAACTTAACGCTTGCTACGCTTTTCCGTCAAATAGAAGATTATTGCACGGCGTGAAATTGGCACCCGAGCGCAGCGAAAGTGCTAAACGTTGTGCAATAATCGGCTATTTAAGTCACGGAAAAGCGTGTTTAAAGTCCGGGTTTAGGTCACACTGTGCTATAATAATATATAAAAAATAAATATTAATCTCGAGTATATTTTATACCCTACGTTGAATGCTTCATTCATTTGGCCAGGTGCACTTCCCATAGGAAAGTAAGCCAAATGTCTATCAAGTGATACCTACATCCGAGTTACTCAGAAATAAGACACCCTGGTGTCAGCGAATCTGATGATCGTACCTTCTACATCCGATTCCGGTTTCCGGTATCCGGTACCTTTGGCAGGTACTTACAATTGTACAAATATGGAATCGAAATTGATACAGTATTGAGTTACTTCATGTGCACACCCCCTTATGAAGATAAAGTAAATTTAGATAAAGGTAAGAAAGTCGCTTGATAGCAATACCAGGTTCACACCAGGCGAATTATAGGGGGAACGCGGGGTGCACTTTTCCATACTAATGTATTCCCTCGTTTCCTCCCTGGAAATGCTTCTAGAGCAAAATTTGTTTCTGCAAAAAATCAAGATTTGCTGTAGCTACGCCCCATCATTTGCTTTTTTTGACCAATCAATTGCAAAAAGAAATATAAGCCTTTTAATCTCCTCTTTAACATTTTTGAGGGGTCGAAAACGGGGGAATACGTTTGTATGGAAAAGTGCACCCTGCATTCCCTCTTAACTATTTAAAAAAATCAATTGCTTGCGTTTCATTCAATCATTTGCAGCCATCTTTCTCCCTTTCCAAAACAAACATCTTGTGAACATAATTTATAATTTCCCATACCTCCATAGGTGAATAACCTCATAATTAGTTATAATTAGATCGCACATATCATGAATGTAACGAGATCACACTCTGAGGTTTACTCGAAGAGTCAACATAAATGTTTGGACTGCATTCTGTTAATGAGTGTAGAATAATAAATGATATGTATTAAGATGGGACTATGAAGAGAGGTATAGAATTTGAATCAGACTAAAGGTACGAACACACCGTGGCGTTCTACGATCTGCGGGCGCGATCTCAGTACTTTTTATTTGTTTTCTGATCGCGTTTGGTGTGAACCAGTTGGTACAACTACTACGGCGCTATCTGATCGTCGCCTGATCGCGCACGCAGGACGTTGCGGTGTGTCCGTACCTTAATGCTTAATATTTTTTTATATATATCTAATAGGCTAGCATTTGATCACTATCATGCCTGGTGGTAAGCGACGATGTGGCCGAAGATGTTGAGCACGTTAGGCTGAATAGATGATAGGATTAATTAGAATACGCTGACTCTCAAGGGCTGTGTGATGATCAAACACTGTATGGCGGCAGATTCCTTGATGGTGCTATGCTACTTGTTAGTAGCAAGTCAGGTAGAACATTTATATAATATGCTCCTGCTACCACTTACGGAAGCGTTTGCGAGCTAGTATCGATCATGATCATGTCAAGTCAGACATCTTATTGAATTAAGGTAAGAATGCTCTGGGTACGTATTTAAGGTAATAAATAAGTAAACTCTGGTGGTGGTGTGTCTATACGATTTCCATACAAAAGTATATTGCACAAATATGGTAAATGGAGCAAAAACTTGCACTAAAATCACATCTATGGGTCTTATATATAAGTCTTTACATTAGAAAATATATATTTAAAACATTCAAAGTCAAGTTCAAGTAAAGAAAGTATTACTATAATATTTAAAAATTAAAAAAAAATAACCAAACAAAAATTAAGGGATGTCCGTGTAGTAACGGGCCAAGAACGCTGGCTGCATTCCCGCGTTGAATCGCTAAAGAAATTATTTGTGCTAGGAATGAGCCAGCCCTTTTTTAAATTTCTTTATTTATTTCAAGTTCTGTACGCAAATTATATAAACGCAATTTAAAACACATTTCAATCTTTTGCCACCGGTGGCATCGCCAAGGCGTGGAGCAATTTTTTTTAGGAAAGTTTTGGTGCTCCCATGGACCAAAAGTTTCAACACAAGTAAAAGTACAAATAAAAAAATATTGATAATAATTATGTTCATATTATTCAATCAAGTTATGTAGGTAAATATAATTTTCCAAATGTAAAGACCGATGTGATTTCAGCATTGAATAAGTAATAGTATTTTTTAATAGAATTTTGCATTATATATGTATGGAAATAGCACCACCTTAATACAAGCTCTACCTTTCGCAGTTCAGATTAATTTCCCAAAATCTCACACATCTAACATTCCAGGCAAACACGCTATACTTTAGATCACATCGCTATTTTCCATTCAAAGGGTCAAAGTCAAGTGAAACCTTAAAGCTTGCCTAACTCCAATAAAAATCCCACTGTACTTTATTAACTTTGACCTTATAATACCGAAGAATCACTCCAAAACCCCATAAAATTATTACTTACAATAATCTACTAACTTAATTCTTTTTCTGAACCGCAGTCATACATAACGCGATCTAATACAAGAAGCAGAATAATACCCTTTTAACTTGCAAATATCGATTTGAATCCATTAAACAGTTCAAAGATCGACCAAACATTTGAATAATAAAGAGTAACAAACAAAATTCTTCAAACCAGAATATTTGAAAAATATTTTGGAATCCATCTAAACTCATTTGTCCAAATTTACCGCTATCGTACACCCAAATATATTTATCAAAGCGATTTAAATAAAAAGTGAATTTGTTGCGTAGACGAGTTAAGCTAAGACTACGTTAGCCGAGTTTATGCATTCAAAATGCATAAGAAATTCTCTCGTTTCTAGAAGTAGATATTCTTAACTGTCTGTTTTAATTTTCAATAAAAATGATATCCAATACACCTATCGAATTGCGTACATAAAAATATCAAGATGAATATATATAAATATATATGATGATATGATGAAGTAGTTAGAATATATATATATATATATATATATACAATATGTAGCTTATATATATTTCATAATATTACAAGTTAGCTCTGACATACTAAAAAAAAAATGTCCACGTAATAAAAATAATATTATAATTATAATATTCGTATTTTCACTTGACCTTTTAACATTTAGAACTAGAAGTCTTCTTCGACTATATTGTTTTTAATTTTTACAGATCCCACTGACTCGTTCATAGATCAACAACAAAATTGAATAGCAGACATTTCAGATACTATTGTGCGTAAATTCTTTCAGAACATCTTTAAAATTTTACAATAGCTTCGCACGCAATTTATACGTAACCTTTCTATGGGTTTTCTAGTCTTGAAGTAAACTTGTCTATGGTTTCTAAGTAAGCATAATGCCTCGTTTAAAATAATTTACGTATAGAAACATCAATTTTAACTCAAGATATGCGTGTTTTATGCTAAGTTGTAATCTTTGCCCTCACCTGCATTAGGGATAAGTGATCATGCGTATAACACGGCCAAGTTATGCGGAAGTTGATCTGCTAATCAACTTAGCAGATTTTGATTGGATTTGATTATGTTTGCTTATTGGTTAGAGGCAATAAATGGAGTAATATATGGAGGAATGCAATCACTTTACATCAGGTGAGATACTAAAATCGAATGCTTTTGACTCTCCACTATAAAACACATTTCAGACATTTTCAAAAATGGATTTGAATACAGGTATATTAAGTAATATTTTCTATATAAGTCTAAAAGTAACTTGATCTGGGCTGCTCTCAATCATATTATATCAAAGTAATAGTTCCAACCAATTCCACTGACTGAATAAATATCAATAATCTATAATGAATGCGAAAGGCCTAAATATAACCTTTATTTTATTCAAATATAAAAGTCGAACAGTTGCGGTGTTTCATAATATGTAAATGTGGTAAAGTCGACGCTATGTCTACTACGGGCACCGTTCTTTTATCTACACAAACCAGAAATTAATGACACTGTCTGTTGGTAGACTAAGAAAAATGTATATTTTTTGTGTCTAACAGACAAGCTCTTGACCGCTATCACGTCTTAAGCGCCCGGTTTCCACCGCGAGCGGAGCGGACCCATTAGGTTAATGTCTTCGTTTAACTCGCAAGAGTAAACTGCATTGGTACTTTTATTTCTACCAACAAATAGTCGAACGTAGAGGACTGAACGAGCCCAAAAAGTTGAAATTAACTCGCTCATCCCTTATTCTCATCATCAGCCTCAGTCCACTGCTGGACGTAGACTTCTCCCAAGATGCACCACTAAGCCACGCCACGCTGGGCAGGCAGGTTGGCGATCGCAGGACGTAGCTCCTCGCACCGGTGACGCTGCTGCCCGTCACCGGCCTGTAGTATTTAGCTACGCCATAATTTGAAATGGTTATACCGCCATTTGTCGGTCTCCAGAGCCTCGTATGTTGGTCAGCAGGATGCACCACGGGCAGGTGAGATTGGCTGGGAGTACTGAGGTGATATACGCCTCATTGTAACAGTTCACAGTCTTACAGGTGATAGGAGCTTTTAATCGATGTTCCACCTGACTTGCTATCAAAAGGTATTTTAACACCATCAAGAAGAAAATCTGCCGTTATAATGCGTTGTTTTGGCAGCACCCAGCCCCTGTGAGCCAGAATTTTCTAGGCCTAGCGTGATCACTATCTTCGACTACATCACCGCTTATCAGTCACGCTTATCGCCTGGTAGTCAAACTTTAGCATATAAAAAGTATAAAAAAGAGTGTACTTACTTTTATATATGCATACGCACCTGTTTCACCTCATAACAACTGGCTAACACCGAATAACATACTAGAACTCAGCGAATCGATTACCGACATGACTTAACTCGGCGAGTGGTCAAGCCATGCCAAGATCATCATTGATATTATCGATCAATTATTAAGTACCACCTAGAGATTTGACACTGGCTAAATACACTAATCATTCGTTTGAGTCATATATAAAATAAAAACAGACGGACAGACAGACAGACGGACAAGAAAGTGATCTTATACGGTTCATTTTTACCTATGACGTACGGAAGCCTAAAAAGAAGAAAACAGACTGTTTTCTTCTTTTGCAATGCTGTAGTTACTACAAAATTTCAGAACTACTTCCGATCAAAATTCCAAAGGGCTTGTATACCCGGGTGATGCCAGGCGTATAAACTAGTCATAATAAATTATTATTAGCAAATCATAAAAATGTCACCGTTTACTAATATTTATTTGTAGGTTTAATACGTGAATAATGGTTATCGCCACACCCGCTTTGATGCGAAGAAATCCGTTGCGTGACTCTCTAGCCGGCTTCTTCGAGCTTAATGTGTTGCATTGTTGATTAATTAGTTATTAATGTAATGTAAAGGTACGGACACACCGCATCATCCTGCGTGCACGATATAGGCGGCGATCAGATAGCGATAACGCCGCGGTGTGGCCGCACCTTTAAGCTTCATATAAACTCTTTTTTTGGGGTTCCGTACCCAAAGGGTAAAACGGGACTCTATTACTAAGACTCCGCTGTCCGTCTGTCTGTCTGTCTGTCTGTCTGTCTGTCTGTATGATGAATGAAGAAGTGATGATGCGGTCGAGGATGGTAGCACGCTAGGCTTAGAATGGGAACTGACTCTCAAGGTCAGCTGTCGAATCACATGAAGGTACGGCCACACCGCGGCGTCCTGCGATCTGCGGGTGCGATCTCAGTACTTTTCAATTTTCATCTGATCGCCGCCCAGATCGCGCACGCAGGACGCTGCGGTGTGTCCGTACCTTGAGACGTTTGGCGACAGATTTTCATACTTAAGGGTGCTACTCGATAGTGTCCTACCACCATTTGGGGGGTTGGGAGTTTAACGATGTCACGATGGGGATTGAACCAGCTGCCTCTGGCATCAAAGCCATTCTTCCACTGCGCCACTGGGCCCTCAAAGAGTAGTTTTAAAAGAAGCGTATTTCCCTTAAAATATGCTGTTTTGAGATATAGGATTAGGGTCTTATAAAGTGTTTCCTCAAAATACTTACCTTAAATAACAGCGTTATAATTATATTTCTTGCATTTTCTCTAGTTTTTCTAAGTTTGATTCAGAATCGACATTTAGTATTTATTTATAAGATAAAAAAATAGCGGAGTAAATTAATAATACACTTTTAATTCATTTAAATGCAACATACAAGCGTTTAACCACGACCTCACCTGATGGTAAATAATAACGATCGATATAAATAACACGCTTGCTCGGTTGAACTTATTGGGATTACCATTTTTACGATCGACAAATGTTATCATCATCAGCCTATCTCTGTCCACAGCTGGACATAGGCTTCACGGCACGCCTCTGAGCTCGATCTTCAGTACAGTCAGGCAAGTATAACTTGGCGTGCCTGTGCGCCACTGTGCTTTTACTTTGTACTTTGATAACAGTTTCTCTTAAACTACTTTTAATTACTTTTGGCATTATTGAACTATTTTAATGTAGCAGATTTATCAACGATAATGTCGCGGTAATCTCTCAAACGTCAAACTCACAGTTTCAATTAAAAGAATTAGTTCCAAAAACCACCACCGCCAAGTTATAATTGTGGCACTGTACCCTTGTACGAGTTTTCATCGTAAACGCTTTTGACAGATCTCACATAGTTTTCGACTTATTCTGGCTCCCTGATTGGTCTAAATTTAGTTAAGAGTAGTAACCACTAGAGGCGCTGTATTGTTTTTTTTTACAAAATTTGCTCGATATACGATATCGAGTTTGGTATGAAAACTCGTACTAAGGGTATACAGCTCTTTGTTTCCAGCCGTTGCTAGCAACTTGCGTATATCATCACTTATGTATGTACTAACTATATTATCCAATTTGTGTCCATGGACTATATATCGCTGTTTTTATAACAATATTGAAAACCTCTAAATCTAACATCAATATCTGCCGAAGTCTATGGTTAGTCACCATCTTATTTCTCCGTTAATATTGCTTTAACATAAACTATAGTTTAAAACTGTCTAGCCTACATCGATAGTCGCTGACCAAAACACAGAGCTCCGTTCCATAACCCGCAGAGAAAGTGGATATGATAATTGAACAGCCGATGTGAGACTAGACTTGCTCTACGGAACGTCGTTAGGAATGTATGGATAAGACCTTATGTTACTTACGTGAATATGAAGGTATTGACAAACGCATAACGGTAGATCTTGGTTTGAAAAACAGGCGAGACAGACAGACAGACTAGGCGTTCGCGAGCACTGTGAGACCTAATAATGTTGTTTGTGTATACGGGGGTTAGTAACTAGTATACATTAATGTGACTTTAGTGTCACGATTGTAATATTAAACATTATCATTCTCTCAAGTTAAAAAGAGTAGGGTAAAGATATACGGGCTGCCTTCTCCAGCCATGTCATGTCACCTTCTATCTCTGTTTGAAAAATTAGCGCTAGTTCCGCTCAGGCATTCGATGTTTTCATTGCGTATTTAGGGTTCGAACATAGGATTATATTTCCAACCGTCTATTAGGTAGGTTGCGGTTAACAACATCTACAAGAGCAGCATATTAATACTTAATATAAAAAGTCTTTTTTTATACTAAACTATTTAATCCACTTCTGGGCCAAGGTCGTCCCAAATTTTATCCACTTGTCTCTATCCAATGCCATTTGTGGCCAGTCCTTGTGAAAAAAAACCAAATCATCTCGCCACCGCTTTTTGGGCCTTCTTCTACGTCTTCGGGCACATATGTATTTATAATGCTTATTTACAGAATATATACTTTGACTTCAGTAACAGCACCAATTAAAAGCAAAACTAAACTGTTTATAATTTCTTGCAACTAAAGGCATGTCCACATTACTCCCATCAGACGCATCCCCAAGCACGCGACTCTACCGCGTTATCAATCATCTACTTTACTGAGCGCTCGCGGCGGATTTTATGCAACGCTGCCTTTATATCTAGATTCAATATTGAATTTACTTTAAATACATAGTTGCTTTACCTGGCTTGCTTGTTTTAGTATAAGTCTGTATCTGTATCTGTAGTGGAAGGACTTCTGCTAGCCCGCCTGGGGCGGTACCACCACTTTGCCATATAATTTTCAGCCGTGAAATAGAAATGTTTTTCGGTTGAAATGGAAAGGTGTCCAGTGAAATTACAGGGCATGTGACACTCAACATCTTTATGTCTCAAGGTAACAGGCGCAGTGCAGTTACATGCAAAATTCTGGACTGCCAGATTGCATGCTGCTGTATCTGTAATAGGTAGACGTCATCGCTTACCATCAGGCGAGCGTCGTGCTTTATATCATTAAAAAAAAACTGGCAACGCGGTTGCCTAAGTAATAATGCTGGATTTTGCTCAGCCATACTAGAATACCGACATAATACAATGGCAATAGACGACCGCCAATGTGATGAGTTTTTTTTTTAAAGCTTACTAGCACTGTGGGTTACACATTACTATAAGTAAGTAGATAGTCTTGTTAACCCCTCCAACTAAGTTAAATATGCTTCTGTCTGGAGTGTGTTTACGTCAATAGTGCAATGGGTGGGGCTCGAACTCACGACCTCTCGACCGCCAGGCCGACACCTTAACTATTGGGCTGTTGCCGCTTTTAAGTTGACGTTGCGATGTTGATACGTGGATGAAGACAACACGGAGTTCTAAAGCGTGGCAAGAGTGAAAAGAAAGCTATACTCAGAAGTGACTGCAAATTATGATGATAAAGCTTGAGCCTACTAAAATTTCTTTGATTTCGGACAGATAATTATTTGACCACTATCTCGGTCGGTAACGATGCGATCAAGATATAATCGTGCCTCTTTGGTATGCCATTTTTCTAAGGTAGCACAACCACAACTTTCCTAAAGACTGCACATAATGTCGGATATGCAAAATCGTACATTGTAAAGTCATGCAATGCAAGGATGTTCCACAACATTACATTCAAGGAGCGTCAATAAATCCTTAAATTTAAGCACCTTGACCGACCTAAGGGATTATATAAACAAGTAAGTAATTTAAATAAAGGATTCGACTTCCGTCGGTCGACACGCGCGGACGGGTAAATGCGTCGAATATTTAAATTTCGCTCAGCCCTATTGTCTTGGGGCGGTGGTGGAAGGCATAAGCGATAGAGGAGCGGTTTTGTATCTTAGATCATCATCAGCCTATCTCTGTCCACTGCTGGTCATAGGCCTCACCAATGGCACACCACTGTGCTCGATTTTTAGCTCTTCGTTTCCAACCGCCGCCAGCTTGCGTACAGTGAACGCATAATATCTTGCGTATATCATGGCTCCATTTAGCTGGAGAGCGCCCTACAGTACGTTTTTGTATCTTAGATAATCATCAGTAACATCAATTTTTAACTGAGTTCTAAAGAGGAGTAGGTTATTAATATGTCATATGGTCAATATGTTTTTTTTTGCTTTAGGTTCAGTCACTCCGCTTATTGTAAACCGATTTTAATTAGGCATTATATTCATTTTAAAGTATGATAATCGTAATATAGTATGAAGACCAATGTAGGTATATAACTCTTATGTATGTAGAATATAAGTAGAAAGAAAATCTTTGCTATTGTGTAGTAGGGGATGTGGAAAGGGAAAGAAGACAATATTCATAGATTAAAAACAATTTATATATGTTTAATTAATTAGTACACATCTAAGAAATACAAATACAAATTTTTATATGCATAAAGGAATGGTATTTACCGGAGAGGGTCACTGTAACCCGCAATACAGGCTTTATAGTCCTAGTGCTGGGTACAGAGCTCTACAAGGGTACTTACTATCCATTGTTAAATAGATACTTTTATACACTAGATATTTTGAAATGTACCTACACTTTTGTTTAACCCAATAAAGATATTTATTATTTTTATGGATAGCGGAACTACTATAAAATGTACGTGAAGGTACAGTATCCCCACAGATATATTTTTATATTTTGTTTTGTACGGTATGATAGTAGTAAATAAAATCACACTTGGACCACACCTCCTCATTAAAGGCACGCCTAACCATTTTTTTTCTTGCTCAAATAATACGATCACTTCAAATCGAAATGGGCAATATTTTACATCTATCCGTCTCAAACATATTTCCGGTAAAACCGTTATATTAAGTCAATAAACTTCATCGTAATGTAATTAATGATATAAATAATCATAATTTAGAGCTGTTAAACGCTTCGTAAAGTTTCTCTCTATAAAACTAGAATTATTACGGTTAGGTAGACTTTTGAGTTTGTACAAGTAGGTATTATTATTGTAGTTTAGTTGAGTGATACTTTCCATCTTTAGAAATGAATCGTTCGGTGTATTTGTTAATTGATACAATAGGTACAAGTAACAAAAGTAAAATTTTGAATAAACACCCACGACAATGTCCTTTAGAAAATTAACGTCATAACATCTATCTAACCTAACCTAACCACCACTGATTAATTACGAACCGTTTAAAGTCAAAATCGAACTAGTTTTGGAGAAAAATGGCGACATAGATTTGCACAAACAAACGTTTACTGCAGCGTCCCCTGGTGAGTTGACACCGTAACACCTATTTAAGAACATGCACCAATTAAACACGAACCCATAACTGAGAACTGCATTAAAATCGGACTAGCCGTTTTGAAGAAAAATGGCAACATCGATTTGCACCAACAAATTATTACTGCAGCGCCCCCTGGTGAGTTGTCACCGTAACACCTATCTAAAAACATGCACCAATTACACCCGAACCCATAACCGAAAACTGCATCAAAATCGGACTAGTAGTTTTGGAGAAAATGGCATCATGGATTTGCACATACATCAGTCTCCGTTCTGTCGAGGGTAAAAAGACATAAAAATATTTTAATTTTCTTTTACGTTATGCTTTTGTTTATTCATATAAGAAACAAGATGATAGTGTAAATATAACGCTCGCTCGTGATAACATGACGCCTGCATGAACTTTACTGTGGAACGAAAAATTCTGTATTTAGCCAAAAGCCCCTAAATAAAAATTGAACTAAAAAAAACTTTGGGTTGCCAGAATTCTGCATTTTGCGCTTGATCTTGAAACATCTAGATGTTTGGTTTTCAAATGCCCTGTTATTTTGCACACATGCACACATTTTCTCATTATTTTTTTAATATCTGTGTTGGTATGAGCATATTATATAGATGCTTCGTCTGACTTGCTACAAAAAAATAGCTTACCACCATCAAGGAGAAAATCTGCCGCCATAACTTTACGGTGTTCTGGCAATGAGCTTGAGAGTCAAAATATTCTAGACTAAAGGTACGGCTACACCGCGGTATCCTGCGAACTGCGGGGGCGATCTCAGTGCCTTCCAATTGTTTTCTGATCGCGTTTGGTGTGAACCAGTCGGTACAAAAACTACTGCGCTATCTGATCGCCACCTAGATCGCGCACGCAGGACGCTGCTGTGTGTCCGTACCTTTAGCGTATTCACCATTTCGACCACATCATCGCCACATATCACCAGGCGAGATAGATAGATGTCAAGCCCTAGCCTATAAGACATAAAACAAAACAAAAATTACGAATCCAGCATTTGCTCTTTAGTAGGTAAGTGTAGGTAATAAATATCATCACCACAAAATCCAAATCAAATTGAAGACAAAATAAATATTGAAAAAGCTTTGAAATCAAAAATAAATTAACTGAATAACAAAACTTTTCGTAACATGTTTTAAATAAAAAGTACCTACCTACTCCGCGATAATATTAAAACATTCATTAACAAAAAATGGTGTACAGTACAGTTAAGCTAAGTCATAAACTTTATTTAATGTTTTAATGTAGATAGGTATTTTAGACTCGTTTGGTCTCTTTTTGTTAACAACCTGGGACCTGGGATTGTAATATAAAAATGTTTCAAATTGCGAGTGACTAATGCCGAATATTTTCTTATTTAATATAAAATATACATAGATTTACTCTTTTTTTCATAGATATCTCTTATTGACCAACCTTACAAAATGTGAATGTTGCTTTTTCAGCCGACTTTCAAGAGGAGGAGGTTCTCAATTCGTCTGTTATTTTGTTGTGTGCTTGTTACGCGATTATTCCGTCAATTATTATAGAGGATTCTTTTTTCCATAAGTAGGGTTTATCTCCAAGGTAGTCCCATTTTAATTTTATTAATAAGATGTGATGAGTCTTCGTTTTGTTACCCTTCTACTACTGAGTAGCTTACTCGGTCCATAAAACTCGAAACCAATCAATCAATTCACGACACTAATTTAAAAGAAAGCGACAATCCGAAGATCCACATAAATATTCACAGACTAGAATTATGTATTAATTACTTTTAGTTCAGTTGACCCGTTTGCATACACTTTACATACATTGTGAGGCATTCCCACGGATTTGCAGACACTCAGACGGCATTGAGCAATTTAACGTGCAACTTTTAAGAGCTCATCCTCATTTGAATGTTTTTTGATTGATTTTTTAAGGAATTAATTTGAGCACTTGTCTAGATGTTTAAAAGCGAAATATTAGTTGCTAATAAATTTGAAAGTCGGTTTGTTTTATCTAGAATTCTAGATATACAATATTATATACCTACTACTCGGCAATATTAATAAACCTGAAAGTAGTGTTTTCTCTTTCTAAAATATTAATAATGTAAAATGTATCTCGGTTCGCTAAGTTTTGAAATGATATTCATTCAGTGTCAGCAGGGCTAGCATGGCCTTATCCCCGGGGGAAAGACAAAATTATTTCCCTGTTTTTCGCCACCGATAGGAGATCAACACAACAATTTAAACGCTTGGTGAAGTTTAACCCCGAATTTAGATTTTGTTTCGTATTAAAAAGAATTGATTAACAGTCAGCGGGCGTTTATAATTGTCGAAAAACTTTACTTATAATTTGCCTTCTCCACCAAACAAAACACGGATAGGTGGAAAGACAAAATAGTCCCCTTGCCATGCTAGCCCTGCAGGACAGATATCATAAGTGATGATGTGGTCGAGGATTGTAGCACGCTAAGCCTAGAATGAGAACTGGCTGTCAAGGACTACCTTGATTATTGTCGGAACCTTGGAAATATTTTACTTCACTATGGGCATATTACCGTTGATCACAGACGCTGAAATTTTTTTTGTATTTGTTTTTCATAATTATACTAAAATACAAGATGGACTCGCGTAAAATCTCGTATTGGAAATCTTAATTTGAGCACAGAATAGATAACAGTCCTACCACAGACCCTATACTTTTTTTTTATATATAGGATCTGTGAGTCCTACGGACAGAACATGCACTCTCCGACAGCAACTCTGACAGCAAACATGTGAGATTAAACCTAGTTACAACGTCGATAACGTTCAAAATACGACTGTCGGTTGTATCGTGGACGATACGCGAAGCGATAGGTATAAAACGCAAGTGAATGACGCCTGATTTGGCAGCGATGGAAAGTCTTCCGGTTACTCCAAGGAAGATTCCAAGCTGCCGTTATTGATGTAAGTACCATCTATCTATTCTGTCTTATTAGAGACTAGTAGCGTTTCGCGGATTCAACCGCGTAGTTCCCTTTTCTGTGAGAATACGGAAATAGTATAAAGCTTATGTTACTTGCTGATACTGTAGCTTTTCATCTGTGAAAGAAAATTTAAAATCGGTCCGGTAGTTTTTGAGTTCAATCGTAACAAACAAAATATCTAATCTTTCCTCTTTATAACTTTAGTTTAGATAAAAGCATCTAGATGGCGCTAGTGTAGGTTGAATAGCTATCTTTGTAAATATTACCTAAATATATGAGATCCTGAAACGCGCAATTTTTTCTCTATTTATAATATTAGTCTATATAACAAATAGAAATGGTACTTGACTCAATATCCAGAAAAGCGCTTAAGTTTTAACAGTTAATATTAGTTTAAATAGATGACCCAATTATCAGGCAGCATATTCAGCGTGCAGGCATTTATAATTGTTCATGTTGATATAACAAGAGTTTTTAAAAGTTGCTATACCATCTTCTTTCAATTCCGTAATTCAAATTATCTTGCAACAAGACGCATGTAAATGTGCCCTTTTCAAAGGTTGAACGTAAAGTAGGAAGCACCTCATTTACACAATCTGTTCATAATTACATCCAGTGCCTCTGACTCATAGACTACTGCATAGTTTACTGACGCTAGATGGGGTATTGCCGTTTTGATGGTGTGCTTCTGAACTGAGGGATCACAGTCTTAAATCCTTGAGACACAGAAAGGCAGGTTTAGCAAACATTGTAAATATTAAATGGAGTTGCCCATAAATTTGTAAAATGCGACTCAAAAAAGTTATGGCCAAATGACTAGATCCCTCAATTTAGGTGCCTGAAAAATGATGCATGATGTTGCATGCTTCAGCGTTGGCGTAAAGACTAGATGGGTTCGACTTCTAAGCGAGACGTCGCGTGGCTGGTTCAAATCCTAGCACGGTATATCTTATGTACCTATTATTCAAGGCGGCAATAGCCCAATGGATAGAGTGTCGGACTGGCGATCGATAGGTCGTGAGTTCGATCCCCACCCTACCCATTGCACTATTGACGTGAACCCACTCCAGACACAAGCATATTTAGCTTAGTTGGAGGGGTTAACAAGAATACTAGTAATGTGCAACCCGCATTGTGAGTAATCTTTTAAAAAAAAAAAAAAAAATAATAATAAAAAAAAAATATTACCTATAGACTAGCGTTTGACAGTGGTCAAACGCTAGTCTTTAGGTAATAGACTAATATAGGTAATAGTCTATAGGTAATAGTATCTTCGACCGCCTCATCGCTATACCACCAGCCGAGATAGTGATCTCGGCTGGTGGTATAACGATGAGGCGGTCGAAGATGGTGAACACGCTAGGCTGATTAATACTCTGACTCTCAAGGGCTGTGTGCTACCGGAACACCGTAAGGTTATGGCGGCGGATTTTCTCCTAGATGGTGGTAAGCTACTTTTTGGTAGGTAGCAAATTATCTATCCTATACGGCAACGCCAACGGGGTTCTCACTTTACACTCTCTTTCTAACCTTTCTCATTTATCACATGTCTATGTTCAGTTCCTATTCTACGATAAATTTTACTATAGTTTTTCAAATAAAAGCGATCCACGTTTCACTATCCAAGGGCTAAAATGAACCTTTTATAGTTACAATAACAGAAAATTACTAAACGCAACTGTTCTTTAGCTTTAACAATTAAGGGTAAAATTACCTACAGTCGTGTTTTTAAACGAGCTTAACGGCACGTCAGTCTAAATGGCCAGAGCACCTGCCTCCAAAATACAATAATTATAAATAACTGTATCGATTCTGTTTTTTTTTTTCAACTTTGTTCTTAACTTATATTTGAAATAAGTCAAACGTCATTTGTTTTATTGAGCTTAACGATGACGCTTCTGGGCGCCAAATATGTTTTTAGGGTTCCGTAGCCGAATGGCAAAAAACGGAACCCTTATAGATTCGTCATGTCTGTGTGTCTGTCTATCTGTCCGTCCGTATGTCACAGCCATTTTATTCCGAAACTATTAGGACTACAGAATTGAAACTTGGTTGATAGATGCAGTATTCTGTGAACCGATTTCCGATTTTTATACAAAAATAAAAATATAAAATTTTAAGAGGGGCATCCTATACATGGAACTGAAACAAAAAAAAAATCTTCAAACCTATACGTATAGGGTGTCTATGGATAGGTCTTTAAAAATGACATTAAGGTTCCAAAAATATTTTTTCTCAAAGTCAATCATTTGAAAGATACACGCGTCTAAACTGGTAAAATGTGTCCGTCCCCCCCCCCCCCCCCCCCCCTCTAATTTTAAAAGTATGGGTGTGGGAAATCTAAAAAAATATATGCTGTAGATCTCAATAAAAACTAACAACGAAACTTGGTTTGAACGAGATACAGTCAGCAGTTTTTGAGATATAGCGACCGCAAAGATAACTTTGTTTTTCATACAAACACTATGAAATACAAAGTTAATTTTTTTGTTGCGAAAAATCATAGTTATAGAATACTTTACTGTATTACGGAACCCTACGAGTGCGAGTTCGACTTGCACTTGGCCCGTTTTTAGGTACCCAAAGGGTAAAACGGGACCCTATTACTAAGACTCCACTGTTCGTCTGTCTGTCTGTCTGTCTGTCTGTCTGTCTGTCTGTCTGTCTGTCCGTCTGTCACCAGGCTGTATCTCATGATAGATAGTTGACATTTTCACAGATGATGTATTTCTGTTGCCGCTATTACAACAAATACTAAAAACAGAATAAAGTTAAAAATAATAGAGGGTCCCCATACAAGAAACGTGTTTTTTTCGGCATTTCACGCCATCTATGAACGCTTAGTTAGGTAAACGTCTCATAGATGTCGTTATATTGAAATGTCGATCCCTAACTCCTTTGTTAGACGTCAGATGGCGTTATAAGAAATAAAATGTTTATTAATCATTTTTTTTTGCTGGCGAAAAAGGATAGTGGTATTTTTTGCTCGATCTTATAAAATACTGTAGTGTGGTACGGAACCCTACTAGTGCGAGTCCGACTTGCACTTGGCCAGTTTATTTTTTATTTCTTATTTGGCTTGTGAAGTCAATTAGTTGAAGTATGTTATAGTACCTAATTGTGTACAGGTGAATTCTAAAGCATTTTATTTCGCCCAGGTTCTATTTCAGCTAAGTATTGTGTAGCTTCAAAATAGCAAAATAGGTTTTTTTAAATACATATGTACTTTATAAGCTAGCATTTGACCACCATCTCACCTGGTGGTAAGCGATGATGTGGTCGGAGATGGTGAACACGCTAGGCCTAGAATACTCTAACTGTCAAGGGCTGTATGCTGCCGGGACACGTTGTAAGGTTATGGCGGCAGATTTTCTCATTTTTAGGGTTCCGTAGTCCTGACAAGGAACCCTTATAGTTTCGTAATTTCGTTTGTCTGTCAATTCGTGATAATAGTGCATTTCATGAACTTCAAAGGAAAACTATAGCGGTTAAGAAGATAACTTTATTAGTTTAGCAGTAATAGTCGTTAAACTTCGGTGTTGGATAATTTTGTACCAAATAAAAAATCCTTAGAATAAATCCTTTAAAGACGAAGAACCTAGTTGCTTGTTTATTACGGGTAAAGACTTGCATTGAACTTTTGGGCTACTACGGAACCCTACAGTGCACGTGGCCCGACACGCACTTGGCCGGTTATTAGTGTTTTAATAACAGTATACCGCACATTTAAAAAAAAGTTTCACATTCCTTTGCCCAGATGTTCTCTCAGCTTCCTCCTTTTCGTCTAATTCACACCAAGCAAATTGAATTTACTAACAATTCTAACTCAAGCTCAGTAAAAAAATGTTTGCCTGCTCATTACTAACTGCGAGCACGCACCGTGACGATAGGGTTGCGCCTGCCCCTGCGTTCAATTTAATATTTTAACATCTAGCAATTTGAAACTCAATGCACTTAGCTAAATGGTCGACACTGGCGAAGCATACAAAAAAAGATATGACATTTTGTTTTTACCGCGCAAAGTTTGACGTTAGCAAATGTCAGTTGCATTTGATTTTGAATTCTTTTAGCTTGTTTATAGGGTTGTTTTTAGGTTTGTAATGTTATGGTTGACAGGTTACAGGGTATCTCAAGCTGACCGCAGGTATTGTAAGGAGTTTTATGGGACTACAGCCTTCTTGGGGTTATTATGAGAGGAAGTGACATGTCGTTAGGTTTTCGGACGTTATTTTATTGGCGGCTGTCGTGTTTTCAACGTATATAATTATGTATGTTTGTAGGGTAACGTGTAAATGACAAAATTTAAAAGGGGTGGTATTTTTTAGTTTTTGATTCTGGCTTCGCACCGGTTAGTGCATTTAGCCAGTGCACGTCAAACTATTGCCCATGCCGACTGCTTAAAAGTAGATTAACCTCTGAAACACCGCTTTTGCGAACTTCTTGATTTTTTTTATTTCAACAGATTGAAAATGTTTCTGTTAGGTACAATTAAAAAATTCTAATGACCCAATCGGACAGTTTTGAGCTATTAGGTATTGTCGGTTCACAGAACATTTGGGTCAATTGTTTTTCACAAACACGGCACATTCTTTACGTAAATTGTCATGCAACCTTACTAAACCGTATTTAGTACAGTTATTGCACAAATGCAGTCACGAATTTTGGCAACGGATTTTGGGTATGCGTGACTATCTATCGTAGCGTTTAATGATAGTTCAATGTTACATGTATTTTGTTTTAGATCACAATATTTATGATTGTATTACTTATGAGTTATATAAGATAGTTTAAATACTAAAACAACCGGCGAGGCAATTTCAGTAGCAAGTTTAAGACGTTTATCGTCATATTTCTGGATGTATTTATCAGATCTCGATGATATTACAATGAGACTACCTCGGAAACGTACCCTACCGATTACAAAAATAATCGACTCACAATTGACGGAGTAATCGAATAACATACACACAAAAAAAACATACAGACGAATTGAGAATTTCCTTCTTTTTGGAAGTTGGTTGAAAATTAAAAAGTTTTTTTAAGATGGTGAACACGCTAGGCCTAGAATACTCTCAAAAGCTGTGTGCTGCCGGAACACCGTAAGATTGAGTATATAATAAAGTAAAGTATTATATGTATCTGATTCATACATAGTGATAAAAAAAATTTTGATAAAAACTATTACAACAAATTACTTCACTCGATCCGTTTCATTTATAACCATCTAAAATAACTAATTTAATTAATTTGAAAGTGAAAGGTCCATTTTAAATAAATAGTTACAACACGATGATACATCATTTATCCATTTGACTTTGACACGTTTGTATTTGATTGTTTATTTGTGTAATAGTTAATATTCATAATACGTCTACTTGGAATTGATTTATTAATTTGGCTTGTGAGTCGATATTCACGATATACCTACTCGAAGCGGTGGGCATTCACTGAATGATAAGATCGTTTAAAAAACTAAAAATAACCGACTTCAATGCCGCGCTATTAATTTTCAGTGCCAATTTTGAGGTGTTTATCTCCATATCTCTGGAGATACTTATTAGACCTCGAAAAAATTACCATGGTACCACGCTTGATATCTCCTTTCCAACAAAAAAATAATATGTAATCAAAATCTGTTCATAAACGACGAAGTTATCCGCAAACATTAAAAAAAATATATATATAACTACTGCTAATGAACATTTTTTCTATTTTCTTTGATAATTTAATTTCACGGTAACCACTTTAAAATATAACATTACACTCAATCAACAACATGTGAGGTAAAAGCGAAACTAAATTAATAAAACAAAACTGCCTTTTTCAAATATCGAAAATTTCTACAAATAAATATAACAATTTATGGAGTACTTTGACATGCCAATAAATTGGATTTTCTCAAATCAATTAAGAAAGATAGTAATTAAGTTGGCCAACATTAGAATGGTCAGTGGTCAGCGTTAACTCTGTTAAGCAGCTTTCCGCTGCAAGATCGACTATACTACACTATTAATTTTGCTACTCAAAAGAGTTAGAAGGACGAAAAGGGATGTCAAAGATTTTTGACGTTGCAATGTGGAAAATTGTTTCGTTCATACGTTGGTGAAACTTTACAAATATAGGGGGCATTTTTGAAAAGGTATCTTAAAGCACAGATTATATAATAGTTACTATTAAAGACTAGAATCATAATCGGTGTAGCTACAAGTAGTCAAGTTTTATTTATGTCCTACAAAATGTAAGGAAACTAACTCCTTTTTGATTTTTTCTGTCATTTTCGTACTTTTAACACATAGTGACATCGATTGGCACCAATTTTGTTTGAACCTTGAAACAAGGTTGATTAGCTCGGAAAATATTTTGTATCATTGCGTAGACTGGAAGCATAAAACTTTGTATAAGTAAAGGAACGATCACACCGGGGCGTCCTGCGTCCGCGTGCGCGAGCAAGATCTGATTTTGTATCGTTGTCTAATCGACGTAGATCACGTTTGGTGTGAATCAGTCGGCACAAATACTACTATGCCGCATAGATCGCGCACGCAGGTCGCCGCGGTGTGGTCGTACCTTAAATAATTTTGAGTTAAATTGATTATAAATACACCTTTATTACAGATGAAATCTATTATTTAGACACAGCTTTTCGAAAGTAATTTTCAAGGCACACCACAAGCTTATGACAGTCTACTGACAAGCAGGATTTCGGCGAACCGAATTAGCTCTATGTCAAGAGCATTTTTTTAATATCGTATAGGTTAGCGTTTGGCCACTATCTCGATTGGTGGTAAGCGATGATGTTTGCAAAGATGGTGAAAACGTTAGACCTAGAATACTCTCTCTGACTCTCAAGGGCTGTATACTGCCGGAACACCGTAAGGTTATGGGTGGCAGATTTTCTCCTTGATGTGGTAAGCTACTTTTTGGTAGCAAGCCAGGCGGAACATCAACATAATATGCTCCTTCAACCTATAAAAGCCCACCCTATGCTATAATTTTAATCAGCTACCTCTCGCTTGGAAGCTAAGCCATTTTTCCTTTATGCCAACGGGGCATCGCTACGGCTTCGCTTTCAGTCCACGCAAGCATAAAGTAATGCCCAATTCAGGCCAGTGGTCATAGTAAGTGGCTCATATTCTGTGAGCCATCTTCACTTTCATTATACCTTGGTATTTGCATAATTTGCTCGAGGCTACTAGGACTGTAAGCATTTCATAATCATAATAAAAAGCTTACTTTTGCGAGTAGGTCAGTAGGTAATTAGTAGTTAGTTCGATTTTAGTAAATTATTTTATTTGTTTTTTTTTTTTGTTGCACAATGCATTTAGATGTATTTGTACTTATTGGCAATTTTTGTAACGTTGTTTTTGTACTTGCGTGTTCGGAAAAGGCTTTTAAGAAAAAGAAAATCGGAAAACGTCCGATTTTTTTCATAGGCATTTTTGTCTCATAGGCAGAATTTCATCTCCAAGGTGGTCCAATTTAAATTTTATCAAGATCTGATTAGTATCTCCAGAGATATGACGATAAACATTTCAAACATGCTACTGAAACTGACTCGCGAGGCATGAAAGTCAGCTATTTTTTAGTTTTTACACTATTTTAATTATTTTAAATTAGCTATAAGTAGGTACCTTTTTCTACATCTAGACACGCGGTACACATATACGTATATCATAATATTGAACTTGGCTCTCATTTCACATTTATGTTTTTGATGGGATTTACATACAAGTAACTGTAGCAAAAAGATCATTCAATATAAGTACTCTAAGCATCGATATAAAAAGGGATATGCGGTACTTACTCTTATGCCACGTAAACATAATGGAACTAGAAACAACTACATGAAAACACGAATTTCTAATGTCGAGCTTGATGTGCATGAAGAACAGAGGAAGGCATTGTAGCTAATTATTTGAATGGATCTGCGATAATTGCACATTTAATTCTGTACGTGCTACACAAACGCCAGTTCGATTGTGACTAAGGTGAGATTAGGTTCGCGAACCTAATTCATACGATCCACTTTGAGGAGCGGGGTCCCTTATCTCCCTTTTTAGGGTTCCGTAGTCCTGACAAGGAACCCTTATAGTTTCGTCATGTCCGTCTGTCTGTCTGTCTGTCCGAGGTTTTGCTAAGAGACCGTTAATACTAGAAAGCTGTAATTTTGTGGGGTTATGTATATAAATTACGCCGACATAGTGCTGAAATAAAATTGTGAAAATTTTTTTTAGGGTATCTCCCCTATATGAGAAGTGGGGATTATTTTTTTTTCATCGTCTACCCCATCGTGTGGGGTATCGTTGAATAGGTCGTTTAAAATGACTTAAGGGTTGCTAATGCCAATTTTCGATTGAATGCTCCATTTACGAGATATTAAACTTTAAAGTGCACATTTTTGTTCCAGTAGGGCGTCCCCCCCCCCCCCTCTAAAAGCTAAACTGCTGGCTTGAAAAATCTGGAAAAGTTCGTGATTATAGCGCATTTCATGAACTTTAAAGGAAAATTATAGCGGTTAAGATAAATTCATTAGTTTAGCAGTAATATAATATACTCTAAGCATACAATATACATTCTCATGACTTTACAAAACCCATAAAACATAAATATTATTCCAATGATTAATCCAAACATATTAACATCAACTCACCGCTTATCTTTCTGTAACGAACCTCTATAAACCATTATAAGGTATAAAAACTTATCAAAATCTTAATAGTTAGTTTTTTACATAAATATAATAAACAGTTACGAAATCTTGTCTGTATATACAACGATACTAAGGTGAAGCTAAGGTGAGACAAGAAGATTAAACTCAATGGCGATTGCATGTAGATGACCTTATTTTCAAAGCAATATTCTACGTTTAAAACTCCATTAGGGGTTTATCCTTTTCCCAAAAAAATTAATATATTAATAGAACCTTTTTGCCTGAACAACTTTTTTATCCGATAATCTGCAAGGGTCCGGGGGTGAATAGGAGAGCTAAATTACCTTCGAAAAAAAGGTAAAACAGAGCTAATTTTTTGGAAAAAAAGAGCTAATATAAAAGAAAGTTTAAAAATTAAAATTTTTATTTTTGATAAATAAAAACGTAACGTGATATTATATCTTGTATGTAAGATTAATAAGAGAGATATTTAAAATTACGATTATTCGTCGTCAGAACCAATGAGATTGTTTGTCAAATTAACTAATTCTAATCCATTTGTGCTTGCTCCTGAGTTTTCCACATCATAAGTTGCCAAACCAATTTGTTTAGGACTTTATTTGGCACTTCATTGTTATGGCAGCATTTTATGGAGCTAAAATTGTTTTTTTTGGAGCTGATTAGTTAATAATAGAGCTAAATTTAGCTCTAATAGACCTAAATTAGCAATACTGTAAGCGCATTTCAGACCACGCTATAATATGACTGCATATAGCATATTTTATAGCACAACAATATCGCTCACCATACATTTATCTCTAGATATTGTTTTCTAAAACGTTCACACCTAGCTATACTATAAATTTGCCGGTTTGCTTGCAATAGCAGAATAGTAAGTAAAGCGTAGTCAAAAATCCGCTTTATTCAGTTTTGAGCTTCTTCTTTCATCATACGTACTGCCTTGTAATATTCATTATTCTGTGGTACTGCCAAGGAATGGAATTGCCTGCCCGAGTCTGCCTGTGTTTCCTATTAGATACATCACAGGGGTCTTCAAGTCGCGAGTGAATAGGTATCTTTTGGGTAATCGACCGCATCGTCACTTAACATCAGGTGAGATTGTGGTCAAGCGATACCCATTTCCGCATAAAAAAGACACAGTTCTTTTTTTTCAAAGACAGATTTACGTGGTCTACCCTTGAGAGCCACTGTTTCTACGAGGAAGTCTAAGCAAACGCAAGCAAACCAAGCTGCGCGCGACTAGCTAGTAAAAATATATAAAATCCGTATGAATATTCATTTACCCTTCCTCGCGTGAAGCTCATTACCTCATAAATTCGTTAACTACGACCATCCATCAGGCAGTTTAATATCTTACTTTGTTGTATTAAAAATTGATAATAATAAAGAAATTATTTCATTTTTTAATTTTCTTTTTATGGCCAAATGAGCAAACGATGTAAAATGAATTCATTTACAACAACGATTTTCGTGGGAACCTGAAAGTCAGTAAATTATTTTTGATTTTATGTATAATGGTTTTGTTTTCTTAGTTAATAATATGTTGTGGTCGTTCCCAATATAGGTACTGTCTACAATACAATACAATACAACAACTCTTTATTTGCACACCATGAAATAACAATTAGAGATAGAAACATGTTATAAGAATAAGTACAAATGGCGATCTTATCGCTAAAAGCGACTTTCTTCCAGACAACCGGGTATGGAGAGGAAAAGAAAATAGATTATCAAAGGTAGGTTTTCTTGCAAAAATCTATCGACAGAAGTGTTTTTTAAAAGCTTTTATTTAACTTGCAATGTATGTATGTATGTATGTCACTAATATGGTACCATGGAGCTGGTCTGTGATGGAGACGGAAGGTGGCCACGGCATCTCTGTGATAAATTAACATAACCCTACCGAGTTTGGGCTCGATTGATTTGTCTTGAAGATAACTTTTCACCTAGATGATATCCAGGGTTTGATGATGAAGCTGGAAGGTGGCCTCGGCATCTTTGTGATAAATCAACATAACCCTACCGAGTTTGGGTTAGATTGATTCGTCTTGAAGAGAACTTTTCACCTGGATGATATCCAGGATCCGATGATGAAGCTGGAAGGTGGCCACGGCATCTCTGAGATAAATCAACGTAACTCTACCGAGTTTGGGCTCGATTGATTTGTCTTGAAGAGAACTTTACACTTAGATAATATCCAGGGTATGATGATGAAGCTGGAAGGTGGCCACGGCATCTCTGTGATAAATCAACGTAATTCTACCGAGTTTGGGCTCAAATTATTCGTCTTGAGGAGCACTTTACACTTAAATGATAGCCAGGATCTGATGATGAAGCTGTAAGGTGGCCATGGCATTTCTGTTATAAAGCAACATAGGGTGGGGACCGAGTCGATTGATTTTCCTTGAAGAGCACTTTACCCATAATCACATCAAATATCCGTGGAATATTTTAAAACATCATGCCTTCTCTTAAATACTTAGGTAGTAGGTAGGTAGTCGGTATCTATACCTACCTACTAAAAAGTTAATATCCCTTGGGTGGTACCATAGTAATTTCATCAAGATCTGATTGGTATCTCCAGAGATATGGAGATAAACACCTCAAACTTGGTACTGAAAATTAATAGCGGCATTTGAAGTCGGTTATTTTAGTTTTTAACACGATCTTATTATTTTATTATTTGTCATACGTACTCTACCGAGAAGAAATTCACTGCCTGATTTTGTTTCCGGTTAGGTATTGGGGTTCAAGTCACAAGTGAACAGGTATCTTCTAGATCACATCATCACTTAACATCAGGTGAATGATATACTCATCTTAAAAAAATTATATTTACTAGCTGAGCCCCGCGGCTTCGCCCGCATCGAAATATATATATGTGGCAAGTGGAGATGAATATCAGATTTACACACACTTGCTTTCCCATTTATATATTTTTTTAATATCTTATAGGCTAGCGTTTGACCACTATATCACCTGTTGGTAAGTGATGATGCGGTCGGAGATGGTAAGCACGTTAGGCCTAGAATGGGAACTGGGAACTGCAATTCGGCTACGGAACCCTAAAAAGGTAGATGCGGTACTCACTCCTTTGCCACGTAAACTTAATGGAACTAGAAATAACTTCATAAAATACGAATGTCTAATGTCGAGCTTGATTTGCATGAAGAACAGAGGACGGCAAGGCATTGTTGCATGGATCTGCGATAACTATCGCATAGGACGTACAGAATTACATGTGCCGTGCAGTTGTAATTCTGTACGTGCTACACAAACGCCAGTTCGCTTGTGACTAAAGTGAAATAAACTGGCCAAGTGCAAGTCGGACTCGCACTAGTAGGGTTCCGTACCACACTACAGTATTTTATAAGATCGAGCAAAAAATACTACTATCATTTTTGCCAGCAAAAAATAATAATTAATAAACATTTTATTTCTTATAACGCCATCTAACGTCTAACAAAGTTAGGGATCGACATTTCAATATAACGCCATCTATGGGACGTTTATATGGGATGGCTTGAAATGCCGAAAAAAACACGTTTCTTGTATGGGGACCCTCTATTATTTTTAACTTTATTCTGTTTTTAGTATTTTTTGTTATAGCGGCAACAGAAATACATCATCTGTGAAAATTTCAACTGTCTAACTATCACGGTTCATGAGATACAGCCTGGTGACAGACGGACGGACAGACAGACAGACAGACCGACAGACGGACAGCGGAGTCTTAGTAATAGGGTCCCGTTTTACCCTTTGGGTACGGAACCCTAAAAAGGTTGGCGAACCTAATTCACACGGTCCACATTGAGGAGCGGGGTACCACATCTCCACTTTTTTATATGTATACATATATCGCTAGCTCAAATACAATCTTTTTGTACTATTATTTATTCGGTCACTAAACTTCCTAGTCCATGAAGTACCAGCATACATTATTACACACATCTTATGCAAAAGCGAGTTGTTATGCCACCGGCGCACCGTGACGTACCTTGTGCAATGGCGATGGAATGCTCACGAAATGGTGGATTGATTCGTTAAATACCAATTAATTAGCCGTTTTTTTTTTTTAAATATATTTTACAGGCTAGCGTTTAACCACTATCTCACCTGTTGGTTGTCTGTTATTTTGAATAGAAATCCGTTGTTTTTTTAGGAATTTGTTTAGGTATCTACTTATTATTTTTTGTAGGCTTTTATACAAACTGACAGAATTGCGGTATCTGTATACATAGGTATAGAATATAAATAATCGTTAATTTTTATCAATTCTCAGTGCATCTGTTAGGCCGTTTTAAGCTGAAGACAAACAAATGAAAGCCTTTATTAGCCCAACAAGAAGATACCTCGATAATGGGTACTACTTACAATCAATCCTAATGAATCGTTCTTATACTACGACCAAAAATACAGAGAATACGATTGTTCTAATATTACAGGAAGGTACTAACTACTCCTTGACAGTTGTCCGGTGGAGGGCACATAAGGGCAGGAGTTCACGTGCAAGGTCCGTGACGTGACGCGGTCACGGTGGCGGAACGTGTGCCGGCGCGTGCCTTGAGGCACTGGGTTTTGGGGGTACTTTTATAATAATTACTTATGGTAGACATTGAGTAATATACAATACAGCCTCTTTACTTTTCAACTCCTTACAGTGCTATTAAATTCCTTCTCTTTATTATCACCTACATTCCTATCTTCTTATAGTTCATAGTAAATAGTAAAATACTTACACTGACAGACTGAGTAGTTGAAAAACCACGTATAGTCAAAACTGAAAGAGTAAACTTTTGCGCGCATTTTCTTTACATGCGTGAGCAGGGGAGCACTTGTACGTGACCCATGGGGTGATAATTAAATTTTATCATAGTGATAGGCTTCGATTGCGGCTTACTCCACTTGTAATCATAAACATGACAGTTTGTGATAGTTAATTAAAACTATAAGCAAGGGCCTTTATCTACCCCCGTCTTTATAAGGGCAAGCGGAAGAGCGAGGTGGTCACAAAGAGTCTCTCACATCTCGACTCACAAAAAGTGATGAAGCAGGTTAAACCTACAGGCTTCTGACCTATAAGTCGAATAAACACAAACAATTGACAACCAATTTCTTCCTCGAGCACAACGCTACGTTTCAAACCTATCTAATCCGAAGCAATGCAAAGACATCATAATCTGATAAAAGTTCTAGTTCCCATTCTATATCTAGCGTGCTTCCATCCTCGACCACGTCGTCACTAACCAACAGGTTAGATAGTGGTCAAACGCTAACCTATATGCTAGATAAATACTATACAATAAAAGCCTTCAACACTTAAAAATAAAACAAATTCCAAGGATTACCCTTGAAATAAAAGAAAGATCTGGAACGTTCAACAGGTAGGGCCGTAGGGGACGTGGTCACGAGCGTGACGCGACGTCACGGTGGCGGCCGCGCGTGCCGTGTGTAACTGTCTTTAATTGCTGGGGACTGAGCTTTGGAACTGTCTATATGGAGGTTTATAAAGTACTTACATGTGAAATTATAGTCAAAGAGTACCTATTGTTGTAAGAGTACCATTGTGCTTAGCAATGGTCTGGTCATTCGTGGCATCGTGGCTGATTTTGTTCATTACAGGGCGTAATGTAGAGAATCCATCATTTAGGATAAGAAAGCATTACTTGCTTCACACCACATCATCGAACTGCAACTACAGACAAAACAGTTTTCTGGTAAGAGCATGCAGGTGTTACAATGCGATAGATAATAATGTTAACAATAATATAGACCTAGATTTATTTAACACCACTATGACCAAACTCAAATGTTTGGTCAACAACAAATTCTTTTGTCAATCTTAATGTGATATTCTTCTTCTCACTTTCGTGGAATATTTATGTAAACTTCAACTTTTGTCAAGTACACGTTACAGTTACTTCCTGTTTAATTAATCAATTATATTATGTCAACACTTACCTAGCAATACTTATATTCGTTTAGGACGGTATTTCAAACTTTCTACGTTAATAGTAAGTTTTTTCTTAAATATGTTTGAAAACTTTTTAATAGCCATAAGGACTTTTTTTTCACATTTATATATTGTAACTAGCTGTTAGTTTTCCTTAAATAATAAAATAAAATAAAATAAAATATCATCAGAATAGATAGTAGCAGAAACATATTCCGCCTTCCTTGTTACCACAAAGTAGCTTACCACCATCGAGGAGAAAATCTGCCACCAAAACCTTACGGTGTTCCAGCAGCATACAGCCCTTGAGGGTCAAAGTATTCTATGATATGCCTAGCGTGTTCACCATCGTCGACCACATTATTGCTCACCACCAGGCGAGATAGTGGTCAAACGCTAGATTATCAGATATAAAAAAGATAATGGTATGTACTAGTTTGTCTGTGCTGTGCAATAACAAACAAAGCTAAATAAATTGAATACAAATCATATCAAATATTATGTTTCTTGAAGTGTTTCACACTTTCGTGTCTTAATTGGCAGAGCACCTGGATTTGTAATCCGGGGGGTGCGGGTTCGAGTCCCGTCGGTACGATTAAATTTTGGATTGTTTTTAACAATTCACAAAAATCATATCAACGTTAATATTTCTACAACTTGTTTTCATCATCTATTTGTTAAGATATTATCAGAAAATCGTAATGACTTCACAAAATCTATGTTCTTCTAGCTTTTAACAAGGCTTTATTTATTTTAATAGGTGGTCGCTAACTATACCTTTTATTATCAATGAAATACAAACATTGCACTTTAAATTAATAACAAGACGCTTGCAACTACACCTTCTTTGTCAAATTATGATAAGTAGTTTAGAAGTTATGAGGGAACAGATGTACATACATACATACATACCCACATACCGATGAAAAACATAACCCTCCTTTTTGCTTCGCCGTAGTCGGGTAAAAACACAGTGCCTTTTACTATAACCATTATTATTTAATAATTTGTCGCGCCCTCTCGCAAATATAAATCATAGTTCAGCCGTCATAAAAACATAATAATTTCGTAACCAGCAGCGATCAAATTAAATAAAAGCAAACGATTTTGAACCTTATTTCTTTAGAGAAACAATTTAAAACACTTTCTTTACCAATAGGGCAATAATGCAAACCCTTCATGTAAAAACAATTAGTCGACACAGTTTTTGTATTAAAATTAACACAACTGCTCGTTTTAGTTATAATTGCGTTGAAATTAAATTTAATAATCATTATTAATCGGTATATATAAATTATAGCTATGTGTTGGAAAGTGTTATTTCTTTACACCCGCCTTCCAAAAAAAGGAGCTTCTCAATTAGTTTTTTTTTGTATGTATGTTACGCGATTTCTCCGTCAATTGTGAACCGATTCGAATGATTCTTTTTTAATCGGTTGGGTACGTTTTCGAGGTGGTCCCATTGTAATTTCATCATCATCTGATAAGTATATCCAGAGATATGAAGATAAACGTCTCAAACTTGCTACTGAAAATGTCTCGCGGGGCATTGAAGTCGGTTGTTTTAGTTTTTTCAACCGACTTCCAAAAAGGAGGAGGTTCTCAATTCAGCTGTTTGTTTTTTTTGTATGTATGTTACGCAATTACTCCGCCAATTGTGAACCGATTTGAATGATTATTTTTTTGGTGAAGTCGGTTGAAAAGAGCCAACGATCAGTCTCAGACCTTAGTTTACGTAGTAACTGTTATATAATCTGTGCCTTAGTGGGTATATTTTTTTAAGCTTAATATCAATGTGGGTTGCACAAACATGCTCATAACTCTTCTTAGTAATAGTCTTGTTAACCCCTCCAACAAAGCTAAATATGCTTGTGTCTGGAGTGGGTTCGAACTGACGTCCTCTCGATCACCATGCCGACGCCTTAATCAATGGGCTATTGCCGCTTTAATATGTGCCGTATTGGAAAAGACTAATGTCCATCACTGGACTACAGTTGGATAAATATTTCTATTGGCTAAGCCCCACCTGTATTCTTGTAATTACCTACAAATCAAGGATTATAGCTACCAAATTAGATAAAGTTATTTTGTCCCATCTATACCGTTCCTTACTCTTCACCCCATATAGTTCCGTAGGTCAAGCGCACAGCATAAAAGAAGTTTCATATATCATGGTGACCCACCGGAACGATCGTGGTTGGAGCTTCCATTACACCATCCTATCATGACCTTTACCATCCTTCAGATATTAAGAACCCAAAGCTCTTCCTTAACTGGTACTAACACATCAAGTCACCAATATTACAAGAGCTTTGGAGGCTCTGGAAGATGTTTTAAAGTCTTCGAAGATGGAGGGTCTTGTTTAAGTGGATTATGATGTTTTGAAAAGGATGCAACAGTCTTTTGTTAGGAGTTAGATGGATTTTATTACATTACTTATTGTTTGAGTATCGATGACTTAAATTTAGTATACCACATTATAGCAGGATATGTGTTATTGTATTTACCCGTATAATTTATTCCTTTAAGATGTGAGGTTACAGGATGAGCAAGACGCTCGAAAGATGGTAAGCGATGAGCTTTGCCTATATGCCACGCGAAACTTAGATTTTAGAAGAGAACACTTCTTTTGCGGCGTTGTGTATTTTATGGGATGGGTAAAAAATGTTAAACTCGCGTCAGGTCAATTGACCTGAACGAAAATTCGTAAGACGGACGAAGAGTAGAAACTTTTTTGAGATGTGTAAAAAATTTTAAACTCGCGTCAGGACACGTGACCTGATCGAAAATTCGTAAGACGGAGGGAGAGTAGACCACAATAAGTAGACCAGTTACAGCACAACGTTAATGTTCAAGTTTTTACTTCTGCCCGGAGTGCAACCCATTGTTTTTTTGTTAATATCTGATAGGCTAGCATGATCACTATCTATGACCACATCATCGCTTACCACCAAGCGAGATAGTGGTCAAACGCTAGCCGCTGTCTGATAAGATCAGGCGAGAGTCGTGTTTGTCCTGTTACAGATACTTATCAAAAAAAGTGATAAAATAAAAATACTCTGAAATAAAAAAAAACCTGCATGCCACTGTATTTGTTATAGTATGAACATTAAAGTTACAAACACCAAGAAAACGGTCTTGTCTTACTTGCTACATATCGACATTTTATAGTCTTTATTGTTTAAAAAACTGGAAATTGTTTATAGACTCGCTCCAGCGCTATATATAAACCTTTATTTAAATAAAACAACATTTAATTAGAAAATATATCAAACAAGGTCATGTATTTATATCAGCCGACTTAATTTTACATACAAACTTTTTGCGGACATAAAATCTTGGTCCTTAAAGGTGCGGACACACCGCAGCGTCCTGCGTGCGTGATCTAGGCGGCGATCAGAAAGCGCAGTAGTATTTGTACCGACTGGTTCACACCAAACGCGATCGAAAAGTAATGAGATCGCAGGACGCCGCGGCGTGGCCGTCCTCTTTAGTCTGATGTTCATAGTTGACAATAGTTTTCTGATATTAGGGTTCCGTTTATATACAACTAAAAATGTCTATTTACTATTGCGACATACGCTTCCTTCTACAATTCATTACCTACCTACTTACCTATATATATAATATAAATCTCAAATGTATACTTATAAATAATCTGGCCAAGAGCGAGTCGGACTCGTTTGCGTAGAGTTCCGTACCACAGTACAATATTTAATAATATTTAACAATATTTGCTAGAAAAATAAATGTCTTGTATTATCCCCTTTAGTTTTGAATTTCGTTAAAAGAAACCTCCGATCCCCGGCATGGTGGTAGGACACTATATCTAGGGTCCGCCTGATCAGCTACCACCCTAAAGTTGGGAAATCTGTCGCCATAATATTTAACGTATTCTGGCAGCTGTTACAGGCCAATTTCCATTCTAGCCCTAGCGATCTACCAACCTCGACCGTATCATCACTTACCAATAGGTAAGGTAATGGTCAAACGCTAGCCTATACGATATAAAAAAATGCCTTCAACAGTTGCTGTTGGAAACAGCCATATCGATTAACTTTGGTAATATTTGCGAATCAGAGAGCCCTTTTGGGGAAAGTAATAGATGGATTGACTTCTAAGCGAGGGGTAACCGGTTCAAATCCTAGCACGGGTGTTCATCAACAGGTGTTAGGAGCCTATTATATCAATATTCCGCCTGACTTGCGACTAAAAAGTAGATTACCACCATCACGGAGAAAATCTGCCGCCATAACCTTACAGTGTTTTGTTAGCACACAGCCCTTGAGCGTCAGAGTATTCTAGGCCTAGCGTGTTCACCATATTTAACCGCATCATAGCTTACGCGGCGAGATATAGTGATCAAACGCTAACCAAAACGATATTAAAAAAACCGACCAAGTTGAGTTGGACTCGCCCACCTAGGTTTCCGTACCAACTTCTCGGTCTAGGTTAAAGGACAAACTTAACTTTGTAGTTCGATCCATAGAAATTGGGTTGCACCAACTACAAACAATAAGTTTGTAAGTAAATTTACCTGTTTTTGTTATTAAACTACATATTTACGGTTTTCAGATTTGTTACTTTATAAGTGCTTCAAGACCTTGCTTCTTGCCAAATTTCATGATTCTAGGTCAACGGGAAGTACCTTATAGGTTTTCGACCCAAAACCTAGGGTACTTCCGGTTAAGCTAGAATTGTCAATTTTAGTGAAAAGCAAGGTAAACAAAAAAATCCAAAAAATAAAAAACATCGAAAATTGAGGTAAATTTTGGTACTAACAAGTTTTCGCAAAAATCCAAAAAATAAAAAACATCGAAAATTGAGGTAAATTTTGGTACTAACAAGCTATCGCAAAAATCGAAATTTACTCATATCTTTTTATCGTGTTGACTCAGGACCTTGGTTTCTATACACCTAATAGGGACTATAGACCTCAGTATCTGGTATACATTTAAGGTCCACCCGTTCCTGAGATAATCGGTGGTTAAACACAGACATGCGGACATGAAAGTGATCTTATAAGGGTTGCTTTTTTACCTTTTGAGGTACGGAACCTTAAAAATTGTGTAAATAACTGCAGAACCAACTGCAACAAACCTTACGACACACTTGCTCAAAAAATCGCCACTCATTCGCCACAGTAAATATTCACCAAACTCCATCGTATTGTCGTCCAAGCCATTATTAACTAACCCATATACAGGGTGTAATGTCCTTATTATTAACGAAATATGTACGTATATCCGAATAAGATATAATCCAACACATTTACTTCTGTAACGAAGACTTTTACATAAAATTATGATGTCGGGATGAAACTACGTTTTTACCAATTTATTGTGTTTGCGTTGTTGATGTAAATTCTTGGTGATTTTTAACCGACTCCAAAAAAAGAGGATGTTACTCAATTCGACCGTATATTTAATTTAATTTTTTGTTTAATGTGTGTTCGCGGATAACTTCGTCGTTTATGAATTTATTTTCTTTTTTTTTTTTTCTGCGAGTCAATTTCAGTTGCAAGTTTGAGACGTTTATCGTCATATCTCTGGAGATACTTATCAGATCTCGATGAAATTACAATGGGATCACCTCGAAAACGTACCCTATCGATTGAAAACAGAATCATTCAACACTTGTTCACAATTGACGGAGTAATCACGTAACATACATACAAAAACAAAACACAGACTAATTGCCAACCTCTTCCTTTTTGTAAGTCGGTTGAAAAGTAGATTAAACATATATATCTTGTAGGCTAGCGTTTGACCACTATCTCATCTGGAGCCTTATTCAGTATGACCAATGAGATAAAGCGTTCCTTAACGCGCCACGTTACGTTATTGAAAAATTGTATTCTGTATGCCACACGATAGGTAAATTATACAAAACGCGCGCGTTACTCGTCCTCATATGTCACGATATCTCAAAACGCGCTCATAACCTTACCCTACTGCGTTACCGAACTTGAAATTGGCATAGAGAATACCATAACGCGGAGATAACGTAACACGGCACGGTAAGACTTTAAAATAGTCATACTAAATATGGCCTCTGGTAGTAAGATGAGGATGTGGTCGAAGAGAGTAAAGTGATATAGTCGATAATGGTGAACACGCTAAGCCTAGAATGGTCTGACTCTCAAGGGTTGTACTGCCGGAACACCGTATAAGGTTATGGCGGCAGATTTTCTTCTTGATAGTGGTAAGTGGTAAGTCTTCCACTTAGACAAGTGCAATTCTACCTCAGACTGCTTCGTAACTTAAAATCAGGTGAGAAAGTCAAGTGCATATAATTTTTTTATAAAGCTTACTTACTAGCAATGTGGGTTGCACTTTACTAGTAGTATGGTCAGCCCCTCGAACTAAGATAAATATGCTTGTATCTGGAGTGGTTTCACGTCAATAGTGCAATGGGTGGAGTACAAGCTTCGACCTCTCGATTGCTATGCCGACCGACGCCTTAGCCATTGAGGCTATCGCCGCTTCTGTAATGTCTGTCCTTAAGTAAAATTACCAACTGCTACATTAATACTATAACTAAAGCTCATACGAATTCCTCATACTTCACAGTCGGATGGCCAGTAATGCTCCAGGTAATGTCGGTCTATCCACTGCTGTGTATTCAGTGACAGTGTCGTACTTTACAATTTTCTGCTCAATTTGAAGTGTGCCGTACTTTCATTGTGACTAACTGTGGTGAAGTTCCGCATTGGAACGGAGCTTGAGGAATCTATAACATTCTTTCGTTATAAAATACTAGGCTTCCGACCGCCGCTTGTGCGCGTATCTTTTTAACCCCCCACGCAAAAAGAAGGGGTTTTATAAGATTCACGTGTGTATCTGTGTATGTGTGTGTCTGTGTGTCTGTCTGTGGCATTGTCGACGATTCGGATCTATTATGCACTACACAATGCGCCGATCGGAAACTTTTTTAACCGACTTCACAAAAAGTTCTCAATTCGACTATATATTTTTTTATGTTTGTTGCCTTAGAACTCCGTCAAATCTTAAGCGATTTAAAAATAATTTTTTTGTTTGAGAGTTTATGCCTCCCGTTTGGCCCCATTCAAATTTTATCGATATCTGATTATTAACTCCGGAGATAGATAAACAATAAAAGCAAATTTGTTTACTTTGATGACATGCTTATAACTACTGGCTACTTTGACTATCGCGGCATGAGAAGTCAAAGCGAAAAAAACTTTCGCTTTGAATACGATCTTAAATTATTATCTCTTAAAAATCTTTATTAACCGACTTCACAAAAAAGGAGGAGGTTCTCAATTCGTCGAATTCTTTTTTTATTTTTTTTATTTATTTATGTTCACCGATTACTCGAAGATGTCTGAACCGATTTGAAAAAAATCTTTTTTTGTTTCAAATGTTACCCTTCCCAGTTGATCCCATTTAAATTTTAGCGTAATCGGTCGAGCCGTTTTTAATATATCAACATTTGTCTTACGACGCATCATACTAACTGGCTCAGATTATACTGGCGCAGATTATATAATAGTTGCTACGTCTACTGGCTACTTTGATTAGCGCGACGTTTGAAGTCGGTTCTTTTAGTTTTACATAAAGCTTTTGATTTTATTTTATATACTAATTAATAAATAAATGCAATACATTCCTCACTCTTACAAATACAATACCGTGAGCGCATTTCTTCAGTAGAGTTCAGAAGATAGTGCAACTAGCGTCGCGGTCCGCCTGCGCTGGCGCACCGCTTTCGTAAGACGATCCTGAAGATAAGGCTCGGTTTGGCGTCGTGTTACTGCAGTGTTGCAACTCTAAGATTCTATATTTTGAGAATTTATTTAAAACTAGCTGCACATTACTTCACTCGCGTAAATAAAAAGTATGCTATGTGTTAATCCATATTTAAATATATATGACTTTCAAATTTACTTCCAGACAACCTTCGAATGGACAGGACAACATATTTTGCCGCCCCTTGTGCCATTAATTTAAGGAATCCAAATGTTGTACTATATATTTATACTTTGGAAGTTGGTGACAATTAAATAAAGAGTTATTGTTATTGTTTTTTTTTTTACGTGACCATTCTGTACGGGTAAGCAGTACATAAATTAACATCGTGCTTTTTACTCGTGCACATTGTTTATATTTGAGTACTTTTCCAAATATTTTGCTTGTTCTATAAAAATTAAATATACAAAGTTTACTATATACATATTCCGGCACTCACTGTAAACTTTTATTAGCTACTTATACCCACAGGTGCTAGAAGCTAGTCATATCGATGTTCCGCCTAACTTGCTACCAAAAAGTAGCTTACCACCATTAAATAGAAAATCTACCGCACTAATCTTACTGTGTAACTAGTGTCTTACTGTGGCGTAGCGTGTTCACCATCCTCGACCACATCATCGCTTACCACCACGCGAGATAGTGGTCAAACGCTATCATACCATTTATAAAAAGCTAGCATGCACATTAAAACACAATATTAAAAATAATACAGGGAGGAACATCAAATCCTAACTAATATTATAAATGCGAAAGTAACTCTGTCTGTCTCGCTTTCACGCCAAAACCACGGAATCGATTTAAATGAAATTTGGTACATAGATAGTCTAGAGCCTGAGAAAGGACATAGGTTACTTTTTAATGCGAAAAAAGAGTTGTAAGGGGTATGGAGAGGGGGAGGGCGTTTAGCGAGGCGTGGTACGGTGCGGTGTAGGTGGGATACGCATGTGCCTTATTTGTAAAATAATTAGCCTAAATAATTAAAAATGCTACCCAAAGACACAGCTAGTTTTTCATAAATTTCAACTTACCCGCCTTTCTACCAAAGACCACCACTTTCACACACACACATAACACACCGCACACATTCACAAGTAACATATCAATTAAGTCGGCACGTGATTTACATGCTCGACGTTTTGCAAGTAAATGTACTGCATTTTTCACACTTAAGCAGTTTTCCATGTTGGGCGACAAATTGCTACGTAACTTTTAAGTAAGGTAATTGATTTATTAAACACGTATTAAGATTAGTTTTTATGTTGACTTGTTAAATAGGCACTTATTTATTTCCGTACATAAGTACTACTACTCGTACATTCATTCCACGTTGTCTTTGCATTTTTTTACTTAACGCGACTTAGGACAAATGAAAAAAACTGCTTTCCCAGCTTTTATATTCACCTGTCCCGGTGATGTCTATATTCAAAAAGATTTGAATTTTTTGATTGTGTAAGAACACACGACACATTTCCCGGTGTTTATCATAATCCACAGTTGGACACTGGCCTCTCCTATAGCACGACCGCTGCCAGCTAGCTTGCGTATATCATCGCTCCACCTAGCTGGAGGGTGTTCTACCCTTGGTTTACCGAGCCGTGGTCTCCACTATAGGCCTAGTCTACCCCAACTGTTATCAGTTCCGCGACAGATATGACCAGCCCACTGCCATTTCAGCTTGCTAATCCTTTGTACTATGTTGATACCTTTGGTTCTCTGTCGGATTACTTCGTTTCGAATTCGATCCTTCAGAGATACTCCGAGCATAACCTTTCTATACTCTTCTATCTTTTATACTTCTTCTATAATTACTTTGGCACCCAAGGCCTAGAATGAGATGGCTCTCTAGGATAGCTGCCGGAACATTAGATGTTTTGGCGACAGATTTTCCAACTTGAAGGTGATAACTGGCCAGACGGGGTTGGGGGTTTCATAACGATGTTTTTCCTTCACCGGAGGGCGACTGTAAAACGCGCACGTAAATTTAATCTATGATAAGCGCCTACATGCAAACTTATCATAGCGTCCCAGCATCAAGACATTAATTTAATCTACAATTAATGCTTCAATTAAGCAAGCATTAATAGTAAGCGTTAAAATAACATTATGCAAACAGATTAGATAATATTTATCTACTATAATGGCATAATAAAATACGTCTTCACGTTTAAAGTTGCGAGATTAAGAGCCAGTTCCACCTGTTCCTGTTAACCTTATTGTGAACTTATCTGACAGATTTTCAACATATTTTATATGGCGACACTTTTTTTTATATTGTATAGGCTAGCGTTTTGACCAGTGTTTTATCCGACGTTTTTATTAGGGTTCCGTACCCAAAGGGTAAAACGGGACCCTATTACTATGACTCCGCTGTCCGTCTGTCTGTCTGTCTGTCTGTCTGTCCGTCTGTCACCAGGCTGTATCTCATGAACCGTGATAGTTAGACAGTTGAAATTTTCACAGATGATGTATTTCTATTGCCGCTATAACAACAAATACTAAAAACAGAATAAAGTTAAAAATAATAAAGGGTCCCCATACAAGAAACGTGTTTTTTTCGGCATTTCACGCCATCTATGAACGCTTAGTTAGGTAAACGTCCCATAGATGGCGTTATATTGAAATGTCGATTCCTAACACCTTTGTTAGACGTTAGATGGCGCTATAAGAAATAAAATGTTGAATAATTATTATTTTTTACTGGCGAAAAATGATAGTGGTATTTTTTGCTCGATCTTATAAAATACTGTAGTGTGGTACGGAACCCTACGAGTGCGAGTCCGTCTTGCACTTGGCCAGTTTATATTGTATAGGCTACCGTTTACCGGTAAGTAATGATGTGGTCGATGATGGTAGCACACTAGGCCTACCATCCTCGACCGCAATGGAAACTGGCACTCAAGGAAAGCTACCGGAACACATTAGATGTTTGGTAAGAGATTTATGAAGTTGAGAATGGTAGCTGGCCAGGCTGTGTTATTGGCGATATAGCGCGTCTGTCTAGAAGACAAGTAAGCGTGTTTACTTCGCGGCAATAGATAAGTAACCATGTTTCGATGGCATATCTATCAGTTCACAAATTTATACAATTAAAACAGGGGGCCTTAGACTTTCCTTAAACATCCACAGATGCAGATGGCAGGAGAATATTATGTCTTTTTTAAATTTATTATAGGCTAGCTATCCCACCACCTCACCTACTACCTCACCGACCACTATCTCACCTGTTGGTAAGTGATGATGCGGTCGATGATGGTAAGCACGGTAGGCCTAGAATGGGAACTGGCTCTCAAGGATAGCTGCCGGAACACATCAGATGTTTGGCGACAGATTTTTTAACTTGAAGGTGGTAGCTGGCCAGGCGGATACTAGATAGTGTCTTACCACCATGCGGGGGTTGTTGGTTTCTTAATGATGTTTTCCTTCACCGGAGGGCCACTGTAAGAAGCGCACATAAATTTTTTGATAGAAAAATCCATTGGTGCACGGCGGGGCTTGAACTCGGTACCACGGCATCAAAGCCGACCGTTCTCCCGATTACGCCACCGGGCCCTCTATCGGTGTACCACCAGACTTGCAACCAAAAAGTAGTTAACCACCATTGAAAATATTCCGCCATAAGCTTACGGTGTTCCGGCAGCACACAGCCTTTGATAGTCGCTCTAATTCTAGGCCTAGCGTGTTCACCATCTTCGAATACAAAATCGCTTGCCACCAGGCTAGATAGTGGTCAAACACTAGCCTATAAGGTATATAAAAAATAACTTTTACTTAAAATTTAACAAAGTATACTTCCAAAGATAATAAGACAACAGAGTTTAATGAATATCCAATTAATCGCTAAACAGCTGTTCCGATTATAAAAGAAGCAATTACTATATTGAATGAATTCGATGCTTGACCAAAAATCATGCATCTGCTTTCAACCCTTCAGTCAGGGGGTTGATAATGAACCAATTAACTACACCTAGCACGACGTAACTATGGAAAAGGATAAAAAAGTTATTTTTTTGTGAGGTTTATGATAGGTGATTTTTTGTTCTAGAAGTGGCATAGAGTAAACTCTATGCCACTTCTAGTTTTAACTTAGACCTTTTAGAAACTTTGTTGAAAGGTCTATGAGTTTAAACTAGTTTTTTTAGCTAGTTTTAACTAGCAAGATCTTACCGTTTACAAAGAAATCTAAAATTTAACTAAATGAATAAATTAAAATCATTTTTTTTAGGTGTTAAGACTTCTGAAGGTCAAACCGACTAAGGTCTATCTTTCATCCAGGTTTTATAAGTGCATCATGGTAAATGGTAGGACCATTCAAGTATCCGCCTGGTCAGTTACCACCCTCAGTTGGAAAATCTGTCACTCAAAAATCTAATGTGTTCCGGCAGCTGTCCTTGACAGCCAGTTCCCATTCTACACCTAGGGTGCTACCATCCTCAACCGCACCAACAGGTGAAATAGTGGTCAAACGCTAGCCTTTATTCATGACATAAAAAAAAAAAGATCGTCCATATGGAAATGCCACTTCCAGACACCCAAACTTTTACGTCGCTTTTGACACGAGGGCGGAAGTATTCAGGAACCGGAACCCTTCACTGTTGTACAATCTGTTGGCCACGTGCACCCCTTTCACGGAAGGGATGATCATAGGGAACCTATTGAAGGGTTAAATGAAATGTGAAAGTAAAAGGCATATAATGATTGGATTTGTTAAGTTTCGAAGAATTTTCTGTGATTTAAGCATGATTGTGTAATAATAATTAAGATTTAAAAACGAAATCATCCGACTTCCATGCTCGTTAAGTTTGAGACCTTTATCATCATATCTCTGGAGATACTGATCAGATCTTGATGCAATTACAATGGGATAACCTAGGAAACGTATCTACCCTACCGATTAAACAAAAAATATATTTCGAATCGTTTCTTAATGACGGAGTAATCGCGTAACATACATACAAAAAATAAACTGGCCAAGTGCAAGTCGGACTTGCACTAGTAGGGTTCCGTACCACACTACAGTATTTTATAAGATCGAGCAAAAAATACCACTACTATTTTTCGCCAGAAAAAATAAATAAATTAATAAAAATTTTATTTCTTATAACGCCATCTAACGTCTAACAAAGGTGTTAGGGATCGACATTTCAATATAACGCCATCTTTGGGACGTTTACCTAACTTAGCGTTCATAGAATAATTCGTTCAATTAGTTCATTCTATAATTTTTAACTTTATTCTGGTTTTAGTATTTGTTGTTATAGCGGCAACAGAAATACATCATCTGTGAAAATGTCAACTGTCTAACTATCACGGTTCATGAGATACAGCCTGGTGACAGACGGACAGACAGACAGACAGACAGACAGACGGACAGCGGAGTCTTAGTAATAGAGTCCCGTTTTACCCTTTGGGTACGGAACCCTAAAAACATCCAGACGGAAGAAGAATTCTTCTTCTTCTTCCGTCCGACGACAGAAGTCGGTTAAAAATGACACGTACCACACACATTCGGTAGTATTTGTTCAATTACAATGCAGGCCTGAAGCAATTTCTACATACACATGTTCGACTTTATTCCCCTAGTGCCGATTGGGTAGTCAATTCAGGTGATCTAAGCAGATTGGCACATTAGATTCGGTAGTAGGTATTTGTTGAAACTTGGACGACAATGCCGACCCGAACATTTGGTGTTACCGCCCTGCTGTGCCGATTGAAGCCAACCACTCGGCTGAGCTTACCAGACTGTAGCATGTGCGGCTAAGCCTAGCCGAAGATTCATCTACATACACACATTCGATTTTGAGAATTGTTCGGCTGTACTGATTAATGCCGGCCGGATTATATGTTTACAACGCCTATCCGACGTCTGTGAGCACGCCTAACCACAGAATAAATAATAGAACAGGGCCTAACACAGTGGCAACAGGATTAAGTTTAACATTTGCTACACAATTATTTGCACCGCAACGCTGGTTTTCAAATTGACCCTTAGCTCGGACCACAGAATAATGAATAGCTCGGGCTAAGATCTTCGCTGACAATTTACAGTAGAGCGTTTTTAGGGTTCCGTAGCCGAATGGCAAAAAACGGAACCCTTATAAATTCGTCATGTCTGTCTGTCTGTCTGTCTGTCTGTCCGTCCGTATGTCACAGCCATTTTATTCCGAAACTGTTAAAACTACAGAATTGAAACTTGGTAGGTAGATGTATTCTGTGAACCGCTTTCCGATTTTTATACAAAAATAAAAAATATAAAAGTTTAAGGGGGGGCAACTGGAACAAAAAAAAAATTTTCTTCAAAGCTATACGTGTGGGGTGTCTAGGGATAGGTCTTCAAAAATGACATTGAGGTTCCTAAAATCATTTTTTCTTAAAGTTAATCATTTGAAAGATAGGCGCGTCTAAAGTGGTAAAATGTGTGTCCCCCCCCCCCCTCTAACTTTTAAAGTATGGGAGTGAAAAATTAAAAAAAAATATGTGCTGTAGATCTCAATAAAAACTAACAACGAAAATGGGTTTGAACGAGACACAGTCAGTAGTTCTAGAGATATGGCGACCGCAAAGATTACTTTGTTTTTCATACAAACACTATGAAAAACAAAGTTAATTTTGTAGTTGCGAAAAATCATAGTTATGGAATACTTACCTGTGTTACGGAGCCCTACGAGTGCGAGTCCGACTTGCACTTGGCCAGTTTATTATTTTGCTAAAGCGCTAGCGAGAAACAAAGGACGTGAGGCGTGGAAGGGGCACGGACGGACGTGTCTTTGCTTGCGTCTTATGTCTCTTATGGTACGGACCAAAGAGCAATAAATTATTGCTCTTTGGTACGGACACACCGCAGCGTCCTGCGTGCGCGATCTAGACGGCGATCAGATAGCGCAGTTGTATTTGTACCGACTGGTTCACACCAAACGCGATCAGAAAACAATTGAAAAGTACTGAGATCGCGCCCGCAGATCGCAGGACGCCGCGGTGTAGCCGTACCTTTATGCCAAGCCTAAAACTTTTTTATTTATTTAAGTTTTCGAACTTCAAACCCCCGTTTACAATGTAGAGACTACCGAGTCTGAACTATCCACACCAAACAAATAGATAACCAACTTTTTACAACATAATTGTCTAAGATACACACTCTAAATACTTGCTCCATCCAACATTAAAGTACTTAAAACACTATTTATAACAACAAAAGTCTCATAAAATTGCTATCAAGCAATTCAATAGATACAATCTACCGTCAAAATGTTTTGTAGAAACAACTCTTATCTGAAATCTTGCATACGGCTAGAGGAAATCGCCAATTCACTTGGACAATACAAATTCTCCCCTAGTTAGACCACTTAACGTTATAGCTGTCTCGCTCTTTTGTTTGCGATTTTCCGTTGTGTGGGAAAGAGATGGATGGTGTGTTAAATAGGCATTTTCTTTGGATGGACAGTAAAACGTCGCTAGGTAATTTTATATTTAAGCTGTTTTTACATGGGTGGTAAATACTGTTGCAATGTGTTTTTGCTATTGATTTATTTAAAGCTTAGTTAGTTTGGACGTGCCCCTGTTGCTATCTTCGCAGCTTCTTGTTCCAATCCCGGTTTTTTGCTATTCCCTTTATTTTTACTACGAACAGACAAACAATGCATTTTGACTGTTATCCTTTTCTTTAAACGATTTAAAAAATTGACGAGGATATCAATTCGATAGTACTTTTTTTGTTTGTCAAACTCTAACTAGAACTCCGTCACATAATTAACTGAGTTGGGTTTTTTTATTGAGATATTATACTTGCTGGTAGTACCTAGTACCTGGGACCAAATGGGAATTTGGTTTTTTTTTTATTATTATTCATTATTATTATTCATTTCATATTTTTTATTCCATTGTAAATTCATCGAAATCTGATAAGTATCTACAGAGATATAGAGATGAACACTCCAAACATGCTACTGAATATTGCTAGCGTGGCATTTAAAGACAGCGATTTTAGGTCCCATTCCTCCCTGGGAAAATTTGCATCTACAAAAAATCAAGGTCTGCTGTAGCTACGCCCCTATTATTTTGTTTTATTTACCAAAAATTGCAAATAGAAATATGATATGACCCTTGAAAAAACTTAAAGAGGAGATTAGAATGCTTATATTTCTTTAAGAACTACAGCAGAACTTGATTTTTTGTAGAAACAATTTTTTCTCTAGAAGCATTTTCCAGGGAAAAAACGGGGGAATACATTTGTATGGAAAAGTGCACTCCACGTTCCCTCTTAAATTTAAATCAATATTTTAAAGGTCAACGTAAAAATGTATTTAAGAAAAAACTTCCTGCATTTAGTAAGTTTATGTAAAACTTAGTGCATTTTTCGCGTAAATGTAAACAGGGCCTTAATCTTTATCTTTCGGTAGTTGCATCAGTTTTTATCGACATTCTTCATACAAGTATCATTCAGATTTATCTGCCGATTGCAAATTGTGAAAGTATGTTTTTAGATCAAAGATAAGAACTAGAGAAAGATAGATCTTGGTGTTTCGCATAACATTACATGAAAACACAGAAAAAGAAAATATGTAAAGGGAATCGCACATACTGGTCAAGTGAAGCAGGAAATTGGCTAAATTAATTAAGATAGTTTAAAAACTATACAAAACTACTTCACATGCCACGCGAGCTAGTTTTAGTAGAGAGTTTGCGATCTTTATCGCTAAATGTCTGTATATACTAATCAGATCTTGATAGAATTTTACTAAAGGACCAAACCTACATAAGAATAATGAAAATCGATACATTTTCGATCGATCGATACATTTCAGTGATAAGTTTGAGGTATTTATTAAATCTACAAATCTCTGGAGATACTCATCAGATATCAATAAAATTACAATGAGACCAAATTGTGAAGATTAATAAATGAATGAGGTAACAAACACTTTAAAAAAACAACGGGTTGCACTCCGGGAGTGCCGGCAGAAGTGAAAACTTGAACATTAACGTTGTGCATTTGGTTTACTCTCCCTCCTTCTTACGAATTTTCGATCAGATCACGTGTCCTGACACGAGTTTAACAGTTTTTACCTATCCCAAAAAAGTTTCCACTCTCCCTCCGTCTTACGAATTTTCAATCAGTTCACGTATCCTGGCGCGAGTTTAACATTTTTTACCTATCCCAAAAAGTTCACAACGGCGCTAAAGAAGTTTTCACTTAAAAAAAAGACAAAATTGCGATCCTCCTACATTTTTGTGGAATCGGTTAAGAATTCAGTCAATTCACCGTCATGCGACAATTCACCGAGTTGTCGCATGATGTTCCGTGTCAGTGAATTCCGAAGAAGATAATTCTCGTATGATTGCGCTAAACAAAAACGCTCAAACTTAAAACTGAAAACGTATTGCAAACAATCTCAAAATTATTTGTTCGAAAGGTTCAAGCAACGGCCGAAGGCTCCGGTAAGGTTTACGTAAATTCTAAAACCATGGGATTTGTTTCGACCTAGTTAAGAAACATAATAACTAACTCAATTAAACTTTAAATGCACTTACAAAATATTATTTCTAGAACAAGTTCCCACAAATTATGTTTAAAAGTGGATAGTCTTCCAATAAAACATAATTATTATAATCATTGGAAGAAATACAAGGCGAGTTATTTATTAGTATTATTTATTAGTTAGTTAGTTATCTTTAAATAATAAATAAGCATGTTTAGTGGAAGACTGAGACATCAATATTGGCTGGAATAGTTCCCAGCCAATATTGATGATACCTGGACTAGATACCTTACAATTGGATTTATAGATGGAGATTGTACAAAGAATCAGCAATTTAGCAATAGAGGGCCCGGTGGCGTAATGGAATGGTCGGCTTTGATGCCAGAGGTACCTACCGAGTTCAATCCCCGCCGTGCACCAATGGATTTTTCTATCGAAAAATGTATGTGCGCCTTTCACAGTTAAGGAAAAACATCGTTAAGAAACCAACAACCCCCGCATGTTGGTAGGACACTATCTAGTGTCCGCCTGGCCAGCTACCACCCTCAAGTTGGAAAATCTGTCGCCAAACATCTAATGTGTTCCGGCTGCTATCCTTGAGATATGGCACGCTAGGCCTAGAACTGGGAACTGGTTCCCATTCTAGGCCTAGTGTGCATCTTCGACCGCATCATCACCTACCAACAGGTGAGATAGTGGTCAAACGCTAGCCTATAAGATATATATTTTTTAATTATTGAAATGCAGTAAATAACCTTTTTTAACTGACTTCACAAAAAAGGCGGAACTTAATTCACCTGTATTAGGGTTCCGTACCTCAAAAGGTAAAAAAAAGAACCCATATAAGATCACTTTCTTGTCCGTCTGTCTGTCTGTCTGTCTGTCTGTCTGTCCGGCTGTCTGTCCGTGTGTCACCACTGATTTTCTCAGGAACGGATGGACCTAGCAAGTTGAAATTTATACTTGATACTGAGGTTTATAGTCCCTATTGGGTGTATAACAATCCAGGTCTTGAGTCAACATAATAAGAAGATATGGAAAAATTTAGATTTTTGCGAAAACTTGTTAGTACCAAAATGTACCTTAATTTTCAACTTTTTTTTTCAGAATTTTTCCTTTACTTGTGCTCTAAGACCTTGTTTATAACCAAAATGGACAATTCTAGGTAAACCGGAAGTACCCTATAGGTTTTGGGTCGAAAACCTTTTCTACTTCACGTTGACCTAGAATCGTGAAATTTGGCAAGAAGCAAGGTCTCACCGCACATTTTATGGAAAAATTCCAAAAAATAAAATAAGTTGAAAATTAAAGGGTGTCCCCATACATACATAGTTTGCGCCAATTAACCTTTGAGTTATATGAGCACTAATACAATTTAGAGGTATATTTAGAGGTCTTAATTGATTGGTACGGAAGCCTCGGTGGGCGATTTCAACTCGACTTAGCCGGTTTTTTTTTCTGTAATATTAGTCAGGTACCTCAGAACTCCGTCATTAACCGATTTCGAAAAATATTTTTTTGTATTAGAGAGTATGCTACTCATTTTGTCCCATAGTATCTCCAGAGATATGGAGATTAAAACCTAAAACTTGATACTGAAAATGACTAGCGCGGCATTTGAAGTACTTTTTTTTAACTTTCCTTATAATTATTAACAAGCTTTGCTACCAGAACACCGTAATACGTTAATATATATTACCGTGACCGTAAGGTTATAGCGGCAGATTTTCTCTTTGATTACTGTAGGCCTTTAGGCCAACGGGGTTCTCATAAGTTTTTTAAGTTTGTTAAGTTTTTTAGTTGAATAACATGGTTAAAGAACTTTAACAATGTTATTCAACTAATTACAAGTAAGGAAAGGGTATTTCCTCATAGCATGATATCACTGGCTAATTAATGAAATGCCTGCATGTTTCATAATAAATCACTTTTAATTACAAATAACACAAATACTCGTCACATACTTTTCAGTGGAATTATTTATGGCATTGGCTCTTAAATTCCTGCACAAATTAAAAGAGTATATTATAATCATTTTAAAGTAATAAATAATCTTTATATCTATCTATCTAATACTATAAGAATTTTTGTCCTGACATACTGACTGACTGACTGACTGACAGACAACGCACAGCCTAAAACGCTGGTTGTAGAGACTTGAAATTTGGAGGGTATATATTTCTTAGTACTTAAAGGTGTACTAAGGAAGGATTTTCCAAAATTTACCCCTTAAGAGGCTGAAATGGGGTTTCCAAGTTTGTATGGAGAAACAAGATTAGATAGTCTTTTTTGTTCGAAACTTCTCACAAGTGCTTCAGTAAAACATTAAGTCTATATGTGTTATAGGGTTTTATTTTAATTATACCCTTAAGAGGGTGAAATGGGGTAACAATGTCTGAAAATCAATATTGTTTCGGATTGTGCTGAAATTTGGCATGCAGATAGTTATTACAAAGATAGTTCCCTCAAAGAAATGATTTTCTAAAATTCACCCCTTAAGGGGATGAAACGGGGTTTCAAAGTTTGTATGGAGAAACAAGATTAGATAGTCTTTTTTATTCGAAACTTCTCACAAGTGCTTCAATAAAAAATTAAGTCAATACGTGTTTCAGGATTTTTTTTAATTTCACCCCTAAAAGGGTGAAATGGGGTAACAAAGTCTGAAAATCAATATTGTTTCGGATTGTGCTGAAATTTGGCATGCAGATAGTTATTACAAAGGTAGTTCCCTCAAAGAAATGATTTTCTAAAATTCACCCCTTAAGGGGGTGAAACGGGGTTTCAGAGTTTGTATGGAGAAACAAGATTACATAGTATTTTCTATTCTAAACTTCACACAAGTAATTCAGTAAATATATAAGTAAATACAACAAGTTGTTAAAATAAAGTGTATATTTTTAGTAAATACATATTTAAGGCTTTTTCGAAATTCAACCCCTAAGAGGGTGAACTGGGGTAACAAAGTGTGAAAATCAATATTATTTTGCATTGCGCTGAAATTTGGCATACAGATAATTATTATGACGTTAGTATTTGTTAAGAAAATATTTTCCAAAATTTGCCCCTGAATGGAATGGAACGCGGGTTCAAAGTTTGTATGGAGAAACAAGATCAGATAGTCTTTTTTATCTGAAACTTCACACAAGTAATTCAGTAAATAAATGAGTAAATACGTGTTTCAGGCTTTTATGAAATTCCTCCCCTAAACGGGTGAAGTGTGGTAACAAAGTCTGAAAATCAATATTGTTTTGGATTACGCTGAAATTTAGAATGCAGATAGTTATTATGACGAAGGTAAGGTATCCGTTAAGAAAGTATTTTCCTTAAATTTACCTGAATTTTCAAAGTTTCAAGATTCAAAGTTTGTATAGCGAAACATCGAAACAACGGACTGAATTCAGTCCGATAGATTAGATCAGATGCATTTAGCATTTTTGTGTATACTTGTAAAACTTGGCTATTGCAATTAATGAAAACTAGATATTATGTAGCTGAATACGAATATAAATATATAAACTCTTGTCCAAACAGTAAAAGGTTAACGAGCAAAATATCCACCTAGTCTGTTCTGACAAAATTGATATAATATCACAGAATACTGCAATAGTGTCTAATACTGTAATAGTATCATACTGTAGGCCATAGGCATAGGCCTCATCTATGGCACGCCACTGAGCTCGATCTTCAGCTATTTGTTTCCAACCGCTGCCAGCCAGCTTGGTTTATCATCGCTCCATCTGGCTGGAGGGCATCCTACGCTCCGTATACCGAGTCGTGGTTTCCACTGTTTTTCACCACAAAATACTTAATAGTCAATACATAGTTTTTAAAACTGTCAATAAAACACTGTGGTCTGTAACATCTGTAGACCAAACTCTTTACAAGGTAGATTTCACAGACCGTTTGACGACAACGCAGGTCCAGACGGATATGGCGGGATGAACTGGATACCCATTCTTGCAACTGGACCCAACAAGAAAACAGACCATGATATTTTAAAGCAATAATTAAGATAAGAGTTTAAAAACTAAAACAACCGACTTTCATGCCCCGCGAGTCAATTCCAGTAGCAAGTTTGAGACGTTTATTATCATTTATCTGGAGATACTTATCAGATCTCGATAAAATTACAATGGAACCACCTCGGAAACGTACCCTACCGATTTAAAAATAATCATTCGAATCGGTTCACAATTGACGGAGTAATGTCGTAACATTCATACAAAAAAAATACTAATTGAGAACCTCCTTCTTTTTGGAAGTCAGTTGAAAAAGGAAACTTTTACTCTGCAGTTGAACAAAACCATTTGTTTGCTGAAAGGCTGAAAGGGCTGAAAGGGCTGAAAAAATAATCTAAAATAAAAAAAATTGAAGGTACCCTCTACCAATTTTACTAATTCTTAAATTATCACCTATTTTTATTAGTACAAGGTCCTTAGGATTACAACAAAGGTACCTATATCTACTTGAGAATGCGATCTGATGCGTCATAGAATTGTAGGACGGAATCGTGGGATCACTCGTTGTTGATAGAGATGTGACAGTATCGATAAAATTGATAACACATTAAGAAATTCTAACTATTGTCAATCTGATGTTGGGGAATACCCACTTGAGATAAATTCGCTGAAAGACGTTTAACGAATTTGCCGTATTGGTATACGACTCATTTTTGAAGTGAAACCTTCTGTAGCGGCGTTGTGCACTTTTCTTGGGATGGCTAAAAAATGTTGAACTCGCGTCAGGTCACGTGTCTTGATCGAAAATTCGAAAGACGGCGCGAGGTGTCATTCCAAAATATTCAAAAATGACGTGTTCATGTTTTCACTTCTGCCGGCACTCCTGGAGTGCAACCCGTTTTTTTTTATCTCAATTTAGGCTGATTGAAATTCTACCAAACACATTGTTTACAGTGTGAATCATGTTTTGGAAACATTGCAAAGTTAAGGGCTCAATTCACACTAGCACATGGCAGCGGCCGCCGGGCAAAATGGTGAAAAATATGTAAATAATTTTAAGCTTTATGTTCATAACTAAAATTATAAGTATCATTTTGAAGAGTAGATAAGGTCACACACGTGTTGCATGGCGAGCAGCTGAGCCTAGTGACCACATCCTCTTGGCGACACTAGTTGACGAGCTAGACGCTGCCGTCCGCTGCCATCTCAGTGTGAACTGAGCTTAATATATGCTGTTGGATTTCTTGTAGTAAAATTTTAATGTAAATACGCCTAAGAAATCTCTTGATAGAATACAATTGATAACGACTACTGAAACATTTAAATCGATGTAAAATGTTGCCAATAAAATTAATTGGATTTCGTGATTATTCAAGTGGTATTTCTGGGATGACAATGACATTTGCAAAAATATTTGTTGATGTAAGTCATCGACTATCTATACAAACAAATCAATAGTATACAACACATTCCTACTATGACAACTGTATGTATTAATGCAATTTACCTTGCGTTTCTGGGTAAGTGTCGATAAAAGTATCGACGATCGATGCAATTCTATCGACATTTCCCCTCCCTAGTGTGACAAGCGTAAGTGATGCGACGTGATTTACCTTGTGCTTGCAGTCATTAAGGCAGCCTTGGCCGCGCTTTGTGGGTGAACATTAACTAATTTTAGCACAAGAATAGTTATCGGTAATTTGTTCTTTTGCAAAACAGGCTTTGTAGTGGTAAGATTTCTGCGAGTCCGCCTGGGGCGGTACCACCACTTTGCCAATTAATTTTCGGCCGTGAAATAGGAACCGTTTTTCGGTTGAAATGGCAAGGTCTCCAGTGAAATTACAGGGCATTTGAGACTCAACATCTTTATGTCTCAAGGTAACAGGCGCAGTGCAGCGACATGCAAAATTTTGGCAGTCCAGAATTTTGCATGCCGCTGTAGGTATCTGTAATAGGTAGACGTCATCGCTTACCATCAGGCGAGCGTCGTGCTTGTTACCTGTTACCTTATACCTATAAAAAAAAGGCTTTGGGTTTTTTAAGAATTTATTTTGTGTAAAAAATAAAATAAGAGTCTTGTTAAAACGTCTCCGATCTGGTCGTGATACGTTCGCCTAGGTCGGCCTCTACTAACTGGCCCATTCACACTCGTCTCATAAATCTGCTTCGTCAATCTTTCTTCATCCATCCTCTCTAGATGTCCAAACCATCTAAGCATCCTTTTCTCTATCTTTGTCACTACATCTTCTACCGCACCACAACATTCCCTTATCACGCTATTCTCCAACTTATCCATCAAATCACTCCGATCATACTTCTCAAACTTCTCATTTCTACAGTATTAATTTTGCTTTCATGTTTCTTCTGCCATACCCAGCATTCACTACCATACATGAGTCTGGGAACCAACACTCCCCTATGTACAGCCAGTCGTGCTTTTTTAGACACGTTCTGACTTCTCATAAAGTTATGCAGTACCCCACTCACTTGGTTTCCAGCCAAAACTCTTCGCTCAATATCACTTTCATACTTACCATATCTCGTAAACTTAGAACCCAGGTAAACAAACTCTTTCACTTGTTACGTGAAGATACCTAAGGCGGACCGCTGAATTGCAACCTACATAGCTACGTGCGTCATTGGATCACGCGGCACACGAGGCGCCGCATCAGCACCTAGATTCCCACGATTGCATTACTGCTAATTTTGCATTCATGTATTTCTATAATTATTTTACATTGTTAACCTAACATCGGTTGCGATAACTTGTACTTTTAGTTTAGTCATTTTACTTTTAATTAAATTAGTTCCAAAAGTTTTTGGTTTTTTTTAAGTCCTTCGGTTGCGGCCAACGTAATTGGCGCAGTCGTACGGATTTTGGGGTAGTTAACTGGGGTATCTACGTAACTACGAAGCTATCCTGGTGGTGTGACGCGTCGAAGTGCGTCGCGCCCTCCCGAAATTACAAGAACCTGGCCCGCGACTGGAGGAAAATTAATCAAGAAATCGATTAGACGAAGGAACCATGAAACTTATGTAAGTCCATGAATCTTCTTGTACTTGCTGTCCCTATTTTTATGTCCTTGTAGTTTTCATAATTTTTCAAAATTTTCCATCACGGAAAATCTTGCTCAAGCCCTGCTCCTAGTAGGCAACTTAGGAATAGATTAGCAGATAGTTCTAGGAATTTAGATTCGATTTCCGAATTAGATTCAGAATTTAATTCTAGTTTAGACGAGTCTATTTTAAGTAATATAAAAATGGACCCTGATACTGTGTTCAAGGCTTTACGACCAGTGCCCGAATTTGATGGTAACCCGCACGTGTTAACGAGGTTTATTCATCTATGCGATAAATTATGTGTAACATATCTTAGTGATAATCCAGAAAATGAATTAACTAACCTGAGTTTACTTAATGGCATTCTTAATAAAATTACCGGCTCTGCCGCCCGCACCATTAACTCAAACGGCATCCCAGAAAGCTGGGCAGGCATTCGTAGTGCCCTAATAAATAATTTTTCAGACCAGAGGGATGAAACTGCCCTCTACAACGACCTGTCCCTTGCGACACAGGGGAATAGCTCACCCCAAGAATTTTTTGATCACTGTCAAGGACTGTTCAGCACAATTATGACGTACGTTAGTCTGCACGAACAAATTCAGACAACTATAGAAGCAAAACGCATTCTATATAGAAAACTTACGTTGCAAGCTTTTGTTCGCGGACTCAAAGAGCCTTTGGGCTCACGCATACGATGCATGCGTCCTGATAGTGTTGAGAAAGCTCTCCAATTTGTTCAAGAGGAACTAAACGTTATGTACCTACAGCAAAGAAACGACTCCGTTAGTGACCGCAGGGTTAATACCCCTAATGTAGTTAAATCACAGCAGTCACAGTCGTTTACTATGCCAGTACAAAAACCTTTCGTTCCTCCTGCGCTTTTGTACAATAATCAAATGCCATTTAGTGTACCTTTTCAGCGACCTATACCTCATGTCCAACACCAACAACCCTGGAGACCTAGTTTCCCCGTGAACCGACCTCCTCAAGGTCCTTCACGCACCAAACAGATGTTCCGTGCGTTGCCACCAAATTATAATGCTCAGCAAAATGCATTTAGAATGCAACCCCGAGCTCAACCTCAATATACCGGCCCTAAGCCTATGAGTGGCGTTAGCCACTATGTGACCAAGACATTACCACCTACTATGTCTGGACACAACTGGATGAAGTCGGGTAACCCGCCACCCAGTAACTATTTTAAAACTAGAGAGGCGAATATGAATGAGTGCTCTAGTTACGATGGTTATTACCAGGACTTTGAGCCCTTATATTATCCCGACTATGACTATGAAAGTTACGAGTATCCAGTAGCTTACGAAGTAGACGAGTCCCAGTATTATGCGGACTATAATGTGACCGAACAGACAGACAACACAACTGACCCTCAGCCCTCTACCAGTGGCTCTGAACAGGATTTTGGGTCAGATTACACGAAAGTCAAAATAGAGGTCAATTTGCAGACGCAAAGGCAACTCCCTTACATTCAAATCTCCGATCCTCCCCTGAAACTTCTGATTGACACCGGAGCTAATCAGTCGTTTATTAACCCCGAGATCCTTGAAATGTATTTTCCACAGGTACCATTAAATTTTGATCCTTTCGAGGTGACTAATGTGCATGCTACTACTCGTAATAACTATTCTGTGTCATTGCCATGTTTTACTGAATTTCAGGATTGTGATTTTATAAAATTGTTTGTGTACCGTTTTCATAATTACTTTGACGGACTTATCGGCTTAGATTTGCTTGAGAAGTGGGAAGCTAAAATCGACCTTAAAAATAAATTGCTTGTCACCCGCAACGCGACTAATCCAATTCAAATGTACAACTCGCGTAACGTAAACTTATACGAAGACGTTATCCCGGCAAATTCGTGTAAGCTATTAAGACTTCCGATTAACATTCATGACGGTGAAGTTTTAATACCGGAGCAAAAAATTTCGAACTGTGTCATTCGAGACTGTCTGACTACCGTAATAAATAACCGCGGTATTTTAGAAATTGCGAATCCATCCCCGCACGACATTATATTCTCAATGGACCGTCCTATAATAGCCGAAGTTCACACTAACGAGTGCACAAGCACTGAACAAGAGGCTTTGCGAGTCGAACAAGTCTTATCGCGATTACGTACAGACCATCTTAATGCTGAGGAACGCGCGAACTTAGAAGGTTTATGTGCTCAGTATTCGGACGTATTTTATATAGAGGGGGAACCATTGACGTTCACTAATAAAATAAAACATCGGATTAGAACTACCGATGAAGACCCGGTGTACACGAAAAGTTATCGGTACCCGTACGTCCATAGAGATGAGGTTAGACAGCAGATAGGCAAAATGCTAGAACAAGGGATCATTGAGCCCTCAGAATCAGCTTGGAGTTCTCCTATATGGATAGTACCCAAGAAAGCCGACGCATCTGGCAAAGTAAAATGGAGACTTGTTATCGACTTTCGAAAATTAAACGAAAAGACAATTGACGATAAATATCCGATACCTAACATCACGGACGTGTTAGACAAGCTTGGTAATTGCCAATATTTTACTACGCTAGATTTAGCGAGTGGCTTTTATCAGGTTGAGATGAGCCCTGAGGATATTCCCAAAACTGCGTTTAATGTAGAGCATGGACACTACCAATTTTTGCGTATGCCCATGGGATTGAAAAATTCACCCTCTACATTCCAACGTGTGATGGACAATGTGCTCAGAGATCTCCAGAACACAGTCTGTCTCGTCTATTTAGATGACATCATTGTCTTTTCAACGTCCCTTCAGGAGCACATGATAAATCTCCAAAAAGTCTTTCAAAGACTACGCGAATCTAATTTTAAAATCCAGATGGATAAATCTGAGTTTTTAAAGTTAGAAACCGCATATCTCGGACATGTCATAAGTAGAGAGGGTATAAAACCAAACCCCGATAAAATCTCTGCCATACAAAAATACCCCATACCTAAAACTCCGAAAGAAATCAAACAGTTTTTAGGCCTAGTAGGGTATTATCGCAAATTTATACCGGACTTTGCAAGAGTTACAAAACCTTTAACTCACTGTTTAAAGAAAGGTAATAAAGTCACACTTGACTCAAAGTACATTGAAAGCTTTGAGAAATGTAAATCCCTTCTTACAAACGACCCGATTTTGCAGTATCCCGATTTCACCAAGGAGTTTGTACTCACCACAGATGCTTCCAATGTTGCTATTGGTGCCATCTTATCCCAAGGACCCGTAGGCTCAGATAAGCCTGTGTGCTTTGCATCCCGAACCCTAAATGACAGCGAAACGAATTATAGCACAATAGAGAAAGAGCTATTGGCTATAGTTTGGGCCACCAAATACTTTCGGCCGTATCTGTTTGGGCGGAAATTCAAAGTACTTAGCGATCATAAGCCACTTCAGTGGATTATGAACCTTAAGGAACCGAATTCTCGACTAACAAGGTGGAGGCTGAAGCTTAGTGAATATGACTTTACAGTCATATACAAAAAAGGTAAAGCCAACACTAACGCCGATGCGCTTTCTAGGGTTGAGATCCATAATGAGGAGACAAGCTCTATCGCTGTCAATCCTTCAGATAGGCAAGCTTGTTCCATCAACGGATCTACCACAGCTACCGAACATACGAGTCTTGAGAACCCTATCCTTGAAGTCCCCATAACTGACGGCCCTCTGAACAAGTTTCACAGACAACTTATTATGACTGTAGTAGGTGACATAAAACGAAGACCGACAGTTACTAAACCCTTTGACACTCACACTAGGACCAATGTACAGATATCTGAAAATAACTTAGTAGAAGACGTAATGAGTGCTATTAAAGAATATGTAAATCCGAAAGTAAAAACGGCCCTTCTCATAAATCCACCCTTAAGGATGTATGACATCATCCCAGTAATTCAGGACAAATTCAAAAGTTCAGCAATGAATTTGGTACTTGCCAAAAAGGAGGTCGAAAATGTTAAAGAGTACCTCAGGCAACAAGAAATTATTCAGAACTACCACGATGGTAAAACAAACCACCGTGGAATAAATGAATGTTTCTTATCCCTTTCGAGCAGATATTATTGGCCAAAAATGAGAGACCACATAACTAAATTTATAAACGATTGTACATTATGTGGCCAAGCTAAATACGATAGGAATCCTATCAAACAGCAATTCAATATAGTGCCCCCGGCAACTAAACCATTCGAGATCGTTCACCTAGATCTATTCACAGCCCAAAATGAAAAATACCTAACTTTCATCGACGTATTTTCCAAATACGGTCAAGCATACCACCTGCGAGATGGTACTGCAGTTAGTATAATTCAAAGTTTGCTCCATTACTGCACTCATCACGGACTCCCTCTAACGTTAGTGACTGACAACGGGACTGAATTTAGGAATCAGCTATTTTCTGAATTCACTCAGCTACATAAAATCAATCACCACAGGACACTACCTAATGCACCAAATGACAATGGCAATATCGAGAGATTTCATTCCACCATCTTAGAACATCTCCGTATCCTTAAATTACAAAGGAAGGACGAACCCATTATTCACCTCATGCCTTATGCTATTATAGGTTATAATAGCTCTGTGCACAGTTTTACGAAGTGTCGTCCCTATGACATCATCAACGGACACTTTGACCCTAGAGACCCAGTTGACATGGACCTTACTAAGCACTTACTACAGCAATATACTCAGACTCACCGCGAACAGATGAAAATAGTTTATGAAATAATTAACGTTGCCGCATTAACTAACCGCACCGCTATAATAGAAAATCGTAACAAAGACCGAGAACCCGAAATAGAATATGAACCAAATCAGCAAGTTTTCATTAACAATCCTTTAGCGACTAGACAAAAGCTCGCTCCGCGTTATACCCAGGACACGGTCCTCGCTGACCTTCCAATCCACATTTATACATCCAAAAAGCGTGGCCCCGTGGCTAAATCCCGACTCAAGAGAGTACCTAAGTCAGCAAAATTGTTGCAGATTCCTTCTGACTCTGACCGTGCTGACAACGCTGGATGCTCACGAGATAACACTTGAGAGCTTGGACAACGGCCCTGGACTTTTACCGTTCAGATTGGGACAAGCTACGTTGATAACTCATTATCATACGTTTATACAATATATAGAACTCGGTAACATTGAAAATCAAATTAACGACTTGCAAACTCAACTTTCTGATTTTAAGCATAAACTTGTCAATGACACTTATTCGTTATACGAACTACAGTTAGAATATGTTAATACTAAATTAACTAAAGTAATTAAACAGTTAAATAGTTTTGAGCCTAATCGTAGCAAGAGAGGTCTTGTGGATGGTTTAGGTTCTATTATTAAAAGTATAACTGGTAATCTGGATTATTCGGATGCGGTAAAGTTTAATAATGCCATTAAAACTCTTGAAAATAACCAAGAAAAAATAGCAGATGAATTTAATAATCATATAAGTATTAATAAAGATTGGATGATTCACCACAGTAAAGTTTTAACGCAGATAGTTTTAAACCAAGAAAGAATTAATTCCACATTAGAATTACTTATAAATAACGAGTTTCAAAAAGATAGTTTTATTAAAATAACTAAGTTTGCTCAGTTATTAATTATCATCTCAGAAAATGTAGATGATGTTATGGCAGAAATAATGAGGATGGAGAATATATTAAGTTTTGTACGTGCATCGAGCACACACCACTCTATCGTAAGTGTAGATGTATTAGGTAAAATGGTTAGTAAGTTAAAGGTAGTTTATCCTAAGGGTCAGATTTTAGATTTAGAATCACGGGAATATTATGACGTAATTAAACCAGGGTATTACTTTTCAGACAAACGTATTGTCTTAACTCTGAAATTTCCTATAGTATCTCCCGATGAGTTTAGTTTATTAAGGTTAGCTATCATCCCCAATAGGAATAACCAATCTATCATCCCTCCTTATCCTCTAATAGCAAGTAACAAGCAAGCTTTCATGTACATAGAGACAGAATGTCCGAAGCTAAGCGGAAAGTTCCTTTGTGAAGAAAACCTGAGTCACCAAGTACGAGCCCAAGCAGACTGCATCCAGACCCTCATCAGAAATCAATCTCTGGATCCTACCTGCGAGATGACCACCATTCAGCTATCCAGGGAAGCTGTGGACCAGCTGGACGAGAAACACTACGCTATCTCGTTCCCTCAACCAACCAAAATTCACACCACCTGTGAACACGAGAGCTACGACACCATACAAGGAAGTTACCTTGTCACCATCCCAGTCAGCTGCACTTTGACTACAAAGGAGATCACCATCAGCAACAGCTACGACAGAATAAAAGGACAACCCCTGAAAATCATGAAGCTTTCGATGCCCACTGAAACATCGAATACACCACTACCACACATCAAACTCAACTCTATCAACTTAAGAGATCTGCACGAGTATCAAGATAACGTGATGCTCCAACCAGCAATACATCTGGACCACATCTCATCTGACGTCGTGTATCATACCACCATACCTATCTACTGCGTGCTAATGGCCGCCTTCATATTAGCAGCCATTATTCTAATTCGGCGGTACTACAACCGAGCCAAGGACACTCAAGGAGCGAAATCTCACGAGCCGCACTATGAAGATGCTGAGAATCCTGCAGCCACCCCATCGAGAGCACCGGCGACATTTTCTCTCAAGGTTCTCAAATAGTCGCCTTTCTGAGAGGGGAGGTGTTACGTGAAGATACCTAAGGCGGACCGCTGAATTGCAACCTACATAGCTACGTGCGTCATTGGATCACGCGGCACACGAGGCGCCGCATCAGCACCTAGATTCCCACGATTGCATTACTGCTAATTTTGCATTCATGTATTTCTATAATTATTTTACATTGTTAACCTAACATCGGTTGCGATAACTTGTACTTTTAGTTTAGTCATTTTACTTTTAATTAAATTAGTTCCAAAAGTTTTTGGTTTTTTTTAAGTCCTTCGGTTGCGGCCAACGTAATTCACTTGTTCCACTCTTTCTCCTTCAATCGTCACATAACAATCAGTCATTATTTCTTCTCTTTCAAAAACCATTACTTTGGTCTTGCTTACATTCACTTTCATCCCTTTGCTTTTTAAGGCGTCATGCATAATATTAACCATTCTTTGCAACTCCTCCTCCGATGATGCTAATATCACCTGATCATCAGCGTATAGGAGGCATTTGATTGTTAAATCATTTATTCTTAATCCGTACACACTTTCTTTCAGATCTGTCAAGCAATTGTCTATGAATAGGTTGAACAGCACTGGCGATGCTACACATCCCTGTCTAACACCTTTTTCGATGTTAAACCAGTCTGTGTACGCTCCGTTTATTCTGACACAAGCACTGGAACCCTCATAGAGTGATTTCAGTGCTCGTATCAAACTGCCGCCCACCCCATACATAGATAATGTTGACCACAATTCATTCCTCACCACTCTGTCATAGGCTTTTTCCAAGTCTACGAATGCGCAATAGACCTTTTGGTGTTTCGCCAAACATTTTTCGGCTATGCTTCGTAAAGAAAAGACCTAATTCATGCATACCATTCCTCTGCTGAAACCCGCTTGTACATCCCACATTTTTTTATCAGTTTCATTCGTCACTCTTGTAACCTTGTAACCTCTTGTCACCTTTGCATACAATTTTCCGACGACGCTGAGTAAGCTAATGCCGCGGTAGTTTTTGCAGTCTTGCTGTGATGCGTGCCCTTTCCTTTGTATAGCGGCACAATGACGGCTTTGCACCAGTCTCCTGGAACAATTCCGTTCCTCCAGCAAAGGTTAAAAAGGCGATACAGCTGACTCGCTACCACACCTTGTCCAGCCCTCAGCATCTCGACCGAAATCCTGTCATACCCTGCAGCCTTACCCGATTTCATACTTTTCAACGCTGTAATTATCTCTTCCATGCTGATATTACTTTCATCGCCATCTTCATTGGCGTTACCAGTTGTCACTGGCACTTGCATATCTTCCTTTTCAAATAAACTTTCAAAATATTCCTTCCATCTCTTTAGCAACCTAAGACAACACAATATCAAAGACAATGTCATGCAATGTGCATCAAAGTTTTCAATGCTATACCAAAGGAATCAAAGATATTTAATGTAAAGCGATTCAAAATTGTATTATTGAATTATTAAATTGGCTAAGAACAAAAAATGTTTATAGTGTAAACGAATTATTTAAATATCATTTAAATATTATATAATATAAATATTAATAAATATTATACATATAAATATTATATTTAAATATATAATATTTATATTTATTAATATTTATATATAATTATATATAAATATTAATATAAATATTATCATTTAACGACGCAATCACTGATGAAGACATTTTTTGACATAATTTAATTGTATAAGCATTAATTACCATCGAATGTATGTTTACATTAATCACTAAATTGTATTTGATTGATTGAATTAAAATAATGAATTTGTGCATTTCATATGTCATATTATGACAAGATAGACGAACTTTTAAAAATCACCATCATCTTTGTACCTACTCTATTTTTTATGAAATAAATGTATTTGTATTTGTATTTTAGAACGCATTCCTCTCCTCTCACAATACTGCCATCCTGATTTCTGACTTTGTCCATTTGCGAGGATGTCCTCTGGCTGACCTTATGGACTTCCAGAAAAACTTAATGTTGGTCTGGAAGTGGTCAGATAATCTCCTATCAAATGAATCTCTATCGTTATCTTTCTTTCTATCCACAACCTCTTTTGTTACATTCTTTAACCTTTTATACTCTTCCCTTGCCTTGCTTACATCTTCAGTCGTTCCTTTTTGCATTCTTAGGTTGGCTTTTGAAGCTAACCAGTCCTGCCACGCTTTTTTTTTCTCAGATATAGCTTTTTAGACATCTTTACAGACATTCTTCAATTTACACCCTTTTTTTCTCTTACTTACACCACACACTTCTACAGCAACTTCCACGATCCCTTCCTTAAACGGCTTCCATAAATCTTCAACCTCACACACTTCATCTAATGACTCAAACTTCTCGATCAATTTACTTACAAACTCATCTTTCACACTTTCTTCTTGTAAATTCTCAACTAAAAATTTTAAATATTAAATAATTATCAATTAAAAGAAATTACTAATAGTTAAAAATATACATGAATACCTTAAAGAGATCTAACTCTCAAATTTCAAGAATAAATCTGCAGACATCGACTTGAATCGAAACACATACTCGTAGTGTGCTGAGATTGTGTTCTAAAGTTTAATGACAACATTACGAGCAGGCTTGTCGCTATGTGGTGCAATTACAAAGAAACTATAAAATAAACTGGCCAAGTGCAAGTCGGGCTCGCACTCGTAGGGTTCCGTAACACAGTAGACTATTCTATAACTATGATTTTTCGCAACCAAAAAATTAACTTTGTTTTTCATAGTGTTTGTATGAAAAACAACATTTCACACACATTTCACCACTTTAGACGCCTATCTTTTAAATGATTGACTTTGAGAAAAAATGATTTTAGAAACCTCAATGTCATTTTTAAAGACCTATCCATAGACAACCCCACACATATAGGTTTGAAGATTTTTTTTTTTGTTTCAGTTCCATGGGATTAAACTAAAACTTTTCTATTTTTTATTTTTGTATACAAATTGTAAAGCGGTTCACAGAATACATCTACCTATTTACCTATTTTTGCCATTCGGCTACGGAACTAATGGAAGCTTATGGAAGCAATAAAGTATTGAGTATTGAGTATTGAACCCTAAAAAGACAGATAGAAACACTAACTTATTTTTATGATTTCAAATTAATCAAAGACAAAATGTGGATTCTTATATTATCACTCAGATTAATAGCATGCCGGAAATACTAAAAAGGCATAGGAAACAAAAAATATTCCGATGAAATAACCGAAGCTCTAAACACTCACCAAACATTTCGCAAATGGGTTCTATTCCGACATGTTTTTTTTATCATTTTACCACTATCTCACCTGTTGGTAAGTGATGATGCGGTCGAGGATGGTAAGCACGCTAGGCCTAGAATGGGAACTAGCTCTCAAGGATAGCTGCCGGACATTAGATGTTTGGCGACAGATTTTGTTAACTTGAGGCTGGTAGATGGCCAGGCGGACACTAGATAGTGTCCTAGCACCATGCGGGGGTTGTTGGTTTCTTAATGATGTTTTTCCTTCACCGGAGACCCACTGTGAAAAGCGCACATAGATTATTCGATAGAAAAATACATTTGTGCACGGCGCGGCGGGGATTGAACTCGGTACCTCCGGCGTCAAAGCCGATCATTCTCCCACTACACCTCTGGGCACTCAATTATAACCATTAACAACTATTGAATACATTAGTTAAATTACAATGTAAAAGCAATATTAAATAGCAATATTTAAAAAATAATTATAGTAATAGAAACTCTATGCGAGTAAAATGAAAATATTAAGGTACGGCCACACCGCGGCGTCCTGCGTGCGCGGTCTTGCAGCGATCAGATAGTCAGTGTATTTGTACCAACTGGTTCACACTAAACGCGATCTACGGCGATCAGAAAACGATTGAAAATCAGATCGCAAACGCGCACGCGGACGCAGGACGCCGCGGTGTAGTCGTACCTTTAATATAAAAAACATTATAAACAGTGTTTCTTTCGCAAAATAGTAATTATGTCTACAATATTTGACCAAATTTAATAAAAATAATCCGTTCCGGGATAGTATAGACTGGATCGTGTTTGATGAGTGTGGCAAGGGCACGGTCATAATAATATATATATTATATATAATATTATCACGGTAATATTATTTATTCTGTGGTACCACGAAAAACAAGGATAGTGGATATCTGACAAAATTTAACAATGCATAACATTTCCCATTTTAAGCCTAACATGCTACCATCCTCGACCGTATCATCAGTTACCAACAGGTGAGATAGTGATCAAATGCTAGCCTATATAATATTTAAAAAATTAAAAAATGTTGTGCGTTGTTTTATACTTTAGTCAAATTTTAAATACAACATCAACAAAAACAACCCATAAGTTTATTTATTATTCGTTCTGTATTTTAAAACATACACAATAAGGTTATTAAGTAGTTACACTGAATAAGGTTATTTATGGCAAATTTTAATTAATCGTAAAAGGTGGTTTTTAAAACACTTCAGACATTAAGTAAGTACTTAACAAAATATATCACACCACTCTTACTTTTTGTCCTTCACAGTGATTGTTAAGTCCCACGGTTTCGCTCCATTCCATAACGAACGGTCTTCCGTCGCCAATGTGTGTAGCTCGGATGTCAGCTTACAAAACCTGTTGATGTTGACAATGTTATGTTATATCATGATGTAATTAGTGTGCAGCGGGCTTTATTACCCGATTACGAAGCAAAAATGATGTTTAAATTTTCAGCCAAATCGGTTCTCGCGTCAGTCCGTGAAAAGGTGACAGTAAAAGTCAAGTCAAAACAGAGTTACAGAATGTTAGTTGCGACCTTCTTGACTGTCTGTGTGCCAAAATTAATTAAAATCCGTTCAGCCGTGTTAAGGGTTTCGTACCCAAAGGGTAAAACACGGGACCCTATTACTAAGACTCCGCTGTCCGTCCGTCTGTCCGTCTGTCACTAAGCTGTATCTCATGAACCGTTATAGTTAGACAATTGAAATTTTCACAGATGATGTATTTCTGTTGCCGCTATAAGAACAAATGCTAAAAAACATAATAAAATAAATATTTAAGGGGCTCCCATTCAGAATACGTTATTTTTTTGCTAGTTTTTGCTCGATAAAGATAACGGCAACAGGTAGAAACTTGAAATATTTACAAAATATTGAGTTATATTATTCACTTTAAAAATAAATAATTAAACTTAAATAAAATTTATGTCTAAGGGGTTTTTTTGCCGTTTTTATAGATAATGGTACGGAACCCTACGTGCGCGAGTCCGACTCGCACTTGGCCGGTTTTATTGTGTTATTGAATAATCAAATATGATATAATAACAGACTTACTTACTTTTATAATATTGGATAAGTTATAGGAAAAATATTAATTGAACGAAGGCAATGAAAAACTATACATTTTTTTCAACTATCTACTTAAGGAAAACCTCTCTAAGAATTAAAATTCGTACAAATTTATTGTCGACATATCTTTAATTTAAGTCACAGTCCAATATTCCAGAAATAACATGTCAGACATGGGTAAAATAAAAAAAAGGACTGTCAACTATCAACAACTATAACAATCAACTGACAAAACATCACCTTTTAGGATGGTCACGTGTTTGTCTGTGCAACAGAAAAGGAGGTGGTGGGAACGAAAGCATTAATTTTTTTTCGCATTATAAATATTAGCAAACCAAGGTATTCATCAGAACCAATCAACCATCATAATCAGAGGGTGCTAAAATGAACACCCCTTTTTGCAATTAAGGGTACTTATGTCAGTACAAAACACACCCTTTCGGCCAGCACCCTTTATACAAGGCCTCTTCGCCTATCTCCTGACATCATCAGAAATATTTTCCCAATTATTGCTTTATCTAGAATTTTGAAATGTCCCTCCGAGAGCAGGAAAGGGCCCACTTTATCTCGTTATTTTCAAGTTGAAAAGTTGAAGGGTTTTCCTCTAGGGCGTTTTAGGGTTAGGCAGAGAATTTTTAAACGACTTCCAAAAAGCAGGAGGTTCTCGATTTTTAACCGATTTTTCTTTTGTCTAAATCTTTTTTAACCCCCCATGCAAAAATAAGTTTGACGTGTGTATCTGTGTATCTATGTATCTGTGTATCTGTGTGTCTGTCTGTGGCATCGTAGCGCCCAAACGGATGAACCGATTTTGATTTAGTTTTATTTGTTTGATAGGTGTCTCCATCGAGAGTGTTCTTAACTTTATTTCATGAAAATCCGTTCAGCTGTTTAAATGTTATCAGCTCTTTCTTGGTTGATGAGACTACTAGCAACTTTCGTAACTTTTTGACTGCGGACGTCATAAAAATCAAAATGGCGCTTCTGCGCACTCTAACCCGTCACTACGTAGTATTATTATCTTTTCTATGCCGTCACTCTGCTGCTGTCTGTTTAGCGTAGTTTACATTAGTCAAGTAGGCGACCATTTGTAAGTACATATACAATTTAGTCAAGGGTGGTTTTAAATTTTAATTTTAAGTATTATTTTCATGTATGCTCACTCATTAGTCAAAGATGCCTAGACCGATTTAGAAATTATTTTTTTTATTTGAAAGGGTGGCTTTCTAGGTGGTTTCATTTAAGTTTCATCGAGATATGTTTTGTATCTCCTGAGATAAAGAGATCAACATCTCAAATTTGGTACTGAAAATGACTAGCGCAGCATTTGAAATTTTGAAGTCGGCTCTTATAGTTTTTATACGATCGTCATGTTTCAATGGGTGGTCTATCTATATGGATCGCTTATGAGAGAACTCTTTCAGACATAATTAAGATAGTTTAAAAACGAAAACAACCGACTTCCATGCCCCGCGAGTCAATTACAGTAGCAAGATTGAGTGAGACGTTTATCGTCATATCTCTGGAGATACTTATCAGATCTCGATTAAAATACAATGCGACCACCTAGAAAACAAACACTATCGATAAAAAAAGAATCATTCAAATCGGTTCGCAATTGACCGAGTAATCGCGTAACATACATTAAAAAAACATGTAGACGAAATGAGAACCTCCTTTTTTTGGGAAGGCGGTTAAAAAGATTTACCATTCAACACGTAAGTACAGATAAAATAAGTTAATCTACATTGAAGCTTAAAGTCCTAAGTATACACAGCTAAACTAAGTTATTCTAGCTAAAAGCCCTAAAGTACTAATTAATGTACTAAGTACGCACGTGCTACTTGCCTCAGGTGTTTAATAGAAGTGCTGTCGTTATCAGCCCTTAAACACGCGTGGGCTAAAGGGCTAGAGAGAACTTTACTGGAAAACTGGAGGGCCCTTTGGTATTTGCGATTTTTGGAACAAGTTCGTTTTGTGTTTTTTAATATAATGATTGTCTGAAGTACTGAAACACAGAGGTACGAGTACGTGTATGGTAGGCCACCTACTTTAATAACTTTTTAATAGTCTGACGTCAACGATTGCATGACAGCTGAATGGTTCATTACATTACCTTTGTGTGTTTTTTTTTTAATTCAGTGTTTAATTTTTTTTAAATACTTTATAGGCTAGCGTTTGACCACTATCTCACCTGTTGGTAAGTGATGATGCGGTCGAAGATGGTAAGCACGCTAGGCCTAGAATGGGAACTGGCTCTCAAGGATAGCTGCCGGAACAAATTAGATGTTTGGTGACAGATTTTCTAACTTGAGGGTGATAGCTGGCCAGGCGGACACACGATAGTTTCCTACCATCATTCAGAATTATGCTTTTGCTATGTTTACTTGATTATTGATTATGATTTATTTTATGATTTTGACGTGTATATGTGCGTATATTAATAATGCCTACGTGCTGAATAAATGCTTATGATTTGATTTGATATGCCCATAAAAAATTAAAGTAAGAGTTATAATTATTTTGTTTATTGTTTTGTTATATCTTATAGGTTAGCGTTTGACCTCTATCTCACCTGTTGGTAAGTGATGATGCGGTCGAAGATGGTAAGCATGCTAGGCCTAGAATGGGAAATGTTTGAGGTGTACTTTTTATGGTTCCGTACCCAAAGGGTAGCAATAAATAAAATATTATAGAATTCGGAATTGTTTCTTTCATATTCTTATTCTTTATTATTCTTCACGACTAAATGGGTCAACAAATTTAGATGAACTGTAGCACAAAGATTGATGAACATCATGCCGGAAATCGGCTCACCTATTTGCGATGTCTTTTTGGGTGGTTCGACCCGAGACTGAAGACTACCACCAGTGGTTCTTATTAAACTGTTTTAAAGTTTAAGATTTTACTATACGTATCCCAGTGCAAAATTTGAGTCAAATTAGTCCAACCAATTAACCTGTAATTCGACCAATTTGGTAACAGACAGTTGCTTTTCCATAGATAATACTCATGCAATTTTAATTTTAAATACATGATATTTTTATGATTTAACGATACATGATATTTGGAGGGTGTGTTCTTTGTGAAGTGCGAGTATCCACTAAGAAATAGTTTTTAAAAATTCCACCCCTAAGTGGTTGAAATGGAAGTTTGAACTTTCTATGATTTTTTTTATTCTCTGGGTCAATTTTCTCAAAAATTGGTACACATACTCTTAATTCGAAATAGTAAGTTACAGGTATCACAGTTTTTCAAAAACTATCCCCCACGCGTATTTCTGACTTCCTGAATGATTGCCTGATATATCAACGCACTGTATTACACCACAGGCCCTAGATACATGATATTTGGAGGGTGTGTTCTTTGTGAAGTACAAGTATCCAGGTATCCACTAAGAAATAGTTTTTCGAAATTCCACTCCTAAGAGAGTACGATGTAAAGTTACGTTTTCTGTGATTTTTTTTTATGCTATAGGTCGCTAGATCTTCAAATTTGGTACCGCGTTTTGATCTATACATTAAAACGCGGAAGAAGCTAAGTGTAGAAAGAAATCCAAAGAGACAACAAGCTCATTTTTACATTCCCGCCAAAATTCCCCACGCCGTATTGCCTTGTTATACCGATATGCCAAAGATAAACACCAACAGCGAACGGTCACAAAGCAATCCGTCACAATAGAACGGTCGCAGCATTGTTTCGATGATCCAACGTCTATCATAACAATAATTGCGGTATAAATCACTCGCATTAAGTCCAAGGCTTTTTAGCTTCAACTGTGAAAATTATTGTGCGTGAAATTAAGTGGTTCTTAAACTTTATTGAGTGGCAAACAATGACTGGCCAGCTGGTGTAGTGGTTAATGAAACTGGAGGTTGTGGGTTCGATTCCCACTTGGGAAAATGATTTGTGTGATCTTACATATACATAATTGTTGCGAGTCTGGGTTTAAGTCCCCCGCGCCACGGGGTATCCTAGTGCGGGGAGTTGTCATATATAAAATTTTAAATATTTTAAGATCGTTTAAAAAACTAAATGAACCCACTTCAGACGTCGCGCTAGTCATTCAGTACTAAGTTTGAGGTGTTTATCTCCATATCTCTGGAGATACTGAACATATATCGATGAAATTTAAACGTCCACCTGTGAAGTATATATAACCCTGTCAAATAATAAAAGAATTTTCCAACTCGGTTCAGGCGTCTTCGAATAATCGGTGAATATACGTAAAAATACATACAGTCGAACATTGAAACTCCTCCTTTTTTGAAGTTGGTTAAACATACTACTCTTGTTCTTCTAATGTCGATAACCTAAAATTGGAAAGACTAGTAGGCCTATCATCTTACTGCCATCTTCTGCTAGTAGAGAAGCACGTCTAATAGGGTGAAGACAGCCAGACAAAAGAGGCGTAAGACGTTGAACAAAAGTGCTTTCATACTTCATCATCTATATATTTTGTTTTTTTTTATGGCAGAAGGTAGCAGGACAAGCACGACGCTCGCCCGATGGTAAGCAATGACGTCTACCCATTACAGATACAGCGACATGCAAAGTTCTGGCAGTCCAGAATTTTGTATGTCACTGTTACCTTCTTTTACTGTTACTTTCTTAACTGTTACCTTGAGACATAAAGATGTTGAGTCTCACATGCCCTGCTAAACCTACTAAACCTTGCTATTTCAACCGAAAAACATTCCTATTTCACGGCTGAAAATTAATTGGCAAATTGGTGGTACCGCCCCTGTTGGACTAGTAGAAGTCCTACCACTAGGTACACCTTTTGCACCACATGTTTACATTTTGTGTGAAATTTCATCCACGTTCGCACCGCGTCCACGTTATACGTCAAATATTTATCGCTAAACTTGAGAACAACTGGTTATTAATATAATTTACATATTCAAATCAAGCGTGAGATTACTACGGATCATTCTCGTTTACTTGGACAAATTAATCTGATATCTCTTTTGTTTATTATATTTAAAAGTATTGCAATTAAATTACAAAACATTTTGTTGCTTAAGTGTTATTTACACTTTATTTTTTGTGCATGATTGAATTTTTATTTCTTTTGACGCGTTTGGAAAATTATGAGAGTAAAATTTTTACACCAACAGCCAAAATGCGACATGTTGAAGTTAGCTGTTTTTTGCTGGTGAAGAACTCGTGAAGTCTCTCGTGGAAGAAGCCTACCACATTGATCTTTTATTTTTTTCATTTTTGTATAAAAATCGTAAAGCGGTTCACAGAACACATCTATGTACCTACCAAGTTTCAACTTCGCAGTCCTAATAGTTTCGGAATAAAGTAGCTGTGACATACGGACGGACAGACAGACTATAAGGGTTCCGTTTTTGCCATTCGGCTACGGAACCCTAAAACCCTGAATTTAATTAGACCAGTGTAACAGACACATTAGTGTCTACATTTGATTTATATTAGTAGTGGTAGGACTTCTGATAGTCCGCCTGGGGCGGTACCACCACTTTGCCAATTAATTTTCAGCCGTAAAATAGGAATGTTTTTCGGTTGAAATGGCAAGGTGTTCTTTACGTCTAAACATCTTTACGTCTTAAGGTAACAGGCGCAGTGCAGTGACATGCAAAATTCTGGCAATTCAGAATTTTGCATGCCGCTGTATCTGTTATAGGTAGAAGTCACCGCTTACCATCAGGCGAGTGTCCTGCTTGTCCTGTTACCTTTTACCATTAAAAAAAGTTATCTGACATATTACGCCATATAAAAGCCGTCAAATATCTGTCACATTTCTTCATATTAGCGCTATCAGGACCGGTGAAACTGGCCCTTACTTCTACAAATTTACAAGCTACAATTAATCGCCTAGTCCTTAGAAGCAAATCCTTGGGAAATATCCAAATAATTTCTAAAAATTTCGGCACATTCAGGTCATATGAGTCCCTGCATACACAAGGTGGCTAATTCTGCATAATTTCCGAGAAACCCGACCGATTCCGCGTTCCTCAACCTTTTGTACCCACTGTATTAACTGCTACAATATTCTGTGCTCAGTTTTGAACGTGACATGGAGAAAAATTACGTTTCTTATGCGATTTGACCGCAGAATTAGATGAGGAGAGAATTGACATATATATATTCAAGTTATTTTAATTTAAAACTTTTATTTGGTCGCTGAATAAGGCAAACAAGCATGTGTCATGATTTAGTTTAGTACTGGGTAACTTCAGTCAAAAAGTTTGGTGCGAGGTTAGGACCGACTTTTTTTAACCGACTTCAAAAAAGTATATATGTATTTCTTTTAATTTTTTATGTTTGTTCGCGGATAACTTCGTCGTTTATGAACCGATTTTGATTATTATTTTTTTGTTGGAAAGGAGAGATTCCAAGTGTTGTACCATGGTAATTTTATCGAGGTCTGTTAAGCATATCCAGAGAGAGATATGGAGATAAACATCTCAAAAATGGTACTAAAAATTAATAGCGCGGCATTGAAGTTGGTTCTTTTTAGTTTTTTAAACGATCTTATTTATCTATTGTTTTGCGAACTTACTGGTAGATGTGTTTCAGCATTAATCATACCTACATGTAGGCTTAGCCACAGAATAATGAATAGTCTTAACTTAACTGATAAACACTTTTTCTGTAAGCCGAAGATGGAAGGATTGTAAGGATTGATGATTGATGAGGATTGATTGGAAGGATTGTCATCATACCAATTTTTCATATAAGCGCTGAAATTTCCAAAAGCTTACAAAATATTTTCTCCCAATCTGATTTTAGCGAGACTTTAATAGTAAGTTTATAATATTTTTAAATGAAGTCGCATATGACATAATTCAGGAATTTCATGTATTAATTATTCCATTTATAAGTGATCATTGATACTTTTAGGGCTCCGTGGCCAAATGGCAAAAAACGGAAACCTTATAAATTCGTCATGTTTGTCTCTCTGTCTGTCCGTCCGTATGTCACAGTCACTTTATTCGGAAACTATTAGGACTACACAGTTGAAACTTAGTAGGTAGGTGTATTCTGTAAACCCCTTTACGATTTTTATAAAAAAACTAGCAGCCCGCCTCGGCTTCGCACGGGTAGAACAAATATGCCTATAAAATTTGCATCAGTTTGTTGCATCGAATATAAAATATGAACATATTTAACAACCATCGTCGTATTTAAACCAATTTACACAAAACCTTAACGAATTATGCACCTAAACCTTCCTCATAAACACTCTGGCTATTGGTGAAAACCGCAGGATAATCTGTTCAGTAGCTATTGAGATTATTGCGAACAGACAGACAGACGCAGTGATGGACTTTGTTTTATATTACTTACGTAGTGATATTGGACGGCCCTTTGGCGTAAAGGATAGTTACCCTGATTCTGACCCGACGGTCGTTGGTTCTAATCCTAGCTATATACCTTCCAATGAAAGTTTTATGTGCATTTATGAATCATGAGTTTTCGTACAGTGGTAGTGGGATCATTAAATCTACCAAAAAGTAGCTTACCACCAAGGAGAACATCTGCCGCCTTAACCTTACGGCGTTCCCCGACGCAAAAAGTAGAGGTAATATACGCTTAACGTGTGTATCTGTGTGTCGGTCTGTAGCATCTTAGCACCTAACCGGATGAACCGATTTTGTTTTTATTATTGATGTTTGATAGATGTCTTCATCGAGAGTGTTCTTAGCTTTGATTCATGACAATTCGTTCAATCGTTATAAAACTATGAGCTTTTTTCTAGTTAATTGCGCTATAAAATCAACTTTCATAGGTCTGATCAATTCGAAAATCTTCTTCTTCAACGATATTGTAAGAACATAGAACATTGACCTGATGCTGGGACTTCTCCTGGACTCTGCAGAATACTCAAATCCTCACCAACTTACAGCTCAGATTTTAAATGTCGTGTTTAGAGTCATTGGAATGCTTTTAATGAAATGATTATACATAGATCAGTCGGGGTGGTTTAAAATATTATATAATTATATATATAGATGAATATTATTTTATACAATAGATCATATTAGGGTTCCGAACCCAAAGGGTACCAACGGAACCCTATTACTGAGACTCCGCTGTCCGTCTGTCTGTCTGTCTGTCTGTCTGTCTGTCTGTCTGTCTGTCTGTCTGTCTGTCCGTCTGTCACCAGGCTGTATCTCATGAACCGTGATAGTTAGACGGTTGAAATTTTCACAGATGATGTATTTCTGTTGCCGCTATAACAACAAATACTAAGAACAGAACAAAGCTAAAAATAAAAGAAAAGTTAAAAAAAAAGTTTTTACGATAGCGCAGCGCCACCTATCTAGTTGCTAAGATGGCGCTATCATCTTTACCTTAATCTGAATCTCGGAAGTAAATAAAATTTAGTATGCCCACAGGGGATTTCGGGGGCGATAAATCGATCTAGCTAGGAGTCATTTTCAGAAAATGTTGTTTTATTCGTGTTTTCAATAATCAACTTTATTGATAATCAACTTAAAATATGACTCTTCCCGACATGTATTGGCGAGTAGAAGTACTGTATCAGTAAAGCAGTTAGTTGCTCTCATTTAAAAAAATAGTATTATTATTCGTCAATAGATGTCGGGAAGAGTCATATTTGTCTGTTTAAGTGGCAAAAAATACCGAGCAAAGCTCGGTCAACCAGATATTTAATAATATTAATTACTACAATTACTATTACTACTATTACAATTACTACTATATAATACTATTCTACCTTTGTGTTAACGTTTACTTAGTTGGTGTTAGAAGTTCGTTAGAAATTCGATAGATGGCGTTCGGAACCCTCCGTGTGCGGGAAAAAGTCTGACTCGCACTTGGCCAGTTTTATTATACTATATTGACTTCAAATTGATTGTGATCGGATCTACAACATAGCTAAGCTTATAATAATATTTTCGTAGTAACTATGACCTAATATGTGGTTTCACTGCAAATATTTTATTAATTTTGCGATGCGTATATGTGAAATTCGTGATATCTTCTAGAGTTTTCATTTGAATTATATACTGTTAGGGACAATTTTAATCTATAACATGTGGCCAAGCTAATTAACGTAATTATTTGGATAAGGATTAATACTATATACTTGAAAATAGCCTTGGAAGTTATGTAATATTTTTTAGCAAAAATTTTAAGATTAAAATGGTTACTGTGAGTCAACCTTAAGAGATAGGCATATGCTGTCGCGGACTTTTTTGTAGGTCTTATTAAGTTGTATAACTCTTCCATAGAAAATATTCTTCTATCTATTTTCAATTGAGCAGCGTTCGTAAGAAACGTTCTCGACCGTTTTTTTGCCGACTTAGGTTGCAAATTAGGTCTCGACGAATGTACCTTTGATTTAAACGGGATAATATATAGCCTATTTTCATTCCGAAAGTCCATTCTATGTATTAGTGAAAGAATTTTTTAAATCGGTCCAGTAGTTTTTGAGCCAAATCATTACAAACATACAAAAATCCAAAAATATAAATGTTCTCTCGTTATAATATTAGTATAGATAAAAATAATAAAATATTAAGGGGGGACTCCACATACATGAAACTAAACAGATTTTTTTCAAAATACCTATATGTCTATATAAGATAGGTCTTTAAACATGACATTGAGATTTTTAAAACCATTTTTTCTCAAAATTAATCATTTGAAAGAAAGGCACGTCTAACGTCAGTCAGCAGTTTTTGAGATATAGCAACCGCAAATATAACTTTGTTTTTCATACAAACACTTATGAAAAACAAAGTTATTCTTTCTTTGGTGGCAAAAAATTATAGTCATAAAATACTCTACTGTGTTACGGAACCCTACGAGTGCGAGTCCGACTTGCACTTAACCAGTTTTCTATATGCAGTTAGTCATGTCTATCTTTGTCTAAGTCTATGGTGCCTAATGTTTAAGGTTAGAAGTCTAGGTTTACGTGAATCTGTGCATATGGTAATTGTTTAAACTCAGTTAGCATACTAAATACTCTGTTTAACGATTTGTAGTGTAGGTGACCCGAGTTTATAGAGTTTTAGGTACTAGATTAGATGGAATATTATATATACTTTCTCTATGTAATGAGCTGAGAATGAGACACAGGAATGAATATTATGTAGTTACAATTTCATACGAAAATCCATCGAAAAAGGTAGGAATTTATTTAAATACGTAGGTATTTTTTTACCGACTTCACAAAAAAGGAGGAGGTTCTCAATTCGTCAGAATCTTTTTTTTTATGTATTTTCAGCGATTACTCGAAGATGCCTGAACCGATTTGGTAAATTATTTTTTTGTTTCAAGGGGTAACCTTCCCAGGTGGTCCCATTTAAATTTTAACGAAATCGGCCGAGCCCTTTTTAATATTCAACATTTGTATTACGATGTATTTATTTATCTCGACGACATAGTACTAACTATAGATTATAATATAATAGTTACTACGTCTAGTGACTACTATGACTAGCGCGACGTTTGAAGTCGGTTCTTTTTGTTTTTTTTTAAACGATCCTAAATTATTATAGATACTTCTCCGAACTAAGTATATCTCTGTGTCACGAGGGAATGGACAAACTTACATATCACGGTCAAAATTACACCTAGAGCAGGCTCGTCTCACTCCATATCCCTTATTCAAACGCGAGCCTGTGGAAGGGTAAATGGAAAACTAAGATGCCAATAACACTCTCTTCCATAAAAGTTCTTATTTCACAGCAATCAAGATATACAACCATCTGCCAGTTGACACCAAGGCGCTAAAAAACCCTAAATTTAACAAAAACTTAAAATCTTGGCTGATTAATAAGGGTTATTATAATTTTCAAAATAAAATACATTTTTCAAGATAAAATGTAATGTGTAAAAATATAGTTGTATTATATTCCGTAATAGTTAATAACATTAGTTAGTATAATTATCAAATGTGATAGTGTAACATATGATAGTTAATAATGTAAATAATTTATACTTTTTAAGTCTATTGGCTAGTTTTAACTTAACTTACTAATAGATTAAGGTCTACCTTAACATTGGCTTCGAGCCTTATTGTACGCCCGGAAAGGGTAAACTGTTGTTACGCAAATACAAAACATACCATCTTTGTACACAGTTAATTTACAATAAATATATTTTGATTTTGATTTTGATTAAGATCGGTTTGAGGGTAAGTTTGGGTCGTAGATTTCAAAAATCCATAAAAAAAGGGAGGAAATGGGGGGGAAGTGACCTTTTTTGGTGGGAAGTAAAGCTCCCGTTGTCTGTTAATGCGCTCACCTAAATCGTGTAAGTGGGAACTATAACTCCCATTGTCTGGTATCACATTGATATATTTTTTAACTAGTTAGTTGCCCTGACTTTACTTCTGATATTTTTTTTTAGTAGATCTTTGATTTACAAACACCAAGTAGGTATTAGTATTAGACAATAGTTTTCTTTCCTTTATGTTCGAAGACAAACACTCATAGTTTTATATAGATAAATTCACTCGTAATTTATGTTCCACGGACACGGGGATCATATTATATATTCCCACTTAGAAGACCCAACTTTAGGCAAGGCTGCCAAGCTACATATCAAAAATTCTATGGATACTTTGAGGTCAAAACAACAGAAATTTAGTCTACTTTCCATTTCTGGAACCTGCGTCTACCTACCTGATTTTTTCGCAGCATAACACAAAAAACAAAACGTAAACACCGGCCTTTGAACAAAAAATCGCCTCATCAACCTTTGACGTTGACCTATGGTGACAAATGACATTTCATAGAAGAGTGTTGCCATTAGAAATATTGCCTTATATTTAATGTCTGCGTTCAGAAATAAGTGGATTAAATTAGTGTTGCACAATATACAAACAAATGACGATTTGAGAGGTGGGAAGTCTTCCTGCAAATGCTTTAATAAACCCTTATTACGTACGAGCAAATGGTCATATGGTACATGCCTCTTCTATACTATAGGGGTGGTGGGTTGTGAATTGAAACCACTTTTGTTTGGTAGGTAAACAATTCAAAGAAGATGAGATCGTTTATTACAAAAAATATATTTTACCACGTCATATTTGCGGATTATCTCGTCAGCGTGATTCAGCCTAAACGCGATACGACACTATCGCCATCTAATAAGACATTTTGGAACTATAATATAACCAGGCCTCCAACGAGTCGTCAGTTACACTAACCTCTACTAGATGGTAAGAAATACATTAAACAAAGGGACTTGCCGCGTTATTCACCTACCGGCCGCGGGGCCCTCCAGGGCCTTTATTCAGTGCGATTGCCGCATGCATAAAATGTAGTACCTACTATTTATTATGCTGTGCCAAAACTTTAGTAAAATGTAATACAAAGTAACGCATTACATTATAATTAAAGTATCTATTAACTACCTCGACAATAAACATTAATGTACTTATTATCAGTAATGTACATGTCAGTAAAGTACTACATTACATTGCGCGTCGGTGTATTCTACTACCAATTATTATCAAATTGTTATTAGTCGTAAGTTTCGTTCAAAATAAATCATTCATTCATTCCAAATGTTTTCTCACAACACCAAACCCTACAGTAGCAGCGGCCTTATCAAAGGCGCGTGACGGGCTGAGTAATTCAGACTCTCGCTGCGTGGACTTAAGGTGCATTTCGACTCAACACGAGCGCCGCAACTATTACACAATATATAACAAGCTATTATTTTCAAGGTCGCATCCGAAGCGTGTAGCGTATTTGAACGTTACCGATATTGTGATTAGGTTTAAACTCGCATATTTGCCATAAAAGAGTGAGCTTTCTGTACGTAGTACTGTAAAGTATTAGGTCTAGACTTGGAACATTATCTGTGGATTACGCAAATAATTGTCCCAAGGATTTCTGGCTCTCGAGAGACACAGCTATGCTAGTTTGGGTGCCTATAGATTCATAATATTTATATTGTACACCAAAATTAAGTCACTTAAGTTATTATAGTATTATTGTGTATTTATATACTTATTTATTGTGTTTCATTTTCCACAATTTTTTAGATAAAAATTGTCTGAAGTACTGAAACATGCACTGGGTTGCGGGAGCACGTAATAGTACGGTTGGCAACCCTACATTAATCAGGGGAATTAAACATGTGTTTTAAGTGTGACGTTGGACATCGAGATGAAAGCTGAATGGCTCAATACCTTTGTTTTTTTTTTGTAAATTCAAAGCAATAAGTTATGTTTCTGTTATATCTATAATAATTATTATTGAATATGATCTATTTAATGTTATTTGACGTGTGTAAGTGCAAATTTTTTATTTGCCCATATACTGAATAAATGCTTTGACTTTTGACTAATTGTATTGTATTTGTCCAGTGTCTCAAAACGGCTTAAGGTATTAATTATTGTTCAAGACAAATTTTGTAGATTATTTTATTTATTTTTTATATCTCATAGACTAGCGTTTGACCACTATCTCACCTGTTGGTAAGTGATGATGCGGTCGAAGATGGTAAGCACGCTAGGCCTAGAATGGGAACTGGCTCTCAAGGATATCTGCCGGAACACAATTTAGATGTTTGGCGACAGATTTTCTAACTTGATTAATTTATTAATAATAATATTAATACTCTATAACTTCTTTAACTTCATCCTTACTAATATTATGAATGCGAAAGTAACTCTGTCTGTCTGTCTGTCTGTGTCACTTTCACGCCAAAACCACTGAACCGATTAAAATTGAATTTGGTACACAGATAGTCTAGAGCCTGAGAATGGACATAGGCTACTTTTTAATGCGAAAAGAGGGTTGTAAGTGGTTGAAAGGGGGGATGAAAAGTTGTATGGAAGTATCGTCATTTTTAGAGCTAGAAGCTTGAAACTTATTTTTTATGCTGATGATTCGATATAAATAAATATGACATTCAAAGTTTCTAAAAGTTTTACCCTCAAGGGTGTAAAATAACAACAGGGGATGAAAGTTTGTATGGAAATAATAAGGTTTATGTGAATGTTCTACTGAACCGATTGAAATGAAATGGGAGGGGGAGTGGTGAGGGAGGGTAGGGGGAGTGGTGGAGGAGGGGAGGTGGAGGGGAGGTGGACGGGAGGGGGAGGGGATGTGGAAGTGAGAGTAAGGGGGAGAGGGAGGTTAGGGTAAGTTAGGGGAATGGGAGGGGAGATGGGGGGAAGAAATAGAGGGGTAGGAAGAGAGGAGAGGGGGGATTAGCGCGGCGTGGTACCGTGCGGTGTAGGTGGGATGCGCATGTGACTTATTTGTAATATTATAAGCCTAAATAATTAAAAATTATACCCAAAGACACTATTCTACGCGGACGAAGTCGCGGGCACAGCTAGTATAGCATAAAACAAAGTCGATACCGCTGTCTGTACGCTTAGATCTTTTAAACTGCACAACGGATTTTAATGCTATTTTTGGCAATATGTAGATAGACTGATTCAAGAGGAATGTTTATAATCAGGATTAAACGCGGGCAAAGCCGCGGAGCTGGCTTACAATAAATGTATATAGTACAGTTTGAAGCAAATAGATTGAGATACACAGATACACAGAGCCGTACGGCCCAGGCTCAGTGTCGTGTCTTAGGAGAGGCGTATGTCCAGCAGTGGACTGATACCGGCTCATTATGAAGATGACACAGATGGCAGGAGCATATTATATCGATGTTCCGCTGGACTTGCTACAAAAAAATATGTTTTTTACCCCACAACTAGCGCAGCTGCAAAAAAAGGGTGAAGTAGATTCCTAAAGTAAGTCCCTGACGGAGTAAGCTTCTATACATTATCACTAGATGGCGGTGTATACCGTTAAAACACGCATGTGGATTATACCAACATCGGGCAGCCCTATAGATTTGCTTTATTCAGCCCTATTGATTTATGAATTCTACATCGTATCTTTTTTCAAAAGCTCTATTTTTGAAAGCGTTAAAACTGTTAATTTCAGCAAATTAACGTTAATATTAATCATTCACTTCGCATAAGATACTTAATTGTAGGTTTTTTCAATCTATCTTCTATCTAAATACTATATGAATACTGACTGATGGCTTGACTGGCGTTGTCTATAAATAAGGCAGTCAGTCACTGACTGCCTTATTTATAGACAACGCACAGCCTAAACCGCTGATCGTAGAGACTTGAAATTTGGAGGGTATATTTGTCTCATTACTTAAAGGTGTAACTAAGAAAGGATTTTCCAAAATTCACCCATTAAGGGGATGAAATGGCGGTTCAAAGTTTGTATGGAGAAACAAGATTAGATAGTCTTTTCTATTCGAAACTTCACACAAGTGCTTCAGTAAATAAATAAGTAAATATGTGTTTCAGCTTTTTCGAAATTCTACCCCTTAGAGGGTAAAAAAGGGTAACAAATTCTAAAAAATAAATATTGTTTCTTATTGCGCTGAAATTTGGCATGCAGATAGTTATTAAGTAAGTTCCCTCTAAGAAATCATTTTCTAAAATTCACCCCTTAAGGGGATGAAACGGAGGTTCAAAGTTTGTATGGAGAAACAAAATAAGATAGTCTTTTTTGTTCAAAACATCACACAAGAACTTCAGTAAATTAATAAGTAAATACGAGTTTCAGGCTTTTTCAAAATGCCACCCCTAAGAGGGTGAAGTGGGGGTAATAGAGTCTGAAAACCAATATTGTTTCGGATTGCACTGAAATTTAGAATGCAGATAGTTATTATGACGTAGGAAACCGCTAAGAGGATTTTCAAAAAATTTAACCCTTAAGGAGACGGAACAGGGATTCAAAGCTTGTATGGCGAAACAAGATGAGATAGTCTGTTTTATTCGAAACTTTACATAAGTGCTTCTGTAAATAAATAAGTAAATATGTGTTGCAGGATTTTTCGAAATGGCGTAGGTCTGATAATCAATATGGTTTTTGGGTTTTATAAATATGAATCCCTACTTCCCTTAGTCACGCGATACCTAATTCGAAAACAGGTGAACCGATTTGGCTAATTCTTTTTTGATGTGTTTTACGATAGAAAGGTTTGTACTAAAGAAAACTTTTAAGTAAATAAAAGAAGTTTATAACGCGGGCGAAGCCGCGGGGCACTTCTAGTATCTTGTGATAGGCTAGCGTTTGACCACTATCTCACATGTTGGTAAGTGATGATGCGGTCGAAGATAGTAAGCACGCTAGGCCTATAATGGGAACTGGCTCTCAAGGATAGCTGCCGGAATACATTAAATGTTTGGCGACAGATTTTTCAACTTGAGGGTGGTAGCTGGCCAGGCGGACACTAGATAGTGTCCTACCACCATGCGGGGGTTGTTGGTTTCTTAACGATGTTTTTCTTTCACCGGAGGGCCACTGTGAAAAGCGCACATACATGGCGGGGATTGAACTCGGTACCTCTGGCATCAAAGCCGACCGTTCACCCGATTACACCACCGGGCCCTCAAGTTATTCATATATCATAATCTTATTAGGTACAAACATGCATAAAACCATGCCTTTTTCCCGTTGGACAGACATTACTTCTTTCCACATGCTACGATTCTGACATACCCCTTTGGATTCTTCCACTTTCACCGATCTGGGCCGGTAGTCTCTACATGCATAGCGATGAATTTCGAGCGATAATCGTCGATACGAAAAGAGATGCAGATAACAACTGTCCAGCTGCATCTCATTCTAGCAGACGTTTGCGATGACAAGACTGGTCGTAATACGTTCGTCTAGATCGGCCTCTAACGGTTGGCCCATTCCCATTTCACATTCGTCTCATAAATCTTCTTTTACATTATTACTTGAAGACGCCTGTACTGACTTGGAAAATTCTTTGATGTTTGAAAAGGATACTTTCCAGGTTGTTGCCATTTCAATTTCATCAAGATATGTTTAGTAACTCCAAAGATATGGAGATAAACACCTCAAACTTGGTACTGAAAATTACTAGCGCGGCATTTGAAGTCGGTTCATTTGGTTTTTCAAACGATCTTAAATTATCTCTTTTCTGTAAGAATCTAGTTCTTCCTAGGTCGATATAAAATAACAATAAAAGTACATATTACCATGCAACCTACGAATAAAACATAAGTCAGGTAAAGTAGCTGCGTTACAAAAATGAGCCAACAAAAGTCGTGTCCAAGCAGGTGGGGTTAAAAGTCGTGTCCAGCGCGTCATTAGTCCGACATTTGTCTTGTTTGACTCAACTGTCATAACAGACATTGCAGCACATGCGCGAACCAATCCCTGCTTTCGTTCCGAATTTAAATCAATCGCCAAGCTAATCATTTGTAACTTCGAAAGTGATTCTTATTTTGAATCTACGTCGTTTTGGTTTGAAGGAGGGCCGGGCCACTTTCTGTGTGGAATTTGATCTGAATTAGACTTCCTGACTTATGATTTATTCGTAGCATGCAACATATACAGATGTAAATATAGATAACTCTTTTGTTATATTTTTTACACCATTAAAGACCTTAAGTGTCGATTCTACGTCTATTTTGGTTTTTCAAATTAGATACACACACTTACCACAATTTGATACAGTAAGAATGTAACAACTTTAACCTTGCAGCTGGAAAAATAATCAAAGCCATGCAGATTGTGAATTTTAATTACATTACTATAAAGGTGCAAATAGGTTTTATGCGGTATAGTTTGACGGTGAATATAAAGTTGTTGCTCTATCAAATATTTTTATGATGGGGTCCAAGTATCATTCTTCGTAAAAATCTACAAAATAGTTTTTGTAATAGTTTAACTAAATTCCTGTCTGTTGGTGCGATACTTTGCAATTGAAATGTCTAAAGCTAAAACATGACATCAAGGTCGCAGGTTCAAATTTTAGCACGGGTATTCGTCCACAGGTGGTAGGGGTTTATGTAGATGTTTTGCCTGACTTGCTACCAAGAATTAGCTTACCACCACCAGGAAGAAAATCTGCTGCCATAACCTTACGGTGTTCCGACAGCACACAGCCACACGCTAGGCTTAGCATACCCTGAGAGTCAGGGTATGCTAAGCCTAGCGTGTTCATCATCTTCGACCGCATCATCGCTTACCACCAGGTGAGATAGTGGTTAAATGCTAGCATATAAGTTTTTTTTTTCAAATCTTTGACGGAGTTTTGATTTTGTTCGTGTTCAACCTCCATATCACCGCAATTAGAAAAAAAAATAAAAAACTCAATCGACACAAAAATTATATAAAATTATCGAACCTGCTCACAAAATTTCACGAGAATTTGTTGATAAATGCGAACTGTAGATGAATTAAAAAAAAAAAACCATCGATGCAGATGTATATGTACTACGTACCAGATGTGGCGTCGCAAACTAACTCTACGTTCAAATAACAAGCAGTGCTGAATCTACATCTCGCTTAGTTTAGCGTAAGTACTCCTCACGCTCGATCGCGCGCCGCTCGGCACGTAAGTCAGTTTATTATGGGCGCCTCTGGTTTACATTACCTCGATGACTTTAACAGACACTTTTGCCATGTGTAAATAGATTGTCCCTCTTGCCTGTACTCTCTATACCCTGGCCCATGGATCAGTAGGTATCTTCCATTGACGTATCGAAATACCTACATAAAAAATTGGATACCTAAACGTCATAATGGCACTTAAAATGGCTTTCATTAATTGTCCTTTGGTCCATTGCTAGGATTGTGTCACTCAAGGTCATCAATTGACTAAAAGACAATCAATGGCAGCCAGTTTAGATATCCACCTCATTTTGAAGTTATTTTCATACATTCAATTGTATCGTGGCGCTTCCATGTATATTTATATTTCCTACCTCAATAGTATCTCTGATCTTATTCTAACGCTTGACCACAGACTTTTTATTCAGAAACAGTTGTTACATACCTATGTTTACTCTGTGGTACCTACGTAATGACGTAGCAATATGACGTAAAGGAATCACGTGTAAAATCATAATAATATAAACATTATGCAATCTCTTTTGCACCTTTAGCGTATATTTAAATTGGAATTGAAAGATATATAGTGGGACCACGATAATCGAAATATGTAACAGAGGTTTTTAGCAGTATCTTATATTACAATTTTATTAACTATAATAATCCCTAGAGCTCATCAGACATTAATTGACTCTAGCTGTCTTCGAAGACAAAACAACAAACGATCTTCAAATCAATTCAAATCTTTGACAATATCATCGCTTACCACGCGGCGAGATAGTGGTCTAACGCTAGCCTATACTAAAAAAACAAATCTTGGAAGAGGCCTACGTCCAGCAGTGGACTGCCACCGGCTGATGATGATGATGAAAAACGAAAAGTACCGACTTAAATTAAGAGACTAAAAGTAACCTTGTATTGAGTCTATAAAAATTAAAATTATCTATGTGTTGACAAGTTCATCATCATCATAATCAGCCGATATCAGCCCACTGCTGGACACAGGCCTTTTTCAAGACACGCTATTGAGCCCGATCTTCAGCTTTATTTTTCAGTCACTTCACAGCCGCGAATGTAGTCGCTCCACTTGGTCATAAAACGTTCTACACTACGTTTGCAAATAACAATTAGTTCATCTTTTCAACCGACTTCCAAAAAGGAGGTTATCAATTCGTGTATACGTTTTTGATTGTATGTATGTTATGCGATTAATCCGTCAATTGTGATTAAAATGATTCTTTTTTTAATCGGTAAGGTAGCTACATTTTTGCGGTGGTCCCATTGTAATTTCATCGAGATCTGATAAGTATCTTAAGAGATATAACGATAAACGTCTCAAACTTGCTACTGAAACTGACTCGCGGGACATGGAAGTTGGTTGTTTTAGTTTTTAAACTATTTTAGTATCTTATTATAAATACTATCATAATTATGATGATATCAAGTTGCACTGGAAAGCGCTTCATTTTCATTTTTTTAATAAAAATTATAAAAAATTAGTATTCGAACTACGATGTGACAAAACCGTCGATCAAAGCTTTCTCTCCCGAGCATTGAAAATGATTCCTCGGGAACTGGATTTCAGCGAAATCATCAACGATTTTTTGTCGAAAAAAGCTCGGAAGGTTCCGTTCGTAAAGGCTATAGTTTAATTTGAGATTATCCTTGTTTCAGAATATGTTAATATGTTTGTTAAATAATAAGAGAATCTATACTTGGTTTCAGAATGAATAATTTATTGGAAAACTCGACTAAAAAAAATCCATTTTATTGTTTAACAAGTTCAAACTGTATTTATTTTTACCACATAAGTGAAACATTTAAAACTCTATTTGTTATCTTAGTCCGAGATCTGAATGAATTGTTATTAAGATAGTTTATTTGTAGAAGCACATCGAACGGCTCGCAAGGTCAGGGCTCTGACCTTTAGAGATGTTCACTTCAGCTAATACATCCGCTTCCTTGTAATATATATCTAGTCATAATATTTAGTGCGTATCAATGAAGGTTTTAACTGACAATACAAGAAGGAGGTCCCCGCAAGTTGACTTGTGCTTTTTAGGGTTCCGAACCCAAAGGGTACCAACGGAACCCTATTACTGAGACTCCGCTGTCCGTCTGTCTGTCTGTCTGTCTATCTGTCTGTCTGTCTGTCTATCTGTCTGTCTGTCTGTCTGTCTGTCTGTCTGTCTGTCTGTCTGTCTGTCTGTCTGTCTGTCTGTCTGTCTGTCTGTCTGTCTGTCTGTCTGTCTGTCTGTCTGTCTGTCTGTCTGTCTGTCTGTCTGTCTGTCTGTCTGTCTGTCTGTCTGTCTGTCCGTCTGTCACCAGGCTGTATCTCATGAACCGTGATAGTTAGACGTTTGAATTTTTCACAGATGATGTATTTCTGTTGCCGCTATAACAACAAATACTAAGAACAGAACAAAGTTAAAAATTAAAGGGTTCAAAACAAAAAACGTGTTTTTTACGATACGATACGATACGAAATTAATTCACCTCGACGCAGCTAGATGGCAGCACAGGAAAAATTAGCACGCGCAAGCGTTTCATTTGTTAAATTTGTGGGCCTCGGTCGATTTGTTTACTTAGTTAAGGATTAATTTCTCACTTGTAGAGTACACTTCACAGTTTTGAATAATATACCTTCAATTTTAGTACTTACAGAGCTTCAATTAGCTAGAATCATTAATCAGTAGAAAGTTAGTTGTACGAACACTCGGTCTTCCAGATATTTAATTATATTAATTACCTATGTTTTAATATTTACTTGCTTGGTGATAGAAGTTCGTAGCGTTCGGATTTCGGAAATTCGGAACCGGAGGTGTGCGGGACAAAAAGTCTGACTCGCACTTGGCCAGTTTTATTGTTTATGTATGACGCTGTTTTGTTGGTAGGACTTCTGCTAGTCCGTCTTGCGCGGTACCATCACTTTATCACTTTTTCAGCCGTGAAATAGGAATGTTTTTAGGTTGAAATGGCAAGTGTTTAGTGAAATTACAGGGCATGTGAGACTTGATACCTTTATGTTTCGAGGTAACAGGCGCAGTGCAGTGACATGCAAAATTGTATCTGTTATAGGTAGACGTCATCGCTTGCCATCAGGCGAGCGTGATGCTTGTTCTGTTACATTGTATTATAAAAAAATAAATATGTGAAGCATAGGTGCTCAAACCAAATAGACTACTTATTTGGTCTTCAAACATAGGTGTTTATTTTTTTTATATTATTTATATTTGATACTATATATTATGTACTATATTAGCTTATTTTTTATTGCAAACAGACAAGTACTTGACTCCTATCTCACCTGATGTTAAGTGATGATGCGGTCCTTAGACCGCGAGATGGAATCGTGCTGGTATGAGGCGCTAGACAACTGACTGTAGTCTAATCCGCATATCGCAATTATCCAAACCAGTCTTCTAATCATACACCGAACATCATGCCGAAACTCGGCGAACCAATTAGCGACATATCTACGTACGGTTGGTGGTCCAATCCACAGCCGAATCCTACCACCAGCGGTCGCCCGTCTTACCACACAGGGAGTTTCGCCCATTACCCTGAGACATCTAGATGATGAGCCTTTCATTTACGTACTTGTAATATCTGGACAGTCGGGACATTGTTCTCTTTAAACTGAGAAATATTCCTTTATAGAAGAAACTACGGAAGATAGATATAGCATACAAAAAAGGTTTTAAAGTATAAGAATATGTCTCAACAGCTTGTTCATCCCGATAATAGAATGCAAATGCTACATAGCGTTGTTCACAGTTACTTTGTTTAACCAAAACAAAGTAATCGTCTTCGTCCGTCTTCGTATCTTTAATTTATAAAAGAGCTTTCAACTACCAATATTTCATAATATCAACAACGTGCGTTGCCACAATTAATATGTTCAAAAACAGAAAAAAAAATCTACAGCTACTTAACAAACTCTCAAACGAGTGAGGACTTAAAATCCTTCACCGACGATTCCAAATTCGAATTTCAAATTGTGTTCTTGCGGCCAGCATCTAGCTATTCTGAATTTGAATTCAATGCTCGGTGCATTTGAGTCCGTTTTGTGTGATGTCTCACCTGATGTATCTGAGTGATTTTTTAAAGGATATTGTGATTTATTTTACTGCTAATAAAGTCTTTATTGGTTTGTATAAAGTAGTAGGTTTTAATAATAACCCGTTTGTGCCAAGCCGTGGGAACGAAGTCGGATGCGAGATATGCGAGGTATAATCGACTGTCGGACGGAACGGCCTGCAATAGTCCAATTTTGCAGCCTTTTACCACAGATTAATGCATCAGCTACTAAGATTATTTTTTGCAGATGCGTTAGGAGATTTTCTAATAAAAATAATATTTTATTATCACTTCCGTGTTTTTTTTAGCTAGTTTGTGTGTATTGTGTAGTGATATTGTGAGAAACATCTTTCTTCCTGTATTTAAAATAGGTACTTTTAGCAGCAACCTTACCTTATAATCCGTATATGACTTTATTAAGTTCCTAACAACCGGTTCCTAACAAAGTCTCAGATAGTTGTCTGACAAAATGACTCCATAGAAAAGTTGTCAAAAATGTGTCAGATAAGTTCTTAATAGTAATAAACTGGCCAAGTGCAAGTCGGACTCGCACTCGTAGGGTTCCGTACCACACTACAATATTTTATAAGATCGCGCAAAAAATACCACTATCATTTTTCGCCAGCAAAGCAAATAATTATTAAACATTTTATTTATTATAACGCCATCTAACGTCTAACAAAGGTGTTAGGAATCGACATTTCAATATAACGCCATCTATGGGACGTTTACCTAACTAAGCGTACATAGATGGCGTGAAATGCCGAAAAAAACACGTTTCTTGTATGGGGACCCTCTATTATTTTTAACTTCATTCTGTTTTAGTATTTGTTGTTAAAGCGGCAACAGAAATACATCATCTGTGAAAATTTCAACTGTCTAACTATCACGGTTCATGAGATACAGCCTGGTGACAGACGGACAGACAGACAGACAGACGGACAGCGGAGTCTTAGTAATAGGATCCCGTTTTACCCTTTGGGTACGGAACGCTAAAAAGACGTTTATGGATATGATAATAAAGAATTTTATTGAATAATAAAACCATGTTTCATATTTTAATCTATTCTTCTAGAATGTGAAGTTATTAAGTTATTGGCATAATATATGGTAGAATATTTGATTTGTTAGGCTTAATAGTTTAATTAAGTATAAGTATAATTTACATGATATTAATTATTAGTGTTAAAGTAAAGTAAAAAAATGATTTTTTATTGACATACATACAATTTGCTTAGTGATATTTGTGAGTAAGAATTAAACATTAATTAAGAGCTCTGCTTTGGTCTTGTATTACACATATTATATGAATATGTAGTTAAAATTAATACTTTTTCTACGATTTCTATAGAAATAACATTCATTACCTAACACTTTTGTTTGCAAAATATAATTGAAAACGATTTAGGAACAAATTGCAATATTCTGCAAGAAACCTAGCATCTTCGACACGCAATATCATTTAAATCATTTGCCGACGTTCGTGTGGGTAGTTGCGAAAATATGTGGCACATGTAACACATTCTATTTTAAAAATTTATGACAGTATTGCACAGTTTCGAATTTCTAAAATTGAAATTTGAATTTCTGAACTATATTACTTTTCGATTTTCAAAAGACAACGAATACAAATTGTAGATGAAACAAAAGAAAGTGCTTCTTTTACCTATTAGCCCAAGACCTGCTACATATTAAACTTAATCGCGTACACAGACCCCCATGAGACCGATCTTGAACGGAGTTTGTCCCTTTCTTTTGTATGGACTACTTTTATATATACCATACATATAGTATAAAACATATATAGGACTAGCAGGTTATTAGACAAGGACACACTCCCACCCTGGTGTCTCTCAGTTGGGCCGTTTTGTTCTACAAAGCAATTACAACCTTATTGTTGAAGTATACGGATTAAATTGAATTTGTCAAAACATCTGCAGTGCACCATGCATTTATTATTATGTCTATGCTATTAGGTTAGCTTTTTGGATGGATTAAGCCAATGATTATGAGGTCTAATTTGGTATACATCTCATTGATAATATTCCTACAAGGCATCACAGCAAACCTCTCTGCAGAGAGCCCAGTTAGCGTAAAGGAATAGATGGCTTAACTTCTAAGTAAGAGATCGCCGGTTCTTATCCAAGCACGGGTGTTCGCCTACAGTTGGTAGGAGCATATTATATAGATGTTCCGCCTGACTTGCTACCAAAAAGCGGCTTGCCACTATCTAAAAGAAAATCTGCTGCCATAACCTTACGGTGTTCCGGCAGTACACATCCCTTGAGAGTCCGAGTATTCTAGGCCTAGCGTATTCACCATCTTCGACCACATCATCGCTTACCACCAAGCGAGATAATGGTGGTCAAGCGCTACCCTAAAAGATATTAAAAACAATATGGCGGGACTAACTAGGCTCACACGAAAAAGAGATCTACAATAGAAAAATCAGAAAATTCAAAAATAAAAATCAGAAAGGGTTTATCCTCTGGGGCGTTTCAAGCTCATAATAATACGTGTTAAGTAATAAATATATGCTATTCACTTGTACGATTCATAATTATGATAGTTTAAAAACTAAAACAACCGACTTCCATGCCGCGCGAGTCACTTTCAGTTGCAAGTTTGAGACGTTTATTGACATATCTCTGGAGATACTTATCAGATCTCGATAAAATTATAATGGTACCACCTTGGGATATCTCCTTTCCAACAATAAATAATCATCGAAATCGGTTCATAAACGACGAAGTTATCCGCGAACACAAAAAGAAAAAACTAAGTACATATACGGTGGAATCGAAAAACCGCCTCCTTTTTTTGAAGTCGGTTAAAAAAGAAAAGAATCTATATAAGAGGGCCATCTCTCAGTGGACAAAAATCTATATAATTTTTAGTGGCGGTGGCGTAATCGGGAGAACGGCTTTGATGCCAGAGGTATCGAGTTCAAACCGCCGTGCACGGTGTGTGCACGGTGCACCAATGGATTTTTCTATCGAATAATGTATGTGCGCTTTTGATAGTGGCCCTCCGGTGAAGGAAAAACATCGTTAAGAAACCAACAACCTCGCATGGTGTAAGGACACTATCTAGTGTCCGCCTGGCCAGCTACCACCCTAAAATTAGAAAATCTGTCGCCAAACATCGCCATAAGTTCCCATTCTAGGCCTAGCGTGCTTACCATCTTCGACCGCATCATCACTTACCAACAGATGAGATAATGTTCAAACGCTAGCCTATAATATATAAAAAAAGGGGTAAACATGTTATAAAAACTAGTAGGCGTTATGTATAGTAGGACGATCCGTATTGTATTTTGAAGCCTTGAATCAATTATTTTTTTAAATAGATGCTTGCTTCCTCATTTGTTCGTAGATTATATCTCGAGGCATTGTTCAATTAACAGACAAAAACTAAATGATTGGATCATTATGTGAGATAAAAACGATTGTTTATAAACATTTACTTTGGAAGTGCGAATGTTACTTTGATGATTGAATAAACGGAGTTTATTTTGACGCATAAACGGAGTTTATTTTGACGCAAGTTTGATCCCGTAATCTTTTTGTTCAAAAAATTACTACTACAGATTATTAGTAATGTTTACAAATTAAAATAAATTTAAATACATTCATTGTAATCCATTATATTCTTAATTATAATCTGCATCTTGATTTGATTTAATTTTCATTTATAATTTAAACATATTATGGTTATTAAAAAACATTTTTTGAACAACGTTAAACAACATATTAAATTAGGTAAATTTATTCACGGATTATCAATTAATAAACATATTCCTCTAGATAACTAAAATACTGCCAAAATATTTAAGTTTCAATAAATAATTATGTACTATTTCAGTATTTTAAATTTAGATTTTTAAAAATAGGGTATTTAATCCTTAATCCTTAATCCGTGGCTTAATTGGCAGAGCACCTGGACGTGTAATCCGGGGGGTGCGGGTTCGAGTCCCGTCGGTACGATGAAATTTTGGATTGTGTTTAACAATTTTACAAAAATATAAAGTGTGTGACACTTCAAAGAAACATAATATTTAATCCTATAGTAATGTTTGAGCTGACTTCAAAAAAAGGAGAATTTTTGTTTGTTACCTCAGAACTCCGTCATTTAATAACCGATTTGAAAAATCATTTTAATTTCACAAGGTAACAAGCGCGCAAATCTGTAAAAAAAAAATGTATCTGTTATAGGCCGACGTCATCGCTTAGGCGACCAGGCGAGCATTTCGCTTGTCCTATTACCTTATATCTTTAAAATAAATATGCCAGTTTAAAAACTAAAAACCGACTTCCATGCCGCGCGAGTTTCAGTTGTAAGTTTGATACGTTTATCGACATATCTCTATAGATACTTATCAGATCTCGATGAAATTACAATGGTACTACCATTGAGATATTTACTTTCCAACAAAAAAAGAATCATCAAAATCGGCTCATAAACGACGAAGTTATCCGCGAAAACACATAAAATAAGAATATATATTTATAATATATATGTATATATATATATATATAAGGTCGAATTGATAAACCTCCTCCTTTTTTAAAGTCGGTTAAAACGGCATCTGAAGACGATTCCCATCCTAAGCATCTATAAGTTGTATATTATAATAAGTGAGTAGTTTTCTACAAACACTCCAATCACTTACACAATCACAAAAAGTCACGTTTGAACTCTGATAATGAACTCTGTGGTATTGGTATGTGTAAGCGACTATACTAAGCTGAAGAAGACGCTTTTGACTGACTTTACAAAAGAAGTGGTATGTACTAATTTCGTTTGAACAATACAGTTATTTAGTCTGAATTCAGAATGGATCATTTTTATTAAAAGGGTAGGTAATAACTTACATGTTATTCCTATGTCCATTTTAACAAAGTCTAAAGACTATCTTTATAATGTAAAAATGAGTATTATTAACGCCTCGTTGAAAACAGTATAACAGAAAGAACTCTGTCACCTTAAAAAACTTTTTTTTTTATTATTAAAAATTCTGTAATTTTGTCTCTGTAAATTTGTTTTTTTTTTTTCGGAAGTAAAAATTATATGTATAAATTATTATAAATATGTATCAATAATGATGCAATTAGTTATATCTAAACAAAACAATAGAAATTGGATCCGTATTTTTAACTGTGGCATTAGGCATAGGCATTCTACATGGCATTCTACATTAGGCTCAAAGCCCGTGTCGTGGCAATTGAATAAAGTATGGTATACATATCGATCCGTTTCCTATATGTAGTTTGTAGTCATCAATTTAAGAACATACCTAATCATTTTGTAGTAAAAATATCTATAACCTTACGCTGTAGAAGTTGCGTAAGCTCAACTCGAACGATATTACGATTCCCTGACTCACGCGCAACTCTGTCGCACACTGTGGTAGACACAACTTTACACACTTTGTCTTAACCTGTGGCGCCTTACCACAGACTACTTTACTTATTTACTTAATAGTTACGATGTAAAGTTTATTTATACTTTATTATCTGCGTCCCGTGGCTTCGCCTGCGTTGAAAAGTATGCTATGTCCTTTTATCAACCGACTTTCAAAAAAGAAGGAGGTTCTCAATTCGTATGTTTTTTTTTTCTTTTTTGAAGTTATACTTCTTTTGGCGCGATAGAGAAAAATGATGAGAGTGAATTTTTACGAAGCGCGCGCACCGACACCTAAATTTAACACCGTGAAGTTAGTTCTAGGTGGTACGATGCGCGCGCACACCGACACCTAAATTCTACACCGTGAAGTTAGTTCTAGGTGGCATGACTATGTTCAAGTTGTATATGTCATATTTAACGTCATATTTTTACGTTAATAAAAACTTTTTTATTTAAATAAAATCTTTTTGATTAATTTTAATATTTATCGTTAATCACTACTGCATTTTAGTTATTTTTTTTCTATACGCCACAGAAGTATAACTTCTAACGCGTGTACATAAGTACACACACGTTTTTTTTTTGTGTGTATGTTACGCGATTACTCCGTCAATTGTGAATCGATTCGAGGGTACGTTTCCGAGGTGGTCCCATTGTAATTTCATCGAGAACTGATAAGTATATCCAGAGATATGACGATAAACGTCTCAAACTTGGTACTGAAATTGACTCGCGGGGCATTGAAGTCGGTAGTTTTAGTTTTTAAACTATCTTAATTATACCATATGCTATATATCTCTATCACTATGCAACATTTCTGCCAAATCGCTGCAGCCGTTTGACCGTGAAGAGGCCACAAACAAACAAACAAACAACTGTCTTTCGCCCAAACGCATGCAAACGCATTTAAGCTTTTAGTTACAAGAACGCGTTTTGTTTCCAAATAATTCATAATATGAGATTGCATTGACACTGAATTTCAAGTGAGTAGTCAGGTACATATTCGCAATAAAAATACCCACCAGAAAGGCTAGTGATGTCAAATTGTAACCTAAGCAAGTGGCAAAGTCATAGATCGTACCTACTAAATTCAGTTACAGAATAAATAACAGTACAAATAAATAGTTGAACTTCGTCGATTCGATTCGTCAGTTCGGACACATCGGACTATGTAGATCAGTCTAAATGCGGGCAAAGTTACAAACCTACTTTTTTGTTCACAATCAATATTTGTTGTTGACATTATAATGTAAAGTTGTCAACCTACACATGTATGCTGTGTTTGTGTCTCTGTGTGTGTGTTTGTGAGACAGTGAGACAATTTCACAGTCTGGTTGTACACCCGTTATAATTGACCACGATTGAATTACCTAGACTGGTTTCATACTTCGAGTGAGTAACGATGTTTTTTTTATGTGTCTAGTTTTGTTTAGCAACTTGTTTCAATTTTAATATTAACGGGACCAATTTTCAAGTAAATAGTTATAACTCTTTACTTCAAAAAAAATATATACGCGTCGACTTGATAACCTCCTCCGTATTTTTTTCGTCGGTTAAAAATGGGTCCCGTTTGAAATGATGTAATTACTAATGACGTTTGTCTTATGACAAATAATGTGGCGCATAAAACCCTAACCCTTTGGTTAGCCGTTAGATGGCGTTATAAGAAATAAAATGTTTATTAATTATTATTTTTTGCTGGCGAAAAATGATAGTGGTATTTTTTGCTCGATCTTATAAAATACTGTAGTGTAATACGGAACCCTACGACTGCAAGTTCGACTTGCACTTGGCCAGATTATTTACCTTCTTATACAAATTTTCTTATTCCTAGTGTAAAACATCTTTGTTGTAAGAGCTATTGATATTGTTAATATAATTTTTATTTTTGCTGTTAATATTCACCCGCTAACACTTAAACCGAAGCTCGACAAACATCTTAGTTTGAGCAACGGAGTATACTGAAAACCAGCTCTGCGGAGATGTACATCTCCGCAGAACAGAGCCCCTAGACAAAATCCAATTTCCTGTTTGCATTCATGCAAACGCAAGTTCAAAATGTATGGAATGACATTTATGTTTCCGCAACAAAAATGTCATTTCCATACATTTTGCACTAGCGTTAGCGTGAATGAAAACAGGAAATTGGATTTTGTCTAGGGACCCAGAGCTGATTATATTCCGATTGTAAGATTATAAAAAACACATGTAATTTGTAACCAGTTAGTTTTATTGTTATGTTTCTTTTCTGACAATAAACTTATTTCTAATTTTAAAACTCTTGATTGTCAAATTTTGCACTCCACATTACTACGCCTGTTTACCTTGGTAAAATTAAATTTGAGCATGCCAAAAGTAGGTAAAATGTAGGGACTATTTAATGTGCAAATGGGTAGTTGTAGGCACTTTACAGCAATACCCGCGTTAAAAAGTTATTCTTAGACTTAATACATCAATTTTATGTGCTTGCAGCGAAATCTCGAACCATTTGACTGTGCAATTGTCAAATATTGAGTGATGATAATTTCCGGTGGGCATCGCAAAGTCAAGCACATTTAAAAAATATATTTTATTTTTATTATATTTAGTTATTGGCGATTTAAATACTCAGAATACAGAACTTGGATACATATATTATATTTATAATATTGGTTTTGTTAGATAACTACAACAACCCTACTAATATTATATGTATTTGCGAAGGTATGTATGTTTGTATGTATGTTCCGTTTTCACGTCAAAACGGCTGAACCGATTTTGATACATTTTAGCATAGAAATAGATAAGACCTTTGAGACGGACATAGGCAACCTCGGAGTCGGATATAGGCTACCTTTCGTCCTTGCAGACGAAGTCACGGGTACCAGCTAGTTTCATTATATTTTTGTATAAAGTCCAAAACAATGATAGACACCTAACTCAAGGTACGGCCACACCGCGGCGTCCTGCGATTTGCGGGCGCGATCTCAGTACTCTTAAATTGTTTTCTGTTCGCGTTTGGTGTGAACAAGTCGGTACAAATACTACTGCGCTGTTTGATCGCCGCCTAGATCGCGCACGAAGGACGCTGCGATGTGTCCGTACCTTTATTTTACCCTACATCAATGCAAAGACAAGCAAGTCAATAACAAAACATTGATATATAGTTTCACAGAGACCCGTTATAGTAAAGTAAACTACTAAGTAAAGTTGTGTTGTAAACTACGATCAGATCGGAGAACCGGACAGGTTTCAGTTTTTTCTAGTTGTACAGCCTATCCACTCCATATTTTGCTTGTAGACGACTTCCCACGATAATCCTGTAGGCTTTATATTGATAAATATTGAAAACTTATTGAAAAACATAACCACTTAACTATAATTTTGGAGTTTTGGTGGGAACGTGAAAAAGTGTGCGTGCTCTCATTATATTTTTTTCCTAATGCTTGTGTTCTTCCGCGAGTTTGTGTAACAAATGTGTATTATTAACCATTAAGTGCCGGTAAATGTGTGCGAGTGTAGGAAAACAGCACAATAAATTGTTAAACACAATCCAACATTTTTCATCGTACCGACGGGACTTGAACCCGCAACCTCCGGAATAACATGTTCCGGTGCTTTGCCAATTAAGCCACGGTGCGAAGTATCGTTACGACGAAATTAGTGGATTGCATTTGTTAACCCAATAATGCATTGGTGGCGCCATCTATGACTACTTATTACGTAAGTTAATCATTCGGAAGAAATCATTACAGTTTTCAAATCCGACAAGAGATGTTGCACTGCGTAAATCAAATATTATGTTTATTTGAAGTGTTTCACACTTTATATTTTTATAAATTGTTAAACACAATCCAACAATTTTCATCGTACCGTCGGGACTTGAACCCGCAACCTCCGGAATAACATGTTCCGGTGCTTTACCAATTAAGCTACGGTGCGAAGTATCGTTACGACGAAATTAGTGGATTGCATTTGTTAACCCAATAATGCATTGGTGGCGCCATCTATGACTACTTATTACGTAAGTTAATCATTCGCAAGAAATCATTACAGTTTTCAAATCCGACAAGAGATGTTGCACTGCGTAAATCAAATATTATGTTTCTTTGAAGTGTTTCACACTTAATATTTTTATAAATTGTTAAACACAATCCAAAATTTTTATCGTACCGACGGGACTTGAACCCGCAACCTCCGGCTTAATTGGCAAAGCACCGGAACATGTTATTCCGGAGGTTGCGGGTTCAAGTCCCGCGTCGGTACGATGAAAAATGTTGGATTGTGTTTAACAATTTATAAAAATATAAAGTGTGAAACACTTCAAAGAAACATAATAAACAGCACAATGTTGAAAAAAATGCTATTTGCGTTTTCACCAAAATCCCTCTGAAATTCTTCCGTAAAGCCCACATCTTTACTGAGGGTATTACTAGGACTGGACAATGACTTCAGCTTGACCTGAAATGTGACTTTGACCTATCATTATGACTTGAATTCAAGAAAACTTGAATCATTTTAATACTCGAAACTGGGTACATACACTAATCGTGTGTAGCCATAATTAATGAAAAACAAACCATAATTTTGGAGCAAGAAGGTTTGTTGTAAAACACCTTCAACATCTTATGAAACTTAACAAAACTAGGTATTGATAAAGGACCAACGTTTTTTTTATATATCTTACTGGCTAGCGTTTTTCCACTATCTTTTTTTCTATCTTATAGGCTAGCGTTTGACCACTATCTCACCTGTTGGGAAGTGATGATGCGGTCGAAGATAGTAAGCACGCTAGGCCTAGAATGGGATCTCGCCTGGTGGTAAGCGAAGATGTGGTCGAAGATCTTGAACACATCAGGCCTAGAATACTCTGACTCTCAAGGACTGCGTGCTGCCGGAATACCGTTCGCGTTACGGCGGCAGATTTTCTCCTTGATAATGGTAAGCTACTTTTTGGTAGCAAGTCAGATGGAACATCGATGTATATTATACTCCTACCAACTGTGGACCATCCTAGCACGGGTGTTCACCCGTGCTAGGATTTAAACTAGCAACCTCTCGTCAGTCAAGCCATTAATCCTTTAGAAAATATATATTTAAGTTCGGTAGAATTTAAGTGTCTGTACCAAAAACATTGCACGTATAACCTTCTTGGGCTGTACCTATTTAATTTTTATTTTTCAGGTCTAACCAGCTAGCTAGTACTACTTTAACAAACAAAGCGGTGTCAAGTCTGAGACGTCCCGACCTCGATAAAAAAGGAACACTGAACTTTACACATTTTTTACTAAGTAGCAACCAGTTCTTTAAATTAAATTACCTAGCTTTTGTTAATATACACCAAGTTGCACAGAAACTAGTATATTATCTGTGACAAAACTTTGTAGTTGTTTGAAGTTAGACTGTCATTATATTTTCACTTTTAAGGGTTCCGATAGATGACGATAAAATGTTATTAAAAATTAAAGGGTATATTCGTATATACACGAAAGGTGTTTTTTTATCATTTTTGTTCGACCTGATTAATGTACAGACAGACCTTTCGTGTGCGGGGCCGATTCGCACTTGGCCAGTGTATATACTTATGTATAATAATGGAAAATAGAAACAAAACAGCTTCTTTTCTTTTGTAGAAATTAAGTAAATATAAACTACATATCATATTGGAACACATATACTTAGACTTTGGTTACTATTTTTTATATTATCAGGCTTAGCTGGTCGCTAGTCTGACGTTTATTGATTACGTCTACTTACTTATAATAGACATAGTAGCATGCAAATCTTTGTATTTTCAGAATTCTCAGCAGTCTCGGAATCCTTGGTGTCGAAATATTTAGTGAGGTCCAGTATAGGAGTCACTCACTTGGAGGCCAAAGCGAAACTTGCTTCTAAGAAGCTCGGTGTGCTGAATAAGACGAAGCGATACTTCACACCGCGTCAGCGACTTGTGCTTTACAAAGCACAAGTCCGCCCGAACATGGAGTATTGCTCACACCTCTGGAACGGTGCCCCGGGCTAGCTTTTTTTTTTTGACCCAGGAAAATCCTTTGTGGATACCAACTCGCCCGGGGGAGCGAGATGATTAAAAGACAGGATACCGCACTAAAAACCTGGGGTGAGCCGTCATCCACCGTGGTGGGGCAAGATGGGGTTGCGCTAGCATTCACCAACTTGCCCCGGTGGCAGACCCAAATGGGCCTCTGCCGCTGCGCAGGGCTGACCCTGCTCCCCAAGGTCAACCCTCAACCGTCATGTGGAGAGCGCAAGCCGTTGGAAAGTCCCCGACTCTCCAACAGTTACCCCACAATGACAGAGGAGTGTGGCTCGTCTTCTCGTCAAACTTACCACACCCTCCGTCCCTCTGATGACAGGTGTGCGAAGAGCAAATACCCCTACTCGCACACCGTCCGCTGTTCGACTCGCATGCCAGTGCCAGTGGCATACGAGACTCCACTCACGACCTTCACCGGCCCCACCACTCGGCCCGATCATGTCGGACCCACAGCCTAAGAGGAGTGTGGCTCGTCTTCTCCTCAAACTCACCACACTCTCTATCCCTCACATGACAGGTGTGCGAAGGGCAACTACCCCTACTCGCACACCGTCCACCGTCCGGCTCGCATGTCAAAAGCATGCGAGCAGCCCTCTTGCAGCCGTTACCGGCCCCGCCACTTAGTCTGAGCATTATTTTCAGACCCACCACCGGGCGGCTCCCACCACCGAGCCCGCCTTGCCCCGTCACACTGTGCCCTCTGCTAAATATCAGAGGGACACGCGGAGGAGCCCCTCACGTCGGAACTTCGCTATCGGTCGACAACTTAACCCAGTAGTCTAGGAAAAGTTGTCGGCCGATACCCAGGGTACACCGCGAGGTGTTCCGACCGCACCCCCTACCCTACGCCCCGAGCTACCTGCTTCAGCCCCTCGACTCCCTACAGCGAAGAGCCATTACGATTGTCGACGATCCCGAACTCGCTAAAAGATTAGAACCGCTCAGCCTCCGTAGAGACATGATTGCGCTGTGTATCTTTTACCGACTCTACAGTGGGGAATGCTCTAAAGAGCTTTTTGACCACCGCCACCGTCGCCTTTTTTATATTGATCTGCCCGACATCGTCAAAGAGCTCACCCTCACATCTTACAGAATTGGAAGTCTCGCGCCACCCGCTTCAACCGTGGCTTTCTACCTCGGACCTGTAAGATGTGGAATGATCTGCCCGCAGCGATATTTCCCTCTAGCTATAGAATGGAGTCATTTAAAAAGGGTATCCACAAATTCCTCAATGGTCGGCAACTCATCAATGGTGTTGCAGATGTCCATGCTCGACGGTAACCGCTTTCCATCAGGCGAGCCGCCTGCTTGTTTGCCTACTCTAACAAAAAAACATTTACGCGGTACTCCACTTCGCCCGTTACCCTGAAACAAATAAAATTAAAAATTAAACCTACATTAAATCTTGCGGCCATGTTAATAAACCGAATAAACATTTATTACAGTACCAATATAATAAAGCTCATAATAAAATCAGTTGAGGCAAACTCTCAATTAAAACAAGACTGTCCAAACATGGACTGTTTGACAAGCGATAATATTTACTGGTCCAGACCGAGTAGTCTCCATAAATCTTGAATTGGACGGATACATAATTAATAATGTTATATAACGGTTGTAATTCACGTACCTTTAGTCGAAGTTTGTTATTATTGCGATCTCACCGAGTGACCTCACTACCGAGGAAGAGCGACGGAGTCACTCGAAACCTAGGTCGAGAACATTCGACTAATGTACGTGTGTACGTGAATTATAGCCGGTATTATATAACATTATTAATGATACACATTCAGGATAAATTAATGCTAATGTTATCCTATGAAGATTGGTGTAATGACTCTACCATATAGTGATGGTGTTAGATGTAAATTCCTAATGTAAAATTGAAATATTTTTAGGGTTTTGTACTCTAAGGGGACCAACGGAACCCTAATACTGATACTAAGCGTTTGCTAGTCCTTATGTCCAACTGTCTCAACCCGTCTTCCAAAGATAATCCTACTTCGATTAGGTATACTAAAATCTTTTCTAAGCATAAAGCGTACTTAATAAAGCACTATTCGGGAATGACATCTTTTCATGTATGTTGAAGTTCTAAAACTACAGACGCAGGTGTGTAATAATTACCCTTTAATAAGTGACAATGACCCTATAACTAAGAAAATGTCCTAGTTTTCCAAGCCTCATGGGCACAGTAAGTCTGTCTAACACCACAGTCCACAGTTCAACAAACTGGCTCTGGACAGTGACATAAAAACCATGATGACGTCATTCATGCAGCAATTTCCGACACGGGGTGAACCATGAACTTTGCTATGGTGTCATGTTTTAAATTACAAGTAGGTAAGTTAGGTATTCTTTAAAACTTAAGGAATTTGCGTTGTTCGCTGAAATTCGAGGTGATTAACGAACTTTGATAAATAACAATTTAAGATCGTTTACAAAACTAAAAAATACTGACTTTTAATGCCGCGCTAGTCATTATTAGTTAAGTTTGATGTGTTATCTCTATATTTTTGGAGATACTCATTGAATCTCGATGAATTCCAATGGGACCAAACGGGACACCTCTCAAACATAAAAAATAATTTTCCTAATCGGTTAGTAATGACGGAGTTCTTATGTAAATATAAAATATATATATAATATATATAATTTTTTTTTCTTCTGTTTTAGAGGAGAGAGGAGATAGTTTAATTTTCCGTGTGGTCCCATTGTAACTTCGTCGAGATTTGATGAGTGCCTCCAGAGATATGGAGACAAACACCTGAAACTTGCTACCGAAAATGACTAATTAAAAGTAGTTTTTTTTTAGTTTTTTTAAACGATCTTAACTATTTAAAAGTAACATAATAACGCTGTCTAAACCACAGAACTGATAATAATACCACAGATTATATAATAGTTACAACGTAATACTACTAATGCTACGGACGTGATAATACTACTCTATTACTAAATTTGTTCGATATACAATATCGAGTTTGGTATGAAAACTCGTACTAAAGGAACTGGTAAAGTGAGTAAGTGAGTAAAGAAAAGGTGGTAAGCGATGATGTGGTCGAAGATGGTAAGGGGGCGTCCATAAATTACGTGAGATGTTTTTTTTAATTTTCTGTACCTCCCTCCCCCCCTTGTGAGATGTCGTGAGATTTTATTCAACCCCCTCCCCCATCCCCCAATCTCACGTGAGATTTTTCAAAATGTGGGTGTCTTACGTACCCGCGTTAGATTGTTATTGTAAAAAGAAAAAAATCATTTGTTTCGTGCTTTTCTTTACGACTAGTTAAGACTAGTAATCAATATTGCTGAGTGTTTAATTATAAGTGTTTTTTTTTTTGTTTCAATTAGAAAAAAAATTGCGTGATATTTGCCGAGACCCCCCCTCTCTTCAACGTAAGATTAGATGAGATTTGACTCGACCCCCTCCCCCCCCTTAAACACCTCACGTTATTTATGGACGCCCCCTAAACAGGTTAGGCCTAGAACAAGGGCTGTGTGCTGCCGGAACTCCGTAAGGTTATGGCGGCAGATTTTCTCCTTGATGGTGGAAAGCTACTTTTTGGTAGAAAATCAGGCGCAACATCAATATAATGCTCCGAGCACCTGTGGATTTTACTAATATATATTAGAATAAGTTGAGAAAAATAAGCATTTCAGAAACGATCGTTAAACATTAACTAATCAAAGTTTGGAACTACTTCAGCAACTTCTGGCTGAGACAAATATAAGAATCTAAATTAAATTAATTCACACCAATGTATCGTTTACATTTGCCCTTAACTTAAACTTATAGGTAGAAGTTTTATTAGGCAAAAATCTAAGTTACCACCTAAGTTTTTTGCTTAACGTGTTCAATAAAGTGTTTTCCATTTTATTCTACTCTAAGTCCATTTACAGCATTTTTTGTTCTTAATTATTAATTAAGATAGTTTAAAAATTAAAACAACCGACTTCCATGCCTCGCGAGTCAGTGTTAGTAGTAGGTCAGTTTTTTTTAAATATCTTATAGGCTAGCATTTGACCACTATCTCACCTGTTGGTAAGTGATGATGCGAACGAAGATGGTAAGCACGCTAGGCCTAGAATGGGAACTGGCTCTCAAGGATAGCTGCCGGAACACATTAGATATTTGGCGACAGATTTTCTAACTTGAGGGTGGTGGCCAGGCGGACACTAGATAGTGTCCTACAACCATGCAAAATTTGCAGATAGTTCAAACGCTAGCCTATATGATATAAAAAATAAAAACCCAACTTTGAAACATTTATCGTCATATCTCTTAAGATACTTGTCTATCAGATCTTGATAAAATTTGAATGGGACCACTTTGAAGATGAACCCTATCTGTAAAAATAGAATCATTCAAATCGGATCACAATTGGCGGAGTAATTAAGTAATCATACATACATACATTCATACAATCACGCCTTTTTCCCGTTGGGGTAGGCAGAGACTACTTCTTTCCACATGCTACGATCCTGACATACCTCCTTCGCTTCTTCCACTTTCATGAGCGCCTTCATACATGTTCGCCGGTTATAGGTACTTTTGACTTACCCTTTCTTTAAAACGTCTCCGATCTGGTAATTGATTAAAACACATAAAAAATACCATACAGACGAATTGAGAACCTCCTTTTTGTAAGTCGGTTAAAAATTAGTCTAGCTATTTCAACGGAACTGGTGAATGCATTACACATACTAATACAAACAGACAGACTCAACATATTAATATTCCTATCAGGAAACTTTGTGTGGGAAAAACATGTTTTGAGCAATAAAAGTCATTTGCCGAGATTTGCATAGTAGGTAAGGATGTGTGCAATTCTGTATTAAGATAAATTGTTTATTACTAACTTATTGATGTTTGACAATTAAATAAATGTTAAATTATTTTTTTATAATCTAAATTACGGATATTAAATAAAACCGACCAAGTGCGAGTCGGACGCGCGTGTTAGCTTGCTCATAGATAACAAGATGGGTGGTAGCCGGTAGTCTAGTAATCTAGTAATCTACCATAATCTTAATATGTCTGGAGCTAAATATTCACTTGGAACTACTTCCAAAACTACCTGCCTATACTTCAGCTAATAGGTAGGACTTATTAATAAAATATAAAAGTCAGGACATCACCGAGAAAGCATTTTATTTGTACCTTCATCATAATAACAACAGTTTATGTACCATCAGGAGACTCAGGACCATTATAATAGACAATAGAACAAAGAGAACAGCAATATACCAATAAGTATTTAATGTTAAGTCACAAGGCTTTATAACAAGTTTCAACAAGACATAACACATGAAAATCACTACCGATTTAGACAATTTATACAAAATATTATGGGGTTTCCCCCAAAAGGCCTCCACCACCCCTCATAGCCTTTCCTTACCACCCTCAACGAAGCTAAAACACTATCATCACCATTCCTAGGTGAAACCATCATTACTATAAACATATCCTAGAAAACCACATTCTAGCCATAATTATTCTATACATTTTGTAATACAAATACTTAGCTTCATTGAGTTGGACAGCACTTTGTTGTCTGAACGATATTCCCAACAGAGTAAAGGTGACGATGTTAGCCCGAAGGCTGCTCGAGCAAAAGTGTCTCAATAAACGTTTCTACCGCCCTTTTAAAGCATCAGTCAAACAGAAAACCAAGATGGCGGCTCTGACACATCTTGTAAGGTTTATACTACCCTCAAATGTATCGAACACCGTATAAACACCCTCATTTAAGGCAATTTTAAAAATATTTAAATTAAATCATCATTAAACATTGGAAATACGTCGTATATCGGTATGTACTATGAAAATAATCTAACACGCGCACGAAAGGTTCCGTACCATTATCTTTAAGAAATGGCAAAAAAAATCATGTCTGTTGTATAGGAGCCCTCTTAAATATTTATTTTATTCTGTTTTTTAGTTGTTATAATAAAGGCAACAGAAATACATCATCTGTAAAAATTTTAACTGTTTAACTATAACGGTTCATGAGATACAGCCTGGAGACAGACGGACAGACAGACAGACAGACGGACGCGGAGTCTTAGTAATAGGGTCCCGTTTTACCTTTTGGGTACGGAAACCTAAAAACTAATAATTAATATATAATAATACTTACATTTGGTTGTATCAAATCGTGGACGGAGTATGAGATCCGTCTACGTATAAATTAGTAAAATCGTGAGTAAAATGGTCCTGATGACAGCTGTCAAGTTTTTTTTAATGGTAAAATGTAACAGGACAAGCACGACGCTCGCCTGATGGTAAGTCTACCTATTACAGATACAGCGACATGAAAAATTCTGGCCTGCCAGAATTTTGCATGTCACTGCACTGCGCCTGTTACCTTGAGACATAAAGATATACATTTTTTCAAAGAGAATACAATTACATTTGGAAGGCGTCATTAAAAAGATGGTCTGTACCTAGGGTGTAAAACCAACATAATTATGTCCAATATCTAATGGTTAAAAAAATATCTGAGGTCCAATCCAATTTTCATTCTCATTACACAGGCAAGATGCGTAAAACGTGTAAAATGAAATTTATAGCGTATACAATTCTTTTGGAACATAACCGCTAAGAGTCTACGGCGCTAAATGTAAATTAAAATGGTAATCAATGCCAAATTATCGTTTTATGTGTGTGTGTGTAAATTTCAAGTCAACTCATACATAGGATCGCTAGGAATAGCCTAAAAATTATTCAAGAACTTAGAGTCTGTGCAATAAGAGAACCGTCGTGGCGTTACGTTGAACTAACATTCAAATGTAAGTAAGGAAGTACATACCTACCCAGTAGCACCCTTCGAGCATTTACCAATGGAGATGTTAACGTTGTAATCCGCAAACATTTTTTCTGCCGATACTTACGGGGGACGAGGTAAACACGCATTGCACACACACAAATCACTCACTTTAACGATCCCGCACACTAGCTTGAAACACGCACACAGTATTAAAAATACAGCGTAGTTACGCGCCATATGGCCAAAAATGGCTATATGGCCAGCAGAGTGATACGCCTTGCGTTAACATCTCCTTTGGTAAATGCTCGAAGGTAGCACCCGATAACGATAAGAACATGTACCTACTAAGTTATATAATTTTGTAGTCGTCCTGGCAATGACAGAGCAGAGTTGTTAACGCAGCAATACAGTAAATTACGCGACCTCAAATTCTACGACGGTTCTCTTTTTGCACAAACTCTAGGCGATTTTTTATGTTCACTGCAAACGGGTGTTAAAATCGTAGATACCTATTATATTTTTCTTACTAACAAATAACGTTGACTATATACGTCTTAAATTTATGTAATTACTCCGGTATTCGTTACACATAACACATATTTTTATGATTCTCTAAGACTCGATATCCGGTAATTTGTTGATTGCTGTGTATTTAGCAACCAGTGTCGATAAAATATCACGTTAGAATGCTTTTAATATATCTACTGATTTATGTACCAGCTAATTGTGATTCATCATTATAAAATATGGTTCTGGGTGGAGACAGCGACTTGGCAATTGGCATCTGTGGAGAATGTCTGTTTAATTTTAATACTTGAGCGCTTTGTTTTTACCAGACTGTGCCAGAAGGAGGGTTATGTTTTAAGAGCGTAAGTTTGTACCTATGTATCCAGACTAATATTATAAAAACGTTTGTAACACTATCACTCTATCTGTTTGTTACCTAATCGAGCTAAATTTATCAAGATGAATTTAGGCTACTTTTTGTGGAAATATAATCATGATTTTTATACGTAACTTAAATAACTCGATCCCATAAATGTTGATTGACAGAGATTTACACTACACTGATAAAATTTTTGGTGTATATTTTAAAATTTTTTTTTTTTTTGCATGCTCTGAAGCCTAAATGGCTAATGGATATTTAGCTTGAGAGTTGTCATTAGATTACGAAGAATATCAAAATTACCGATTTTTGGTGCAATATGCTACTTATATTGAGTGGTGTATTAAAATAAAAGATCGCATCACATAAAAATGTAACACATAAAACGTCACGTTAGAAAGACTAACTAAATGAACTGAACTATTATAGATGAATAACCACTAAAAATGTTGATGAATAAAAAAAGCAATGATGAAATACAATAAATAATCCGCAATATCATAATTTTAACGACGGCACATGCAGAGCATTCCTACTAAAACTCATTATTACACTACAATGTTACATTTGGTACAATATGTAGGTACTTACTTTACCTACATCCGCTTTTATAAATATTTAAGGAGCACAAAAAGGCCCAAAAAGAACTATCGAACCGTAAAATTGGTACAATATCGAAGTAAATTGAAGACTTTGTTCGTAAAGATCATCTTTTCACCGCAAAAACTGTTCATACACAGCCTTTAGACAGCTTCTTTACAATGTCAGGTGTGCCAAGTGTTTTCGAACTTTTGAAATATACTTTGCAAGAAAACAACATTCATTAAAACTTAAGAGAAGAATCTTGCAAGCGATTTTGACACTTATTAAAATGCAGCACCGATAATTTCCGTGTAATCGCGACCGCAAAATAACATTGTCAATATCTCGATTACGCATATTCGACAAACGTCGTAAGTACCAACAGCGGGAATAGAGTTACGTCTTTCTTCGTTAGAGTTATTGAAATTTTGTTTACGGCATCTGTCTCCTGAGAAAATTCGCGAGGTGATCTTTAAAGACGCGTGCGCAGCTGCCGTAGCAACATTTGGTACGTGCCCGTGAAAAAAAAAACGACATGTTGTCTATAGGTAAAAAATCCAAGTTGGCGCGAAGAAAAAGTTTGTGTGTTTTATGGTTATTATTTTTGTAATGGCAGCTGCTTGGAGTTTTTTAAATCTGTGCTCATTTTTAAGTGTTGTAATTTAGGAATAAGAATAATGTTTTCTCTAATCTTTTTGCAGTAGGTACTTAAATATTCTAAATGTTTTATTTGGTATTTTGCTGCTAAATTTTTTTGTAATAGGTATAATGTACCTTTTATATTTATTTACGTAGCAAGCAAGCTCATTGCTCCGTTGGACACCTATAAAACCAAGGGTGTTACTGATGCCTCGCCTGTCCGTCTAAACTATTTTAACCTTTCTCTTGAAGAACCGCTCATATTTATCATCTCAGCTCAGTTGAAACTTGTTGCACATCTACATATTATAAAACAAAGTCCCCCGCCGCGTCTGTCCGTCTGTTCGCGATAAACTCAAAAACTACTTAACGGATTTTCACGTAGTTTTTACCAATAGACAGAGCGAGTCATGGGGAAGGTTAAAGTGTATGATTCATTAAGGTGTTGTAAAAATTGGTTGAAATATGGCGGCAATAGCCCAATGGATAGGGTGTCGGGCTGGCGATCGAGAGGTCATGAGTTCGATCCCCACCCCACCCATTGCACTATTGACGTGAACCCACTCCAGACACAAGCATATTTAGCTTAGTTGGAGGGGTTAACAAGAATACTAGTAATGTGCAACCCACATTGTGAGTAATCTTTCATTTAAAAAATATGTATATATATATATATATATAACGATGACTGTTGTAAATGTTAATCCATACTCTACGCAACAAGCTCATGCAAAATAACCGGCCAAGTGCGTGTCGGGCCACGCGCAGTGTAGGGTTCCGTAGTAGCCTGTTATTCAATGCAAGTCTTTACCCGTTATAAACAAGCAACTAGGTACTCCGTCTTTGTCACTTTAAAGGATTTATTCTAAGGATTTTGTATTTGGTACAAAATTATCCAACACCCAAGTTCAACGACTATTACTGCTAAACTAATAAAGTTATCTTAACCGCTATAATTTTCCTTTAAAGTTCTTGAAATGCGCTATTATCACGAATTTTTCCAGATTTTTCAAGCAGTTTAGCTTTTAGAGGGGGGGGGACGCCCTACTGGAACAAAAATTTGCACTTTAAAGTGTAAAGTGTAATATTTCGTAAATGGAGCATTCAATCGAAAAATGGAATTAGCAACCCTTTTCATTTTAAAAGACCTATTCAACGATACCCCACACGATGGGGTAGACGATGAAAAAAAAATTCATCCCCACGTCTCATATAGGGGAGCTACCCTAAAAAAATATTACTCAAAATTTTATTTCAGCACTTTGTCTGCGTCATTTATTTAAATACCCCCACAAAATTACAGCTTTCTAGTATTAACGGTCTCTTAGCAAAACCTCGGACAGACAGACAGACGGACATGACGAAACTATAAGAGTTGTCAGGACTACGGAACCCTAAAAATGCAGGGATATTTGCTCTGCGAAGCTGGGGCGGTTGCCAGTTTTACACGTTTTCGGACTTGTCACGTTATTGAAGCAAAGAAGCTATATTTGTAGGAAGGTTCTATTGAACCTAACTGCATGGGATATCTACAAGTCCAGAATGTGAGGATGATCTTTGGCACGATCTGGGGCAGTACCTATTATGGTAAATTCGTGAGGCTGGAATGAGGTCAAATCCGTCAGTACGAACGAGGACCGCTCAGTATGCGCCCACATCGCAGGCTCTAAATTTGCTCAACGCTTTGATTGCTGATGAACCCGATACCGACTTATTCCATACAACATTTTGTATGTTTATAAATATATGTATGAAGTTTTTTACTTAAATTAAGTTAAGTTTGTATAGCTATATGAATTCTGGCATACTGCACGCTTTGGTTTTAACTGTAAGTGTAGCATGCATTTTAAATAAATAAATAGTGACATGTTTATGAAACAAAACACACTTCATTGCAATACTACCTGTGCCCGCGTTATTTCCTGCTTTAAAAATCCTGTGTTAATCCTGTGGTAATCCACTCTCTGTGTAAGGTACCAAATTTAATTCAAATCAATTCAGACGGTTTTGTATTATATGATTATGGAACAAGTAGGTATCTAAATATCCCAACTTTAATATTTGTATTAGGTAAGCTTATATATTAAGCTTATGACGTTCCCCCTGAATTAAGTACGATTATAATGATGTCCTACTCTAATCAATGTTTGAAATGTTTAAAGCAAGCAAACCTATCACAATGTCGCTGTCAAATTTCAACTCCTTTTAATTTTAATACAAAGAAGACGCCTCGTGGTTTTAAACTTCCGTTATAAACTGCATCCCAAAGGAAGACAGAAATGACCGAAACATTTTAAATGCATCTGTCTTTCTGGACATCTTTCACCACCACATGCTTTTCTTGAGAAAAAATCCATAATGATACAATGGTTACTCGAAAACTTAACACATCTGCTCTATGGGCCTCAAGGCTTTGCCGTCATCTTGCTTGTTATCATTCATTCTAAAAACACCCTTATTGTTGAGGTATAATGTCGAGAGTTAAATAGCTGTGTGTTTGTTTTGACAATTTCTTCGGGAGCTTTCGGATACTTTCGGTTATCTTCGGACGCGTGGCTCGCATAGCCTCAAGGAAAACGCGTGTTCCTCTTTACTCGTGTTATATGAGCATCGGTAAATGTTATATATTATTATTTGCTTAATACCTACTAACTACTTTACTTTCATAATCATATTTATTAGAATGCATTATATAAAATTTATAAATGTCAAACGTGATAGCTCGTCTTTTATTTGTGTTTTTGTACAAAATTTTAATTTAGCACTTTAGTGCTACTATTAACTAGCTAGTATGTAGCTTTAGAAACGATTAATTTAGTTTATTCAGCCGCGGTACCACAGAATAATTAAAAGTGGCGGTGCGCAGCCAGTTAATATATACTTACTATAAGTAAGTGATATTAATGTCCCAAAGACGTTGTAGTACTATGTTAAACTCGACTGTGAACTAACTGTAAACCGCAAAATCGGCTCACATGAGAGCGACCTTGAACGGAGTTTGTCCCTTTCAGTTGTATGGGTCACATATAATAATAATAATATACTATTCATATAGTTATAGTCCATGTATAGCATTGGCAGGTTGTTAGACAAGGACACACTCCCACCTAGGTGCCTTTCGTTTGGGCTGTTTTAATGTACCTAAGTACTTTAATTAAAATAGCAATTACAAAATTATGTACAGAGCATACGGATTAAATTGTCAAAACATCTGCAGTACACCATCTATTTATTTTAAGTCTATGTCATGTCCAAATCCACGAAATAAGTCAACCTTAAAACAAGACCATAGACTAAAAAAGTAATTAACACCTTTCCTCCAGTACCAGCATTACCAAATGGGCGGTAATAAAGCCAACATAACGGGGTAATGGTCGCTTCCGGCCATACTCGAGTGTACAAAATTATTCAATAAACATAAGTTATAAAATAATATTATAAATTATAAGCTGTTTTAATTCATATTTGCGATAATATCGCACCTCTTGAAAAACACTATATACCGGTTGAATTATTATACAGAGGTATATTTTAAAATGTTTCGTTTGTTTGTATGTCACTAATTTGATTACCTATAAGTATCATTATTGTAATTTATTCGTTTCTTTTTCTATATTCTATATTCATAATGGTTAGCGTTTCACCATTATGTCACCTGTTGGTAAGTGATGATATGGTCGATGATGATATTGTCGATGATGATATTGATGATAGAACGCTAGGTCTACAATGGGAAATCGCTCAACCTACATAGTAAGTACTTCTGTCAGTCACCCTCCTGCTTGACTATTCAAACAGACCAACCATATTTCCATCTATGTTTTTCCTAGAATTTAGAAGATACTAATAAATCACAAAGTAATAATATCGTTTAAAAACTAAAAAACAACCGACTTCAATGCCGCGCTATTCATTTTCAGTACCAATTTTGAGATGTTTATCTCAATATCTCTGGAGATACTTATCATACCTCGATAAAATTACCATGGTACCACACTTGGGATATCTCCTTTCGAACAAAAAAAGAATAATCGAAATCGGTTCATAAACGACGAAGTTATCCGCGAACAAACATAAATAAAAAAAAATAAAAAATATATATATATATATATATATATATACGGTCGAATTGAGAAACCTCCTCCTTTTTTTGAAGTCGGTTAAAAATAGAAACAAATAATTTCAAGAAAAAATATCTAGTTTCAAAGCAAAGCCTTTACAAATTATCGATCTAACCTTACTTGTTCAAAAGCTTTATTCGAGACAAGTAAATAATAATGAATAATAAATAAATAAACGTTTATTATCAACCAACGCGGATCACATTCAAGTTCTCTAGTAAAGTCAAGGGAGAATCTAGTAACTTCTGAATAAAGTTAATAACCTCATTATAACGATTTAAAACTTTGGACAACTCGCTGATTTTAGAATTACAATTACATCATTGAAATTAAAAGAATGGGCGGTAAAATTATTCACACACATTATTAAAATTAATTTTCACGCGATCGTAATTAAATTTAATGTTAATTTTTAACTTTATATGTATTTATTACCTTAATGAATCAGTTATGTTGCTACCTACATTTATTTGTTCTTTAATACATTAATTTGGATATTCTTTTCTATACTTTACATTACGTACAATATTACTAAGTACATTCAAACTAAAATTTAGAATTATATTTATCTGTAGCAAAAAATACATAACCTACGTAATATGAAACTGAAAATTTTAATCAAGCTTAATTTTAAAGATGACGCTTAACACTCTACTCAGTAAGCATATCGTAAGATCCAAGATCTCTGAAAAAAAAACAACACGTGATGGACTCCAACGCAAAGGTGTTTCGTTTTTTTCCCTCTAACAAACATCTTCAAGGTCTACCGTGCATCTGCTTAGAGCTTTATATTTTTAAGAACCATCTGCATAATAAAATGATAGCAAAAACTTGACCTACTTACATCGAAAGAACACACTGCTTTTTTAAAAATTTTAAATTTAGACTACCGAACACTTTTTTATTCATTTTTAAATGTGTACAGTTTGAATGTGAGCTCTATGGTTGTGTCTTTAAAATTTGAATGAAGCTTTTTAATTTGAAAGAAGTTTTCGAGCAAAAAGGTGCCAATTTCCGTTCTTTTCTACATCCGCTTAAAAATCGGTGGTCGGTAATTAGTGTCGCATGTGCTTTGTTTTTTGCAATTTTTTAACTGTTTTGACGTAGCTTGTAAACAATTTATCAAGTTTTATTGACAAGCAGCTGGTTTTTCTTACAGCACTGTAATATTTAAGATATTACAAGATACCAACCTATAAGAAGTATAGGTACATATAATTATGCTACTATATAACATGTACTTATCATAATATATACTTATTTCATAAAATAAACATTATTTTTTAAAGTATTTAATGAATTTTTATTGTTCTTAACTTATAGAGCATCAACAAAATATTAGCAAAAGATAGGTGGTAATGTATTATATCGATGTTTTGCCTGACTATCTACTAAACAGTAGCTTACCAGCGTCAAGAAGTAATCTGCCACAATAACTGATGTGTTCCGGTAGTACACATCCCTTGAGAGTCAGACCATTCTAGGCCCTAGCGTGTGCACCATCTTCGACCACATCATCGCAAGTGAGATATTAGTCAAACGCTAGCTAGCCTATCGTATATAAAAACCGGACAAGTGCGAGTCGGACTCGCGCACGAAGTTTTCCGTACTATTATCTATAAAAACTTCGCGCGCGCTGTAACCTACTCAAGATCCTGAAGCAGGACCCTGGATGCAGCTGAAACAATTATTATCAATCACCATTTAAATATCGAATCCTTATAACAATAATTAGGTATATTGCGCGTAAATGCGTTTTATAGACTTACATTAGATCGACTAATCTCACCCAAAATTCCTAAATTACAATTTGCTGTAATTTATAAACAGCTCGGCCTAGCAATTACCAGAACATCAAACTTTTTAATATTAAGTAACTTTACCTAAGTATAACTTGATACAGCTTATTTAATTATTAGTTAGCAGTATAGCATATTCATCATTCACAAAACCATTTCAAAAGCATTCGCTCATAAAATCATCGCACAGTTGTATCATTCAACTTCCGTCATCTCATAATAAAACCTGCGCTTTAAATCACGGAAGTCGGATAAATTATAACTGTATCAATTTCCTATCGATGCACATGTTCTTTTTCTCACTACCTATTATCCTATTTTATTTATTTTCCCACATTTTTATGCACCTTTCCTAGTGACAAGTTTGCAAAAACTCATGTCCCCGAAATAAAATTTTGAATGCAGCTTTTAGTGTCCGTTTCAAAGAAAAATTGTTTTTGAACGCACCTTTGAAACAAGTGTCAAAAAAGCGCGCAAATGCACCTTGTGAGATGAAACCTTTGGGAGAGACGGACATTATATATTTTTTACAAGTGACAAAATTATAGCGGGATTGTTGAGAGCTTTCTTAGACTATTTTTTTAATAATATTTTTATAATATAAATTAACGAAAATAAGAAATATGTTTAGGTTTGATTATTGATTTTAAATTTATTAATGAATATTTCCAAATCATGTATAAGCACCTAATGTTATGAATAATATCACCATTATTTAACTCACAAAATCGCGAATCTCTTAAAACTTAAAACACATCTACAAGAAGACGGCCAGCTGTCCCGAAACCCGTTAGGTGCTTTGATAACACAGATCATCACCTCTGTTATCCGTATGTCCCGCCATATTGCATCTGGTGCTATCTTTCCAATAGTAAAATATACTGTTATTAGAGTTTAGTTTGTTGTTTTTAGAGTTGACTCCATTGTTTACGCATTGATTTTCGCTTAGAGACCCCGGCATAGACATTTTTATGCGCAGGATGATCGCTACTGTCAAACTTCGCTTTAGCAAAAAGCTTTGTTTTCTGACAAAAAGCGTTAAGTTTTCTTTCAAAAAGCTACGAAAAAGCGTTATGTTTTCTGTCAAAGCCAAATGTCAATCTTTATAAGTCATATCCAAAGCTCGGCTCACTACGTGTAACTATTATATAATCTGTGGCTCGGCTTTATGTGTTTCTGCGCAATTTAGGTACCTAAGTACCTTGCGCAACGTCACTAGAGCGCCCTATTTTAAATTTGTGCTCTTATTAGCTCATTTGACGTGTCTGTTGCCAAGCTTCGGTAATACCTATAAGTTAAAATGGAAAACATACATGCTTTCGGTATATTAAAAATGGACTTATTTACCTTCTTTGTCTATTGCATATTTAAAGACAAGGAGTAAAAGCAGTCGTGCGTTAAAGCTGACACACAAACCTGTTTTTAATACGCTTTTATTAGCTTCAGACGTATGTATGTTTGTATGTTAGTATGTAACGGAATCTTTGAACATGATTTTAACTCCCTTCAAAACGTCGGATTAACTCGAAATTTGGCATACTTATTAAGGACCGATGACAATTCAATATTTTAAACATTTTGACCCGTTATCCTTACTAGGATAATCAGGATTAGCAATTTTTTGTTTTCCTGAGACCCGGAGATCTGCGTCAAGACCAATAAAGGAAACTACCAGCCGCGCCGATCACCTATTTCTCAGATAAGTTACCGACTGTGCTTATGATAAAATTTTAAAAAAATTCGACTAAAAAATGAAAAATAAATAATAGTTTAAAAAAACTAAAAAAATACGCTTTTATAGAAAATCCAACTAAAAAATAGAAAATAAATTTTAATAAATTTGAATTAAAAATAGTGTAAGAAAAAATGATTTTATTGTAAAAAAAGCGTGGGGTGCTTTTCAGGATATTATCAAAATAACCCTTCTAGTCATATCTGTTCATAAAATATTTGGAACTATTGATACCATGCACCCCACGCTTTTTTTAAAATAAAATCATTTTTTCTTACACTATTTTTAATTCAAATTTATTAAAATTTATTTTCTATTTTTTAGTTGGATTTTCTATAAAAGCGTATTTTTTTAGTTTTTTTTTAAACTATTATTTATTATTTAAATAGCTAGTAACAATATCGACACAGAAACATTTTTCTATAATATCGATATGCGACGATAAGTCCCGGAAACTTATGTCTTTTTGTTTCATTTTAGCTTCATTCTACGCTCAGTTACTTGTACTATTCATTATTCTGTGGCTCAGTTAAGAGGGAACGTGGGGTGCAGTTTTCCATACAAATGTATTCCCCCGTTTCCTCCCTGGAAAATGCGTTTAGAGCAAAATTTGTTTCTACAAAATATCAAGGTCTGCTGTAGCTATGCCCCTATCATTTACTTATTTTGACCAACCAATCGCAAACAGAAATATAAGCCTTTTTATCTCCTCTTTAAGATTTTAGGAGGGTCACTATTTCTATTTGCAATTATTTGGTCAAAAAAGCAAATGGTAGGGGCGGGACAAATTTTGCTCTAGAAGCATTTTCCAGGGAGGAAACGGGGGAATACGTTTGTATGGAAAACTGCACCCCGCGTACGCTCTTAAGTTATGTTCTATAATACTGATCTTAGCAAGACTGAAATAAAAATGTCTCATATGTAATGGTCAGCCCTCCGATAATATCAAGATCTAACCTACATGTCTGTTAACAATAATCACCATGAAAGAAACGTGCCAATATCTCTAAAGTCACATAAAATAGGGCGTACGGTTTAAGATACTATAAAATGGATCGATAAAATACTCGATATCGTACACAGCACTAAATAAATCGAGATCGAGACCTAATTACAGTTTTACGGGTTTGTTGTGATTGGTCATTGTCTCACAACAGCTGACCGAATTGAAGACACTGTTTATGTTAGTATGGATACGCTTTTTTTGGATATAGTATAAAAACGTTCCTTATATGAATTAAATAATTTTATAATTATGTCAAAAAATTATAAGCTACTACGTATTTCTTGCTCTTAGTAACCTGTAAAATGTAGAATTACCTTCCCGCCGCCGCCCGATCTTCCGTTTAAGCTATAGAATGGTGGTGTTGAACAGGGTATACATATTTAAATAAGTACATAGATTCTATAAAACGAAAAAACAAAACAACAAAGTCGAAATCGCATCATCAGCGCCCATGGCATTGCAGAAATTTCGTTGGCTGTCAGCTTCTTTGCCAACTATTATATTGAAAAAAAAACTTAATTATTTCTCAAAAATGGCTTTAAACACCAAGAATAGTGCAATTAATTCAATCATTTTCATGAAATTGTTACCTCAATAGCATTTCTTGACGTATAATGATATGACGCACAATAATGTATGAAGTATAATATTAACTTATTCTGATTAAAAAAATTATATTCCCTTATTTTTTATATTAGAAGACAACGTAATAGTATTTATCTTAAGAACGCTATCGAACTATATATAGTAGTTATGTGTATTATGCGTTTTAGTTAATTCAGTAGAATCAAGTATATATAGGTATAATTTTAATTTGATTCTACTAACTGAAACGCATAATTATAATCTCATAGCCACATTCACTACACTGACATATATAACTGTAACATTTAACATTTGCCTCAATTACCCGCAATTGTAGAGTAAGGTTGGACGAATTTCGTTGTTAGTGAAGCGCCGCTAATAAATCTCAATAGGCCTTACCCTTTTTATGACTAACGTTTTAAAAAAACAAACTCTACATAGAGCTGAGACAGGGCATCTGCATCGCAACATAAATTCTATTTTTGTACTTTTTATATTGTATTGACGTCTGCCAATTGTTTTCAGACACCTTTTACTACATCTGTCGGTACTTGATTCTATAGGTTTACCTGATTTTTAAGTGAAAGAAATCTTTACAAGTTCATCGAAGAGTATAATACGTGGGACGATATGCCTTTGGGTTAGTGATGTTGCGATAGCGATAGTCTATCGATAGTATCGTGATACTATTGTGACCTTGAAAATCAGTCGTACTATCGATAGCCCTATCGAAACTATCGAACCTTGACTATACTATCAATACTATTGCTCAAGATCAATAGTATCGATACTATCGATAGTATCACTACAAAAACTATCAATAGTATCGATACTATCGATAGTCGTGCCTTATCGATAGGCAAACATTTTACGATAGTATTGCTTGATGACAATACGTCACGCGCTACCGTGTAATATTCGGGTGAAATATACTTTCGTAAACATTAAACATGCCGTATATTTCTGTCTCTGTTTTACCGACCGTGTCGTTTATTCCCAGTTAATAGTATCGAAATCACGTCGATAGTTACTAAACCAATACTATCGATACTATCGAAAGGCGTCGATAGGTCATAGATAGTATCGACTATTTTTTCGTGATATTATCGATAGTATCGATACTATCGATAATATCGTATTTCGATAGTATTGATAAAGTTCAATAGTATCGCCTAATTTTCTCTATCGATACTATCGTTAGTATTGCAGCATTTCGATATTTTCAATAGCACTATCGAGGTCAAATATCGATAGCGAAACTATCGACTATTGCAACAACACTGCTTTGGGTATATTAAGCATCATATCTTATACTAATTACACCTCGAGATCTGAAGTCGACGGATAGGAGAGAATCCTATTGGTTCTTGTATGCCAAGAACCAATAGGATTCTCTCCTATCCGATTCGTAGCACTGTGTAATTTAACAGCGTTACGAAATCCTTACATTTTTTGACATCGCGTCTGCTATCCGTTTTGGCTGATCTGATACCGATCTTTATGATAAAGATCGGTATCAGATAGACCTTCATAGACCTTCACGCAAAAGTTATACCCCGGCTTTGAAGTTATTTCATTCAACATAAACCTTGTTTTACAACTACTATTATGTCATAATTTAGATCGACATGCAGTTTTATAATTATCTACCCTTTTATTATAATTGCGAAAATCAATTTGTTCGTTTGTCTTTAAATCTTCTTTGCAGTTTATTCAGCTGACTTGGAAGATAGATAGATAGATAGATAGATGAACTCTTTATTGCGACACCAAAGATACAGACACATATAACTTTTACAGCTTAAATTTAACGTGTAGCAATGGGCGGTCTTATCGCTAACAGCGATCTCTTCCAGACAAACCTTTGTATGGATAGGATCGAAATATTAGCCTAATGCAGGGTGCGCCTAATTTAAATTAAAATGAAAAGAATAACAATAACATATTATACCTAAACTAACATAATCATACCTACTTACCTACAACAATAAACACAGATTACTTACATAAATTCCTAAATACGCATTCTATAAATTTTAAACAGATTGACAGAACAGACAGAAGCAGCTTAACACTATTTATAATGAAAGATAAGCTTTTAAACGGCTCTTGAAAATATGAAGGGATTGTGAAGATTTCACAGGTTCGGGAAGAGAGTTCCAGAGCCTAACAGCCTGGACAGTAAAAGCCTTATCATAAAAACTGGAACCATGTGCGGGAAAGTTCAGGGTTAAGTTTTCTGATGACCTTAGAGAAAGAGAGTTAGAATTGTGGAGGAAGTTAAAGCGTCCTTTAAGATATCGCGGAGTAGAAGGATTGAATAGAATGTTATAGAGAAGAGAAAGAATATGAGTATTCCGGCGAAGATATTTAGTACTAAGACATAGCCATTAGTCGCTAGAAGCACCGGCTGGCCGAATCATGCCAGCATTCACTTGTTTCGCCAGCAACACTGCATTACGTGTGTGCACATTTCAAAATCACTTTTTCAAAAGCGGTAAGTACTAATTTACGATGGCAGCGCAGAAAAACAACAAATGTCAAATATGTCAACTGTCAATGGTACTCTTATGGGTTAGGACGTACAATATGTCGCATATACTGGAATTAGACGGACAGTTTGTAAGTAATGAGATAATGGATAGTGCTATCACTTTCTACTGTTCTGTGGTAGCCATGCAACCTCCATTGTGTATAATCTTCTTCTTTGTGGTATATTGTCATGACTTGATTTTCATTTGTGGGAAAAAACATATTTTGTTAACTTAAAAATTTGATACAAATCTATTTTATTGGCCGACATCACAATCAGCAGGTATACTACGTGTGAATGATACCTACCTACTTACTATTTTTTGGCAAGTTAAAAGGATAAAGCCGCAAGTTAGTCCTATGTAAATATATTGGTTGAATAGAGCTCAGAATAAAATTTTATATGTGTAGACGAGGAAAACGAAGTCGTAGATAGATTAACTAGCACCATATTACAAAGGTTAATAAAATTCGCAGTACGCTCCTAAGATTACAAGTCAATTTTTAAACGTACACCAATTAAAAACCCGTAATCATGAAGAGTTTTATGGACAGTTATTTCAGTAGCAATTAGTTTTTAATATTATGAATAATTGGGTTATTCTATCATCAAGACGTGTAAAGGAATATCATGTCTAAATCGACGTGTAAAGGTTACAAGTAAACTGAGCATAGACAACATTTACTTTATATTTTTTGTTTTCTTCAAATTAGTGGAGGCAACGGTCGTTTTGGTCATGCTGCCAATCTTAATTGCTCATCAGAAATTCAAGTGAGTTTCAGAGCGTCTTATGTCTAAACGATTCGTAAACTTAAAGAATTAAGAATGTAAAGATAGTAAGGGAGAATTTCGGGTCCAGTCAATCTACAACCTTTCCATCGGCAGGTGATATCGGGACATTAACTTTTGTTTTAAAAATGAAGGTGTACATGTGTCGGCTGATGAAACATGTTGTCCTCACTGAGTCCTTGATTGCGCACTGAGCAATCAAGTAAGGCTTTAACGTTCTAGTTGAAGTATCATATTAATTTTACTATTTTTTATTTAATTTATTAAGAAACTACAAAGAGCTACTTACCTATCTTACTAATATAATAAAGGTAACAAAACTAAACAAACTTAGTTACGGTTCGTAACAAGGCATTATAAAAAAATAAATAAGTAAGTAGGTATCGATAACGCAAGCCTACAATGCTTTTAGGACATCGTTAAATAAGTACATATTAGGTTGAATAGCGCTAAATTACAAGTGACTTACAAAACAATACAAAACCAAAAGTACATAGTTGTTAGGTTGGGTTACTAAATAAACTGAAAAAAAAAATAAAAGCTGGAATTGTAATAAGAAGTAAGGTTAGGTTAAGTCGTTTGTTGTATCGGTCATAATTGGAGTAGCAGTCTCAAAAAGCAATAGCATGACAGCAAAATACGCACATACGACCATCTTCTATACGACGTTTCGAAAGTAACATAATGAAAGAGAAAGATAGAAGAGATAGAAATACCCATATATCGCACTCTTTCATTATGAACCCATTAGAAAGAGCGCATGTATTAATTAGTAGAATAGCTAGACCAGTTTTGCTTCTTTTATCAGTTTTACAAATAATGAGGGTAGATTTGAAACGAAATGTATTGATGGCATAAATGTATGAATATAACATTGTCGGTTGCTAAACTTCGGTGGTGGTTGAAGTTTGGTTAATAAATAACTTAAAAAACCAAAATGCCAGAAAATATAATTATTAAAGACGGCGAATATTGAGGCATTGCATAGAAATGGACTAAATAAATTATATTATCTCAAATATATAGTGAAAGCGGCATAAGTGTAAGTTATTGCTGAGTGATAAGTGTTGAGAAATCGTAGTTGTAAAAGTAAATTGTTAATAAAGTGTGTTAATAAGATTTGGTGTTTTCAGACGAATTTTATACGCCATTATGGAATGTTGGTCGCGCACTTCATGGGCATATTATCTTTTCTATGCCATGGGGTTTAATAATGCAAAGGTGAGAAGCGCGAGACGAGATATGTCCTGAGCAGCTGTAGCACAGATTATATAATGGTTACTAGGCTGTAGGCTGGATCTAGTTTGGAGAAAATTTACGTGACAGACATAATATGTGCGAATATAGTGGATAACAAAGGCTTCTTGGTTGAATACTCAAAGGCTTCTTATCTGTATCGAAAACAATAGAAGTCACACGAAATATAATTTTTTAAAAGTATATAAAAACTAGGCGATGTGCCGGCTGTGATAATTTGTAATAAGTAATTGTATAAGTTATGATTATAAAGGATTAAGCTTCAGTCCTCTTTTCCTAGAGAAAATGAATAATTAAGCTTATAACCTCAAATAATCAATAGGTAAGAGCAATTCTTAGATGCAACCAAAAAAGTGTTATTTTGTCAAAGTAGAAAATTGTCAATGAAGACGGTTTCAATTTAATATAATATTAAATAAAAATAGTAGTTTATGATATTTCGATATGTTGTAAATAAGTTTATTTAAAAACATTGTTGCTGTGTATTCTTCTAAGTTATACAAATAAATATTTCCTCAAAAACTATTAAGATAACATCACCGTGCTATTTATTTTATTTCAGATAATAACATAGGTCACCAATTTACCTTTATAAGTGAAGTTTTAAAATAATACAAACTATTAATAACTTTTTTTTTTTTAAATATTTTATAGGCTAGCGTTTGACCACTGTCTCACCCGTTGGTAAGTGATGATGCGGTCGAAGATGGTAAGCACGCTAGGCCTAGAATGGCAACTGGCCCTCAAGGATAGCTGCCGGAACACATTAGATGTTTGACGACAGATTTTCTAACTTGAGGGTGGTAGCTGGCTAGGCGGACACTAGATAGTGTCCTACCACCATGCGGGGGTTGTTGGTTTCTTAACGATGTTTTTCTTTCAAACCAAAAAAAAACCTTCAAAAGCGCATATAAATGTTTCGATAGAAAAATCCATTGTTGCGCGGCGGTTTGAACTCGGTACCTCTGGCATCAAAGTTCAACCAAACGTTCACCCGATTACGCCACCGGGCCCTCAAAATTATAACAAAATCACGCAATGCATGGAGGTTCGAACTCTGGCCTCCTGCTTCCCTATCAGCTCACCTTACCACTCGACCAAGATGATATTTATGACTCAATAGAATTTAAGCATCCGTAGGCATCCGTTACTTGTTGCGTAGCTTACTCGACGTTATGTTAACTCAACAAAAAGAAAACGAGTATACAATGGAATATTGTTATCTTTATTTGATGTTTACCAAATGTATCTGACGCTATGTTTCACCTTTTTATTCGTCTGTGGTATGGCTAAGCATGCCATCTATGCCGTACTTACGTGTTATTGTTTGCGTTGGAACATTCTACAGGAATATCGTGCAGGCTACTATGAACATTGAGGTGCTACTGGACTATTGTCTAGAGATGGGCGTTGATTAAACGAACTAGTTAAAAAACCGTCCATCGCTTTCAACGTTTCGACCGTTAATCGTTTACCGATCAACTAGTAGAATCCATAGACGGCAAAATTCAAGAGTATAAAGAAACGTATCAGTTGAAGTCAACGAACGGAGGCGCGCCGCGCGATTAACTGTCAACTTGATTTCGAACGGTAACATTCGTTGTTAGACGGCTAAATTCGGTAGTAGAAAAGGGAATTGCAACTACGTATGTAATTTTTATTAAAAAAAAGTAGGAAATAATGTATTTAATGTACGTATTTAGTAACATTAATAGCTCTAAACGCAAAGACTTAGTATTGAAATTTCTTAAAAATTTACGTCATGATGTAGAACTAAAACATAACTACTTAAAATCAAAATATATTTATTTCTGAAAAAATTAAAATACAATTAACGTACAGCGCTATTGATTGGGATTTAAACGATTGAATGAACCAATACTACTATAACGGTTGAGTTCATACGAGCACTGCCAAATGGACTATGGTTAAAGCATTAACTAGTTAATCAATTCAACTAGTTAATCGACTAGTTGACGGAGGTTAATTCAACGGTCTAGTTGCGTTTACGAAAAATACGTCAACGACCCATCGCTACTATTGTCCCTCGATAGTACATCTCTCATGTTACTGCGCATTGTTTTATATATAACTCATCATATAAGCACTCCGCAGGTTTACCCGCGTTTAACCTAGTTATAAACAATTATCTTCAATCACTCTATCTATTGATGAAAACTGCATTAAAATCCATTGCCTAGTTAAGAGTACATACGTGGAAAGCTACTTTTGTTATACCATGAAAAGAAGATTTGTAAAACTGCGCTTCCTACTATGGAATTATACATTCTTTTGGCGATGCCCACATTTGCCCACAAGTAATTTATGTAATATGTATAATCAATGAACTCCTTATCGTTTAAACTGCTTTTATTAAAAAAATATATAAATTAAGCCTTGGTAAAACCTTTATTTTACCCAAGCGAAAAATGAGCTATTTATTTTTTACAGAACTTACGCAACATAAGCAAAACGTGCACGTGTCATTCGGCCATGTTGTTTTATTTGTTTTTAAATTAATCGGCTGAGTAATTCGCCAGCATTCTGCCAGCATCTGTTATTTCTTTTTTTTTTAACTTAGCAGTTGTTAAGCGGGACTACTTTAGGTATTTTTATTTTCTAATTCCATAGATAATGAGGACTGTAAATTATAATTAATGTGATATTGAGTAATGAATTACAATTCGTTTTATAAAAGGGGTGGATAAGTTTAATTTAATGAGGATGTAAACCACTGTCCATTCCTACCATAAAACATTTTTTCAATACATTTTACTTTTTAGGGTACCGTACACAATCGGGGCCAACGCCACCGTATTAATGAGACTCCACCGTCCATCCGTCCGTTCGTCTGTCACAGTGCTAAGTAAATCTTGTATAAGCTTTACCTAATTATTAACGCAATAGGTATACCTTAATTTTTTACAAAGTGTGCATATATTGCCATTATAACAACAATTAATAAAAAAAAAAGTAAAGATAAAAACATAGACGTAATATAAACTGACAGCGCAAAACGGCCCCGATGAGACCGACCTAGAACAGATTGTGTCCCTTTCTTTTGTATGGACGACTTATATATATGGACGACTATACATATAGTATAGAACATACAGCACTAGCAGGTTATTAGACAAGGACACCCTCCCACCCTGTTGCCTTTTAATAGGGCCGTTTTGTTCTACAATACAATTACAACCATATTGTTACAGCATACGGTTTAAATTGAATTTGTCAAAACATCTGAAGTGCACCATCATTTTATATTACGTCTATGAATAAAAATTAAAAAGGGGCATAGATACAACGTATTTTTTTCTGGCACAAACAAGAAAAGTGTTCTTTCCTGCATTTTTTTGCTCAGTCTTAGTGGTACGGAACCCTTCGTGTGCGGGTCCGACTCGCACTTGGCCGGTTTATTTGTTTTATCATGGCTTCACACTTGGTGTGAAATAAGTACTTTGTTTCACTAATATCAAGCATTATATTGAAATACGTATTTCAAGTTTTTACTTAGAGTAATTTCAAGTCAAAATCACTTGCAAATTAAGTCTAAGTAAGCATGCCGTGAGCATTTTTTTAAATTTCATTATGGCTCCACACGATAAGTGTATTTAGCCAGTATCAAGTATTGAAATTCTTAAAGTTTTTGAGAATTTCAGTCATAAAGATGGGTCAAACAAAGTCACATTTCAGGTCAAGTTGAGGTCCAAAGTCTAGTCCAAGTCATACCCTCAGTAAAAATATAAACTTTACTGAAGATTGACAGTGCAATTTTAGTAAGAACGCAAATAGCATGTTTTCAACATTGTGCTGTTTCCCTACACTCGCACACATTCACCTACCCCACATTTATTACACATTAACTTGCGGAAGAAATTAGAACACAAGTTTTAGGAAAAAATACAATGAGAGCAAACACAAAATTTCCACGTTCCCTCCTCAGCAAATTATTCTGTGTTCTCAGTAATATAATATCACATATTAAATAATAGTACAATAATATGACAGCTGTCATAGCAGTTTAGTTAGATATTAGACCATTCGACACAATACGTCTTTTTAACCGACTTCAAACCACTTCAAACTCAGAGAGTCAGACCATCCTAGGCCTAGCGTATTCACTATCGTCGACCACATTATCGTTTACCACTAGGCGAGATAATGGTCAAAAACGTTAAGCCTATCCGATATAAAATATACATGTAATATATATAATATATAATACATAGTATGACAATAAATTTACTTGACATATCTTAAAACAAACAAACAGAGACAAGAAACGTCAGAAATATACATTGAAGTATCTAATTGATTATTTATCCAACAGCATGACCTTTTCTTGTGAAATTATCATAAAAATGTAGGTTGACATTTTACACAAACTTGTCAGAGTCTATAAATGCATACAAACAGTCTCACGCCTATATTGGAGTATGTCTAGAATAATGCTAATTATTTTTTATTGAAATCTCAAATTTCACTAAAATGATTCATACTTACTGTTAATTTCAAAAAGAGGTATTAAATGCAACAATAGATTTTTGAAAAAATATTTATTCCAGCTGGGAACGACCCACTGCAAAAGCAATAAAATTAATAGTTATTTTTTATTATACCAATCAATACGTATTGATAAAGATTAAAACTCTCAAACAAATATTATATGATAAAATTAAAGTTTAAAAACTAAACAACCGACTTCACATGTCGTGCAAGTCAGTTTTAGTAGCAAGCTACATATGTTTATTTTCATATCTCTGGTAATCGCGTAACAAACAAAAAAAAACATACTTACGTACGACTTGAGAACCTCCTCCTTTTTTGAAGTCGATTGAAAGTTCTAATAAAGTAAATTTCAGGGTATTCTACACCCTGAAATTTAGCAAATCCTCAAAATAATTAAGAACATGGTAGCATTGACTTGATGCTGGGATATCTTCTGGAATCTGGCCAGCAAATAATAGTTACTAGGAGGCTTAGTTCGGAAAATAGTAATATGTATTATGATGAATTGACGATTTTCGTCGAGGTTGAAAGTTGTTAAGCTGCATCCAAGCTACGAATAAATACTTTTTATTTATTCGGAGCATACAAGTACATTTGAGCACAAAACTGTTTGGTGCGTGTTTTAAAAACTCTTAGCAAACTACCAGCCTGATTGTCTATTTTGCTGAGTAATTCGGTCTCTAAACTGAATGCAAACAACTATTTTATCTACACTCATGTCGTAAAATTTTGATTTTATATTATAAATAGTGTTATAATGACGATGTTATGCATATACTTACCTACAACTGAAATAAAATTTAAAAGTTTTATTATAATACACATTATAATACATTTCTTAACATTATTGTGCAATAAATTAACTTTTTTTTTCTGTTATGGTACACTTTGGATCGACCAAGGAGTTTTAGTTTTTAGATTTTTTATCTATTACATGAGTGTAAATCAAGTAGTCTATGCACTGAAAACTGCATATAAGTAGGTATTAAAACAAGACCTATTACGACTTATTATGCAGACACTTTTTATCGTACGAAGCTTCAGATCATGTACATGATCGGAAGCTTCGTTGTAGAAATCTAACATCACATTAAAGATTAATTATAGTTTAAAAACTAAAACGTTTGACTTCCATGCCGCGCGAGTCAGTTTCAGTAGCAAGTTTGAAACGTTTATTGACATACCTCTGGAGATTCTTATCAGATCTCGATGAAATTACAATGGTATCACACTAAGGATGTCTCCTTACCAACAAAAAATAATCATAAACGGTCGGTTCATAAACGACGAAGTTATCCGCGAACACATATAACTATACACATACACTTCAAAGAAACATAATATTTGATTTACGCAGTGCAACATCTCTCGTCGGATTTGAAAACTGTAATGATTTCTTCCGAATGATTAACTTACGTAATAAGTAGTCATAGATGGCGCCACCAATGCATAATTGGGTCAACAAATGCAATCCACTAATTTCGTCGTAACGATACATCGCACCGTGGCTTAATTGGCACCGGAACATGTTATTCCGGAGGTTGCGGGTCCAAGTCCCGTCGGTACGATGAAATTTTGGATTGTGTTTAACAATTTATTTTATTCACTGCTTATAAATGGCGCTGCTAGAAGGTTACAAAAATTGTGTAAGCATCACGAAGGAATATCTCATCCACTTACCACTATCAAAGAGAAAATCTGCTGCCATAACTTTACGGTGTTCCGGCAGCACATAGCCTATGTGCTGCCGGAACACCGGCAAGGGCTATGTGACATAGCCCTTGAAAGTATTCTGTATATATTATATATATAGTATTCTGTAGCGTGTTCACCATCTTCGACTTCATCGACCACATCATCGCTTACTACCAGACGATATACTGGTCGAACCGATCAAATGCTAGCCTTATTAAGATGTAATACATTTTAATTCTTAAATATAGGTACCTAAAAAGAGTTCGTCATTTTGTAAAGTCAGTCTAAAAAGAAAAAAATAATGTAAATACTCTAACTCTATCCTCTAACAGTCTGTGATAAACTAATCAACACTATTAACAGTTAAGGACAGCCTTACAAATACAAAATCCCACCTATCAGGTAGGACCAGATGTTGCGTGTTATAAATCTTCAGACCATTGTCTATGGTTTTTTACCCATTCGGACACATGGCCGGGATAGTCCAGATGTTCAGTTGCTAAGATACTGGTCTTCGGAGGTATGGATTGGCTTGGACAAGTATAGTCTTTTAAGAAGGATAGTTTACCTTAACTTTATTGATAACACGTAAAACTTTGCGTTAAAGATGTTTTGAAGATTCTTAAGAATATAATAATTACACCTTAAAAAAAACGAAAGATTAGACTTATAATACCGTTGTAGTTATTTTCAGTAGCAAATTGGAGTTTATTTTTTATCTCTATATCTCGGAAGATACTCATCGGATCTTGATCATCATTATCAGCCGGTATCAGTCCACTGCTGGACGTAGGCCTCCCCCAAGACACGCCACTGAGCCCGATCTTCGGCTCATTGTTTCCAGTCCCCACCGCTTTGCGAATGTCGTCGCTCCACCTAGTCACAGGACATCCTACGCTACATATACCGATTCGCGGTCTCCACTCCATCTTGATCGACACGGATCTTGATAAAATAACAAAGGACCAGACCTAAGATATAACCCAACTCGAAAAAAATAATATGCAATTCAATCAGGTTCAGAATTGGTAGTAAATAAAGGCAAATAAACGAGGGCAGTGTGTGAATGGTCTGCCAACCACCAATGGATCTTTCTTTGAAAAATTAAATTAATATGAAAGTAAAAAATAATAATATAATTTCGACCACAAAAGAAAGGGACAAACACCGTGGAAGTTTTGGTCTCTTTCGGTCTGGTTTTTGCGCCTAGTGCACAGTCAAGTTTAACAGTACAAAATCCTTGGTAGTCGGCGCATGTCAAAGTTTTTTAAAACCATATTATTCAAGTTTTTAAACCATTATCAATCTTCTCAATCATCCCACACTATACTAAGAATAAGATTATGTAATACAATCTCTAAATACCCATAATGTCACGCAATCTGCTTCATCAACGTACTAAATAGATTCAAACAAAATAAATTAAATGATTCCCTTACATAATTAACGAAGGTCGCCATTGATGTATGGAAATGTATGGGACTCTCATACATAATTCTTATAGAGTCATCCAACGCCCACGGACTAAGAAAGTATTTTATTTGACTCAAATGATGAGTTAACATCGATTAGTTTTTTATGTCATCAATGTCAATATCATCACTCTTTTTTTAGACCTTTGACGCAAAAAGAGGATAGTGTAAAGTCATTCAGCGTATTAAACAAGACGACTAGAGTTACTACTTACTTACTCCAATCCTCTTGGTATTAAAGTTATTATCGCTATTGAGTTACCCCTTTTTAATTACATAAGAAAATAGGAGGAGCACGACTCTCGTCTGATGGTAATCGATGACGATTTATTTATAGACGATACCTATTAAGGACACGGGAGCATGCAAAATTCTGTATAGACAGAATTTTGTTCGTTACTGTGCTGCGTCTGTTATTAATACAGTTTGCTTTACCTTGACTCATAGAGATGTCGCAAGCCCTGTGATTTCACTGGACACTTTGCTATTCAAAACAAAAAACATTCCTTTTTTTATATATATCTTATAGGCTAGCGTTTGACCACTATCTCACCTGTTGGTAAGTGATGATGCGGTCGAAGATGGTAAGCACGTTAGGCCTAGAATGGGAACTGGCTCTCAAGGATAGCTGCCGGCACACATTAGATGCTTGGCGACAGATTTTCTAACTTGAGGGTGGTAGCTGGCCAGGCGGATACTAGATAATGTCCTACCACTATGTGGGGGTTGGGGGTTTCTTAACGATTTGTTTCCTTCACCGGAGGGCCACTGTGAAACGCGCACATACATTTTTCGATAGAAAAATCCATTGGTGCACGGCGGGGTTTGAACTCGGTAGCTCTGTCATCAAAGCCGACCGTTCTCCCGATTACGCCACCGGGTCAATGAAATCCTATTTCACAGCCGAATAACTCTGACAAAGGGATGGTACCGCCCCAGGCGGACTACCAGAAGTCCTACAACTACTCTGTCACTCTCTCTGTTTGTTACCTAATCACGCCGAAACGGACGATCCGATCGAACTTAAAATTAACAAAGAGATACTTTATAACAAGAAGATGAACATAGGCTAATAAATTCTAGATTGCACGTTAACGAAGTCGCGTGTTTCAGCTAATTGTACATAGATTTGAAAAACATTACTTTTCTTTTGAGCAGCCGTATAATAAAAGTATAAAAAATAAATAAGCTAGTCAATAACTAAAAACGCTATCCACGTATTAAAATTCTAATAAATTAAAATGTATAAACAGTAATTCATAATACAAGCTAGATTATCTTAAATAGAGTATGTTAATTACATTCCAGATTTAGTGATATCATAAACAAAATAACCAGTTCTCAGTATTCTGTAATAGAATATGGAGAAATGAGCATTCTTTGTACGATTCTGAGTTATTTAATATATCTTTGATGTTGGTCATTTTATCTGTAGATAAAATTGGAAATTTTAATTTATAGTTCGTATAAAACTGTGATTTTTTAGACTGGCAATGAGGTTTTTATTGATGGTTGACAGTTGATCGATACTGGTTGAATGCATTGAATGTGTGAAGTGACTTTTTAATTAAAAGTCATAAAATATTATATAGTTTTATATAGTATATAGTTTAAGCTGTAGTTAGTTTACGAGAAGGTAAATTGACTAGATAGAAATAATGCTTTAGGGATAAAGGAATTGAAAAGTAACGGAAAAAATTAAATTCTGTTTCCAAGTGAGAATTTCGTAAGAACGACAAATAACAATTTAAAACACAAACGAAGACACATTCTATTTGTTCCAATTTAAAGGTGTTTTGCTATTTATTTCAATATACAAAACCGTAGTAAGCTTGCAAATAGGGCGACAGCAACACCACCTTACATCATTAACATAGCTTGAATAACAATTATAACCTAAAACGTCGAATAAACCGATAAATTCTCGGTACCCATATTAATCTTAATTAATATGGAAACACGGACTGCAACAATCCATTACGACTGGAGACGCGCGAAACGGTATAACTAGATAATATTTTACTCTGCTGTACTGCCAGGAAATTTTACAACTTACCATTTATCCCCAATTGCTCAAAACGAAGACATTTTTTAACCGACTTCAAAAAAACGAGGAGGTTTCTCAATTCGACCGTATATATATATATATATATTTTTTTTTTTATGTTTGTTCGCGGATAACTTCGTCGTTTATGAACCGATTTCGATTATTCTTTTTTTGTTCGAAAGGAGATATCCCAAGTGTGGTACCATGGTAATTTTATTGAGGTATGATAAGTATCTCCAGAGATATTGAGATAAACATCTCAAAATTGGTACTGAAAATGAATAGCGCGGCATTGAAGTCGGTTGTTTTTTAGTTTTTAAACGATATTATTTATTTGCGACTAAGTAATGTGTGTTTTATGTAACATTTATAAAACGGCTGGACGCATTTTGATTTGCAAGGTTAATTCTTGTTGTATTCAAATAATTTAAGATTATTTACAAAACGAAAAGAAACCGTCTTAAAAATGTAGAGCTAGAAATTTTCTGTACCAAGTTTGAGGTATCCGTCTATCATATTACAAACGGATCAAACGGAAAGTATATTCTCTCTAACATAAAAAGAATCTTCCAAATCGTGTTCCAAAACAGAAACATGCAAAATTCTGTCTTTACAGAATTTCGCATACTCCTCCTATATTTCTAATAGGTAGACGTCATCGCTTGCCATCAGCCAAGCGTCGTGCTTGTCCTGTTACTTTATATAATACTTAAATAAATGTACATATGCTACACACGTACATATGCACCAACTCTTGCCTCTGGTTCATGAAGGAGTCGTAAGGAGTTCTAAGATCATTTTCTGAGGGCTATACCTTTTACATAACCTATATAATTTCAATTTTTAAACATGCTGTGTAGAGCCTCTGCTCGAAGTTTTATTCCAAAATCGAAATTAGGTTATGCATAGCAAACGATTTCGTTTCGTTCTACTGACATCACAGTCAGTTTGATAAAGCCAAGTTAGGATCTTTTTCTTTCCCCTTCTTTATTTCCCTTTTCTAGCGACTTCACAGGCATTTACCGGTACTATGGTATGGATCAAATTATATCACTGGAAGGAAATGAGTAAGGTCGTTTTTTTATGTAATTTATGCATTTGCTAACCATCCAGGTATGACCTACCTACAACATTGACAATGTAATCAACTCTATATCTGCCAAAAAAAACCTACATTTATACAATACGTCAAATATTTACCTCATTTATGGGAAAAATAGTACACTAGCAACACTTTGAATTCAGAGACAATATCAAAGTATCTTGCATTAAGCGAATGTTTGGTAAACAGTGCATAAACAGTTCAGAAGCATTCGGTGACTAAAGCTAGGTCGGGTGAAGGTAGTCTGTGGAATTTGGTCCCTTCGCCCTGCGCTGGAGCTACTGTGAAACAGTTTATTGAATGTTATTATTGAATAAAGCTCTTGCAAGCGCTCTAGCATCTTATTATTTATAAAATTGTATGATGTAAAAGCTTTATTCAGTCATACATAAGTCATACTATGATAAGTAATAAAATTAAGTTAAGTTAAGTTAATAGTAAATGTCTATAAATGTGAAATGATGATTGTTTGCAGTGAAATAATCTGTTAGATGAAATCTATGTATTAATCACAGTTATTGTGCTAAAACTGATTCAGAGATAAAATAAACGTGGGGGCAGAGGTATTATATGTTTGAGTATAGGACATTATGTATTGTTCACCTGGCCAGCTACCACCCTCATGTTAGAAAATCTGACACCAAACATCTAATGTGTTCCGGCAACTATCCTTGAGAGCCAGTTCCCATTCTAGGCCTAGCGTGCTTACCATCTTAAACAGCAACAACAGGTGAGATAGTGGTCAAACACTAGTCAATATGATAAAAAAGTACATTAGCATTATAATTAGGATAATACATTATAAATATTTTCGCTGAAAAAATTAAACACAGTGGGTTTGGAGCAAAAGCCACCTAGCAAGTGATGTTGAACAATTTTTTTTAATGAAAACAGCTTATCACGAAAAAGAAGGCTTTCTTAATTTATAAACCAAACTCTTTCACAGTAGCTGCCCCATACAACTTGTTTTAGACATTCAGTGACTTAGTACCTTGATGATTCGAAAGCAAGATGGTTCTATTTCGGTGGCCTTGCACAACTCAAGTAGGGCCTATCTGAAAGCTGAATTTAACTGGTCTTATTTAGTGACCTTAGTTTTGGAGAGAGGTAATTGTAAAGAAACTGTGGAGACTATACAACATGGTAATGTCGACAAAGATTTAGTTACTTAGAACTAAATTTAAAAAAGTCACTAGTAAGCTTTTTCTATTTGAAACCATGCAAATAGGTATAAGTAGCTAGAGTTGAATAAAAATTAATTATAATAATTGTTTATTTTAAACTTACAACAACATTTAAAAACATACTTTCATTCTAAAGAATCAAAGCATTTATTCAGTATGTAGGCAGTATTAATATACGCACATATACACGTCAAAATCATTAATCATAAAATAAATCATAACCAATTATCAAGTAAACACAGCAAAAGGAGAATTTTAACGCTTTGAATTAGAAAAAAAAACAAAAGTAATGAACCATTCAGCTGTCATCCAATCGTTTCCGACAGAATATTAAAAAATATATTAAAGTAGGTTTAAACCAACCATACATGTAACTGTGTGTTTCAGTACTTCAGACAATTTTTATATAAAAAAAATAAAAAAAGTGAAATAGTGAAACACAACTTGAAGAAACGCATACCGATCACAGTAAGTACATATCATGATCCGAATGGAACTGATAGTCCATCTGTCAGCTGCGTAATATTGTTTAAAAAAAACTAAAAATGGCAAGCCTAGAAAGAAAATCTGCGGACAAAAGGGGAAAACTGAATGGCTGTTGAATCTACCGGTGTTTCGGAAATACTCCCATCAGAGAAGAAACACTAAGAAACTCTATGGGGCTAAAAGATTGAGCTATGAATCACTAGAGAAAACCCTGTGTTGTAAAATTCAGCCTATACATCTTCAGCGGAGGTTTGGTGCGTGTGCGAACAAGTCATTATCATTAGCCCGTTCGTATGCACTGCTGGTCATAAGCCTCACCTATATACATACGAGTATTAGTACGAGTACCACATCTCAATCTTGGTTTTACATGAAAAGTTGGACAGTCACCAGACAATGTAAAGTTCGAAGAACGCATGTATCAATCAATACTGTACGATTTTATTGTTTACCATTTCTCCAGGCCACGATTTTTATAAAATACTTATTAAGGTACGGCCACACCGCGGCGTCCTGCGTTCTGCGGGCGCGATCTCAGTACTTTTCAATTGTTTTCTGATCGCGTTTGGCGTGAACCAGTCGGCTTCTACTGCGCTGTCTGATCGCTGCCGAGATCGCGCACGCAGAACGCTGCGGTATGTTCGTACCTTTACAAAGAGCGCAGTAACTAAATGAACTTCTTTAAGTTTGGTTTCACATTTCTCCAGGCCAAGATAAGTAGAAAGAAATATAGTATTTCTCAGTACCCCAGCAACAAATCTAAAAGCAGAAGAGGATACACGGACATTATTTCGTTTAGTTCGTGGTTGCGAGGCGTGTCGCAGGAGCCGTGTGTCGTGACCCTATCAACCAGCCCCGATCGGCCTTAAAGGTCGCATGCAGAGGGCTCCACACAGAGCGTCGCTGAACTTATAGATCGTTCAAGAATGAAAATTGATCGCACCCCGCGGTTCCTGATTCCACGAAATATGAACGCACGGTGACGACAAAGTAAGTGTATGCACGGTAATATACTACCGTGGTATATGATTGTAAAACTGTGGTACAGCTACGCGCCTCTTTACCTTCTTATACCTGCTACTGATTTGCCGGCATTTTCACAAATTGCACTTTTTCGGTGCGTTGGTTCGGGTTTGTGTGTGTGTCTGTCCGCAATATGACGCACGTAGGAAACGAGCCTTAGTAATTAGTACATTCCGAAATTGCTGCTCAGGTCTATACAAATTATCGATATCCTAATACAAATTGAACATTGTCCTTGTCGTTGAATTCTTACCGTGTTCATCAAGACATGGAAAAGAGAATGAGACACTCTCATTCTCGCTAAAGATTCCAGGAAATTGCTTGTTAAAGATTACAGGAAATTGCTTCACTACTAAAATAAAGCTTAGTGGAGAAAATTTGCTGCCAAAACCTTACGGTGTTTCGCCAGCACATGTCTTGAGAGTCAGACCATTCTAGGCCTAGCCTGTTCACCATCCTCGTCCACATCGCGATGATGCGATTACCATCAGGCGAGATAGTGTTCAAACGCTAGCCTATCAGACATTCAAAGAAGTCAAAGTCAAAAGTCAAAGCGCTTATTCAATATATGGGCTAATTAAAAATCTGCACTAAACACTTGTTAAATAACATTAAATTGATGATTATTAATAATAATTATTGTATATACAACAAAAACATAACTTATCGCTTTTAATTTAAAAAAAAAACGAAATGAGCCGATCAGCCATGGAGACTCTACTTTATCCGTGCATTCAGCTTTCGTCTAAATGTCAAACGTCACACTAAAAAAAAATTAATTCCCCTGATTAATGAAGGGTTGCCAATAATAAAAATACATTTAAATAAACACAGCAAGAATACTACAAACAGCTTCCTGTAAGGCCTCCAATACCCTTAGGAATCTCAAAGAAGTCAATGTTACTTAGGAGCAACATTAGCAGCAATTTTCAATCCTACACCTTTAACATAAGAGTTAAGATAGCTTAGCGTTAATAATTCCGAACTTAGAATTTGTAGGTAGGTTTACATTTCCGATGACTGTGTATTGAATTGGTATTAAGATTCAGTTTAATAGAAAACAGTTCTAAGTAGGTATTGAAACTTGTCTTGAGTCTTTTCTATAGCTTAGTTGGAATGCAGTTCGTATGCACTATTAATATTAGGTACACATAGCTTTAGGCTTGGTTTATACAAGAGTTTATCCAATACGTTTTTAATCGCCTAGTTTAAACAATTACTTTTTTGTTTTTGTTTTTGTACAAAAAGCATTGATAACCGAGTTAATTGTACGATTTTAACGCTTACTGTATATTATTAAGAGTGAGAAAGAATTATTAAGAAGTAATATATTAAAAGTAAGAAACGTAAGCTACAAACTAATAATTTAAGATTGTTTAAAAAACGAAAAAAAAAAAACTTCAAACGCCGCCGTATAAAGTCATTTTCAGTAGCAAGTTTGATTATCTCATCCATATCACCTAGCATGTCGATGATATCACCATATAACCTTAGGTAAAAGATGAAATAAAAAAAAATTGAAAATCGGTCCAAAATTTACACAGAAGTCTGAAGGTAAAATACATAAAAAAATCGTACAAACGAACTCGAAACTTCCTTTTTTTTAAGTCGGTAAAAACTAAAGATCATTGAACTAACTGTTAAACCCAAACTCACAAAGTGGTGTCATGTCGTTAAATCCTCATTTAAGTACATTTTCCAAAATTGTTTATCTTCTCAACGCTACAAATATTTGAAAATCATCACGTGCAAAGATTTAACACTTACAAATTCAACAAAGATCTTGACTAAACAATATTAAGTCTGTAATACAATGCAAAAATACACGTGCATCAGATTTAAAAAGCTTTTTAGATGATAATTAACTTTCAAATGTTAAAAAACGCAAAATTCAAAAAGTAGCTTACCACCATCAAGGAGACAATCTGCCGCCATAACCTTACGGTGTTCCGGTAGCACACAGCGCTTGAGACTCAGAGCATTCTCAGTCTAGCGTGTTCACCATCTTCGACCACATCGTCGCTTACCACCACGCGAGATAGTGGTCAAACGCTATATAATTTTTTTAACTATAAAATATTTTTCAAAAATCTTAAGACTTGTGGTTGTTGCACCATTGGCAACAAAATCTTACTTATGTTGTTACCCAAACTGTTTCACGATATAAGGTAACAAGACAATCAAGACGCTCACCTGATGGTAAGCGATAGTCCGCCTATAACCGAAACTGTGTTGTGCAAAACTCTCGATTGACAGAGTTTTGCAACACAAAAATCCAAAGATAGGTGACGGCTTACGAAGAATGTCAACAATTACCTATCGAATAAAAATTAGGAAGAATTAATTATACTGTTTGATATCTCATTAAAACTCTTCTCTTATGAAATACTCTCTGTGAGTATTATTTATACAATTAAGCAATGTATTAATTAATTAGTCTACATCCTTACTTCCTAACTAATATTATAAATGCGAAAGTAACTCTGTCTGTCTGTCTGTCTGTGTCACTTTCACACCAAAACCATATGAAATTTGGTACACAGATAGTCCTGAGAACGAACATAGGCTACTTTTTAATGCGAAAATAGGGTTGTAAGGGGTTGAAAGGGTAGATGAAAAGTTGTATGGAAGTATCGTGATTTTTAAAGCTAGAAGCTTGGAACTTATTGTTTAGGCTGTTGATTCGTTATAAATAAATATGACATACAAAGTTTGTGAGGGGGAAGGGGGAGGGGGAAGGGGAGGGATGAGAGGGAAGATGGAAGTGAGGGGAAAGGATAGGGGTAGAGTGGGGGGAGAGAGGGGGAGGGGAAGGAGGAGTGAGAGAAAGGAGATGGGGAGAGGGAAGAGAGAGGGAGGGGAGGGGAGAGGTGAGTGGGAGGGAGAGAGGGGAAGGGGGATTAGCGTGGCGTGGTAAGGTGCAGTGTAGGTGGGATACGCATGTGTCTTATTTGTAAAATAATGAGCCTAAGTAACTAAAAATGCTACGCAAAGACACTATTACACGCGGACGAAGTCGCGGGCACAGAGACATAAAGATGTTGAGTCTCACATGTCCTGTAATTTCACTGGACACCTTGCCATTTTAACCGAAAAACATTCCTATTTAACGGCTGAAAATTAATTGGCAAAGTGGTGGTACCGCCCCAGGTGGACTAGCAGAAGTCCTATCACTACAAACATACATCCGTATATCCATACATTCATACAAACTTTCGCGTTAATAATATTAGTACGATAGTAGGATTTATTATTCGCTGAAGGAAAAGAAACATCACGGGCTATTCAGCGTTAAAAAATGTACTTTTTGTAGGCATTTTTTCATTTGTAGGTTGTAGGTACACATTAAAAAAAACCAATAAACAAGTAGTCCACCTGATGGTAAGTCTTCATCTAGCCTATCGACATCTGTTATACCTGCCTTTACTCTGCCTACTCGCTAATTCTATAACTTTGTAGGGATTATAAAATAAACACCTGTATCCAACTTTGAAATTACCGTAACTACCAAACATCTGTCCTCAGACGAAATAAGCCGTCAAAACAAAGCCGTAATTGCTGTAAACACGTGTGCTTTCAGACAATACGATAGAAGAATTTTGAAACAATCGTATTTAAAACACAATAGACCTTCTGGTGCAAGGTAGATGAAGCTACAAGAGATATTTCTCGACATCAGATGCATTAGTTCGGATGTACAAAACTCTTACTTTACAGGAGAGCAAAAATTAAATTTACAAATGTTTTTTCGTCATTTTTGTCTTTTGATGCACAAAGACTTATCTGCTGATGCGTCCAGTATGTAAGACCAAACATTTAAAATGCATAAAATTTTATGTTGAAATACGACTCATAAAACTTTTAATTATTTGATGCATAAGGCTGGAAGTATAATAGTGCGTTTCTTCAAAAAAAGCATAAGACTTTAAATAATTTTGCTTAACGCTACTAAGGCATAAAGTGTGCTATCAGTAACTTTATTGTTATAAGAATGAGGATTTTGTAAGTATTACTTTACAGGCGAGCAGAAATAAAATTAACAAACTTTTTTCTCCATATGTATCTTTTGATGCATAAAGGCTTATCTGCTGATACGTCCAGTATGTGAGACCAAAAATTTTAAATGCATAAAACTGTATGTTGAAATACGGCTCATACAACTTTTAATTATTTGGTGCATAGAGCTGGACGTAAACATGGAAACTTATGGCTCCCAGGCATTTCAAAAAGTCTGTAAATCCGACTTTATGCATCTGTGTATCTTGTCAACGGTATAAGCTAGAAATATCAAGGTCAGATTATTAGAAAGAGAAACAAAACCTTATAATTGCTGTATTAAAAAGTCATTTTGGTCGGATCTATACATCCGACCTAATGCCTCTGATGTCGAGATTTATGCTATCTGTTGATAGAAAATAGACCATCTGTGATTCCATCTATTGTGTTTATCAGGTAATCCAGATTTGTGCGGGCGAACTCGAATAAAAGTTGGTAAAACGTTTCGTTCTTTTTTTCATCCTGGAATATTAGAAAAAAATTGCTGGTATTTACGGGGAGTCAAATAATCAATAATAGTCTTCGATGAAAGGCACATAATAATTATTTATTATTTAATTGTAAAATAAAATATTATCTATTTTTTTTTATCTTACTAGCAATGTGGGTTTTCCATTACTAGGTAGTCTTGTTAACCCTTCCAACTTAGCTAAATATGCTTGTATCTGGAGTGGGTCACGTTAATAGTGCAATAGGTGGGGATCGAACTCACGACCTCTCGATCACCAGGCCGACGCCTTAAACATTGGGCTATAGCCGTATTCAAAAAAGCCTAACAATCGAACAGAGAACGTCCTCCGTTTGAAGTCGGTTAAAAATTAGCATACCAGGCAAGCTCCCACGCTTGGTGTCTACTTTATCCACGCGATATTGACTAAATAGTGGCAACACTGCAAACCATAAAAAATAGTAGAAAATTGACCCTATGCTTTTGGGAGCTTGAGACCTCATAGCAGGTATTGTTTGTGAAAACCAGTGTAAGATTTTTTTAAATAACTGACTGTATAAACTTTTGTCTGCAATCTCACCTGATGGTAAATGACGATGCAGCCGAGGGTGTAGCATGATTGCTCAGTGGATACCTATTCACACACACAAAACCGCATCAGCATTCAGTAAAGCATTATAAACTGTTTATGTGGGGAACAGGTACTGTTACTGCGGGCGGCGCCTGCGCATGTGACTTCACGATCACTCGAATAGGGATGATCTAAATAACTTTAACTCCGTTAATCTAGGCTATAGCTTACAGGTTATACAAGGCTTCTATTTTATGGCATACTAACTGCACCTCGCGTCTTCGCCCGTTATACAGAGTATCCTTTGTTCTATCCAGGTTATAAACTATCTGTATGCCATGTTTAATTTAAATCCGTTCGGCCGTTTTTGCGTGGAAGAGTAACAAAGATCTAGATCTAGATATACTCACCAACATAACTAAATATTAAAACATCTAGATGGCGCTGAAGGGCTGAAGCGATTCATCTATATATACGAGTATATATCATTATTCTATATCATTCATAATGATCTCATGTACCTAGATAATATCTAGATATAAGAACTTTATGTACAACAATTATGGAAGCAATAAAGTATTGAGTATTGAGTATCTTTCTCCTTGAACCTTACACGATATTGCCTCAATGTTACCCTGAGAGATACTGATAAAATCCTGCATCACGCAAACGAAATGTTTGTCGCAGTGTTAGTACCAGTCTACTAGATGCACTAGCTTCGTCATCAAATATCTTACAAAACATTTTACATTTATAATTATTAATAGTAGGATGATTTATAAACAAAACAAGTGATCGAGAGACTACTAGGCTTATTCTTGCTAGGTAATTTAGAAGGATCGCTCCGAACTAGTACATTCTTTCAACTGTACTAGTTCGGACTTTTAGTACTATAAGTACAGTAGTTTATAATGTTGATGAATGATGAGTTGATACGCGTCATGAATTTTCAATTATTTTATTTTTATTTTCCTTCATACTTCGCAGGCTTAAGACTGTCATTCTAATGAATGCATCGTCCTATTCATTCTTGTAAGCATGAACAATTAAATCACAGACAATAATCGCGAACGAAGTACGGAAGTACTAAATGTACTAAATACTATTAGGCTTACGGAATAGTTCATTCTAGTTCAGTGTGAAGGATTAATTTATATTAGTACTTAGTTCGTGAACTACATAAGGCTAGAGACTACGAAGTGTCTCCTTTTTGAAGAGCAAGATTTTCATTGAAATTAGAGAGAATGTGAGACTAAACATCTAATTAAAGTAAAAGTCTAAAGGTAGGTACGGGCAGTACGGGTGTAGTGTAGTGACCCCTAGGGTGACCCGCATGAGTAATGACTATGAGTAGCTTAGCCTTCCATCTCCATCATTAGCCCAGCTCGATGGTACCATCAAATTTCATTATCATCCGATTGAAACACTAGGTCAAATTTAATATGTGAGGGTGATTGATTTGTGTAGTAGGTACAGGAACTGTCAATCGACATCCACTGATTTCATTTAACCAATTTCAATTGAGAGCCAGTTCCTATTCTAGGCCTAGCGTACTTACCATCTTCGAACGCATAAGATATTTTTAAAAAAACCAGTGGTTCGATGGCATCGATCGATCGATGTGGAGATTGAACTACCCACAAATGTCAAGAAAGGTAAAACAAAATTCTTTAGGTGTATGACTTATTCTAGTCTCCCTAGGGCGGTACCACTACTTTGCGAATTCATGCAGCCGTGAAATAGGAATGTTTTACGGTTTGAATAGCAAAGTTTCCAGTGAAATTTCAGGGCTTGTAAGACTTTACATCATTATGTCTCAAGGTAACAGGCGCAGTGCAGTGACATGCAAAATTCTAGCTAACCCATAGGGATGTTGCCTGGGTCGAAAAATAGTAATTTTAATATATATAAATAATATATAAATATTGGACACGTATTTTATTTTTTACTAGCTGACCCTGCAAACGTTGTTTTGCTAAAACCCAAATATCTTACGGAACCCTATTTTTTTCCAAAATAAAATTTAGCCTATGTTACTCGTGGATACTATGGCTTTCGAATGGTGAAAGAATTTTTAAAAACGGTCCAGTAGTTTTTGAGCCTATTCATTACAACCAAACAAACAAAGTTTTCCTCTTTATAATATATATATATATATATTATATTATTATATATATATATATTATATATATTAGTGTAGACAAATCAATGGAAATTGACAAAGATAAAGAGCGTCAAAGTTCGGGAGTGGGGACTCGTGACGTCACTAACCGCTACAAAGTAGTACGGTTTGTGACAATTGTGACGTCACGCGGAATTTCAACGCTCTATATCTTCGTAATTTTTTGTTTAATTGAAAAAATAAAAAATACGTATCCAATATTTTTTGATAATGTAAATGACGGATTAAAATTTTTTTTAGTAAACTATTTAGCATGCCGCTGTATTTGTAATAGGTAGACGACATATCGTTTACCATCAGGCGAGGGTCGTGCTTGTCATGTTACCTTATATCATAGGGGACAAAAGATTAACTGAGTTAGCGCTTTAATAGTAATTTAGCTGAGTATGTGAAACTATTCGTGATCCGTTGTACATTCTGACTCACTCGTCTCATGAGAACTGACGTGAGTCACTCATATTTGCACCTGTAGAATGTCGTGCTCAATTTTTAATGAATGAATTATTTACCCGAGAGAGTAATGTAAAATTTGTGTATGGGCAATCAAGTGGCTATCAAAACCAAAAGGAATAAGGGATGTCTTTTGTATTTTTTTATATATCTCATAGGCTAGCGCAAACGCCCACCACCAGGCGAGATAGTGGTCAAAACCGCTATATGTATAAGATAGCGAAGACGCTAAGTCGCTTACTCCGACTCTAAAATTAAGAACCTAGTCATTATACTATGTTTGTATTTTTAAATTTTTGTTTCACCATTAATCAATTTATTGTTATGGCCCTCATGACATAAGCTATTTTCTACCTGATTACACCGCAGCAAAGAAAGGATAACATACAATTTGTTTTTCGTAGTTGTGTTTTAATTTCCGTGCACGATCGTGTAAATTTAAAGTTCCTACTGAATGTCAAATATTACAAACTTGCCAGCTTACAAACTTTTCTTCTTTACAAAATACCTTTCATGTTAATCTTTTCAAATATCGAACATTCGATTGCAACGGTCACAAAAATAAAAATACACATTGACCTCTGCCCTCCTTTCAATATCTTTTACTTTTGAAAAGGAATTTCGTAACTAATTTCGAAATGTTCGATGCGACTCACTTGACATTTGCCGTGTGACTGTGTGCAATTTTGGGTGAAGTCAGGAAGGACTGAATTTTTTACTTTTTTTTCACACGGGAATTTAAAATCATATGTATAATTTGAGATCGTTTAAAAAACTAAAAGAACCGACTTCAAACGTCGCGCTAGTCAAAGTAGTTGGTAGATGTAGTAACTATGTATTAATATAATCTGTATATTAAAAACGGCTCGGCCGATTTCGTTTAAATTTAAATGAGCGAAGAGTACCCTTTGAAACAAAAAAATAATTTTCGAAATCGGTTCAGGCATCTTCTAATAATCGGTGAACATACATTAAAAAAAAGAAGATTCTGACGAATTGAGAACCTCCTCCTTTTTTGTGAAGTCGGTTTATAAATGACGAACATTCATAAAATAAGTAAATCATAGATTGGACAACGTAGTAGAGTGATTCAGTACTTTGTGGATGCACACATTATTTTAGTGTTAGAAATAAAGGCTCGACACAACCTTATAATTTTGCGCTGTTAGTATAATGTACATTTTTGGGGCCGCGAGCTTGGCCCATATTATGTAGGTCCATTATACTACTAAAGTAAGGACCCAAATTATTAGAAGCACGCATAGTAGCTATAGACGCTAAAAAGCTCTATATTATTGGGGTTCATTTCTTTTGGAAGTTATCTCAAGATATTAGTCTAGTTGTCACTAGACTGCGACTACTCGTAGAGGGTAGAGTGCAGAATTTCTTCAGGATTCCTTTTGATAGGAGATAGGACAATTAGGTAAAAAGACTCTCCTTTGGCAGACAAAAATATGATCTCCGCCATCTTTGTCTTCCATGGAAAAGTCGTTTTTGAGCATGATGACAAGTTATCCCTAAATAACGGTACCTACATAAGATCGTTTAAAAAACCAAAATAACCGACTTGTCGTGCTATTAATTTTCAGTACCAAGTTTGAGGTGTTTATCTTTATATCTCTGGAGATACCAATCAGATCTCGATGAAATTACTATGGTACCACCCTTGGGATATCTCCTTTCCTACAAAAAAGAACCATCAAAATCGGTTCACAAACGACGAAGGTATCCGCGAACAAACATAAAATATATATTTATATATTGTATGTACATATATATAAGGGTTACTCAGGTTACTATATATATATATATGGTCGAACTGAGTAACCTCCTTTTTTGGAAGTCTGTTAAAACGCAACTATGGTCTAACTCTAAAAAGCAAATAGTTAATAAGATACTGAGAGTACCTAACTTAACTTTTTTAGAATGACTCATAAAAGCCAGTGCCACATTGAATCACAGCAATCATAATTTCTTATTAACATTATAAAACGTGGCGTAATCAGCATATTTTACGGTTAATAAGATATAAATAGGACAGGCGAACTAATCTGACTCATCCAGTCGTGAGATTTATAACCAGAGTAGAGTCGTCTTAGATTACTTGCAGTAATTGTAATTTGTATTGGTTTCATCGGATTGACCGAGATTGCGGCAGAAAATTGGGTTACGTTTAGATTTATTTTTTACCGTGGATAAGAATATAAAAACTATTTTAGGCTTAGTACCGTGTTTTTAACAAGTAACACTGTTTTTTAGGACTCAATGTGACTGTCTTTCTTCGAGTTTATAATAATTATTATGGTCTGTATTAAACCAATATCAAGTACTTATTATAACGCTTCAACATTTTTTTAACCGACTTCAAAAAAAGGAGGAGGTTTCTCAATTCGACCGTATATATATTTTTTTTTTTTTTTTTTTTATGTTTGTTCGCGGATAACTTCGTCGTTTATGAACCTATTTCGATTATTATTTTTTTGTTCGAAAGGAGATATCCCAAGTGTGGTACCATGGTAATTTTATCGAGGTATGATTAGTATCTCCAGAGATATTGAGATAAACATCTCAAAATTGGTACTGAAAATGAATAGCGCGGCATTGAAGTCGGTTGTTTTTTAGTTTTTAAACGATATTATAGCAGAGGCAAGTCTTAAAGTCAAAGTTACGTCCAATGTTATTCGATTCTAAATCACGTCAACTATTATTATTATTTTATATATTTTATATATTATTTTATACTGTGGCCATGCGCTATTGATGCAGATCTGGATAATTGATCAAAAGCTTTATTAGGTTGACAACCCACCAAAAATGAGTGAGGAAAATAAGTGGCTTGCGAGGAAACATCAATATCAATACTCAATTTTTTTTTGAAAACTTTTCATTTTTTGACTTAATATATATATTTTTTTAATTAAAAACCTTACTCGCAATGTGGGTTGCACATTACTAGAATTCTTGTTAACCCCTCCAACTAAGCTAAATATGCTTGTCGCTGGAGTGGGTTCACGTCAATAGTGCAATGGGTGGGGTGGGGATCGAACTCGACCTCTCGATCGCCAGCCCGACACCTTATCCATTGGGCTTTGGCCGCCTTGCCTTGTCTGATTATTTCCACGCAAGCCACTCATTTCATTTCCCTAGCACATTACAGGTGGATAGGCACCCTTATGGACAGTCTTAGAGATGTTGATTTGGCCTATTCTTCAATATTCACACAGATTCATCAATAAGAATCAAGCCAGGGTCTGAATAAGTGAAATGAAAAAAAACTTCTTATTGTACATTAAAGAATTATGTTTACGAAATAAATTATTACACTAGTACAATGAGCGGTCTTAACGCTCAAAGTCATCTCTTCCAGACAACCTTTGAATGGAGTGGTCAGTACGAATATGTCAAGGACTAAGTGGCACATTTATCAGGTCTGCTGTACTTATTATTTCTACATACCGACACAAATGAAATTCTTATCTACTTAAATTTACCACATCTCTAATATCTCCAATAGATTCTAGTTAGGTACTCATCTTAACGTTATAGTTTTTATCTTGAACATCACAATCAGGTATGACTTATGAGTCATACATAGGCACAGACAGTGACTTCTGACCTATAGCGTACTGAACTGAAAATGAAGTCATTACTAAATGACCTCACGTTGACTTCACAAGATGTGTATATGTCTATATAGTCTGTGGTGATGTGTGAACGACCAGGCTAATCATTTGGGCAAAAGAAGGTAAGCTAACTAGTGAAAGCGATAATTTTGCCGACACGACATCTTTTGGAGAAGCCTCTACAATGAACCTTAAAGATTTGTTTTGTTTGACGACATACCGTGAGTTGGAAATGAACTTAAAATATCTTTGACATTTTAATTAAATTTTCGCCTATCCACAAAGCGCTCTGATTGGCTAGCCGCCGAGTAAGCGTGCTGTGATTGGCTAATCACTAAGAAAGCGTACAAATAAAGCAATGTGATTGGAAAGCGCTGTTATTTTTTTAGTGCAGAATGACTTCCTTACTTATAGTTACAGAATCAAGCGCACGTCCAGTACAACTTTACTAAGTTTATTATTTGATGCAGAGTAAGTAGTATTTATTTAGACAGATTTATTAAGAGCGAACGCGGGGTGCACTTTTCCATACAAATGTACGCCCCTATAAATTTCATCTTAAAAAACTCTTAAAGAGGAGATTAAAAGGCTTATGTTTCTTTTTGCAAATAGTCGGTCAAAAAGAGCAAATGTTAGCTACAGCAGACCTTGATTTTTAGTAGAAACAAATTTTGCTCTAGAAGCATTTTCCAGGGAGAAAACTGGGGAATACATTTTTATGGAAAAGTGCACCCCGCGTTCCCTCTTAAATGGTAACTGAATTCAACAATATTTTGACAAATTTTCTGTCTCACTCCCTAGGTCTGTATAAAAGTAATTATTTTTTTTTACTTGATAGGCATGCTATGATGACCTCTTTCTCACCTGGTGTTAAGTGACGATGTAATCGACGATGTAGCGCGCTTGCCTAGAAGACACCTTTCTTTCTTCAAAAGCTTACAAAGAACTTTCATAGCATTCTAAAGTCCAGTTAAATAAAAAACAGTCAAATACAAAAAAAAACTGTTACCACGTCGTCACAGACAACTAAACTAAATATCGTGTCATCATACTAGCTCGTGACGGAAACCTAATACGCGTTTATATATTTTATTAGAGCACGTTGTAACGTCACGCTGTGTGACGCTTCAAGTATTCATTACGAACTGTTTTGACCCCGACTGTACCTATAAAAGTGTTCTATTAATAATAATTGAAGATCGTTTACACAACGAAAAAAAAAACCGACATTATAAAAAAGATGATTTTCAGTCTCGTCACCTAAAATTTTAAATTAAAATAGCTTATGCAGAAAAACCACGAGATAAGAAAACCGCCATATTCGAGACTGAAAATCATCTTTATTGACGTAACGACAAATGACATTTGACATTGACATTAGGTACCATAGACATACATAACAATTATAATATTTAAAAGCTCACTAGGCATGACATGCGGTAATCGGCTTGATGGCAAATTATTATAGTAGATCAAACATTAAGAAGTTGCAAGGTTTCTCAGATACCAGGTTTGAGATACAGATGGTGACTGGTGAGTATACAAGTATTTATATTGATTTTTTGTTATGGATTGAAATCAAGTATCAATGTAAACATCTGGTTGAATATGGCATATGCATAGCAGATGCGGTTTGATACTAAAGTTATTGGAAAATACGTTTTGATATTAAAAATATTTACATTAAAAATTATAAGTAAAGATAACAGAATGTTTGCCTTGTGGTAACCAAGTAGCTCTAGCGAACTAGAACCGCAGGTGGTAACAGCATCCATAAAGGTTTTTTAGGCATTAAAAGCATTAAAATTAAATTAAGAAATTAAATAAAAATAATTAAATTAAAAAGCATTAAAATTAAAATATAAAAATTAAAAAAAGGCATTAAACTATATCAATTTTTCGACTGGCTTGCTATCAAAATGTAGCTTATCACCACCAAGAAGAAAATATGCCGCCATATCCTTACGGTGTTCCGGCAGCACAGCTCTGGAAAGTCCAGATCATTGTAGGCTTAGCGTGTTCACTATCTTTGACCACATCATCGCTTACTGCCAGGCGAGATATAGGTCAAACTCTTACCAGTAGATTCAGCATTCATTCAGTGTTTACTCTTTACTTGATACTTAAATTCAAAATTTGAAACCACATCGACTGATCATTTTATAATCTGTTCATTGAGACCATTTCAGTGAGCCCAAACACAACAACTGCGCTATACTATACATATAAGGAGTATAGTATACTGCAGATTCCAGGAGATGCCCCAGCATCAGGTCGATGCTACCATATGTTCTTACAATGTCGTTGAAGTAAGACGATAACGAATTTTGAATTGATTAGAAACCTATAAAAGTTGATCTCACGGCGTCATCATCTAGAAAAAAGCTTGAACGGCTGAACGGATTTTCATAAATAAAAGCTTAGAACACTTTTTCGAACAAAAACAAACTAAATCAAAATCGGTTCATCAGTTTTGGCACTACAATGCCACAGACAGACAAACACATATACACAGATTAACACGTCAAACATATAACACGCCTTCATCATGAGTCAGGGGTTTAAAAGAAGAAAAAAAACTAATTGAGAACCTCCTCCTTTTTTGAAATCGGATAAAAATATGAGGTCCTGGTCAAGTGCTTGTATGTTACCAAGCTATAAATGAAATAGGCAAATATTAAGGACCTTGATTCCGCCTGTTGGTAATGCAGTATAATTTACGTTATGAGTGTATGACACTTATGACCTAAAAGATTAAAGAAACTGATAGTAAACATTTACATTATTTACATCATGTTTATTTACAGAGTTCTATTTTAAGATGAATTATGCAAGAGAACGCGAGTAAACATGTACAAATCTACATTTTCTTTTTATTGGTAGAAAAGATTTCAACGCGCTCCTCGAGCTTGCATGCTTTATTTTTTATTGTGATTGTTTCTACTTTCATATTTAAAAAGGGGGGCCTATTCTTATGGCTGGCTCTGCCTGAAGTATGCCCTGGCAGGGATTCACTAAAACACTTTTTCTTGAAGGCTTCTTTATTTCCTTTTCCTTAGGCTTCTTAATGTGAACTGAACTGTACTGAAGGAACTTTACTAGTCTGTGGTTGACCTCTTGCACCTTTCTGGTGCAGGGAGAGGGGGTCAGGGCTGAGCCCTCTTCCCCTGACTTTCTTCTCCACCCATTACGATGGGTGTGTCTATTTTTTTGCTGGAGTCACAGAGGGGTGTCCGCCAGCAGCCACTATGTGCCGGTGCGATCAAGCCCTGCCAGGTTAATCCCCGTTCGGGGAAGCCCAGCGAACCGATCAGCGAACCCGGCAGCGGCCGCCGGCGGAGCCCTCCGTTCATCTGCAGCATCTATATTTGCGTTTGCCGTTGCTACGTCTTCTTCGTTATTTGTGGTGTCATCAGGGTCTATGTAGAACTCTCTTATACTGGGTTTCATGCTTATTTTCTTCCTCCCGGGACGTTCAGGTGGTCTGGCATGGAGGGGGCGATTCCGCGGATATGAGTAAACGCGGATCTGTCCGCTCTCCAAAACATTTTCCTTCCAAGCTGCTTTACAAACTGTGCGATTTCTTCCTGCTGCAGGTCTCTTCTGATTACGTCGTTTCTTACGTATTTGGGCGCTGATACCATCCTCCTTAGTGTTTGGTTCTCTTGGCTTTGGATTCTTTATTTGTTGAGCCGGCTAAGGAAGGGGTACCAGGCCGGGGCGGCGTAGGTGAGGCGCGTCCTCACGTAGGTTTTGTATATCATCAGTTTGGTTCTGATAGGGAGCCTCGATGACCATATAGCGTTTAGGCGCGCACGCGCACCTTTAACCTTTGATATGACCTGGTCGACGTGTTTGTTGAAGGTCAGGTTGCGGTCAATATCTATTCCCAGGTAGCGGACGCTCTTCTGCCATGGGATTGGGGTGTTCATGAGATTTACTGGGGTGGGCTGCTTTTGTCTCCCGGTGCAAAGGGCTTGCGTCTTCGCTACGTTGACCGCAAGTCTCCACTTCTGTAGCCACTCTGGGAGAGCGTCCAGGTTTCTCTGCATCTGTTTCGCCGCGTGTTTAGTGTTGATAGATGCGCAGAAGTAGGCTGCATCATCCGCGTAGAGTGCGAGCTGCGCCTGCCCGACGACAGGGATGTCGTCGGTATACCAGGCGTAGCAGACAGGGGAGATGCAGCTTCCTTGAGGTACACCAGCTTTAACGCTGACTGTTTTGGACAATTTGTCTTCGACAGCGACGGTTATCTGTCTATTTAGTAGAAAGCTCCTCAGTACTCTGACAATGTTCTTGGGCATCGTGGAGTTGGCTATTTTATATAGAAGGCCCTCGTGCCAGACACGGTCGAAGGCCTTTTCCATATCCAGCATCACTGCGATGACCGTCTCCTTTCGGTTATGATGTCTCGCCATTTCGTTGAGGATTCTTGCGATTTGCAGCGTTGTAGAGTGTTGGGCTCTGGACCCAAACTGCTCGTTCCTCGGGTTGATGTGGGTTATTAAGTGAGGCATAATTATTCTCTCAAAGAGTTTGGAGACAGCGCTGAGGAGAGTAATTGGCCTGTAGGCGTCAGGTTTTCTGCAGTCTTTTCCCGGTTTCAGTATCATGACGACCTTCCCGACTTTCCATTCTGTAGGAAAGTGGCCCGTCCTGATTATTCCATTATAGACTCTTGTGAGGGCCGCTATGGTCTTAGGCGGGAGCCTTCGGAGGGCTTCATTAGTGATGGTTTCTAGGCCGGGCGCTTTCCTTCAGGGTAATCTAGTGATTGCCCGCTGTACACGTCCAGGGGTTATGATGGCTTCAGCTTCAGATTCGGTTAGTACTTCGTCTTCATCTATCCTGCGGGTCTCCGAGGTGTTGAAATACCTGTTGAGGTATTCTTCTACCATTTTGACGTGGGCGGCTTCTGTTGTTGGGTTGGGGGTAAACTGTTTCTCCAGGGCGGCAGCGAAGATTTCCGCCCTGTCCTCAGCTGTAAATTTTAGGTTTCCATCATTTCCTATTAGGGGATGCGTTGGATCTTTTGTGCTGGATAGTTGCCTGCAGAGCTTATGGACGGACGGGATGTCGTCAGTGATTTCTGTTATCAGTCTCTCCCATCCTTCAGAGGCGTGGTCGTCCAGGACTGCTTTTACTCTGTCGACTAGAGTATTTACTTCTCGTTTGATACCCGGACATCTGGTATCCTGCCACAGCTTCTTATCCAGGCGGGCAGAGGGGTGAGTCTGTGTCCCGCCGTGGAGGTGTGAGAAGCCGCTGCGAGGGAGTCCTGGATAGCTGTGGTGAAGTCCCGGGTCGCCGCGTCGACGTCTTCAGGAGTCATTGTCGGTCGGGTCTTAGTTCGCTCCTGTATTTCGGTGGTGAACTTCTCCCAGTCGATCTTTCTCCTTTTGATCCGATCTCGGAACTCTACTAGCAAATGTTCCTACCTATATTTAAAAGTAACTTGTCCAACTATTGCATATTCCGATAGAGTTCACAGTACTTTGTACTAAAATCTGAGTTACATTTCAAGGTCAAGTCGTGAACAAGTCTGGACATGTTCAGACCTGGCTGGTCATACATTCTTGCTTTACTTTTTCCTATCTGATTTTAATGCTAATAGGTGAGGGTGATAAATAAGAGTTTTCCTACCTATTAATTACAATTTTTTCTCGTATCCTACTACTTTTTTGGATGATTTACTGTATATAATTTACCTTAGTCTAACGTTATTCTAACTTATTTTTCATGAAGTTACAACTAATTTATAAGTTATTAAACGCGACTTATCTATCTATCTATCTACTAAATTTTATAATTTTTACTGAAATTTAGCTATTCATATATCATTAAACGCCACGTAGTTAACAATATTTTTCCTTTATTTAAATGTTTTTAAATATTTTAAGAACAAAGAATATTTTAAGTAGTGCACCTGAACTGAATTTACAAAAAGGGAACTTTTGTCTTGTTATTTTTTTACTTGACCCCTCAAAACTTTAAACAGTAGGTAATTCAATTTAAATTTGGTCCCACATTTTTCCTTCGCTAGAATATATGCGTAGTCATATACATTTTGTTAAATTCCTTGCCGGTGTCTGTGTTTCCCGTTAACTAGTACAACCTGGGGTCTTCAAATCGCGAGTGAATAGGTATCTTCTAGGTTAGCGTATACTACATCGTCGATGTCATCGTCACATCAGGTAACATAAAACTATAAGTAAAAACACTGCATAGTGGGCAAACGCTTGCCGATTTATAATAACAAAAGTTTATTATTATTAAATTCACTTTACACCAAATTTTAACATTTTTTGTAACTTTACCAATTACCATCTAGTGATTTTGCTCGTAAGCAAGAAGCTTGCCTAGATGGCAAACAACGATGTCTGCCTATACAGGCACGTATAAGCGCAGATTGCCAGAAAATCGAATTTTAGCACTACACCCGTGTTACATCTAATACTATAAGAATCTTTGTCCTGACATACTGACTGACTGACTGACTGACAGACAACGCACAGCCTAAACCGCTGGTCGTAGAGACTTGAAATTTGGAGGGTATATTTGTCTTAGTACGTAGGGGTGTACTAAGGATTTTCCAAAATTCACCCCTTAAGGGGATGAAATGGGGGTTCAAAGTTTGTATGGAGAAATAAGATTAGATAGTTTTTCTATCCAAAACTTCACACAAGTGCTTCGTAACAAAATAAGTAAATACGTGTTTCTGGTTTTTTTGAAAATTCACCCCTAAGAGGGTGAAATGGGGTAACAAAGTGTGAAAATCAATATTGTTTCGGATTGCGCTGAAATTTGGCATGCATTATTTTGACTTAGGTATCCGCTAGGAAATAATTTTTCAAAATTCACTCTTCAAGGGGTTGAAGCGGGTGTTCAAAGTTTGGATAGTCCTTTTATTCGACATTTCACACAAGTACTTCTGTAAATAAATAAGTAAATACGAATTTCAGACTTTTTTAAAATGCCACCCTAAGAGGATAAACTGGGGTAACAAAGTCTAAAAATCAATATTGTTTCGGATTGCGCTGAAATTTAGAATGCAGATAGTTATTATGACGTATGTATCCGCTCAGAAAGGATTTTCTAAAAATTCCTCCCGGATACGGAACGGGGATTCAAAGTTTGTATGGCGAAATAAGATGAGATAAAGTACGTGTTGTAGGATTTTTTGAAATGGGGTAGGTAACAAAGTCTGAAAATATGGGTTTTCGGTTTTTATAAATATGAATCCCGAATTGCCTTAGTCACGCGATAACATGAAAACGGGTGAACCGATTTTGCTAATTCTTATTTGATGTATTTAATGATAGAATCGTTTTTACAAAAGAAAAGTTTTAAGTAAACAAAAGAAGTATTTAACGCGGGCGAAGCCACGGGGCACTTCTAGTTGGGTTATATAGATTTGCGCTAAAGAGACTACAAATGTATATAAATCTGGGTCCAAAGTAGCCTTTCAAGACATTTAACAAGGCCGTACTAAATACATACAAAATCTGGCCCTAACAAATACATATACTTATATATGTATCAAGCTTGGTTTTAACATTACGCATACGTATTGTCTGCTTTAACTACATATTTCAACCATCTGTCAACATATGCCAAGCCATCATGAACTCTAAAGCCTTAAATATAAGGTGCATGTAAAAAATAACCATGAGTGTTTTAATACATTGGACAGTATGTTGGATTTGAATCCTGCAATATATTAGCAGTAACAAAAATCACCTGTTCTTATACACCTGTTCAAGAATCACATCTGACGTATTAGCTCAAAGGAAACTAAACTTTACCATTATAAAAATAAGGTATGTAACGACTGTAGATTTTTTACTGCCAATCAAGGTAGATGGCCGAAAGTATCAAAAAAGTTGCAATAAAAAAACGTTGTCGGTCACTTTTTAATGTAAAAAGTTACGTCGTCAGATTCTTTTTAGTGCACATGATGCTTAAATTTAATTATTTTGTTGCATTTTTTGGAATTGTTATCTTGCACTTTGAATTAAAAAGTGATACTTGAGTATATATTTTTATCTAAATTCTAAATGAATTAAAAAAATGGCTTAATTATGTAAATTGATTCGGATATTACTTTGTATAAAATTGAATCAGAAGATACCTACATGATTAATATAATAAGTATATGTTCTTCTCAGTTGAATCTAAATAATGTATTGCAAAAGTTCGGTTTAAGATGGTGAAAACACTTTAAAATTCTAACATTTTACATTGGTGTGCGATTAAACGCGCATTATCTACATATTTCGGCGAGATGGCCTGCCGAGCTTAGAACAACCATGCAGAACAATATGATTATAACGAAGAAAGACATTAACAAAATACATATATTGATTTAGCTGAACTAACTACAAAAAACATTACATTACGTTATATACATAATTAAGTTTAAAAACTAAAACAACCGACTTCCACGCCCCGCGAGTCAGTTTTAGTAGCAAGTTTGAGACGTTTATCGTCATATCTAAAGATACTTATCAGATCAATGAAATTACAATAGAACCACCTGGAAAATGTACCCCACTGATTAAGAAAGAACCATTCGAATCGCTTCACAATTCACGGAGTAATCGCGTAACGTACATACAAAAAATAAATAATAAGTAAATAAATATATAAGAAAAACATACAGACACATTGAGAACCTCCTCCTTTTTGGTAGTCGCTTGAAAAGTACATAAATGTTATACAAAAAAAGAAAACTGTATAGCGTATAATTAGAAACTAAAAACATAACTTTTACAGCACAAGGTAGTTGTTGCTGAAAAGCAACAAAATATTTAATAATTTCAATTTTAATCAAAACAATTAATTTTATATTCTAAATAAATAGGTAGTAAATAATACTGATACTTTTGGTACTACATACTTTATATTACGAACTTTTGTATACTTACACAGTTATTTAACAAAACATTTCATTCAAAACTCAATATTCAATCGTTTGCATCAGCATCACAACATCAACAACAGTTATTATTTGGTACCTGAAATACGGTTTACAGCACAGTGTGACTTAAACCCGCACTTTACGCACGCTTTTTCGTGACTTAAATTATTGTACGACGTTTAGCACCCTCGCTGTGTTTGGGTGCCAACTTCACGCCGTGCATTAATCTTCTATTTGACGGAAAAGCGTAGCAAGCGTAAAGAGCGGGTTTATATCTCACTGACGGCTATAAAATAATATACATACATACAGCTATAATATAGCTATTAGTTACTAGTTCCGGTGCTAAAGGTATCTTAATAATTTAATTAGGTAGATTATAATGTTCATTTAATTTACTCGATTAAGTACTATTGTTATCTACTTATCTTAAAAAGTGTGTCAATAAATTATTTATTGTATTATTAGACTTATTATTTTATATTTATTTATAATTATAATAATTCTTATATACAAGATAACCTAATAAAAGGTCATTTAAAATATTGTCCTAGCGAATAAATCCGCTGTATCTAGTAGACCGTACCTATTTGTATAACTTAATAAGCTATAATGTCTTAATTATGCACAAGATCGGCTGATACCCGCGACTTCGTTCACGTACACCAAGAATTTAGTAGCCTATGTTCATCCTCATGCTATAAAGTATCTCCTTGTTAAATTTCAGTAAGATCGGATCGTCCGTTTCGGCGTGATTAGGTAACAAACAGGCAGAGTGACAGCGTTACTTACGTTTTTACAAGCTCTATCTCTACTTTACGGCGAATTTATTTGTCCGTCACAAATCTTGCGATTGATTTTAGAGCGACTTCCAGGGGTTCGATTGAGCTGAAATTTTCCATACATGTGTAAATCGCGTGACAATGCAATATTATGATAACATGGTGCTGATCTGATGATGGAGCTGGAAGGTGGCCAAAGGAACTCCTAAACTACACATGTTATACCCGTCGTGTTTGGGCTCGTTGGATTTGTCTTGACTTACTCTGGTCCTAGGTTATGTAAAAGCATGTGTTTAAAAAGTTTTTTTTTAAAATATACTTGTTATAATATTAGTATGGAAGTATGGATAATTTAATAAAAGCGTATTAGAAAAGCCCTAGCAAAAAATGCATAGTGGTAGGACAGTATATAGTGTCCGCCTGGCTATACCACCCTCAAATTAGAAAATCTGTCACCAAAACATCTAATGTGTTCCCGCAGCTATCCTTGAGAGCCAGTTCCCCTTCTAGGCCTAGCGTGCTTACCATCTTCGACCGCATCATCACTTACCAACAGGTGAGATAGTAGTCAAACGTTAGCCTATAAGATATAAAAAAATAAATAAATAAATAACCGCTGTATTGCTTAGGTACCTATCCGTAATAAGCTATGTTTCTATCCATACCTTTCCCCAGATTACCTTACCGGTCGGCTCATCTCCGGTCCTATAAAGGTGCACCTTTCGCTGACATACTTGATTTGAATCTAAGTATTACTAGAATCTAGGTATAACTGGAATCTGGCGACCTCTGAAATGCCTAGCTAGTGGCCAGTGTAATTGCTAATGAACTGAGCGGATATGTTAAGTAGGCAGGTTTTCATTTAGGGACACATCATTATTTGTAATACTTGTTACGAAAGTGGATACTTTTATCCTACCATTAGATGATATAGGACCTATATCATACTTTTTTTTAGTATCAGTTCCATGCATGGGAAAATCGTAAAGCGGTTCATAGAATACATTTACTACCAAGTTTCAATTGTGTGTTATAATAGTTTCGGAATAATATGGCTGTGACATACGGATGGACAGACATACAGACAAACATGAGGAATCTGTAAGGGTTCCGTTTTTTGCCATTTGGCTACGGAACCCTAAAATAGACCATTTCGGAATAAATATGGTTTTTTTTTAATAGTTTTGCAAATCCGTCCATAGACGGAGCGTTATTATGCCCGTACATACACTAAAAATAATAGTTACTTCCGAATTGAGAACCTTCTCCTTTTTATTGTTATTTTCTTATTAATCACATAGTCAAAATTATTTGATGGCACGTTCATACATAAAGGTTCGCTATTCCTAATATAGGCCGACTCTGATTGGACTAAAGGAGGTAGTAACTATATCTATACTAATATTATAAAGAGAGAACATTTGTATTTTTGTATTTTTGTGTGTTTGTAATAATTTGGAAAACGACTGGACTGATTTAAAAAATTCTTTCACTTATATATAGAATGGACTTTCGAAATAAAAATAGGCTATATATTATCCCGTTTAAATGTAAGGTACATTCGTGGAGACCTAATTTGCAACCTAAGTCGACAAAAAAACGGTCGAAAAATACGTTTCTTACGAACGCTCAATTGAAAATAGATGGAAGAATATTTTCTATGGAAGAGTTGTACACCTTATTAAGACCTACAAAAAAGTCCGCGACAGCATATGTCTATCTCTTAAGGTTGACTCACAGTAACCATCTTTAATTTTGTGTTAAAAAATAGTACATAACTTCCAAGGCTATTTTCAAGTATATAGTAATCCTTATCCAAATAATTACGTTAATTAGCTTAGTCACATATTATAGATTAAAATCGTCCTATATAATTCAAATGAAAACTCTAGAAGATATTCTAGAAGATCAGATTTCACATACACGCATCGCAAAATTAATAAAATATTTGTAGTGAAACCACAGATTAGGTCATAGTTACTACGAAAATATTATTATAAGCTTAGCTATGCTGTAGATCCCCACCGATCACAATCAATTTAAAGTCAATATAGTATTATAATAATAATAATGATATTTTGTATCAGATAATATTGATCTATATATATAATAATATAATATTTTAAACCACCCCGATTGATCTATGTATAATCTTTTAATTAAAAGCGTTCCAATGACTCTAAACACGACATTTAAAATCTGAGCTGTAAGTTGGTGAGGATTTCAGTATTCTGTAGAGTCCAGGAGATGTCCATGTCCCTGATCAGGTCAATGCTTCCATGTTCTTACAATATCGTTGAAGAAGAAGATTTTCAAATTGATCAGACCTATGAAAGTTGATTTCATTGCGCAATTAACTAGAAAAACCTCATAGTTTTATAACGATTGAACGATTTTTTATGAATCAAAGCCAAGAACACTCTCGATGAAGACATCTAATCTATCAAAAAAAAAGTATCAATAATAAAATCAAAATCAATTCATCCGGTTGGGTGCTAAGATGCTACAGACAGACACACAGATACACATGTTGAACGTGTAATACCCCTACTTTTTGCGTCGGCGAACGCCGTAAGGTTACGGCGGCAGATGTTCTCCTTGGTGGTGGTAAGCTACTTTTTAGGGTTCCGTAGCCGAATGGCAAAAAACGGAATCCTTATAGATTCGTCATGTATGTCTGTCTGTCCGTCCGTATGTCACAGCCATTTTATTCCGAAACTATAAATACTACAGAAAACTTAGTAGGTAGATGTATTCTGTGAACCGCTTTCCGATTTTTATACAAAAATAAAAAAAATTAAAGTTTAAGAGGGGCATCCCATACATAGAACTGAAACAAAAACAAATTCTCAAAGTCAATCATTTAAAAGATAGACGCGTCTCTCACAGTGGTAAAATGTGTGTTCCCCCCCCCCCTCTAACTTTTAAAGTAATGGAGTGATAAATCTAGAAAAAATATAATTTGTAGATCTCAATAAAAACTTTCAACGAAAATTGGACGAGATACAGTCAGCAGTTTTTGAGATATAGCGACCGCAAAGATAACTTTGTTTTTCATACAAACACTATGAAAAACAAAGTAAATTGTTTGGTGGTGCACTTGGCCAGTTTTGGTAGATTTAATGACCCCATTACCTCTGTACGAAAACCCATGATTCATGAATGCACATAACACTTTCATTGGTAGGTATATAGCTAGGATTAGAAGCAACGACCGTCGGGTCAGAATCAGGGTAACTTTCCTTTACGCCAAAGGGCCGTCCAATATCACTACGTAAGTATTATAAAACAAAAGTCCATTACTGCGTCTGTCTGTCTGTTCGCAATAATCCTAATAGCTTCTGATGCAGTTTAGCGGTTTTCACCAATAGCCAGAGTGTTTATGAGGAAGGTTTAGGTGCATAATTCGTTAAGGTTTTGTGTAAATTGGTTGAAATATGAGGATGATTGTTAAATATGTTAATATTTTATATTCGATGCAACAAACTGATGCAAATTTTATAGGGATATATGTTCTACCCGTGCGAAGCCGGGGCGGGCTGCTAGTAATATATAATCTGTGACTAAAGTCAGTTGTCCACCAATCCCAGACGACGATTCCATCTTCACTTAACATCAGATTACGTAGCGGTCAAGTCCTTGTCGGTTAGATATAATAATATGTATACTACAAATTAAAACCACCCCCGACTAGTCTGAGTATAATCTGTTCATTGAGACTATTCCACTGAGCCTTTAACTCTTCTCTCTTTATCGTAATATTTTCTTTTAAATGCATTAATAATACAGCTAAGTTCTAAAGTAAAGATGTCCGTGTTTATTTTAATAACAAGAACTATTTCTGGATAGATTTAATAAACATACATAACATAGATTTAAAAAAAATATTAGAACCGTAATTATTCATGCTTGATATAAATATTTTGGATTGTATAAAATATAATGTGTAATAAATATATGTGGAAAGAAGTATTTTCCTACCCAACGGGAAAAAAGCGTGATTGTATGTTACACAGAACAGAAATTATATCTGTGTTCTGTCATCTGTGGTATGTATAAAGTATCCCAAATTTAATTACATATACGCTATCAGGAGGTTATATTATGAGGCCTGAAGAATGCGACTTTTCCTGATTTAAAGTGAACATTTTTCGTTATAAAACAAAAAATAATAATAATCTCTTCAACTTAATATACATAATTCGGATTCACACCATTACCAAATCAATTAATCAATCTACTCGTATATTGTCGTAATAAAATTAATCGCTAATTAAAAACAAATTAGAACGAACGATTGCATAAATCACATCAGCCATTATTTTTAATAAATGTAATTATTAATAAAATTAATTCAATAGTTCACGTTCAGGGTTTCTCAAACTTATCCAGCTATGCATACCATCTTACAAAAAATAAATGAACCCCTTTAAAATAGACAGGCAGACGGATAGACATAGCAAATAAGAGAGAGATTAGAGATAAGAATTTTATTGTTATCTAAGGAATCCTTAAAACTGCCAATATATGGTTTAAATTAATTAATTTTATTAATAAAATAATACAATGACATATACATATCGCCAAAGAGCTATAGATATGAGTTATTAAGTAATGTGATAAGTGGGCTTTTTGTCAGAAATTAAATTGAGTCTAGGTGCGATTTTTCACCCAAACGTAAAAAAGATGGACGTTATATTTTTGAAGTGTGTTCTTGTGTGTCTGTCTATGGCACCATAGCTTGACGAATGAACTTGATGAATGAAAACGCATGAACCGATTTTGATTCAGTTATATTTTTGTTTGATAAATAACTTCATTTGAAGTATTCTAGCTATGGCATTACGGCGAAATGGATGGTCTCATATAATTTTTCCAGTAACTTTTGTATACTATATTTCTTGTGAAATAAACTCATTTCATTACATTTCGTTTCGTATCGTTGTTGGAGTTTTTTTGTCATCATTAGCATTTCATGAATATTATGATTAGTATTTGTGTTTAACTTCAATCCTTATTCAGATTTAGTGTTCCACGTATGAGTCAGCTAAGTATTTCATGCACATGATGGCGTACCCCAAGAGGTTCGTGTACCCCACTTTGAGAAAGCCTGGGCCACAAGATCATTATCTATGATAATGATTCTGACACCCACATTATTGCACGAAACATTCCTATATTAGTAACAATATGTCATAATGATATTGATATTGATTTAATTAATTGTTTTTTAATAATATAGTCGAGTTAAAATTGTTTAAACACTTGCTATTATGATCATCTGTTTCATTTTAGTCATAGATCTCTAACATCCTACATACATTTTATTACTTAATTCAAAAGATTGCATATTTTAAACGAAAAACGATTGCATATTTTACGTAAACGAGAAAGGAATTATATTTGTTTTTTAATATATCAAGACAAGCACGCCTCTCATCCTGATGGTAAGAAATGAACAGAAACTTCTTCACATTTTATCAAATTTTTCAATATTTTGCGCGACCTGAGAATAACTATGGATTGCCAAAATTTTGAATGTCACTTATTTTCCTTGTTACCGTGAGACCACTTGCTGTTTGATGAGTCTTACAACTCCTATAAACTTACTGGACCCTTTATTTGTTCTGATTAAAACACAAATCAACACCAATGCTAAAAATACTAAAGTCAGTACCTATACATATTTGTTAGTTACCTCGTCACGGCCTAACTGATCGACTACTAAAGCTGAAATTTTGCATATAATATAGTAAAAAGTCTAATTTTCAAAGCTGCAGGTCGCAGCTAGTATGTTAGCTTGCACTATCTTACTTTAACCGTAACTATAACTATTAACCGGTGTTTTTATATGGATTTCGACAGATTTTTGACGTTTGTTATAGTTAAAGTAAAATGATGCAACTCAGGCTAACTGTTTCTAAGCCACGTCAAACATGCCGGAATACTGCAAGCCGATTTATTGACATAATCTCATCAATAACATAGTTCTAATATGGTGCTAATTAACAAATCCGTCGACACGTCTAGCAGTCTCTCAGGTTGAACAATGTACCTAGCGAATCATAATAAGTACTAACTATCAATCAATCTGGTGATCACTTTCAAAACCTGCCTGCGAAATAACTGGAGCGTATACTGTGGTTTAAAGGTTACACACAGGTTGGTGGTAAGGAGTAGTAGGTACCTACTACTCCTTACCACTCAGTACTTAAGTATTAAAGTAAAGAAAATTAGCGACCGAAGTGGCATTGAAAATGTCGGTGATATAGGGTTGAGAACGTAAAAAACCATAATTAAACCATTTTGAAATTCACTTTTTAGGAAATTTTTGTGTCGAAACAATTTTTTCGTCCGATAATATCACGGGTCGGGGGGTGTGTTATATATTTTTAAGCTATTATACAAAGACAGACTGGCGAGGTCTACCGACTCACAGAACCACTATAGTCGGCGCGTTATCAACTGAGTCATGAGGCCATACACGTCAATAGAGATAAGGATATCGATAAATAGCTACCTGTCGATGGTGTGTGTGAGTGCGAGTGAGATATATATAAGCATGTGATTTATGGCCTCACGACTCAGTTGATAACGCGCCGACTATAGTAAATAATATCTATCATCATTACCTTAAATTACTAAACCAAAAACTATAGCACCTAACGACACAATAATACTGAACAATCTCACACGGTGCCAGGGAACAATAAAAATAAATAACAACGGTTGTCGATTAGATTGCTGGACTCATAAATACTTCTGTTAGGGTTCCACAAAGGGTTGAGGAAGCTAAACGATTCAAGGTACTACTTTTCTCATAATGGAATCCGTGAGAGTCACAGTATTCTAGGCCTAGCGTGCTCACCATCTTCGACCACGTCGCCGTAGGTGAGATAGTGGTCAAACGCTAGCCTTTGAGGTATAAAAAATAAGCTTTTATTTGGGATCCAATCGCGGGTGACTCATTTATGTGCACTTGTCACGGTGACCCTTCGGTGAAGTAAAAACATCGTTAAAAAACCCCCAACCCTCGCATGGTGGTAGGACACTACCTAGTGTCCGCCTGGCCAGCTACTACTATAGAAAATACCCTCCTACCCTACCTACCCTACCCTACCTACCCTACCCTACCTACCCTACCCTACCTACCCTACCCTACCTACCCTACCCTACCTACCCTACCCTACCTACCCTACCCTACCTACCCTACCCTACCTACCCTACCCTACCTACCCTACCTACCCTACCCTACCTACCCTACCCTACCTACCCTACCCTACCCTACCTACCCTACCCTACCTACCCTACCCTACCTACCCTACCCTACCTACCCTACCCTACTACCCTCAAGTTAGAAAATCTGTCGCCAAACATCTAATGTGTTCCGGCAGCTATCCTTGAGAGCTAGGCTCCCACTCTAGGCCTAGCGTGCTTACTATCCTCGATGGCATCATCATCACCAACAGGTGAGGTAGTGGTCAAACGCTAGCCTATACTTATGATATAATAATTTTCTTCAAAGTTGTTAAGTCTTCTTATTACGAATAACTATGAAACTTTTTATATTTGTTTGTACAGTATTATTGTGTCCATATAGCTACAGGAAATTAACTTCATCGTCGACAAACTGCTCAGCAGTTTTGCAGGATATATAAAGTAATGCATTTAACTTACATATGCCTTGTATATCATCATCAGTTATTAAATAAAATATAACATTTCTAAATTTATTGCAGTCGCGTTTTATTGTTAGCCTATAAAAGTTGCTCAACAGATTTCCCATAAACTATAATTATTTTTTTTAATACGGAACACCAGGCTCACTCTTCCGCGTCAACCACGCAATAATGTGGTCAGTAACATTTCAATCTAAGGTATATGCTGCAAGTTCCAATTAGTTATATTATTAATAGTTAACATGCGTGTCTTTATGACGGTTTGTCTGGCACGCGAACCGTACAATTATGCCGTGACCAACATTGGACTGGATACACTCATTGATTTTTGATTGGGATTGGGAAATTGAGATGAAGGAGAAACGGTTACATGCGATTTGGTAAAAAAATAGTGCAATTAGAAAAGATTACGCAACGCAATGGTAATGTGACATTACCGTTGCGTACATTTTTATAGATAATTATAATTACATTACTAATGTCACAAGTATTGCATAATCGATTGATCCTTGATCCTCCCGATGAGGTGATATTTGACTTATTGAAGTAAAAACAAGTAAAAACTACTTTCGGCCGTTACACGCGCTCGTTCGGGTAAAGTCGGGTTATACCTGGCTCGTGTCAACGCTCGTTCGGGTAAAGTCGGTTCGTAGTTCCTAACAAATCCGATAGATGTCGTTGTACACCGTACAAACACGTAAGTGTTTCATTATTAAGTGTTCACTTCTGACGAGCAGTCTTACGACTTTTTTAGTAAAACAATAAGTAAATCGCAAATACGCAATGGTTTACAAATCAGTGTGAAAATGTGTTGTTAAAATAGAACTTCAAAAGGCAAATCAGGCAAAACAATTGAATAAAAAATTAGAAGTCTTAACCCCAATACCTACTCTAATTTCCTAAAAAACCACTCCGTATATTCACTCCACAATCCACGTCTTACATGGAACCGTGTTGATCGCTAACGACCGCCCGATTCGTCACAAACACTAAAAACTATTTCATATAACAACACGAATATAAACCCTATTATATCACATTTATATGGGTTTATATGACGACGTATAAATGGGTACATGCTCGGCCCAACTTGCATTCCTCGTTACGGACCTGTAATATATTGCTCTAAATTAGATTTGGTTAAAATCGATATTCAGTTTGAAATACTGGTTGAGATCGATTTGTTTTTGAGTTCGAACTTTACGAGCATTTAATTTTGAGCTTTAATGTAAAGTGACGGTTTGGTTCAAGTTCTGAAGTCCAATCGAGTGCAAGTAAGTAGGTAAGTGGTAATGGTACTTAACTGATTTCAGTCCAAAAACGGGAAAATGGTTAGCCATTATCTTTTCAGAATTCCCTTCAATACATACGATACAAAAAAAACCGACTTCAAACAGGAAACTAAATTAAATAGTAGTGCTTTAAAATACTTCAATTAAAAAATTAACAAACGCTCTAGTCGCCACTACGATTTTCGAAGGTTCCCCTTGATTTCTCTGGGATGCAGATGCCATCATCAGATCCTGGTTTTCTTATCATGGTACCACCCTTAGAATATCTCCTTTCCAACAAAAAAGTCAAATCATCAAATTCGGTTCATAAACGACGAAGTTATCCGCGAAAACACATAAAAAATATATTATACGGTCGAATTTAGAAACCTGTTCCTTTTTTGAAGTCGGTTAAAAAATATGTCAGCTCCGTTGGCGTAAAGGTTATATGGCTTGACTTCGCGAGAGGTTGCCAGTTGTTCGTCTACAGGTGGTAGTAGCACATTGTATCCATGTTCCGCCAGACTTGCTACCAAAAACTAGCTCACCACCATTTAGAAGAAAAATCTGCTGCCATAAACTTACGGTGTTCCGACAGTACACAGCCCTTGTGAGTTAGATCATTCTAGGTCTAACTGGTTCACCATCTTCTACCACATTATCGCTTACCACCAGGTGAGAATCCTCTCATGTGAACGTTGAAGCTATCCAGCTCTTCGATAACACGGACATAGTGAGAAAACTATAATATCGTTTAAAAACTAAAAAAGAACCGACTTCAATGCCGCGCTATTCATTTCAGTACCAATTTTGAGATGTTTATCTCAATATCTCTGGAGATACTTATCAGACGTCGATAAAATTACCATGGTATCACACTTAGGATATCTCCTTTCGAACAAAAAAAGAATAATCAAAATAGGTTCATAAACGACGAAGTTATCCGAGAACAAACATAAAAATATATGATATATATATATATATATATAAGAAAAGATAGTTCAGTGATATTTTACCTAAGTGAGCTTAAGTGTAGTGGATAGTGAACGCTATTCAACACAAGAACAAAGTGTCTTCCCCTTAATAGAGACATTAGGAAAAGTGTTAATGGACACATTCTTAGTAATATTCTAATAGTTAATTAAGTTAAAATCAAATTACTCGTTAGTTATAAGGCTCGATTGTAATAGCAGTGAGACATCAACACTAAGTAGGTAAATCACACAAAAAAAAACAGGCGAGAATAGAAATAGAACAACGGACAAACTGAAGTTAGTATTTATGATATTGGTATTGAGGTGGTGGTTTTATCTCGTCAACGCACATCTCAGTCTAATATCTATGCAAACACACATGCAAAGCTTGACAGCAGCTTTGCCTGTGTGGTAAAGTGACATACCACATCCAGAACTTAAGATCCGCTGACCTTAAGGTCGACTTTCTACGGAATGTAATTAATGGGGGAAAACTTGCCCCTCACTAGAATACTTAGTAAGTGGCGATTTGTGGTAGCCTCCGCGAATGAGTCCCTTAAATTTTTTAAAATATGTTATTGGCTAGCGTTTTGCCACTATCTCGCTTGGTGGTAAGCGATGATGTGGTAGAAGATGGTGAACACGCTAGTCCTAGAATACTCTCTCAAGAGCTATGTGCTGTCGGAACACCGTAAAGTTATGGGGGCAGATATTTCGGCAAAATTTGTTGCCAAAAACATTTTTCATGTACGAGTATCGCCTTTAACTATAAATGTAATTTTTTTCTTCGTATTAGGTGAAAATTCAAGTGTCTACCTTAGTAGGTAGAAGATCTTAGCTCTAAACCGTAGTCGGTTTAGAGTACAGAGCCCTCTGATAGACAGACGGACGGACAGTGAAGTCTTAGTAATACGGCTTCATTGGTACCCTTTGGTTACGGTACCCACCTTATATAGGGAATGCAAAACACTATTATTAGTGAGTATTATTTACGGGATAATTACCATGTTTTTTATTAGAGTTCCGTAGTCCTGACAAGGAACCCGTATAGTTTCGTCATGTCCGTCTGTCTGTCTGTTCGAGGTTTTGCTCAGAGACCGTTAATACTAGAAAGCTGTATTTTGTAGGTTTTGGGGGTATGTAAATAAATGACGCCGACAAAGTGCTGAAATAAAATTTTGAAAAATTTTTTTTTAGGGTAGCTCGATTTGAGAATAGGGGATGAATTTTTTTTTCATCGTCTACCCTATCGTGTGGGGTATCGTTGAATAGGTATTTCAAGATGACTTAGGGTTTGCTAATACCATTTTTCGATTGACTGCTCCATTTACGAAATATTAAACTTTAAAGTGCAAATTTTTGTTCCAGTAGGGCGTCCCGCCCCCCTCTAAAAGCTAAACTGCTGGCTTGAAAAATCTGGAAAAATTCGTGATAATAGAACATTTCATGAACTTTAGAGAAAAATTATAGCGGTTACGATAACTTTATTAGTTTAGCAGTAATAGAGGTTGAACTTGGGTGTAGGATAATTTTGTAACTAATACAAAATCTTTAGAATAAATCCTTTAAAGTGACAAAGACGGAGTACGTAGTTGCTTGTTTATAACGGGTAAAGACTTGCATTGAATAACAGGCTACTACGAAACCCTACACTGCGCGTGGCCCGACACGCACTTGGCCTGTTATAATGTGAGTTTCCGATATTTTGGTGCTGTTCGTTTGGTGGTGTGTCAGACCATGAGAACTTAAAAACTTATAATGCAGAACACACACTTAAAAGAGAATATAAATTTTACACTTATCCACTTTTAAGCAAACTTGCAGTAAAACCTGCATCTTATCTCCGTACTTCAGTACTTAGCGTAGGGACTGTCAAAATGATTATAACCAAACGAAAAATATGCACCTGCCGCCGAGACAAATATGTTTTAGTGTGCCTTTAACCTTAAGCGCAAAGATAAAAAGCGTGAATGGAGGTTTCTGACGGCACTTTTTATTAGCTTTTATGGACAATTAGAACACTTTACTTTAGTTAAGAAAAAACATAAGCAGTTTATATGGTTATAATCAAGGTTATCATCATCATCAATATCAGCCGCTGTCAGTGCACTGCTGGACGAATGGCTCTCCCAAGATACGCCTCTAAGCCCGGTCTTCTTTTCCAGTCACTGCCCACCGATTTGCGAATGTCGTCGCTCCACAACGTCCTAAGCTACATTTGTTAATTACCACAATTACCCTTCTTTCCGTGAAAGTGGCAAATCCAGAATTTCCCTGTCAACTGCTTTAAACCGACTTCCAAAAAGGAGGAGGTTCTCAATTCGTTTGTTTTTGTATGTTTGTTACCTCCGCCAATTGTGAACCGATTTGAATTACCTTTTTTTCATGGGTAGGGTACATTTCCATGGTGCTCACATTATACAATTAATTGACACCTAACGAGTATCTCTGGAGATATATAACTCTGAAAATGAACCTATTTTAATTATGTGGTCCTTTACATCTGATGATTATCTCTAGAGATATGGAGATAAACATCTCAAACTAGCTACTGAAACTGACTGACATGGCATGTGAAGTCATTTTTTCTTAACTTTTTAATTAGTTTTATAAGAATCTTAATTAATTAATTAATAATACTATCTTAATAATTTTAGATTGGAATCAGAGCAACGCGTTTTACCATACTTAAGATTGTAAATTACGTCTCTCTATGTTCGGATAGACCGATGACCGATTCGATAGCCAACTCGTCTGCCCAGCTAGGCTATTCTGTAAGCTATCTCGGCAGCGGAATCCGCGGTGAGATTCGAATTTCGTACTACAAATTCAATCTTATCACATTCGTAATACGGTTGAATTTCGTAATACGAAATTCAAATCTCACCGCGGATTCCGCTGTCGAGATAGCTTACAGAATAGCCTAGCAGGCCCCAGAGTGGCGATTAAAGCATACCCCTTCCAGTTAGCCGAAGATCGAGCTCAGTGGCGTATCTTGGGAGAGGCCTGCGTCCAACAGTGGACTGACACGGGCTAATTGTGATGATGATGATGACCGATTATTACAAAAATGATCTTAAGCTACTTCAGGTCTATAAAATTATGTATACAGTTCCGTTTAACTGTAAAGAAAATTAACTAACAGTATCAAACATTTCTATAGAATTTTCGCAATCAGTACGATAAAATTATCATAAGCCCACACTTCTAGAATTCCAGAGCTTCATTCTAATACTACAAATTACTGTTTAGCTTCGATTATTAATTGCTAGAAATAATTAGGATTCGTGCGCTATGCGTAGAATCTTGGGTGTGATCACATCTTATGTGGCAATGGCAATCTTGTTTAGGTAGGTTTTGTTATACGATAGATCTTAAGAGATATATCGTCTTACTTCATTGTATATTGTGAATGTGAGTGATATCTTTATTCAAGACGTTTATTCCGGCATTTCTTAATACACAAAGATGTATTTTAAATCGATAATAATAACATCTATTCGTGTATTTTCAATTATTACATTCGGTAGTGGTTGATATAAAATAACTGTGAATATGTAAAAAAATATTGATTGTTTGTGAATGCGTATTAGGTAGTAAAAGTTGTTTATACATCTATTTATAAAACCTTTATCAATTATAAGTGCACACACATACACGCACTTTTCTGAATAAAGATACTTTGGTTTTAACCGAAAAAAGTTAGTTCTAATAACAAACATGAATATCTATTAATCCGAAGGTTATCTTCGAAGGTAGACTACATCATCGCTTACCATCAGGCGAGATAGTGGTCAAGCGCTAGCCTATAAGATATAAACTGGCCAAGTGCAAGTCGGACTCGCACTAGTAGTGTTCCGTACCACACTACAGTATTCTATAAGATCAAGCAAAAAATACCACTATCGTTTTTCGCCAGCAAAAAATAATAATTAATAAACATTTTATTTCTTATAACGCCATCTAACGTCTTACAAAGGAGTTAGAGATCAACATTTCAATATAACGCCATCTATGGGACGTTTACCTAACTAAGCGTTCATAGATGGCGTGAAATGACGAAGAAAACACGTTTCTTGTATGGGGACCTTCTATTATTTTTAATTTTATTCTGTTTAAGTATTTGTTGTTATAGCGGCAACAGAAATACATCATCTGTGAAAATTTCAACTGTCTAACTATCACGGTTCATGAGATACAGCCTGGTGACAGACGGACAGACAGACAGACAGACAGACAGACGGACAGCGTCTTAGTAATAGGGTCCCGTTTTACCCTTTGGGTACGGAACCCTAATAAAAAAGGAACATTGCAAAACTCCGCAATTTGTAATGTATTTTTATTGTACTTCAATTATTTTTGAGGCACTGTTAACCAAAACTCTATTGAGATGCTAAAATAATGATATAGGTACTTATATTTTCATTAGTTAAATCTTGCATAATTTCTCTAGGTATAGTTAAAAGTTTACTTCATCGTTAACCCTTTAATTCTTGGCAATAATGAGACATAAACTAACTTATAAAGTGACGGTTTTATAGGGTTACCAACCTCATATACCTGATATAACATTATGTACCTAAACTATTCAATACGTCATATTGATAGGATAAATAAATGTCGAAAGCAAAAAAAAATGCTACCGGGTCACCATCATACAGCTCATTCGATTTGGATGAAATTTAGGAGTAGCGCTATATATACACTATGTTATATTTCTCTAAAATAAAAGTACACACACATTGAATAAATAAGCTTAGAAACGTTTATTTTGAAAAAAGTCTTCATCGTCATCATTATCAGCCGGTATCGGTCCACTGCTGGACGTAGGTCCCCCAAGACACGCCACTGAGCCCGATCTTCGGCTGTTTGTTTCCAGTCACTGCCCACCGCTTTGCGATTGTCGTCACTCCACAATCTACACAGTTACAGAGCGTCCTACGATATGTTTGCCGTTTCGCGGTCTCAACTCTAGAATCAGTCAAGAAAAAAGTCTTTATAAATATCAATTTATCAAATTAATATTATTAAGACGATTGATTGTACAATAACATTCTATAACAGACAATACAATAATCATAGAATCTTAAATAAACTAGTTTCTATTTATAAATTTATCTCAGATTACATATGCTGTTCCTTCAGAAAACTTAACAAAACTAGACAACCCTACTAATAAAATGAAGTCCCGGGAACTATGAAACAGTGACATTTAGATTTAATGTATTTATTGACGTTTTTACAATGCTTGCCGTTGCATCAAAATGGACGCAACGATTAAACGGTCAGTTTAATGTTGAAGTTGTCCCTATGAGATGGGCAAATTGTGGTAGAATTTACGAGAATCATTTGGGTACTAACTTAGAACAAATTTTATCAAAAAAATTTACATAAACTACTAGAATAATTGTAAAACTGTGCTACTAGGTACCACCTCAAGTTAGAAAGCTGCCGGAATACATAAGTTGAGGATAGAACCAACTTATATGTTCCGGCAGCTGTCCTTGAGAGCCAATTCCCATTTTAGGCCTAGCAATCCTAGCATGCTACCATCATCGACTGCATCGTCACTTACCAACACATCACACTCTAAAAATAATAATAATATAGGCATATTATTATTATTTTTTAATCTGTATATTTATCTACTTTTTAGGGATCCGTACCTCAAAAGGAAAAAAGGAAGCCTTATAGGATCACTTTGTTGTTCGTTTGTCTATCTGTCTGTCTGTCTGTCAGTCTGTCCTGTTTCTCTGGAACGCGTAGATGTATCAAGTTAAAACTTTTATAAAATACTCAGGTCTACGGTCTCTTCCAACTGTAAAAAATTAAACTTGTAAGTCAACGCGATCAAGAGATATTACCGTTTATGTCGCATATATTAGCATATTTTGCGATCTCACCTATAAAACAGACAGACAGACAGACAAGAAAGTGATCTTATAAGGGTTCCTTTTTTAAACTTTTGAGGTACGGAACCCTAACAAATCAAAACCAAAGTAAGGTACTTCTGACGATCTTGATCTTGAGTACAAGACGATTTTTTACAAGCTTATGTCACTATGTATTCGGGTGGAATCTTGGAAGCTAAATTAGACCCACTTCCCGATGTCCGATTGGACTGAAATTTGGTGTACTTATGTATCTTCGGTGACAATACAATGATATGGTACCATGGAGCTGGTCTGATGATGGAGACAGAAGGTGGCCACGGCATCTCTGTGATAAAATAACATAACCCCACCGAGTTTGGGCTCGATTGATTTGTCTTGAAGAGAACTTTACGCCTAGATGATATCCAGGGTCTGATGATGAAGCTGGAAGGTGGCCACGGCATCTCTTTGATAAAACAACATAACCCTACCGAGCTTGGGCTCGATTGATTCGTAGTGAGGAGGACTTTACATCTAGATGATATTCAGGGTCTGATGATGAAGCTGGAAGGAGGCCACGGCATCTTTGTGATAAATCAACATAACCTACCGAGTTTGGGCTCGATTGATTCGTCTTGAAGAGAACTTTTCACCTAGATGATATCCAGGGTCTGATGATAAAGCTGGAAGGTGGCCACGGCATCTCTGTGATAAATCAACGTAACTCTACCGAGTTTGGGCTCGATTGAGTCGTCTTGAAGAGAACTTTTCACCTAGATGATATCCCGGGTCTGATGATAAAGCTGGAAGGTGGCCTCGGCATCTCTGTGCTAAATCAACGTAACTCTACCGAGTTTGGGCTCGATTGATTCATCTTTCTGATATAAAGCAACATAGCCCCACCGAGTCAATTGATTTTCCGTGAAGAGCTCTTTACCCATAATCACATTAAATACCCGTGGAATATTTTAAAACATCATGCCTTCTCTTAAATACTTAGTATAGTAGGTAGGTAGTCGGTATCTATACCTACCTACTAAAAAGTTAAAATTAAATTATAAGTAAAAAATATTTTTAAAAACAAGCTTTTTTATCTGGGACAATGAACTAAAATGTTAAAAATAAATTCTTGTAAGTATTTGGCGTGTAGGTACTTACCTATATTCTTAAAAGCTTGAAGCACTACCCGTTTTCAGGCTAGGTAATTACTATACTTCAGTGCAATCATTTATTCAATCATTTATTTAATTTGAAAATCTGATGGAAACCGTCATGCTAAACCGTTTAACAGAATAATATATTAAAATGTGTAAAAATTAAATTTTTTATACCATAGATTTTTCATTTCTCGAAGTCTAATGAAAAGTTGTAATTTTTACAATACTTAACTTTCATGCAAATTAAACTTATAATCTTGAGCTTTATGATTTTTAAAATAAACTGTCTTTAGTAAACTTTTAATTTCATAAAGCTAGCTGGAATATTCTGGAAGTTATTGAGGTTTTAGTTATTTTTTTTCTTTGCCGCCTTCTTAGTTTACAAAATCAGAATCACTATTCTATTTTAATTATAGGTTATATGTCTGATCGTTAACGGATTGGCATTCAAACTAATTAAGCAAATATTCTAAATTAGCAGACACAATAGACAGGTACGATAGGAACCAGAAAAAACATGATAAGGGTCCTAAGTCCCATGGCCAATTGGCCAGCCACCTCTTAACATTTCGCGCCTCTGACGTCACTCTAACGTAAAATAGAGAGATAGATAATTAATTTGCATATAAAAATCACTTGCCTTGTTTGTCACACAAAAACACAAAAATAGCTCACTAGAAAATTTTTTTATTTTGTTTTTTTTTTGCTTAATATGTTATTAGGGAAAAAAAATAGGAAATACCCGAACAAAAAGCCGAAAAATCGAAATTGGCAACATAAATATGGCAATGTCATCATCAAAGGATCAAAGAAAAAAAAACTTAAATATTTTGCCACTTAAACCAATTCAGTACGGTACTTAATTCGAATTTAGAATGACGTGTAAACACTTTACACTAACGTGCCAACCATTGAAAACCAAGGAACCAGAGTATAGAGTTACCGCAGGGCGAATCCAGGAATTTCGATTATATTTATGTTTCCGTTTCAAATCTACATATGCGTGGAAAATTAAGCTTTACACCACAGATTTAAGGAACTCAATGAGCCGCCAAAAGTTTGCGCTAGGTGGCTATTGATGCAAACTTTGATGTCTATGTTTGTTTATTATTTTTAGCGAAAATAGGTCGTTGAAAATTACAAATTATAGAAATATATGAAACGAAAGCGGTATCGACATCAATCCAAAAAGAAAACATGAGGTTCTTCAGATTTACCCAAAGACCTGCTACTTAATATTTAACTTGATTGCGTACACCGGCCCCAATGAGACCGACCTTGAACGGAGTTTGTCCTTTTCTTTTGTATTGACATCAACGTGAACAAAGAATACGATATAATGATGATAGATACTGCCGTCCTGGAAGCCGATGTGGGAGCCAGATTCAACCAGCAGCTAGCGGGCATAGACCCTCAACTGACCATCGGCATGGGTCCGAAGGCTCACCAACCGCTACGTCTCAAATGATGAGCTGCGATAATCTAAGATGCAGACTTTGGCTAATCAATTGATATACGTCACAAATGATGTTCATACGGGAGGAGCTGCGACAAGCTAAGATGCAGACTTTGGCTAATGAATTGATACACGTCACAAGGTCTATATAGAGGATTTTTGTAGAAGAGCAGTGATAAACTCTAAGTGTCATTTAGATAAGTATCGTAGAGTATGGTAGAATCTATTGGAATATACAGTGCCACAAGTATAACTTGGCGGTGGTTGTTTTTGGAACTAATTCTCTTAATTGAAACTGTGAGTTTGACGTTTGAGAGATTACCGCGACATTATTGTTGATAAATCTGCTACATTAAAATAGTTCAATAATGCCAAAAGTAATTAAAAGTGGTTTAAGAGAAACTATTATCAAAGTACAAAGTAAAAGCACAGTGGCGCACAGGCACGCCAAGTTATACTTGCCGGACTGTATGTATAACCCGTCTTTCATATTTTATTGTCTAGGTTCCTGGTTCCTTTAGGGATGTAGCGTGCGGTAGGCCTGCTCCGGGGCTCCGTTACGTTACAACATAGTCCTAACTAATATTATAAATGCGAAAGTAACTCTGTCTGTCTGTCTATCTGTCTGTCTGTCTGTCTGTCTGTGTCACTTTCACGCCAAAACCACTGAACCGATTTAAATGAAATTTGGTACACAGATAGTCTAGAGCCTGAGACAGGACATAAGCTACTTTTTATTGCGAAAAGAGGGTTGTATGGGGTTAAAAGGGGGATGAAAAGTTGTATGGAAGTATCGTCATTTTTAAAGCTAGAAGCTTGAAACGTATTGTTTAGGCTGTTGATTCGATATAAATTAATATGTCATTCAAAGTTTGTGAGGGGAAAGGGGGAGGGAGAAGGGGAAGGGGGAATGAGGGGAGGGGAGGGAGATTGGAAGTGAGGGGAAGGGGAAAGGGGAGAGGGAATGTGTGAGGGAAAGGGGAGGGGATGGGGAGGGGGAGGGGGGGATGGGAGGGGGAGAGGGAGGGGAGGGGAGGAGGTAAGGGGAGGGGAGGGGGAGTGGGAGGGGAGGGGAGGAGGTAAGGGGAGGGGAGGGGGGTGGGAGGGAGGGGAGGCGGAGTGGGGGGTAAGGGCAGGGGAGAGGGAAGTGAGGGAAGGGGAGTGGGGGGAAGAGAGGGGGAGGGGAAGTGGGGGGAAGAGATAGGGGAGGGCAGGGAGCGGGGAAAGGGGCGGAGGAGAGGGAAGTGAGGGGAAAAGGGGTGGAGGGAAGAGAGAGGGAGAGGGGAGGGGAGGGGTGAGGGGCAGGGAGAGGGGAGGGGAATTTGCACGGCGTGGTACGGTGCGGTGTAGGTGGGATACGCATGTGTCTTATTTGTAAAATAATTAGCCTAAATATTTAAAAATGCTACCCAAAGACACTATTCCACGCGGACGAAGTCGCGGGTACAACTAGTATAGAACATATATAGCACTAGCAGGTTGTTAGACAAGGACACACTCCCACCGGGGTGCCTTTCAATTGGGCCGTTTTGTTGTACAAAGCAATTACATCCTTATTGTTAAAGCATTTTTAAAGCATTGAGTCTCCAGGGCCGGTAGTCTCTACATGCATAGCGATTAATTTTTAGCGATAATCGTCGATACGAAAACAACTGTCTAGCTGCATCTCAGTCTAGCAGACGTTTGCGATGACAATACGCATCGCTATCAATGTAGAGACTTCCACCCCAGGAACTATATTTTTTTTTTAGGAAAACTTCTAATTGGAAACGTTTGTCTACGGCCTATTCGTTTCGTACCAATCGGATTTAGTTTAATGCTCTTGTGCTTATACATTATGATTAATAGTAGCAAAATTACGTTCATTATGAATGAACGTAATTTTAGTTACATTTAAGTATGCCATTCATAAACAATCAGTAATTAATTTAAGCAAAAGAAGAGATTAGATAAAAATACAGTTAATTATTGAAATACTTATCTACTTACAAGGAATACGAGGTGCACTATCAAATAACAATATTACATCGTTTCAGGGGTCGTACATAATTTCGTAACATACAACATTAAAAAAAACACATACACGATTTGCAAACCTCCTCATCTTGTAAGTCGGTCAAAAACAAACAACATGCAATAGCATCAACAAAATTCCACAGAACAATTCCCGCCACTTTACTAATTCAAAACACAGGTTACTGGCAGCAAATATTAAATTATACATTATCTACGAAATCGTCCATGCGTCAGAGATAACCAACTTTTCTTCAGAGTCCAGAACTTTAAACTTTGAACTTTATATCTAGGGTATTAAGGTGGTTGTTAAGTGTAAAGTTAACTTGGTAAATGCAACATTGACGTTCGGTGTCATGAAGGTGTATTCAGTATTGTTGTGGCATTGTAATGAAATTGCCGACGCACGTATTTCTTCTCAGCGATGGCATTGTTTAATCAATTAGATGATACGTAGATGAGAATAGAATGAAGTGGTAATGTGGCTATTCGTTTTTTGATGGTAGAATAAGGTTAGCCAATAATAGTTTCTATTTTTTTTTTGTTTCTTTATGGCTCCACACGATTAGTGTATTTAGCCAGTGTCAAGTGTTGACATTTTTCAAGTTTTTAGGAATTTTAGTCGTAGAGATGGGTCAAAGTCTCATTTCAGGTCAGTTTTCAAGTAAAAGTCTAGTCTAAGTCATACCTTCAGTAAAGATGTGGTGTTTACTGAAGATTTTCAGTGGAATTTTGGTGAGAACGCAAATAGCATGTTTTTCAACATTGTCCTGTTTCCTACACTCGCACACATTCACCGGCACTTAATGGTTAATAATCCACATTTATTACACATTAACACGCGGAAGAACACAAGTTTTAGGGAAAAATACAATGAGATCACACACACTTTTCCACGTTCCCGCCAAACTCTAGTTTCTTATTGATAGGGTGGATTAAATTCGAATTTAGAATTTCCATATGTCGTATATACGTTTGGGTAAACAGATGTGTTTAAGAATTAAGATGAAGTTGAAGGCAATCTTTTGCCAAAAAAATTGACGTAAACGATAGAAAAGATATCATGACTTCAAACCGGGAGATCACCGGTTCAAATCCTACCGTGAACCATTTATTCATACCATTCATGGGTGATCGTCCACATGTGGTAAGTGCAAATAACCATGCTCCGCCTGACTTGCTACCAAAAAAGTACCTTACTTACCACCATCAAAAAGAAAATCATTAAGGTGTTCCGGCAGCGCATAGCCCTTGAAAGTCAGACCATTTTAGGCCTTGTATCATCACCATCTTCGACCACATCATCGCATACCACCAGGCGAGATAGTGGTCAAACGCCTATCAGACATTAAAAATTAAAGGACCTTCATTCTCCAGCGAAACCTTGAAACCATTCTCACAATAGGGTATGCCGACCAATAGTTAGCATTACGTGAATCTGAAGATTTCACGCGCGAAAGTATCGTTTGCCCTCGCTTACGCATATAGTCGAAGGAATGCGCTTGCGCAACCGGCATTCACTTTGCAATGTTTGTGTTTACCGATTGCGATTGTATCATCCTAAAATTATTTAGCGTGGAATTACCGTGATGGCAATGCATGTGTAATAAACTGTTTAAAGTACCGTGGATATTATATATTCACACGTAACAAAATTAAAATTTTGAATTAACACCCACGACAATGTCGATTAGAAAATTAACGTCATACCTAACATCTATCTGAGATCCACCACTGATTAACTATGAACCATTTAAAGACAAAATCGAACTAGTTTTGGAGAAAAATGGCAACATGGATTTGCACAAACAAATGTTTACTGCAGCGCCCCCTGGTGAGTTGACACCGTAACACCTATTTAAGAACATGCACCAATCAAACACGAACCCATAACTGAAAACTGCATTAAAATCGGACTAGTCGATTTGAAGAAAAATGGCAACATCGATTTGCTCCAACAAATGATTACTGCAGCGCCCCCTGGTGAGTTGTCACCGTAATACCTATCTAAAAACATGCACCACTTACACCCGAACCCATAACTGAAAACTGCATCAACATCGGACTAGTAGTTTTGGAGAAAAATGGCAACATAGATTTGCACACACAAACAAACAAACAAACATCCTCTCACTCCAAACGCATATACAGTCTCCGTACCGTCGTGGGTAAAAACTATTTTCTTTGCAGGAAGACGGGGGCGAGAGTCTCTCGGTTGCGCTTGACCCAAAATCATTATATTTTGCAAGAAGCAACATCTAACGTCATGCAGCACTAGTAAAGGCACAAAACAACCTGAAAACCGTAAATACTTACTACAATTTATTTTTAACTTTTTAGTTCATTGTCCCTGATAAAAGCTTGTTTTTCAAAATATTTTTTACTTTTAATCATAGACCTTATACTTTATGGTCGAAAATTACATGTCACGTGCCAGTTTATACTGTAGTGATAGGACTTCTGCTGTAGTGGTAGGACTTCTACTAGTTTACATGGGGCGGTACCACCACTTTGCCAATTAATTTTTTAAGCCGCGAAATAGGATTGTTTTTCGGTTGAAATGGCAAGGTGTCCAGTGAAATTACAGGGCATGTGAGACTCGACATCTTTATGTCTCAAGGTAACAAGCGCAGTGCAGTGACATGCAAATTCTGCCAGTACAGAATTTTGCATGCCGCTGTATCTGTTATAGGCAGAGTTCATCGCTTACCATCAGGCGAGCGTCGTGCTTGTCCTGTTACCTTTTGTCATAAAAAAAGTATGATATTATAAATAAACATGAACTTAAAATTGGCTTACACGTAAAGATGCAAGAAATAGGGATGTTGCCTGGGTCGAAAAATGGTAGTTCTAATTAGTCCGTCAGTTAGATAATCAAAAAATATTGCACACGGATTTTTTTATTGTACAAATCAATAGAAATTGACAAAGAGCGTCAAAGTTCGGGAGTGGGGGCTCGTGACGTCATTAACCGCTAGAAATTAGTACTTTTCAGCGGTTTATAAAAAATAAAAAATATGTGCAATATTTTTTGATAATGTAAATAACGGACTAAAAAACGATTTTTTGTAAACTAGCCTATTGCTACAACGAGCCTCACCTCCTTTGTTACAATGTAGGTTATTAAAGTAGGTATATTAATGAATGCCGTGATAACTGATAAAGAATAGGCCTCGCGTTTTGATAATGATTCGTATAACTTCCGATTATTCATAGGAAACGCAAAAAATACTGATAACAGCGGAAAATCGTGTTCTACATACTAACTAGGATATATGATCAGTAATAAACCTACAAATCGTCTTAACCTGAACAATGATAAATTAGTCTGTTAGTCCTAAGTGTCTATACATTGAAGTTTTTGTATTGACAGATCTAGATATACTAATATTGAAGCAGTAATTTAAATAATAATTACGATAGTTTAAAAACTAATACAACGTCGGTGGTTTTGCCCCGCGAGTCAGTTTCAGTAGCAAGTTTGAGACGTTTATCATCATATCTCTGGAGGTACTTATCAGATCTCAATGAAATGAACAATGAGACCAACTCGGAAATATACCCTACCGATTAAAAAAAGAATCATTCGAATTGGTTTACAATTGACGGAGTAATCGCGTAATATACATACAAAAAAATATATTTAAACATAAATACAGACGAATTGAGAACCTCCTCCTTTTTGGAAGTCGGTGGAAAGATAAAACCCGACTATTGTTGAAATCGGTTAAAATAAAGCCTATGTTACCCGGGCCAAAATAACAAACCGATTTTTTTTCTTTTCATGGAACTGGGTAGCACTTGACCACTATCTCACCTAATGCTAAGTGATGATGCGTTCGATGATGGAGCGCGCTTACACAAAAGATACCTTTTCACTCGCGATTTGAAGTCTTCCATATTGTATTTAGCCGGAAACTCAGACTCAGGCAGGGTATTCCATTCCCTGGCGGTTCGCATGATGAACGAAGATGCAAATCGCTTCGTTAGGGTAGATGGTATGTCCACCATAAATCGGTTGCACCTTTTAGTGTCTCTTGATGTCCGATAACTAATTTACACCTTATTCATCAAAATTGGATGAAATATATAATAGTTTTGGTGCTACGGAGGAACATAGTACGTAATTTAAAAACATACATACATAGATTGCTATAATCAACAAGTTTCCTTTTGCAGTCGGGTAAAAACATGTTTTGTTGCGTGTTTGTTTGAAATAAATAAACTAAAAAGGTAGTTTTTTTAGTCAGTACCAAATTTTTTTTTAACCATTAAAAATCTACATTATTAGTCATATTTCACGGACGAAGCTGCGAGTGGGGAATTGCTAGTTTATTAAAATGATTAAGATAGTGTAAAAATAATAACGGAATTCACATGCTGCGCTAGTCAGTTTCAGTCTTTGAGTATTCACCTACAAAGGTTTCAGTAGCAAGATTAATTTTATTTATTTATTTAATGTGGCATATATTTCTCTATGTATATGTCGCAGGCAACAAGCTTAATAAGCCGTTCAAACAAAAGTCTAGCCTCTTTACTAAACAGCGCCGTTCAACTAGATTCCTGAATGATATCCAGCCGTAGCGTTTGTTACAACATTTAATAAACTGGCTGGCTAATGCACAGGCCATTAATATAAAGTGTTAGTCTGACACTAAGGCTACACACTAAAGAACAGTGACCACCGCGTGACGTGCGCCGACGAAATATAGGTATACGCGGTGGTCACTGTTCTCTAGTGTGTTGCCTTGGTGTCAGACTAATGAACAGGCTAAGCAAGTAATGAAACGTCATCGATCCAAGTAATTTTCTAGCTGTTTGATCAAATGGCTGAATATAATTCAGGAATCTAATTGAACGGCGCTGTTTAGTAAAGAGGCTAGGCCTGAGGTTGCCTGCGATATTTACACATATATGAATGTAGAAAAACAAAAACACACCACACATGCGCTCGTTATACCTATTGTTAAAATAAAATATTACAATTTAAACAAGTCTGTGTTAAAGTAAAGGCTGTAGTCTCAGAGCGGAGATTTTTACTTAAAGTTTACACAGCGTGTTCTGTATTCGGTCACAGATTATATAATAGTTACTACGTAAATTCTGTTTCTAAAGAGAGGATTATATTATAAGATGCACATCGTTATAGAAAATTATCAATTTATCATTAAAAGCCAGTTCCCATTCAAGGCCTTAGTATGCTACCATCCTCGACCACATCTTCACATAGGTACCGACATGTGTGGTATAGATAAAAATCGAAATCTACTATAAAAAAAATGTTTCTTATACAAATTACTGTTATTCTGGACGAGCAAAGCTGCGGGCATAAGCCAGTATTCACTCGCAATGAAACAATAGCTTATAGCTTTGTTATCAATGCCCTTGACCTAAAGGAAACCCTTTGATAAGAACAATGAATTTGGCACTGACGCATCAGAACGTCGCGTGGGTTCCGTACATAATTATAATTTATTTGTATATTAACGATGTCTATTGCAAAGATATCGGAGAATTGAGATAATTTTGTGGGTGTTCACTGTGAATCAGTATTGCTTCAAACTATGTTTAGTTTAATTATGGTGAACACGGTAGGCCTAGAATACTCTGATTCTCAAGGGCTGTGTGCTGCCGGAACACAGAAAGGTTGTAGCGGTAGATTTTCTCCTTGATGGTGGTTAGCTACTTTTCTTTTAATAATTTGATGCTATACCGCTTTCATTCCAATAATTTCTAACGTTTCTCATTTTCTATGACCTATTTTCATTAAAAAATAATAAATAGGCATAGACATAAGAGTAGATTTACGTCAAAAGCCACCTAGTGATTGTAATGGAACTAATTTTTGAACCGACTTCCCAAAAAGAAGGAGGTTCTCAATTCGTCAGTATGTTTTTTTTTCATTTTTTTTTTTGTATGTATGTTACGGGATTACTCCGTCAATTCTGAACCAATTTGAATGATTCTTTTTTTAATCGGTAGGTCACGTTTCCGAAATGGTCCCATTGTAATTTCATCGAGATCTGATAACCATCTCCAGAGATATGACGATAAACGTCTCAGACTTGCTACTGAAATTGACTCGCGGGGCATGGAAGTCGGTTGTTTTAGTTTTTAAACTATCTTATTTTTAAATACAAACGGCTCATAGCATCCATTGGTATCTCCCAGTATGTTTTAGTAGTAGGATCTAAGATATAGCTTTTATGAGTTTCTGTTCTAATCACTTTCTGTTTAGTGCATATTTCTGCTTAGTTTGTAGAATCACGTTCAGTTTTCAGTAAGCCAATAAAATCTCATCATGACCAGCTGCCAAGTAAAAACAAGTAATTTTATTTTTTCTCTATCTCTATATTCTCTTTTTTTTCTCTCTTTTTTAAAAAGCTTAATGTCAAATGTGGGTTACACTTTACTAGTATTCTTGTTAACCCTTCCAACTAAACTAAATGCTTGTGTCTGATCTAGAGTGGATTCACCTCTATAGTGCAATGGGTGAGGATCGAACTCGCGACCCCTCGATCGCCAGGCGACGCCTTAGCCATTTGGCAACTGCCGCTGAATATGTCATTGTTTTATAGTGTTTGTTATAATTACGACGAGGTTCAACGGTATATTTTAAACGCCAAATCACGTTAAATCAATTAAGAAAAAAATTAAATACTAGCCGCTACCCGCGAGTTCATTCACGTACACCAAGAATTTAGTAGCCTATGTTCATCCTCATGCTGTAAATGATATCCTTGTTATATTTCAGTAAGATCAGATCCTCCGTTTAGGCGTGATTAGGTAACAAACAGACAGAGTTACATAGGTTTTTTATAATATATTAGTCTGGATAGTCTGGATTAGTCTGGAATAATCTGAATTAGTCAGGATTAGTCTGGATGTCTGTCAACATTACTCTTAGCCTGAGAGCGCATTCATCATTGGTAGTCCTTCTGCAACTGCCCATAAAATGTAGAGGTTATTAAACTTTAGTGGTGTGTAATTAATGTAATGTAAGTACTAATTCTTAATTTAAGCGTATTTAGTGGTATAGAATATTTTAAAAAATTACAAATTTAGAAAAAAGCTTATGTGCTATTCTGATGTTTATATAATACATTGTAAAGTTGCATCAAAATTCGTTCAGTATTTTTTGCGTGAAGGAGTAATAACTGTAATGTCTTTGAGTAATAAACATCCATCCTCTCAAACTTTCTCATTATTAATAATGAGTAAGATATTAGGATAATTGAAAGAACTCTAATAAATGATATTAGCGAGTATGTCATGGCCTGTACAGACACAGGGCGTGGTCGAGACCATCGGCTCTTTGTTCAGAACTAAACAAGCCTAATTTTATTTGTTAGTTGCACGCAACTGAAAAATAGTTAACTTGTGTACATTAAACAGGATTATGTTAATAGCTTCAATATGAATCAAGCATTCAATCAATAATTTATTTGATAATAAAATGCATCCGTTAAGGCTAATAAACTTACAACTATGCAATACATTAGTAGAGAAAGCAGGTAATAATTTATGATCGTACAAAACGAAAAAACCCGACTTCACATGCCGCGAAAGTCAAAGTACTGGCTAGTTATAATCATGTCATCTAAGTATACTAATTTGCTTATAAATATTGTTTATCTACATATATCCGGATATAATTGTCTTAACTCGATAAAATTGAATGGGACCAAACGGAAGGCATAATTTCTCAAACAAACAAAACATTTCAAATCGGTTAAGATTTGACGAAGTTCTAAGGTAAAAACATTTAAAAAAATACAGTCGAATAAAACCAAGCTGGCGGCTCTTAGCCTACCGTCAAATGTATATTGTAATGTATATATACGGATCAATTTTGCGCTACGGTATAAAACGTAATTAAACTAACAATATAAATAAATGTATGCATATCATATATACGTATGTGTGTGTATGTCGCGGAGTGAGATCACTCAAAATCTCTGTACATTTAAACCCGACTACTGAGTTAATATACTATGTAATAATACTGGTTAAAATTTATAAGGAACCCTAAAAAAAGAAAACATAGGTATTAAACGCAGACCCACCCAACGAAAACCCACCCATACATAGTATAAAATAGATCACCAAGAATAAGGCTAGACTCTGTCTAGGTAACCTAGTTAAACCTACACAAAAGTGTAGTTCATTTATTACCTAGCTCTTAGCCTAATTGAATCAGCTTTTGGTGTCCATTCCACTCCCTTTTGGGGAAGGCCGTTGTTTTTACCCGATTACGAGGTAGCAAAATAATGGTTTACATTTCAGAAAAGTTTCGTTACTTTACTAATTTGAAAAATTACAAAGTTATTCATTGAACCTTCGAACCTACATTTTGATAAGTAATTATTGATCAATACTTCTTACTACTGCTTACAAAAATATGTACACGGTGGACTTAATGCTAAAATACTAAGATAGCATTTTCAAACCATCCTAAAATGTATATCTTTTAATATATATATTTTTTTAATTATACATTACATTTTAATTACCTACATATGTTATACACATTAATTTAATACAGGTCAATCGCTTTTGCATGCTTATATTTAAAAAAAAAAGAAATGTACTAAAGGAAAAACAAGTCAACTCAAAGCATTTATTTAGTTTATGGGCAAAATAAAAAGGTGCACTTACACACGTCAAATAAAATTAAATAGATCATATCAATAATTATTATTCAGGGCCAGTTTCACCGGTTCCTGATTATCAGTAACTAATCTGAACCAACCCTACTATTACGTTCACCCCTAATGCATGTTTCAGTACTGCAAACAATTTTTATCCAAAAATTGGGAAATAATGAAACACAATAAATAAATAAAACGCAAACTAATCGCAGTACAAAACAAATCATATTTCGAATGGAACTGATTGGACATTATAACAAGTAACAACGGCTTACAACAAACGGAAGTTGCTCATCAGGATATAACATATTACAATCATAATATATAATTTACCCAAAGAACAATATTATAATTTATTGATCTAACTTTCAAATAAATAAATCATCGATCATTATCAAAAATGCTACCGCGTTTTTTCGAACCCTGGGGCTTGTGCGTGCTAAGGTATTCAGCCAAAACCTTCAAATAATATTTTAATTCGTAATCGAACCCGGCAGGCTTCATGAATTTATCATTTCCACTACCATTGGTGGCAGCTGTCTATAATAATTGGACAGATTTACAAAAATTTGCATCGTGCTGTGCAACGGAAACACTTCACGCGCGAAGCCAAACTTTTTGCTATCGAACTGCTTACGAGTACATTACTTGTTTTTATTTTACATTTTGTCCCGTTTGGTTGTTTCGTAGCAAACGTTTGTAGTGATTTTATTAGTATTTGGAGTCATCTAGTTGCAAGTAAGTACTTTGTAAATTGTTAAACACAATCCAAAATTTCATCGTACCGACGGGACTTGAACCGGCAACCTCCGGAATAACATGTTCCGGCGCTTTGCCAATTAAGCCACGGTGTGAAGTATCGTTACGACGAAATTAGTGGATTGCATTTGTTAAACAAATTATGCATTGGTGGCGCCATATATGACTACTTATTACGTAAGTTAATCATTCGGAAGAAATCATTACAGTTTTCAAATCCGACGAGAGATGTTGCACTGCGTCAATCAAATATTATGTTTCTTTGAAGTGTTTCACACTTTAGATTTTTGTAAATTGTTAAACACAATCCAAGTAAGTACTTTATTATTAAGTAAAGCTTCGTGGTAGCACAGAATAATGAATAGCGATGGTAGCCAACTGTGAAAGAGTAGAAGTAGTGGTCCACCAGCCTGGATGAGATACCTAGCCCTGGAGAGAGATTTGTTTATAACTAAAACTATGGAGGATACGCCCAGCCAGCCCATCATGATAAAGGATAAAAAAAGAAATGAAAAGCTTTAGGTACTTACATACGCTACTACTTGTACTATTCATTATTCTGTAACGCTACTTACTTCAATTAATCTAATTGTGCTATGTTAGTAGATCTATTCAGTAGCATCGATTGCTACGCTTTGTGTTTGATTGATCATAAACTGTGTTAACTTAGTAGTAGATAGGTACGAGTAAGTAGGGTCAGTTCGCTAGTTTGCGGCCTTTTTAGTGGAGTTCCCTACTTCGTCATAAGTTTTCATATAGATATAAAACTCTCAGCGCCCTGACATTTTGCTTGGTTGTAGTATACATAATCTAGTTTGAATTATATATAAAAGAATCATGACTTTATTATAAGAAATAATTTATAATTAATTAAACATTGCAAAATGGGCAAAACGTCAGTTTGCGGCCACTTTTTTCAGTATACGACCATCAATATGCTAGATCGCGGCCGTAAATAACTTCAGCGCTATTTCAAGAAAATAAATGAAAATGCACTAGTTTTCATTAGAATCAGTTGTAGTATAACTAAAGGAACATATTTTAATTATAATGAGGTAATCTTATATTTATAAAACAATCAGTAACATCATTATCAGTGAAAATCTACGTTTGGCCTGCATGAGCTAGGCAGCTAGGCTAGGGGTATGCAGGACCTCGATAGTGAAGCGCTGGTGGAGGCTTCAATTGTCCAGGCGTGGTCTAACCCTCCCCAGCGTCCCGTGGAGGTCGAGGAGGAGGCGGAGTGGCGGGACGCTGTCAAATCCCAGGCCAAGGCACGTCCTCCTAAGCAGGTCTAATGGTGGAACCAGGCGATCGCTGACCTACGCATTAGTTCTGCGGATGCCGATACTCCAGGCACCGGAGACTTAGACGCCGGGACGAAGAGGTTGAGAGTCAGCTGTACGAGTCCTATAGGAGGTACATAAAGGACCTACAGCTGGCGATCTCCAACGTCAAAATCCAAGCGAGGGAAGAGCAGCTGGAGACAATCAGCCACGACCCTGCAAAGTCGTCAGGGGGAAGTTGCGCCCATGGACGATCCCCCCTCCCCTTACAGAGAGTTATCTTCCTTGTGGAGGACGTTGTGTCCAGCCGGTTTCCAAACAGGGTGTATAAAATATACGCTTCCACAAATGTTAACCGGGTGCCCGAATGGTGGGGCAGTGTGAAACGAGCAAGGATGTGCCGGAAGTGTCGGTGAACGAGCTGGGCGCTGCCATCTTAAAGCTTAAAGCTTAAAGGTTTGCTTTAAGCACTGGGTGAACGTTTCCGCAGGCTTCTAAGTGCCTGTTTGGAGACGGTAGACGGTTCCCAATAATTTGCAAGGCGGGCAGACTAGTCCTTCTGGGGAAGGATAGGCGCCCCGCGGAATCTTCTTCCGCCTACCGCCCCATAGTGATGCTTGATGAGGCCGACAAGGTCAAGGAACTCGGTTTTCTCTCACTCAAGGTTTTCGGTTTGGCAGGTCGTATATTGACGCGATTAAACGCGTCAAGGCCAGCATAGACAAGGCCATAGCGGGGTCTGGGGTGCTGTTGGCGGTGTCCTTAGACATCGCTAATGCATTCAATTCCCTGCCGTGGTCTGGAGTCTAGTCATGCATGGAGAGGCACTGAAGTTTAATGACGTGCCTCCCTACTTGAGCCGTATAGTCGGGGCTTACCTGTGCCAGAGTACATCTCGTACTCAGGGCGGGATGGCCGAATCCGTCAGAGGGAGATGTCATACAGTGTTCCGCATACTCGGTCCTAGTGCCACTGCTGTGGAACATTGGTAAAGTACGACTGGGTGTTGTGGGGAGATCTCCACACTACCGATAACTAACTACTTTGAGCTTCTTGGCATCTCTTTAATACCCACACTCAACTTTGGATCCTACATTGAGTACATGGCCCAGTTGGCTTCAAAAAAGCTCGGTATTCTGGCCAAGGTGAGACAGTACTTCACACCGGGACAGCTGCTCAATTTGTATTAATACAAATTGAGCAGCTGTCCCTGTTGCACAGCTCCAATCGTGCATGGAGTACTGTTCTTACCTGTGGGATGGTTCAGCCAAATATTAGCTGGAGGCGTTCATGGAGGCATCAATGACGACAAACTTGTAAGTAAAAGGCTCCAGAGCCTAGAGCATACATTTCGGAGAGTGTGCCATCCAATTTCACGAATTAATCCCACCATCCCCTTTCTTCTATCGGACAACAAAACGTACGTGCGCCATCGATTTATGATATAAAACTCTCAATCATCGATTATAACATTGGCGCTGACACGATTCATCGACCGAATTGGTTTGCTGGGACTGCCCGTGGCACTGGGTGAGTCGCGGAGGCTATATGCGATTTTATGGTCCGAGAGGAGCCCTGTCGCGTGATACTCATCTCACCATCCTGAATCGGGGTTGGGTCCTCGATAAAATATTTCGGACTCGTCCTCGACAGCCGGTGGAACTTCCACGAGCACTTCAAGCGCCTCTCCCTCCGACTGATTGGTGCGGCAGCCGCCTTAAAGCGATTGTTGCCCAACTTCGGGGGCCTAAGGCGAGTGCTCGCCGCCTCTATGTGGGAGTGGTATTGTCCATGGCCCTCATTGGGGCCCCAATTTGGGAGGAGGCCCTGATGGAGAAAACCATAGCCCTGCTGAGGATCTCAGAGGGTGATGGCTGTCGGGGTCATCCGTGGATAACGGACTGTCTCCTTTACTGTCACTTACTCAGGATAGAATTATGTACTAATTACATAAGATGAACCTAACCTATCGATTCTATAATAAGTGAATATCTCACCATTTATATAATTTAAAAAATACATTTCAAATATCCCGTTACCTGTTGGGTGGACGCAAAATGACATATGGGCTGGCTGTGTTTGGTTGTCGGCCAACATATTTCCATACATTTTTACACGGCCGTAATCTGACACGGAGGTTTTAGAATGCGGCCCCCTATATAGTTTTTTTACGAATTTGGGAGATATTGGCGGCTGTAAACTAAAAAATAATAACATCAGATTGGCACATACATGAAACAAAAGTCAATGATATAATTATATGTACGTAGAAAAAGAACGTAGGAAATCAAATTACTCGCGACGCGTCAGTAACCCGGCCGCCCGGCCGTAAACCAACATCATTATATTTTATCTAATTCACTAGGCGACCACCCAATATTTTGCACAGTTGTTGAATTAATACACAATATACATAAAAAATTCAATATAGAGTTCATAAGCTCGTAGTTAAATCCACTTATCACCACATCAAATTATTTTATAACGATATTACATACCTTTGAACAAGTACGTGTCCGCTATTTTTTCCGTAGTTTCGGAAACGTGCGGGCACGTCTATCGAGACCGGTGAATTGAACGAGCTTTTGTTGCTCCGGCTTTATTATTATTCTAGCAATTTCAAAAGATTGGGTACCTAGTATTGTCCAAATTCATAATAAAGTTAAGTTATATTGAAAAAAATGATATGGCATTCCTATTCTCAACCATTATCTAAACAGGCCGCCTTCAAAGGCCGCAAACTAACGAAGGGCCGCGAACCAGCGAACTGACCCTACTTCAATAAAGCTTTTTATCCACTCTAAGATGAGAATGTTCTACGTAAATAACTAATTATAAGTTAAGTAAGAACTTAATGAATGTTTAATTTCTAAACAAAGCAATATTATGTTAAATGTTTATAATTTATCTTGTAAATAGGTAGATCTAGTTAGATTTAAATATGCCTGTAATACCAATAATAAAATAATAGTATACAATGTAATAATCTGTGGTAACACCTGCATAATGTTCGCATGCCAATAGTACCTACTTTAAGATATTATGAATGAACCAAACCTAAACAATAACACCTCATTGTAACTAGGTATATCTGATGCGAAATAAATAAATATAATATGATCTAAATGAATATGAATAATGTACTACCTAAATAACTAATTTGCTTTAAACCAATTTTTAAAGACAGCATCACTACACTAAAATCAAAGACTTATTTATTACCTACTAAGGTATATTAATTAAATCAATGACTAAAATCCTTAGCTTAATTTCTTCAAACGTCTGTCGTCTATTTATCGTGAAAAGACTTTAGAACTTATCTTTCGATTCTTCTCTGAAGTTTTTACACGGGGCACGTGTTCTTGAGAATACTGTTTTCCCTGTATTTTCTGGTTGGGTAGCCGCGCGGCGAGCGAGGGGTGAGGGCGCGGGGCGCCGGCGGCGGCAGATGCGCCGCGCAGCGCCATCTCTCGGTGGCGGCGGCCCGCCAGGTGCGCTGCCCGCACCGCAGCCGCCGCCCGCCCTCAGTCCGCCGTCACGCGCCGCCGCGACTGCACGTCCATACGGCCCACAATTGCCGACACACGCGACGCGCGCGTTTCGAACGTAGTGCACGGATCCCGCGACCGGTTCGACGGAGCCGATCAGCGAGTGACATCTCGATATTTGTGCTGTGTGACTTGCAGTGAAAACGCTCAGTGCATGTGAGTGATGGATTACTGCGGATCGTTCCAGTGCTGACGAGGGCCTCGGAACGTATGCCCCGGCGCCGCTGGCCCGGACGCGGCAGCATGCGCGCCCCCGCGGTGCTCCTCGCCCTGCTAGGGTTTCTGCCCCAGGTACGGCTGACATCGACACCCGAAACCGCGAATCACCGTTTGTTTACGTTTCGCACGGAGTCAAATAGAAAACTCTTTGGCATGGGTTCTCACAATCGAGGTGCTGTAGGCGGTCGTGAAGTGTGCAAGGCGCTTTCCCACGAGCGCAGGCCGGGCGGGCGGTCGGGCCGAGCACGCCGGCCGCCTAGAAGATCATCCAGGATAGCGACCGGGAGCGAGCCGAGCGAGGATCGTGACCGGCCGCTCGCGACCACGCGTCTGTGTGTGTGTACGATACGTTTACCGAGCAAACATAGGCACCTAGTTGTGAAGAAAGTTCAGGTTTTAATACGGCCGCGCGCGGGGTCAGCCGGGTCGCGAGCCTCTCCTCTCCGCTTTAAAATTAGATGCATTCCGAGGCTTCGATGCGCTCTCTCCACGATCCGCGACGATCCGCCTGCTCGCTGCATCGCGACAGGAATAACTCTTCCAGACTACTCAAGGCGCGATATTTCGGGCAGGGTTAGTAGGCAGCTCTAGTTTACTCGTTTGAGCCCTTAACCGTTTATCGTCGTCGCTAATCGCCGGGTAATAAGCGCAGGGAGTCGTAAAACTCGGGGTAAATAAACACGGGAGATGAAAGTGACGTGCGGATGACATTAAATACCTAAGTCAATTGGAGGTCGTCGGCCCGCGGGACGGTCAAGGTTACTTCCCCGGGTTAAGGGCTGTTTCCCAGACGCGTGAACTTTTCACGATATCGTGTTCTCACGACATTTTTATTAGAGGTAAAGTTTACACTCGGAGTGAATTAAGTTAATTATTGGGCTCGTTAACATCCCGAAGGAAACGAATCAATCAATCAATTCGAGTCTCTCGATCCGGCGTTTGTAAGATGTTTATTTATGTAGAGGCATGCGAGAGCGACGAGCGCGAGTAACATCTCGACTCGAGGCTGCGTGATTCACCCCGGCATTAGGCTCGGCTAGATACCTACTTTCCCAATCGCCTCGCAGGTTTCCTACGCGATGTGCAATTTCCTAACATTGTGCCGTAGGTAGCAATAGCAAGCATTCCACGTAACGGGTTGGATCTTATATCGAGTCGCCTGAATTTGAGTAAACTGTGAATGTGGGGGGGGTCAAGGGAGTTCTTACTTAGCGCCCTGGGGCAAAACTTGCTGCCGGAGATACGATAAAATATGGCCCTAAAGTGAAGATTAGGTTATGTTAGAACAGTGACCACACATCGCGCGAGCCGAGCGAGCGTGCCGCGACAGCGGCCGGCGAAGCGCTAGAAAGGAAAATGATACAAATGTCTGATGAAAATATTTAAATTTCAACTAAAAAAAATAAAAAAAACTACGCCTCTCCGGCAGGGAAAAACAAGTGGGGGGGACTCCTCTCAACTCCCTCTACCTCCCCCGACTATTTCTATCTTCCGACGAAGGGGACTTGATTCAAGATCTTTACCCACGTAACCATTGCTTCGCCCAAATGTCAGTTACGACTCGATAAAAAATCGATACTCGTGTCGGGTGACTTTTGTTCTCCCGCATCGTTTACCGGCCCCGGTGGCAGTTTATGACGAGGGCGCTGGTCCCCAATGCGTGTGCGCACTCGATAGGGTAGACGAGAACCTAGTCATTACTGTCGCCAATTCACCGTTATCCCATAATGTAACATTCGCGTATAAAACGCTCCAAGTCCAAGAGACCGGTGTGTCGGGAATCGATCGTCAGATCCTGTGTCCGTGTGATTTTCGTGCACTTTTTATCGATTCGATCGTTTTTGCGACAGGTTTAATTATCAGTAGGTAGTGGTCCGTGGTCGCACACCGGCCGACTCGCGTAGGGTGTCTATTTATTTATAGCCCGATGCGTGTGTGTGCGTTTTCAAGGCGCATGATACATTATGAATGAAGTCTCGTTGTTTAATAAAAAACGGTATTTTGCGCACCGTCCTCAACTGGTTTGTGTCGCCCCGGGTCCCGTCTACGTGATGGACGAACAGCGTGCATTGATGTAATTGTCCCGATCGGTTAACTCTTGACTCGCTTCACTCGATAGTAACATCCGCAGGATCATCGACAGTTGACACTCCATGTCCGGATAATCCATAGAGAAATTATGGATAATCTCATCTCTTATTTTCCTCGCGAATGTTGCTAGTGCATACGGGCTAACTCCTGCTCGCCGATCCCCGTCCGAAATTGGAAACAATCGCGTGATCACTCGGAACGTCTTCACGATCGGAAGCGGCGTCGGAAACACGTCTGCCCCGAAAACCGCAACATTATAATTTCCAATTTCAAATAAATAATTCGATGAAGGTTGTTTTCTTTCTTTTTAACATTTCATCCCCGAGAGGATAAAGCCCATTTAAAATGATTGTATCCTTATTTGCGCCGTCTATGGGCATTAAGGTCTATTTTTTATTGGAATGGACAATGTTGCCAGTTACTAGGTAACTGATTCTTGATTACGACCGGCGTCTACCTGTCGCATAACTAGGACATAGCATGTCATAGCTCGCATGGAACGCTGTGCGTGTATGATTGCGTTACTATTTGTGATATAATATTATCGATATTATATATATTGAATTTTAGGTGTGTTTCTGTTCATGTTGCGCTTGCGCGGACATAGGCCAGCATTCCAATATGCATAAATATATCATTTGGATCTTTAAGTTTGAAGTTATTGCTAATGCTTAGTCATAAATATATCGTATCAGAGACTCAATACTTAATACTTTATTGCTTCGTTAAGAGTTATTATTATTACACTCCTTTTTAAAAGCTCAAAATGATTATCGAATGTATTACATATTCAACAGGCTTAACTCTATTTAGGAACAACTATACGTACGACTTGAAACACAATATAGTTTATCGAATAGATATCGTAAATAGCCGTATCTATTGGCCATCAATGAAATTCAGTGATAATAAATTTACCCCATAATTACCAATTTATGTCGCGTGGCAACCCTCTGCCAAACACGCTCTCCCGAGCAGGTGCGACATGTATTTAATAGCAACTCTAAAAAAGTCTTAAATACACAAACATCTGCTTTTTCAGAATTCACTCGTGCGCTCAAATTCTAATTGAAGTATGATGATTAAAAAACTTGTACGCTAAGTCCGTTAATGGTCATTTTATAACTTAACGTCAACTTAGTAAATAAATCTAGACAATTTACAACTTTAGGGTAATTTCCTCGGCACTTAAAACTGTACTGTACTGTACTCTTTGACCTCTGGTAACAGCATGTTAGTTATGTATTTTTTTAAGAAAGCTGTCTACACGTCATTGTGTTGCCAAAATGCTTCACCAAATTACCCAAATTGCAATTTTTGTGTCTGACATTTGAAGTCTAGTTAAAAGCCCCTTTCTACCAAAATTTCCCAACAATCAGTGAAATAGCTCCAATATTCAAAACGAGCCGTCCCACAGTTTCACAATACTCCAATTAATCCTCATATGTCATGTAAGTACATACCTGTAAGTAGACATAAGTATGTGAAACTCCTAACTGTGGGTTTTTAAACTTTTATAATTTCCTTTGTCCAAAACGTTTTTTGTTCTATGAGAACCGCTTCAATTATACTAGTACGAAAACTACGAAATCAGTATAATCGTCCGGGTTTTAACTGCTTAACTATGTGAAATGCTTTGAATTTCGTCTCATTGTGCTGTGAATCTAGGTATCCATTTAATGTTTCATTTTTGGACACGTCACTTCGGTTACACTGCATAGCATCATTACCATGTCTGCATTGGCAATTTTTATTGGCACTTATATTCGCACATTTCGATCCATCCAAAACAGTTACCTACCTACTACGTATTATTCAAAATACATAGACTAAGAATCGTTAAACATTTAATTCTACGCTTTAATAAGCCGTGTACAATACTTACTATTGCTACGCTACCATCTATCGGTAGTAAATTCAATCCCATCTATGACATCTCTGACAAATGACACATTCATTATTCCGACGCCACCACACTAATGCCACCATTGTTGCTTTATTTATCTCATTACCAACATAAACGGCCATTAAAGTCGATTTAGTTTTTCTTATCGTTCAATACCGGACGTATAATTGAATCCCGATGTTGTAAAAAAACAACATGGCGGCCAGGATCATTGATCAGATTACGCAATGCTGCCAAACTGGATGCAAGAGGAAGTCAATTATGTGTTTTATGTATTATTTATAAATAATCGTCGAGTTTTCTTGTTAGTAATTAGCTCAACCAGATTAACTTCAGAGCGCAAAAAATAAAGCAATAACATAATTAAAAAATTAAGTTGCGCTTCTTCACATAAAGACAAGGGCGAGAACGTTTTCGAAATTTGAATAATCGGATCCGGTGCCATCCAGTGACCTTTTATTTTAGGATCCATTGTTCAGTGTTGCTAGTGCAAATTATAAAATTTCGAATTGGGTAAATGTGCCAGTACTGCCATCACTGTGTAGGTTGCACAATACAGGCATAGCATGGAGATGAGTCTAAAATCTACAATTTATGTGGGTTGAAAGTTAAGGCCGCCGGTTGACAGATATGAATGTACAGTTTTATACGCGAATTATATAATTAAACAGACCGTGTGGGAGTGAATCCACTGATAAGTGATGAATATAGTCATCGTCATTTATCTAACTCCGCTCGATTTTGCTCAGTTAATGTTTGTGGAATACCGTTCCATAACGTTGCATCCAATTACGATGTGCAACGTATGATTGCAGATGAAATGAAAATAATGCCATGCCGCCATCTTGGTATTCTATACTAACATGTAGTTAGTACGTAATTTAGATAATCGAATGTTAGATCTTCTGTTTTTAATGAAAATAAATCTAGAACCGTCGAATTTGAACCCTTCCCTTGTAAAATAGATAGGTGGACTGGACCTTTATCGCTATCTCGAAAGTATTTTAATATGTTCCGTATTCAATCACTGAGCGAGAGGTTCACACACGTATAGTAATCCCAATAACAATTCAAGTAAGATCTGGTTTACGATATGGCCACGACTCGAGATCATAGTGCTCGGTACCCACACCGATGCACGAAAACTCAATTCGCTTGTACAACGCTTAAATAACCGCAAAATACCTTATTATGCGCTTTCCATATAAGTTCCAAGCAATCTGCGGGCCTATTACGCTCCACGCTCATGCTCCTCCGTTAATTTCGAATTCCACTCGTAGATGTACGTTTCTTTTGTGCCATTGCAGCTGCCTCGGTTTTACACAAAGAAGATCGCAACTTTTGTCGCCCGAATATCGGTGCGCTTTAAGACGTCTCCTTTTATTTGCCACCATTCTATGAAACGGAACGCCCTTTGTGAGCACCCAAGTCCCCTCGGCACAATACTAACATTCAAGCTAAGTTCTGTGAAGTCAGGTCAGAAAACCAATTAGCAACAGCGCTCATTCGTCAGCTGCTAAAGGACAAGCTTAATAATTTTTTCATGTTTAATTCGAACACGAGACTGATCTATTTTTGATAAACGAACATCTTTACGGCATGTGTACGAAACTCTGGCCGAAAATACTCAAATGGAAAAAAAATAAATCATGCAAGATGACTCCAATTTTAAATTTGGAATTGCGAATTGATGCAGGCGATATTATTGCTATTATAAGACGCTCGGACACAGATTAAATATAAGTAAGTAGGTGTTTGGGTGTTTATTTTAACACATTTCGCGTGTGTATAACGGGAGAGATGAAAAACATTCCCCTGTGTTTCATTATTAGTGTTATTTTTAGACATACGCTCAACCTGCTGGAACGACGAGTGTTTACTCTCTTGGTTTACTTACAATGCTGTTCACATTATTACTCCTATCTCGATCTTACAGGTCTCTGTTAAACGCCATAATTACATCATCCGTCTAGATGAGCAACAAATCATTTTGACAAAGCAATTCTCTTAAAATATGTCTAGGTCGTGATTCTTGATGATCAAGAAAAAAATATTAATGTTACACGATATATTAAAATGGTTGCGAGATTGTCGATTAGGTATTCTGTATTCAAATCAATTTGGACGGTTTTGTTGATGCCTGCGCCGGCGCAATTAATGTTACGTGCCAGTACTTTCCTTTCAACGTGGTTGAGAAAAAAAACGAATGTTGATGTTCACGACTTGTATCATCGGATGCATTAAACGTGAAGTCGTATGTTAAATAAATTGGGCACACGTGTAATTGATTACTGACATACATCGATGACCAAGCCAGTACAAACTTCGAGATAAAACGACGCTTTATCCTCTGGAATATATGAAGGTATTGGGAATAATCATTAATTGTATTCTTTAAGCGATTACATCTCATCGGCTTTTAAAAATCATTCTGAAACACATCAATCAGACAGTCGTCGCGTCAAATCCGCCTGGAGATATAATAAAAGTTAGTTATTCGGTAGTCCGTTAAGTATTATTTAATTGTTAGTTGGTTGGTGGCTGGCCGCCCCGGGCTAAGCGTCGAGCTCGCATCCCGAGTTTTTAACGTGTTATTTCATTTACCGTAATTTGCTCCTCCATTGACAAGTATTAACTCTATTTAGGTAATGTTCTTGAACTTTTAAATTAATGGCGATGCGTCGTAAACGTAGCGCCATGTTTATTATCGTTTATTGTAAATGACAGATGTCATTACCATAGACAAGGTTTTTTAAAATGTAATATAAGGTTGTGCGTGCCCTACGATTTTTATTCGTTGCGATTTTTTTTCGTTAATCTGTGAACAACATCAACGTACTAGAAACCGCGTACTGCGATAAAAATCGTTCGTGTATTATTGTACGTAATAGTACAATATTTTTTCGAAACGAATAAAATCGTAGCACGCGCTTATCCAAATAAATTAAGCTCTAAAACAGTAAGCCACAATCCATCATAGGTATACCGTGCTACTATAGCTCCTTTTTTAAACAATACGTGTACAAAAAAGGGGATGTTTAGAGTGCTGCGTATCTTTTTTGAGGCATTTTTTTGGTTCCGTTCCTACCTGATGTAACCACGTGGATGTGTGAAATGACGTTGTTCGGTCTTTGTCTTTTCCTGGGCCGTAGAAAGAGAGGTTGATATTTTTTCGCGTTTCATACACATAGGTGAACCCATCCCCTGCGGCAGGAAGTTTAAAAATCTGGTGCATTTTTTTTCGGAGCTGTTTTGTTTAAACGGGGTAAAAGTTTGACATCACGATAGACACACCGTCTGTGTTACCAGATAAGACTCCATTTGAGTGGCTCATTGTTTCTCCTTTCACTAAATATTAAAGAGTTATAAAAAGTAACGTGGGAATGCAGCAGAAAAATGTCTTCATTTGCTTTGACTTATCTCTGTTTCAAACTTTACAATATCACAAATTATATTTTAGTTATTAACTGCTAGTTAAAATTCGAGCCATGGCAGCGTTTAATGAGTTGCCATAGTAAACTTTTATGAATGTAATATATCATGCAGCAGACCACTAAATAAGTAATCAGTAATCAATTACTCGTATCAAAAGTGCGCAGGAAATGTGTTTTTTATTTTGTTTGATGGAGTGAAGACCGTCAGGCAACATAGTATTATAATAGTCCCCGGTAATGATTTGCCAAGACACGGCCGCCATAACTTAATACCCACCACTTCCTTCCGATGCCCTATAACGACGGACTCAAATTATATTTGTTCAAAACATAAAAGGGCTCCTTAATATTAACGCGAATTAGGTGGTTAACATTCACTGTACGAACAAACCCTAATGCATTTGCTCTTAAAACTAGTTGACCCCACATGCGAGCGACCAACTGCACATTCTTTCATTAATATACAAGGGTTGCACCCTGGAGAGCAACAAAAACTAGTTTTATTATTATTCATACAATGGAATTCATTTTGTTACGTTGACGGATAGTATCTATCAATGTAGTTGAAAATACCGCATTTTTTTGGTAGTATCAGTAGCCCTGGCAACACTGGATCGTTTAAAACAAAGCGGGGGGTATCGATAGTTGACAGTTCGATATACTTCGAATCTTTCGTTACGTCAGATCATTCCAATTTGGATTTAGGTTAGGGGTGTCACTGCCCCACACTTTGAACCCCATTTTTGAACGACGGCAACGACCTATATAGTCTAACCAGTAAAACCGTTAATGTCTCAGCAGGATCGATCGCTCGGACAGTTGTGCAAATAGTCGTTCGGGGATTACATCTTTGGGGCGACGAAAGCTGTATTGACAGTACTGTTTGCGCTGTCACAATGATATTGATATATCGGCGTAATCTGTGTTCTTAGACATTTATCTTTCGCTTTAGCCGTTGAACAAATATTGATACTGTCTTTTCTTTTCAGGTGCTGACGTCTGGTTCCTTCGAACTTAGGATAAATAGTTTTACTAACTCGTTGGGTAGGTTAAGAAGTGGGCAGTGCTGTGATGGTTCCTTAAATAGTAATAGTGACGCGCCGTGCTTGGCGCCGTGCAGGACTAAATTCCGTGTGTGCCTCAAGATATATCAAGCTAACATCGACACGACGTCGCCGTGTACTTTCGGCGACATCACCACGCCAGTGTTGGGCGGCAACTCGTTAGATGTGCCCAACCTCAACGTGGAAGGATTCAGCAATCCCATCCTGTTCCCGTTTGACTTCACGTGGCCGGTGAGTTTACATTTTTCTATTATCTTTCTTTCTTCGACATTCCTCATAACAACAACACCTCATTAATTTTGTAGGCAACAATAAAATCAATACATCGTAAAAGAAACATTAAGTAGCAACCCTACATCAATAAATCAATGCTGTCGATGTTACCAACATTCAAATTCCAATAATCCACGCAGAGAGAAGCCTCGCGGTACCCGCACTGGCTGCGTCTCATTCGCCGTAAATAATAGTAAAAAAAAAGAAATTAAGGGATTCTATATTCAATTTTGACAGAAGCATTGACTATAAGAATTGTTGATAGTTTAACGAGCGACCGCGTGGCGTGGGATGATTACGTTCAATGGATCAATTTGAGGGTTCCGTACCCAAAGGTTACCAACGGAACCCTATTACTGAGACTTCGCTGTTCATCCGTCCGTCAGAAGGCGTTATCTCCTTAACCATAGCAGCTAGGAAATTGAAATTTAAACATAATAACTATGGCCGTTATAACAACAAATAATAAAAAAATAATGAAATTCAAAATTTCAGGAGATATGTTATACATACTCCCATACGATAAACTTGTTTTTCTGCGTTATTTCTCGACCTTATGAATTGTAAAATAGATAGACGACTGTTGTAGGGTTTGCCGCTGCTTTCACCAAAAAGTTTATTGAAGATGTGATGTATTTTATGTACGGCCCTAAAGATTTGGTTAGGTTAGAACAGTGACCACAAATGATGAAAACTAAGTGAGATATCGAAGCATTGTAATGAATATTTTTCGTCTTATTTCGTTGAAATCTATACAAATCCGCCTTCATGTCGTGGCGCCGAACCTTAGTCTTGCCAAAGTGTATGTTGTTATGGCCACGATAACAACAAATAAAATAAAAGGGTGTTGGCGTTGGCAATTTTTTGCTCAAATTTATAACAATATTGTAAGGTGTGTACGCAACCCTTCGAGTGCGAGTTCGATTCAAACTTGGCAGGTTTATTACATAGACCTATTCCTCTATGGTTTAATAATTAATTATAAAGTGACCGGCTAGTGTTATTAGGAATAGTTAGAGCAAGAGGCTTCGCAGGCTACATCTTCGAGCTCGGAGGCCGGGCGGGATCGTGATTCGATATTGTAATTGCCCTGTTATTTATTTGCGGGTCGCGTTTAGAATAGAAGATCCATCCGCTTTCAAGGATAACGGACGTCTTAATTGGACCTTAGTTACGGTTGTTTCGCTGGCGTCAATTGTTTACTTACAAACCTAGTGTGGACACTGGAGGTTTCGAGTGCTATTTGTATTTTATTTAGCGGCCCGCTTCAAATGTCGTACCGTACTCGTAATGTTTGAGTAAACAATCGCTCCTAAGCTTGCACAAGCCGGACCATCTGGAGAAAACGTGACATTTGGTAACTATGGCAGGTAGGCGGGAAGTAGGAGCCATAGTGTCCATAGACAAAACTTTTTTCGTTCGCCTACCGCCAGTATCATTCCGAATGAATTGGCAGTAAATTGGTGCTTCCTGTTTAAATTCACATAGAGTTAGCTAGACATGTGTTGACATGCGATCAATTGAGCGAAAGCGATGCGGAATGTCCACGTCACTCGAATTTAGTTGACAGGTTGAGCTCTCTATCGGGCCTGTCATTCACACCATATGCGGTTTATCCGTAGATGTGACGTGGAAGTGTTCCTTATGTTGTAGATCCATTATATCCGGAACAGTGGGTTCAGGATGCGCCTTATGCGTCGTTGCTTACCGGTTACTTTATAGTTGGCTGCACAGCATTTAAATAACGCAATCTTCCCTTCCCTGAACCTTTTTTCTCGCAATGAGGTCATCGTCGCTGCTTTACGAGCCATATCGTACGAAACGTAGTGTGGAATAGAATATAGACGTTCCGCACGCTGCCTCTCGTCTCGCCGGGTGAATGGGCCGCCTAAACTAAGAGACTATAGATTTGAAATTTGAATTGCTTTTCTCTATAGCCTTATGTATTTTCGATAATTGTGTATTTTCGAAATTATCAAATATTCATATTATTTATCCATATCATAATGACATTCCATTTTTGGAATTCCCCTGCTTTATTTTTCTTTACTCATCGATCCGACCTGTGCCACAATATTATGTAACACGACGCGGTAACATGAACTGAGTAATTCTAAACGCAACTGCATCCGAACTTTATCTGATCCTCGTGAAATAAATCCCGAAGTAGAGATGTGACCCGTCCGATAATAGGTCACGAACGTATTAATATTACTGACAACATCGAAAATTACAAGTACAGCGAGTTAACGACGCGGTCGGACGATTTATCATGCGGCAAGAAAGGGATGGCTCACTCTTGACGCTCATTTGTATTCAGGCGTCGGGATTTCATTTATTTCACTCTTAAACAATTTGTGTTTTGTAAATCGCCGGTTTTATATTGTCGGTCCGTTATAGTCGCTACGGATGTGACAAAGGCGAGTACAGACCGGCTTAAATGAGAGTCACCGCACGTAGAATGTTGTGTACAAAGTAGAAAGGTCATCTGTACGCGCCCTTAATGCTAGGGTTGTAGCCTTCAATGCCTTCATTCACGACTTCTTCGATCGGACCGTTATTTCGTTTTAGCGCGAAAAAATGCGCTTATGCAACTACACCTGCTTCGAGTAAATGTCAAAGTGTGCTTCCGTGCAAGTACCTTCCATGGCGCATGTTATTCGCGCTGGCCGTGAACTATACTTTTTGTGGCACCATAGATCCGTGTAGCTATTGTTATCTATAGCGTGTCGACCTTCTTCATCTTAAACTCCATGACCACTAAAAAAAATGCTACTTATTACAGGTTCTATTAGGCTATTCAGCCTGCAGGTATCTACGAAATAAATAATGTGTTGTTATTGTAACAGAAATATTTGAACGAGTCATCTCCCATTCCTATAAAAAAATAACAGTTTGAACCTATAATAACATTACAAGCCTTAAATAAATGAGGTCTGCGCTCGGGTAGTATCTAAGCCGTACAAGAAAATGAATGCGCCTTAGAAATAAAAACTTATATCTTCCGTTGTAGCACCTTGCCTAATTAATATTGAGTTAAAACGGAAATAATAATGTATTCTGCTTATTGCGAATGTAATGTCTAATCATTAATATTGAATACTAATAGTTATTTAAATAAACGTTTAAATTAATTTACGAAGTAGGTGCCGTCGTAAAATGTTTGACCTATATATTATTATCTATGTAGTTGTTTTAATAGCTTATTATTATGTAGAAATAGTTAGTGTAACAAACTGCTTGCAATGTCTTTCCTCTTTAGTAGAACTAAAATAATTAACATAGTTTTAAAACTAAAACAACCGACTTCAATGCCTCGCGAGTCAATTTCAGTAGCAAGTTTGAGACGTTTATCGTCATCTCTGGAAATACTTATCAGATATCGATGAAATTACAATGGGTCCACCTCGGAAACGTACCCTACCGATTACAAAAAAAAAACATTCGAATCGGTTCACAATTGACGGAGTAATCGCGTAACATACACAAAAAAAACATACAGACGAATTGAGAACCTCCTTCTTTTTGAAAGTCGGTTGAAAAGACACAAATTGAACAGTATTAAAAAAATAAGAGCGTATACCAAAATTCTCATAATCCTCCTACCTAAGTTACCGCACTTAGCAATACAAAACATTATCATATCACATTACAATATAATGCGATTTCTCCGGAAAGACATTTCTCTCAATGTGAAATTGTAAGCCGTACCGTGAGATAGATACAGCTTACGTTAAAAACTTGAATTAACTTAATTAAGTTTAATGAAATCACAAAAGTAGCGTATTTGTGCTTTTTATACGAGTTTTAAGTGTTTATGCGGTCAGCCAAGCGAAAAACTATTCAGAAGGGTGATCCACAATACAAAGGTCTGTTTGCTAAGTAAATCCAATAAATAAAGTATAAAAAGTAAAGAATCAATCTGTTTTTGCTCCGCGCATTTGAATAAAAAGATAGAAGAAAACGTAGTACCAAAGACTAATCATTGAACTTTTTGACAACCCTGACTAACAAAATAAGCGCGCTTATAGACAGTTTCTGATTTGTTCTTTTTTGTCTAGCTTTCATTTGTGTTTTGTTTTACTTTATAGCCTATAATTGCTGTGATCGTAAATTAATTATCTGATATAGTAAATGTACCTGCTTAATTTTTAGATATAATTTGCTGAATATAAATAATAAATAAGGCTGTTCTCTCTATTCCAAGTCATGTATATAAAAATGCATGTACTTATGTCGTTAAGTGAAGAAACAAGCGACCATTGTAAGTAGACTAAACAACGGCCTAAGCGTAACTAATGCTTGAGATTGTTACTTATTTTGCATGTTTCGTAAAATACTTACACGCTCTAATAACTAGCGCTCAAATGAAAGTGTGGAATCTCCGTTAACACATCGCGTCTGCATTCCCTTTTAGAAAAAGTTAAAATTGTCTATGGACGACATTCTTTTTTTGTATTTCCATTTTTCCAGCCAGCGTTGTTTAAGTTTTTTTTAAGCTATAAAATCTAAATCATTTATTTCGCGGGCTTTCAAACGTCATAGATGATTTTACATTTTTATCCGACGAAAAAAAAACGGAGGAGGTTATCAAATCGAAGTGTATATATTTTTTTTTATGTATGACCACGCATAACTTTTTACACAGTCAGTAGTCTGATTTCGATTATTCTTTTTTTTTTCGTTTATAGCTGGCCAGTAGTGTTAGCTATTTCCGATAATTGTACCTCGCATTGGCATTTGTGATTCGCAGAAATGACGTCAATCTCGCATTTAATTTCAAAACAATAGTACGGTAACGCACATCGTCTGTCGAATGCCGTTCAAGAGACATTGTCGCGTGGGAACTCTGCCACTTCTTGCGCCTAAATAGCGGGAGCACGTTAGAAAGTAATTAAAAATACATTGAAGCGTTTTACTGGCTGTCATCACTTGGTTATCTTAGGGTGGTTTGTGTGGGTTGGGCGGTTTTGTATTAATGTCAGATTTGACAGGCTGGTTTTCATTCCACATGAAAACTAAACATCACTCTGACTTCACTAAAGATCATCAAGCTTTGCCTATGGTGCACTGTCGGTGTTATCAGGTGTTATCGTTGATGGCCGAAATAATTCATGTATAAATCCCGTAATGTTGTTTCCAAATGCTAAACAACATTATTAATCTTTAAGTCATTACACAATACTAGGTATATAACTGCTTTTAATTTAAGTTTTTAATATTTTATAGGCTAGCGTTTTACCACTATCTCGCCTGGTGGTTAGCGGTGATGTGGTCGAAAATGGTGAACACGCTAGGCCTAGGAATACTCTCTAAACTGTTCTACAAAATTAGTTTTCGTAAAGTTAACCCCTCGAGACGAGACCCATTTTCGTCTAAGCGACATATATGTAAAGTAAATTACCTAATTTCGTAAACGTTGAAATAAGTATCTTTCACACCTCGGAACTGGTTAAAATTAAACTAATTAGAATCGTAATCGGTTACGCCCCGCATTATTAGGTATACCGAACCGACAAATGCTTACATAGTACAGTTTCCACTTAAACTAACGTAAAACCTTCATGTTTTTTAAAAGAATTGTTACTAAACTGGCGATTACTGTAACCATTTAGTAATTTTGTTTCTAATTAATGCAACTATTCTTGACCTTTAAGCTATCTTATCTTGAGCTTTAAGTTAATTGTAAGTTACTTCAGAATGATTCCATGCGAGCTTAAAAGTTGAAGAAAATATATTTTCTTCTGTTGAATTTAATTTGATTTCTTCAATAGCCCATAACCACAGAACCTGTTTAAGTTCTGTGGGACAATTTGAATAAGAACGAACTTACGTTGCCTAAAGTAATGATATAAAAACTTTACCAAAAGTAAGTTTATGTTACCTTACACCGAATATTGTATTGTAATTGATACTTTCATATATAAAACAATATTCTGTAATGATACGAAACACGATATACTGAGCACTTTATAGACTATAGTCGGTCGACTTCCGCTTACCGAAGTTTTTTCTTCGTGTGCTCTTAATAATTTCCTTTGCACCGATCCGACGTCCTCTTAAAATACCCCACATCCGCTTCTTTTAATAAAGACAGGCTGCCGAAGGAATGTCGCGCCAGCGTTTAATTCTAAACCAATCGTAGAAGGATTGCTTTGTAATAGCTCTTTTTAGGGTTCCGTAGCCAAATGGCAAAAAACGGAACCCTTATAGATTCGTCATGTCTGTCTGTCTGTCCGTCTGTCCGTCCGTCCGTATGTCACAGCCATTTTATTCCGAAACTGTTAGGACTACAGAATTGAAACTTGGTAGGTAGATGTATTCTGTGAACCGCTTTCCGATTTTTATACAAAAATATAAAAGTTTAAGGGCTTTAAGCATCCCATACATAGAATTGAAACAAAAAAAAATGTTTTCTTCAAACCTATACGTGTGGGGTGTCTATGGGTAGGTCTTCAAAAATGACATTGAGGTTCCTAAAATCATTTTTTCTCAAAGTTAATCATTTGAAAGATAGACGCGTCTAAAGTGGTAAAATGTGTGTCCCCCCCCCCCCCCCTCCAACTTTTTAAGTATGGGAGTGAAAAATCTAAAAAAAATATATACTGTAGATCTTAATAAAAACTAACAACGAAAATTGGTTTGAACGAGATACAGTCAGCAGTTTTAGAGATATGGCGACCGCAAAGATAACTTTGTTTTTCATACAAGCACTATGAAAAACAAAGTTAATTTTGTAGTTGCGAAAAATCATAGTTATGGAATATTTAACTGTGTTACGGAACCCTACGAGTGCGAGTCTGACTTGCACTTGGCCAGTTTATTTTTGTCATTTTCTTTACGTCTGCAAAGATCTTACTTATGATATTTTTAATCGTCATTTTTCATGTTTCGTTTTGCCTATGATACAAAATTGACGAAGCAAACGTAAAGTTACCGATCATGTATATTACGTTCATAAAAATACAGGTTGTAACTCTATTTCATAAGTTTCAAATTTGAACAATCGGAGCGTGGATAATTACTCCGTTGCATTGTTCGCAACCAGTGCACAGGTATTCGGCAACTTATCAATTAATTTTCTACTCAATCCTAAATAAACGTAATTACGATCATTGCTAAAATAACAACTGACATTGGCAGAATGCATAGCCGTGAGAAGGCAAAAGCGTCGAAGAATTCAAACTTCATCAATAATGATTAGTCATAGAGATAAATAATACTTAATCCCATCGGAGAATAGACAATAAAAACTCAACCGACTTGTTATAACAACGCACTGGCCGCTAAGAAAACACTCCAATTTCAAATGGACGCTCGTTTACGGTCACATTCTGACGTTTTAACTGCGTCTCTCTAACGTTTACTGCTGCTAATAAAATTGTTCAAAGCGCCCGATTTATAATGGTAGTCGAAAACTCATTTGCCCGATGATATTTTCGGTCTAAGATTAAATAAATGCCTAATTGAGTGATGTCAATCAAAATTCAAATTAGGAATAGCGTTCGCGTCGCGTTCCAAAAGTGAATTCGTTCGAGCCGCGTTCCATTTTTATTGCGGTAGTACGTTGTCGACTTCTCACGCAGTGGCAGGGCGAGGCGAGCCCTCAAATCTGCGAGTGATGAAATTCCTCGCGTTCTTGACTTTATTCATTACACGCGCGGTGATTCTAGGAACTATGAACTGCTGAACGATGTGACTGGGACTGTGAGCTTTCGTATCCGTAACCACGCGAATAAATCGACCTCATTAGTATGGAAGAAGCGCCACTCATCTATGTACATGCTTCGACAAATTTATCGACGCGTCAAAGGCCGATCATACGCTGGGAACCACCGTGAGCGATGCAAATCAGAATGACAGAATGTTTAGAGCACGTCAGAAAGCTTCCATCTTGATAACATTGAAACTTCAACATTCTCAGAACGTTTTATTTTTCGCGAGTTTTAGTGATCACACGCTTTTGAAACATTATTTCCATTTGATTGCCGTGTTCGGAATATAAACACGCCTTGTTTTCGACGTGTAAATATTACTCATCGGTGTCACTGGCTGTCTAGTTTACGGTCGCTTCAAAATGGATTAGAAAAAAAAGTTATATTATCTAATATTTGAAACGATAATCAAGTCGAGACTTGTAGAATGAGGCTATATAGCTGTAGGTATTCTCGATTAAAATCCGGATGAGGTGATCTTGAGATTATTTGTTTTTAGTACGGTTTCGGTTTCATCAGCTCACCCTTCTCAGGCTTATCGGTCTCATCGTAGGTTGGGTCTCCAAAATTTGTTAACTCTGCTTTATTTTTTAATTCTTATGCTCATTCAAATCGCTCCGTTGTTTATGGTCGACATTTTCATTTTTGGAATTCTTGTGTGCTGCGTCGGTCGATTCCCGAGCCGCGACGGATGCCGCTGATTCCATGTGAAAATTAAAGGTAGGCAGCACCGTTTTTCACTTCGGCCCCGATTCAAAGTCCGAATTCCGCATCCGAACGGATTTTTTCGCCATGATTGTAATTGAGGGCAATAAATTGTTCATGTCTGAGTTATTTCGTGTCTCATACACTCTAGACAGGTCGTTAGCTGACAAAAAGCGGACTCGGGTCTGTGTTAATGTTTCTAGAGTGCGTCCTGTAAACTAATCTCCACATTTAGTTTGAGTTACAACTCGTTCTTCAACTTTTTAATGTTTCCCGGTATTGCGGGCCGCGGTAATTAATCCTTTCATAAACCTCTAAATAGTCCGTTAATTTTTTGAGTGTGACCACCTCTGTGTTTACTTTCTCGGGTTCGCTGCCAGCGCTCAACGCTGGAACTTTATTATAGCATCAATTTGATGGTTATTATTTATGATTGGCGTGTGAACGTCTTTAATTGGTTGAGCATTATATTTTCATGTAGTACCTGCCTGTAGCACAAGAATGCTTGTAACTTAACCGCATAATTGCTCTCTTCCTTCGCTTCAATCGAAATCATTCTGCAATTCCTTGTTAACCTTCATCTCGCACTTATATTTCTAAAATATAATTCTCAAATAAATAATTGACTTGTCAGACTCGCAATTTCGTCGTGTAAAACGCTTTGAAAATATCATCGAGATAAACTCATAAATCTGGACTCCGTTGGAATACTTCCAGATCTCTTTACTTATATTAAATCGTACCTAATAATTTATGAAAATGCATTTGACTTTTTTACTGGCCGTACGGCCAAACTTTTTGTAATAGTAGTGTAGTCTTTGTATGAAACATCCCATTTTGAATGCAAACAAAGGATTTCTCTCGTTAAACAATTGGATTTCGAACGTCATACTTCATAGGTCGCACGGACCGCGAGGTCGCATTGCTTTGAGAACGTCTCACTGTTGTCCATCGGTATATAAGTATACTACGACTACGTGCTAGATTTCGTGATCCGAACGTTTACTATGTTCGACTGAACTGAACTGTCTACTTTACACCTTACTTTATTAGCCATAGATACTTGGACATTCATTTAGCCCTCTGTATGAACCACCCTAGGTTCAGAGCGATTATGCTGTAGTCAAGTAAGTAACAGCATTTGTTGTTGAAGTGAATAAACAATTATAGTAATACTCCAACGGAGAAAATATTTCCTAATTATTTAAATTTGATATTTAAATTTGATAACTCATAGATATTTTTTTAACATTTAGTTAAAAAAAAATCTATGAGGACGACATGTTATGTTACACTCACTACACAACGTTGTATTTATTGTACGGCGCTTACGTTATGGTCTCAGTTTGTTTAGACGACATTGCTAACGTTTTGGTGCTGCAGATCTACATTTCTAAATCTTCTACAGTATAAACTAATTTATGAACGTTTTTGTCTATCGGTAGAAGTAGAAGTCAATGCTTTTGTCTATGTTCAACTGTGTGCCATGCATAACGCAACCGAGGACGGAGAGGCGGTCGTGTTAGAGCGTAAAGTGTACACTCGAGTTATACAGTATACTCAACTCGACAGCATAACATAACAGACGCTCGGTACGTCGTCAACTCGTCATATATAGTTACTTTAACAAGAAACTGCTTAACATTCTAACAGAATGCATGCGCGTTATCTACTGTCGCCAATAAAATGTCGACCTCGATTTTTGTGAGAGAATTTGTTCAGGAAGTCGCATGTTCGCACGGTGTCTTAATATTACTTTATTATGTTTAATTCGTTGCCTAAGTAGGATCTTTTCGTGTATGAGTCACCGGGTCGTCGCACCGGCCAATCAAAGTTTCCTAAATAGACGGAGATTAATTTAATTAAAAGCATCAATAATAAATGCGCCCGTGAACGGGAACACGTTACTTAAAAGATTTGCATATCTTTTTAATTTGACGTATTGTTAAGTGACTTCGTCGTATCGACGACGCGAGGTCCAAGCGAACAATTCGATTCGATATGCTCAAACTGGTATCTTCATTCAAATATAATCTTTAGTGGTCTACTATACGATTCAGTTTTACATGTAACTTTATTACTCGGGTCGCGGGGTAAGTGAAAAAGAACCTGTCCATAAGCCGTAGTTACTGGCAAAGTGTGAAATATGAAATCACGACGCTTTGCCGGGCCCGATGTTTGTGTTCTAAATATTTCGTTTCGAAACTCGAACTACAGTAATGGCTTTTTCTGTTTTTCTATAAAATAAATACATTCGATATTCTATATCGCCCTCGTTCTATTTCTCTTATACCTATGCAATCAGATACGTATACAATACAACAATACTAGAACTGTAAAGCACTGAGAAAATTACAAAAAGTCGTCCTTTCAATGTTTGTTTATTCATAAAGAGGCTAATCGGCTTTAACAACAAACAGTCGAACATCTGTTGCGATTTCTAGAGAAAAGTAATTACAGAACAATAGTAGAGAACACGTGGTCAAGCCCAAACTCGGACACCTGAACGTCAGTCAGTCCAAGCGTCTTTTGTTTTGGGTCTTAAAATCCCAAACACATGTTACGAACAACAAAAACTCTCCGTCCGTTCCCACGTACTTATCCTTTCGGTTCTCTAATTAATAACGAAATCTTCCACCGATATGGAAGTAGCATCTTAAGGGACCCTCATAAAATGATTACCAAACGATTCCAGGCGAGACTCGTTTTCGGCTCAGTTGTTCCTTTAACACGATTTTCACGCTATTGAAGCCTGAGAACTCGTGGGTTATAAAATAGTTTTAATTTGAAATGTAATTAACGTTCTATTGTCCGTGTTCTTTGAAAATTGTACGAAGCTTACACGGTTCGAACTTTGACTGATGTTGTCTATTCGACGTTCTTATGTTTTATAGGCAGCTTTTTAGCACTTCCTCGATTGGCCGGGGTTTGCTAGTGTGCGTCAGGTTGACGTTTATAAAGACTACTGCACACGTACGCTTACGTCGTCCGCTTTTTATGGGCCGAGTCGAGAGTCAGTGTCGTGGGAACCGGCATAAACGTATAACCGGCCCAGCTGACCGAAATGCGTTCTACACGATTAACAAATCGATACGACTTGATCTATTCCACACGAATCATAACAAACTATTTTGACAAGCTAATTTCGCTCCTTAAACCGATAAGCGGCGATAAGCTTCACATCGATTCGGCAGGTACGGTGAAGATAACACACGTCGTATCCGTCAAAGGTACGATTTTCGATACGTAAACGTATCGAAAGTTTAATTGCTATCGGTAAAAAGTTGCCTTTTTGCCGAGCGTTGTGAAACCTCGGATTTCTCGTATTGGTTTCCATCGCCGACAATAATCATTGTTCGATAGACATATCAGTTCGGTTCCTATGCAAATAAGTCATTGTTCATCATGCAAATACTCTTCATTGATGGTTTAATTGAGCGACATCTGTCAGGGAAAACTGTGAATCACTCCGTTAAGATGATCAAATGAAGGATTAGTTAAGATATGACCCCTTGATATCCGGCAGCTGCACTCCACACATGTATATTGTAATGTATGTATTTGTCCGTCTATATGGCTCAGGGTCTCTCTCACTCTTACACACGGTGTGTTACTTTATATGCTCGTCAATAAACGAATATCTTCACGACTAAAAAACTAAACACCACATTATTGCAACGTTGACCTCACTAAGCATTAAAATAAGTGTTCCTCTCTGAAACCGTATCTTTTTAGAGATCTTAAATCTAATTAGTTTGAAATGGCGTCATCTTTTTTATAACACACATTTAAGAGCTTGTTTATTTAACAACAGGAAGGCCGTTCTCACTTCCTTTTCGCACCAAAATCGTTTCCATTCGCGACCAAAGGCGCAATTAATTGAGAAAGAACCGACAAATGAAAGGGCCACTCAGTACCCATGCTCTGGCATGCACTGTACCCGCGCTAGGACCGGTTCTTGTGGGAGAAATTTCAAAAGGCATCCAACATTTTTGCACCGACGGAAGACGTCCCGTGACCCTACTATAAAACCTATTGATAAACCTGCGGCGCCTGCCTACACCGCTTATCGTTCCTAATCGAATTTCGACTGCCGTTTCGCCTTATGTAAACACCCACTAATGTCAATACCTCCGTATCAGATACGCGCGTTCCCTATTTTTTTTAAACGTTCTACATACATGATCCTTCCTATATTAGTCTCGTTAACCGGACTTGCAACGTCTTGTGCTTATTTTTAGATGTTGAAACAATTCGCACCATCTGCTCCCGGGTTCACCTGTCTATCATGTTTAATACTGGCCGGTTACAAAGTCAGCTAAAGAAAATATTTTAAATTCTCAGCTTAAAGGTCGACTTCGAAAGAGTTTAGTCTCGCGTTCTCAGTTTAAATCTGGTCGAGCATGAAGCTATTATAACTACTTAAAATTTATTCCATGTAGAGCTAGTATTACTTTAGCGGAATTGTTAAAAAAAACACGAGTTGTTTTATGGAAACATGGCCTTTGCCATTTTCTGGCGCCTGATAAATCGCCTCATTACACCAAGATTTTATAGCTATAGTTGAGATCGGTTTTATGTAGGACATGTAGGTGAACCTTAGGAATGTACAATTTAACCCTTGGGTAGGTAGATGTAGGTTACCTCTTTAAACAAATATTGAATCTTTGAGTTTTACAAATTTTGTTGTTTATGTTCCAGGGTACCTTCTCGCTAATCGTCGAGGCGTGGCACGACACCAACGAGACGTCGAGATCTGACGGTGAGTCCATCTGCTCCATTTCTAATACGATTACGATAAAATTATGTTAAAAAGTCACACGGGGAGTAGTAACGCTTGTAAAATGCTCGTCACGTCGCCACGACTCGCTCACATTCAGGTTTCACTGTAATTCTGGGTGTTTATCGTGCATTTAACGGACAGTATGTATATTTGAATGCTCATATTATCATATCGTGGAAGACAAAAATGTTCCCATGGTGAATACGATTGAGTTGCGCGGCACGCACCGCGGCGCGTGAGCCGCAAACCAACGCGCGGGCTATTCTAATAAACTTAGCCTTCTGTAGGACGAAAATTTAGTAGAAATGTTCTAATGTATTCTGATGGCCGTTGACCGGCACCTAGACGTCGCTACGCACATAACTTATAGCCGAATCGTCCATCAATATATCCACTTACACTCTCATGATCGCGTTAGTCTAAACCTAAAAACGATGAACGACGGGAGTTCACGGGACCCATGTGTTCGACATAATGCCAGATTATTATCATATAACCATCGATTCCGACTCTATCCGTTTGACGATATCACGAGAACTCATGCCCAATAAAGAATCGACAGTTTATTCCGTACATGCGACGTGGCGTGACCGAAAAAACGATTTCGAATGAATTGTAACCGCCCGACTCGTAAATACATCATCGTGATAATTCGACTCGTGCATACGGCTCCTTAGACACGAAAGAACGTCTTCAAACGTTTTAAAGTCAAACTTACATAGCGACTATTATATCGATATGTGTACCCAACTCTGAACGTTGAATCAAAAACAAAAATGGCCGATGCAAAATTCCAGTAACGCCCATTTCTTAATTAGATTCTCATCCCGCTGCACTCTGACCGACATAATTACAACTCCTGACCGAATAACAACAAAAAAGCCGGTGATTTACTTAGGAGATTTAGAGATATGGCCAAGGTGTGTCTACGGGGCCGGTTTACCGAAAATCATTAGCGTCCGGAATGGATAGAGGACGGGTATATTTTTAATACGGCGCGGGAGCGAGGGGCGTCACTATACTACCGAGAAATGTTACCAACAGAAATCTAATCAAGCATAATAACAGGTTACGAGCGGTTTGTGTTCACTCACTATCCACTCCCCGGTTAATGTTTATTAAATCATATTCGGTTTTTTTTATCTAATTGTAAGCAGCTGCCGAGAACGAAAACCGTTGCAAGAAGAGATTTTACCGAATGACAGAACAGAAGTAATCGTTCATCGCGACCCCTGAATCTCTGAAGAAGGGACACACGTCTGAAGAATGCAATATATCATAGATAAACACGCGTCGCATTGTCAATTGTAGTTTCGTATAAAGAGATTCCTCGCTGAGCAAATAACAGTACACAATGGCTGGCGAATCCGATGTTGTCGTATGTTCCTTCAACGAAATCTTTTGTTGTGCGCCCGAGGCGATTGCCGAGCACCTGGCCTCTAACGGGCACGGACGGCCATTGTTTACTCGCTGGATGCTAAAAAACACACCTCCTCCGGGAAGATTTTACTTTTTAACTTTAGTTTACACTTCGTCTTTCGTCGTCGTTGAAAAAATCACGGAAGACGGGCCCGGAAGACTCGATTTATGATGTAACAGTCTCAGGAAGTCTTGTCGACAGATGTTGGGCACATGCGGTTGATAAGTGGACGCACTCCTGTCTCCTCTTCCCTTTGTTTACACTAGCCCTAATATTATTTCTAGTAGATAATATTTCCTATTATCTTTAGCAGTTTGATCATCGGTCGAATTCCAATTGCTCCGTGTTGCTAAAATTCGATTCGAATTCAAAAATATCTCCGAATAAATTTTCGTGTGCCGAGGTCGGGCATTTTTATAAGCGTAATTTTCGAGCTTCTATAAGTTCGAAACTTTTCAGATTCCTTCGTGAATATAATTAATAACTTTATGGATCGAAATTAATACTATAAAATAATTGCCCCTGATATGCTGTCATAAAGAAAACGTACCCAAAGTCCCAAATCCTTCCCGCCTTGTCAACCAAACTTCATTCCTCGTTTCAAACCCCTTATCTCTTGAGTGAAAAACCGTGTGAAAGCGATAAGAGTATCGATAACAGATCTCAGCGATTGTTAATTACTCGTCTGGTCTGCAGCCTCGGGGCCGGCTACCGATGCGATTATCGATACAGTTATGTTTTGACGGCTGGTTATCTTGTTACTCTTACAACTAGACCTCACGGCGTACCTGCTCATTATTGTTAATTACCCGCAAAGGTTAAATACGCCTCTGATGATATGGAATGCGTCGCGAAATTTCTGGACATTTTTGACAGCTGATTTTATTAAATAGTTTTTTGTTTAAGGCCTCATCTCACCGCAGTGCTGCCTATGACAAGTATAATTATGTCTTTAGAGGTCTACCACATTTGCTACTTTTCATCACATAAAGGTCAAATGCTTTCATTTTCAAAATAGCCATTCACGCCTACCTGAATACAACTATTGAATTTTTGCGATTCACCATGGAATACTGTTTTTTGGATTATCGATAGAATTTGTTAACCCTTTTCGATTAATTATTTTATAACAAACAACATATTTAAATGTGGCTGTCTAATTCGCTTACTAAAGTCTCAATTTCCATGAATACATCACCTGATAAAATCTACACTCTATTCGTAAAGAAACTTCGTACTCCACAAACTATTCGGTCAAGAGTTCTCAAGCTGTTTATCAAAATGACGTTTACCAATTGAAAAATAAAGTGGATAGTTGATAAACAAAGAAGCAAACGGTCCATTGACAACGTGGGATGCAGTCTCAAATCGGCAGGTGTCTCGTCAAAGATGCGGGTCTGACCAGCTGCTCAAAGATTCCAATACGTTAAAACTATACAAGATACAGCTAAGTGTTTGACTATAAAAATGCAGTAAAGAATACGAGTATTATTGTACTTACAAAACAATTTGCAATCGTGAAATGCAAGCGTGAAGGATAAAGTTAATGTGAGATATTCTCGCACATCTTGCAATATTAATATACTTAAAGTCGAGAACATTACCTTGCCACGTATAAGGATAAACATGGTTGAAAGCTTCATAGTCCAGGTTCCAAGTGATCTAGCATAATGAGAACCGGGCTCGCATCCGGTGCTGCATCGCGTGTTCATCCCAAAAACTTGTAAGTCTTGCAGCCTCCGAATCCACCGATAGTGCGCCTCAAATTATCGGTTATTTCGCTTTCTTTTGTTTTTGTTTATTCTGTTGTATTGACCTCTGGAGTCGTAATTATATGTTATCCGTCGAGCGAAGCACGTACACGGCTTCGTGAATCCCAATCTTCGAAGAACCCATTCTCAGTGAAATCTTTACGCTTTTTAAGCGTCGAGGCCGTTCTTCTTCAATACATTTGCTGAGACAAGGTGCTTCACTGTTTAAGTTAATTCACTGTATACTGCCTCGTCCTTCTTTAAATGTGTTATTTATTTGTGAATTGGTATTACATTAATAGACTCGATAGTGGTACACCCTCATTTAATATCGTTACAGTCGAGTTCAGATGATGGCTGTAATTTTCTTTCGTTTCGACGAATTTAGTAATTTGACGATTTCGTCTTGCTATTTTCCGAACAGTTGCTTCTTAATCTTCACGTAAATATCTAGGGCATAAAATACACCCAAATGCCTAGAAGGACTGAAATTAGATTGGAACTGGTATTAGATATAATATCTATCATTCCAAGCAGCTGTTGTAATCACATCATATTTTCGTGTCGTACTATAATTTGTGTTATCCAACATTTTCTTTTACGAAAGCAAAATAAACATGTATAATTTTCATTTTACTTACAGTAATATTGAACAAAATATTTTGCTAGAAAAATTTGGATTCTGAACTTCCAAGTCAATAAATCCATCTTAAACCACATCGTCACTTTCTATCACGCGAGATTGTGGTCTAGTCAAGTAGTCAATAGAAATATGTATCAGTGTTCGATTTAATCCATTTTTATCTTACCAATCCCCCATGTTTTTCAATATTGAAATGCTTAAACAACACAGTGCAAAATATATTGAAATTAATAAGCTGAATATTTTTTTGTTTAATTTAACATTTCTCGTATATTTTATTTTTACTTTGGAAACCCTATTACAAGTTAGAATGCACGGTTGCCATACGTCTGATAGTAAATTGCCTCGCTCAGTTTCCCACAAGCTTATCCTATCCTAGTTATTTTGACATGCTTCTAATTGCTTAGGAATTATCCTGAATTTATAGTATACATACTTTCATATATCAAAACAAGATTGCGGGGTTTTAACTATAAGAGCTTATCATTCTTCATACATCTTCAGAGTATATTTCAGTTTTAGTATGCGCCTATTAATGTCACTTTTCTGTCCTAATTATTGATTTATTGTTATTTTTCTATAAATAGAAAATAACAATAAATCAAATTTCGTACCTGTATCGACTTTCTTTGCCATATATATACAGTTATACTTACTTGTACTATGTATATACAGGATTATTGTAGGCATATTCATTGAACTTTCTTCATCATAAATAATTATCTTTTATGATGCTCATACTGCATTAATTAACTCTTGCCGACACAAAACCCTTTCAAATTCTACTCTCACTAAATAGCCCTATAATTCTATCTCCTATCTATATAGTATCACCTTTAATAGTGCTTGAATTCTAATAATAAAATCAATCGCATCATTCTAATAGCACACAACTATAATCCGAAAATCGAATATCTAGCTTATGTAAGCATAGAATCCTAAATACATAGTGAGCTTACAAAGTTACCAGTCGAGCTCTGATATTATCAGATCAATAAATTCAGAAGATACGTGTGGATACTGCCTAACGAAAACACTGTGCCTTACTATCGATTTATTATCGAGCTATTCGATTGGACGCGAGTTGCAATATCGATTTCAAGAATGTTTGAAATAGTTATAGTGCTTTTTATATTATTCACCATATGCGCGATCTATTTGCTCACCTTTTTTTTATTTAATACATATTGTATTGTATTTACTTACTGATTCATTTATTTGGTTTGCCCCTACAGAAATAGATTCTTTCAGAATGTAAAGGGAAAATTGGAGCATCATCATTGACCCGAATTACACCAAATAAATCTGAATAGCAAATAATTCCCCTGAAGGTTAGTATCCACCTAACTAGTAACAGAATAGTAAATAAAAAAAGAGTGGAAAACTCATCGCTGTTAAAGTATTTATGTACCTACGATTATATTTTGGTTAGGGCAGATGAGTTTAGACCATAACGATTCCAAAGCGTGATCACCGATCGTAGATAAAATTCTTATTACGCTTCATTCGATTACAAAAATAGTACCACATCTCTATAAATATTCGGACACTTGTTTTACTACCTAAATAAAATCTCGAACTTTCTCATTTCGACAAGGCATTCTCCGTATTTGAAGCCCAGACGGTTAAACAAAAGATTGCGTTCGCGTACAAAATTAGTTCAAATCCTTTTAATTTTATTTCGTCTGGTAACTTTACTTGTCAAGATAGGAATGTATCGATGCAATAAGACAGAAAAAAACATCGACGAGAAATAAATATAGGCACCCAGAACGGGTTGCCGAGATTTCTTCGCTAGGGCTCCCACTATCTGCGGTATGTCATCGAAATAAGGGACTAATTTTAATCTGTTTTTAATGTTAAATAAATGGCTGGATTTACGATTATTTAGCCGAATTAGTTATCTGATTGGAAGTAAATTTAAATTCTTTCGATTTAATATTAATTCATTGAAATTGCTAAATAGTTTGATACTTTAAATCTGCTGTCATAAAATAATAAGTGCTATTGGAAATCTTCAACCAAGTTTAAGGTCTTGTATCACCAAAACTATGTTAAGCAATTTACAATGTATTCAAATGCAAGTGATGACTGCATTATCAAAACAAAATTTACAAAACGTGCTAATGAATCACATAAAAAGTAACAAACTAGTTGGCAAAAATATCTTTGGTTTGATGGCTTCTAGTGATGAGATTAAATGTTAAAAGGAGGGTATTTAACAGTAAACTTTTTCTTATCTAAAATATGCTTTAATTAAACGTAGATATGATAAAATATTTGTTTATCTGCGTGGGAAAGGGTGGCAGTGCGCAGTAGATTGAGTGGTACCCGCATTGAACCGTGAGATCTCATTGTGAAGCGTGATTCAATGTTTTCTTTCAACGGTGGCGCCCGCAATTTGACGGCATTCCTATTACTAAACACATTCAATTATCTACCTAGTTCTTTTAATATTAAGGTACTGTGTACTTTGTTCTTTAACCATAGATCTTTTGGTTTTAGGATGAATTTCACTAAACACAAATGTTAAGAAGTTTAGGCAGTTTAACGGGAAAATCCTGTTTGTTATAATTTTTAACACAATCGAATCCGAACTATCAAGAGGATTTCCTGTTTGCGAGTCATATGGGTTATTTAATTACTTATTAACCAAAACATATAATTAAAACTATACCTACTTTTTGTAGTATAATCCATATTCATATTTTAGATTCAGATTTATTCAGATCAGATTCATTGATCATAATAATAAGTGTTGTTATTTATTTAATAAGCACTTTACGTAATAATACAATATATAGTAATATTTCTTAAATTAATATTAAAATCAAAATAACTATCATGTAAAATGTTTTCTTAATTTTACAATATAATTTGCGTAGATACAAATTGACTAAATAATTTAAAACATACCTAATTATTCAACGTTTTTCTAAATTAACACCTTACTAAATGTTTGTATGGATGTTTGTAACTCTTTCACGCTAAAACTACTGAACCGATTAAGCTAAAATTTGGTATGTAGATAGCCTATACCCTGGAATAACACATAGGGTTCTTTATATCCCGATATTCCCTCGGGAACGATGGCTACGCAGGCAAAACCGCGGGGCATGGCTAGTGTAGTGTATAATATATGATCATAGTTTCTACTGTTATTTTCTTACGCTGTTGTCATTCTGTCAAAGTTCTCCACTGAATGTGAACTAAACTTCAAATCATCGTAACTAGCATGACTTGCTTTTCCTTACGCCTGTTACTCCAAGTCCTTATTTTCAATGAAGAGCATATCCGTGTAACCACAGTTAAAATTTAAGGAATTTGACCCTTGTTCCAATAATTTAACATTATGTTTTTTGGAAAGGTGATGAGAATTTTATTTACTTAACTCAAACTTTTTTGAGTCTCTGACAATATTTTTGGTCTATGTATTAAAAAAACTTACATTATACATAATACTTACAAGCAGATGGGCACAATTACCTGATTTTAGTAGCTAGCGTTTGACCACTATCTCGTCTGGTGGTAAGCGATTATGTGGTAGAAGATGGTGAAGACGCTAGGCCCAGACCAGAATACTCTGACTCTCAAATTGTGTGCTACCGGAACACCGTAAGGTTATGGCGGCAGACTTTATCTTTGGATGGTGGTAAGGTACTTTTTTGGACTTATGCTCATACCACCTGCGAAGAAACCTGATATCGAGTGACTGATGCCAATATGAAATCCTGCTTGTCTGGGGGTGGAAATGAGTCTTGAACTTTTTTTTTAGGTCCAATCTACGTATCGCAATCTTCCCAAATACTCTTTCAAATATCACTAAAATTAACTTGTCTCACCATCTTACTAAGTTAAGGATGATCTCAAGCTAGAAGAGCAACGATATACGCAAATAGCTTGCAGTTGTTGTAAGCAAAGAGCTACAGATGAGCTCAGTAGCGTGCCATAAATGAGGCCTATGTCCTGCGGACAAGATGGGCTGATGATGATTATGATGATAATAATGAAATCTACTCGCTCTGAATATAAAACTCAAGTTAACGGACTCTCTTATTCCTTTCAGATTCATTAATAGCCCGCATGACGAAGCAGAGCATAGCAGACGTTGGAGGTCCTTGGACAGACGAGGAGCAGAGATGGAGTGGAGCAGGGAACCCTCACCTCCGGCTGTCCTACCGAGTAACCTGTGCCCAGCATTACTATGGCAGTGGCTGCGAAGTTCTCTGTAGACCAAGGGACGATGCCTTCGGACATTACACCTGTTCTTCCTCGGGGGAGATCGTTTGCAAGCACGGCTGGACGGGCGATTACTGCTCTAAACGTAAGTGTCCTTTATTTATATTAATATAGCTTAAAATCTAAAACAACCGGCTTCTATGTGCCGCGAGTCAGTTTCAGTAGCAAGTTTGAGACGTTTATCGTCATATCTCTGAATCTCAGATCAGATCTCAGAGATCTCAGATCGCGATGAAATTACAATGGGACCACCTCGAAAATGTAGCCTACCGATTAAAAAAATAATTATCCGAATCAGTTCACAGTTAACGAAGTAAACGCGAAACATAATACAAAAAGATACATACTGGCAAATTGAGAACCTACTCCTTATTGTAAGTCGGTTGAAAATAGGGTAGTAACTTTGAATTGGTTGTAACGAGGTTCTATTCAAAGATTCATTTCCTCTCTACAATCCAAAAGTGATATCCACATACCTACAGGATTCATAAATTACCGTAGGTATATGTATATACTGTTTGGATGTAATTTTGATTGCATAAAAATAAGACCACTATCTTTCGAATGTTGAGTGGGCATTACTACTCCGTCTATATATATAAGTTAATAATTATATTAAAAATATAATATAACATACATAACAAATTTATAAACATCCGAATATTAGGAGAATGTATCAGGAGGATGTTCTCGACAACCTCGTTTTGTGAAGTCGGTTAAAAATGTGACGAATAAATTATATTCTCATTAAAGATTAACCTATGACTCCTTTATCTTAACTTGAAGGTCGACACCATCTTACCATCTCGTTAACAATAAATCTTTTGTGAAGGAAATACCTAATTATGTGCTTATTCATGCGAACACTAAGATAAGTGTAAGAACTCATAAACGTACAAAGAGAAGAGAAGGTTCGTTTCGCTGCAAATTGGACATTGCTAAAAGCAATGTGGATCTATACAATAAAGATAGTTTAAAAACTAAAACAACTGACTTACATGCCCCGCGAGTCAATTTTAGTTGCAAGTTTGAGACGTTTATCGTCATATCTTTAGAGTTACTTATCAGATCTCGATGAAATTACAATGGGACCACCTCGGAAACGTACCCTACCGATTAAAAAATAATAATTCGAATCGGTTGATAATTGACGGAGTAATCGCGTAACATACATACAAAAAAAAAACAGACGAATTGAGAATCTCCTTCTTTTTGGAAGTCGGTTGAAAATAGTATGTATAGGACATAGGTAGGTAGGTACACTCAAAACCATTTCCATAATATCAGGGTTCGAAAATATCCGATATTTATCAGATATATATCAAGTTTGATATATATCAATTTTGATTAAAAGTCATATTATTACTTAATTGTATTATATAAGAATACTATTTGAATATGTGTTACATACTAAAATTATTAAAAAAAAACTAAAATGTTTTTAATGTTTTATTATTCAGGTACTTAAAATCAGACAAATTAAACCAATACATAAAATCTTCTTTCAGATAAGGCAAAATCAACTAAAAAAACATAAACTAGGAAGTAGAAATAGTAAATACAGTAACAGACGCTAAACATTTCTTAATAGTATTAATCTTTTAAACCGTTTTTGTATTACATTATATTTAAAAAAAAAACATTTGTACACGATATATATCGTCAAACCCAGTTTGATATATATATATATATATATATATATATATATATATCGGATATATATCTTGATATATATCCATTGATATATATTCTCGAACCCTGCATAATATTGGGTGAAATATTACATTATAATACATATTTGTGGGTATGCCAAAAGATTATTAAAAAATCCGCAAGTCAATTTACGACCTATTAAAATTAGTAAAATCTAAACAATTCACGTTGAACTTGATATTGCAATGGGCGTCCTAGTTCCATACATATAAATGGTGCAATTCGTTCATCCTCATTAAAATGTTATGACAATTTTGGTCACATCCTCTGAGTTTAATTGTGCTATCTCTTCCTCACGTAAGCTGCGTAAGCGCTTAATTGGAATTCACTGACACACCCAAATATTTAGGCTAGGCGTGTACTAACTACGAGATTTTCAATGTAAATAAACTGGCCAAGTGCAAGTCGGACTTGCACTCGTAGGGTTCCGTAACACAGTAGAGTATTCTATAACTACGATTTTTCGCAACTACAAAAATAACTTGTGTTGTGTTTGTATGAAAAACAAAGTTATACTTGCGGTCGCTATATCTCAACAACTGCTGACTGTATCTCGTTCAAACCAATTTTCGTTGAAAGTTTAAAAAGAGATCAAAAGAGATGTTGAGATCTACAGAATATATTTTTTCTAGATTTTTCACTCCCTTACTTTAGAAGTTAGAGGGGGGGGACACATTTTACCACTTTAGACGCGCCTATCTTTTAAATGATTGGCTTTGAGAAAAAATGATTTTAGGAACCCCACACGTATAGGTTTTAAGAATTTTTTTTTTGTTCCAGTTCCATGTATAGGATGAGGCCCCCCCTTAAACTTTTATATTTTTTATTTTTGTATAAAAATCGGAAAGCGGTTTACAGAATATATCTACCTACCAAGTTTCAATTCTGTAGTCCTAATAGTTTCGGAATAAAATGGCTGTGACATACGGACGGACAGACAGACAGACAGACAGACATGGCGAATCTATAAGGGTTCCGTTTTTGCCATTCGGCTACGGAACCCTAAAAAGCGCTGCATTATGTGTACTGCGTTATGTGGTAGCGCTTTTTTGATGTTATCTAAAACTATACCGCGATACCGTGTCGAAGTGCGCGACTGGCGGAAAATAAGGAAAATAGAATACAATTGCCTACATTATAAGTAAATTATAAGTAACCATCTAAGCTCTTGTAAGCTGTATATAATTGATAAAAGCTACGATTGATAATAGCAAGTAGCTAAATCAATTTGAATTAAATTTGAAATTTGAATAGAAGTGTTTTAACTACTTAAAATATTAAGAGTTATTGAACTCAAATCTGTGCTTTTACAAACAATGTTTTGTGACTTGTGAGCATTTACAAAATGTAATAAATGCATAATTTTTGGTAATAAATCATAATTATAAAAATGAAATCTTCAAACATGCTTGACTTCTTGTTTGTATTCTTGTAATTTATTAACTTCCTGCAAAATATATATTTTTATAATTCAACTTAAAATTTGCATAATCACTCGTTCAATGTTAATGAATATTTCATATTAGTTAATTAATACTTTAGTTTATAATAAACTAGTATAATATGATTTTATTGTTCTAGAAATTACTATTTTCTAACAAAATAGTCAAAATGACGCATAAGTTTAAACATAAAAATATCATATAACCTCTTTAACTGCATCATTATTTTTTTAATTACTGACAATAATTTTATTTCATCAGCATGTTTATTACAAAAGAATACGAAATTAGTTCCACAGTTCATAAGTTTAAGTATCTATTCAAAACTTTTTCATAAAAATGTAATTGCATACAATGTTATGTATGTTAATGAAGTGTCAAAAACCTCATAAAAGTTTACCATGAGAACTTATCTGATTATAATCGTAGCTTAAATCTAACTTAACCTCTGTTTAACCGAGACTTGACAAAGTAACAAATGAAGTACAATAAAAATACTTAAGTTATCTTAATTACAAATTAAAGTACCTATCTACCAAAGCAACTACCTATACTTTATATATACTAAAGTTTAAAAGATGTTTTGATTTAATAAAAACTAGTAATCTTATATTCAAATTAGTAAAGCTTTAATACTTTTATACAACTTATCAAAGTAACCGGTCTAAATATTTAAAAAGCTTTGCAAGTTTTGACAATCGAATTTGTACCTTTCAAATATGTAAAACAAACACGCGACAAACCATTAATTAACGATCGTGTGACCGACAAACGATAGCCGATGGTTGTAGGTACCTACAATAACTTGTGTGTATTTGGACTCGCAGGTGTAAACACTGTTCGACATTATATCGATTATCAGAGCGTCCTTGCTGAAACAACCCTCTTAGCTAACCCAAGGCTCTTCAGTATCATTATTTAGTGCTGCAAAATGCACGGTTTAGTATCCACGAAAGTTTACGACAAAGAATTCTCCAAGTTTACTATACATATTTATAGCCAAAGAACATGCTATCGTTCTCGATCGTAAATTAGAAAGACGCATCCTGGCGAGTTTTTCCAATATTTTCTGTACGCGGTGACGTATGTCGCCGCACGGTGGAAACAAAGCGCCGACGGAGATGCATTGTCGAGCGGATGTCTCGCGCAATCTCGGCGGGCGCAGCTCCACCTGCCGCGCCGTTCCCACACTCCAGCGCCGCAAAAAACAGACAGACAGAGACGGCGACGCCCGCTACGTACGTAGCGCCGTCTCGCTCCCGCGCACCACCCGCCGCAGCCTCCGCTTCGACCGAGAAATCACAATTTTCTGGAAAAAGTAAACAAACACAGGATCTGGAAACGTGTGAAAGTTATATAAACGTCTTCGTGTCCGAGCCTACGAGATGCGATTACGAAAATGTAAAAGCTAGAGAGCCGCGGACGTAACGAAAACGAGCCGCGTCGAGGCACGCACACACGCTCGCTTCGAACCGGGTCAAAAACACCTTTAAACGAGAACCGAAACGATCGAAATAAACTCCGCACTTGACCGTGTCACGGAGCTCGCATCTGCCGAACGCGAACGGTATCTCGCCTTCTGGGAAAGCGTAATGATCCCCGAAACTTTGCATGTCTGGGGGTATTAGCGCGTCCAGAGGTCTAACGAGTAAACACCGCGAGAGGAGGCTCCGCGGCCGTCTGACGGCAGCTAATTGTCGACGGGGCGCGGGTTCTCACGAATATTACCTTCTGAATCGCGGATCCCACGCGCCCGGTTTCCGTTTCTAGAGCAGCTGGGACCAATATTTGCACATGTGATCCTCCGGGTATCGTGGCTACCTGCCGCCGGCCGCCGAGACCTTGGTCGCAGTGCGGCGCTCGCCTTTCATTAGAAATCGATACCGTTCAATGTTCATTGATAATAATTAATAGCCGAGCAGGAAGAACGTAAAACATCCACCCGCTCTCGTGCCACTTACGTTTCTAAATTGGTTTTGGAGTGTAATTTTTACTACCGTTCTACCTTTCGAGGGTTAGATAAGTTCGAGTGGCACCGCTGAAGTGGATCCGCGCGCAATGAGCGCGCACTCCTCGGCTTTGATCTATCGGCAGACCCGCCTGGCGCCCCCATCTACAAGTATACCTACTCTATAGGTACTCTTTATGTAACTCGTAAAGTTTTATTCTTAATCCATCGAAATGCACGAGGTCATGAGAAACGATTGTCTCGAAGTTAAACGTTATTTTATACGCGAAAGTGTAGCTCGTGAAAGCCGGATTATGGTCTTTTCAATTTCCTGCGGATAAAACCGTAATGATAAAATGGAATGGAATGGAAGCGAACGGAGCGCAGCGAACTTGCAGTTAAGCCGAGTTTGCGTGGCTTTGTATAATCGAGTCTAGGAACCAGCGGGAGGCTAATCTTCTCCACTAAGCTCCCGAATTCCTCGCTAACTCCGCTCGCGCTGCGCACGACTTCCTCGTCCGATTTAGACCCGAGCCAGCTGCATTTGCATACTGGAATGGAAGTTATGATCAAGATGGCGTCTAGTATTTTTCTAGCGAGTTAGGGGAATAGTAACGGTCGAGCGACGGTTATGCTCCCCGCGCTATCTGCCCCCTTTGTATTCGCTCCGATAACTTGCCCATGCGCACCCGACCGATACGACTCCGCGCCGCACTTCTTATTTCAAAACACTATTTTTTCCGAGTCATACATTACCGCTTCGCCTTTCGTTTCGTACGTTCGCTTACATTTTTGCACGGCAATGCACTTCGACCGGAGCGGAAACGTCGCACCGGTTTCTCTGATCGCAAGCGAAGATGCGCCCGTTGAGGCTCGCGGTGTATTCAACGTAAATCACGAAGTAAACGATGCGCACATATTACGCCGACGATACATCACGTCCGAGCGAAATATTTTAACTCGCAGATCTAGGAGCCTTCGTAAATAATCGGCGCGTTTTATCGACGCGGCTGAAGATTCCGCGGGGTTCAATTCGTAACCGGGAAAGCCATTACCGACGCTTCCATAAAAAAACTTAATTGAATGCAGGTTATAAAGTTAAAGGATGGTGTCATAGAGACGAGTCGCTTCAAGATAAATAGTCGCGGCTGCGACCTCGCCCTCGGGACGCTAACGAACCTCTCTCTTTGTAGAGCCAGCTGCATTACTGCGTGGACGATATAGTACCTTGTCGTGTCGAGAGAGGGTTTCGTTCGTCTCGGCCTCAGGAGAAACGGCCTCGCGGTTCCAGCGGCAAGGTGCTAAGCCGTTTACGTATTCGCTGCCTTCGCTAGTACACGTTCGCATCGCACGCCTCGCCGTGTCCTTTGCGAATCCGGGTTTAGAGCGAGATGCGCCCCTCGATCTCGGTCGGCCGATTAATCGTCCGCTTCCCTCTCGCAATTAAAGATATTTAGAATTCTTTTGTCTGACGTGAGTTTCTTTTGTTACAGCGCGCTGCTCGGCTGGCTGCGACGCGGAGCACGGTCACTGCCTTAAACCCGACGAGTGCATGTGAGTATCCACTTCGCACCTTCGCGCTAAACGAACGAAGCTTCGGCTGAGTATTGTTCCGCGGCAATTAGTCGCTCGTTATCACGTCTGACCAGAGTCCTTTGTCCGCAGCTGTCACTCGGGCTGGGTGGGCGCGCTGTGCGACCAATGCGAGCGACATCCGGGCTGCGTCAACGGCACCTGCAGCCGGCCCTGGGAGTGCAACTGCAACGAGGGCTGGGGCGGCCTGTTCTGCAACCAGGACCTCAACTACTGCACGAAACATCGCCCCTGTCGGAACGGCGGGACCTGCCACAACACCGGCCAAGGGTCCTACACCTGCGTGTGTCCCAGCGAGTACACGGGGCCCGACTGCGAGAAGTCTCTTCACTCGTGCACCGTCCGGCCTTGCCTGAACGGCGGCATGTGCCTGCAGGACGACGGCGGGGAGCCGGCGTGCGCCTGCCCCGCGGGGTACGAGGGCGCGAGGTGCGAGACCCGCCGGCTGACCTGCGCCGACCGGCCCTGCCGGAACGGGGGGGTGTGCGAGCCGCGGAACCAGGGCTACGTGTGCGTCTGCCCGGTCGGTTTCGGCGGCAGCGACTGCGCGCAGGAAGCCGACCCGTGCGCCGGCGCGCCGTGCCGCAACGGGGCGACCTGCTCCCGCGCCGGCGACGGCTTCAAGTGCGCCTGCCGCTCTGGCTTCCGAGGCAACCGCTGCGAGATCGACATCGACGACTGCGCCGGAGTTATCTGCGAGCACGGAGGGACCTGCGTCGACTTGGTCGATTCGCGGCGCTGTCAGTGCGCGCCCGGCTTCCTGGGCTCCCGCTGCGAAACGCGAGTGGACCTGTGTCTCGCGAAGCCCTGCGCCAACGGTGGAGAATGCCGAATACTGGACAACGATTACGAGTGCCGGTGCAGGCCCGGTTTCGCGGGAAAAGACTGCAGCATCGACATCGACGAGTGCGCCTCGTCTCCCTGCAGAAACGGGGGCACGTGTAGAGATCGCGTCGACAGCTACCACTGCAACTGTCCTCACGGATGGGGCGGGAAGGCTTGCACCGTCTCCCTCGCCGAATTAGCGTCGAAGCAAGCCGGGGGACACCTACGAAGAGTCGGAGAGGACACCGAAGAGTCGCTATCCGCAGGGAAAGTAGCCTGGATAGTGGCAGTCGGGGCAATCGTGCCCATCATCGTAGTTGCCGCTCTAGGCGTGCTAGCGTGCGTGAGAAGAAGACGCAAACGCGCGCAAAACGAAGCTGACGCAGAAGCTCGCGCGCAAAACGCGGCTAACGCGGGCGGTCACGTGATCAGAAACACGTGGGGGAAGTGCGATGCGCCTGCGCCCGAGAGCCAGAACGCGCATAATGCAGCCGCTGAAGAATGCAAGCGTAAAACGCTGAACACGGAGAGCGCGCGGTTACTGGCCGCGCTGGATCCGAGACTATCGCGGTTGTCGCAGGACTCCGCGTATTGCGCTAATAGGTCAGTATCTATTATGTATCGTATTCCTTATTCTCTAAGTCTCAATTTTGTGTGTTGTTCTACTCATATAAAGACAACAAGTGACCGCTGAGATTACAAATTCATTGAGAAGTTTAATTAAAGTACCCACATTGTTCAGTACAACAGTTTCATCAATCATATCCAGGTTCGCATTAAAAACCTAGTTCTAGAGTGGAGTGGAGAGACCGCGAATCGGCAAACGTAGCGTAGGACGCCCTGTGACCAGGTGGAGCAACGACATTCTCAAAGCGGTGGGCAGTAACTGGAAACAAAGAGCCGAAGATCGGGCTCAGTGGCGTGTCTTGGGGGAGGCCTACGTCCAGCAGTGGACTGATACCGGCTGGTCTTAAAAACCAAAAAAAATCAATTCTGGAAATTCATTAATCTAAATACTCTATTTCCATTCATTCTCAGCAAATTTTAACGAAAATTTCAACTACCCACAAAAAACATAAGACCCTCATTTTTACCACCATTTTTCTTTCCCTTTTTTTATTAGCAAATGAACTAATGTAACCTTTTCTTCTTTCCAGCGATACATCGCTAGTGAAGCGAGCCTTAGAAGGTGGTGGAGTGTATGTTTTGGACGACCATTGCTTACCTCCAACGTTTGCGACGCAAGTGTAGTTGAGACTTTATTTATTTACGGACGCTCGTGCGAATAAGGCTGTGTAACTGTGTGGCCTAGTGTACATATAGAATAATATGTAAAGTGACGTGTATAGAATTAGACTAAGCTCTATGTATTTATTTGGTAACCGCTTGTAAAAATAAAGTTAACGCGGTTGCAAGTTGCCTCGAGGCCGGTGCGTTTTACCCTCTCTGGTGGTGATTAATTGGGGATGATGGGATTTCGGATTTTGTACCCTATTTCTCAGTTAATAGCGACTGTTTTTTGTTCTATAGTTTTCTGTCTTCGATAGATTTTTCTTTCTGAATAGTTTCATGCTAGAATCAAGTTCGAGTGATGGTGCAAAATCTGTATTTATTTTCGGATTATAATTCGATTTCCAACATTTAAAATCAATTATTATATTTACAAAACCACTAATTAAATTTTTAAATTTTCTTTGTAACTGATTAGTAGATTATACCAGACCAATATTTTTTAAACTATATGACATGAAACTGTTCACACCTGTTTTACAAGCTTTTAAACCAATCAAATGTTTTATAATACACTTAATTTTTCCGTTTTTCATTTCGTCCGAAATCCCCTTGTCCAGCGGTTGTCGAACTTTGTCGGAGGGGGCCCGGACCGGGCGCTCCGGGGGCGAGTGGACTGTAGTCCACTGATGCGATCTCTGTAGGCACGGCGCGCGAAACCGGTCCGCGTGCGTCGACCGACATCGGTACTGCTATCTTATTCTACAAAACTGTTCCAATAATTATAGAAACTCTAAATCGCTTAGTGATGCGAAGAAGAACTATGCTTCAGTGTTTATTATTTCAGAAGTTCCATTCCACAAATTTTACATACTTAATTCACTATAGTGGAGTTGTAGACCATTTTCTTACCTGATAAATTAATTAACTAAAATAAATTAAATAAAATTAACTTACATGTGTCAAGTCAAGGCATTAAGTTTTTTTATACAGTAGGAAACTGTGTTATATAATTAAACACACTTTGAAAGCAAGTGACACTAACCCAAAATGATTAAATTCAATATTATCGTGTGGCCGAAATGGTTTGAGAACCACTGGCTTATATTTCCAATGTACCTTTGGTACAAAAGTATTTTGATTGTTGTAATACGTACTGGTAAATACTAGACATTTTGAAAGGACATTAGTTCTACGCGTAAAACTAATTTTGCCACCTAATGAAATTAAAATGAAGTTAATTTTAGCAATAAAATAAAATAATTTTATAATTAATTGTACCATTTGATTCCGTGTATTTTAAAATTTGTCTTTCTGTTATGTCAGTATGGACTGGCAAAATTTTATAAGGTAAAAATTACAATTGCGGGTAGATCTAAAATTCCTTTCAAAATTTCAAAAACCTTTACAGAAAACAACTTCTGGCAAGTTTACAACAGCATATTTAACTCAGTTAACTAGCAATAGTTGTCTTGCGTATTGCAGAAATACTTGTGTCGTCAACATTTCGGATTTTGATGCTGACATTTTGAAAATACAAGTTTTTATTCTGCTTGAAAATTTCAAAAATACCTGGTTGTTCTTACATACCTATGTGGTATCTTCATTATACAAAAGCTTGTTAAGTGTAGCTGCCGTATTGTTACTAGATTTATCTTGCATATTTTACTATTCTTCTGATATATTATACAATAGTAAAAGAACAGCAGTACCGCTGTATGGTCACATCCTATCATCCCTTAGACTCGCACCATTACATACCAAACAGTGCGTAACCTTAGATTTTAGACTAATTAAATAAAAAACGCGAATCACGCGGACATCATTTTGATTATTTGTGATTGACTTTAAAGTTATAAAATGTTGTCATTTGTTCCTATGATTTTAGTATTTCTCCATAGAAATCTTGTTCTGATTTTCTTGAAAATCGACACAGATTTTCTTTCTCTCCATATGGGATAAGTCGGTAGCACAACAATCGTTCCTGTATACCGACCTGGGGCTATGCCACGAGGTCTGGAACATTACCACTTTGCCGGAGCGAGATGCAGCGATACGGCCGCGTTTCGCTCTCATTCTAGCATAGTAAGCTTAAAATAATGTTCTAGAGCTCGTTGTATAAGCCCAGTTACGTTACACGTAAGAATATCAGGTCGCAACATACATCACGCACTTATTTAGTCCATAGGTTATTATGTACTTATAAGTAACAATTTTCGAAACCTAAGTCATTTTGTATAAAACAATTAAGTTGTAGTTTTAAGTATATCTCCATTAATTATGTAAGAGTACTGTGACAATATAAAAGTGTCATTAGGCAACATAGGATAATGTTCAGGTTGTTTTAACTTATTTATTTTAATAGGTCCTGTTTTTCAAATGTTCGGATACCCTCAACACCGCGCGGTTTTTTAGGGAAACCGCGCGACGTCGATTGGACCACAAAATATCGAATAATTTATGTTAAATTGCTTTTTATTAACTTGTAGATAGTAATTAGTTATATACGGTAGTACATCTTATGTTGCCTTTTGTACTCGGACGTAGATAAAAAAAATAATAATGGACAAAATTTACTATAGAACTAATAATAGACTGATCATAAATGTTATGTAATGTAAGGTGACAAATGTAAGGTAAAATTATGTCAAGTAACAGCACAGTCCATGATGATATCATAGTTTTTGTACTTAATCGATTGCCGTTCGACTTTCATTTTTCTTTTTGAGAATTTTATTTCCTCGCTTAATAAAATTGTTATGATATCCATTCCGAACGATAAAATGACAGTATTTTTAATTTATTTATAAACAGCTATTATGTATGATTATTGTGAATTTCTTAATTTTTATTAAATCATTGTTTATTTTTTGAATATAGGTTTACAATTGACTGATTCTAAATTGACTAATTGATAAATATCTGGACCTTAATGAATCGTATTACAAATCATGGATGTATTTACCAATGTGAGTATACTGAAAGATAAAATTTCAAATCATTCCATTTTTAGGTTAACTTTTATGATTCTTATGTTTTTTAATTTCTCTATTTTCTTAGAATGTTTATTTTGCATGTGTCTATTATATACGATTATTGTCATGTCTTACACTGTCCTTGATGGACTTGATTGTATGTATTCTATTAGCAGTTGCCTTTTGGTATATTCACATAGTTTCTATTTCAAAAGAAAAATGAAAGCTTTTGTTCATTAGAACACGAGTACCCAATAATTCCATAGATTTATCCATAATAAAAGTCATAATATTGTAATGATGTTGCGATGGATGCATCGTGTGTTGGAGTAAATGGATAAAATGTTAATAAACAATTGTTTACAAAAGATTAAAACCTGCATTTTATTTTTTAATGTGAACCTCCTTGCCTATTGACTACTATATTCAGTTGAAAATAAGTAATACATACGTGCATATTATATAAATTAGGTCTCGGAGAATTAGGTGATTAATATAAACAAAGATCTACTTCTAAGAGTATCAACACTCAGTTATGTTTTATTTAGAACAGCTTCGGTACCTAGAGCTAAATTGATGGAGCTGACATAGAATTTGCTTAGTCGTAGATCATCCTAAGCTTAACTTTGATAATTGAATCTACCTGAACAAACAGATTACCAGCCAGCTTCAAGACTCCATACAAACGTTGTCCCAAACTCAATTAAAATTGGAACATTTTCATTAGCCTACACTAGTCCATTACTGAACATAGGTCTGGCCACTGAGCACGATCCTTAGCTACTCTTATCCAGCTTTTGCAATTCATTCACCTTGCGATAACATTTAAATTACGAAAATCATAGAGCTCTATTCAATCATTGTGTTCACTATCGAAGCTCAAAACAAAAAATACCGAAAAAGTAGCAATTGTAAAGTAGTAGATTATACAAGGAAATTTAATTCGAGGGACTAAGTTGGATCCCGAGAGCAGCGAAGGATTCTAGATTAGAATCCTGAGCGGAGCGAGGGATACAAGGATCGAGATTAATTTTTTTATTCACTAATCGTGTAATCTTATAAATAAGTAGTTGTATAGTATTTAGTATATTTATCATATTTTATTATTAATGTGTAATACATGTGGATTATTAACCATTTAATGCCGGTAAAAGTGTGCTAGTGTAGGAAAACAGCACAATGTTGAAAAACATGATATTTGTTGTATTCGCACCAAAATCCCACTTAAAATCTTCAGTAAAGTTCACATCTTTACTAAGGGTATGACTTGCACTAGACTGTGACTTCAACTTGGCCAGAACTTTGACTCAATACTATGACGTGAATTTACAAAATCTTGAACAATTTTAATACTCGAATCTGGCTGAATACACTAATCGTGTGGAGATACTGGAGATAGTGACAACAAAAAAGAATTTAAGCTTGGCGGGATTTTTATTTAGTTATATAGCTTCTATGGTATACCTTCATTTAGCCAGACAGTAGGCACTTTCAGCATGATCTATTTATTTTTTGACCATAATTCGTATTTCGTGCTTGATCCAGATTCAAAATGTTTTTATTCACTGCTGTCGATGATTAAAAAGCTCTTTTGCGAGTGGCAATGGTAAAAAAGTATTTAGTCTGCAGGGCTTCGCTCTCCAGTGCTAAACTAGGATAGGCGTTAAGCCGGCTTTTCACTATGGGATATAATGTAAATTACATCTTGAGCTATATATTACATCCCTCGATTGCTGTTCACACTGTAAGATATATAGTTCAAATTTGGCTGTCCGTGGTTTCATTCAGACACAACAAAAACAACTGAGGGCGAGGCAGGGGGAGGCGCGGTGTTCGGGGACGTGAGGTAAAATATAAACCTTCAAATATCGCTCAGTCGGTCGAAAAAATATTTTAGCTTGGGATGTAATATATATTATAGCAGTGTAAACGGTCTCATACAAAATATATGGTGAGCGATAAAATTTTATATCTCAAGATATAATATACATTATATTATATCCCATAGTGAAAAAGCCGGCTTAAGATATATAGTTAAGCTTTGGTTGTCTATGGTTTCTTTCAAACACTGGCTAAATACACTAATTCTGTGGAGCCGTAATAAAAATAAATAAACTGGCCAAGTGCAAGTCGGACTCGCACTAGTAGGGTTCCGTACCACACTACCGTATTTTATAAGATCGAGCAAAAAAATACCACTATCATTTTTCGCCAGCAAATAATAATAATTAATAAACATTTTATTTCTTATAACGCCATCTAACGTCTAACAAAGGAGTTAGGGATCGACATTTCAATATAACGCCATCTATGGGACGTTTACTTAACTAAGCGTTCATAGATGGCGTGAAAAGCCGAAGAAAACACGTTTCTTGTATGGGGACCCTCTATTATTTTTAACTTTATTCTGTTTTTAGTATTTGTTGTTATAGCGGCAACAGAAATACATCATCTGTGAAAATGTCAACTGTCTAACTATCACGGTTCATGAGATACAGCCTGGTGACAGACGGACAGACAGACAGACAGACAGACGGACAGCGGAGTCTTAGTAATAAGGTCCGTTTGGGTTCGGAACCCTAAAAAACAACAAATAAACAGATGGCGAGGCAGGGGGAGGCGCGGTGTCCGGGCACAGAATAATATATACACGGTGTCCGGGGACGTGAGCACAGAATAAGCCGGCTTTTCACTATGGGATATAATGTAAATTACATCTTGAGCTATATATTACACCAGCGATTGCTGTGCACACTGCAAGATATATAGTTCAGCTTTGGATGTCTATGGTTTCATTCAAACACTGGCTAAATACAACAGCCAATTGTGTGAAGCCATAATAAAAAAATAAAAATAAAACTGTGGGCGAGGCAGGGGGAGGCGCGGAGTCCGGGGACGTGAGGTAAAATATAAACCTTCAAATATCGCTCAGTCGGTCGAAAAAATATTTATAGCTTGGGATGTAATATATATTATAGCATAGTGTAAACGGTCTCATACAAAATGTATGACGAGCGATAAAATTTTATATCTCATGATATAATATAAATATATTATATCCCATAGTGAAAAGCCGGCTTAATGAATAGTAGACGTGAGGTAAAATATAAACCTTCAAATATCGCTCAGTCGGTCGAAAAAATATTTTAGCTTGGGATGTAATATATACAGCATAGTGTAAACGGTCTCATACGAAATGTATAACGAGCGATAAAATTTTATATCTCAAGATATAATATAAATTATATTATATCCCATAGTGTAAGACCATGGTATGTGTATGGGCGGTCTGTGACCTAACGCCTAAAGAATTATAATAGCAATAACTGTATAACTTTTTGTATGCAGATTTTTATAAGTATACATAATATTATAGGCTAGCGTTTGAAGCCTGGTGGTAAGCGATGATGGTCTAAGATGGTGAAAACGCTAGGTCTAGAATACAGAATACTCTTGACTCTAAAAGGCTGTGAGCTGCCGGAACACCAAGGTTAGGGCGGCAGATTTTCTCCTTGATACCTAAGCTTAGCACGTCAGGCGGAACATCGAACCTTTGGCTTGAAGTCAAGCCATCTCTTCACACTGCAGTACCATTACCCCCCATGGGTTGCGTTTCACCACTTTCTCATCTGATGTTAAAGCGCGCTTACTGCTTAAGATACCTATTATTCAGACTTGAAGACCCCTAAATTGTAGTATTGTAGTGTGAATTCCCTGCCTCAGTAGGGGAATACCGTCCCTTGGCGTCACGTAAAATTAAAGAAAAGAAGCGATTGACCACTATATCGCCTGTTGGTAAGCGATGATGTGGTTGAAGATGGTAAACACGCTAGGCCTAAAATACTTTGACTCTCAAGGGTTGGGCCTGTGTGCGGCTGGAACACCATAAAATTACGGCGGCAGATTTTCTTCTTGTTGACGGTAAGCTACTTTTTGGTAGGAAGTCAGACGGATCATCGATATAACGTGCTCCTACCGCCTGGCTAAATATCGGAATAACTCAACAATCTGATTGACAGCATGTATTCGTTTGATGGCCTCCTCGCGCCAGTGATCACCCTTTACGGATCTCGTACACCATACATACAATCGCCTTTTTCCCGTTGGGGTAGGCAGAGACTACTTCTTTCCACACTACGATCCTGACATGAAAGGGGAAGAAGCGAAGGAGGAATCCTTCGCTTCTTTCCCTTTCATGAGCGCATTCATATATACATACCGGCGAGCTCGTCGGTTATGAGTACTTTTTAGGGCCGGCGCTCACTGCTGGCACGGCACGGCGTGTCATGGCAAAGGATTTTATTACTAATCAAGTTATTATGAAGCTTATTTCAATGAGTTTAGAATGCATGTTACTTTATTTTGATACCACGATGCCGCGGCATAACGTGACGTGCCGCGCCACGGGATGCTGCGGCATGACGTGTCATGCAGTTTCATTGAACGGGTTGCATTTCCCAGAATTGCGAAAAAAAACCCCAATCTAACATTGGCTGGGATTTCAGTAAGATGCCACGGCATGCCCCGGAATGCCGCAGCACAACCTGCCGTGCCATGCCGTCAGTGAGCGCCGGCCCTTACTTGACCTTTCTTTAAAACGTCTCTCGATCTGGTCGTGATACGTTCGCCTAGGTTGGCCTCTACCAACTGGCCTATTCGCACTCGTCTCATAAATCTGTTTCGTCAATCTTTCTTCATCCATTATCTCTAGATGTCCAAACCATCGAAGCATCCCTTTCTCTATCTTTGTCACTACTTGTCTAAATAATTTTACTGCGCACTTGACATGTAGGCCCTATACATTTCGTTTGTTTCACATCTCTCCGCTTAACTTCGGTGGAAATGGATCAAGCGGAGAGGAAACAAGTCTCAATACACATTTCTATAGAATTTTGTGCCGCGAGCGAGCAAGCGGCACGGAAGAGCGGTGATGTGTGTAATGGATCTTTCCAATGGATTTTAGTGGACATCCCCTGTGTAACACTCACTCGTGGAGTAACCGGCTAAGGGTCGGTGTTTTATCTTTTAACCTGATTCGAATAGGATTAGGAACTAGTAACATAAAAGGTATTAAAACCTACCTAGGTAGTAGCTATTCTACAAGAGGTAAGTTTAAGAATAAAACACGACCATTCCTTAAAGTTATTTATTTGGTTAAAAGTAATAAATTCACTATTTACAAATACCAATATTATTTATTTCCTTATGTATTGAAAAGTCTCAAAACTTACAAAGGGCCTGGGCAGGCGATTGTGTTCACTTAAATTGTTACATTATTTATTTACTACCTAATGAGTAAAGTTCATAAACTCCGAAACTTTCTTTAATTACGAAACGCAAATATTAAAACTCAGTCCAAAATTTGTAACAATTGTTGTCAACTAAAAGTAAGTTAATTTGTATAGCTTAACAACTACAAACGCTAGTTGTGAAATGGACTTAATTAAAACGTGCTTAATTAAAAATTATACAGTGACTTCATCTAAAAACTAGGCAACATGTTCCTTATATAACTGTACCAAAGCTTGTAAAATATACGGTCAATGAAAGATGAACTACATCTATGAATTAAGTTGATTGAAGTCACGATCTTAAGCCTAACGTTAGAAGCTATTAGAGTTAATTTAGGTTGTATTTTAATCGCCACTACGAGGCGAGCGATCGGTGCTGGCAGCACGCTTGTTGTCGCCGTTCTGTCTTGGCGATGCGGACCTCGAGCGTGATCGCGAGCGATCCCGAGATGCGGACCGGTCCCGGGATCCAGAACGGGACCGGGATCGAGATCGAGACTTGCTGGCGGCGGGACGACGTTCCTCCGCCGACGGACGCTTCGGCGACGCCTCTTTGCTACGAGAACGAGATCTTTCCCTGTTAATACGAATTACTCCAATCAGGAAAAATGTGACTTTAAACCGTAAACGGTTCAGTAAACTTCCAATTTGTTAGAACCCAAAACCAGAGTTAGTTCAATTTTGACAATGATGATGACGTCACAGATTCCCTTTTTTAATAAGATTAAATTGTAAAAGCGTGACTGATGCACGAGTGCTAATAAGGCAGCAAATAAATCAATACAAAGAAAAAATGCAGAAAGAAACACAACACAAGATTGACTAACTAGTTACATTTATATATTTGCAGATCTGAAGTTGGCTTTAGGTTGCCACCTATTAGGTTGAACCGATACATTTTTAGTTGGATTGGAGTGATTGTGCCTGACAATTCGCAGAGCCAAATTCACAGCCACAAAACACAACTATTGTACTAATGAAACAAACATCACATAAAATATACGCTCACCTTACGAAGGCGGTATCTCTGCGATGGCAGGAAAACAGGACAGGGTAAATATTATTGTCAAAATTGTGCGATCAACGTGTTTGTCAAATGTATGAATTTTGTTATTATTGAATTCCAATAAAATGGGTTATGTTTTGTCGGAGGATATGTATTGTCTGAAGATAATGCTCTGGATTTGAGGTTAGCTTTCTCTAATATTTTAATGACATTAATATCAAAAATTGAGAAGTATAATATCCAGTGACAGGCATTAGGAGTCAAATTGTTTTAATCAACCAAATAATATCACAACTGCATTTGTTGCAGAGAGATGAAATTTATTTCACAATAATTTCACATACATAAAATAGTAATAATATACATATAATAATATTATGATTATGCTAGAGTAATTTTTTTAACAAGGCGGTGTAATCAATTGACTTTCCTTTGCTATCATAAAAAGCAGAACATAACGACGAAAAGTATTTCTTAAATAAAACTGGCCAAGTGCGAGTCTTCAGACTTTTGTCGCACACGGAGGGTCCCGAACGCCATCTAACAAACTTCTAACACCAACGAAGTGAACGTTAACACAAGGGTATTAGTAATTAATATTATTAATAACGTAAACAATCGTTCATAGATGGCGCTATAGTACAAACAACGTTTTTTGTATGGGGACCCCTTTAATTTTTAACTTTGTTCTGTTCTTAGTATTTGTTGTTATAGCAGCAACAGAAATACATCTGTGAAAATGTCAACCGTCTAACTATCACGGTTCATGAGACAGCGACAGAGCCTGGCGAGAGACGGACAGACAGACAGACAGACGGACAGCGGAGTGTCTCAGTAATAGGGTTCCGTTGGTACCCTTTGGGTTCGGAACCCTAAAAATGAAATGGCAAGAGCAAGAGGTCACTGTATTTAATAATAACGAAAGTTCAACCATTACAAAACCAACAGAAAATTAATAAACAGAAAGCTAACCTCAAACATTACCGTGAGACATGGAATTGACAGCACAGACTTACTTGGATTCTGCCTTTGGCGAGCGTGACTTTGAGCGGGACGAGCGCCTTCCGTTCCGATCTTCAGATTTGTGGCTTCTGTCCGACCTACGGGACGCGGAACGACGGGCCGACCTACGGGGCGTCGCGGATCGAGACTTGGAACGACTGCGCTCCCTATCACCGCCAGACCAAGCTATTTAGTTACCTTGCTATCTACTAGTACTTAATAGAATTAAGCGGGAATTTCTGACTAATACTTTTAAGGTTTTTATAAAGAAGCTACATATATTTTCATGTACTTTTGGAAAGTATAAAAAAGTAAAGCCACAAATATTTATAAAATAATGGACATACCAAAAACTATGGGTTGCTATCATAGATGTTTATTTTTTATATCATATTGGCTAGCGTTTGACCCATATCTAACTTGTTGGTAAGTGATGATGCGGTCGAGGATGGTAGCACGCTAGGCCTAGAATGTGAACTGGCTTTCAAGGACAGCTGCCGGAACACATAAGATGTTTGGTGATAGACTTTCCAACTTGAGGGTGGTAGCTAGCCAGGAAGACACGTGACAGTGTCCTACCACCATGGAGCATTACTATTTTGATACAAGCTTGGCCAAAACCTGCATCCTTCCAGCTTACTAAGGCAGGCAATTTGAGCAATTACAAGACCACAAGATACTTTATTTAAACCCATTACCGGAATCGCTATTTCCCTCATTATAACTTGACGATATTTACGGATCGCGGGTAATGCTCAAGATTACAACAATCTACGAAGTCAGAAATTCACGCTTAAGAAAGATCTTAAATATACGATTACATAATAATAATAATTGAAACCGGACAATAATCGCCAAAAATAATTTACATATTTAATAGAAGTATAATATGAAGTTCTGATAAAAAAAACATTATATGATTTTGGTGAGTATTGTAGATTATTTCGAAAAAGAAAACGTTAAGGAGTCATCCATAAAGTATGTCACACGGAATGGGGGAGGAGGGGGTCGACAAGTATGCAATAGTGTGAGGGAGAGAGTCAGTCAAGACGTCACATTTCAAAATGTAATATCTCTAACCATTAATTCGCGATATATGAACTGTTAACGAAAAACTTCAAAATATTTCCAACTCTATATAAACATGGTTTTAATTGTTTTATATGTGATCTTTCAATAGATAATTTATCTTTTTTGTTTTGTTCTTTATTAATTTTCAAATATTTTTGATGTTGATTTTATTATTATTAAATGAAAAAAGAAAGAAAATAAAACGTATTTCGGAACTGATGTTTTAATACAATAATTTCTAGATGTAAAATATATGTGACGTCACACTAGAGAGGAGTCTCACAAATCTGACAAGCTGCTCTGCTTAGTACTATTATTTATGCTGTGTCAGCTGTGACAAGGGTTAGTACGGTTACAAAAAGATCATAATAGTCATATAATTCGACGTTATTTATGGATGGCCCCTAAGGAAGTAAAATAACATAACAAAACAACTACATATAAATTGTAAGATACTCTCTCAGTACTTACGTTTGTAAATTTTGCTCAGCGCAAGTTTTTACATACCTAGCCAAAAACACATGTTAATGGTAAGGTGATTAAAATGCATGTTAGATACATGCTGGCAGGTAATATTTAGTGAGATTTGGAAGGAAACTAAGGGTATGCGACCACGGGTTGAAATACTGCGGCGATATTGAGGTCGAATTAACTGTAACTTTACTATTGATTTAGTGTAGAACAATTTTTATGTACCATCTACTCATACATAAGATTTCTTGCATTTAAATTCAGCTCAATAATATGATTATTGCCGTATAAAGAGGTATCTTGAGTTATATTCTATTGCAACAAGTAAATAAAGGTATAGTTAATATTATTAATTTTGGTACATATCATACATCTATCTATACATTTTAAATAGACGTGTGAGAGGAAAGTAAATGTATTTGCATATTTATATTAAGATATTCCAAGCATATGTTGATTCTTTGGTACGCTATGAATCCTTAATTATTGTTTTACTATATTGTAAGGATTGTGATGAAATAAATTGCGAGTAGCATTATGTTCTGATTTTCATTAATATATTAGGTATACTTTCATGTTTTTAAGTAATAAAATTTACTTTTGTATTATTCGTCACAAATCATTATAGCTGCAATATGTCCGGTCGTGGGGGCATCACTTTTAGACTGCATGCAAGCACTTCCAGAAAGATTTGAGAAATCATTGTGCAAATAAAATAATGATACTAAAGCAATGTGGGTGTTCTAATACGTCTTGATATTCTATTTTTGGTAGACTGCTTTTTAAAATAGTTCATTTAGAAAATAATAGAAGAATAGTAGTTATATTAACAATTTAGGGGACAAATACTGGAAAATTTTCAGAACTGTGAGATATTACTAAACCGTCTAAATCTAGTTTTAATATCATACATTTACTGTATATTTACTTCACTGAGAGTTACTTTGCTATTGGCTTTTTAAGTCTTAGGCTAAAAGGCTAAATTGGCATACAATAAAGAATCAGGCAACAATAATATTGCATTCTGTGTTCTAGCATATGGCAATGATACCCATTATTATCTCAATCATTTTGGATAGAAAGTATTTACTGTATTATTACTTTTGCTGTATTTATAGCAAACATCATATTATGACCTAGTTCTATTTAAAACAAGGGCATAAGATATTTTTTTAGTCAGACTCGATGAGGATATGAAATATATCCTAAATATAGTGCTAAAGAGTCTGGTTGAAATCTATAGAAGCCTAAAGTAACATCTTGACAAGACTTTGTAATATAAAAATTTTAGCGCTGTATTTGTTGATTCAATAACCGATAAGGGAAAACAAAAGCAATCCGTCTAGTGTTATAATAAGCAGTTCTAGACATCCCAAGGCTCCCATTAAAAACTAATTTTCTTATAGGTTAACTACTGCAATATTAATTATTGCCGATTCTTCAGGTCTATGTGGGCTTTCAATGTATATCCGGTAATCACTATAGACCTTCGTAAGATAAAAATCTTAGTTGAAATCATTCAACACCAAAATAGGTGAAAACCATTTTTTTTTAAATATCATATAGGCTAACGTTTGACCACTATCTCGCCTGTTGGTAAGTTATGATGCGGTCGAGGATGGTAGCACGCTAGGCCTAGAATAGGAACTGGCTCTCATAAAAACCTCTACATTTTGGTAGTTCCTTGTATTTTATAGGATCTTTAAGTGACCTAAATGAAGGTCAACTTAGCCAACTCTCAGTGAAGTTTTATTATTGAAGCGAGATACTTACTTAGAACGCGAGCGTGACCGAGATTTAGCTGCAGGCGACTTGCTCTTTGGACGAGATTTGGATCGGGAGCGGCTGTGAAAATATAACACGTTTGGTTACACTGGTTCTAAGACATTTGTCAGGTTTTGATAATGGTTTTTAACCTCAGATAAAGTTTTAGCATCAAGGTTTTCAGCCCCGAAAGATGGTAATTGATATAGTATCATCATGAAATGACAGTATCTTTTGCATGAAAAATGGTAGGTACAAGTTGACACATTTCGCCAATTATCTGGTATAAAAATGTTCATCTGATTGTTTACAACTCATGATCAATATTTAGGAGCTAGACAGGTGGAATGATTTAACCCTTCGTATGCCAGGATTCCAGACAATGAAAATTGTATTGTGTCTCGCGTGGATCTGCGTTTCGGTTTCGGTATAAGAAGGGTTAAAGGCCGATTATTCTCTTAATAATTATCTCTTAACTTAATGATATCTTGCTTAGGGAACAAAATATATTACAGGTTACAGCGCATCTCCATATTTAACTTATTTTATGCACTGTTATTAAATACAATTGTGCCTTGGGTTTTCATAGCACAAAAGCCGCGTAGCGAGAAGGAAAACCACTATCATTTTGTCCTCAAATTTAATGTGATTGTGCAGTTTTTTTAATAGGAAACTCACAAATACTTGATCATAGAATGACGATGCGGTGATCTTTTTTTCTTATAAAGATAGCAAACAAGCAAACGGCCCATCTAATAGGAAGTGGTGACCGTCACCTATGAACTGTGTCTAGAGGTAGAGGTGTCACTCAGACGTTGCCGACCTGTCAAGAGTCAAGCTCTTTTTGAAGGACTCCATGTAGCTTTGCCAGGCGTCCGGATAAAGCCGGACCTAGGGTTTTTGATTACGTGTCAGGCCAAAAGAAACGGCGTCCGGCTTTTCCGGCTTTTTACATTTCGCAAACGAGCACAGGCGAGTTAACTGTCCGTCGCTCCCGCAGTATTATTTATATTTAATTAGAATTTAACATGATTTATGGCGATAATCAAAAAACCTTGATTTTACATACAATTTTTTTGTCATACCTATTAATACTTCGACACAAAATCTTTAATAATGTAGGGTGTCCGGCCTTTTTACCCAAATGTCCGGCCGACTTAATTATTTGCTTTATATCTCATACAGTTACCTAGAGCGACGACGATCACGCGAGCGGCTGCGGCTGCGACTGCGACTCGACGACGACCGCGTGCGGCGACGCGACGACTTGCGATCCTCCACCAGCCGTATACGACGTCCGTTCAACTCAGTACCGTCCAACTTCTCGATGGCAGCGCGCATGTCCGAGTGTGTTGCGAACTCTACCACGCTGGAAATAAAACTCAATATAATGAGTGAAAAGAGAAGAAGGGTCGTTTGTTGGTTGGTTGGTGTTACAATCGCGGTTGTCGTCAGATGAAGTTCTAGCATCAAGGTTTTCAGCCCCGAAAGATGGTAAATAATATAGTATCATCATTTTTGTTTTTGGTCGTCGAAGAATGTTAAATCGAAATTAATTTATTTATTGCGAATACTGGACAGTAGTTCATAAATGAATATGTATATAGCCATGCCAGGCATTTTTTTTAAGAATACATACTTACATACCGACCAACCGAACCTACTTCAAACCGTTATTGGGTCTGAAACATTCCAATTAAAATTGGAAAATCGATTCGCTGCCTTGGAAACCACAGATGACGTAGACCAGAAACTCGAAGAAGTGGTGGGAATCCTCTGGGAAGAAGGGACGAACTTTTGCGAGAGCAAGCGTACGGCAAAACGTCCAAACTTTCGGCAGAAACACTTCGACTAATGGGAAGAGAGACGAACAGACCCATTGTCGGCTTTGTCAATTAACCAGGTGCGCAACAAAACCATTAAGAAGCTGGCACGACGCGACCTCCGATCCTCTAACACGCTCTTGATTAAAGAATCAATTGAGCAGAATCGGGCGTCGAAAGTGTACGTCCAGCCTCTGGGTAGAACCTCTGGTAGCCACCTCACAAAGCTGACAACATCAACGGGGAACGTCGTCGCATCCAAGTCGGAGATTCTGTCGGAAGTTGAAGACTTCTACAGCAAGCTCTACGCATCGCATGCTTCAAGGCCCGAACCCGATACAGAGGATTGCAGAGCCACCTTAACCCGCCACTTCACAGAAGACCTGCCCGAAGTCAGCCGAGATGAGATCGTGATGGCCCTTAGACAGCTTAAAAATGGAAAAGCCCCAGGTGAGGACGTAATCACAACGGAGCTTCTAAAAGCTGGAGGAGCTCCAGCTGTAAGCCAGCTGCAACAGCTCTTCAATTCTGTTCTCTTCACTGGGAGAACTCCACAGGCATGGAACAGAAGCATGGTGGTTTTGTTTTTCAAAAAAGGAGATAAAGCCCTATTGAAAAACTACCGCCCGATTTCGCTTATGTCTACAAGCTGTTTTCAAGGGTCATCACGAACCGTCTTGCGCGAAGACTCGACGAGTTTCAACCTCCGGAACAGGCCGGGTTTCGAAGCGGTTACGGCACCATAGACCACATTCACACGATGCGGCAGATTGTACGGAAAACCGAAGAGTACAATCGCCCCCTGTGCTTAGCATTTGTGGACTATGAAAAGGCCTTCGACTCAATCGAAACCTGGTCGGTTCTGGAGTCCTTGTAGCGTTGCCAAGTAGACTGCCAAGGCGATATATCGAAGTAATGAGATGTCTATATAATGCCGCAACGATGACTATACAAGTACAGAACCAGCGTACTAAACATATTCACCTGCGTCGCGGAGTGAGACAGGGGGACGTCATATCCCCGAAACTGTTCTCTAACGCCTTAGAGGATATTTTTAAGACGCTGGAATGAAAAGATTGCGGCATCAACATTAACGGCAAGTACATCTCTCACTTACGATTCGCAGATGACATCGTCATTATGGCAGAGACGCTGCAGGACCTACAAAGGATGTTGAATGACCTAGCTGATTCTTCTCGTCGCATCGGTCTCCGGATGAATTTGGATAAAACCAAAGTCATGTACAACGAGCACGTTGTTTCGGAACCGATTTTTTTTTTTGCCGTAGATGGAATCCCACTCGAAGTTGTCACGCAGTATGTTTACCTAGGGCAAACGCTCCAACTAGGAAAACACAACTTCGAGAAAGAAATCCAGAGAAGAATTCAGCTAGGCTGGGCAGAATTTGGGAAACTCCGTCGAGTCTTCTCGTCGCCTATACCAGTGCCTAAAGACAAAAGTCTTTAACCAGTGCGTCCTACCTGTCATGACATACGGAGCCGAGACGTGGACACTCACGGTTCGACTAGTCCACCAGTTCAAAGTCGCTCAGCGAGCTATGGAAAGAGCTATGCTCGGTGTTTCTCTGCGGGATCGAATCCGGAACGAAGTAATTCGCCAGAGAACTAAAGTGATCGAGCTCAGCGGATTAGCAAACTGAAGTGGCAGTTGGCTGGTCATATCTGCCGTAGGACCGATAACCGTTGGGGCAGACTGGTTAGTGGAGACCGCGAATCGGCAAACGTAGCGTAGGACGCCCTGTGACTAGGTGGAGCGACGACATTCGCAAAGCGGTGGGCAGTGACTGGAAACAAAGAGCTGAAGACCGGGCTCTGTAGCGTGTCTTGGGGAAGGCCTACGTCCAGCAGTGGACTGATACCAGCAGATAATGATGATGACATACAAACTCATACATCTCGTAATTAATAAAACCAGCGTTTAAAATTGAATATAATTAGAACCACTTTAGGTAAACTAACCTAAAGGTAAAAAAAAGTAAAGATAAAAACCTTTAGGTAAAAAAACCTAACCAATTGCGGTACAGGGCAGTAATCTCGAAGTTGTTGAGGAGTATGTTTACCTCGGGCAAACTCTGCAATTAGGTAAAAACAACTTTGAGAAAGAGGCCAATAGAAGGATACAACTGGGCTGGGCAGCATATGGGAAACTACGTCGAGTCTTCACATCGCCAATGCCACAATGTCTCAAGACGAAAGTCTTCAATCAGTGCGTCCTACCCGTCATGACATACGGGGCCGAAACGTGGACACTCACGGGTGGTCTGGTCCACAAATTTAAAGTCATCGACATAACCCATCGAATTAGTAAGCTGAAGTGGCAATAGGCCGGCCACATTAGCCGTAGAACCGACAACCGCTGGGGTAAACGAGTTCTTGAGTGGAGACCGCGAATCGGCAAACGTAGCGTAGGACGCCCTCAGACTAGGTGGAGCGATGATGTTCGCAAGGTGGCTGGCAAGAGCTGGATGAGAGTAGCCGAGGATCGTGCTCAGTGGCGTGCAGTTGGAGAGGCCTATGTCCAGCAGTGGACAAGTATAGGCTGATGATGATGAGGTAAACTAATTGTCTAAATAGTAATGATACGTAAGAACTGCCAATTAAATTTAAATAAAGAATATCAAATTGTCACCTCAATTATTTGTATAAAGGCATATTACTTGCAACAAAAAAACATTGCTACACAAAGTGTTTTGTTGCAATTCATAAGCGATCCATTAGTTACTTGATATTTAACTAATCTATACATTAAGGGCCAGTTTCACCGGTTCCGACGCTAATATGAAGAAATCTTGACAGATTTTTGACAGCTTTTATATGGCGTCATGTGTCAGATAGCTATCTAACGCATAATCAGGAATCGGTGAAACTGGCCCTTTGTAATTAAATTTAAGGTATTTGATATATTTAATTCACTTTTCTCAATTTAATTAATCTGAAGTTACAAACAAGTTTACAAATAGCTAAATGAGCCGCATCTCTTTGTGTGCATCTCCACGATCATATTATATAGGCTAGACATTTTTTGTTGCGTTTTTAAGGAAAAATATAAAACTTACCCCTCATTTCTATGCTGCTTATGTGCGTCAGCATAGGTCACTTCCCCAGCCTGACGCATATAGTCCTTCAAGTCCTGTCAATCAATGCCACATATTATTGTCTATCCACTCACTGCTATAAATAAACATTTCCAAAAATTTCCCTCAGATATTGACATTATCATCAAGGTTTTCAGCCCCGAAAGATGGTTAAAATATAGTATCATCATGTTAGACTGTCTTTTTAAAGATGACACAAAGATAATAGATGTCTTGGCCAGAACGTTACACAAACACTAATCCACGCTTAGCAAATAATAGAGCCTTTTGATTAGTCTCCATCTGGGCGCGGTTAAACCAATCAAATGCCCTGATTTTATGCTCAGAGCAGATCCAGGCTTGAGCATCGTTTTGTAATACAGGCCTTAGCAATGAAATTCTGCCGCGCGCTGCGTGATTTAAAAATGGCGACTAGATCCTATTGGTTGTCTCTGGACATCTTCACTCGATATTAGATTTGAATCTACCAAAGCTGAGTCGAGATGTGCAAAGACAACCAATAGGATTTAGTTTTTCAAATCACGCAGCGCGTGACTAAAACCTATTGCTTGTTGACATATCATCTTCTCTCCACTTTGGTGGAAACCAGGTATATTCTCAACAATTTGCCGTTTTCATTTCTTTTTCTTAATCTTTTTTTTAACAAAACGCTTCATTAAAAATTTCAGGTAAGAAACTGGCCATTAATTGCGTTTTTCTTTAGTGGTCATAATCAGTATAAAAACTTTTGGAAATGTTGATTCCTTAACGCTATAATCCCTATTTACGCTTCTTTTTAATGAGTTTTCTAGTGAGAGAATGTGATAAGACGCCTTTTGCGGCTGTTAAGTAAGCGGCCGCTCATTGGTAATCATTGTTTAGGAAAGTTCCCAAACGCCCGTGAGATCAGTAATGTCAGTAGCTGCAGTAGTATGGTCAGCAACGTCAGTAACTCCTGAAAGGTCATCATCCAGCCAAGTCCTTTCGTCAGTATCCTTTGGAAAATCTTCGAACTTGTTTGCCTTTTCTAATGACATCGTTTTGTCGTCATTACAACTTCTTTTGGATAACCTTTGCTTAGAGGTTGCATCCTTTTGCCGTCACGATCCGTTAAAAGCTTCTGCTTTAGACACCAATCAGGCTCCGTTCCAGTTTCTGTCTCTGTTAAGTACTTCATTTCTTTGATTTGGACATTTCATTTCCATTGCCGTTCTCCAGGATTGCCTCTCGTACAGTTTGCCATAAGTACTTCTTTCCATCTTTAGCTCTAGTTGATCAGATTCATTTGGTTTTCAATCCTGCCTCTAGCCCAAACTCCAGAGATGTGGTTGTCAACGTGCATCCTCCTAATGGTCCTATATCCTTCCAGATTCGTCAACTGCCCGATTTGACCATTCGCCTGTGAAATCAACGCTTCATTGCTCATTGTACCATGCTTCCGCATTTCTTTGCTTGTTCTCTTTTGTTGGAGGCACCTGCCCCACTTGAGGTATGTTGTTTTGTGCGTTTCTTCCGGCAGCAACTATTTAAGCCAATTCTGTTGGGTTTCCAATGGATATTTCGACATCGGTCCCGTTACTTCCCGGTGAACTGCCTGCGCTCCATCGTATCCATCCTCCAAATTGCCACCTTCAGCTCCTACGCCCAATTTTCCTAAACAATGATACCGCTAACGAGCAACCGCAAACAAAAACGCCGCTCCAGCTTTAAAAAATCAAAGAAAAGTGAGGCAATGTCCTTCATAATGCGGACGTGAACTTAACAATGAAATGGAATATTTAAAATGGGAGTTCGCACATAACTTTTTCCTCCTGGTGCCCCCTGAGTTTACCTTGGGCTGCGTGGTGTCCAGGGAGATCGGAGGGTCACGGGGTGGTCACGGGTGGTCACGGGAGGGTCGCCACTAGCGCCGCGCCGACAAACCTCCTAACATCGCCATAGGCCACATCTCACACTGCGCTACATGGACTCAGGGCACGATACGCCACCTTCTGTTGTTTTTAAAAATTATTTATCTATAAGCTCGCAGGCAACAATTTGAATTTACATTAAGATATCGGATTTTAAATAAAATCAAGATGTTAAATTTGTTAAACTATGATACATTATTGGCTACTGATTGGATATAGAAAAAAAATTAAAATGGTTTTGTTTTGTTCGATTAGTAAAGCGTTCATGAGAATCTGTTGATCGGAGTCGCTGCATCCGGGGTCTTCTGCTCTTTGCATTCCGCAACTTTCATTGTACTTCACATCCGTCATTCCTGTTTGTCTTCTTCGGCAGGCATTTATCCTTGTCCTCGAGAATGTAACGTCCGACGTCAGAGCCCGTGTGAGTCCATTGCCATAGAGAGTGATCCCGAGAGGCTCCCAGCCGTGTGACCGTGTCCTGGACCCTGGGTGATGATGTGATGATGAAGTGCCCGATACGCGGCCGTACATCTTACCTGCCAGCTAATGCGGCTTGACAGATTCTCGACGACGAGGCGATACTCCGTCCGCGTCGGCGGCCCATATCTGTAATTTTTGTCAGAGCTGTAAGAAGAGAAATATTTCTTTGAGGAAACATTTCTTGAACACAAAAATCATGCCTGTTTGGAATACAATGTACGAATCCATCCATTTCACTTGATTTGGAGTTTGTAACACAGGAACATTTGGTTTTCTAAGTAACGAAATTATCCTAGCTTTTGGGTCACAACACAAATTATTTTACAGGGATTTCAAATGGTTGGAAAATATTTATAACAGATATAATGTTTACTATTAAATTGCATGCTAGATAGCCAGTTTCATACGGCCGTATCTTCAGGCAACATGATAGTATTGGAACCAGTTGGTTAAATAAAGTATTAGTGCTACAGAAAACAATCTCAGAGATAAAAACCTATTAGGATCGAATAATAAATCAATTAATCACCCCTTCCCTTAAGCTTTTAGTAACAACAGTAATTCAATTTCGAGAAACCAATTATAGAGAATTTTAATGTAGAAACAATTGTAAGAATCGCTTGTACCTATAGAATAGCGAAATATAAGAATATCTAACTGTCTAAGGCCGAAAGCATTGTGTAAATAAGGTAGTGTGGTAGTCCCTTTTAATTATAACATTCAACAGTTACAGAAAGCTAGACCAATTGCCTACATTTGCAAAATACCTACTTGCTAAATAATATTACTTGTACAATATGTTATTCATTTCTGATAAATACCGTTTTATCTACAGCAGTTTATCAAGTACGATATATTTACATTACTTCAAGGTTATATACTTACTGATAACTGAAATAAATAATTCTAAAGCAATGAGAAAACCCAGAAACTAAATGCAACATAAGATTATACAAGGTTTGAGGAATGTGTTTTAATTATGTGAAAAAGCGTGGGTAGCTATCACAAACACAAGATAAAAGTTGCGTAGAGGAATGATATGCAGTTTTATTTTATTTTTCACATGTTTTTAGGTAGGGATAATAACGAGGTTGTTTACGCATTTGACTCCAAGTTCGTTTTACTTAAGCATTTTAGTCCAATCTTTTTCTCAAATTAGCAGTATTAGCAAAACAAAGGGATAAAGACATGTGACATGCTATCATATGGTAACCAAATTTTAGCACCATTCCAATTATTCACCTGAGTTTTAAATAAAAACTGTAAGGTATTGTGCATAATTTTTACATTTCCAAATACTAATACATACGAAAAATGAATGTATTGCAATACTTGTAAATGCAAAAATCGTGCACAACTCACAGTTTTGTGCCAAAATTTGATTTGTTTGTAAATTAAATGTGGATTTATTAAAATCATGGACTTAAAATATAAGGATGGTGCACTGCAGATGTTTTGACAAATTCAATTTAATCCATATGCTCTAATAAACATAAGGCTGTAATTGCTATGTGCATCAAAACGGCGCCAACGAAAGGAACCTAGATGGGAGTGTGTCCTTGTCTAACAACCTGCCAGTGCTATGTATGTACTATACTATAGAATAAAACAAAGGGACAAACTCTGTTCAAGGTCGGTCTCTATCAGGCCGGAGTGCACCAAGTGTTAAATATAGTAAAATGTTGATTAAAATCAACGCCATTGAAAAAAAAAACAGAGAAGGTGCTGACTGAGACTTAGCAGTTAAGATTAGTTGATGGAGATTTTCTCTATGGCCAACGTTAACAGCTACATAGAAATTTAATTTTCTTTGGTATAGGGTAACAAAACCAGTCGTTAGATACATAATTTCATATCAGGGAAACCTAAATAGATATTTGAGAATTTCACATGTCCAGTAATTTTTTTTTTAGTCTATGTTATTTAGTATTACATTTCACTCTCAATACTAGTTTAGAAAGGTATTCCATATCAAAATCATAAGTTAGAAATCTAATATTAACTTAGACCAAAACTTGTGAAAAAAAAAAGAAAAAAAAACATAAGTTTAAGTTAATTGATAGATATATTTAGGTATAACTCTATTTAGATCAAGCAGATGCATTCAGTTTTTAAGGAGTTTCATATCAGTTAATCTAAATGCTGACTTGTCTGCCAATCAAACAAAAAGTCCCATAATACAACAACTACATATATTGGACTTAAGTCGCGGGTAAGCAAGGAATCTCATATACAGTTAGGCTATTAAGTTGCAGCTAGTGAACGAGTAAATAGACTACTTGAACTCAATAGTTAGTTGGGTCTGTTTGTAAGCAAACTTAAATACAGTTTGCTTAACAATTGAATCTAGTGGAATGAACGGTTGGGAAATACATTCCATATCTAATCTATTAAGGCTGGACTTCACGAAAGGTAAGCCGCCAAGTTGTGTATGAAATCGACAACCAATACCAACTTTCAATGCGCTGTCAAATCATGCAGTGCGAGGAAACTTTATTTATATTTAATGTGAAACACTCTCAATGCCCACAGGGCAACAAAATTGGAAACATGAGCCTGTTGTTGACTCGGTCGCACTTACAGGGCCTTACAGGAGGCATAGCATGATGTGTCAATGTTTACGAAAATAATGCAAAAACAAAACTGGTTATCCGTGTATCTGGTAAGTAAGTGACGTACCGAACGCGTCTATGCCTAGAGTGCGATTTATGCACAACGTGCAGCGAGTGTTTGACATTTGTATAGCTGTTGATTAACAACTCCTCTCCGCTTTAGTAGAGTGTGAGTCTTAGGGCAAAAACTATAAGTCGCTTATGTAAGGTTGTGACAAGAAGTGTAAGTAAGTATGAGTACTGCATATCAAGGCTCTAGCAAGTAATACAGACGGTTCTCGTCTCATGGGCGGTCGTCTCGCGGGCGGCGGCGGCTGGTCGCGGCTGCGCCAGCGGTCCGAGCCGCGGGGCATGCCTCGCGCGCGCTCCACCGACACCCTACAACATGGGAGACACTCACTCGTATCGCGAGCGGCCGCGGTCGCGATCGTTGTAGCGCTCGCGGCGGTGCCGGTCGGCGCTGCGGTCGATTCCACGGGCCGGCTCCACCACGACCCTGCGGCACACCGCGTCCGGTTAGCACTGCCCGTTGACCCCCCGGGTTTAGGACTGTTAGCACCGCCCGAACCTTATTTATATAGTTTTGTAGCGTTTTGATAAGCATTGACATCTTTATGACTCCATCTACATGTGTCAATTCTTGATCAGCGCCATCTAGTTTCAGTTATAATTCTGTGCTGAACCGTAATTAACTGTCATCATCATATAATCAGCCAGTGTCCGTCCACTGCTGGACGTAGGCGTGTCCCAAGATACGCCATTATTAACTGTAAATGAGGACAAACGGACAAGTAGAACTTGTACATTGTAAAATCGTGTTTTCCTTACTGATACTACTAGTAAACTAATACATACTACTGTAAAGTTTAAAACTGGTTTACTCTAGATGAAATATATATAATTTTTGTGTGAGTTTGAAATAAATTTTGTATCAATATGTATAAATATTGAAATAAAAATTATTATGCATCTAAATTAAACGAGGTTGAAAATTTTATCATTAATCAATCTTATCATGGAAATAAACAATTCCGATGATAAAAACATTTATCGTGCTGATATAAAACACTTCAGGTTTTTCTCTAGGTGATTATGTTTTGTAAAGGAGAAATTTGATATATGGAGCAAGTGTCAGAGCTTATCAAAAGTAGATATGATTTTGTAATAAACTTTATAGTTCTGTTCCAAAGGGCGGTGCTAACTGAGCTTCTGTATAGGCAGCTTATCGACTGATGATGGGGGGATAGACAACACTTTAATCTGTAGAAGTCGGCAGTGGTTAAAGAGGATCTAATGGAAACTGTCATAAAACATTTGATGTAATTTAGAGTGGGAATTATGTTAAATAATTATTAAAAGGGATCTTAAAACATGTCCAGTATGGGATATATATGTCAAATGTTATATTTGACGGAACTGGTCTTTATTACAAGAACTTATGCCACAAATTAGCTTTTTTAAGCTCTAATTCTAGGTCCAATATTTATCAAAATCACTTGACACTCCATTAATGTTTAAAGTATGTAATAAATTACATTATAAAACATGACTTTGACTTACCTACTGTACAAAAATTTTGGTAAATATTGGCCTAAAATATTTGCACAGATGAAAATAAGCAGGAGGTAAAACAAAGGATTTCATCATCCGACAAGCTGCCTAAATAAAACAATGCTGTAATTAATTTCACAATGTAATAATTAACCCAATTACCATAAAAATAACATTAACATTAGGCAATGCCAAGCCAAACTTCACTGTCAAAAATAAAACAACATTATATCTCATCCAAATCCATACACACACAGACACACACACACACATTTAGTGTTCCATACAATCTCTTACACAAATATAATGAAAAGTGATTTCTGCATACAATTCTCACACAATATGTGGAGCCGGCTAATAAGAGAAATTTTATTAGTGTTTCAAAACTGTACAACATTTATAAAGCTCAAAATAAACATAATTACATAATTTTAGGTATGAACATTTTGATTAATAATCAACAGATTTGTGGATTTTTTGTCATTGTGATTTGGATTATGGATATTGCAAAATCACTAGAAATTAATACATTTACAATTAAAATAGATGTAGAAGTGAAATTATTTTTTTAGAAAATCTTAATTATATTGAGATAGGCAGCACACACTTTCATTTAAGTCAGCAGTAACATGACATTAAATAATCTTATTCTTCTTCAAATTTACGAAGCAACAGCCAATTTTCTCACACAAATATGTTGAATAATCTAAATTTGACCTTTCATCAGCAACTTACCTGATGGAAAGTCAACGGCAAAGGCAGTATGCCCTCTAACTCTACTTGACATCACCCTTGTTTGTACAGATATGTCAACCTGTATTGTTTTCTATTCATAAACATGAATCTATTATAACACCTTTATATAATACATATTCCATACTTTGTTCCTTTCAGTGGAGTCCTAAATGTCATTTATTACCACTGTTGTTTATTTATGAAGTCTGCTTAAGTTGTTCAAACTTTTATATTCTATTAATAGCTAGTATTCAAAGTATTTCAAAGACTATCCGAGCACCGGTTCAAAACTTGTCAATGTAAGAAATGTATGGATTTTAATGGTGCTTCAAATCGTGACATAATGATGAAATAATATTTCAAAGGATGATGTCCACTTCTGTATGTGTCTCAAGCTTTTTCTATATAAACAGTTTCCTTTGTATAGTCCAGTGTTTCCCAATTAGTGGTATGCGTACCCCTGGGGGTACTTAGTAACTTGAGGGGGTATGTGGGGTAGTCTCTTGACCATGCAGTTGTGTGCTGGCCTGCAGATCACTGGGGTACATTTTGTAGCTTAAGGGGTATGCGAGATGAAGTAGTTTTAAGGAGTGCGCAAGCAAATCTAATTGGGAACCACTGGTATAGTCTAAAATTAATATTGTTAATTATACATTTCAAAGCTTGAATCAGATTTTCCTTCTATTATATACAATTATTAGCAATTTATTAGAAATATTATAATATATTACATACCTTTCACCGAGTAACTCTTTGCCATTTAGTTCATATACAGCATCATCTGCATCTCGATAGTCCTCAAACTCCTGAAGGAACATATCAAAATAGTTATGCTAAGGAATCAACTACAGGCTTGAAAACAAGAGCCAATGTTCAGATGTGTGGAAAAACCACTAAACATAGGGTGCGTTCAAGTATTACGTAACGCAATTTTTTTTTCTCGTAAAACGTTTACGATGCGTTACAGGGGCGAGAGGGGGTCTTTCTTACAACATGTTACGTAACATTATTTCTTTTTTTATATAAAAAATTAGGGAATTAAAACTCCCAAATTGGCAACCCTTTTCGTTTACGTTTTACGGGGAATCCCTCGATTGTATAAAACTATACTAAGAATAAAAACTATAACATAACTTTTTGCGACCAGGGTAAAAATGATCACTTAAGTATTACGTAACGTTTAGACGGAGGGGAGGGGTACACAAAAACGTTACGGAGCGTTACAGTTGGGGGAGGGGGGGGTCAAAAACCTTCCCACTCCAGACACAAGCATATTTAGCGTAGTTGGAGGGGTTAACAAGAATACTAGTAATGTTAAACCCACATTCCTAGTAAGCTAAAAAAAAAAAAATTAAAAATCTCATCACATCTTATTCTAACATAGATAATAATATTAATTACCTACTGCATAAAAATATTAGATTAATACATACCACAAATCCATAGCCATTCTTAATAAGAATATCTCTGATTCTGCCGAAGCCTTTAAAGAACTTCTCAAGATCTCTGTCTCGGACTCCAAACGGCAAACCACCAACATATACTCGGGAACCAACCATCTTGATCTAAAACGGGAAAATAAGCTTCAGTGAAATGCAGAATACTTTTTTAAATGTTTAATGCTAGTATAGATTGTCAGATTGTAGATTATCATCAAGGTGTTCAGCCCCGAAAGATGGTTAAATATAAATAATATCATCATGATAAAAACATCATGAGACTACCCCAATTATGGGTAGCAACGCTTTCCACGAAAGCTTTGATGTAGGTAGGTATGACACTAAATATATGATAATGAGGGTGATTTTAATGTTTGATGTGATAATTGGAAAGACTGTAAAGTAGTTGTCATAATATACTGTTTCTAAAGACCTAATACCTAATTATTTATTTCACGAGCTTTGTCGGGTCACACGTCACCGTTTTTGAGGTTACTTTGCAAAATAGTAATACGGAAAAATCCATATAAAATCGTTAATACATTGATATGCGATGACGAACGTTCAGTAGGTACGCTGTATAACAATACAATACCAGCAATATCCGCGTGCAAGCAAGTATCGATTACACAAGCTGATGGGAAGGTTTTTCACAGTACTCACAAGTATGTTCTCTTATAGTAACTAACATAGTATATAATATAGCAATTCTACACAAAAATTTACAGACAAATATTGCGATATTATAATACATTAAACATGAACTTACCAGAGGGCAGAGCTTGATAAAAAATGATTTCTATTCTTAAAAATTATTGAGCGCCATACCACATCGATTCACTCAACAAGCCTAAAAGCATCTTTCAACATGGCGGCGACCAAGAGGATTAGTTAGCGCCATTATCCGTTAGCAGATCGCTGAAACTCTTTACACACCGAAATTTAAATGTAAAGAACTCACCGCTCAATCCAAGTAAGATTACGTTATTAGCACTAATCGGTGTATAGTTAGCGTCGTAGCAACGAAATTTGAAAGAATTTCATTCACAATTTCACATACACGTGCACATCAGCCAATAGAACCATAGAGTAACTTTTTTATACGGGGGGGGGGGGGATAGAACAACGGAAATTAGAGTAGGGATGCTATGCAGTGTTGCCGTTCTACAAAATTAAAAGTCCCTAGTAATATGAAAAATTCCGCTAGATATATTAAATATATATATTTTTTAATCCGCTAGAAGTCGCTAAATCGTATCGCGGACGGTCGAGTCTAATCTTGAAGTCCGCGGCTCATATCTTGGGGTTTTTAGAGGGCGCCGATCGCTTAATTTTGGCAAATATTTTCATTTATCTGGTATATTATTTGCTAAGAATAACATTGTGAATGAGACACACTTTGATGTTGAGGCTATTTAGGGATATTTTGTGCCAGAACGGATGTTTATGGTTGTTCAGGTGTAGTGTTGGTCTTAAAAAACACATTATCCTTCAAATATTTTCGAAAAAAAAGGCGCATAAGCGACGGCTTAAAATCCGCTACAAATCAATAATTCCGCTAGATTTAGCAAAAAAGTCTCGAGAACGGCAACACTGAATTGCTATGTGCATGCTATGCTCGAGCGAGAGTCGAGTGTCGATGAACATTGACCACAATGCAATGAGTAACATCCAGATTAATATTATAAAGAGGAACCGTTTTTAAAACGAGTTCAACTTTTGAGATGTTTGATCGCAAGTGCATCATTTTTAATATCACGGAAAATAACGTATGCGCGATACAAGATCTCATACATTTAGGCAATATTTAAAGGAGAGCTATTAAAATCTACGCTAGCGCCATCTCTGGGTTATATTCTAATACTATAAATACGAAGATAACTCTGTCTATCTGTCTGTCTGTTTGTTTCGCTTTAACGCCAAAACTACTGAACCGATTTAAATGAAATTTGCTTCACAGATAGTCTAGCTAGAGCCTGAGAAAGGACATAGGCATATTTTTAATGCGAAAAGAGGGTTGCAAGGGGTTGAAAGGGTGGATGAAAATTTGTATGGAAGTATCGTCATTTTTAAAGCTAGAAGCTTGAAATTTATTTTTTAGGCTGTTGTTTCGATATTAATAAATATGACATTCAAAGTTCATGAGGGGGAAGGGGGAGTGGAAGGGGAGGGGGGGATGGGTAGGGTAGGGGGATTGGAGGGGGAGGGTGGGTGTAGTTGAGGGGAGGGTAGGGGAGTTGAAGGGGTGGGGAGGGGAAGGGGAGGAGAGCTGGAGGGGAGGGGATGTGAAAGTGAGGGGAGGGGGGAAGGAGGGGAGCAAAGGGGGAGATTAAGTGAAGGGGAGGGGAGGGGGTGAGGTGAAGGGGAGGGCAGGGGGTGAGGTGGAAGGGAGAGGGGAGGGGGGACATGGAAGGGGGAGCGGAAGGTATCTGAGGGGCTATGGGAAGGGGAATTAGCGTGGTGTGGTACGGCCGCGGCGCGGTGTAGTTAGGATACGTTACGTATGTGTCTTATTTGTTAATGCTACCCAAAGACACTATTCCACGCGGACGAAGTCGCGGGCACAGCTAGTTATATATATTGACCATCATCGGTCACCGATGCGGATGTTCGATGATCAATGATCATCGATGTTTTAAGCTGTTAGTTGTAGTTGATTTATCGAAAACTTAAATGATTGTGTATCTTGAAGTGTTACACACTATATACAGTCCGGCAAGTATAACTTGGCGCGGCTGTGCGCCACTGTGCTTTTACTTTGATAACAGTTTCTCTTAAACCACTTTTAATTACTTTTGGCATTATTGAACTATTTTAATGTAGCAGATTTATCAAAAATAATGTCGCGGTAATCTCTCAAACGTCAAACTCACAGTTTCAAGAGAGCGGAATTAGTTCCAAAAACCAACACCGCCAAGTTATACTTGTGGCACTGTATTTTTGTAAAATGTAACACACAATCCAAAATTTCACTAAATTTACAATGAAATTTTGGGTTCTGTGTAAAAGTTTACGAAAATATATATCATCAATGTCATGAGATTCATAGGGATCTATGATAAATTGTCAATCGTCATTATTCACGAGCAAGCAAAGAAATTTAATCACGAATTCCATTTTGAATGTATTATTATTTCCCCTTAATCAAGAAATCTATATTGTTTATTTAATGAATACATTCATTAGTAGGATTTAAGTCTAGAAAAGTTCAAATCAAAGTAATAACGCATATAAATCAGATCATAATATCACATATTTGAATTTAAAGTTTAAACATGTATTTGTATATCCAATAAAACGGTACATAAATTTGTATATATTATATCATATGTAATAAAGCTTAAGCTCATTCAGATTCACTGTGTTTTTATAAATTACTAGCAGCCCGCCCCGGCTTCGCACGGGCAGAACATATATGCCTACAAAATTTGCATCAGTTTGTTGCATCGAATATAAAATATGAACATATTTAACAACCATCGTCATATTTCATCCAATTTACACAAAACCTTAACGAATTATGCACCTAAACCTTCCTCATAAACACTCTGGCTATTGGTGAAAACCGCATGATAATCCGTTCAGTAGCTATTGAGATTATTGCGAACAGACAGACAGACGCAGTGATGAACTTTGTTTTATAATACTTACGTATTGATATTGGACGGCCCTTTGGCGTAAAGGATAGTTACCCTGATTCTGACCCGACGGTCGTTGGTTCTAATTCTAGCTATATACCTACCAATGAAAGTTTTATGTGCATTCATGAATCATGAGTTTTCGTACAGTGGTAGTGGAATCATTAAATCTACCAAAAAGTAGCTTACCACCAAGGAGTACATCTGCCGCCGTAACCTTACGGCACCCCCGCATGGTGGTAGGACACTATCTAGTGTCCGCCTGGCCAGCTACCACCCTCAAGTTAGAAAATCTGTCACCAAACATCTAATGTGTTCCGGCAGCTATCCCTGAGAGCCAGTTCCCATTCTAGGCCTAGCGTGCTTACCATCTTCGACCGCATCATCACTTACCAACAGGTGAGATAGTGGTAAAACGCTAGCCTATAACGTATAAAAAAAAAAAAACGGCGTTCCCCGACGCAAAATGTAGGGGTAATATACGTTTAACGTGTGTATCTGTGTGTCTGTCTGTAGCATCTTAGCACCTAACCGGATGAACCGATTTTGTTTTTACTCGTATTATTGATAGTTTTTTTTTGTTTGATAGATGTCTTCATCGAGAGTTTTCTTAGCTTTGATTCATGAAAATTCGTTCAATCGTTATAACACTATGAGCTTTTTCTAGTTAATTGCGCTATGAAATCAACTTTCATAGGTCTGATCAACTCGAAAATCTTCTTCTTCAACGATATTGTAAGAACATGGAAGCCTCCTGGACTCTACAGAATACTCAAATCCTCACCAACTTACAGCTCAGATTTTAAATGTAGTGTTTAGAGTCATTGGAAAAAGCTATTATACATAGATCAGTCGGGGTGGTTTAAAATATTATATTATATTATTATATATATAGATGAATATTATTTTATACAATAGATCATATTATTATACTATATTGACTTCAAATTGATTGTGGTTGGTGGGGATCTACAGCATAGCTAAGCTTATAATAATATTTTCATAGTAACTATGACCTAATCTGTGGTTTCACTGCAAATATTTTATTAATTTTGCGATGCGTGTTTGTGAAATTCGTGATATCTTCTAGAGTTTTCATTTGAATTATATACTGTAAAGGACAATTTTAATCTATAATATGTGGCCAAGCTAATTAACGTAATTATTTGGATAAGGATTAATACTATATACTTGAAAATAGCCTTGGAATTTATGTAATATTATTTTAAAAAAATTTAAGATTAAAATGGTTACTGTGAGTCAACCTTAAGAGATAGACATATGCTGTCGCGGACTTTTTTGTAGGTCTTATTAAGTTGTACAACTCTCGCATAGAAAATATTCTTCTATCTATTTTCAATTAGACACACTCCCACCCTGGTGTCTCTCAATTGGGCCGTTTTGTTCTACAGAGCAATTACAACCTTATTGTTAAAGCATACGCTATAATTGAATTTGACAAAATATCTGCAGTGCACCATCCTTTTAATTAAGAACCTTTAAATTGTTAATAATTATAAAATTATTAAATAAAGTAGATGCTTTAAAAAGTATATTTTCTGTTATAAATCTCTCCCTAGTTCATTAAGTCCCAAGTCCCATACATCAAGTCCCATCCGTGTATTGATTATGCGTGTATTGATTTTAGAAAGTATTTGAAATCGGAAGTAAATTAATAAATGTTTTTTTAATTCGAAATATCTGTTTTTTTTATTTAGAGATGAAACTATTTACAAAATAAAGTTTTTCTACAATGAATAAAATACATAATTATTTTTGGTCGAAAAAGTGAGTCAGCTCCTAGACTATTATAATGTTACAAGTCAAACAACCTACGATTCTAGGCAAGTGAATACTATTTTTTCGCGTTATTTAACTTACGCAATCTAAAACTTTACTCAATTTTAATTGAACGTAACGTATTTTCAACCAACTTTCCAAAAAGAAGGAGGTTCCCAATTCGTCTGTATGTTTTTTTGTGTGTATGTTACGCGATTACTCCGTCAACAATTGTGAACCGATTTGAATGATTCTTTTTTGAATCGGTAGGGTTCGTTGCCGAGGTGGTCCCCTTGTAATTTCATCGAGATCTTAAACGAGAGACGATAAACGTCTCAAACTTGCTACTGAAACTGACTCGCGCGGCATGGAAGTCGGTTGTTTTAGTTTTAACTATCTTGATTAAACTATCACATAAACTATCTTAATTATAGTATAACTGTAGTACTTTTATCCTACCTCGACATTGAACATGAATGTAGCACTTTAAATATACTCACTACATTGTTCTACCTTAAAGTATTCTTCTACCAATTAAAGGCTTCAATAAGTTTTCTCATAACATTCAACCCTATAAGAGAGGCCGCGAGTTGACTGAGTTATTCAGACTCGCTGTGCGGACTTACGGTGCATTTTACTGTGCGCAACACGCGGTTTATAGTTACTAATTAGTTGATACTGTGACGCACATTCATGGTCGCACTCGAGGCGTGAAGCGCATTTTGAACGTTATCAGCGTTGTAACTAGGTTTAATCTAGCATTTTTGCTCTCAGGGAGTGCAATTTCTGTACTTGTACTATTCATTATTCTGTGGGACTTCACAGAATTTCGCAACTACATTTAATTTGCTTACTGCTAATTAAGCATAAGCATGCTAACAATTAATGTGAATGCGACTAATCCATCGCTAATAGAGATTGAAATAAACGAAATGACAGAGATGGAGCTATACAGCCATAAAGTAAGGAATTATAGAGATTTGGGTAGCGTGGCCACATGAGATAGAAGATTGTAACATAACACGAGGTAACTATTATATAATCTGTGACATTGCTATAATATATGTATTTAGAACCCAGTGACACATAGCAATAAAGGTCAAAGTTCGTTAAGCTAAAAACGGCTAACTACGTTACTCACTCTGTAAAATCCGGCACGCACTGAGAGAGGGAAATATTATAGCTATGTCCTTTTCCGTTACATGGAATAACTCCATAGTATATACTATTTCATGTGGGAAAGAGACAGAGTTACGCGCGGTGAATTCTATTCTCTATTGTAATCCATCATCCTAGTATACAGCATACACAGCTGCGCTAGCAGCTGCGTCCCCGTCATTTAGTTCATTTCGTTCATTCAATGATCAACTGTCAGTGTCAAGTCAAACTTCCTGATAGGCCGCTGCCTACTGATCTTATATAGTAGTCTGTGCTACTGATCAGCTGCTGTTTTATTTTAGTTTGAGAAAAGAAAAGAAATTTTCTTACCTTTGTATTTGTTTGTATACTGTAAAAGTGTAATTTATAACATTGAGCATGCCGCAGGGCTGCGCAGTTCCATTATGTTCGGAAAAAAATGGAGGACATAAATTTCCGACCGATGAAACTCTCCTAAAGCAGTGGTTGGTAGCGATTCGCAGAGACAACTATATTCCTTCAAAACATGCCCGCGTTTGTAGAAAACATTTTAAGCATGACGATTATGCATTACCCATGGAACCTTCTTCAGAATGTCGTAAGTATTAGATTATTACGGTTTCGTACCATATTTATACAAAATTATAACTAGGAAACATGACTGTTTGTTTGTTTGTTTGCATTGAATAGGCTCCGAAAGTACTGGACCGATATGAAAATTCTTTCACCGTTTGAAAGCTACACTATCCCCCGGTGACAAAGGCTCTATTATATGTTTTTTTAATTATGGACCTTACTAAAACTCCAATAATGTAACCCAAGGTGTAAAGAATGACCTAAAAACATTCCTTACATCGTATTTTTCTTTGCATCGCAAAAACTATTGATGATGGAACTAAATAATGTACTAGGACTTTGCAGAACATGTCATTATCTATAAAAAGTGTCAGGACAGCATATGACTAACTGAATCTAATAGTTATGTCACGTAAAGGTTCTTTTATTTTAAAAATTTAATTGAAATATTGTCCCTAGAAGCTCTATGTTTGTACCTTGGTATTGGTCCCTATCAAAATTAATTACTTCATATTCAATACTGCTTCAATAATCCAAAATTTCATTGTACCGACGGGACTTGAACCCACAACCTCCTGAATAACATGTTCAGGTGCTTTGCCAATTAAGCCACAGTTCGATGTATTGTGTATTGGGTTAAAAAATGTAATCCACTAATTTCGCCATCTATGACTACTTGTCATAGATGGCGCCACCAATGCTTAATTGGGTAAAAAAATGTAATCCACTAATTTCGTCGTAACAATACATCGAACTGTGGCTTAATTGGCAAAGCACCTGAACATGTTATTCAGGAAGTTGTGGGTTCAAGTCCCGTCGGTACCTTTTACCTTAGGGCCTTTTTTTTTTACCTTAGGGTCATTGGTGTTGACTTAGTAGGTTATAAAAACTGTCAGGGTCATAAAAATTCGTAAAAAAAATTCGCGCTCGCTTCGCTCGCACATTGATAGCGCTCGCTACGCTTGTGCAACTATCAGTAAGTACCTCGTACAATCGATATCCAGAGGGATATCGATTTTAAAGCCGAATGATCCCGATTAATGAAGTCTACGCTCCGACCGAACCTACTCCAAACCGTTGTTGGGTCCGAAACAATTGGAAAATCGATTCGCTGCCTTGGAAACCACAGATGACGTAGACCAGAAACTCGAAGAATTAGTGGAATCATAGGGATACCTCAGGGATGAAGGTTTGAAGGACAAAGTTTTGCTAGAGCAAGCCGACGGGCAAAAAGTCCAAACTTTTGACAGTAACACTTTGGCTAATGGAAGAGAGACGAAAAGACCCATTGTCAGCTTTGTGAATTAAATATTAATCAGGTGCGCAACAAAACCATTAAGAAGCTGGTGCGACGCGACCTCCGATCCTCTAACACGCTCTTGATTAAAGAATCAATTGAGCAGAAGCGGGGGTCGAAAGTTTTCGTCCAACCTCTGGGTAGAAGCCACCTCACAAAGCTGACAACGTCAACGCGGAACGTCGTCGCATCCAAGTCGGAGATTCTGTCGGAAGTTGAAGACTTCTACGGCAAGCTCTACGCATCGCATGCTTCAAGGCCCGTACCCGATACTGAGGATTGCAGAGCCACCTTAACCCGCCACTTCACAGAAGAGCTGCTCGAAGTCAGCCGAGATGAGATCGTGACGGCCCTTAAACAGCTCAAAAATGGAAAGGCCCCAGGTGAGGACGGAATCACAACGGAGTTTCTAAAAGCTGGAGGAGCCCCAGCTGTAAGCCAGCTGCAGTAGCTCTTCAATTCTGTTCTCTTCACTGGGAGAACTCCACAGGCATGGAATATGAGCACGGTGATTTTGTTTTTCAAAAAAGGTGACAAAACGCTTTTGAAAAACTACCGCCCGATTTCGCTTCTGAGCCATGTCTATAAACTGTTTTCAAGGGTCATCACGAACCGTCTTGCGCGAAGATTCGACGAGTTCCTACCTCCGGAACAGGCCGGGTTTCGAAGTGGTTACGGCACCATGGACCACATCCACATGGTGCGGCAGATTGTGCAGAAGACCGAAGAGTACAATCGGCCCCTGTGCTTAGCATTTATGGATAAGAAGGCCTTCGACTCAATCGAAACCTGGTCTGTTCTGGAGTCCTTGCAGCGTTGCCAAGTCGACTGGCGATATATCGAAGTGATGAGATGTCTGTATAATGCCGCAACAATGACTGTATAAGTACAGAACCATTCAAAACTAAAAATATCCACCTGCGTCGAGGAGTGAGACAGGGGGACGTCATATCCCCGAAACTCTTCACTAACGTCTTGGAGGATATGTTTAAGACGCTGGACTGGAAAGATTGTGGCATTAATATCAACGGCAAGTACATCTCTCACTTACGATTCGCAGATGACATCGTCATTATGGCAAAGACGCTGCAGGAGCAGAAGAATCAGCTAGGCTATTCAACATCCTACAAAGGATGTTGAATAGCCTAGGTGATTCTTCTCGTCGCATCGGTCTCCGGATGAATTTGGATAAAACCAAAGTCATGTACAACGAGTACGTTGTTTCGGAACCGATTGCCATAGATGGAATCCCACTCGATGTTGTCACTAAGTATGTTTAGCCAGGTGTTTATATTAGAGTGTGTTATATTAGAATGTTTGTGAGTGAATTTTCTTGATTGTTGCATTTAAAGAGTAATGATACGTCATCGACAAAAAGCATGCATGTGGAATCTGTAATATCGGGTAAGTTATTAATGAATATAAGAAATAGTATACATCCGAGTACACTACCTTGCGAGATGGAATTGTTAGTGGTGCGGATGTCTGACCGAATCTTTGTTTCAATTGCGTTTTGGTGGTATTCAATTTGCACGAATTGTTTTCTGTTACCTAAATATGATTTAAGCCAATTAAGTGTTTTTCCTCTGATGCCTATCTCGAACAACTTCGAAAGTAATATGTTATGTGGAACTTTGTCATATGCCTTCGTCATATCAAGTAGCATCCCGACAGAATTAGATTTATCCTTTAAATGATTTAGTATTTCTTGCGTATATTTATAGAGGGCTAGGATGGTTGATGAATCTTTGCGAAATCCGAATTCATTCAATAATTTATATTTTTCTAGAAACTCGTAGATACGATTAGATATGGCTCGTTCGAATACTTTCGATACTGCAGGGAGAATAGAGATTAGCCTATAGCTATTGATATTTACAGAATTACCATCCTTCTTTAGAATAGGTCTTATTTAAGCTATTTTCAGACGGTCCGGGAAGCATTCTTCATCTATAGATAGATTCATCAGTTTTGTTATAGGCGGTATCAGTTCTTGGCAGTAATATTTTATGAGAGTTGGTGGAATATCATCTACTCCACTACTGTGTTTATTTCCTAGTCTCTTGATGATATTATAGACTTCTTTTTTTGGTGACTGGTGACAAGTTACATCGAGTTTGTGACTAAGCTTTTCCGGTGTTGTATAGATGTTGATTTAGTTAGGATCGTGCTTCCTTCTCCTATTGATGCAAAAAAGTTGTTAAATATATTAGCAATGTATTAGCAATTCTTCTATTATTTTGTTGTCATTGTTTAGGCTTAGTTTAATGTTATGAGATTTTTATTAGTTATTATTTTTTAGTTTTATTTGTTATTTTCGTTAGTTGTATCTTTTATTATAGACCACATCGTTTTTATTTTGTTTTGAGATCGTTTCATTTTATTTACGTTGTACATTTTGTTAGAGATTTTTATGCATATTTTTAACTGTTTTCGATACTTGTCGTAGTGGGATTTAACTTTATTTCGAGTTTGATTTAAAAGTATTTTAAGAGTTCTTTTGTGTAGGCAAGATGTTTTTAGTCCTTTGGTGATCCAGTTATTTTTCTTTTTGTGTCTTATTCTATTATTTTCAACCGACTTCCCAAAAAGAAGGAGGTGTGTTTTTTGTGTGTATGTTACGCGATTACTCCGTCAATTGTGAACCGATTTGAATGATTATTTTTTTAATCGGTAGGGTTCGTTTTCGAGGTAGTCCCATTGTAGTTTCATCGAGATCTGATGAGTATCGCCAGAGATATGACGATAAACGTCTCAAACTTGCTACTGAAACTGACTCCCGCGGCATGGATGTCGGTTGTTTTAGTTTTTAAACTATCTTTAATTATTATACGGTATACACGTGTCGAGTATTTGTTTAATTTTATCGTCAAATGAATTGTAGTTTTCGTTAATACTCCGATCTACTTTTATCAGCTCGTTCCATTGAACTTTCATTAGCGCTATTTAAACGTTCCATATTTGTAGCGTTAAATCATCTCTGAAATATATAGGTATCAGGCCTATCAGGGATGGGCCGAGTTGTAATGCCATTGATAATTTATAGATTTATGGTCTGATAATCCGTAGTCTTTTACATTTACTGCACACTTTTTAATGAAGTTATTCGTGAATTACTATTCACATTTATTTACTATATTTATTATATTAGATTATATTATATTATATTATTATATTAGATCTAAACAGGTTCAAGTTTTGTTGGTATCTCTTGTGGATTTATTAATTTTTTGTATTAAGTTATATTCTAGCATTGTATCAATGAGTTTTTGGTAGTGAATAGGTTTTTTATTTTTGTCTAAGTTGAAGTCACCTCCTATTATAACGTGTTTTTTAACGGACTTCAAAAAAAGGAGGATGTTCCTCAATTCGACCGTATATATATATTTGTTCGCGGATAACTTCGTCGTTTATGAACCGATTTTGATTATTCTTTTTTTGTTGGAAAGGAGATATCCCAAGTGTGGTCCCGTGGTAATTTAATCGAGATCTGATAAGTATACACACCTCTATATAATCACCTATATATCATAATAAAGGATAAACACCTCAAAATTGGTACTGAAAATGAATAGCGCGGCATTGAAGTCGGTTCTTTTTTAGTTTTTAAACGATATTATTATTGTTCAGTGTCTTTATTGTTAACAATGATTTATCTATAAATGCAAAGAATGTTTCAATATCTCTATCTGCTCTATATATATATTAACTAATATTGCACTATGTCGGGCACTTCTATTGCACCGCACTCTACAGTATGTTCTATAGACAGTTCTTGTATATCAGGTCGTGCTCTGAAGTGGATACCATCTCGAAGAAGAATGGCTACCCTGCCTCCTCTATATGACTTGCGGTAGTAGGCTGACGCGAAGGTGTAGTTCGGTATTTTAATAAGGTTCTTTTGGTCTTCTGTGATCCATGTTTCAGATAGACATATTGCTTGGATGCAGCTATTCGCTTCTTCTTCTTCTGTTAGTACACTTTCTAATAGGTGAACTTTATTTTTAATGCTTTGGATATTTTGGATTATCGTTGTAAAATTATTTCCGAAATGTCTTCTTCGGACCTTTGGGAAATTTCTGGGGTGGGTAATTTGTAACAATTTCTCTTTGGTCTTGATTAGGTTCTCTTTTTTCAGAATTACTGGTCGTAATTTCTTGAAGTGAGATATTCTTATCCTGTGATGGCTCTTCTTGTGAGGATAAGGACGTTCTTATAGTGGGTTTTATTTGCAATTGGGTCGTATGTTTGTTACCGTATAACTTATTGTTGCTTGATCACAGCATGTCATTTTCTCTTTCTAGCATCAGCAATTTTGTTAGTTCTTTCCTCTTTTCTATACCGTTGTTGTCTACGTATTCCGAAATTGCTAATCCGGTGTTCCTAAACCACTGTACGTTCTGTAATATATGTTTACACATTCTCTTTCTAAAAAGTTCAATCACTAAAGGCCTTTTATAACCCCTTCTACCTACGCGAGTCAGCTCTTCTACGTATCCTGTAGTCGTTGTCCACGTTCTGAATTTCTCGGAATACTTTTATTATCCGGTTATTCAAACTGTACAGTTCCTCATTTTGATTGAGTACACTTTTATACTATTCACAGAATTAGACAAATTTTATAAAAGTAGTAATATGGGCTGTTTTCTATTTTACAAGCTTTTACTTAACTTGCAATGTATGTATGTATGTATGTATGTATGTATGTATGTATGTATGTATGTATGTATGTATGTATGTCACTATGTTTGTTCGGGTGGAATCATGGAAGCTAAATAAGACCCACTTCCCGATGTCCGATTGGACTCAAATTTGGTGTATTTATGTATCTTCGGTGACAATACAATGATATGGTACCATGGAGCTGGTCTGATGATGGAGACAGAAGGTGGCCACGGCATCTCTGTGATAAAACAACATAACCCTACCGAGTTTGGGCTCCATTGATTCGTCTTGAAGAGTACTTTTCACCTAGATGATATCCAGGGTCTGATGATGAAGCTGGAAGGTGGCCACGGCATCTATGTGATAAATCAACATAACCCTACCGAGTTTGGGCTCGATTGATTCGTCTCTGTGATAAATCAACATAATCCTACCGAGTTTGGGCTCTATTGATTCGTCTTGAAGAGAACTTTTCATCTAGATAATATCCAGGGTCTGATGATGAGGCTGGAAGGTAGCCACGGCATCTCTGTGATAAATCAACGTAACTCTACCGAGTTTGGGCTCGATTGATTCGTCTTGAAGAGAACTTTACACCTAGATAATATCCAGGGTGATGAATCAACATAACCCTACCGAGTTTGGGCTCGATTGATTCGTCTTGAAGAGAACTTTTCACCTAGATGATATCCAGAGTCTGATGATGAAGATGGAAGGTGGCCACGGCATCTCTGTGATAAATCAACATAATCCTACCGAGTTTGGGCTCTATTGATTCGTCTTGAAGAGAACTTTTCATCTAGATAATACCCAGGGTCTGATGATGAAGCTGGAAGGTGGCCACGGCATCTCTGTGATAAATCAACGTAACTCTACCGAGTTTGGGCTCGATTGATTTGTCTTGAAGAGAACTTTACACCTAGATGATATTTAGCGACTAGTGATGAAGCTGGAAGGTGGCCACGGCATATATGTGATAAAATAACGTAACCCCAGTGAATTTGGGCTCAAATGATTCGTCTTGAGGAGCACTTTACACTTAAATGATAGCCAGGGTCCGATGATGAAGCTGTAAGGTGGCCATGGCATTTCTGTTATAAAGCAACATAGCCCCACTGAGTCGATTGATTTTCCTTGAAGAGCACTTTACCCATAATCACAATAAATATCCGTGGAATATTTTAAAACATTTTGCCTTCTCTTAAATACTTAGGTAGTAGGTAGGTAGTCGGTATCTATACCTACCTACTAAAAAGTTAAAAAAATAAATTATAAGTAAAAAATATTTTTTAAAACAAGCTTAAAACAAGTTTATCTGGGACAATGAACTAAAATGTTAAAAATAAATTCTAGTAAGTATTTGGCGTGTAGGTACTTACCTATATTTTTAAAGCTTGAGGCACTGAAGTATAGTAATTGCCTAGCCTGAAAAACGGGTAGTGCTTCAAGCTTTTAAGAATATAGGTAAGTACCTACACGCCAAATACTTACTAGAATTTATTTTTAACATTTTAGTTCATTGTCCCAGATAAAAGCTTGTTTTTAATAATATTTTTTACTAATAATTTATTTAACTAGTGCTGCTATCTGTTGTGTAATTATACTTAAATATTATATATTATATATATTAAATATTATATATATTAAATATTATTACAAATTATACAAATCAAAATTGAAACGGTTAAGGTTTGGTCCATTAACTTAACATAACAGCATATTATCATATCCTTAAGGATTTTAATCATATCCTTAAACATTTTAAACATACACTTAAGTGTATGTTTAAAATGTAAGATGGTATCATACATTTATTGAGAATATATTATATCTTAAAGAAAACTTTTTTTAATATATCTTATAGGCAAGCTTTTGACCACATCTTGCCTGATGGTAAGCAATGATGTGGTTGAAGATGGTGAAGGGAAACGAACATTGTAAGGTTATGGTGGCAGATTTTCTCCAAGGAGAAAAAACCAAAAAGAAGTGGGTTACCAATGTCGAGACATTGGTAACCCACTTCTTTTTGGTTGCAAAACATCAATATATATTATTGCTCCTACCACCTGTTGAAACCTACTAATAATGAGGTACAAAAAGGTAATAAAAATTATTATTAAAATTACTAACTTGATAAGTTTTTTTTATTTGGTTTTTATATTTTTCAGCTAAACTCATCCTAAAAAAAAAAGTGGTTCCTAGTCTGTTCTCATGGAACCTAGACAGTGGAAAGAGAAAAGATATTAAAAGAAAACGTGTAAAAAAAACTCATCATCATGAACATTTACGAGAAGTCCCAAAACTTTGTTCAATTAAAGAAGAACATCAAAATGAAGAATATTTCGTAAGTAAATTAATAAAGTCTTTCTTCTTGTGCATATATATGTAGCAGATTGCCATGGCTTAGCAAAGACTATAGGATGATTTCTAGCAAGAAATCATCCTATTGTCTACAAAATTGACTATCCCTGTGCAAAATTTCAGCCAAATTAGTGCAGCTGCTATGAAGAAGTAGCATACTAACACTGACTTTGATTTTTGCATTTGTAATATTAGTGTAATAGGTTGGGGAAAAAGTTTCTTCGCATTTTTTAAGCAAATTCAAAACATTTTTTAATATAGTTTATTAACATTTAACTAAAGTATATAGGTACCATTTTGTTCGATAACTTTTTGCCATCTTGTAGGAAGGGTCATGATCCCGTTGCTATAGAAATTTAGTGGCTTCTGATCAAAAAACCGCGACAAGTAGTTTTGGCAGTCCTCTCGTGATGTTAACCTGACACTGCCTTAAGAATTCCGAAGAGACCGAAACAGGTGGAAATCTGAAAATGCAAGGCCAGGACTATACGGCGGATGCATTATCACCTCCCAGCCAAACTCTCTTAATTTTTGCTGAGTGGCTAAAGATGTGTGAGGTCTAGCGTTATCATGATGAAAAACCACACCCCTTCTGTTGATTAATTCCGGCCGCTTTCTCTCAACTTCTTGCTTTAATCTCATCAGTTATTCACAGTAGAGTTCAGAATCGATGGTCCTGACTGGTGGTAACAGTTCATAATGAATAATGCCCTTCCAATCCCACCACACACACAGCATCACCTTGTTGCGAGTTAACCCGGGTTTCGCCACAGTCTGTGAAGCCTGACCGGTGATGAGCTTTTTTGTGTACCCAGTTTTTTTCAAATGCGCCAATACTGTTTTGTGGTCTATTCCCAGTTCTTCAGCTACATCGTAACTACTGATATGCCGATCTTGCTCCACTTTTTCAAAAATGGCATCCATTTTATCCGTAATAGGGCGGGCGACCAGAGCGAGGTGCATCTTTGACTTCAAAATTTCCGGATTGAAAACGCTTAAACCAAATTTTTGCTACTCTCACAGACACTGCACTAGGTCCATAAACATCGCAATTTTTTAGGGTTCCGTAGCCGAATGGCAAAAAACGGAACCCTTATAAATTCGTCATGTCTGTCTGTCTGTCCGTCCGTATGTCACAGCCATTTTATTCTGAAACTGTTAGGACTACAGAGTTGAAACTTGGTAGGTAAGATGTATTCTGTGAACTGCTTTCCGATTTTTATACAAAAATAAAAAATATAAAAGTTTAAGGGGGGGGGGGCATCCCATACATGGAACTGAAACCAAAAAAAAAATTCTTCAAACCTATACGTGTGGGGTGTCTATGGATAGGTCTTAAAAAATGACATTGAGGTTCCTAAAATCATTTTTTCTCAAAGTCAATCATTTGAAAGATAGGCGTGTCTAAAGTGGTAAAATGTGTGTCCCCCCCCCCCCCTCTAACTTTTAAAGTATGGGACTGAAAAATCTAAAAAAAATATATGCTGTAGATCTCAATAAAAACTAACAACGAAAATTGGTTTGAACGAGATACAGTCAGCAGTTTTAGAGATATGGCGACCGCAAAGATAACTTTGTTTTTCATACAAACACTATGAAAAACAAAGTTAATTTTGTAGTTGCGAAAAATCATAATTATGGAATACTTAACTGTGTTACGGAACCCTACGAGTGCGAGTCCGACTTGCACTTGGCCAGTTTATTTTCGCGGCTTGCGTTGCATTTTTACCTTTTTTGTAGTAAAATTTTAAAATGTATCGAAGTTCTTCATGAGATTCACTCATCTTCACAGTACGAAAAAAAAATGAAAATCACACATTTACCTAATTTGAATATGGAATTGTGGTCTTTAAAATTTTAAATTTTAATGATACCACAACCAGCCAGATACAAATAGCCAAAGAGATTTTATTACAAGTTCATACTTAGTATAATGCGAAAAGACTTTTTCCCCAACCCTAATATATATGTATATGACATACGAAGCCGAAACATGGTCACTTACAATTCGACTGGTCCACCAATTTAAAGTCACTCAGCGAGCTATGGAGAGAGCTATGCTCGGTATTTCTCTGCGGGATCAAATCCGGAACGAAGTAATTCGCTAGAGAACTAAAGTTATCGACATAGCTTAACAGATTACTAAACTGAAGTGGCAGTGGGCTGGTCATATCTGCCGCAGGACTGATAACCGTTGGGGTAGACTTGTACAAGAGTGGAGACCGCGAATCGGCAAACGTACCGTAGGACGTCCTGTGACCAGGTGGAGCGACGACATACGCAAATCGGTGGGCAGTGACTAGAAAAGAAGAGCCGAAGATCGGGCTCAGTGGTGCATCTTGGGAGAGGCCTACGTCCAGCTGTGGATAGACACCGGCTGCTGATGATGATGATGAATAATGGTATTACAAGCCTTTGTCAATATAGAATAATGTTTAGATACCTATATTTCATTGTAAACCATGTATATAAAGATATCTGATTCACATTTGTGAAGTTGCTTGTTTTTTTTTGTTATTCTAAACTAAACAAAACTATGCAGCAGATTGTGATGCTATTTTTACTGTTAACTGGAGTATTTCTTTTGAATGGTTTGATGGATCATCGCATCGGTAGTCATCACAATCACTAGCTGACCAGGGGCTCAAACGTCCCAAAAATCATCAAAGTTGACCTTTGACATATTTTTATATTTCTATCTGGTCAATGCAAATAGTCTCCAAGGCCAGGCCCAGATCAAAATCTTGGATACTGTGTATTAAAATCCATGCGAAGCTGAGAGAGGAACATCTAGATTTTTTAATGTTAGCCCTTGACCACTATCTCACCTGATGTTAAGAGGGAACGCGGGGTGCACTGTTTCATACAAACGTATTCTCCTGTTTCCTCCCTGGAAAATGCTTCTAGAGCAACATATGTTTCTAAAAAAAAATAAGGTCTGCTGTAGCTATGCCCCTATTATTTGCTTTTTTTAACCAACCAATTTTAAATAGAAATAATGACCCTTCAAAAATCTAAAAGAGTAGACTTTTATTATTTATTATTTCTTTTTGCGATTTGTTGGTCAAAAATCGCAAATGATAGGGATAACAGACTTTGATTTTTTGTAGAAACTAATTTTGCTCTAGAAGCATTTTCCAGGGAGGAAACAGGGGAATACGTTTGTATGGAAAATTGCACCCCGCGTACGCTCTTAAGTGATTATGTGTGTAAGTGATGAGATACCTATTCACTACTATTATAGTTTATACCCGTTATATAGTTTATAGTAAAATAATAACATTTTATCATAAAATATTCTGCATTCCAGACTTTTGACAAAACATGTCAAGAAATCGAAATCGAAATAGATCTACAAAACACAAAGAAAAATGTGGCTATACAATGCTCTCTATGTGATTGTGAAGTACAGAAGAGTTCAACGGCCAACTTTCCAAAACATGAGAGCAGTAGGAAAAATACATTATATATGTTTAGTATTGAAAATCTTAAACATAAGCCTGATATAGTACAATTTTACACTGGTTTTGGCCACTACAATAATTTTATGAACGTCTACGACTATTTTGGAAATGAAGTGGACAATTTAAAGTACTATCCAGCTTTATGGCAAGCTCGAGGAAATGTTCAATTGACACCGAGTAATCAATTTTACTTAACTCTCATCAAATTGCGAAGAAATATGTGTGATACCGAGCTGTCTTTTCATTTTGAAATAAGCAAAGCTTCTGCGAGTAATTACTTTATAACTTGGATTAATTACCTCTACTGCAAGTTTAAGAAACTGAATGTATGTAAACCGAACGGAACAGTTGAAGTAAATAATATGGTTCAAAGGAAGACTGACACCGGCACAGTTATTATTTTAGATTGTTCAGAACCTAAAATTGAGTACCCTCGAGATCCACTTTCACAAGATTCCTATTCGAGCTTCGAATCATGCAGTAATATAACCGTGAAGGTATTGGTAGGCATTTCTGATTCTCGATTTGTTACTTTTGTGTCGGAGGCCTATGATGGATCGATCGGTGACCAAGAGTTATTCGAAAAGTGTGGTATTAATTATATGTGTCAAAAAGATGGCACTATTCTATGTAATCAGGATGTAGTTACTCATTTGGATGTTAAAGTAAACAAGCCCCAATTTTTAGACGATAGCAGACCTCACATTACACAAAAAGATAGTAATCTCTTAGAAATAGATCAACTACGCACATCAAAAAAAGAATCTTGTAAACGAGTCAATATTGAGCGTGTTATAGGTTTAAGCAAAGCGTTTAGGATTTTAAGTAATAATTTTGAATCTAATTTGGAAGCGCTCAGAGGAAAAATAATATTTGTGTGTTTTATGCTTACTCATTTAAAAAACAATTTATGTAATGTGTAAATAAACATGTTAGGTACATAGAATATTAATTATTAATAAATTGAGATTTTTATTATTAATGGGATTTTTATTTATCCTATCCTATCCTATCCTTGAGAGCTAGTTCCCAATCTAGGCCTAGCGTACTTACCATCTTCGACAGCATCATCACTTACCAACAGGTGAGATTAGTGGTCAAAAGTTAGCCTATATGATATTAAAAAAATCCTTTGGAATTTTTTCCTTCTCTGAGTTAAAATAACATTATTATCACATACTTGTGCATTATAGTTTATGAATATATATAGTGTACAGTCTATCAAACAATTATATTTTAATTGTATTATCAATTTATCAGCTTATTTTACCAACAAAAACGAAGACCATATTTAGGAATTTCTATAAAGTTTTGCAGCCGCTCAAGTTTATTAAGCAGATCCTCCCTAAGATCTAGATAGCAGACGTCAGAATAATCAAGAATAGGATGTAAGAGAGACTGAGCGAGGGCAATTTTAGTGGATGTAGGCAGAAAATTACGTAGTCTTTTTAGCGACGCTGCTGCTGCATATAGTTTGCGACTGGTGTTTTGGACTTGTAAATCCCAAGTCAAGCATTGATCAATTATTAATCCTAGATTATTAACAGATGTGCAGGTGTAAAGGGTATATCTATACCGCCGAAATTTACTTTTGGTAGTACTTGCCAGTCCACTTTAGAAATGAGCTTAGCACTTCCAGCTATTGCCAGCTATTCCAGCTATAACCTGCGTTTTTGAAGGATTGACCATAAGTCCAAATGCTTTACTCCAGTCTGATATACGCTGCAGGTCTGTGTTCGTGGAAGCAATAGCATCAGACAAACTGTCAAGAGAGGCTTGGCAATATATTTGAAGGTCGTCTGCATACAGGTGGTAGGAAGAAGAAAGATTTTGGGAGATGGAATTTATGAAAATAGCAAAGAGAAGAGGAGAGAGAACGCCGCCTTGGGGAACACCAGCAGACGTGTTACACCACGACGAAAATGTTTCATCAAGACGAACTCGCTGCCGGCGCCCGTACAGATAACTGTGAAACCAATCGATTGCCATTGGAGATACTTTAATAGAGCGTAGTATCGCTAGCATGATGTCAAAGATAACAGTGTTGAAAGCGTTGCTAAAGTCCAACAGTGTTAGTACCGTAAGTTTCCGATTGTCCATACCCAGACGGATATCGTCTGTGATTTTGACCAAAGTACTGACGGTGCAGTGGCCCGGGCGGAAACCGGATTGGAAGGGATTGAACAGATCATTAGAGTAAAGGAATTTACTAATTTGATTGTGGACGAGTCGTTCATGGACTTTGGATAGGAAAGGAAGAATGGAGATGGGGCGGTATTCGGAAGGTATTTTAGGGTTGGCTTTTTTAGGTAAAGGAATGATCTGAGCGTCCTTTCAGACGGACGGGAAAGTGCTCTGATCAAAGGAGTTGTTGAAGATAAAACACAGGACAGGAAGGATATTATCAAGGATTGGTACTAACACATTGCGACTTATGCAATCTCCACCATTGGATTACTGCATTGGAAGTAATGGACAAAACACTCTTCTTAACATCACAAGTGGATAATCGATTAAAAACAAAAGAAGGATATTCGGAAATTGGTAGATTCGATAGTTGAATTAATGTACTATTTTTATCTGAGTCAGATATGCCAGATGAAGAAGAGAAGTGAGAGTTAAGTGAATCTATTAATTATCTATTAATTCTAATCTATTAATTATATTAATTAATAATCTAGCCATTTTTATTTTTATTTAAACAATATTATGCAGCTGACAGACGGACTATCAGTTCCATTTGGATCATGATATGTACTGTGATCGGTATGCGTTTCTCTATGTTGTGTTTCACTATTTCACTTTTTTATTTTTTTTATATAAAAATTGTCTGAAGTACTGAAACACACAGTTACATGTATGGTTGGTTTTAACCTACTTTAATTTTTTTTTAATATTCTGACGTAAACGATTGGATGACAGCTGAATGGTTCATCACTTTTTTTTTCTAATTCAAAGCGTTAAATTCTGCTTTTGCTATGTTTACTTGATAATTGGTTATGATTTATTTTATGATTTATGATTTGACGTGTATATGTGCGTATATTTATACTGCCTACATACTGAATAAATGCTTTGATTCTTTGATTCTGATTCTTGATTCTATGTCTAAATTAAGTGGGACAGAATTTTGACGAGACTTACCAATGCCGAGTGATCTGAGGATTTCCAAACCTTGGAAGGATCCTCATTATCAACTGATTCATGAACATGGCGACGAATAGCATCCATACACACCGTATTACAGCGATTTCTAGATTTTATATATTTGACCTTATTTGTTTCATTTGGACGACATTTATATTTATGCTTAGCAACATTTTTCTTGTGCATTATTATTATTATTATTATTAGGAAAGGTAGAACCGATAACTATTGGGGTAGACGGGTTCTAGAGTGGAGACCACGGCTCGGCAAACGTGGAGCGATGATGATACGCAAGCTGGCTGGCAGCGGTTGGAAACGAATAGCTGAAGATCTAGCTCAGTGGCGTGCCATGGGAGAGGCCTACGTCCAGCAGTGGACGGAAATTGACTGATAATGATGATGATGACGACTGGTAACATGTTGAAAAAAATATTGAAACATATTGATCCGATAACTGGTAAAAGTTGTCACTGGTAGTGCTCACTAATCATTGAGGCCCAGTTTGGCGTAAAGCGTAAAGTTTTGTACGGTTTTTGTGATCTATAGACGACGCTTGGCGTACAGGCCCCGCAAGTGCTTGTCACGTATATGTGACTTGAGCGCTCAAAAAGTAAAAAAAAAACTAGATTTTGATAGCTGATACTACTATTATAGCTACTACTATTTAATTTTCCTAGGCGAACGTATCACGACCAGATCGGAGACGTTTTAAAAAAAGGCCAAGTCAAAAGTACCTATAACCGGCGAGCATGTATGAAGACACTCATGAAAGTGGAAGGAGCGAAGGAGGTATGTCAGGATCGTAGCATGTGGAAAGAAGTAGTCTCTGCTCCCCCAACGGGAAAAAGGCGTGATTGTATGTACTATTTACAATATAAATAAAACACACAAATTATTTCAATTATTTATTTCCATTCCAAAAGCCAACATGCCATTATGCAACCAAATACGTAAAAACTCCATCTCAAAATATTATTTAAATGCACTGCCTTAGCATGTCTATTTTCTTTCAAACTACAAACTAAAAGTTATCAAAGTATTAAAAGAAATATGACACACTATAAAGTACAATTCACTAAACTCAGTGCAGGAAATATTTAAAAATGTTTGCCGCTACTGTATAGCATAGATTACCATAAATTCTTAAACATTGTCCAACCAAGCTGTAAAATTGTTCTTTAAGAGGCACAGACTGCCATAAAGAAAAATTATAATGCTTAATATTTACTTTCACTGTGGTTTTTAATAATTAAAAAAATATAATTTTGTCACTGACTTTACGGGTGTTGCACCATCAAAAAAACGAATACATATAAATAAACCACAGAGAAAGTTAAGTATAATTTGCGTATTACATTATTCTAAAAATTATAACATTTTTAACACTACAACCATACTCTAGGCAGTTTCACATGAATTGTTGCATTTGATACATCAGACATACAAATATTATTGATAATATATTATATAACCCGTAAGTTATGTCTTCTAAAAATAATAATAATGGAACCTGAATCATTTTTATAAATGTTTGCTATTGTTTGATAAATGGAAATGTATTATTAACAAAAACAAATACTTAGTTAAAAACAAATATTTACCTTGTTTAATTAAGTTCTTATAATATTATTTTCACCATAAAGATAATATTACAAGATATAATTAATAATAGATAATTTAAGACATGTCATATTATAAATCATATAGGAATAAGTAGATAGAAATTACGATTGTAAAATCAAGAACATATAGATATAATATAAATATTCAAATAAATAACAATCATAAGTATTTTGGCTTCGAAAATAAACAATTTGATATTTTTGTAATTAGGTATGGGGTTTTATTGTTTACATTAAGGAATTTTTCTAACTTTTGACTAGGTATATCTATTTTGTAGCTTTTATTACGGCGAGAAAATATACTCGGGCGATTATTTCATCACAGTCTATGTTAACAATCCATGTTGGTTGCTATATATTTATTAGATTCTGATTATTCCTTAACGTAACCAATAAAATATACTTTGATATTTTAGGAACAACAATGATTATTTTGACTTCATCCAATGAATGTTGAATAAACTGGGTCACGGTTGATCGCAGTGTCAATATCATGTAAGCAAATTCCAATGAATGTATCTGTGAATCAATTCATACTAGAGTAGAGTCAAAGCGCATCGAAGCGTCAAACTTAAATCGTAACATGGCAAATTCATCCTTATCTCCACAACATAATACACATATTTCTTGCGAAGCACCAATCAGCGTTGGTTGCGCTCCGACGCGCGAATTCTGTCGAATGCGCGCGAATTCGCGTCTTTTTTTATCGTAGAAGAAATTTAATTATGTTGCAGAGATAGGAGTGAATTTTCTATGTTAAGTTTTAGATTGACGCTTCGATGCGCTTCGACTCTACTGTAGTATGAATTGACCCTATATAAAATATGCAAAAAATTTTATAATATTATATATTGCATATTTTAAATGCAAATATTTTTTATCTGCAAAAAAACTGTATGCGACTGATATTTTTAATTATTAACGAATGACTGCGAGATCATGCATAATTACATATTAATGTATTATATTTTTCTTATTTTCATGTTGTTTTTTTTAAATTCAGTGTTGTGTTTAGGTAACATTATAGGCTTGCAATTGTCAAAATAAAAATGGTTATTCAAATGAAAAGTGCAAATCAGTCTTGGAACATTTTAACGTCATACGTAAGGCATCAGTTTGTTTTAAAATATATTTATTGATAGCCTCATATATAATAAAACAGAATAAGTATAATATATAATTGAAACCTCGTTTGTTATTCGAGAATTAATCAATATATATTAATACATAATTGTAATATTGATATTTATTCATACACTTACACACTTGTCGCATTCTTACCTATTTTTAGTTACTTATCAAATACTTGTACTAAAATAGGCATGCTTCTATTCTACTCCAAACTAAGGAAAAGTTTGTCAAAATGTTAGTAACTTAATACTAAAATATTATACTAACTAGTTTGAACTGCATCTGATACAGATGATGATTTTTGGAACTTGTTTTTTATCTTTTTCGCTATGAGCAATCAATGATTTTAATTAAGACTCAATTTATGTTATAACTAGTAAGTATAGAAAGACAATAAGTAAAATGTGTCCATTACAATAAGTAATGTTCCTATTAAAATATGTAATCATATTGTCATAACATTAATAACTTCTTCCACGTTCTCATCTTCATGTATTTTTGGGATTTTTCCGTCATAGGTACTTATGATATGTTAGTAATGTCAATCAAGTTCAATCAAGTCAACTTTATCGCCACTCATATACGTCAAATCGTTAAACATTTCTATCACTCCGTGTTAGTTACAATGAAAATTATTGCTCAAGGCAAGTATTGGTCAATATTATGAAGTCCTCCAGGTATAACTAATGTATACACTTGACATTTCCTAATTTGTCACTACTGTGCCCGCGTGCCGGACTTTAATCAACTCTAATAAGGCCATCTCGTGTCTAGAAGACATTATATAAATCCTTTCTATGGCTACTTAAAGTAGCAAAAACTCGAAAAGCAATAAAAGTGTTAAGAGGGATCTGGTGATAGGCTTTTGCCATGTCCGCTCTAGTGAAGTTTTCTCCGATTAATCGTTCCCTAAAACATTTTATTCAAACCGGGGGCGGCCCTCGAACGTAACGCAATTGGGGCGTGAGTGTTTGAGCTAAGGAGTTGAGAGCATCGCAGCATCGTGGTCGTTCGACCAGCCAGGCGGCTAAGAGCAAAGCGACGAGGCACAATTGTATGGGAAGCGAAGAACGCAAAACGCGCCAAACCCATCCACCTCGAGGACTGTAGTCCGGATCACCTGCCCCTGTTTTGCTGCCTGCTACTGTTGCTATGGCATGCTCCCTGCTGAAACATAAAAGCACGATTAGTATCTGTAAGAAAAATGAAAATCCTTAAGAAAGTTATGCGGTTGTTTAACTTACGTCTCATCATCAAGTTTCAGATCTGGAATACTTTGCTCCACTAGAGCTTTGCAGGACTCTTGTAAGTTGCGAACTTCGTTTTCGGTTTGTTCCATACGCTGGAATGAAAAAAATACTATAGTTTACGCTGTATTTGTTCCACGATTCCATTTAAAGCACTCCTTACAGATTGTGTTTGGAAATAAATTTGACACTATTGACATAACATTGTCAGTTTTACAAATGGCCGACGTTATGAACTGAAAATCACATGGAAAAATTATCGAAATTGTTTTTGTTTCATAATGTCACCACACGCAATAACTATACGATATCTCTCTTTGATATATTTTAGAGCAATCAAGCCTCGCTAGTTCTGGGTAAAAATCTCCACTCGCAATAGACAAAGATTTCTGTGATGAAAGTGTTGTCTTTTTTCTCAGTATTTCAACCATAATATATATATATATAATAAAAAGGGAATTCTGAAGTTAATGCGTGTTTAAAATTACATTCTTATATAATGTATTCTCATAATTTATTCTGCTCAAGTTATCACATGAGATATAGTATTACCCAGATATAATAGTAATTTAGGATACCAAGATAATTGTTTCCTCAAAAATAAGACGCGTATTAGAAGTAGACATGTAACAAAAAAGGACAACACACAAGAACAAAGGAAGACTAGTAAGTAAATTATGAGCAATGTTTACCTTGGCAATAGTCCTGTGCGCAGGAGAGTTAGGAGCGAGCGCTGCTTGTAGACGACGCGCTAGTTCCCTTAACGCAAATAGACGTTTGGCACGACGACCGGCGCCTTCACTGTCACCGTCTGATATGCCAGAGTCTGATAGAGAGTCGCAGGTTGAACTACCCTGTAGGAGAAGAATGTTTGGTTAGCTTTGTCACGTAAGAATACGTGTAAGTATATATAATATACCTTAATGATTTTAAAACAAACATAAAGCTATATTAAAGAAGCAGTTGCGCCGCACGGCATTAATACGTCCTATTCTACTACAGTTGTTATCGAGCAAGACTAATATTGTAATGTGGATGTTTAGTTAGATTTTATAAATTTGACCAAAACATCCTCCATGACAGCAGCAAGACCACTATAATTATAGTGGTCTTGCTTATTTGTCGAATTTGTCGTATTGATTTTTATATTTGATTTGATCTTTATTGAAGAGCAAACATGTCCTTTAAATTTCCGAAAGTAATTCGATATTGCATAATCTGAATTCCTGATTACACTAACATTTATCATATCTTAGTACATATTAATTACACTTATCATTGTTGTATCAATAATTTCTATTAATATTGTGAAAGATATAATAAATACATTCTATTCTTCGATAAAATAAAATAAAACACTGCAACGGAACCTCTCTGTAATTCGTATTGTTGAAGCGTCTTTTGTTACTTGTTATCGTGTCTTCTCCGTATTTCTTCAAGTCAAATTAAAACTAAAATCATTTATGATGTTTACAGGTACTCTAAAATATATTTATATCAATGCATTTAAAGATTTAAATAAAAAAATTGTAATGAGTAACTACAATCAATTCCCATCGATGTGTCGTTTGACTACCGAAAGATGTCCTTACTACCTTAATTACCTTAATTACTACTTAATTATAGTTAGAAAAAAAAACGAATAAGTAATACCTTTTTCTTTTCTACCAACGAAGCAGCAAGCTGTTTGATCTGTGCTGCGACTTCGGTCTGGTCTCCCACAGTGCCACGGTCACGCAGAGATTCCAACGTAGCGAGATCCCCTCGTAAAGCGCCTTGGAGTTCACGCAGAGCACTTTCCCACTCAGCCCAGGCACTAACCGCCTTCTCAAGAGATAGAAGCTCATTGGAGGTCCTGGAAAATATTGTAGTTGGTTTTATTTCGATAAAAAGTACATGTTTTACTGTGGATACATGGATTAAACTTCGCATTCATAGTTGTGTATTAATACTGGACTTATCAAGCTAAAAACATTGAAGCATTATTTAGCTTCACATGAGTCTTCTCGTGACCATTGTCAATGCAACTTGATCGTAACGTTGAGTTATTAATTTTTACCGCATTAGGTCCTGTATTATCAGAGAACTTGTCATCGGACAGAGTTACTGTTACACTCCCATGTGCGTCCGCAGAATTAGACCTTAATTAACCCTGCACCACAGAATAATTTATAGTACTACCCTATACGTGATTACAAGGCGGTGATATATGGTTGACCAAATGGCAGCCACCGAACGGACCAAATGGCGAACTGATTGGCGACTGATTGGCAGTCGCCAAACAGTTCTCCAAGTTCCGGCATGTGCCAGCCAGTTTAGGCAGCGGATTGAAATGGAGTAGATGCGCTTTATGGATTGCATTAAAGTCGGTTTTCCAGCGACTTATTTCACCGTTATATTCCTTTTCCGGACAAGCACAGTTTATTCCATCTTAGACCAAATCATTACCTATTTAACATCAAGTGAAATTGTGGCAAGGGGCTAATCTGTCTGACATTTTCGAGTTAAACACTTTTGTTTGAGAGATTATGCCTCCCGTTTGATCCCATTCAAATTTTATCGAGATCTGACAATTATCTCCGAGGATATGGAGGTATACAATATAAGCAAATTTGTATACTTTGATGACATGTATAATATAACTAGCCAGTACTTTGACTATCGCTGCATGTCAAGTCGGTTTTTTAGCTAGGTACGATCATAAATTATTATAATTGTGTTCATAATTATTTGAAACCAACCTTGAATGTGCATCTTCCCAAGCAGTGACCAGCGCAGTCAAATCAGCAGCTAAACCAGTATCATCGGTTTCCATCTCGCCGAGAGTACGACGGACTGACACCGTGAGCTTCAGCATAGATACCTTGCATTCTAGGAGACGAGACAAACGCTCCTGAAACATGAGGTAAAAGAGAATTAGACTCTTCAAAAGGGGTTTAATAGAGATCAAACAATTACTTTTTTAATAGGTATCTGATAGGCCAGCGCTCGACCACTATTTCAACTGGTGGTAAGCGATGATGTGATCGAAAATGGTGAACACGCCTCGGAAACTCTGACTCTCAAGGGCTCTGTGCAACCGGAACAGCGCGGTGTTCCGAAAGAAAATCTAAAGTGGATGATTGATGGTGGTTAGCTACTTTTTGGTAGCAATTCAAGCGGAATATGGATATAATATGCTTCTACCACCTCTGAAAACATCATAAAATTCCTAGCAATGATCTACCTAGATCAAGGTTTGAGATATAAGATATTAATATACCTAATAAAGTTGACGTAAGAGTTCCGTAGCAGGAGACACTCTTGTTTAACATTTTGCAGAGCTATATAGGTAAATGTATGATTACCTATAATTTTGCGAATCGCAGATTTATCCGCATTATAAAGTATATATAATTATCGAACGGTACCTACTGGCTATCCTTGTGCAGAATTTCAAACAAATCGGTCGAGCCGTCGTAAAAAAGTACCAAATAGACCGAGCTACCTTCGAATTTAGGTATACTATTAGTATGGATATGCATTAGGCATGGTTTCGCATGACAAAAATTACATGCCACCTATAAATTATTCTGAGCTTTTTAGTTCTGTAATCTGTGTTACTAAGTGCTAAAACCTCGTTCATATAAAGTGCCAATACTCAAGAACTGATACACGAATCGAGAACACCAGAAAACAATGGCGAAGCCTAAATAAGCCTCTTACAATAAGACCATTACCTAGTACAAATGGATCCGCTATCCAGACAATGCCTCACGAGTTACGACCGTGACATTTGCCGGCGAATGTAATCGACACCGTTATTTGACGTGAAGTCTAATCCCACAGCTCGTCCTTGCGGTTAGGGAATTTCCGTTCTAATTATTTAATTAAAAGAAAGGAACAAATTCTGCAAAGTTATGAAGTAAATCGTCGAAATTGATCAATTTGCAGCGCTGGATTTCGATTCGTTTATACGTAAATGTAGTTGCGTTGCGCAAGATTGCCCTGAACGTAGTCCTTTCACTTATTTACCCACGCTGAAAGTTAATTAAGTAACTAATAAGTACGTAATTATGCCAGTAGTTAACTTTCAGACTCGGTAGTAGAGTAGGTAGTCTCTATAACACATTATTCACATTGAATGGGTTTTTTTAACTAAGCGGCCATTTTGATTATATCTGCGTGCGTCTAGTTATACCCTATAAACACTTTTCTTCTGATAACTATGTCACTCTAAAGATTTTTAACTAACTATAGGCGCTTGATATATTGTACTCTTACCTACCTGTACAGACTGTACGATAAAGGTACACGATACGAATTATTTATACTTAATAATAAATTGCAAACAAATCAGTTAAGGTTACTACTTCTCTTCCTATCGGTATGTTACAACCAAATTTTGGTCTAGGTATCTACCCTCTTCTCTCTATCGTCTACTCTCTGCTCTATTTATATCTTGAGCCAGCTAAATTTGATGCAACGGGAGCTCCTGTACAATCTCTATTTACTCTCAAAGGAGTAGCCCTTGAAGTTGTAGAACTTAGATTAGATTTTAATAAGGGATAATTAATTTGGGATTTTGGGCAGTGTGCATGAAGAGAAGCATGTTGTTGCTACTAATCTAAAAGGACCTTACCTTGAGCTCTTCAATCCTTCTATGCAACTGGACTCGGGAGTGCGGCTGCGGGGCGCAGTCACCAGGCTCGCAGACATCATCCAGGGTCTCTCGGAGAGCCGCCAGCTCCCTGCGGAGTCTTCGGGCGCCACCTCGACGAGTGGCTGCGGCGCGGAGAGCGGACCATCTTGCTGATACCGCTGTTGATAAAGAAATTTAGAGTTAGAATTGCCTGTAATTAGTTGTTCACTAAAGAATTTTATGTTGGTAACAATTAACCTACGCGGAATACTGGTGAATTACGAATTAATGTTACACAATAAGGTTATAAGATCTTCTGAGGTAGAACAAAAATCTGTAATCAAAGTCCATATAAATGATCTACCGTTGTATTCACAAGAATATTTGTAGTAAGTACGGTTATAGATAAGTTGAGTTCAAGATGATTTATTTATCAAACAGATCAATGAGACTAACTACCAGTCCCAATTAGTCACAAGGATTTGAAACTTTCGTTGGTTAAGAATAAAGAAACAGACAAACTTGACCACTACCTATCTCAACTGATACAGTTATAAGTGTGGTATCCTGAGGAAGAGAACAGATAGGTACACGATGTACTAACTAAACCATACCTATTAACTGAACAATGGATACCTATTTGTCCAATCCAAATAGCGCAACCAGGCTGTCTCTATCCGTCTTACTAAGAGACAATATAAAGTAGGTAAATGTATTAACAATTAATATGAGAGGTAGGTAAAGTACAAATTACCGACTCAAAACTTAAAAAGAACAACATTAGATGCAGTAGATATCATCATTACGATAATCTGTAGCAAAGCACCTAGCACGAACAAAAATACATTTTGTTTACCAGCAGTAATGCCAGGCGGTTGAATCTAGGCCAGCGGGGATGCAGCTAATATATCAGCTAGTGGGTTAATGTATGCCAATGTTAGTGTAATGCCAGGTATGTTTATAGTTTTATGTACGATCATCTGTGACCAGGTGTTGGGTTCTTTGATGTTGATAATTATGAAGAGTATCTTTCTCTAAACAAGACAATTTAGAACACGTGGTACTTTATAAAGTAAGAGTATTGAGAGCGCTTGCTTTAAGGGTCCGATTCGAACAGAGAACCAAAGTTATTGACGTAGATCAAATGTTTAGTATTACTTATGGGGTAGGCAGATGTGGCAAGGTCTGGTCACATCTGAGTGAGTAGTGCGAGATTTATAGATTGGTTTAATTACTTGATCACGTTAAAGTAAACGCAGATATGTACGGAAATAAAAAGCTCCATCTAGTGTGCATAAGAGGTAACAATGTAATTTCCATACAAATCTGAGCTTACTTTGACGTGATCGAGTAAGTAAATAAATCTAAATAAACTCGTATAACCGATAACCGTTGGGATAGACGTGTTTTAGACTTGAGGTCAGGTAAACGTAGTGTAGGACGCTCTCTAGCTAGATATAGCGATGATATATCACCACCGGTTGGAAACAAATAGCTGAAAATCCAGCTCAGTGGCGTGCCGCCAGGATATATAGGAGAGGCCTATGTCCAACAGTGGACGAATACTCGCTGTTAATGATGATGATGACTTATATAAGATGCTGCGTAGATTATGCCATTGAGTTTTAGTTTATTAACTTGATAATTAACCCGTGCACGTGAGATATAAATAAATAAAATACGTTACAATGTATATTCTTTGTCAAGATTATATTTGATATTATTGTTATGTTAAAAATGCAGTTAGTTTCATAACTACCTACCTACCTACTACAGTACTAATTTAGTTCCCGTTTGTCGAAATACAACAAACACATTAAAAGTTAAAAGCAAAAAACCAAACATTAAAATTAAACAAAACCAAATTAATTTTGTCAACAAAAGAAATACACTAAAAACAACATTTAACTTGAAGGTCTCCCATTAACCAGCGATGTATTCAAAACATTCCAAAAAGTTGTACGTGTGTAAGCCATTAATGAAGTTCCTAACATAACTAAAATGTCCAATCTCGGTATATTTTAGGAAAAAGAAATATTAGCTAGGGACGAAAATAACGAAGAAACGAAGGGTATTATAATTAGAGATGACACGGACGAAATTAGAATGGTGGTAGTTCCAAAAGTAGGCTCGATTACATATTGTGAAATAGAAAAACTTTTTAGTTTTAGGTAATTGTAAGACCAATATCATCGTTATCATTCATTTTCTACCGGCTCCCAAAAAAATATTTAAATGATTTTTTTTTATTGGCAGGGTGCATCTCCGAGGTATGGTACCAACCATTGTAATGTCATCGAGATTTCATGAGTATCTCTAGAGATATGGTATAGATAAGCACCATAAACTTGGTACTGAAAATGAATAGCGCAACATTTGAAGTTCGTTATGTAAACGAAAAAAAAATATTTCGGTTAAGAGACGCGCCGATAAAGTATTTACAACTGTGCAACTTCTAAAAGGCTTTGTATATTGTAGGTATATAAACGCATGCAAATGTTGTGACATATAATGAGTTAACTATACAAATTACAAAGTAGTAGAAGTTTAAAGTTTAAAATAATTACTGTAGGTACGATAAGAGTTAAGAGGAAATAGAGCTAAGCATACTCAAATAAAAAGGAGAATACTGTTAAACTAAACTTATATCGCAAGGAAATATAAATCGTGCTATTACTTAACCGGCATCAAAGACTGGATATCTAGTTCTAAAGGAAGTAAAAAGCATTTCTAACGTTAGTTGTAATTTGCTGAGAAATACCGGATATTGGAATCGATAGTGCTTTAATGGGCTCTGAAGTAGAATTGGATCGTGTAGTAGGCCTTTGATGGAAAACAGATGAATATTTAATACAGAAATAACGTTTAAGTCTAGTGTTTAAGGACAGACATCGTCCGGTACTATTTTTTATTCAGCCGTGACCATAAGTTCATCCCCAAGTAGCTTATGGTAAATGGTCTATTATTTACTGCATTATGTATAAACAGTTCTTATTAATGACAGAAGCGGTAGAAAGAATAAAAAACATTAAATTAAAATGGAAGTATTAGCAGATATTCCTTGCTACAAGGTTCCATACACATACTTGTTATAATACATTATAATATATATGAGATAAATGTAAGAACATTCTAAAGAAGATGAATATTACTAAAACAAATATATTTAGACATGATTAAATATTACAACATAGATCTAGCCTTTTGGAACTGTTTCCATCAGCTGGAAACCTGACAAAATCCACAGACCTGACTCTCTGAGATAGTTTGTACCTAATGTAAATGGTAAGACTAAGAAAGCAATAAAAATCAAGGTAGATTAACATAGGTAGATGTAAGAAGTAGGTACTTAACTGGAACACAAACATAAACTCCTATGCTTTAACTAAAAATTAAAGTGAAAGCAAAAAAGTAAAACGTATGGATGTGTGACGATCTAATTAAACTGTAGAGAGATATCAACGATTTATATGAATTTCAAAGACAATATCCTCAAATTGCAGATCTATATATAATAGAAAAAAATATATAGAGATGAACATCAACTTCTAAAAAAGCGAGATTATGTAGAAAACCGTATAAATAAATAAAAAAATCCGAAAAAATAAGTATGGCAGATCAAAGAAGACACAAACAAATATATTAAAGAGTGGAACTGGAAGCGAAAAAATCACGAAACAAAATTAATTATAAAAAATAATGAATTACCAAATTTTATAAATGACTACTTCATAACCATAGGTATCGAAACAATAATAATACCCCTGATAGAGAAAAGGCAATATCATTTTTAAAACAATCTGTAACAGAACTACCTCACTTGGAATTTTTAAACATTTATCCTAACGAATTAAAAAAACCTAGCAAAAAGAAAGATAGACATTTCTAGCACCAAAGATATTTTTGATTTATCAGGCACCTTTTTATATCACATTATGAATCCACTTTTCGATCACATCACCTATCTAATCAACAATATTTTAAAAGCTGGGGTATATCCCGACTGTTTAAAAATGTTTTGCTTAATCCCTCTTTACAAGGAAAAAGGCGATACTTCAAATATCCAAAACTACAGGCCGATAATAGTACCTACATTATCGAAGCTAATAAAAAGCGTTATAAGTTGTGAAATAATGTCGCATCTAAACAGGCACAATGCACTATCTAATTGTCAATATGCATACAGGACAGGGCGGTCGACTACCTCCGCGACGCATGCCTTTGTGGAAAAAGTCAAAATGATGGTGGCCGGTATTTTTATAGATCTCTCTAAAGCATTTGATTCAGTAGATCACCAACTTTTAGTTGACAAACTTCATGTTTATGGGATAAGAGATGTTACGAGAGAACTAATTAAGTCTTTTCTGAGAGATCGGCAACAAGTAGAAGAAGTAACGATACGTGGAAAAAAGTTCAGATCTAACCAGCGGGTGCAGAATATTGGAGTACCGCAGGGATCCTCATTGGGAAATGCAATGTTCCTCGCTTTCCAGAATTACCTCTCGAATTTAAAACGAATAAGAGATTTTATCCAATATGCAGATGATACTTCTGTAATAGTAGCCGATGACAACATAAATAATCTACATAATAGTATTAAAGAAAATATGATAATGTTATGTGAGTGGTTCACCATAAATGGCTTAAAACTTAATGAAAATAAAACAAACATTATATTTTTTAATGCGGTATCTCCTAACAAGAAAATGTTATCAACAGTAACATTTAATGGATATGTTACTGTTGATATAATATATGCTCTTCATAGCACTAATCAAGCTAAATTATTGGGATTCGAGATAGACTCGGCACTAACATGGAAAGAGCACATAATGATAACCTGTACAAAAATGGCTAGAGGAATTTATGCCTTAAAACAACTACTATCTACTATATCAGAAACATACTTAAAAGAAATTTACTACGCCTATATACATTCAATTATGTCCTATGGAATTATTTTATGGGGTAATTCTACAGACAATGAACGAATACTAAAAATGCAAAAACTTGCTGTAAGGGTACTAGTCAAAGCTATATATAAAGAATCCTGTAGAAACCACTTCAGCAATCTCGAAATTTAAATATCAATGTCATTATATATCCTAGAAATATTAAAATATATTAGAAACAACCCAGACAATTTTAAAACACGTAGTCAACATTTTATTCGTAACGTAAGGAATAAAAATATTTTAGTTCCTATCCGGATAAGATTAACGCTGAGTAAAAGATTACCTGATGCTATGGGAATCAGCCTGTATAATAAATTACCTGACTGTAAAATCTGCCGAGATATATGAAAAATTTTGTAGGAACGTTAAAAAACTTTTGTTGTTAAAAACATTGTACAGTATTATAGAATTACTAACAAACGATTATCGTGATTTTAAATTAGGAACATAAGTAGTGATACAATTTTTATGACGAAGCCTCTTTACAGCGAATTAACATAAATATTAATATTATTAATAACTATTTTTTTCTTATTTTATATTATGATTTTTCTTTTTTTAATTATATTTTTTACGACTTAAGCTTCTTTACAGCTTCAAAATCGTTGCCAATAACGTACCTATTTATTATATAACTGCATCTCCGATTTTGTCTGTGTATTATTATTATTTTATTTTTTGTGAACCGACGAGTCCATAGATAATCATTCATAATTATACCAGTTATAATCATATGAAATGTAGAATTTATGACAATAAATATATTCTATTCTATTCTAAAACCGAACAAATAAGATCAACAAGATCTAGATAGCGGAAGGGAGAAATTTATTCTGGTCTGCCCGTAAAGAGGCAATATGTGGTGCTAAGCGACAAGCTGCTATAAACTTATCATAAATCAAGCAAGATATGACAAAATACAAAACGTTGTTATTCAAGCAATGAGCGAAGTAGATAAATGATAAAATAAGTCATATAAATAGAAATAAACATTGGTTGTTTAAAACGATGCAAATTTTATGACAACAGCAAAGATTTTATAAAATCTAGTTAGAAATGCATGTAGAAAGAAAGCAAACTCTCTCAACGAGAATTACCCATTTTATCACAAAAACATAGTCGTATGTCTTCCTGTCCACAATTTATGTAAGTATTCATATAAAAGTTAAGTTTTAACTAATTTTACCCATTAGAACCAACATAGTAAAAACGATCGTGTCAGGTTAATTATCTACCACGAAATAATGCTGTGATTAAATAAAAGTGCATGGACATAATTTTCTAAATATGGATGTAAATTCAAAGGGTAGTTCAAACGACAAATTGCTCCCAATCAAACATAAAAGATCTGGTTAATGCATCCAAACGTGTCTTCACAAATAACATCCTAAATGTCAGTGGGTCCATGAACTTGGTGCGAACATATCCCAGTTCTTGGAGTCAACGTACTTGACGCATTTCGCGAATGTCCAGACATCTGGTCTGGGATAGAAATAGATGCTTACTTATGGACTATAATCTTGTCTATCGCACTACTTCGCAATTTCCTTATGTAGTTTCATATGTTTTAGCCAGAAGATAGTTAGACTTCCGATGTGATCAAATTTAGATCAAACAAGCAGGCTCTTGGTTTGTAGAATTTGGTATGTTAGACATTTATACAGTTAGACACTGCCTAGGTCGTGGCTGATTTTTCATTTACATATTTGGTATCACAAGTAGCACATTACTAGGTATGCTATTTTCTACAACTTCTCATCTCGGGTGTATTAGATATACTAAAGATGGAACTATCACAAACTCATTTCAATACAAAGCGGATGATCCAACTTGAGATCCCATCCAATTGTATTTGAATATGGGACAACAATTTTGCGTTCGTCATAAATGGCAGTCAATTTATGGACGAGGAGGTCGTCAGTCAAATTCAAATGGCTATTACAGCTTCCTTTTAATCTGTGATCCCACTGCATATGACACGGGAGTAACAGAGGACTGCTGAGTCACTAAAATATTAAAGAATAATACTCAAAATTTGCATTAGGGTTAAACCAAAAACGTCGTATTTAACTTCGGATCGTATTACAAAAACAGAAAAATATATTCTGGCTATTGAGTAAGATTTAATTATAAACATTCTAATTGATATAAGGTTTTCCACAAACGAGTAACAGTGTTAACTGATTTTCAAAATTATATATTGAATTTCCGCTTAACCTATTGCGTTGAAAACGTTATCATTTTGTTTATTTAGATTAAATATACAAAATCAGACACTAAATAATTTTAATTAATGCGACTTATTTACAAGCCCGTTACTCTAGTACACTAGTTCTTTTTAATATCTCATAATCTTTACCTCCATCTGGTCGAGGCTCTTGCATCTTAGCAGCTTCTTCAGCGACTTGAAACAATTAGTACACTTTCAATTCTATTTCTATTCCAATACCCTATGCCTTTATATCCATTTCACAAAGAACAATAGGGAATTGTTCGAGTTCGTCTGCCTTGGCTCAGTGACTTTTATCAAAGGGTAGTCAAAGACTAAACGACTCAATTTCACAGAATAGTTATTTATAAACCTTTTTCTGGTATGTGAAAAGAATTCGCCTCAATTTTCACAAATTTTAATGAGCTCTAAATCAACGTTATATAAATATTTCTTTTTCTATTTTGTAAATCCTTGAGAGGCTTGAGAGGCATCTCTTTTATTTGGAACGATCAAGATTAGATGCTTAAGTTTTTTTTATATAGTGGTTTGGAAAATATAAAAGCACACGACGGAGTGAAGTGGTCACGCAACATACACACATCCTCTGGAGAAAGCAAATAAATAAAGTTCTTGTGGCATATCGGAACAAGACACTCAGTAATTTCAAGAAAGGATTTACGAGCCTCTTTGAACATGGTCGTCTTATTTCAAGAACTTACTATATAGATTGAGTAATAAAATATTTCTTATTTTAATGAGTACAATTATTTATCTGAGGTACAACTGAAGTGGGGATATTTTAAGACAAATATGGGGAAAACCGACACATATTTTACGAAGATCAATATGTAAAATAAACGGCCAAGTGCAAGTCGGACTTGCACTCGTAGGGCAGAACCCTACAATATTTTATAAGATCGAGCAAAAAACCCATCATTTTTAGCATAAAAATAACTTCGTTTTTGAGTGTTTGTATGAATGACAAAGTTATATTTGCGGTTTTGAAAATGTGCTATATCTCGTTCAAACCAATTTTCGTTGAAAATGTTTATTGAGTTCTACAGCATATCATTTGTTTTTTATTTTTCTCTCTTACTTTAGTTACAAGGAGGGGAGGGGAAACACATTTTACCACTTTGAAAGTGTCTATCTGTCATTGATTAACTTTGTATAAAAATAGTTTAGGAACCTCAATGTCATTTTTAAAGACTTAGATATATATAGGTTTGATGATTTTTTTTAAAGTTTCATTTCCATGTATCCCTGAGACCCCTTTAATCTCTTATTTTTTATGTTTGTATAAAAATCGTACAGCGGTTTACAGAATACATCAACTTACTAAGTTTCAACTGTGTAGTCCTAATAGTTTCGTAGTAAAGTGCCTGTGATATACGGACGGACAGACAGACAGACATGACGAATCTATAAAGGTTCCGTTTTTCCATTCGGCTAAGGAACCCTAAAAAGGGCGAGTGTTTTTTTCAATTGATGCATTTGTGTTAACATTGTGATTAAATGCACGACAACCCGTTTATTGATTTACTTTTTTTTACTAATTATTAGCTCCAACAACAAAACTACCAAGAATGGTAAAAATATAAACCAATTTGAATGTAAGTCAGTATTTAAAAATATTTAAAAGCAGCCCTACAATTATAAAAACAGTTAACCGCCCTACAAATCAAGATAAAATAGATTTAATCATAATAATGTGAAATTTTCGGCAGACTTAATGATTCACGGGTTTTGCAATTATGCGGTTAGCGAAGATGTGCAAAATTAAAACTTACGAAGCATATCCGAATGTCGTTGCCCTGACTGAATACGTGAATTCGTCAATATTTGTTAATTGTAACAGCTACTCTGCGAACGTTGAACCTACTTAGGTATACATTATTATAGCATAACATAATACAAGAAATTAAACTTATCGACATTTGTAAATTGTTAAACACAATCCAAAATTTCATCGTACCGACGGGACTTGAGTGAAGTGTGAAACACTTCAAAGAAACATAATTATCGACATTTATCATGCAATGAATTGGAAAATATCAGTGAAATAAATAATTCTAGACGTTGATACCTGGATAAGGAGGAACATATTCGTTGCAATCCATTACGGAACTGTCACGTTGGTCATGCGCAGGAGTCTACAAGGCGGCAAGGTCGACACTGCACCGTTCATAACATTTTATGTACAGTCACTTCACAAAACCAACAGTACACAACACAAGACGTCCTTATCCCAACACTGCAAGACTTACAATGGCGCAACTCATCAAAATAAATCCACTTTCGCAACCGCAAATGCTATTCTGCAAATGACAGCTACTGGTCTTTAAAACTACACCTATTGTGGAGACAATAAGGCATCAATTGCAGTGAATATTTCAGCGTTTACTTGCAAATAAGATGTGATTGACGGAAAACTAACGGTAGATCAAACTAGTGCTAAAATGGGTCAAAGGAATCTAAGCCTTGTAGTTAGGAGTTAAGGTGGATAAAATTGGTATACTGGCAACGTGACGAATGCAAGGTGACCCCGATGTTGCAGCTATTGAGTTTCATCTTAGATTGTGGAGATACTTGTTTCAAATAGACTGAAGCAATAGCTATAAATTAGACGAAAAATTATAAGTAACAGTGGACAGGTACAACTCTTTGATTGAAAAGGGCAATCTAATTCCACAAATACGTATCAAATGCTCAAGCAAAATCAAGAATACTCGAGATATTAAAGACAAAACACTGACGCGAACGCGACTCTTATAAACGTGCTTCCAGTACAAGCTAAACAAGTGACTGATATGGATTATAGGTTAATTTATTGATATGAAGGCTATCAAGAGTAAGTCGTGACCCTGGTAGCAATGAATTAACTAGGTACCACATAGCTTGGTAACTCGTCCGACCTTGCTACAAAGACTAGGTATTCTACGATAGAGTGTAGACGCGTATATTTATTGAAACTAGTCGCACTAGAATAAAAACGAATGAATTTGTTTTTATACGACTTGGATTATCTAAATATCGGAAAAATTATTCTATGATTTTCTTTAATGTCAATCACTCGTCTGCTGTCTGTACCTATTAAATAGATGTGTCTCAAGAATGTAGAAGGCATATTTAATTCAATTATAGTGGACACATCAATCTTAATGTACTTAGATCAATATTGATCAGATTAGAAACAATCAAGAAACCAATGACAGCGATGGTTTAAAATATTTAAATCTACTAGAAGAATCTATTGCATCGGGTAAAGCAATCGGTAAACAAAAACAAATAGGTGGTTACTACACTTTTAGCTACAATCCGTGGTCGGGTCTGAAACGTTCCAGCTGAAACTGGAAAACCGATTTGCTGCACTGGAAACCACAATTGACGTTGACCAGGATCTCGACCATGTGGTGGACATCCTCAGGGAGGAAGGGACAAAATTCTGTGAGACGCGAGGTGCTGGCAAGAAGTCCAAGCTTTCAGAGGAATCTCTGCAGCTAATACAAAAGCGACGTGATAACCCTGCAGTCACTTCGTCAGATCAACGGACCCTAAATAAAAAGATTTTTAAATTGGTACGACGTGACCTCCGGAGCTCCAACACACGCTCAATTAAAGAAGCGATCGAGCAAAACCGGGGGTCAAAAGTCTTTGTCCAACAGCTGGGCCGAAGCCATCTGACGAAGTTGACCACTTCTAGCGGGAGTGTCGTCGCTTCTAAGCCGGAGATTCTTAGGGAAGTAAAAGACTTCTACAGCCAATTATACACCTCACAAGCGTCCCTTCCCCAACCCGGCATCGAGGATCCTAGAGCCACTCTGACCCGCCACTACACCGAAGATTTGCCAGAAATCAGCCTAGATGAAATTGTGATGGCTCTCAGGCAGCTTAAAAACGTAAAAGCCCCCGGAGAGGATGGAATTACAACGGAGCTCTTAAAAGCCGGTGGAACTCCTACGCTACTACAGCTTCAGCGTATTTTCAATTCCGTCCTCTTTTCGGGGAGAACTCCGAAGACATGGAGTAAGAGTGTGGTTGTTATGTTCTTCAAAAAGGGAGACAAAACCCTTTTGAAGAACTATCGACCTATCTCGCTCTTAAGCCATGTCTATAAGTTGTTTTCTAGAGTCATCACAAATCGTCTCGCGCGTAGGCTCGACGAATTTCAACCCCCCGAGCAGGCTGGGTTTCGAGGAGGATACGGCACCATAGACCACATCCACACAGTGCGGCAGGTTATACAGAAGACTGAAGAGTATAACCAGCCCCTGTGCTTAGCGTTTGTGGACTATGAGAAAGCCTTTGACTCCATTGAAACCTGGTCTGTTCTGGAGTCTCTGCAACGGTGCCAAGTCGATTGGCGATACGTCCAAGTGTTGAGAGGTCTATATGACACCGCAACTATGACCGTCCAAGTACAAAATCAGCAGACTGAACATATCCACTTACATCGAGGAGTTAGACAAGGAGACGTTATTTCCCCCAAATTATTCACAAACGCTCTAGAGGATATGTTCAAAACGCTGAACTGGAAAGGACGGGGCATAAATGTCAATGGCAATTACCTCTCACACTTGAGATTTTCGGACGACATCGTCATCATGGCTGAAACCGTGCAGGACCTGCAATACATGCTGACCACCCTCGCTGATTCTTCTGCGCGCATCGGTCTCCGGATGAACTTGGATAAGACCAAGATCATGTTCAACGAACATGTTATTCCGGAACCGATTGCCTTAAATGGAGTCCCTCTCGAAGTTGTTGACGAATATGTCTACCTTGGGCAAATCTTGCAATTGGGCAGAAACAATTTCGAGAAGGAAGCTCGCAGAAGGATACAGCTTGGATGGGCAGCATTCGGAAAACTTCGTCGAGTCTTTACATCGCCCATACCACAAAGCCTGAAGACGAAAGTCTTTAACGAGTGCGTCCTTCCTGTTATTACCTACGGAGCCGAGACGTGGACACTGACAGTGCGACTAGTTCACCAATTCAAAGTCGCTCAGCGAGCTATGGAGAGGGCTATGCTCGGAGTTTCTCTGAAGGATCGAATTCGAAACGAAGTCATCCGTCAGAGAACCAAAGTAATAGATATAGCTCAGAGGATTAGCAAGCTGAAATGGCAGTGGGCCGGTCACATCTGTCGCAGAACCGATAACCGTTGGGGTAAACGAGTTCTAGAGTGGAGACCACGGCTCGGCAAACGTAGTGTGGGACGCCCTCCAACTAGATGGAGCGATGATATACGCAAGCTGGCTGGCAGCGGTTGGAAACGAATAGCTGAAGATCGAGCTCAGTGGCATGCCATGGGAGAGGCCTATGTCCAGCAGTGGACGGAAATTGGCTGATAATGATGATGATGATGATACTTTTATCAGACATGATGTAGTAAATGCACGTCAACCTAGCCTTTCTAACTATGCATATGACATCATCAACAGCGATATACTGATGGTAAAGAAAGTGTGAGCAAAAACAAGCATCCATCAGGGCCTATAATGGTTGCATAACTGCATATTCCGCATTCTGTCGAATTCCCAAGAAAATCTCAAGACAACCTTTCAATTTGTTTTGAATAGTTTCTCACCCACTCTTGCATTCCAAACGATCGTCAACAGCATATAAAACCGTCATTCGTAACCGAAAATAATCAAACCGGAACCTATTGCGTGAACAAAATAATTGATATTAAGAATCGAGTCACGTAACGACAAATATAAAAAAAATCTTGTTAATAACGGTACAAGAACAATAGATACAGCATCTGTCATTATACTCATAATAATTTGGTTGCATAACCTCAAATTAAAAACAATTGGCGCAGTTGCGGCTCGAAGAGTTACTATAGGTACAATTTTTATTTCTGTGTTTTATCCTCTGTGATTTATTACTTCTTATACCTGTGAAATTTGACTGCATTTTGCTCTAATGTCAATTGTTAGCATTAATAGTAGCTGCCTTGTGATTGTGAATCATAATTGTTTTGGCTATACACAATAACACACTTTAACTTTAATTTTTGCTTCAATTTTAATATATTTTATCTGTCATAATAACACAGCTGCGATTGCCCAACCTTGAATTAAAAATAGCACGAACATCGTTCTATTCTTAAAAATGTTACTTCAAACTTCCGTCATAAAATTGGCGAAGGTGCGTATTATATACGTCCTATAGATACGAAACAGTTATTTCTGTTGTACATCTGTCAATTTTTGCCAAGAGTTGCGCAAGATTCGCAGTTGCATCATAGCAGATAATTAACGCAGTATGAGACGGGTAAAAATGCTGCGCCTGTGACCTACTCACGAAACTCAATGCTAATTTTGGAACCAACTTCTTTCTTTGTTTATGGTTATCTTTATACTGAAGGATACATTTTATATTAACAACTTTTTATACGTGTTGGACGAAAATAATTATAAATTACATTTAGTTAGAAAAGCAACATCTGAGATACGAGTAGAATGTATTTTTACCGATAACCGTTGGGGTAGACGAGTTCTAGAGTGGAGCCTCTGCAAACATAGTATAGGACGCCCTCCAGCTAAATGGAGCAATGATACACGCAAGCTGGCTGGCAGCGGTCGGAAACGAATAGCTGAAGATCGAGCTCAGTGGCGTGCCATAGCAGAGGCCTATGTTCAGAAGTGCATATAATTGGCTGATTATGATGATGAGAATTTATTGGTTGTATGGCAGTGAGTTGAAATTAATCGTATCGTAAATTAAAAAGGTTATCTTTCAATACATCGCAAATGTTATGGAGCGAAAATCAAGCCACGTAGTTACTTTTGCAGGCGACAAGCAGAACAATCCGAAATAAGTTAATAATGTTGAAAAAATAGATATATAGGTACATGTTAACGCCTTTCTTGTAATTATGTACCTACATAAGATCCATAATGAAACTTAAAATAATCATCACATCACATCATCAAAATAATCAAAGAAAATAGTCCATTGCAAATAAGAGCTTGTCAAAACATTGACACAGCTTAACATTTCCACAAAACACACACAGTGAAAACTTTAAATACAATTGCGACGACTTGAGCCAGCTCTGACTAATCCTTTTAATAAGAGGTAGAGAAACTGCAAATGTTATTAGTAACTTAGTACTTGTAGAGAAAACGAACTTGCTGGCAGACGCGTAGGCAGACTAATATAGTGGGCGAGCAAGTTTACATCGGGTCAAGAACAATATTATGGTTGTTGGATGTGAAGAATTGTCTATTATAATATCATTAGTAATGTTGCATAGGTGGATTAGACGATATGAATTAATCATTTTGAACCTTGGTTATACAGTTATTGACGAGTGTTGATATAATTGAAGTCTAGCGCAGATTTAACTTTTTTCATTTAGTTCGACAGCTTTAAGTCCAGATTACAAAGACAATTGTTATGAAATTTGTATGGTTTAAAAATATTGATATTGATGATAAATAAGACCCAAGATAAAGATGTGAAGAAAAGCTATTACAATTCTCGTTTGCTTCGTTTAGGTAAAATTTGAAATATTAACAAAATATTAAGTGCATTATATATTAAAAGTAAAGCTGAAATTTTATCCATCAACTAAAAAAGCGTATAACATGCTCAGTTCTGGTCTAACAGCTAGCTCCTCAGTATCTACATTATTTCAGTCATTAACATGACAAGGAAAAAATAAAACTATAATCCACGATTATGAATATACCGCTTTTACGCGTTAAGATTACGAAATTATTAAAGTATATTACGATATGGATTTATGTTTCAACGTTCAACAATTATTTTATCTACCCAGCCCTTTGAAGTCATCTTCGAACCGGTCTTCATGCTTTTCATTTAATTTATGGTAGAGAAAACACTTTACGTTAAGCTTTATAATCTTACATTGGTTGTTAACATAAAACCCGCATATAATACCTTGATTTATAAAGACAGAACAGCTGTTAATAGGAACATAATACGTACAATAAGTAGATTTAATACACATGTACTTACATTCAACGTGGGACGTAAGCAAAGTAAAAAAAGACCTTAGCGTAACCTTAGACGATTTATAAATAGTTATACAGACGATAAACAAAAATCAAGTAATTGCAAACTTCCTTTATATACACTGGTAAACAAAAACAAACTTGATTTTAATAAAATAGTGTATGAGGCTCTTGCAAAAAAAGTGTATGTACTGTGGCATTAAGCTAGGCAGAGACGGGTTAAGACAGCACACAAAAAGGACAATTGCAATAGGAAAATATGTTAACTACATTCACTCACATCAGTAGTCTGTCTTACAATCGTCTTCTACTTCCAGGCAAGTAAGTTCTCAAACCGTAAAGGTCTGTTGTTTGCGAAGAATACGCACTAAATATTAGTAATAAATCATGGTTAGATAACCTAATGGAATATGAACCTTAAAAATGTTCATATTCCATTACGTTATCATAAAATTCCACATAAAATTATGAGATCGCTATGAGCAATAAGACCGCCTATTTTTAAAATCCTTCTGTAAATGGCTATTATCTATACTAATATTATAAAGAGAGAACATTTGTATTTTTGTATTTTTGTGTTTGTAATGATTTGGCTCAAAAACTACTGGACCGATTTAAAAAATTCTTTCACTAATATATAGAATAGACTTTCGGAATGAAAATAGGCTATATATTATCCCGTTTAAATCAAAGGTACATTCGTGGAGACCTAATTTGCAACCTAAGTCGACTAAAAAACGGTCGAAAAAACACGTTTCTTACGAACGCTGCTCAATTGAAAATGGAAGAATATTTTCTATAGAAGAGTTGTACAACTTAATAAGACCTACAAAAAAGTCCGCGACAGCATATGTCTATCTCTTAAGGTTGACTCACAGTAACCATTTTAATCTTTAATTTTTTGTTAAAAAATATTACATAACTTCCAAGGCTATTTTCAAGTATATAGTATTAATCCTTATCCAAATAATTACGTTTATTAGCTTAGCCACATATTATAGATTAAAATTGTCCTTTACAATATATAATTCAAATGAAACCTCTAGAAGATATCACGGATTTCACATACACGCATCCTAAAATTAATAAAATATTTGCAGTGAAACCACAGATTAGGTCATAGTTACTTCGAAAATATTATTATAGGCTTAGCTATTCTGTAGATCCCCACCGATCACAATCAATGTGTGGTCAATATAGTATAATAATATGATCTATTGTATAAAATAATATTGATCTATATATATATAATAATATAATATTTTAAACCACCCCGACTGATCTATGTATAATCTTTTCATTAAAAGCATTCAAATGGCTCTAAACACGATTTGAGTGTTTTGAGTATTCTGTAGAGTCCAGGAGATGTCCCAGCATCAGGTCAACGCTTCCATGTTCTTACAATATCGTTGAAGAAGAAGATTTTCGAATTGATCAGACTTATGAAAGTTGATTTCATAGCGCAATTAACTAGAAAAAAGCTCATAGTTTTATAACGATTGAACGAATTTTCATGAATCAAAGCTAAGTACACTCTTGAGGAAGACATCTAATCTAATCTGTCAAAGAAAAAAAATCAAAATAAAAATCTAGAAAAAATAAATATAATCTGTATATTTTAATAAAAACTTTTAACGAAAATTGGTTTGAACGAGATACAGTCAGCAGTTTTTGAGATATAGCGACCGCAAAGATAACTTAAAATTACTTTGTTTTTCATAGAGTTTGTATGAATAACAAAGTAATTTTTTTGGTGGCGAAAAATTAAAGTTATAAAATACTCTACTGTTACGGAACCTTACGACTGCGAGTCCGACTTGCACTTGGCCAGTTTTGGTAGATTTAATGATCCCACTACCTCTGTACGAAAACACATAATTCATGAATGCACATAAAACATTCATTGGTAGGTATATAGCTAGGATTAGAACCAACAACCGTCGGGTGAGAATCAGGGCAACTATCCTTTACGCCAAAGGGCCGTCCAATATCACTACGTAAGTATTATAAAACAAAAGTCCATTACTGCGTCTGTCTGTCTGTTCGCAATAATCTCAATAGCATCTGAACGGATTATCATGCGGTTTTCACCAATAGCCAGAGTGTTTATGAGGAAGGTTGAGGTCTTAGGTGCATAATTCGTTAAGGTTTTGTGTAAATTGGTTGACATATGACGATGATTGTTAATATTTTATATTCGTTGCAACAAACTAATAAAATTGTTCTAGGCATATGTGTTCTACTCGTGCGAAGCCGGGGCGGGCTGCTAGTTATTTATATAGTGATTATCTATGTATCAATCTAATACTTGGAGGATCTATCTATTGGAGATCTATATATTGGAGAATCTAATACTTCTAAAGGAACTCTATTCTATAGTTTTTACAATTACAACTTACCAATATCTTCATTGTTGTTAACTGTAGTTGTTACAGACACGTTCATTTTGATTGCACTATCACTTTTCTTTATAAAATACTTTAACTCATCACTTTAGACATTACATAAACCCACTTTGAGAGCTGATTCTCTAAAACATATCATCCTTACTATCTGAGAACAATGATATAACTTAAATACGAACAATCACGATTATTATCGATTTGGAATGGAAAATCAAATAATCGATTCAATAATCTATAATTACGGTTATCCAAATCGAAAGCAGCAGATGCGCTTGTAAAAGTGATTATTGATAATAATTTTATTTAAATAATCCTTAGCTTTATTGCCAATATTAATAATGACGCTTATTAGGAAGACTAATTGAAAATTAATAAATCAAATTTGTGAAATCGAAAATCAATTTGCCACTTAACAAAATTAACAGTATGTAGATGAACTCCCCATTCATCTACAAGATTTAAAGCTTATTAATTTTGTTCCTTTAGAAATATTATTAACATCAATTTATACACAACTGAATATGGTCCAACATTTCCAATCAATTAAACATCATTGCATTCCGATGAAGTAGATATATCATAGTAGATACAATCGTTGTCCGCCAATAGAAAATATATCGATTAACAATGCGATAAAAAAGTTAATAGCTGAGACGATACTAAAGGCAAGAAAGAATTTAAGAGTTAGCGGTACAGTTGAACCAGAATGTCCGGTATAAGCCCCGTTAGTGTCAGACAGAAATAATTAATAGATTAATCTCTATATACTTACAACAGAGAACATAATTGAAGCTAGCGTGGTTTTATCCGGGCATTGGAGAATTCATCAAAAGCATGCGAATTGATAGACTGTTTTTATCAATTAAAAATGTAGTTCTCATCCGTTCAAAGGAAAAACAATGAATGAGATCTTGTCGTTGCTATTAAGAGTTACGGTTATATTCGCATTATCCATTATATTAATGTTTTGAAATGAAGTCGTATAAATAATGCGTAGGTACGGAAAAGTTAAAGATGTGATTGATGTTGCTTTATAATCGCTTTTATATTTTAACTAATTACCACGTAAACAATGAAACGGTAGAAATCAGAGTCAATAAAATCACAAAACTTGTCACAATACATAACAAATGAAAATACGATTGCCAATAAGTAATACTCTTACAAAGGTGTATTAGTCACCATTTAAAGTAGCAGCTAAATACTTACACTTTAACCAACCGTTGGTAATGAAAACATTACTTGCTTACTTTATCGTTGAAGTTAGGAAAGCCAAGTAAGCCAAAGTATTTGCAATGAAAATGAACTGCAATCTAAAAGATTGTCGTCATTGCCGTCAGTCTAATGTGGTAGTGAAACTGTTTACGTGACGGGACAGGTCTAGCGCAGTGCACTTTCCATGTGTATATGACATACAAAGTGACCAGAGATAGAATACGTGTGGGTATGAGGAACTTTAAACAGCTTAGTGAATAGACTTTGACACTGTTATAAAAGAGACTGTTCAGACATACAAAGGACTAGTAAGTTAAGATTCTGTAAAGTTAGAAAGTTTACTGAGAGTAGTTTAAAAACATATTTAAGCAAATATCTCTGTTGTAATATTTTTAAACTACTTTAAAAAAGGTTTACTTAACCTTTTTTAATATACAATAACTGTGCAAATAGATAAAATCAATCTAAATTATTTGAATAAGGAAGGTGAGCAATCGTCAACAGAAACATAACTAAATACCAACTTATTGATAAGGATATTATCACAGACATTTATAAGATCTTAAATGCGAAAGATAAATGGATTTAGAATTAACAACATATAGTTGATGAGAACAAATTTAATTTATAGCATAAACTTTCTATATTTCTTTTAATAACACAGTGATAGGAACTAGAAAACGTGGCTTAGAAAAACAAAACAAATGAACATTAGCCTAACGCGTTCACAAATTAAACTGTTAATGACTTTTTGTAAAAAGGAGGTTAATTACAAATAATAAAGAAACTTTTACCCGTCGTTAGAACAATTTGAAGACAAAAGATCTATTTAGTGACCTTTGTAAATGTCGAAGTCATTATGAATATGGAGAAGCAAATACTTAAGAGATAGTGATGTTTTGGACATGTATGTATTGTGCATCAATTTGTTGTTCTTACATGCATCAAATTTGCCAATGAAATTTTCGACGGGAACGTGAAAAAGTGTGTGTGCTCTCATTATAGTTTTTCCTAAAAAATTGTGTTTTTTCCGCAAGTGAGTTAATGTGTAATAGATGTGGATTATTAAACATTACGTGTAAATTTTTGCAAGTGTAGGGAAACAGCACAATGTTGGTAAACATGCCATTTTACGTTCACACCAAATATCTACTGAAAGCCACGTTCAGTTAAGTGTAATTTTAACCAATTAAAACCAAGAACATATTGAATCGAGCTTACTAATGTGATTTCTATAGACATTTATAAGTTGAACATAATACCAGCTGCGAGAACTACATGAATAATTATAGTTACCAAAGAAGGAGCGACTCTCGAAGGAGTGCCGGCTGATCTCATCCTTACAAAAACATGGTAGGACAAAGACATGACCTGGGTACATCTTGGTATAACCATAGGTGTTTACTACGGTTTATTATATAGAGTATAGCCGAGACTTGAGGAAGTATAGCGTAACAATAAGGAATGAAACTTTGTAAAAAGATGTACAAGTTTAAGATCTTTCAAAATTATATGATGATACTTATCATGAGTATTTCCAAAAAGAAATGTCGTAGCAGCTTAGCTGAGAAAAGACAGCAATAACACGATAGGTGAAGAAGAATGGACAGTACACTTTTGTCCGTTAAATATCAAAGTATAATGAAAGGAAAATGATGGCAGCATTGATAATGTTGTTGCTAAATGAGATGATATAGCATATTATGAATATAAAAAACTTTAAAATGCGTCAAGCCGCAAGAGCTATAAAAAACAAACTTTCACAGTGGCGAGAAACTACGTCAATTTACGATCTTAATACAACATAAAACGACATAAGCAGTAAGTATGAAAAGTTGAATAAGGCACGGTTGAACGCTCTTACAAAGATGACGTAATATGAAAAAAACATGCAATTTTCGTGTATAGGTGAAATTTTAGCATGTGAAACTAACACGTTGCAGTGCGGTACAAATTGCAAATTATGAAATTTGGAAAGGTCGAGAACCTGAAGGTTAGAGGATGCGGTAGAATCGTGTTTGTAAATGTCATCGACAATCAATTGGTATTTAAATAAAATAAATAACACTGGTGCGTTATTTTTTTAACACCGATTTTAGTTTTTGTGATATTATATTATTTTTGTGATTTTATAATAAATAATAATTTAAAACTTAAGTAATAACCTACAAATCAAACCTACAAGCTGAAAATTGCCTAAGGAGCTATATTGAATTCGATAAGTTACATTCCAAACTTGTTGTATGGTTTTGTTGGCCTTAACAATATTATAAGAGCTCCAAAAATGTATTCCGCTTAACAAAACCAAAGAATGAATGCACAAAGATTTTGGATTTCATCAACAACATTATCTACCATATCATTTCAGAAATGTTCTCGTACCCTAAACCAATAAGTAATTTATTATTTCCAAAATAAAATTATTGAGTTATTATTAGGGTTCCGTACCCAAAGGGTAAAACGGGACCCTATTACTAAGACTCCGCTGTCCGTCTGTCTGTCTGTCTGTCTGTCTGTCTGTCTGTCTGTCCGTCTGTCACCAGGCTGTATCTCATGAACCATAATAGTTAGACAGTTGAAATTTTCATAGATGATGTATTTCTGTTGCCGCTATAACAACAAATACTAAAAACACTATAAGTTAAAAATAATAGAGGGTCCCCATACAAGAAACGTGTTTTCTTCGGCATTTCACGCCATCTATGAACGCTTAGTTAGGTAAACGTCCCATAGATGGCGTTATATTGAAATGTCGATCCCTACCTCCTTTTTTAGACGTTAGATGGCGTTATAAGAAATAAAATGTTTATTAATTATTATTTTTTGCTGGCGAAAAATGATAGTGGTATTTATTGCTCGATCTTATAAAATACTGTAGTGTGGTACGGAACACTACTAGTGCGAGTCCGACTTGCACTTGGCCAGTTTATTGTTAATTGATACGTCTGACTGCGTACGGCAGCACAGCACCGGTGTCACAAAGAGAAAATTGTTGCGCAAGCGCATCTACTGTGAATTACGCACGATGCAACGTTATTATAGCTAGATTGGAAAAATCTGGGTCGACGGAATTACAATGATCACTTGATCAGTACTATTAATGGCATATTTTTAAAGTATAGCAAGCCTTTTATTAGTTTATGTTCGGATTCGGATATATTCAGCTGTGTGGAATTAAATTTGATTATTTTCAACAGACTTCTAAAAAGGAGTTTATTTTTGTATGTATGTTACGCGATTACTCCGTCAATTGTAAACCGTTTTGAATGATTCTTTTTTTAATCGGTAGTGTACCTTTCCGAGATGGTCTCATTGTAATTTCATCGATATCCAGAGATATGACGATAAACGTCTACTTAAACTTACTTAGGCTGAGTTGCACCATCTTAATTTAACCGTAACTATAAATAACTATTAACCGGTGTTTTTATGAGGAGTTTGACAGATTATTGACGTTTGTTATAGTCAAAGTAAGATGGTGCAACTCAGCCTTACTTGTCTAAGTAAACTTGCTACTGAAACTGACACGCGGGGCATGGAAGTCGCTTGTTTTAGTTTTTGATCTTAATTATATTATTAGAAGCAAGCTTTTTGCTAGTCCGCCTAGGGCGATACCTTTAAAAGTAGTATTACTTATATCATCTAATATATTGATACTATTAGATATTATAACAGAATAGTACATACAATATATCGTTTTGGTAAAAGGTAAAACTAGTTGTTATTCTGTAACCAAGTAGCGCAAGACGAATATAAAAGTAAACTAAAACTGGGTTCCCTACACAAAGTGAGATTAAAAACACCCAACGGCATTATATTGACCCAAAATATTTAAATAAACTCGAATATTATCTAACACGAAAACTAGTTTTGAGGTACTAATTAACTTCTAAATGGCGAAAGTTTTAATATTATCTGACGGCCAAATGCCACTTACGTCTAAATATTGACAGATATTACGCACATATTTTTAAATATCAATGAGTAACAATTACAAAATATATATTTATTTAAATATCTTATAGGCTAGCGTTTGACCACTATCTCACTTGTTGGTGACAATGCGGTCGAGATGGTAAGTAAGTACGCCTAAGTAGGCCTAGAACTGGCTCTCAAGGATAGCTGCCGGAGCACATTAGATGTTTGGCGAAAAATTTTCTAACTTGAGGGCAGTAGCTGGCCAGGTGGACACTAGAGAGTGTCCTACCAGCATGCGGAGGATGTTGGTTTCTTAACGATGTTGTTCCTTCACCGGAGGGCCACTGTGAAAAACGCACATACGAGAACATTTTTCGATTGAGAAATCTATTTGCCAAAAAAAGTTATCATATAAGGGTTAATTTTACCTTTTGAGTTACGGAACCCTAGAAATACGCATATCAAAAGAGAATAAGTAAAGGTACGGCGACACCGCGGCGTCCTGCGATCTCAGTACTTTACAATTGTTTTCTGATCGCGTTTGGTGTGAACCAGTCGGTACAAATACTACTGGGCTATCTGAACGCCGCCTAGAACGCGCACGCAGGACATTGTTAATAGTTGTAACAATGTTAAAATCGTCAAGGCTACGAGATTAAATGCAATGATAAAGTAAAATAAATAGTTGTAAAACGAGGAAGTCGATAATGTAACAGTTCGCACACAGCTGGCAAATGATTACAAACAAACGAATACTGTTTTTACCGCCAAGGTTAATGGCTGAACAAATATTTAAAATTGTTGCCAGGAATTATGTACCGATTAAAATTCTAAATAGGAACGGCAACGACTTGCTTACCTAGTCATTGTTCTAAATTTAAATTGTGCTTTTGAAATAATAGTTGTAATGAACTGAAGCAAACCTATGCCTGTCAAACTATTTTTAATTTGTTATCACTCTAATTCCAAACAAATCGAAGAAGAGAAAATCTATCACTAACATTTAAGGCACACCAACGTTTTGATATTGAAATAAGGCTAGCAGCATAGACAACAGAAGTTGTATTCAATGAATATAATTATTAAAAAATAGAGCACCAATGCTACTACATAAATATTGACAGAAGCGAAAGTTAAAGCCACTCGTGCGCATCCAGTACATTTTCTCCGATCAAACAATGATATTGTATTTAATTCTCCATTCAAATTCAAATAAATAATCGATATATATAACTAAGAACAAACACTCTTTTAGTACACTTTATATCGTAAACAAAACACGCGCGTTTATAACGTTTGATAATGGCAACACGTCCACATCAATCGAGGCCAGTTCTGTACTGAGCCACCTTTGCTACTAAAATAATCTCTAGCGCTTCAAGCGATTGCACAAAATTACCTCTTCATGTAGTTGACAAAAGATAAAACTGTTTAAGCGCTTATTTGTCAAAGGATTATGACCAAAGTGGATGATATCACCTTTAGTTATGCAAATAATCGATTAAGATGGACACTAACATTGAATAAATCCATTATAGGCGAAAGAAAGGACAAAGGTAGTAGAATAATGAAATACTAGTGTATAAAAAGTCATCAAGGATTTTACCATTTTTAGTTGAGAAGTAAGCGAACATCGATTACAATAGAATCGATTTCAAATTGTATCGAGACAGGAAGTTAAGCAATTTCAAGACCCAATTTCGAGAAGCATTTATAGAACAAACAAAGAATAGAATATTACTCAAGCGCTTTGTTTGGAGACAAAATTTTAAATGTTAAGAAATATTTATTGAAATATACGACGATGGAAGAATGGATTCTTTATAGGAACTTTGCATTATGAATATTTGAATATAAATCATGTACAATCGCACCCATTTCACAATATGATTTGAAATTTAATTTGAATTAAAGAGCATTAATCATACATACTTTGTGACAGAAATTATCTTGAAGTTTATTTGCATGAGATATAGTGGTGGTAAATGCTATACAAAGATATCGAAAAAAAGACACAGGTTTGATGCCTTAGACTTTTTCGGTCGATGCTATTTTTTGCTACGGTATTGTTAATTTTAATTCTAACACATACCTTAGTAGGTATGTGTTAGTACAATATTAATATCAGAAACCTGGGATTCTTATTTAGGATGCAAGTCTTTGCACTGCGGTCCTGAGACGTCTACTGTTGATTTTTATTTTCATAAATTAACTGTAAGATTACTGAACAGACAAAACGTTTTGCCCTTAATGTATTTGATTGGTTTAATTGACAAAATAAGTGAGAAAAGATTTAAATACGATAGAAAAGGGGTCAGATTGAATGTATTGCTGACTTCGATCTTCCTGAAAAAACAAACTTAACCAGAGTTAAGTTTCTTATAAATTCATATTGGCCAGTGTCATATGTAAATCAAACATGAACTCTGCAAGTTGAGAACTCCATGAGTATAAAAATCAGAAACTTTGGTTCAAAAAAGTTTTCCTTGTCGGGCTTCAAGCATCTTATGCAGAGAAGCAAAAACCAGATCTGGCTTTTTAGGGAATACAATGAAGAGAGAAATCAAACTCGACCCTGCCGATAAGAGTTGTATTCATTATGTAATGTAAAGCTCAGGGGAATGGGATTGACGGTGAGTGACGGAAGTATTATATCATTGATAATTTGACATAGATTAAGCACGTCTGTGCAACAAAGGTATTGGTTAAAAACTTAGGGAGACTTACGTAGGTACCTATTGATGTATTTACGCTTTTCAGCTGATGAATAAATACAAGTAGTGCTCTAAAGTTTTAACTAAAAAGCGACTATGATGGATAAAGGTATCATTATTAGATAATTATTTTTCCAATTATACGTGGATATTTTAATTTTAAAATTATCGTGAATTTGTATACGTGGATAGCCAAAACAAAAACTTAATTCGGAAAACAAAGTATAAGCAATAGCTAAGAAGTTTGGAATCAATATTTTTGGTAGAGCAAAAAGATTGATTCCAAACTTCTTGGCAAGCGCGCCAAAATTTCAAAGAAAGAACTGCACAGGTATATTGAATGTGCTAAATCCTAGTCGAAAATCGAACACACTTGTAAGTAAACATTTTTGATCGAGTATATATTTATCTAACGACCAGTTACATTATATTTTACTGTTTTTGAAAGAATCCGATTAACAGAAAGCATTGATTATAGCATTGAAGAATATAACCGTTTCAAAATCAAAAAGGGTCACTAAACTTTTATTCTACCTTCATTTTTATAGTACACAATGATACTATTTAATATGTAGCTGCAGTAATAGCGTTGCCTTTTTAAACGGGCCACAGCCTTCGTGTCTCGACTGCATTCCTTGTAATTATACCATGTTTAGAGTAAATTATCGACTGTCAGTGCACTCTTCGTGATTATCAACGATTGGAGGAGATAAACGTTTTTTAAACGCTTGCTTTAATCGTAGCGAAGTAATTTGACTGTCGTAATCGTAAATTACAAAATGGCGTTTATTTTTCATTAGTGCTGAGGGTTTTTTTAGGGAATAAAGCTTCAGCCGCCCGACAAAAAATAATTTCTGTTAATGTTCACGCCAAACGAAACATCAGTTTGCTGACAATGACATTTTTTGGGGAAAAATAAACGTCATGTTCCATATTGTGTGTAGATTTGGATATATTACCATAACAACGAGGTAGTGAAAATAAGGTCGATCTAGACCAGAATCTGTTTTAACTACTCGTAAGTATGAATTAGATCAAAGATCACACCTAGACAAACCGAGGATCGCAGAAAAACAATCTAGAACACTATTTATATCAAACTACATTGACCTAAAAACACTAGATAAGCATGACGCATACTAAAAATGCAGTCGCATGGTAATAAATGTAGATTCTAGACATATATTGTAATCATTGGAAAGACTGCAGCTGTTTAAATATTTTGAACATATTTGTGCAATCTAAAACACGCTCCGAAATCGTATTTTCCACAATGCTACGAAATAATATACACTTAACTTATTCGAACACTGTGTTCTGTGATCTATCTATAGTTACTGGCAGTGACAATCTCCTACGTTAAATCTAAAGAAGTACTTAATGATATTGCTATTTTATTTTTAATCGAAGAGAAGAAGCGGCAGTTATCTTTTAATATTGTTTTATTTGTAAAAAAAGGAACTTGGAACTAAACTTTGGTAAACAGACCATGAACAAACGGACAATTTTAAATACCCATTGTCCACAATTGAAATAAGTTTTAAAGCTTTAACAATTATGAACCATGAGACAGTGTTGCTAGTGCAAATATTAGCAACTTTAAATCACAATAGATTTGGCGCCAATGCCAAAGAATGCACCGATGCATTCTTTGGCATTGCCATTTCGGCAGGCCGGTACCACAATGAAATTATGTATAATGCGACGATACGAGTATCTGTTACGTAACAACCTTGTTAACCTTGCGTTGACGTCGGATTCAATATTTAAACAATTATTTTAATTGCAGAGAAAAATAAAATTATTTCTAGCATAAGGTAATGTCGATGTATTGAGAATTCAGTGTTAGATTAGATTTTAACGGGAACAAATTACTAGCGGATAATCAAAGTTTATTGCCTATCAAGGCAATAAATATGTGGCTAAAGTCGGTATTAAACTTAATTTATAAACCCAATTCAAGCTAGAACACTAAATAATGCTGGACTTAGGTCAGTTATTTAATAAAAAAAACAAATAACATGATTTGTTATTTCAGCATCAGCTGAGATAGTGGTCACGTGTTTATTTGTCCGGTTAAAAAAAATTGTGTAATAATAAAAGAATAGAAAATCAATGACTGACTATCAGTATCAAGATTAATCAAAATCTAGAAATAACATAACCAACTTCCGTAACACTAGTAGCGTAAATAAGTTTAAGTACATTTAAGCAGCTGATTTGATAACCAAACTTACTTTTTCGCAACTTAGGTCCCCTGCAATCTTGAACGATAACCAACACTTTGCCGGACACCACCATATTTGACTTTGACCAGGTTTCAATTTAACTTTTTTACCCAAGTTGATGGTTTAAGATTCTGTTTGGAACTGATTTGAAATTTCATAAATGCATTAAGTGGGTTGTTTGAGTATGGACTTCACAAATACATAATGATATCATTTTTACGTCATGTCTAATAAGATTCAGACGTTTATTGACCTAACAAATTTATACCTACCTCGGCAAAACATGGAATATTACATTTGGTATTTTATTAGAGCGTATTTGTACATACCTATCGATCTTATTGTTACATAAGACGAAAGCTTTTGAAGGATTAGATGTATATTATTTTCTCCTCTCGCTTTTTAATTCCATTTCCAGACAAATTTCGTTTGATTGTTTCGATTTTCAAATTCTAAATTAAGAAGCGTAGCCTAGCTTGTTTTTTGGTATTCGTTTTCTATTCACTATCTTTTTATTTGGTTCTTGTTTTCCATGCATCCTTTCTCGTTAATTATAACTGTACAATATGCAATTATTTGCCACAAAATGTATTATAGACTCTGAGTTTTGCGTTATCGTAAGACAAACGGGCTATTTTCAGTAAATTAAAATGGAACGCTAAGGTAACTATTTATTTTGAGCGCATGTGTCATAAAATAAGACAAAGAGTGAGAAAGCGTAGGAGAAATAAAGTGGGGGTAAAGTGGGTGTGTGTAATACACGCGCTTGGTATTTTTAGAATTTTTAGTATACTGTATACCTATTTCATTTTGGAATACGTATGTTTCTGCATGATTATTAATATATTTGATTTAATTTTTATTAATTTAATTATATGCATAAAAATAATCTTTGATTGCTTAAATTTAGAGACTCAAGGAGAAAATCTGCTGCCTTAACCTTACGGTGTTCCGGCAGCTGTTGCGATAGCAAAATAAAAAACTCAAAGTATTTTTGATGTGCTTGTCAATTTATAAAAACTGTCTAATGAAAAGTTGCATTGTAATTTGTAACCCCCAGAATACAGTAAAAAATCGAAATCCGCGTCCAACCGCAATTTCGAGCGACACAATGTGTCCAAAAACAAATCCGAAAATCCTCGCGCGCCGTGTAAAGTTGCTAGCTAGCATTGACAGGCAGGAACGACAGAAGATGGCCTAATATAATTTAATTAGACATTTATAAAACACGTTACTTATGTAACGACGTTGACAAAGTGACTTATCGAATCGCCGTCGCGAGAAACAACACTATTTTAGAGTGCTATTTTAGATGGCTTCACTTTAGGTGAGTTTTATAGGCCTTCTGTTTTTTTTTATATATTCTGAGATTGTAACTTTTCTAAAAAAAGAAAATAAGTACTCAAATTCTTAGTGTTTTTGATCTGCTTTGTTACAGCATTTTGCAAAAAAATAAAATTAAGACTATCTCCACGGTACAGAAGCGAGCGAGTCCGTTACGCTTTCGTTGGCAGAAATAGGTGGAGACAAACGAATAGGCGTGCGACCGGCTGCCGTGTCGCCGCTTCCGGGAATTGTAATAGGGTTGCCACATTATGACACTAATATACCCTAAGCAGTAAATACATTCACGTATGCTTGCATTCGTAGGCATGTGATCTATAACTAACGTGGAAAAAATTATATAACTTATGAAGTATATTGTGTTTCTTGAAGTGTTACACATACATTTTAATAAATATAATTTACAAAAATTATATTAAATTATATAAAAATTATATTTACAAAACTTTAAATACATTTTTTTTTAATAAATGTAATTTACTTATGAAGTATAATTAAAATTGACTATACATATTTGGAAATTTAAGTCAAGAACATGTGCATTGCAGGATGTAATAAACACTCTATGTATGCCTAAATCAGAATAAGTGTTCTAAATGTAACTGCCATAATAAGAAATAGACATAGCACATTGTTTCATGAGAGTCATAAATTAAATAACCGCAGTATGTATTCTTTTATTGCAAAAATATTTGCAAATAATATCTAATTGTTTGCTTTGCTCAATTTTGTTGAACTTTAAACATTGCGAGACACATGCGGGACTGCTAAATATTTGATAGATTAAATGCAATAACCCGTATTTCAACGCTTGCTTTTAATGATATTAGAATATAAAAGTTGGATTTAATTTATGTTGACTAGAATAATTAAAAAATAACTAAAAAAAATTAGGTTCTCAAAGAGAACGACGAAATATATTGCTACCCGCACTCACATCAAAATTACTAGAATTAATTCAGTTTCTACTTAAGTAACCATTTCCTTCAATGCTAATTCTAATAGTGAAAACCCTGAATTATGTATGCAAAGTCAACGGGAAAGCCTGACGACCATGCATAGCGAGCAATGAAGTAGCCGCTCCTGTCATAAAATCAAATGACATCAAAAGGAAGATAATCGCTTACGAGTAGAGAGTTGATATAGATAGACCATGCATCCATTTAAGACAGTTACTAAGGACTGTAACCTTTAAGTGCTGTATGAGTATGCCGGGTAATAAAGTGTTTAATTAGTATTGAAACTAAACATCAAAGCGACGAAATATAATTTTAAAGACCTTTTGTTCTGCCACTTACTATTAACTATTCTGTGCTACTGGTAACACTTTACTAGTAGTAGAGTTATCACTTGGGATAAATAATGGTGACTAGGTAATGACTCCTAATACATAATACAATATATGGCAATATAAACATAATACGGCATAGTACAATTAGGACAACCACAGAGTAACATTGACTAACAAAACTAGCAGTCACGGAGAATAGACAATAGACTCTACTCTTGTCTTTATCAGATAGTATTTATTAGATAGTACAGTATTTACAGATTAAAAATAAAGATCTTTAATAAATAATGACTGGCTTTTACAAGTGAGACAAATCTACTGCAACAGAATTTTAACAAGGTATAATTACTACTAACTATAACGTTCAATTAAAATATCACATCTTATATAAAGCCCTTAATTTTAATGGTAGCTTTCACTCAATGCATAATGTAAATGAAAAAAAAAACGAAGCGGTTCAGTTCGAGTTAAGCTTGTCTGGAACCCCAAATATAGGGTGAAGACTTGTTTCTACCCGAGATTGGACATCTGAATACGGCGATCAGAAAACCGGTCGAAATTCGAGCAAGAAACCACGACCATCGGACTGTGGTCGCATTTTTGCATGAAACAAGATCTTCTTATGCACACTGCACTGCACTTATGCTGGCAACTAGTTCGTATTTTTATTAAAAAAAATATGGTCTGTCAAATCAAAATTTAATCTGTGAAGCGTCTTGATTCAAAGTCAAAGCATTTATTCAGTATATAGGCAAATTAAAAATTAGCACTTACACACGTCAAATAACATTAAATAGATCATATTCAACAAAAAATATAGATATAACAGAAACATAACGCTTTGAATTTACAAAAAAAAAAAACAAAGGTATTGAGCCATTCAGCTTTCATCTAGACGTCGAACGTCACACTTAAAACACATGTTTAATTCCCCTTATTAATGTAGGGTTGCCAACCGTACCATTACGTGCACCCGCAACCCAGTGCATGTTTCAGTACTTCAGACAATTTTTATCCAAAAAATTGTGAAATAATGAAACATAATAGATAAATAAAACGCAGACTAATTGCAGTACAAATCATGTTCCGAATGGAACTGATTGTCCGACTATCAGCCGCATAATACCGTCGTAACAGGCAACCCTAGATAAAAATAAAAATGGCAAGCCTAGAAAGAAAATCTGCAAACAAAAGATGAAAACTGATTGACTGTTGAATCTACTGGTGTTTCGGAAGTACTCCCATCAGAGAAGAAACACCAAGAAACTCTATGGGGCTTGTCACTTATTTTAATTCATTTTTTTTAATTCATATTAAATAAATGTTTAATGTACAATAAGTAATTCTATTATCATACAATTTATATTATATCTTGGAGCTTGGGGCATTCAGGCCAAGCATTTTTGTCATTCATATAGTCATTTATTGTATAGTACGATTTCTTCATTAAATTGGATTTTACAAAGGTTTTAAATCTGCTTATAGACAGTTGATCAATATCTTTAGGAAGTTTATTATAAAATCGTATACAGTTCCCCAGAAAAGAACCACTAACTTTCCACAACCTGAATTGAGGTAGAATTAATCTATTTTTGTGTCTTGTATTGAAATTATGTACATCGGACCTCTTATCATACTCATTCAAATTTTTGCGTACATACATAATATTTTCATATATATATTGACATGCCACTGTGAGAATTTTAATCTCCTTAAATTTTTCACGAAGTGAGTCTCGCGACTTCATGGTATATATAGATCGAATAGCTCTTTTTTGTAAAACAAATATAGATTGGATTTCGGCGGCTTTCCCCCACAATAAAATGCCATAGGACATTATACTATGGAAGTAGCTAAAGTAAACCAATCTAGCAGTGGATTCGTCAGTCAAGTTTCTGATTTTACGTACTGCGTATGCAGCGGAGCTCAATCTACCTGCCAGAGCCGATATTTGAGAACCCCATTGTAGTTTTGAATCCAGGGTGATGCCCCAGAATGTAGCGGATTCAACAAATTCTATCGGTACATCGTTTATTAATATCCTGCTATTAATGACACCCTTTCTTACATTTGGCAGCGAGAATTTAATACATTTAGTTTTTTTGGCGTTCAGTAATAAGTTATTGGTTGTAAACCAATTCAAAACCTGTGCGATTGATTTGTTAACATCGTCAAATCCAGGCGCAATCCTATCTATTTTGAATATTAAGGATGTATCATCCGCGAACAAAACAATGTCACATAAGTTTTGCACGAAAGACGGCAAGTCATTAATATAAACTAGAAATAAAAATGGTCCTAAGATCGATCCCTGCGGAACTCCCATTTTTATGAGGGATCCAGATGACCTGACGCCATTGACATTGATTGATTTGACATTGACATTGATTTTTTTGAATGTGGGATTTTTTTACTGGAAGATTGTGCCTGTTTTCTTTTTTTTGCTCAAGAATATCTGGAGATTAAAAATATGCACACTGACAATATTACCTGACTAGACCAGTTGTAACCGGATTCTGCTATGATGTAGGCATAGCATCTAGGAATTTTACTAAGATTTAGGCATAGCATGTAGCAACTACAACATGATTCAAAGTCCAAAAATATAACACTTGTGCATCGATATATATAAAAATAGGGAGATAAGGGACACCGCTCCTCAATGTGGACCGTATATGTTCGCGAACCTAATTTCACCTTAGTCACAATCGAACTGGCGTGCGTGTGTGTAGCACGTACAGAATTATACGTGCAATTATCGCAGATCCATTTAAATAATTAGCAACAATGCCTTCCTCTGTTCTTCAATGCACATCAAACTCGACATTCGTGTTTTCATGTAGTTGTTTCTAGTTGCATTATGTTGACGTGGCATAAGAGTGAGTACCGCATCTACCTTTTTATATCGATGCACTTGTGTCTTTATAATATACACTACTTGCATGCGCCGACTAATTTGCTAATCTAGCAGGCATGGGTCTTACTCTGTGAGCAAGTATCTAAAAGTTGAAATTAAATCCTCATTATGGCCCAGCGCACACCGCTGGAAGCGCGGCGGAGCGCATTATTGAAGACAACAATTTAATATAAACCTTAATAGCCGCGTTAGAACATTTGTATTTTTGTATTTTTGTATGTTTGTAATGAGTAAGCTCAAGAACTACTGAACCGATTTTAATTTTTTTTTCACTAATACATAGAATGGACTTTCGGAATGAAAATAGGCTATATATTATCCCGTTTAAATCAAAGGTACATTCATGGAGACCTAATTTGCAACCTAAGTCGGCAAATAAACGGTCGAAAAAACACGTTCCTTACGAACGCTGCTTAATTGAAAATAGATAGAAGAATATTTTCTATGCAAGAGTTGTACAACTTAATAAGACCTACAAAAAAGTCCGCGACAGCACATGTCTATCTCTTAAGGTTAACTCACAGTAACCATTTTAATCTTAAAATTTTTGTTAAAAAATATTACATAACTTCCAAGGCTATTTTCAAGTATATAGTATTAATCCTTATCCAAATAATTACGTTAATTAGCTTGGCCACATATTATAGATTAAAATTGTCCTTTTCAGTATATAATTCAAATGAAAACTCTAGAAGATATCACGAATTTCACAAACACGCATCGCAAAATTAATAAAATATTTGCAGTGAAACCACAGATTAGGTCATAGTTATATTCAATATAGTATAATAATATGATCTATTGTATAAAATAATATTAATCTATATATATAATAATATAATATAATATTTTAAACCACCCCGACTGATCTATGTATAATAGCTTTTTCCAATGACTCTAAACACGACATTTAAAATCTGAGCTGTAAGTTGGTGAGGATTTGAGTATTCTGTAGAGTCCAGGAGGCTTCCATGTTCTTACAATATCGTTGAAGAAGAAGATTTTCGAATTGATCAGACCTATGAAAGTTGATTTCATAGCGCAATTAACTAGAAAAAAGCTCATAATTTTATAACGATTGAACGAATTTTCATGAATCAAAGCTAAGAAAACTCTCGATGGAGACATCTATCAAACAAAAAAAAACTATCAATAATAAAAACTAAATGGGTTCATCCGGTTAGGTGCTAAGATGCTACAGACAGACACACAGATACACACGTTAAACGTATATTACCCCTACATTTTGCGTCGGGGAACGCCGTAAGGTTACGGCGGCAGATGTTCTCCTTGGTGGTAAGCTACTTTTTGGTAGATTTAATGATTCCACTACCACTGTACGAAAACTCATGATTCATGAATGCACATAAAACTTTCATTGGTAGGTATATGGCTAGGATTAGAACCAACGACCGTCGGGTCAGAATCAAGGTCCTTTACGCCAAAGGGCCGTCCAATATCAATACGTAAGTATTATAAAACAAAGTTCATCACTGCGTCTGTCTGTCTGTTCGCAATAATCTCAATAGCTACTGAACGGATTATCATGCGGTTTTCACCAATAGCCAGAGTGTTTATGAGGAAGGTTTAGGTGCATAATTCGTTAAGGTTTTGTGTAAATTGGATGAAATATGACGATGGTTGTTAAATATGTTCATATTTTATATTCGATGCAAGAAACTGATGCAAATTTTGTAGGCATATATGTTCTACCCGTGCGAAGCCGGGGCGGGCTGCTAGTGTTATATAAAAACAAACTTACCTCTGACGTCCCTTTGAAGTGTAGTAGAAAGTCCTTCTGCCAAAGCAGCGTCCAGCAAATTTATATTTTCCCGGCAACGCGTTACCAACTCCGTCTGTGTGCGAAAAGAGAAACACTTTGCAAACCAGCTAATTTTATTCATACAATCAACATTCATAATTTACATTATTTGACAACACTGCAAATATTGACAAAATACTTCTAACTCACTTTATAATCCATAACAAGTCCAGTTTTAACACATCACAACAAAGGAGAATAATAAAATTTGTTTTAATTTATCAGAATGTATGTTAATCAATACAGTTATCTCTTAGCATAGCTATAATAGTTTTCTTTTTTTAATTATGAAACGGTTTTCTTAAGTTAAATTAATCATATGCCCAAGCTTTAAGATAATCAAACGCCAAACATAGATTAGAAAGCAAGACAGGCCATAAAATTTGGAAGAGATTAATCCTAACAGCCAAAAAGAAAACCCTAAATTGCTACCTAATAATCAAAATGCCTAGGTGAAAGATTAGGGTGTTAATTGACTGAAACTCCATTAATTTTCAAATTAACACATTTATTAGTCTAAACAATTTATACAATCACTATTAAGTTTAACATCTCTCAAAAAAACAACCTATTCCAATTCGTTAACATTTTACAATAATGATTAAAATTTACAACAATCGTGAGATATCTTGGAGTTCAGTCAAATTACATTGTAACCAAACCTAGATTTGTTGATTTTATACAACGAAAATCAGAAACGCTATATTACTTTTAAATTACTTGTATCTCACTCAATGACAAGAAATCACAATGAAACTTATTTATTTAAATGTAATAAATAGTTTTGAGCGCGGCAACACTAAAACATAAACCTAAACTGACAACGAAACCGTCAAATGTGACATCTGTCAACTCGAAATTACATTTATCAGTTCTTTTTTACCACTGGTAACCTTGAATGATTCCTTACTGAAAGCGTTCAGTACCTCGCCTCGATAAATAAGCATAAATTAAAGAATAAATTGATAAATTACCTAGCACCGAATAACCACCAAGATGAAAAGTAAAAAATAAACTTAACGAAAATAATAGGCAATTAGTAGAAAAAAATCACAATCACTCACACAACATGGATGTTAGTAGGAAAAATCAACTTGGGCATGAAAAAAAAAAACATGAATTTCTTTGTAAGCTTGAGATTTTGTAGCATTGTTATTTTGGACCGTTGAACGATGTTTTAGCCATTCTATAATTTTAATCTTAATGCGAACATAGCTTTAAATGTGTGTGACACGTTAATAAGTTTTTTTTTTCATATTAACTGTAATTGCTACAAAATCTCAAGCTTTGTTAGTATTATGATTTATAGACTGCGATGGTCAGATTTTAGCATTTTATTGTAACGTTTCACCTAAATGCTTGTTTGTACATAAATAACTTACATGTAATCTTGGACCATTGTCAAAAATATCTAATATTTTAATTTCTAACTTTTCAACATCGATCCATTTTATAAACATAAATAAATGGAATGTTCGAAGAGATCTAGGTAACTAACTATAATACTTTCAATTCAAGCGTTTGAGTTATATTTCATAAGGTAAACTCACTTACGAAGTCGCAAGAAGGGGCGATAATTCGAACTATTCTTTGACACGATCGAACCATCGCAGTCACCTTAATACGTATACTTATATAGATAATGATAAATATCACACAAGCCCAAGCCAAATGTCATTGAATATGTACGTAAACTATGATAAGTACTGAGAATGCGGCGACGGCTAGGCAGAGCCTCGCACGGAAGCATGCAGACCGAGATATGCAAGAGCGAGCCTCGTCGTCCGAATAGCTACATATATTTGTATCGTATTTCCTTACATAGTCGAAAGCTCGGAGCAGATCCGGCGACGAGTCCTGGCGAGCCAGCAGCGACTCCGCCGCTTCCAGCTGCGAACTGGAACGACGAACGAGCGAGCGCACTTCTTCAGATTCCGAATCGGAATCCCCGTCCCAATTCCGCCTACTGTGCTTCTTCGGAGATTCATCTTCCGAATCGCCGCTTTCCGTCGACCTCCGCCTCAGTTCCGATAGAGCGATCTTCTGCAATTCGGATTCGCCGTTCTCGTTCCGCCTTCGTCTGTTCAGCGAGTCTAATATATCGGGTCGATTGTTGACTTCTGTGTACTCGAGCGAGCTGTTAACTTCGTCGCTCGTTAGGTTTGAGCTGTGTCGTCTGCGGCTCAGCGCTTGGACGTTTAGGAGGTCGAATTCTGGTGAGCGTTTGCTGTTTTTCCGTTCGGATTCTGAGGGGCGACGTCGCCTTCCGTCGTTGCTTTCAATGCTCGTGTTGTTTCTGGAGCGCTCGAGACTGTCTAAGAGGGTCTTCTTACGTTCGGCGCTGGACATCGACTTTTTAGGTTTGCGGGAGGGCGTTTCTACCGGAGACGTTCTGGTCGGTCGTTTGTAGCGGGGCAGGCTTCTTTCCCGAGACATTTCCGAGGGTGGTCTACGTCGACGCGTGCCACTCGGGCTGTCATTCTCCGGTTGTGCTGATAGAGATGAGCAACAATCAGATTGGGAGTCGAGGAAGGCGCGATAGTCGTCGCCGAATTCTAGCAAACGGCGCGCCGCGTCCGAATCTGGCGCTTCGGAATACGGCTCGGAATTGTATTTCTCCTGTGGACAATGAAAATAGAGGGTTAAGAAAACACCTTTCTGATGGTTGGGAAAGACGTGACGTCTGGAAAGTAATTACTGAAAATGTAGGTATACTGCCTACTCTTCGCTTATCAACGATTATTAGATTATTGAATTTAGGTAGGTGTCAGCGATTAGACACAGCACGCGTGCATTTAATTATTTTACAACGTGGGTTAAGTGTGATTAAGCTGTGATAATAAAATGATAAAATGGTAATGTAATTTCAATGCCATGCCCTTCGAAGACGACAGACGATTTGGCATTATCAACATGATTTTTTAGTACTTTTTAGCACCATATTTTTGTTTTTGTTATTTTCGATCGATCTTAAATTATTGTATGTAACCTCCCACAAGATGGGAGCTTTCGCTTTTCTTCTCTTTCATACTATTTTTCGCGTGCTTTATGTCAACATTCATTCTGCATACTTTATCTTTTTAGCATCCATCAATCTTTCACACTTTTCATTCACATTGTGTGTGTGTGTGTTTGAGTTGGTCCACAGATGGTTTATGTTCACAATTGGACCCGATAGGTGGCGCTGCGATCGGGCAGGACAACATCTGCCAGATCCGCTAGTTTCTATAACTATTAAAGGACTTATTGCTATTTAGTACAGCATGCTTCGACTCGATTCAAGTCATCTGCTTCGACGACATTATATCAGATATAAAAGCAAATCAGACTTTTATTATTACTTTATTCAGAAAATAATCTACCAGTCTAAAAATTATTTGCGATTTTAGTATCTCCGATATCTGCCAAAAACGGGACCGCTTTTTTTTCAAAGAAGGCTAAAATTACTATAAAAGAAACCCACCTGATAAAAGTCCCAAGCCTGTTCAGAGAAGGAGCTGTGTTCTTCTGTGCCGGCTGTGATGCTTGAGTCTTTGTCCATACTCAGGTCCCACAGTTGATTCGGGTCTCCCAAACTTAGGGCTATGAAGTTACGTTCCCTGTAAATAAAAATAATAATGATAGATAGATAGATAGATAACTCTTTATTGTACACCACAAGTTACAAGATATACACAAACATAAAATGCTTAGTATAATATAAACCGTACAATGGGCGGTCTTATCGCTAAAAGAGCGATCTCTTCGAGACAACCTTTGGATGAAATGGACTTAAAATTTGACAAATACTCGTAGACGGCGGTGTCATTTAAATTATCATTATTTCTGAGAAAATTAATATCTTCAGATACATTAAGTTAATTTGATTTTACCTTGGAGAAGATAAAATAATAGTCAATAGGTCATTGTTCCTGCGTCCGTATGCTTAGACCTTAATTAAACCTACACGTGTTCCTTGGGCGGTGGTGTTAAATGAGTGACCACTAGTGGCAGGCTTCAGCCGTGGCCCGAACAACTTGCCACCATATAGAAGCTTACCACCATCAAGGAGAAAATCTGCTGCCATAACCTTACGGTGTTCCAGCAGCACACAGCCCTTGAGAGTCAGACCATTCTAGGCTTAGCTAGTTCATCATCTTCGATCACATCAACGCCTTCTGCCAGGCGAGATAAAGGTCGAACGCTAGCCTATCAAATTAAAAAAAAAAAACAAAATTATAAAATATACAAAAAAGTATTAGTATATACCTTTCTAAACTCCTCGCCAATCTAGGCCTGACAGCGCCACCTGCCGGTCCAATCTTAAAGCTTGGCGCAACAACTTCTGCCTCGTTCTGTTCTGGAATGGCACTGTCGTCCCGCGCAGATATATGCGTCTTCTCGATGCTCCTGCGCAGGTTTGCTATCGTAGCTAGTTGTTGCTTGATTAGTTCCTCGTCGCTATCGTTGCCGGATGTTGATGTTGTGTCGAATCTGTTAAGAATTTTTATAGATCAGTAGAAATTAAATAATTGATAAATAATTATGGCAATAATAAAAAATATAAACGGTCGAATTGTGAAACCTCCTCCTTTTTTGAAGTCGATTAAAAATAACAGGAGCCAAATGTCAGAATATGTTAAAAAAAAGAAATAAATTTATATGATTTTGTAGGATCAAGAGGTGGTCACCAAATATGCAGTTTGAATGTTGCCTATCGCGATATATTGTTTTTATTTTAAACTAACCTACTTTTCCTACTGGTAGCGAGACTTAGCTTGGTGCTCCTCTCAATCTTAATCTATAATTAATTTTAGTTTGAAAGTTTTCGCGAAAGTTATTCATTTTAATGTGAACGTACCGGCTTTTGTTCGCGTGTATTTACTTCGGATATGCTCCGACCAGGTTTCAACCTAATACGTAGGTCATCTTCTGGGAGCGGCGAGGATGGCGGCAACGCACGTCGTATCGCCCGCGCTTCCCGGCGCAACAACGGAAGTAAATACACGCGAACAAAAGCATGTACGTTCACATTACAATTAATTAACACGACGATTAATAACGACTTCACGAGTTGTCTCTGTCACGATATATTGTTGCTATTTAAAACTAACCTGCTCTTCCTACTAGTAGCGGGATCGCTAGCGGTGTTTCTCTCAATCTTATCGTCAAGCTCAGGCGTGAGTCGTCCACAGAACGACAGCGACTTCACAAGTCGTTCCTGTCGCGACGTGTTATTGTTATGTCTACGAATGCGCAGTTTGAACCGTTTGCGACGCATCCACTGTTTGTCGCTCGCTTCCACGCATGACGTGCAAGCTTCAGTCATCGTGTTGGTGCTTGATACGTGACCCTGGATACAAAACATGAAGTTATGTCATTTTAAATAAGAACGGACTGTCTATTGTAAATACAATTCCACAAAAAACATAAATGTGAAAGAAAGCCAAGTTCCTATCAAGAAACTTAAAAGTACTGAGACAAAATTATCCCTAATAAAAGAAGTGATATCTAACGGTATATCAAGCTATTTTAAAGTTTCTTAAATCATAACGCCTGTAATGCACAATGTTGTTCAGTTTCATAAAAAATAAATGTGTTATGTTATGATTGAGACAAATAATCAGAAATCCAATATTTTCAAAGTTTACTACAGATAAGATAAAATATATAAATAAATATACCACATTGACTTCAAAATATCTTTAAAAAATGCCACTAACCTGTACAGTCGTAGAACTTCCTCTAAGCTTAGAGTTAGAATTAGCTGGAGTAACACTTTGCGGTGAAGCCAGTGTATTCAACGCAGATTCAGATGTTGACATATTGAGAGACATGACGGCAACATCGCCGGCTGTAGGCGTTGCGGCGAGGGACGTACCGGCACCATTGAATTGTGATAGGCAATCTACCGACCAGGGTCGTGAGCTGTTGCCAGCTCGCTTTTTCCGTAGCGTTACCTAGGGTTAGACACATATGCTTAATGAATTTGTTATACACATGGATGATGGTTTTAAATAAAACATGGTTGATGAAGATTGAAGACTTTGGCTGATTGTTTGGACAAATCTCGAAAACTACAGTAAGTAGTTTAGAAAGTACTGTTAGTTTTGTAGTTAGAAAAATAAGTGGTGAATGAACACTGAAGTACCATAGCTGCAAACAACACTAATTTTAGTTTCCATCACCTATGTAATCCAATTAGCATGTCTTTCATCTTTGCGTTAACCCTGCACTGGTATATTCCATAAACAGGCCGATAGATGGCAGTGTAATAAATGTGAGAAAGGCTAATAAGTTTGGTATTGGTTTTTCTCACCTTTACTTTTGTCGTAAACCTCGTAGCAAACAATGTAATAATCTAAATACTTTTTGTCTTCCGACAAAGGAGTTTTAGACACTAGTCCAATTAAAATTTTACAACAGAACAGCTTCACCTACCCCTGATTCTCAATCATTCAGAAACCTATTCGGATTGGGAAGCTTCATTTTTAATTTTGAATATTGATAAATCCGTGCGCTATTTTGTCGCAGAAACCTTTAAAATTAGAATCAATGATTTTTTCGAATTGTAATATCAAAAGTAACTGATCGGAGCATTGTGAATTGCAATGATCCAAGTCGAAGTAAAGGCAGTTTCCAAATCCGAATTTGCTTTCGAATAATTGAGAATAATCCTGGTTACGGTCCGGTGAATTTAAAGCTAGTTTATTTGTCAACCAAATATATAAAAATAGAATGATAGATAGATAGATGAATACTTTATTGCATACCAATCAACACATTCAACGGCGGATCCAGGGGGGAGGGCATGGGGGGATCCAAGGGGGGATCATATGACCCCCCCCCTGGATCCGCCGTTGCTGGTTGCTGCTGCTGAGCTGGTTCCAGAACTTAGGTGGACCACTAATTGAACATAATGATTTTATTTATATATTTTGTCACCATATAGATTTTATGGAACCACATACCTTCAATATTTAATTAATTTAATATAATCACTTTTAAACCCCCCACCCCCCACTATGTAACCCCCTCCTGGCGCGGTCGGTGGCATACATATGACGAAATATGTTTAGATATAATATTATTTCACATAAACCTACATACAAATTTAGTCAAAATACTAGATGATTATATCCATATAAGTACAATAAATAAAATACATATAACATATGATATATACATATAAAAATAGTTAATTAAAACCTCACAACTTCCTTGAAACAAGTAAGTTTTAAGCGATACGCTCGACAAAGTAAGATTATTGTACGAGATGAAGTCGAATCTTTGAAATAGAGCTACAAATACCTTAGGATGGTGTGTGGGAGTGACAGTACAAGTAGAAGTGCTCATATCCATAGAAGAGTGTATGTTCCGTTCTTCTGAAGTCAAGGAGGTGTCCACTTCGCTTTCCGTCGTGTACTCGCCCGAAGCGTCGTAGCTTTCTGTACCCTACAATTATGAGAAAGTTTTTTGAAGGTATATACTTCATATGCGGTGCGTGGGGTGCGTTTGGGAATAATTTCAAATCGTTTGAAAAACTAAAAGAACCGACTACAAATACCACGCTAGTCATTTTCAGTACTAAGTTTGAGGTATTTATTACCATATCTCTGGAGATACTGAACATATCTCAATGACATTTAAACATGTGTTCAACAAAACATGTATTGTGTACCCGCAGTTATCCTTGAGAGCCAGTTTCCATTCTAGACCTAGCGTGCTTACCATCTTTGACCGCATCATCACTTACCAACAGGTGAGATAGTGGTCAAACGCTATCCTATAAGATATTTTAAAATAAATGAAATTTAAATGGGACCACATGGAAAGTATATCATTTCAAACAAAAAAGAACTTTCCAAATAGGTCCAGGCGTCTTACAGTAATTGGGGAACATAAAAAATAAAAGATTCCGACGAATTGAGAATTTACTTCGTTTTTTGAAGTCGGTTAAAATGATATAAGTGGATTCTTACGGTGCGCGCGAACAGTGACATAACTTTTATTCACAGAAGTACGAGTATAACTGCACTAATTTATACTTCTCTGATTTTACTACACTTAAATTGTACTATTCATTATTCTGTGACTTAAGCAAGTGTATCTCCTTTTAAATGGTGTGAAGTGATATCTATGTTCAATATATTTATTCTGGTATTTATTTATATACGTATTTATATCGATGATAAAAAATCTATTTAATATATATGTTTTTAATATATAACACAACATACGGTCGTGATTCACAGTTATTTGATATGAAAATAACTGTGAATATCTTAGAAAAAACATCGATGGTTACTAAATATAAGTACCTAATAAAATCTGTTATTTAGTAATAACAGAAAACATAGTTGTTTCCTTATTTTATATTTTATTTCTTCATATTACTTTTACTATTTATTAATTATTTTTTTTAGAGGTACATTGTTTATAAAAAAAATACTGGTCCTCAGGTGGTAGAAGCATAATTTTAATATTCCGCCTGACCTGCTACAACAAAGTAGCTCACTACCACCATTTATATAAATATAAATAAATAAATAATCAAATAACTGATATAAAAATTATTATAAAGATCAAACACTTTTTAAACAACACAAGCTTATTGTTAAAACGTATCGTGTGTAATAAAAAGTAACAACTAATGAACTAACTAACGATGTAAGGTAACAGGAAAAGTACGCCGCTCGCCTGATGGTAAGCGATGACGTCTACCTATTACAGATACAGCGGCATGCAAAATTCTGGACTGCCAGAAGAACAATACACATTATTATCATTAGCCATTACGGAGTTCCAGTCCCTACATCCCGGCTCCATCATCAGGTCAGCTAGATGGTATCATATTATTGAATTATCACCGAACTTACATAAGTAAGTAAGGTCAACATTGGGAAGACCGTCTTCAAGGCAAGATCGTCTACGTGCAATAACTTTCGTTTTTGAGTAGCTATGCAGTTAGCATTGACAGTATCGATACAACAGTATTATAGTTTGGTTCAATGTTGTATCATAAATGTCGCTAGCAACACTATAGTGTGAGAAAAATAGCTATAATTTAACTTAATGACGGTCTTACCCTTAATAATAGAGTATGCCAGTCTTACCCGAGTTGACCTTAAGAAGTCAGACAGTTGTAAGTAGCGCCCAAACGGGCGGAGTGAGTAGTCATAAGTTGCCGAGAAGAAGACTAGTCGCGTTTCGCGTTTTTTTAATCCAGAACATGGATGTTGAATTACATAACACCAATTTACGTGCTATAATTTATGGACTGTACTAAACTCGCCCGTCTACATGCCGGCCAGTTAAGTTGGCGGGGCGCGGGAGACGCGAGAGAGGGGTCTACTTCGCGCTGGACTCGCCAAAAAATAGGATCGCATTCTATTCAACTCAACTTGATCAACAACTTACTACTTAACTCGCTTTTGCCGTTCAAACAACATTAACAACTTAACTCGCCGATGACGCAAGTTAACTCGCTACTGTACTTATTGAAGTGTAAATCAGGCTTTAGTCTGCTAAATTTGAGTCCAATCGAATGTCAGGAAGTGATTCTAATTTAGCTACAAACTTTTACCCACACAAACATAACATACATAGTTACACGGTAAGTTAAACAAACAACAACTAACCTGGTTACTATCATTCTTCTCTTCCGTACTCTGATTCAGCCACTCTTTGATCCTCGACATCTTATTCCGACTGACATTCTTGCCTTCTTCTTCAAAAGCCAACGGTTGGAAGTTCCTCGTCCCTTTCTTCTTAGCCATTTGTTGTTGAGCCTGTTTTTGGACCAATTCTTCTGCCTGATTCACAAGTCTTTCCAAATCCTTGCACCGTGTGTTTTCAACTTTAAGAAGGTCCGGCGTAGATGTGTTAAGTTTTTGCGGTTTCTTTTCGTCCATAGGAAGTTCGCATTGAATTTCAACTGATGAAGTCATAATATCAGTTGAGTCTTCATTGCCAATTTTCGGGGTGCCAACATAAGTCCATTCTTCTTCTGAAGATTCTTCTTGACTTTTATCGTCAGTTTCAATCATTTGTCTATCGGAATCCGTATCATGGTGTTTGAAGTAGAATATCGCAAGGTGTTTAGATTTCCTGTCAGTTTGGTTGAACTTAGAAGAATCTACTGGCTTTTTTCTCTTTATTACCGTTGGTGGTGTCTTTACCTTTTCAATCTGAGTGTGTTTCTCAAGTCCTGTAAAATATTAGGGTATTGATTGATTGTTTGTTTGTATTACAAAGAATGCACTGTGTTGTTTTCGATGTAAAATCCGTAACTGAATGGAGTAGTAGGAAAATATTGCAGAAATGGTGTTAGGCATTTATGGGTATTTATCGTTGTAGAATTACGCTTTGGATCTATTTTTAGAATGAAAGGTAAATCATCGTTAATTCCCCTATTCAATAATTAACTTAACTATACATATATGTATGTAAGTAGTTATTAATTGAACGTGTAGTATTTTATTTTGTAATTGCTCAAATTTTAAAATAATAGTCTATTGCGGGTTGTCATGCACACCTAGCATTCGTATGATTTTAAAGTGTCTCTAATCAGTCCACGGCGTTGCCGAGACGATATCGCTAATTAACGATTACTACTGTTTTTGTACATGCTTAGTATTTGTTGATTGTACTATGGAAATTTACTTAATCACTATTATACCCTTTTCTAAGTCTTTAGTGCATTAAAGCGTATTCACATGTGTACACATTTTTTCTGTACTGACTTGATATTTCGTTGGCGTAGTAAGATTACAATCTAAAAACTAGTTAGCCATATGTTTGAGCGCCAGTGTAACTGTCTATTAATCAGGCAGGCTTTAAAAGAAAAATACCATTTCTACTAAATGTTGGTAAGTGCCAAGTAGTAGAATCCAAGCGATTTTAAGTTTGCAGTTTTATCTTTGTGACGTTGTTATCCAAGATAAATGCAGATGACTGATACCCATACAGTGATGAAATCATCCTTATCAGACAACAACCGACGCACGGTCTGTTCGCTCACGTAGGCACTTTCCTATAGGTATTTTTATGGGTATACTAGCTGTGCCCCGGAGCTTTGCCCACGGTAAACACAAGGTAAACTAAACTAACTAACACTAAATCATTCATTTAAGACTTTTTTTTTTCATAAAAACCTTGTCCTGACAATTATAAACACAACCACGAAAGAAATAGCCAAATCGGGTCCAACCGTTCTCAAGTTATGGCGTGACCAAGGGAAACATTTTTCGTAAGATTACTAAATTTCGCGCTGAAATTTCATCACTACCGTTTTCTATTTCTAAACTACTCGTAGCACGATTCTACATACCGTATCTTCACTTAACTTCAGCTGGGACAGAAGTAATGTGCTCATCTGTATAGCTCTAGCATAAAGACAGGGAGCGCTATTATGATATACTAACTGTGCACCGCGGCTTCGCCCGCGTTAAAAAGTATCCTATAACTTTATCCTACTGGCCATTCCTAAATATCAGTTAAATCGATCCAGCCGCTTGACCGTGAAGAAGTCCCAAAGAAACAAATATACAAACTGACTTTCGCATTTATAATATTGGTGTCAATGTCGATGATGCCTTACCATCGATCTGATCAGTGACAGGTACAATCTGGTCCATAGCTCTGTCGTTAAAGTCGTCGCAAGCGCCGGGAACACGTCTCTCGTCCGCCATATTGCCGTTAGTTCGTCTGGTCAGCTCCGATTCACAGTCGGATCCGAAGCCACGCCACTGGTATGTTACTGCATATTCTTGCTCGTCTTCCTGGAAGGGTAAAATATGGCATTAATTAATAATTAAGATAGTTTAAGAACAAGAATACTAAAATCAAGAATACTAGTAATGTGCAACCCACATTGCGAGTAATCTTTTTTCTTCAAAATAAAAAAAAAAAAAAGTGCAAGACGCACTCGTATGTTTCCGTAACACACGACTTCCAAAAAGAAGGAGGTTCTCAATTCAACTGTATGTTTATTATTTTTTTCTTTTTTTTTGTGTGTATGTTACACGATTACTCCGTCAATTGTGAACCGATTCCAATGATTCTTTTGGTGGACCACCTCGGAAACGTACCGATTACATTGTAATTTCATCGAGATCTGATAAGTATCTCCAGAGATATGACGATCTTGACGACGACGACGTCTCAAACTTGCTACTGAAATTGACTCGCGGGCATTGAAGTCAGTTGTTTTGTTTTTTAGTTTTTAACGTAGCGTAGGACGCCCTGTGACCAGGTGAAGCGACGACATTCGCAAAGCGGTGGGCAGTGACTGGAAGCAAAGAGCCGAAGATCGGGCTCAGTGGCGTAACTTGGGAGAGGCCTATGTCCAGCAGTGGACTTATACCGGCTGATTATGATGATGATGATGTTTTAGTTTTTAAGCTTATTATATAACTATAATTTTTTGCTGGCTTTTCATAGTGTATGTATAAAAAACAAAGTTACGTTTGCAGATGCTATATCTCAAAAAAAATTTTTTTGATGCAGTTTCATGTATGGGAAAAATTAATATTTTTTTATTTTTCAATAAAAATCGTAAACCGGATCACAGAATACACCTACCTACCAAGTTTCAACTGTTTCCAGAATAAAATGTCTGTGACGTACAGACGGATATGACGAGTCTATAAGGGTTCCGTTTTTTTCCATTCGGCTACGGAACCCTAAAGACACATGCCATGCCATTAAGTCACTTTTAGTAGCAGGTTTGAGATGCTTATTGCCATATGGCGCTGAATACCAAAGTACATATAGATCTAAAATACTTGTCCACTTTTAAACTTAGGCGAAGAAAGCTAGATGCAATAATATAGGCCTTAGACTGGAACGAGTTGAGTGAACTAGAGCGCGTGGAAAACTTCAGATCTCTATAATAGTAGAATATTATATCGATGTTCCGCCTAACTTGTAATCAAAAAGTAGCTAGCTACCATCAAGGAGAATATCTGCCGACAAAACATATACGGTGTTCTGGCAGCACACAGCCCTTGAGAGTCACAGTATTCTAGGCCTACCATGTTCACCATCTGCGACCACATCATCGCTTACCGCCTGGCGAGAAAGTGGTCAAACGCTAGCCTATAAGATATAAATAACCGGCCAAGTGCGTGTCGGGCTACGCGCAGTGTAGGGTTCCGTAGTAGCATGTTATTCAATGCAAGTCTTTACCCGTTACAAACACGCAACTAGGTACTCCGTCTTTGTCACTTTAACGGATTTATTCTAAGGATTTTGTATTTGGTACAAATATATCCAACACCCAAATTCAATGACTATTACGGCTAAACTAATAAAGTTATCTCAACGGCTAAAATTTTCCTTTAAAGTTCATGAAATGCGCTATTATCACGATTTTTTTCAGATTCTTCAGGCCGGTAGTTTAGCTTTTAGAGGGGGGGGGGACGCCCTACTGGAACAAAATTTTGCACTTTAAAGTTTAATATTTCGTAAATGGAGTATTCAATCGAAAAATGGTATTAGAAACCCTAAGTCATTTTGAAAGACCTATTCAACGATACCACACACGATGGGGTAGACGATGAAAAAAAAAAATCATCACCACTTCTCATATAGGGGAGCTACCCTAAAAAAAAATATTTTTCACAATTTTATTTCAGCACTTTATCGGCGTAATATATATACATACTCCCACAAAATTACAGCTTTCTAGTATTAACGGTCTCTTAGCAAAACCTCGGACAAACAAACAGACAGACGGACATGACGAAACTATAAGGGTTCCTTGTCAGGACTACGAAACCCTAAAAAGAGGCTGCGTAGAATGCTACGCGTTAGAATTGAAACTTCCAAGTTCATTAATTTTTTCCTCAACATCAGCTTATTTATACAACTCCATCTCTTAAACTTTAGCGAATACGTCTTCGTAGTTAAGCCGTTCAACAATAGAGGGCATTAATAAATGTAAAATATAAAATGACGCTTAAGTCACTTCCGTTGATTCGGACCGTGACGCTACGTCACATTCGTCAATTTTTGCCCAGTGAAAGAAGAAACTAAGCTAACCTAAACTAAACATAACCTAACCAAACCTAAAGAAGTTTAACTTCAAAAGATCTCACCTCAGAAGCAGACTGGCGACTATCCAGTGAAATATCACGTCTGCGCCGGAGCTGGTTGGTTGGTGTTCGCTGTCTTCTGGGCGAGCCTCGTCTGCTGAGTCGAGGTTGTTTCAGCACGGGCTCGTCGTCGCTGTCGCTTACTGCTTCTACTGACGCTCCACCCTGGAACGAGGAGAGGAGCTGGTCAATATTTGTAAATATACCTAACTGGTTTATTCTGGTACTTATTAAAATAAAGTTTTTTTTTGTAAATGGCTTACAAAGATATATAGTACAACCTATGTTTTAATGAAAATTGGAATGAGGAATGTTAAAACCAACAAAATATTCATTTTCCGCTCAGACGAGTATTTTTTTTTTAACAATTCTCTTGCTTCGTTTTGGCTTCCACGATTTTGTAATTAAAATTAAATTAAAATTAAAAATGTATTTATTTCAGGCTCATGCCCATATTGGACGAATTACAATGGTAGGTACACAACACATTAAAATAAGATCGTAAAACTAATAAAAATGTCACAATCATAGACTAAAGAGATTAAAATATAAAATTAAATTAAAATTAAATTACAATTGTCATACAATAATTAAAAGAAGATTAGATGAATAATTACAATATTTATGTCATATCAAAAATAAAATAAAATAAAATTCTCTTACTCCTAATATACTGACACTACTACAACATACATCTGACACTACTAGGAACATGTCTATTGCAGCAGTGACGAATATATGCGCAGTAATGCATAGGTGTTGGTTGATTGTTAATTAGTCGGAAACCTCTTCAAAATTATTTACTTAGACCAAATGAGGGTGGTTCCAACAAACTGTCAATCATAACAATGCTGATTACTCGAACTTCCAATCTTTTCCTGACCACTATGCAACTTGGTCGAAACTTCGAGATAAATGAAAGGTAACGTTTTGAGCGCGCAAGTCCTAAATTGCATTACAAGTATTTGTCCAAAAGTCTCTCCTTCTCACGCAATCAACACCACTATTATAAATGCGAAAGTCAGTTTGTAAATTTGTTTGTTTGGGACTTCTTCACGGTCAAACGGCTGGACCGATTTAGCCGAAATGTCGCACAAGGATAGCCAGTATTATGGATTAGGCTATAGGATACTTTTTAAGGAGGGCGAAGCCGTGGGGCACAGCTAGTTTACCATTTTAGTTATGAGCCGAAAATTCGCATATCCTTGGAACGTACCCCAAACTAACTAATAAGGGCAAAAGTACTTGGGCTTGATTTGAATGCTTCGTTCAGCTGCTGACAAGCTGTAGATAAGATCAGCACTCGGCAGTCACATAGCAGTGTAGCCGATTCATAAACAACACTGTATTGTCATGTAAACCGTCTATACTAAGTTTATTTTAAATTTTAGAGCCCGAAAGTCCTATAAATTTCTTTCGAAGGATATTGTTTAGCAGGAATGTGGTACAGAATACATAGTGGTAGTAACGTAAATAAGTATGTGACAAGATGGAGCGACGCTCAGAGTAACAATTTTGTTACTCTGAGGAGCGACGTCATTCGTAAATCGATGGGCAGTGACTGGAAAGAATGAGCCAAAGATCGGGTTAATTGGCGTGTCTTGGGGGAGGCCCATGCCCAGCACTGGACTGGACTGATACCGGCTGATTAATGATCAGATGATGAATCTTAGGGTGACTGTTAAATACGAAAATCCGATCTTGATAATAACCTTCAAATTTTCAATTTCTACTTGCAAGAGATGCGTGGAACTGAAGATAATTTATCAAAAATTCAGCTGGACATTTTTTCAAATAAACTTACTAGCAATGTGGGTTGCAAGTTACTAGTAGTCTTGTTAACCCCTCCGACCAAGCTTAGTATACTTGTGTCTGGAGTGGATTCACGTCAATAGTGCAATGGTTAGGGAAAGAACTCACGACCACTTGATCGCCAGGCCGACGCCTTAGCCATTGGGCTATTGCCGCTTCAAAATGACAAAGACTAAGTTGCCGGTACACGGACAACTGCAAAAAAAAAATCTATGCAAGCAATGTCTTGGTCTTCAGAAGACAAAGTTTTGGGTCTATGCATATTATACGCATACATTAAAATTTAATAGAACGAAAATTACAACTTGATACACACCTTTTCGTATTGATGGTAATATGAAAACACATCTCTATTAACACGATTATAATACGAAAGAGAAAACATTTTCACAGCATCAAATACTGTCAAGTACTTCACTAGATGCTAATTTTAGCTCTAAACCACTTTGATAAACAGAAACACTCGTAACCAATCTATGAAAATACTTAAACTTTGTTTTGCGAATAGAGATTCTAGATTTTAGCTCTAAACCACTTTGATAAACAGAAACACTCGTAACCAATCTATGAAAATACTTAAGCTTTGTTTTGCGAATAGAGATTCTAGACTGTATTTACTACACAACCGGTTAACACGTTTGACGCAAAAAAGTAAGAAGAAACATGTAACAAAGTATTGTTTTCACAATAAAATGTGAAATGAAATAAAATGTTCTAAACAGCTTCAATACCAAGGGCAAAGTGACGCGACTCGAATTGGCTTTTGTATCGAGTATATTTTGATAGATTAGATTACGTTGATAAAGGACCATTTTATCATATCCAAACATAATATCTATAGCAATACTATACCTTTTGTTGTGCAATTAATGATTATGCTTATACATATTCATAGCTAAAATACTATAGTAGTAGGACTTCTGCTAGTCCGCCTGGAGCGGTACCACCACTTTGCCTATTTTTTCAGCCGTAAAATAGGAATGTTTTCCGGTTGAAATGGCAGGTGTCCGGTGAAAAAAAAAAATGACCCTCAGACTCGCGCGGCATAGAATTTGGTTTTTTAGGGAGAACCCTTAGGGAGGGGAGAACCCCAAAGGGTATCAAAGGAACCCTATTACTAAGACTCGCTGTCAAATACTAAAAAACAAAAACTAAAAACAAAATAAAATTGAATAATAAAGGGGGTTCCCATACACGAAACGTGTTTTTTCAGGCGTTTTATGCTCGATATTACAAACCGTATGTAGGTATATGTAAATACAAGTAAAAGCTTACAACACTACGGCGTAACATTATGCGACAACTCTAATTGGGCCCTGCAATGAAAAAGTTCAGTATAGTTTAAAGTCTGAAAAACGATAAAAAATCTATATTGTAATACTTATTAAATAAAATGATATTTACAGTTCTCATCTCTTCATAAATCAAAACATTCATAAATTGATTTACGACCAATAAAAGTCATTTCAAAAATTATTTTTGATATTTATTATTAGAGATATGCCATAAATTTAAGAAGTAAAAAATAAATAGAACGGACATGATTCTTGAGCAAATACATCTATTAGGTAGGTCAATACCACTGGTTTTAAAAATAAACTAATAAATAATAATTTAGAGTACGCGCCCGGCCATAATAAATTTATTATTACAAGTGGGAAGGGTTTGGACCCGATATATACCTAATTGAATTAATTTATTGTTAACGTCACCCTACAGTTAAAAAAGAAAGTAATTTAGTTACAAAAGTCAAAATTCAATTATGTTTAAAGTAATTTTGTGAATATTCATACTAATATTATAAAATGTTTATAACTCTGTCTGTTTGTTACCTAATCACGCCTAAACGGAAGATCCGATCTTACTGAAATTTAACAAGGAGATACTTCAAAACATTAGGCTACTTTTTAACCGACTTCAAAAAAAGGAGGAGGTTTCTCAATTCGACCGTATTTTTTTTATTTTTTTTTTATGTTTGTTCGCGGATAACTTCGTCGTTTATGAACCGATTTTGGTTATTCTTTTTTTGTTCGAAAGGAGATATCTCAAGTGTGGTACCATGGTAATTTTATTGAGGTATGATAAGTATCTCCAGAGATATTGAGATAATCATCTCAAAATTGGTACTGAAAATGAATAGCGCGGCATTGAAGTCGGTTGTTTTTTAATTTTTAAACGATATTATTGTGAAAATAAAATCATTTTTTTTTTACACTACCTTATTTAAGGTACCACATTTGTGTGATCTGAATTATTTAATTCAGATCACACAAATGTGGATATGATTGATTGACAGAGCTTTTCAGTGATAAAATTATTGGTGTACGTGAATGAAGTCAGAGTTTTACGGTGTTCAATAAGGAGTGTCTATCTATACATATATCTATCTAGATTTTTACATGTATGCCTGGGATGGCACTATCACTTTTTCAACAAAAGTCTATAGTAAAAATTTTACATCGTTTACAAAAAATAAACGAAAAAACGAATTAAAAAGTTTTTTCATATCTCTGGAGATACTTATAAGATCTCGATAATATGTTACTTTTTTTAGTATCGGACCAAACAGGAAGCAATTACTCTTTAAAATAATTTTTGAAATCGGTTAATAAATAACGGAGTTTTGAGGTTACTAACCGAAAAATACACGCCAATTAAGAACCTCCTATTTTGTGAAGTCGGTTAAAAAAAGATAATATCGATTTGATCATTTAATTTATTTATATCTTTAAGGAATAAACGTATATGATTAATGTTTTTTGCTATCTATCTATATATCTAACATCTGATCTTATAAACAAAGAAACAATTATTATGACTTTTATTACTATTTAACCGGTAAACTACTCACGTGATAAGGTCGAAGTTGATATAAACGGTGGTTAACCGGTTAAATAGTAATAATGGATTATACTCACGATACGTTTAATACAATTATTATGACTGTTTGAAATAAATGAGACACATTACTAGTATACTTGTAGAGATCGTGTTGGAAACAAACTTATATTTTTAACTTTATAACAATTTAAAAATAAATAAAATGTTATCAATGAATACATTTAATTTCCAAATCAATAAAATAATAATCAGTGTACCATCCTAAATATAATTTCGAATTACTTATACAGATAAAGGGGCCAGTTTCACAGGTTCCTGATAGCGCTATGATGAAGAAATCTGACAGATTTTTGACAGCTTTTATATTGCGTCATGTGTCAGATATCTACCTATCGTATTATCAGGAACCGGTGAAACTGGCCCTTTGTCTACAGAATCTACATCTAACAATAATTTGAATAAATTACAAGCAAGAAAATCTCTATCACAAAAACAAGTGTTTTTTTTATTTGATTAAAGAGTAAAGAGAAACTTTACATTTTCAATATAAAACATAATAACCAAACCTCTCAATAAAATCCATCCCATATGACAGTCAGTCACGGTGGACCCCTAAGGGCGAGGGTTAAATTACCTAACCACAAAAGGCAGGGGTCCCCAACTCTTGCCGTTCGCCACTTGGATCGTGTTTGCAAACATCCGCGGGTGGCTGATTACCCATTGTTGCCGAGAAATTGCGCATATGCAATAAATTTCAACTAGTTGACGTGGGAAAGTGAAATTATGAGTATATACGTAAGTACCTAATGAAATGGAGATGCAAAGAATTTGTATGTTTTTGAAATTAACACATAAATGAAGGAAATGTTTTTGTTTGCTTTATTGCTGAAAATGTATGCAGACTTTGTGATTATTAATATCCGAGTCTAATCAATAATCTCAATCAGCCGTGTTCTTATGTTCTTTGACAAGTATAAATTTAGACATTTAGGATTTATGAGTCAACCTAAATCGCGGAATTTTCTGCTAGAGGAGAGGCACTATTGTGGACCTGTGGTACGCGAAATATCAATGTTATTTTTAGATTCTGAACTGACATTGACATAACATGCATTTTGACATTTCATTACAAAATGGCACAGCTTCACAGCTGTCATTAGGATCATTTTACAAAAAAATAAACAAAAGAAAAGCTGGAGCCTCCAATACACAAATGTCGGTTTGAGTTTTGGCGGGAACGTGGAAATGTGTGTGCGCTCACATTGTATTTTTTCCTAAAACTTGTGTTCTTCCGCGAGTTAATGTGTAATAAATATGGATTATTAACCATTAAGTGCCGGTGAACGTGTGCGAGTGTAGGGAAACAGTACAATTTTGAAAAACATGCTATTTGCGTTCGCACCAAAATTCCACTGAAAATCTTAAGTAAAGTCCACATCTTTACTGAGGGTATGACGTAGACAAGACTTTGACTTGAAACTTGACCTGAAATGTGACTTTGACTCATCTTTATGACTTGAATTCTCAAAAACTTGAAGATTTTTTATACTTGGCACTGGCTAAATACACAAATCGTGTGGAGCCATAATATAACAAAAAAAACAAGGTCGGTTTTCCAGCCACTCATCTCGCTGCTGTCTTCCGCAGTCCACTTACAAGCATAATACTATCTTAGACGCATCGTCACTTAACATAAACGTGTAATGCTTGCCTGTTCAAGAAAAACTGCATTTTTTTACAGTTCTTTAAACGCCCGACGAATTTAAGGGAGATTTGCATTTGATTTGCATTTAAAGCAAAGTCGCGGTAAACAACAAGCTTTACTATTTAATACCCAGGTATTCCAGGCAAATCAGCTTTCGTCTTTCAATGGGTCGTTTAATTGAACGCAGCTGGTAATGAAAGGAACGAGTGTTGCTAATTAGAAATGCCTCGAAGACTTGAAGACGACATATCATTGACAATGAGGCATTACATTTACTCCTAGTCAGAGCTTGTCTTAAACTCTTAAGAAACTAAATTATTGATGATTAATAATGGTCATATGTGGATAGGAAACCATTAAAATACAGCATAAAATAATCCGCCAAAAAAATCATGAGTTTTAAAAATAGTAGTATAGAATAGTAGGTAGCAATAGTAGTAATTTTTTGAGTTTATCGCGAGCAGAGACAGACAGACGAGGCGGGAGACTGTTTGTTTTATAATACGTAGTGATAAAACAATACTTACTACACAAGAAGTGGCAAAAATTGAGTAAGATCTTTGCCACAGAATAATTAATAGTACGATATTAGCCTAGCAGTTAAACATAATAGGCTGCCAATAATAGGCATAAGTGCCAGTTTCACCGGTTCCTGATAGCGCTAATATGAAGAAATCTGACAGATTTTTGACAGCTTTTATATGACGTCATGTGTCAGATGACTATCCAACGCACTTTTTTTTTTTAGTTTTTAAAAGATTACTCACAATGTGGGTTGCACATTACTAGTATTCTTGTTAAACCCTCCAACTAAGCTAAATATGCTTGTTTCTGGAGTGGGTCAATAGTGCAGTGGGTAATAGGGGTGGGGATCGAACTCACGACCTCTCGATCGCCAGTTCGACACCTTATCCATTGCATTCCATTCCATGCCTTTTTTATCAGGAACCGGTGAAACTGGCCCTAAAAATAGAGAAGAACACGAACCTGGTTCTCAATCCTCGCGATGCACGCTTCAAGATGGCACTGCCACTCAATGGCCCTCAAGTACAAGAGATGCCAGCGTCGCTCCAAAGCCTTGGCCGCGTGTGTTGCGTCACTGTCCTTACATAGCCGAACTACTGACGTCACGATCCGTCTGTGGCATTCCACGTCCTTCTGCAATACCTGGGGAAGAACAGAACAGCTATATTAGTCAAGTACAAAGAAAATCTAGTTTACTAACTCTAAAGCATATGGACGTAGTCATCGGAGGCACTAGTATGTGTTCAAAATACGGCCATTTTCTGTGTTGTCCATCGAGAAGTTTTTGTCCATATTTTTTCCATCAGATCTAGGCAAAAGAACAAAATTAAAGCATGTATATAGGAAGTATAATATCTTAAGCATGCATAAAATATTCTTCACGCGAATTCAGAATCCTCACTTTTCAATTATTAGTAAAAAAAGTACTACATAATTGAGAAACCCACAGAATACAGAAGGAAACTTCATATTGTTCCATGGAGAAACCCAACATCTCCTAACAGTAGATTAATCGTTGTTCTTAGTCACAATTCAAATGAAAATCTTATTTCTGAGTTCGAATCCTAGCACGGGTAAACACAATCTATGAGTCAAATGTAACTAATAAAACTTTTAATAATGCGATAAACATCTAAATAGATTAACATAGATAACAATCACTGAAAGCATATAGATGTTTCATTGATTTCACATGGATAAGCAACAGAAACATACAAATACTGTAAACAACATCGAGCCGTACCTATATGCCATCAATCGATATCTAATCACAACACAAAAAGTGATGAAACCAGCGGAAAGATTTAAAAGAACTCATCCGAATGCCGATACGCTTCGAGATCGATAATTCGATACGATAAATAGATAGATAATAGTTCCACAAGAACATGAAAGCGATATGAATACCGGTTACAGGTGTTGCCATACCCGATTTTGAAGCTAACCCGAGCTAGCCCGAGATAGGGCTTTTCTTATACCGGTGTTCAGTGGTTGCATTGCTAAACAAGTCTATATATATAGACTTGTTTAGCAATGAGTTTAGAGATTATATAATCTAATAGAATTAAGTAAAGTAAAATGCAAAGTAAAAAAAAAAGTAAATTGTAACGCCGAAAAAAGACTCCGACCTGTGTCGGAAAAAAGGGCGGAAAAGACAAAAAAAAAATAGAATTAAGTATCAAACGTTCAATAACAACCATGATGTAAAATAAACACTATAATGTAAAACAAATATACACTTTACACGTTTTGTTAGGAGGGTATTCTAATGTACCTGTTCACTCTCGACTTGAAGACCCCTGGATTGTAAGCAGATCGCCAATGGAACATCTAAATAGCTTAACATTTAAGACGAAACATTAATACGTAAAAATATATATGATAATATACATCTAGGTATTGTTACTATACGAGAAAATCCCAATTACAATAGCACATACACTTAGCTGGACAAAATAATTAAATTCTAGCCAAATAAAGCATAAGGAAAGTGATCAAAGAAAGATACCAGATCCAGCAAAGGGGCCGAAAAGGGGCTCACATAGCATATTTACCGGTAACAAAAACGGATATACTGACAACAAAGAATTTGATTTCACACAATAAAGCAGCCAGCAGACCAATCAAACTTGACAATAGATTGCAAGAACCTTTTTAAGAGAAGAAAAACTGTATTAAAAAGCAACAAAGGGCGAGACGTGAAACGGAGCCTGCGCACGCGCCTGTAGCTTGTACTTTTTAACAGATTTGAAAGTGTCAATTTGTTATGTCAGGAATTTGATTGAGTTATTAGATCACAATGTTTGGTGTAAACAAACATTTCGAAGAATTTAATTGAATTGAAAATGAAAGAATTGCGTCATAAAAAAATCTTGTATGACGATTAAGATCCTTTAAAAAATCCTTAAACGCTTTTCTAAATCGATAGAAGCTTGTAATTGACCTGCTTCTTATGAAACATTTTTGTGAAGGTTGTGTTTTGAATCCAGTAAGGCAGTTAATCTGTATTTTATTAAAATTCTGATAAAGAACGTGACAATGACATAAATCATCTAAAGTACGTAAACAAAATCTCAATAAAGGTATTAAAGCACTTAAAAGATGAACGCATTCATCATGAGTATGATCACACCTGCAGACGTGATACAATCGACACGTCATTTATATAAACAATGACGTGAACACAGATATTAAATATGAATAGCAGACCTCATCTGACAGGCCTAGACAAGCATTTGCCACTATGCCCCCTTTTGTTAAATTAAAATGTGGTATACTAAGATGGTATCGTGCTTGTTAGAAGACAGTAAGTCGAGGTGCTAGACGACTGACTTGAGTCTAATCCACTTAGCGCAAATATCATATACTTATTTGTTGGTATAGAGGTTTACACATCATATCCCAACCTGTCTTCCATTCTGGCAGTTACCAAATTATTTATAAGGAACTAGTAGCGCTCAACGTCTTCCCCTCGCGAAGAGCATACTGAGCCCTTTTTGATTATAGCTAAAAGCAGCAGTACAAAATATTAGTGAAACCGGTCTAGCCATTCGTCTTGAAAACGTCACAAACTGATGAAGAGACAAAGAGATAAATTTATCATTTCTAATTTTGTTAAGATTTTGAAAACGGTTAGTTAAACGGTTAAATCGTAGGTTTCTAGTACACCCTTTTATTTTCCAATCGTTAAAAGTGAGATGATGGCTTTGAAAAAAAATACCATTGTCATCAGTCGTAAAATAGAGATTCGTAAGATACGATTAGAAATATGAAGACGAAGCAGTTGTAAAATTTAAAGACACCGGAACTTTTAATTACATTTACAATTATGAAATTGGAACATTAGTGTCCATCTTGATACCTTATCACTAGCCACCACGTAAGTATCTAAATGTCTCCCCAATGATAATATCGGTTACGTTCGTATCGATGGAAAAAATACCAAATAAAGAAATCTCCTCACCCAACTATTTTATACTCCTTACTACATAGCATTTTTAAGCGTTACTCTACATGCAAATACCATTGACGATATGGGAAAATAAGTTACCGAACAAATTCTATTTCATTCGTTTATATCCAGTCGCATCATCCCAATTGTATGGGAAAATATTTCTTGATACGGGAATTAGAAAGTTATAAGTAATATTTTCCGGGAAGAATAGGAGCCTATGAATAAATTTTAGATAAATAGTCACGCGTGGGTATTGATGACAGTTTTAAAGACCAATATCAATTTGGAAACCACGGGAGACTTAACTATAAACAAATCATGAGTAAATTAAGAATTAGGGAAAGAAAACTTTAGACATCGAATTTCATAGAAAATTTATTTTAGTAGATATTTAATTGAATATACGTCATTAATTAAATGTAGGTGTTAAGTGTTATCGTTTTTTTAATAAATTGGTCGTTATAAATAAGCAATAAAATAGACAATAAGAAAGCTGATGACACTAAAAGCAGAGAAAATACATTACGTATCTGTGAATTTAAGAGTTTGAGATAATTATGTAAATAAGCTTCATTTCTTTGAGAAAATTCGAAGTAAAGTCAAAGTATTCAATAAGGAATTACCATTTTTGAATGAAATCGATACTCAGATACTTATTTATAGCACTAAAGAGTTCACTGAGCCATGACTTGCAATGTAAGCAGAAAGTAATCGTCTATGTTGTGAAGGTATTATTTGACGGCAAATATGTTTGCTGAAGCTAGCTTTAACTTCTCTGGGTCAACAACCTTATTCAAACAAGGTATCTAAATGTATTGAAGGATGTAAAACTTTGTCATGGTCAGTTAAAAAGTTCGGCAAAAAATATGAAAGTCTAGAGTTCTAATTTCGGACGAAAGTTTGTGTGATGAACATAGGCATTCGTTGTTCAAGTCTTCTGTGTTATAAATTAGTGTCTATGTTTCTCGCAATACATGAATTCCTACGATGCTGATCTAAGGAACATGAGTTAGCAACACTAGCTATATAACTATATAATTATTTAATTTTGTGTTTTACTTTGCTTTTACTTTTTTTTTTAATACTAAAGCCCATTCTTACTTATAAACCGTACTCTAATTGATCAATGTTATAGAACGATTCTTTTCATTTTTGAAACAAGACAACACTTAATTATATGTATATAAATAAGTTAGATCTTAAGCAGTATTTATAAGTAAGTACTTATTAGTGATACGTCAACAAAATTATTCAATAAATCAACAAATAAGTTGACATAACATGTTATTACCATTTAAGGACCATCAAACCCCTTTATCAATGTCTTGCATCTTCAATAGCTTCAATTACTAAGACATGCTAAATGTCAAGAGGTCTCAAGTCAAGGTTCTTACAAATGCTAGAAAGATGTCATTTAATATTCTAAACGCAGAATTAGATGTCGTGATATGTCAATTTGTGAATGTTACCTATTGTGGCAAGGACAATTTTATTTATGAAGACACTAATAACTTAATATATGTTATTGTCTTTTTTAGGGGTCTGTACTACCTCAAACGGAAAAAAAGGGACCATTATAAGAACATTTTGTTGTCCGTCTGTCCGTCGGTCAGTCGGTGTGTTCGACTGTTAAGACCCTTTTCTCAGGAACGCGTAGAGTTATCAAGTTAAAATGTATAGAATAAATGTATAATAAAATCGGATCTACAGTCTCTTTCAGTTAGGTCAGGACCACCTCCCAATGTCTTACTAATTTAGTCCTTTGGTTGGTACGATAGCGAAGGGATAGATGAGTGTTACAAGTGACTCTAATATGACAAAATCTGGAAGATGGAAATTACATAAACATAACAGAATTGGGTGATGTACCAAATACAAATAAATAGAAACTATAAATACGCTTAAAAGTGAAACTTTGGTGTTAATATTGGTTTTGGCTTATGACATACTTATATCAGACAAGCTTAACACAACTCTAGACAATTGCTTTAACTAAGAAAATGCATTTATTCACCGTCAAATAACTCTGATATAACTGCGTTGAAACGTTCTGGAAATTATATCTTAGAGGTAACCAGTAAAGTAGCGATCGAATCACGAAGTAGCTATTGGTTACAAAACATCCCATAAAAATGGAAGTATTAGAGAATCGTGTCGAATCTATCACGATTAGAGTAGTAAGTGGTTTAATAACAAAAAAAAACGATGATAGATTGGATTCGAAATAGAATAAATGGGAATAAATTTACTTGTAATGGAAAGAAGATTATGAAACAAAAAAGGACTCAATTTACGTATACGTTATTGTATCGATGTAAATTCCACAATTGATTGATATCATATTAAATTCATGAGGATAATCTTTAATTAGAATGCCTTGGACTCCAATTTGATTGACAATACATCTAGGTGCAAAGAAGTCGTTACGAAGATGATTGAGTAAGACAGACTTAGAAGACTGAATCCATCTATAAGAATACAAAGTATAAGATGTCACCTTGATGCCTACCAGCGGGGACTGGACGCCCTCAGTAAGTTTGATCAATAATACTCTTTTTGCTGGTAACGGCACTAGCAAGAAAGTCGTCCCACAAGTTGGAGCGACAATATTTACAAATTGGCTGGTAGCGGGCGTTAAAAGAACAGGTGCAATGGATCTAAGAGGCATTAGGAGAGGCCAAGATGCAGTAGTGAACTGATATAAGCTTATTTATAATAAATAATCAGATTTTAACAAAATATTATAATGCAATTTTTTGAGGGCACAGTGGTTTAGTGGGAAATGGTCGGCTTTGAAGCCAGAGGTACCGAGTTCAATCCCTCATTGCACCAATGGATTTTTCTATCAAAAAATGTATGTGCGCTTCTCACAGTGGCCCTCCGGTGAAGAAAAATGATAGACATGGTGGTAGGACACTATAGGATAGGTAGGATACTATCTAGTGTCCGTTTAGCCAGCTACCACCCTCAAGTTAGAAAATCTGTCGCCAAAATATCAAATGTGTTCCGGCAGCTATCCTTGAGAGCCAGTTCCTATTCTAGGCCTAGCGTGCTACTATCCTCGACCGCATCATCACTTACCAACAGGTGAGATAGTGGTCAAATGCTAGCCTATATAATATTAAAAAGCTAATTCAGAGATGATTTTGTTATTGCTGAAATGGGAATTTAAATTATAAGATGAATAATAAAACTACACAGAAAAGTAAAACTAGACGATTTTTCGACTTCTCATTAAAGGTAGGATTAAGAGGTATCTTTTTTTAACTCCTTGTAGAACGAATTTCTAAGCAACCATAAGATATTTAAGTAACCGTTTACTATAAAGCTTGCGCAAGTTGGAAGCCAGTGGTTACAAGTCACGATTATCTAAGATCGTTTTTGTAAAACCATCTCAACTGAACTTTGCCTTACCAAACCACAGGCAGTAATAAGACAGACATTTTTGAAATTCATTGCTTTTATTTCGCGTGCAAATGTTCTATTTACGTGTAGGTGACCTATTTCGACTTGAAAATGTGACACATTCATCTGAATTTGCCGCTAACTAACTGGTATGCTCAAGTATATCAGTTATATTTCCTGCTTTTTATGATTTTATAACGGAACTCTAATTAATACATAGTAATAAAAGAAGAGACACTTCAGATTACCGGGTAGTTCTTAGGAATTCAACGATAGTCCTAAAAATTGTATATTTATACATACACGTTTTTCTATACATACGAAAGTTGAAAAGACGTCTATAACAATTTAGATTAAACTAAGTAACTGAATTATAACTATCTAATATAAAATATATAATAATATTTAAAAAAATATTAAATATATATATATCATAATTTTAATAAAGCACAACCTAAACAATGAAATTACGTGAAATTGGGAGAAAAAAACTGTAGCAAATAAATGCAGTAATGAGGGTTATATTTTTGAGATTTGATTAATTGGAGTTGAGTAGGTTTCCACAAAATGTAAAGTCAGCCAGGATTTTATAATATTTGAAGTGAAACAACTCAGCATTAATTCTACTTTCAGTCTAAACTAAACATTGGCATTACAGACTTATAATCACGCAGTCAATAGTACTACAGAATTAATTGCAATGTCGCAATAACAATAATTGCTTTCAAAGCGGCGCGATATTAAGACGTGTTTTATCTTTGACAGCCGGCACAGATTCTGTTCCTTTGTTGAATAAGACCATAATAAGTAGTATCGAATTAACAGTTGCAGTACATAAGCTTGGCTTCAAGTTTCCTGCTAGTGCAATATAGGTAAAAGACATTACTTCTAAAGTGGTATGACGTAAACTTATTAAAACAGAAGCAAAACTTTGATTGACATGATAATTGAGAAGCATTTTTAAAAAAGTACTTACATAAAGTATATTAACAAAACTTATCAATCAATCTCAATTCATTAGTCAGCTTGTAAGAAACTGAGACACTGTATTCCGCAGCACCAGATATGGTTGGTAATTTCGAACTGGACAAGTTAATTGTTGGGTTTCCAATGTTTAACAGTTGTTAATTAAGCGAAGGGACTAACAAGACGTAACGCTTTCTAGAAACATCTAACGAGTTTACTGGCTCGTTACGCGGAAGGTAATACATTGAATACATTGATAGACACGAGGGTTATAATATGATACAAGTAGGTATTATAATTGAAGCAAATACATTATACAACTCAGTTGTACTCAAAACTACTACAGTATGTTGTAACGCAACGTATGTAGCATTACGGAGCGCCTGATGGGATTGGAACCTAGATGATGAAAAACACAATAAACTTTAACATACTTGTATTGAGTAAGACACTTAACTTATAACACTATAACATATGATCTGGCGCATCTCTTCATAAAGATATCCCAGTGAGGATCCTGTAAATACCGGCCTTGTTTAGCACATTTATCATGCACGACTTCATCTTATCAGTGACGTCGGAAATCGTCTACCGGAGAATAATTGGGCACTATTTTCTGTGGTACTACCAAGGAATAGAATGCCTTGCCAGAATCTATGTTTCAGGAAACGTAGTACAATTTGGGAGTCCTCTAATCGCGGGGAACAGGTACCTCCTAGGCAAGTGTGCTACATCACACATACATACACATATGTGATCACAAGGTTAAATCATAACTTTTTATAACGCAAGTACATAAACGCTTGCCTTTAGAGTAGTAAAAGACAAACACTATTTCTCGAACAATGCAGGCAATAAAATCTTATACGAGTACGATTCGTATCTATGCGAGAGCTTACGATATCATTTTTGATGCATGTAGCTGTTTTCGTACTGTTGAAGACAATAATAATACTAGTGTAAGTACTCGAGGTTTGTCTTTCGACTAGCAAAATTTCTAGAATCATTTATACTCTTCAGATATTTCATCTTGTGCTAAGAGTTGAGAATCTCTCATTGTGTAAACCTGGTAAGAGGTTGGTGGAGCAGATCCCTAGACTCCAGTTTCTTTAAATATCACAAGCTTTCCCAGTCTCTACCTATATATTTGCAGAATTACCAGCGGAATTTAGAAAACTTCATGTAAAATGACTAAAAAAAGTTAAAGATAACAAAAACATTTACATAATTTGTTTTCAAAAAGAATCGACATGACATGTCCTTGTACTTCTTAGTAGATAATTTTATTATGTACTTTATTATACAGTATTGGTTGCACCTGGTACGGGCGCGTCAACTCCAGACTGTAAACAAGACCAAGTTTTCTGACTTGGCAATATTGCATAACCTATAGATTACTATAGGCTATTATTCTGTCATAACCCGTCAAGGTCCACGCGTGGAAGCATGCCGGCGAAGTCATCGTCCCGACGGATTTAGCCGAGCGCGTACGGAAATAGCCGAATGTACAGAAAAGCACGCGGTTGCCCGTTTTTCTGCAAATGCCTGCGGTCAATGGCGGTGGAAGTCGTAAATCATAGGAGATGGACGGAAAGGGACAGGATATGAGGACAACGTTGGAGGTAAAATTGACTTTGATGCACTTTAATCAAATTCTCTCGTTGACGAGTCAGTGTTCACTATACCACAAACTAGGTCAAACTTTTCAATTAGGTATATGACGGCTCTATTAAAATATTCCCTTAAAAAATGTTCTAGTCTTAGCTTTAGTTTAAATTAGTGCAGCAGACAAATATCCAAAGTTAAAACTCTTGCAATAAGGAGTTCAAATACAAAACTCTGTTTAATAAAGTTTTGATTTGATATATCATATCAAAACTGTTTTGGTCTAAAGACAGACAGCCGTTTGTCCAATTTTGGAAAAATCAGTATACCAAGTTTAAAGTGCCACAGATAAGTCATCTGCCCAAATCGAGCAGTAATGAGTAAACAAGATGGTCCAAATTAGAAGCAGTTACGACAAAAAAACCCTATTGTGCGGAACCAAATGTGCGGCCATCGTGACCACGCCGTGAGAAATCAATTTCAAGGTCCCATGGAACGAAAAATCACTCAGCGACCGAAGACAAAGAATATAAATTCCATCAAAGCAATGTGAGCAAATTGAGGAAGCGCTCAACAGTTAAGACTATGTTTAAAACGACATTTCTTCATGCAACATTAATGGTAGGCGGATTCAATACGGACTATTCGAGACCCTTATCATACCTTTACCACAAAACTGTAGCTGCAAAACTTTTACGCGTTTTGACTGGAACGTTTTTTTACTAAATCAGTTTAGCTGCACGATTGCCCATGAACGTGTGCTAGATTTATGATTTATTTTATCAACAGCTCTAATGCTTTTAAAAAACAAGTAGGTTTAAAGAAACCACGACACTCTCGCAGATTCCTAAGAAAATTTAATTAGATTCTCGACTTCCATCCAACGCCATATACGAGACGTATCGGATGAATCGAATCGCACCGCAACTTGAGTAATTATGTTGTGGATGGCATTTCTTCCTGTCTATTATTTCTTTGAGAGCGGTTAGATAAATCAATGGCTAGAGAAATCGAAGAGCCGTTGTAATATAGGTTATGTCACCACAAAAGGAAGGACGGACGTATGGCGAGTATTTTCCCAGTATTGGATATTGAATCTCAATTTACTGTTAATCCTCCTTTGAAGCCGTATACATAGAATAAATGATGTATTCTTGAGCAGGTCAGAGGATTGGTGTCAGGTCAGTGCGCCAGATGGCGTTCGCAGCAAAACCTAATGTCCGATCACGTCCAACTTAGCATCCTAGTTTGGTTTTGTACTTTGACTTTTATTAGCTTTATGGTCGCCGCTTTTGACAGCTTGTTCAGATAATGAGCTAATTTGAATTTTATTCCTTTTAGTCGAGTAGGTCTAGTGAATAAATATTTTATTGAGAGATTAGATTTGCATTTTACAGCGTTTCGTTAGACAATTTATTGACGGATAAAACTAGGCGAGGTATTGGTTGTACTATTATTTATTATATGGTATTTGGTTGACCTATGTTTGACACAACACAAAATTTATAAATTGTAATATGCTCGCAATATTAATTCGTTGCATTAAAACTGATCAATTTGACGAATGGAATACTAATACTTCTTTCTCCTAGCTACTACTAGGATACTATATAGTATATAGTGTCTGTCTGGCCAGCACCACCTCAAGGTGGAAAATCTGTCACCAAATGTATTAGCGGTAGCTATACCTGAGAGCTAGTTCCCGTTCCAGGCGTAGCGGTGCTACCAGTCTCGACCGTATCTCGGATGGAATTTAGTATTAGTTAACTAGTTCATGTTTCCTAACATTTATTACAGAGAATAATTCAGATAGTAAAAAACTAAAACAACCGACTTCCATGCCGCGCGAGTCAGTTTCAGTTGCAAGTTTGAGACGTTTATCGCCATATATCTGGAGATACTTATCAGATCTCGATGAAATTACAATGGAACCACCTTGGAGTATACCTTTCGAAATAAAAAAAAATTATTTAAATCGGTTCACAATTGGCGAAAACATCAATGAACATAAAAAAAAACATACAGACGAACATAGAATCTCCTTCTTATTGGAATTCGGTTGAAAATATGAATGTGTTCTTATAATAATTATTATTGTGTAGCTGTACGCAATATTATAACTTTCAATTACAGCATAAGGATCGTATCAATATCAAAATAATTTACTACCTCATTGTCATTTAAGTACATTGCCTATCTAGTTAACTGGACTTTCAAAAAGGCCTAGCATCGTAACCGAATGCATTTATAATCAGATCGTTTCAACTAAATTAAGTATGTTATATCATCAGGTAACTTGATATTTCGCAACCTTGCAGTGTACACTGCCGGGTCTTCTAAATAAGCATTCTATTATTATTAATTAATAATTATAATACTGCAACTATTATTACGACGATGCATTCGAAGAAGTATGAAAGAGACAGAAAGTATTAGAACAAGACATGTGTATTATATTTTTTTATTTATACTAGGTTTTAACATTGTATAGCATAACAGTAGTTAGTAGTAACTAGTAAGTCGTCGAGATAAGTAAATGCGTCGTAATACAAATGTTGATATATTAAAAACGGCTCGGCCGATTTCGTTAAAATTTAAGTGCGACCACCTGTAAAGGGTGAAACCCTTTGAAACAAAAAAAGAATTTTCCAAATCGGTTCAAGCATCTTCGAGTAATCGGTGAACAGAAATTAAAAAAAAAAAAGGTTCCGACGAATTGAGAACCTCCTTCTTTTTTGTGAAGTCGGTTAATGACGGAGTTAAGGGGGAAAGAATAAAAAATAAAGTAAAATTTTGAACCTCCTCCTCTTCTAAGATCGGTTAAAATTACCACTGCTACTACGAATACGAATTAATATAATATAATAATTGATAATATATTGTATTTGTTCTTTGTTTTATGAATTAACTAGCTGGCCCGGCGAACTTCGTACCACCTAACAGACAATGAATGTCGTGTTACCTTTTAGATGAACTTGTTTTAGGCTTTTATGAACGTAATAAATTAATACAAAAGAGATATTAAGTTTATTAATGTATTATGGCAATCCAGATATAGAATAAAATTGGTAAAAATGGTTTTTGGAAATATAAACTTTTTTAAGTTGCTTGTGAGCATACATTTGTGAACGCACGCATATTTGACAATCAATAAATATGTCAAACAATTATCATTACTGACAATATTTGACATTTATAAAATCTACATGACTTGAATTCACAAAAACTTGAAGAATTATTACTTGACTTACTACTTGACACGGGCTAAATACACTAATCGTGTGGAGCCATAATTTTACAAAAAAAAAAACGTGATAATCCGAATATTGTAATGCTATCCACACATGGGAAGAATGTTTATACTTGACACTGGCTAAATACACTAATCGTGTGGAGCTATAATTATACAAAAAAAAAACGGCGGGATAAACAATTGAACATCAAATAATCGGCAGTTTTTAAACCCAGGAACATTTTGGCAAAATATTTATTCTTATATATTTTTTTTAGGTCAATTATTCATTGTTTACATAAATCATAAAAATTAGTCCAACCGTTCTTGAGTTATAAGTGTAGTAACTAACACGACTTTCTTTTATATATATGGATTTTGAGAAATTACTAGAATAGTTATTACTTACAGGATTAATAAATTATCATATTATTATTATGACAATATGAATTGTGTAAACTGTAAATTTAAATTAAATCAATGTTTATCCATGTGCAATAATTAAATCACTATTCTCTGATTACTAAAGATATTGAGTTAGATTGAATATTTCGTTTATGTGGCCTTTACGGCCGTTCAAAAATTGCCGTAGCGGACGGTATTTCACGTCCACATGGCGGGGTATTGGTAAAGTTTTCAACTAGCAATAATCGCACCTCGGATTAACCTCATTGGTTACGATATTGCCTCTGCGCAAAGTTAACTTATAACATCTGTAAGCGGCAGGCCCACCATTTCTGCAAATGAAACGATACCGCGTGCTAACTTGCATGCTGGCGCCATCTAGTAGTATTTATTGTAACTAACGAACTCTTTTATAATTTATGCTTCATACGAAGAGGGAGAAGGCAATTCATATGAACGTGAGTCATGACATTGATAATCATGAATGACACAACATCAACATCATGTGAATAGCTAAATTATTATCATTAAGTTGTGCCAATTGAATTGATCTAGTGTCAAAACAGATGTTTCGATGCGAAATTAAAAAGATGTCTTTATAGTCAAGATGTAAATCTAATGTAAATACTTCTGATGTTTTAACGTAGGTAGTATAAAAAAAAATTAGAAAGAAAAGAATAAAGAAAATTTCAAAAATAAGTCATACCTGATAAAAAAATATTTTGATAACAGTTTTGCTTAATTATATTTAATGTTGTTATAACTACAGAGGCAATTAAAAATGTAATTAAAACTTCTGCTGTCAATGACTCCAAACTATCGTAGAATTTACCAAAACTACGAATTAATTTCTCAAAAGCCTGTCATCAAAAACATAAAGAATCACTTACGAAGAAAATGAAAGAAACACAAAAGAAAGGAGAATGATGGGAACTACTACTTAGTAATTTAATACAAAGTTGAAAGATGAAATTTTACAACAACACTATAATTATTATGAAGTGCTTTGCAATTAAATGGATGTTATAAAACTTTTCAATTAACGTTTAATGGGTCTGCTGTAATTATTTAAATTAACATACTTGGATGTAATTATAGATCAGATTTTTAGCTTATTCGCGACCCGGTCTGAAATATCAATAATGTGTGTTGAAAATGGCAGATAATGCTTGATGTCACTTGTACGTCATTTACATGCTTTAAGTTTGAATAGGCTGACGCACTATCAGGCAAACGTCTTGCTCACCTAAAACAGAAAATTCTACTATCCTATTAATATTATCCTACTTCCTACTTATATTTTATAGGCGAAAGTTTGCGAGTGTGTAATATGTTTGTTACTTCTTCACGCTAAAACTACTCAACCGATTGAGCTTTTTATCCCAATATTCCCATAAGACCGATGTCTACACGGGTAAAACCGCGGAGAACAGCTAGTATTATTACAAAGCGAAAGTTTGTGAAGATGGACGGACGTATAGATTGTTTTTACCATATGTGATCCGAGGTCTGTGGTAAAAACAAACATCGTAGACTGCAAAAAACATAAAACTGCAATAAACATAGCTTAGGTGTAGACGGGTAAAAAGTATATTACAATAGTAAACGTAAATACAAAACTCAATAATATTGAAACAGTTACATAAACCAAGATAGTGAAAAGGTAACTGAGTAACAGGCAGGCGTGCAAAATCGCAAACTGCCATGGGCTGGGAACAGCATGCCCAATCGGTGAGAGATACCCTGCTATCAGGTCATCTGATGATATAACAAGTGCTCATAATCTATACAGTGAAGGTAATATTTACCAATGTAAATATTAAATTAAACATCAAAACTAAACCATAACAAATCAATGAATAGAACGATTCAGGTATTGATGAATTTTATGAGTTATGTATAGGAAATTACTAGTATCTTTATGTCGTTATTGTATTTTATGTGCACGTACCGGCTTTTTCACGCGTTGTATTTATTTCGGATTATGCTCCGTTATTTATTGTACAGTAAGATATGTTTGTTGGTCAAGACAAAAGCTTAATCTAGCTAAGACTAGTCTAGCTAGTGTTTTCTTACTCACTGTCGTCTAAGAAAATGTCACGTAAGTTGAGTAATTTCATTTAGTAACATGTAGTTTTATAAGACTTTGGTACTTGACCACATCTTACCTGATGGTATGTGAAGATTCAGTCTCAGTTGTCTAGAATCGTTCTTGTCTAGTATTGGAAGACTAAGTGCTGATTAGACGACCTTTGTCCAATCTCAATAATTATTATCCCAACCCGTCTTAAAAACGAGGGGGATTATAAGTCTCCAAAAAATTCTGTCTGACTCATAGACATAATCCTAGGTGACTGACAAAATTCAGAACAATACTAACTTATTTTAAACATTCTTGTTACGAGCTGGTATAAACAGATTTATGAGATGATGCAAGATGTGGGAAGCAAGTGCCATGGATAAGTTAAATGAACTGTGACTGAGCACCATGAAATTGCTGATCGTAATCTGTGATGATATAACGCAAACAATGTCGGGAAGGATTTTAGAGACGCTATTGAAGCTGTAGAAAAACAAGTGGTTCGATGATTTATTTTGGCCTTGGCAGATAGGTACAAGAAATAAAATAATTAGGATCATTTAAAAAACAAATAAACCTACTTCACAGGCCGCGCGATACATTTTCTGAAGCAAGTTTGAGGTGTTCATTTTCATATCTCATACTCGTCAAAATCTAATATATTATATACCAAAACCTTCCCTGAAAGTTACATTTAAGCAACGAAAACCCCTCCAAATCAGATTGTATCAGCAGTTTTTGAGGAAATCGCAAACATACAAACATACGAATCCAATACTCTTTTTGAAGTCGGTTAGTGCACTAGTAGCCACCCATTTTTTAAATTTTGAAATTCCTTAAATTGTTTAGTGGTTCTGTTATACATAATGTTAGAATAGAATAGAAACATTCTTTATTTTCACCAAGATAAAAAGAAACAATCAGAAAAGAAGGTACTTAACTTACTAGAGGCAATACAATGGGCGGTCTTATCGCTTGAAGCAATCTCTGCTAGACAACCTTTGGATGGATAATATTTTATGTAGATATTATTTTTCTGCTATTCTCAATACAAGAGCTTCATACCAAATAGATAAACATCTCTTTGGTATGAATTAAAATATGAATTGAAATTTAAATTGCTTAAGTAAACGCTTATGCAATTTAAATTTCAATTCAACTATTTTTAAACTTCCCAGTTTTTCCTTATATGGACTATGACTAACATTAAATAAAAATTAGACGAATCGATTCAGCCGGTCTCATATGAGGATCTTACCAAAGATGGGAATCGCCACCATCCTCGACATCATTACTCAGCATCATCACTTACAAACAGGTGAGATAGTGGTTAAATGCTAGCCTATATGAGATAAAAAAAAGCATTTATTTTATACCTAGACGATTAATACTTCTTAAAGGATATCATGATAATTTCAAAAGATTAATTACATTACTCATATCATCATCTATAATTAAGGAGAGTGAAAGTACACTCATAATCGGTCTGGCAGTAAGGCCAGTACTTGCTTCATTTAGAAAATACAAATCTTTGTGCTGACCAAAATAACTGCAATTTGTTTTTCTGATGTGATTCGCAACAAATCATCTGCAAACCACAGAATCTTACGAAATTGTGCATCGTCAGGCTTGTGAAAACGCGCCACTTGATATGCCCTTGGTTCAGATTCTGAAATCAACGTTGTTTCATGTTTTAGATTGACATTCTCAACTCATGTTTAAGAAAAACATCTACGTATTTTAATCACACTACTTGATTGCACATAAAATAGAAAAATGGTACATAAACAGCGACGTATCGATAAATATAATCTCTTCCATACATCCGTTGGATGCTGGATCTTACAAGTATACAGTAGAGTGCCAGAATAGCATTTTTATGACTTATAAGATTAAAAAGGATATTTAGATCAAAATACTTGTAGTTCGATTCAAATAAAGCCGCTTTCGCGTAATTGACCAACAAAAACATTGAGTAGGATGCAAAATAAAACAACTAACTTAGTAATCTACTGTTGTGTAGACAATAATTAACATAACTTAATCAAACCTAGACAAAGATTCCAACATTTATTCACTCATAAATAAATTCGTAATCAAACCGGAATAGATAGGCCAATAAAACCTATTTGAATAATCACAGTCAAACCGTAGATAGTAAAATTAGTAATTTTAACGATACAAACGAGTATTAAGCAATACTAGAGATATTTACATATGCTAATAAGATGATTCACGCACTTGACTGTGAATGAAGCGCAGGTCCTTGTGAGACATGCTTTATAGTGTGTTGCTATGGTGTAAAATATAAGCGATATAGAATATTTTTTTAAGTTTGCGATATACTGTAATATTATTTTTGTTTTTGATTTCCTATCACTGCATATTCTAGCACAAATATAAGCTTTCTGCCCATGCACAATACTTCTTCTCTTTTCGATCATTCGTTTAGAATTTTCTTGCTAGAACTTTTCCACGGCGACAAGACGCACAAATATATTTTTCGGCGCACAGCAGACTAAGCACTAATTATACGTCCCACTCATATCACTGTAGGAGATACTTTCTTGCTGGGGTAACGTTAACGGTACAAGTTCTATTCTAAACCCCAATTCAAGGGCATGTGTCTCAATGTCAAAATGGTTTTAATTTAACATTAATACGTTTTTAATTACGAGAATTTCATAGAGATTCATTAAAAATTACTAGAGCTCTGGCGATCCAGAAAGTGTAAGGGACAATGATGTACCTTTTAAAAATCTAATCAATAGCTATAATTCTATACACACGCTTCTTGATGGCCCTAAGTTTAATAAAGGCACTTATCTGACAGATGTTTGACCATTTCTTATGTCCGATAACTAGCTTTCTGAAACTTTATCAGAAACCGGTGAAACTTGATGACTATAAAATATAGTTATTTTTTCTGGATGCCACATTTAATCATTTAAGATTGTTTACAACAAAACAGACTTAAGTCATTTTCAGAACTAAGTTTGAGGTGTTTATCTCCATATCTATGGAATGGAGATAAAATTGCAATGGGACCAAATGGAAAGCATCCTCTCTCAAACAATTAAATACATATAATAATGTTTCTTGTAGTGTTACACACTTTATATTTTCGTCAATACGATGAAATTTTGGATTGTGTGTAACAATGTACAAAAAATAATTTTCTGGTAACATACATAAGTCAGTTTAAAATAGGTGTGGCACTACTGCTGATTAAAGATAAGCAGCATTAACCAAACACGTCACACCGCCAGTTGATAACAGTTCTATTATTGATAGGGTTGCATTTCAACTTGGACCCTTCGCCAACACAGCTGCGCAGACGTACCGCGCACGTGTTTCACAATGCTGCCCGTATTGTAGGGTGCGAGTATCGTGCAATTCTGTACGTAAGCATTGGAGTTAGAGTTGAGAAATTCAAAGGGATTGATGTGCTTTAGTATAAATGGGACAATTATATAAATTTATTCGTTTGTGTATTAAGAAGGTAATAAAAAAAATATTGACATTAAGATGAATAGAAAAGTTGTAGAAGTCGCTGAATAATTTTATACATGTAAAATGACACTGCTATCTATTAATTTCCATTGCTAACTCGTATCAGGACCAAATTTGTCTCATCGTTCAATTAATTTTAATATCGAAGGTCGTCGATGAGATCTTGTGTGATTTGACAAAAAAATCAAATGTACAAAATCAAATGTCTAAAGTTGAGGACTGTTGAGGATTTAGATGGTAGATCCTAATCCTTTAATACACAGCACAAAAACATGTAACCATAAAAGGAAACTGTACTAATATACTTTCGGTAAAATATACATAAAATCAAATACTTTCGGTAAAATATACATAAAATCAAATGATAAATGAGATAGGTGAAAAAAAAACGAAAATTGTACAGCAAAATGACAAGGACATTCTCATTCAATTTCACTTCCAGATTACTTGACCGATGACAATGGAGAGTAGAGAAAATCATAATTTCACAAGTTTCTAGCAATTTAAAACTTAACCCTTTGATACGAATCTGGCCTGTACTACCATGTCATCTAGATACACCATAATCATTGTAAAGGGGGATATTGACTAGAGAATTGACTACGTTACAACTGTATTACAGTTAATAACTAACTATTTGCTCTTGTAACAACGCCAGCGGTATTTCAACAAAAATATTGTAAATTATGCTACATTTGGCTCAAATTGTGTCTAGTCTAAGTGCTAGTATTTATGTCCGCTTCCATATATTTCGCGAAAGATCATCATCGCTATTATTTTAGCTTATTACCACTTCTGAACACTCCAATGCTTCTCTTTTTATTGGTTTAAATATAGTTGTGTAGTTGTGTGTATGGTGCATGTTATTTGATTCTGATGCCAATAATCATCAACTAAAAGGCGTTGAAATATATTTTGTTATGAGTGGGTAATTATATAATTATAACTCATGGATAGCCAGAAGCCAAGAATGGCTTAATATCTTTAGAGTTACTGAAATTGAGTCACGCAGCAAGTGAAGGCAGTTCTTTACATTAAAAAAAAAAATCAACAACGATTCTATGCTTATAGCATCTAAACATATGGTATTGCGCCTTTTTGACACACTATTATTTGTTGCTCCATAATAGGATCGACAATCCTACCGTTTTGTCTCGAGTCTCCCTATACGTGCCAGTTCAGTACCTGAGGCTGCACGCGCGACGTCTCTTAGAAGCACCTAGCTCACGAACTCAGACCGCGAGGTTTGCTCCCACAAATCAGGCTCTTTGTCTCCTCAAGGATCTGATTGCAAAGGAGTCGGATGTGGATATATTTTTCTCCACATTTACCTTTTTTCTCAGTGCATGTATTACATTTTTTAGTTAGAAATATTATATAGTCAGTAGTTACTAGTTCTGGCATGATGTACGCTTTGGTGAAGAACTGTAAGTGCAACATGTATTTTTTCATAAATAAATAGGCAGGTTGATAAATAGCTCTTCTGTTTTTTCTATTGCCGAGAACATTATTACGTGATAATGTCCTTTTTAGTCCCTATCAGTCCTCTTTAGCTTTTTTTTAGCTACCGAACGACAAATAATGTTAAATATTATACATGCCAGTCGATACCCACCTTACGTACTAAAAATTTCAGCCTCACTTTTATTTGATATATTATCCATGGCCGTTATCCATGTCGGTGGTAATTTAGACGGTACAAATTGCAAAGCGCATATAGGAGGCCTGGTCATTAGTTACATTACAGTGATTTGCTGGCAGGGTATTGTGTGATTGCTTTGCAGACTTAGGTTTTCAATTTAAACGTACCCATTTGTTCTTTCTTGTAATATGTACTAGTTATAGTGCGTTAGAAATGTTTTCAAGCTTTCGAGTTTCTTTTTAAGTAAGTTTATCGTTTTTTTTGACGAATAAATATTGTTTTGTTTAAGGGGTTAGGGGTAGTCAGAGACACGAAAAAATGATAATTTTCAGTATTTTTTTTTGGCTATTAAATCATTTTATTTTACAAAAGTAATAATATGGAATTATTATTTTGTTTTGACTTGAAGTCACGAAAATTTGAAAAAACAAAAAAATATTATTTTCAAAGTTATAGCTGTTTCTGTTGACCCAGTCCCAAAAAAAGGTCCTTGCGGTGACAATCATAAGTCCTTGGAGATTCATCTAAAATCAATCGGATAAGAAAAAATAGTTTTATAAATAGATAATCCTGGGCCTGATCGAAGCTTTTTTTATTTTTCAAAAATTAAAAAAATGGTGGACTCTGGAAATTTTTTTTCAAAATTTTTGGGAAAAAGTCAACAGTTAATTGGTCTTAAAAAAATCGAATTTTTTGAAAAAAAAAATCCTTCGATCAGGCCCGAGTTTATTATGTATTCTAAAAGCTGTATAAATTTCATTAAAATCTATTGAGCGGTTTTCAAGTTACAGTTGTCACCAGTTCAAAAAACATAGTTTTGAGAAAAACGCATTTATGATCTGATCAACTTCAAATTTTCAGAGAATATTTTTAAGATATTACACTTACCGAAAATGCAAAAAGAAAAATGATTTTTTGAAAATCCTGACTACCCATAAGCCCTACCTGCTCCCGAGCGTTTTGAAGTGCCCGAGTGCTCTTTGTTATTTGTCGAATAACTCTAAAAGTAATTATCGGATCAACTTCAAATTTTCAGAGAATATTTTTAAGATATTACACTTAAAGAAAATGCAAAAAACAAAAATTTGATTTTTTGAAAATCCTACTACCCCTAACCCCTTAAGTCTGTAACTGATTGTAATGGTAGGTTATATTGTTTTACGAGAGTTATTCGCTTGCAAACATATCACTTGCTCGAGAAACAGGTATAGGTGTGTATCTCCTGCCGACAGTAGATATAAAGATTGTCAAATGTATTTATCAGTCTTTTTCTGTTTTATAATAATGAAATAAGAATGAACTATATTTTTATACAACTACAATATACTCTGAGTTTATTACTAGATATTAAAGAGAATACCACTGAAAATGAATAAATATTATTTTTTTAATGTAGGAATGATTCGCTTTATTAATTAAATTGCACCTTATCTCATTACCTTTATATCATATTAGATTATATGGTACACATAGTATTAGACCGCATCGATATCTAACAAACAAGTATTAAAATGGTCAAGTGCAGTTTGTCAAGAATAAAAAAGAGTTGCTTGCCATAAAAGGTGTAACAAGTCAAATATGCATAAGCTATATGGGAACCTTATGATTGCGTTGAAACATATACATACTTAGTTTCACTTTATTAGTATACATAGCTCTCTCGGGAGAAAGGCATCATCAGCGTATGAGATTATTGACATTACCATTGTCTAAGAAATGGTTATGTCATTGTTGACGTAATGCCGCCGATTTTTGAGTAAAATTAATATTGCTAGCAAACGATGGTGAACGTACATTCATTTTGTTCATTGATATCTATTAGCGTAAAAGATTTGTTAAAGTGAATAATGACAAGATTTCTTCAACTTTGTTTTAGAACGTTGTAAAAACAACAGTATTTATTAAATATAGTTAATCTCAATCCTAATTTATGTCATACGAGTTGAACAAAGCAACGAATGATAAACCTTAAATACGAAGGTTGGTTACAGATGCATTTTACATAAACCGATAAACTTCTACCGCATTACAATTGCGAATATGGAATCATTAAATGGATTATATGAGGGACGGCGCGAACGCAGTCCCCACTACCAAAAATAACGCGTCCGAGTTATCCACATTAGGGATAATCGCAGAGGTCAACCCAGCCGCAGTGCAATGGTAGGGCCTCGCTCTGGGGGAACCGCCATCTTGATCACGGTGTCCCCTACGCCAGGTAAGTATGATTATATTAACGCGCGCTAACACTCACTCTATTTGACGGAGAATCTCGTCAGCGCGATTCAGTCAGAACTGGCTCGTTTACTAGCACCATCTAGTGGTACGATACGGAACTAAATTACGAGCTTGTAGCTTCAGTTACAATGAGTTACCTCACTACACAATTTGAATTGAAAGATTCTTTTCATTCCAGTTTGGATTTGGAAGTTGCAGGTTTTTCTCTACAAACATTTTACATTATAAATACATTAATTGGTGCATAACCAAAAGATCATCACAAGAAATCCTCAACAACTAACGAATTCTAGTAGATATAAATAGAATATGAGACAATCGATTTAGCTGCCAGGATCGTGTATGTGTTCAAAGTCAAAATGTGTGCCATAGCACTAAAGCATCTAATTGCAGTGAATAAAAACACATAAATATATATAAACTACGTAACCAAAACAAACAAAACTGCCGTGGGTTCTACATCTACTGTGTATTCTGTATGTATGTCTAAAGGTGCCCAAACATGACCAAGTTTACCGTCACGTTTGCAGAGGACCTAAAAGCGACGTTCTGTGAATTATTAACCGACTTCAAAAAAGGAGGAGGTTTCTCAATTCGACGGTATATATATATTTTTTTTTATGTTTGTTTGCGGATAACTTCGTCGTTTATGAACCGATTTTGATTATTATTATTTTGTTCGAATGGAGATATCCCAAGTGTGGTACCATGGTAATTTTATCGGTACTGATAAGTATCTCCAGAGATATTGAGATAAACATCTCAAAATTGGTACTGAAAATGAAAAGCGCGGCATTGAAGTCGGTTCTTTTTTAGTTTTTAAACGATATTAATTGACCTGTCAAGTTTACTGGTTGCCACTTCCAATTCCGCTGCAAACATGACAGTAAACTTGATTGTGAGTCTCTTATTTCCTCTGCTTCCTTCATCGTTACCTCATTGATGAGGATACTGAGGATAGTGAACATAATTATTATGTAGATTTTTTTCATATCCTTTTTTTTCATCATGGCTCCACACGTTTAGTGTATTTAGCCAATGTCAAGTATTAACATTCTTCAAGTTTTTGTGAGTTCAAGTCATAAAGATCGGTCAAAATCACATTTCGTGTCAAGTTGAAGTCATAGTCTAGTCCAAGTCATACCCTCAGTAAGGGTGGAACCTTACTGAAGATTTTTAGTGGAATTTTGGTGAGAACGCAAATAGCGTGTTTTTCAACATTGTGCTGTTTCCCTATATTCGCACACATTCATCGGCATTTAATGGTTAATAATCCACATATATTACACATTTACTCGCGGAAGAACTCGTATTAAGAAAAAATACAACGAGAGCACACACACTTTTCCACGTTCCCGCCAAAATTCCTTTTCATACAGGCTAACGTTTGACCACTATCTTGATTGAAGGTAAGCGATGATGTGGTCGAAGATGGTAGACACGCTAGACCTAGAATACTCTGACTTTCAAGATATGATATTTCGCCATATCTCTGAACTGCGCCAGTTCAATTTGTTCTCTGAATAGTTCTTTCCTATTGCATTTTTGAAGCTCATCAGTCAGATCATCGAGTTTCCACCCCCATGTCGTTTCCCCTGCATTTGTCACACACTCAGCTGTTTATCTTGGTAATGTTTATTAACTGAAGCTCTTGGCGCACAGAAGAATAAATTTTGGTGATTACTGAACTTATGGAGAATGGACTCATTTGCCCTCATTGTGATCATTTCTAAATATACAAAGAAAATTTCAAAACACTTGACGATGTATTGATACTTGACACGTTTTGCAGAAACACTAGGTACAACGTAGACTTTGTAGGTCACCAACACCTAGGTGCAATGTACTGTTAATCTGATAACGTTTATAGCTGCAGGCTTCGGTTATAATAAATTACGCATAGCCTATTATGTATGGCTGTCCCATATTTCGTGTGAAGTCTATAACAATCAGCATAGAATGGATATATGGGCTAGACCACGGACTAATCGTTCAAAATTAACAAACAAAAAAGAAATTCGTTCATCTGTTTGGTAGCTATGATGCCACAGACAGACATACACATACACAAATACATAGACACACATTTCAAACTTATATCACCACTTTGTGTCAGTGGCACTCAAATATTTATACAGTGGAATGACTATTGGCTTAAAGTGTTTAATAAGCAAAACTTACATCTTTAGCTTACGTAAATCTTAATTTGCAGAAGTTGTGTGTATTACCTGTAACAAAAAAACAAGCATAAATTATAATGTCGACGTTAACATAATAAATAGGTACATTTGACCTCTACACAACAGTTCAAGAACCCTTAAAACTAAACACTTCATAATTCAAGTACGTTTTTTGATTGAAAGATTTTCATAGACGCATTCATTCCGTTGACTGTTTGGTCGCAATATTAAGAATTCTTTTCTATGAAGCAGAAATGTACGCTTGGCAATGTATTGTTCTCCAACCCTTGCGCAAGTATTGGAATGCAACGTTTAAACAATGCGGTATGAAAAGCTCTGAATAGAGCTTTGTGTTTGAATTATGTTGTTACTGAACGGTAGCTTAATATAAATAACAGTTGCACAAATGTATTAACTTCAAGTACGTTGAACTCTTGAAACGGAGGCTAAGTGCGGTTCTTATAAAATTATCGCGGAACAAATTGTAACATGTAAAAACTTTGTATGCGTTGAACACTTATAAGTCAAGGTATGAAGGTTTCATTACCATTTAATAATATGATGTAGAATTGATATATAGTCTGACCTTCTGATACAACATCTTCGAATAGAGAATGATAGCAAAAAAAAAATCCACTTAAAAAATAGGTCAAGGTTCACTATCTTGTTAGTCAAGTAATAGTTAAAAAGTTTTCATCTCTATTCAAAAAACATGATGTAAATTGAATACCAGCCTGACCTAACGTAATAAGCAATACAACGATCAATCAATCATCTTTTAACAATAAACCTAATCAATTTGTAAAACCTAATAAAGGCGGGACTGTTGAATAGTAAATGACAGTGATCATCAAAGAAAAAGTAAAGACTAAGTTGGCGTTGAAATGCAAAACTCGGACCAACCACAGATGTTATACAACATGCAATTATGTACATTGCGGCTGCCAACATCGGTAAATTACAAAATGGACGAGTGAAAAATGTCTGACAGCTTTAGAAACGTAAGGAAGATGAGACAGAGATAAATGGGCAAAAATATAACATCATTGTAGAAACAGATAGTAAAGCTGACGATAAAATTAACTTTATTGACAATTTAAATATTTTAGAGGGAAAGCTAAGAGTAGTATAACGCGATTGCAGTTTCAGTTGCTTCAGCAATAAAACAGTATTATATTATCACCACGCAAGAATTTGCTTCCAACCTTCGCTCACAGAAAAGGAAATTGCCTTTTGACTGACAGACGAACAAAGACTCGAATTAAAGTAATTACAGTCCGTTCTGAGTAATACTCGGACTCGCACTAGATTGTAAACGGACTATTGAGATCATACGGACCTTGAAAGTTGGCCAAGAAGCGAATACGATTTCAGTTATTTGTTACTACACATCCATTAAACCGGCGTTTGTGTTATTGTTGTTAATTTCGTCAAGTTATAATTTAATAAGCTATAATTTTAGAAAAGGGTAGGTAAATGATATTGCAATAGTTGTCTATAATAATGTCAAAGCAATTTTGTTAGCATCGAATGTCTAATAAAGAACTGAAATCTAATGGGATAGACAAATTGAAACGGCAATCTAATTTGAAACTGTTACAATAACTCACATTATGTCAAATATGAGTCTGGCAGTAAGTTAATGGTAACTTGTATGAAATCACATGACTAGTTAAATACTTCGTTAATTTATTTAACTACTAATATTACAAAGTTAATATCTCAAATAAAATCATTGGCTCTATACAATGGTTTCTGCGCCTTAAAAATGATTGAATATTCAAAATTGATGATGAAAATGTTTAAACTGGCTGGCATCGTGGTTATTTTTTAAATTGAATAATTCACGTGTAGTTTGTGATAGATAGATAGATAGATAAACACTTTATTACACCATACAAATTATAAGTAAAAAAAAAAGGTAAATAAAACAATGTGGCAACAGGCGGGCGGTCTTATCGCTTAAAGCGATCTCTTCCAGACAACCTTAAGGTGGAAAGGAATAGATTAGCATACATGGCGGTATAGAGTTAGAAAAAAAAAATAATAAAAAATAAATAAATAACAATAAAATAAAATAATAGGTATGTACAACATTAAAATTAATTATAATTTAAATGAATTAATTAAGACTGCGCAAAAAAAATATTATGAATTTAAGAACATTAAATTTTGACCTATTATCTTAGAGAACGACGACCTAACTATTATGGAAGGTGTACTACGTCAAGGCAATAACAATCCACCTACTCAATTCCGCAATGAAGCATCTAAAATTCAGTTCATTACACCGGTTGTTCACCTCGAACCAAAATAAAATTAGATTCAATCAACGACTGCCCACAATGCCCACGGTTATGCGTTTACGATTTCGACAATTCTCGTACTATCCTGCATCCCACGTGTGGGACTGTTCATTCATCGCTTCGAACTGATTGGTTGTAATATCGGTCATTGGTATTTATGTGTTTAGGGAAGATTTTACTATTGGGAATCAAATTTTTAAAAGCAGCTTGAACGTTAAAATTGAATAACAGAATTTTGAAATTAATAGTACGTTTATTTTATAAAAAGTGGTAGAATTTTGACAAGAATAGATTCGTGCTGAAACAAAGATAAGGTATGGACGATAAATGCCTAACATTGGGACTTACATAACTGTTTTTGTCTGTAGATACCTAAAATAATAAAAAACAACATACTTAGCGACCTTAGGACCAAAACTGAAAACAATAATGATCACGCCAACTAGCCTAAAATAGAATTAAATCAAAATATTTCTCATCTAAACAGGAAGGTTTCGGAGAGATACCCATAAAACATTTTCAAAGGTTTGTGTGATAGACGCACATGCACGATTAAAAATAAACATCAGAACGAAAGTGAGACCAATGTGTCATGTGGCATTAGCATCACAAATAGCCTCAACTCGTTTCTGATGCTCAAGAATGAATTTTTCGCTTCATTAATATTTATTTTGATCTCTACAGGTACTTCAATATTAATAGAAACTAACATCTCAACGCAAAGCTACAACATCATCCAAACCAAACTTCTTTAGTTTTTTAAGGTTCCGTACATACTAACAATAAACGAACGAATCGTAATAAGATATTTTTCGTACCTTATACAGCGATACGCATGGATTGAATCACATTAATTAAATGATGTTTTTGCATACTTAGAGTGAACACTATTACAAAACACTATTATTAGACCAAGGAATATACTTTGCATCATACAATAACTGGGATAGATTGATTGGTTTTGGATCTTTTCATTGGCAGGGAAGAAAATGGCGCGACATACCTAAGACTTCATTGTCGTGCAGTTCTTATTGCCTCAATCACGAATTCATTTAAACAATGAATCAAAATAAGACGATAAAAATATCAGAAGATTTTTGCAATAATCCTGGAAAAATAAATTCCATCATTTTTATGCCAATACCACAGAATACTTAATAGTACTACGTATAATATATATATATATATGCCAATACAATCATTTTTATGTCTATTTCTGATGTGGAATACTATGATTATTAGATAAGTTTATATTTACATCCAGTTGATAATTACACGGATAATTACGACTGTCTTCAGTATAAAATGAATTGAAAATTCAAATTAGGTAAATTATTTTTGTATTTTCTTCCAATCATCCGGAACCCTCGGTGAGTGAGTCCGAATCCCACTAGGCCAGTTTTTTCTTCATTGATTCATTTTCACCGTTATGTACTTGCTAACTGTACATTATTTTGAGGTTCCGCATGATCGTGTTTATGACGAACATTTCAATTAAATTAATAGCTGCCTGTAATCGCTGGGAGGAGGCTGTTAATATTAACTGCAAGGTTACAAAAACTTATACGTTTATATCATCGATAAAGATATGCAGCTAAATAGAGTCTTTATTATGATTAGTTTTTTCTAACGTTCCACAATAGCACTACGGCCATCGTTTTTTATATGAAGTCGTGAGCGTAGTAAGCGAATGAATACTTACGTTTGGTAAGAGCTGCAGCAAGTGTAATTTATAAATTTCTTTTTATGTCTAGAAAAATATCCAGTATGAAAGTATATAAACTATATAATCATTTATTGGCTCGTTCGTTGCTGAAAACAGACACCGTGCGTTTTTTTATTTTTGGTATCGGAAGTAAAATTTAAAAAAATATATTATACATTTTTTTAAATTAATCTTTTCACAAGGGGTGCGTGTGACCTTCTGCTGTTGGATTTTAGTTTTGATTTAATGCCACATCTACGAAAAAAAAGAACAAAAAAAATTAAAAAATATGCGATAAAGTGCCGCAGTCAAAGTGTTAAATTTTCTGGCAAAGATGAAAAGGTGAAAAGGTTAAATTTTCTGGCAAAGATTGAATACCCAAATAAACTTTAGCCATTCCTGACTAACCTTTCTCTCATCATGAAGAAGACTAAAGTAACCCATATGACTCAGATTTAGCACACATCACTTTTCATTGTCTTAATGCTGTTAAGGAAGCGGACCTTAATATAGCCTATATTCTTAAGGAAACGCTCCGTTAGTAAGAGACACTAATGCTTTAGATTTCACTGGTCTATTCGAGAGATTTACAAGCTTCCTACTGGTTGTGGGCGAGAGATCCTAAATTATGAAAGCACTTACAGCTAAGAAGACAAATTGACTCATTCTGTGTGTTTCAACGTCTACCTGATACGTTTATCGACCAGCAAGAATTGAGCTCTCAGTTTTGTTGAGGAACTATTTTATACGTAGAGAGGATATTATAGACATGTTCAAGCAAAGCGTGCTCCATGGTGTGTACTTTAGGTAATTAAGCCTTTTATGTGATTATGGTTTATTTTTGTCCATAGGTTTATTTGTATATTATTAGTGTAGCTAGTTAGCATGGCGAATATTCTATTAAACTCAGATCTGCTTCCAACTTTAGAGTTCCATATTTGAGCCGACCGTGATAATGTACTAACAAAATCGTAAATAAAATTGAAACGGCAATGTTAACGTGTTATCCTTGTCACATATCTACAGAAAGAAAGAGACAACTAGAGTTTAAGCGCAACATCACTGAACGTTATACTTTAAAATGTATGATTGAAGTGCAATGACGGCATCACGTTAAAACGTAATTCATGTAGGAAATAAAAACCGACCTTGCAGTGTTACTGTTCAGAAACATTCATGGTTAGCTGAGTTTTCAATGATCAAACAAAAACATAATGATTTGGTTATTTCAAATAGCTAGAGCAATGGGCGCTATCGCGTGTAAATTTTCTACTAGAGGCGCTAGTGTCCTATACGGTCCGCAAAATGTCAATGTCATTCTTTTTGTTTTTGTTTTATTATAGCTCCACACGATTAGTATATTTAGCCAGTGTCGTGTATTAGAATTCTTCAAATTGTTTAAAGAATTCAAGTTATAAGGACGGGTCAAAGTCATATTTCAAGTCAAGTTGAAGTCAAAGTCTAGTCCAAATCAAGTCATACCCTCAGTAAAAATGTGGAATTTACTGAATATTTTCAGTGTAATTTTAGTGAGAACGCAAATAGCACGTTTTTCAACATTGTGCTGGTTCCCCTACACTCGCACACATTCACCGGCACTTAATGGTTAATAATCCACATTTATTACACATTAACTCGCGAAAGAATACAAGTTTTAGGAAAAAAATACATTGAGAGCACACACACTTTTCCACGCACCCGCCAAATACCTAATATCATTCTTAGTTAAGGTTATCTCAAACTGACATTGACATAACATGCATTTTGACATTTCATTATAACATTGTACAGCTTGACAGCTGTCATCAGGACCTTTTTACTCAATGCGCCACCTGGTGTGCGAAAAGAGTAGCCCCCCATTAACAAACAAAGACATAAATTGAGAACTCCAACAGATATTCGAAAACGCTATCATATATCTTAATACAATTAGTTGTTTGAAAAAAAAATGTGTGTGTAGTAATAAAAAAAAATATATATATTAATTATCACCAATTATGTACATTGAAAGGTAAAAATTCAAGGAGCAATCTTTTAGTTAATCGAAAAAAGCATATAACTGAGTCAACTGAGTCAAGTCTCCTAAAATATAAAATCAAACTTGCTTTACAACGATGACAATAACAACACATCTTTATCAGAAAAGTAATATAGTGTTAAAACTAACAAGCATAAAAGTTATAAGACATGGAACAATTGTAATTAAGGAAGCGTTTTTATCCAAAGTGAGAACCAAGATGAGATCACCGACTATATGAATCATAATCTTATTCATTTGAGACAAACACGTTACTCGTAGTCTAATCATTCTGCCATTGACCTATATGAACTAAATTTAGTAATTGCTAATTTTACGACGTAAAAATAACATAATTCAAATGTTTTATTACTGTTATGTCATTTCTGATACGGCAAAGTTAGGTTAGGTCCTAACGTAACCTTATCGCCTTATCAGAAATGACATAACATCAGAAACATCAGATATGACAGTAACAAAATATTTGAATACCTACCAATATTAAACAATATCTAGGAGAACGGAAAATCTGACTTAGATTAAACAGCTGCGGAAGTAACACGATTCTATTAATGCTTTATCGATTTCATTCGATTCGCTGTAATCGATCATGTAGCTGGGAGCGAAAGATTCAAGCATGCCAATGAGCAATTGGGAGCAGATCTGGGTAGACAAATTAACCTAAATGCTGTGCGGTTAGCTGTATGGGATGGATTTTTCAAGTTGTACAAGACCACAATACGCTTTCTCATATATCTTACTGCTAATAACATTAATGGTAATATGTAAACACTATCAACATCCAGCAGCTTTGCTCTCTTATTCTATAGCATAAGCTTAAAGTTACATATATTCAAAATTTTGTCTACTACATAAATGTAAAGAAGCACCGAATTACTCATTATATTTTTCAATTGACTTTACAAAAGGAAGAGGTTCTCAAATCTTCTGTTTTTATGTTTGTTACCTCAAACGGCCATTTATTGACAGATTTGAAAATTTCTGAGTTTACTTTTTTTGTAAACGATCCCAAAATTATTGCATTAAATGTATTGTAAGAGATTGTTGAGGGATTGATCCACAATCAAAATTTGTAAACAGAATTATGGTAGTAAGATTTTGAAAAAAAAAACCAAGTAGTCATAACAAAAGCAATAGCTGCTGCTAAAATACTGATCTAAAAATTGTTGCTGATGATAATTATGTTGTACTAACGTAAACATAATAGTTTAGTACAATACTTAATAGTTTAGTTTTAATAGTTTAATACTTAATAGTATTAGTATTATTCGGGGGTCTTCAAATCGTGAGTGAACAGGTATCTGCTAGGTAAGCGTGCTACATCGTCGATCACATCGTCACTTAACACCAGGTGACAGTGTCTCCAGGTTATGTTTATGAAATTTCCCCAAATCAGGTTAGAATTTTCCCCAAAAAGATACGCTTTTCTACAATTTTCCCCAAATTAATTTTGTATCTAATATGAAATAAATCTAATGCAAAAATTAATTTGTCCTTGTATTTTTTTACTATTTTGACAGCCACTAAAAATCAAACACAGTTTTAACCTATGTTACCTCCAATCATTATTGGATGTCATCATTGTTCACACTATTATTCGTGACTTCATACACTTCTTATGACTTACATTTAAAAAAAAATTTGTTCCCCAAAATTTTCCCCACAGTTTTCATTTCCCATTAATTTTTATTTTTCCCGAATATGGGGAAAGAAACCTCCAATCTGGAGACACTGCCAGGTGAGATAGTGGTCAAACGCTTGCCTATCTAGCATAAAAAAAAGTTTAGTTTTAGTAGTTGAATTAAATATTTTCTTAAACTTTGTAGGACAAACGTGTGATAAATTGAAAATAGTGAACTACTTTAAAGTAGTATTTTCACTCAATCTACTTATTATATGCAACAAACTTTAAAACATTTAGTTGGTAAAATAAATAACATAACGGCACAATGTTCTAGAAATATTATATGTGATTACTTTTATTACCGGTTTGCTCTCAATGGATCTAATCAGAGAATAGTTAGAAAAATTCGAGCAAATTAATGGAGCCTACAAATTATACTCATCGTAACATTTCGATTACATTGGTCAAGTATATTGGCTTGATGAGATGGATTGAACTAGATCAACTATTGAGTACAACTATCAAATAATGATATCATCAATTCATCATACATGAAGAAAAACTTGAGGTAAGTAGAAGTAAGTGATGAATCATTGATACATTTTTCTGAAATGCTAACTAACATTTACAGGAGGAAATGAAGAAAAGTTTTTATATACAGCCAAGTAGAAAACTAATGAGCTGACATTCATAGTTACAATAGAAAATCACCCAGACATGTTTTTAAATGTGCAAAAATGGATTCGTTACAATTTGTAATTATAAATAAGTAGAGAACTACCTCTATAGATAGCGGGTAAACTATAGTTTGTTGTAGGCTTTGACGGCAGAGGTAGTGGATTCAAATGCCAGCCGTACACCAATGAATTTTTCTATCGAAAAAATGTATAAGCGCATTTGACAGTGGCCCTCCGATGTAGAAAAAACATCGTTTAGACACCCCCGGCATGGTGGTAGGACATTGTCTGCTATCCACCTGGCCAGCAACCACCCTCAAGTTGGAAAATCTGTCGCCATAACATGTAATGTATTCCGGCAGCTGTCTCTGAGAGACAGTTCCCATTATAGGCCAAGAGTGCAACCATCCTCGATCGCATCATCACTTACCAATAGGTGAGATAGTGGTCAAACGCTAGCCTATACGATATAAAAAAAAGTTTTGCCAAATCTCTTTGAAACAAGAAAACTTGTTTTTGTTTCCAATCTTGCCCCAATCCCAAACACTAAGAAAAATAAATACCAAAATCAATATGTTATGGTTGTACATAAGAGTACAGTATCTGGATTCTTACTGCCAATTTATGGTCTCCAACATCTAATTCCCAAGTCAATTGCTCATGTCCAGTTGATCACTACAATTTGTAAGCCAATCGACTCGTGTCCTCAAGTCACAGATTAGATTCATGTACATAATGTTCTCACTTCACAGCTAACACTGACTTTGTAGGTCAAATCGTAACATTAATCAAAAACAATTGCTCAGAAACAGAACATGAGCAAGACCATGTTCATATTAAATTACTCATATATGTATGGAGAGGAATTTACAGGTGTCGAATGTAAGGTTTAGCTGACAGGCATATGTCGATATGATCTTAACACCTTCTCCAATTTCAATAACAAGGTTAATAAAATCAAATGTTTAATAAATTTGACATAAATTGTTAAACACAATCCAAAATTTCATCGCACCGACGGGACTTGAACCCGCAACCTCAGGAATGACATGTTCCGTTGCTTTGCCAATTAAGCTTTTAAGCTTAGTGCAACATCTCTCGTCGGATTTGAAAACTGTAATGATTTCTTCCGAATGATTAACTTACGTAATAAGTAGTCATAGATGGCGCCACCAATGCATAATTGGGTTAACAAATGCAATCCACTAATTTCGTCGTAACGATACTTCGCACGTTGCTTAATTGGCAAAGCACCGGAACATGTCATTCCGGAGGTTGCGGGTTCAAGTCCCGTCGGTGCGATGAAATTTTGGATTGTGTTTAACAATTTACAAAACTATAAAGTGTGAAACACTTCAAAGAAACATAATATTAAATTTGACATATGATTTTGCTCTGAAATTATTTTTATTAGGCCAAGCCAGAGAAATCAATAGATATTAAACTAAAATTAAATTTATAGCTTCTCGTGACGGGGACTTTAGTTACAGTTAAACAAGCAAAATGTTTATTGTGACAAAAATATTATAATTTCAGAATATGTTACTTACAAATTACTGACTTTTAAACTTAGTACAATTTTTACCGACTTCGAAAACCAGGAGTTTGTCAGTTCGTATGTATGTTTTTTAACCGACTTCAAAAAATGGAGGAGGTTTCTCAATTCTACCGTATATTATTTTAAGTATGTTCACCGATTTTCTCTGTCAAGTGTGGGCCGATTTTCAAAATTATTTTATGTTCGAATGAGTGTTCGACGAGAGTGTTCGAGTGTTCCATTATAAATTAATTGAGACCTGATGAGTATATCCAGAGATATGGAGATAAACACCACAAACTTGCTACTAAAAATGTTTTGCACAGCATTTGAAGGCGGTTTCTTTAGTTTTTTAAACGATCTTAAATTATAGTCGACAGTCTCAACAAAATGTTCCAAGCTTGCCTGATGCACTTCCTCGGAGAGTTTACGCAGCAAGTTAGGGGAACCTTCCGCGACGACTACTTATCATTACACATGTAAGTACAAAACCTAAGTTGAGAAAGTAGTAGTAATAATTATCCATTTATTTCAGAAAATTAAAATTCAATATTTTTGTTAGTGCGTAGATATAAAAGTCGGTAAAAATCTTAATTACAAATTCATAAAAACATTACATTTAAGGTACTTACAAATGCAGAAATCATCTTTCAATAGCAAGATACTACGTCCAGTAAATTTACAATCTAGAAACAAACTTCGACCGAACGTAGAAAGTTAATCCTTCGCTTCCAATAACTCACAATCCCGAAGCGATAACAGCGATAAAGCAAGGAGTAGTAGATAATATATCGATCGGTAGTCCAATAAAGCCTGGGTATGGAGTGCCTATAGCCAACAGTATCTGGGACGTCTGAATTAAGGACAACGGTATGATTTATCAACTGCTGCCCGCTAAACTAGATATGGTAGATGTAAGCAATTTGTCTAGTCGTAAGTTATATTAATGGTGACAGAGATACTCGTGGATATTCAGTACATTGTCTTTCGCCGTACCTTGTTATTTGGTGTTTTTTTTTCAACCGACTTCCAAAATGAAGGAGGTTCTCAATTCGCCTATATGTCTTTTTAATATTTTTTTTTATGCTGTATGTTACGTGATTACTCCGTCAATTGTGAACCGATTAGAATGGTTCTTTTTTTAATCGGTAGGGCACGTTTCCGAGTTAGTTCCATTGTAATTTCATCGAGATTTAATAAGTATCTCTAGAGATATGACGATAAACGTCTCAAACTTGCTACTGAAATTGACTCGCGGGGCTTGGAAGTCAGTTGTTTTAGTTACAAAACTACTTAATTATTTATGATGTTAAGCGATGATGTGATCGACGATGCTTAGACGCTTGCCTAGAAGATACCTGTTCATCGCGACTTAAAGCCACCCTGATTGTAGGTAGTTAACAGGAAACACAGACTCTGACAGGGAATTTAATTCCTTTGCCGTGCGTATGATAAATGTGGATGAAAAGCGCTTTGTGCGACAGAATGGAATATCTACCGTGTATCGATGGCGTGTGTCCTTGCGTCTGGTAGCACGATGGAAAAAGGGGGACGGTGGAATTAATACGTGCAGTTGGAAGGCACACTCTCCGAAAAGTTTCCGATGAAGAAAGACTGGGTATATTTATTAGTGTACGGAGCGGTATGGTCTTCTTAACCTTACGCGTGTGTAATGATTGATGACCACGACTTTTGAAAATTTATAAAAATTAATTAGTGAGTAATCCAGTTTTTGGTTGTCCGGTGAGTGGTGATGTATGGTAGAGGTTGTCATTTGCATAGTAAAATAACATTTTTTTACCTAACTTCATCCCGCGGCTTTGCCCGCGTTTAATCCTGGTTATAAACCTTCCTCTTGAATCACTCCATCTATTGCTAAAAACTGCATTAAAATCCATAAGTAGTTTAAAAGATCTAAGCGTACATACAGCAGGAGCGACTTTGTTTTATACTATGTAAAGATTAGCGAAGGAACAAACATTTTCGACTGTCGATAAGTTGATTTATAGTTGACATAGAATAAAAGAAAATACTTTATAATGTATACTATCAGCACTAATTTTTCTAGATTACATAATCTATTGATAATCATTTATATGATGCAGGCTATCAGTAAGATGCAGCGTGCATTTTGACGATCACATTGTTTATAATGGGTAGGACTTACTAGCTGTAGATAAACATGAATAGATCGATTTATTAAGATAGATTAGAGGTATTCCATCAATAATAGTTTTATACATCATAGTTTATGTCACGCAGACGCCAATTAGACTTTTTTGGATTGACGTTTCATTAAAATGTTTTACCACTCAGTAGAATATGCAACATATAAGATATGCCTGAAGCATACTCATAAACCATTGCCCAGCCCACCAAACTTTCTTTCCACTCTCGAAACACCTTCTGACCTTTACCAGCCTTTCTGGAAACTGACAGCCGTTGCATAAAATCGATATGTGTCGATATCGATAGATAAGAGTCGATATGATGCAGTCACTTAATGCTCTTAATCCATCAAAGCTCACGTCATTCACACCCCAGTAGTTGACACTTTTGTTAATGTTGATCTTAATGTAAGAGAAATAGAGCTTAATATAGAGAAGATAGGTCCAAAACTTTCACAAGACATTGTTAGTTCCTATAGGCTATAATGACCGTAACATTAATGACACCTATGCAATTACTGGAAAACATTAGTCCATGGTTACAAAGCTTTTGAATAAACATCGTACATGAATACAAATAATGAATCTAAAATAACGAAACGAAACTGCTGAGTCATTTCGTGTAACTTTCGTCCTACAGTTTGCAAAATTAATAGAAGATGATCTCGCAACTATTAGAATTGGTATTACATAAAACATCGATCAAAGCATTAATACTATCGATGTAAAATAAAAAACAAGCGTTATGATAAATCTTGTATCTTCAAATAATAGCAAGAGTGTTAGAGAAAACAAAATTAAAAAGGTCAAACTTATAAAAGAAATCAGAAGGGCGAGAGCGAATATTTAATGCCCATTAGTGCGTGTTGTTATGGCCTTAATATGGAGATCACGAATTGAATTGCAATCTACATACGAAAGTAAGATATCTTTTGAATACAATAAGAAAGCTAATTTACATCATGTAGACGAGTTATCTCCAGATAACATATAAATAAGATATTGCAGTTAAGACAATCATGTTAAAGGAAATTCGAATTCGGAAACTCACTCATCTTCGACTTGGTTCTTTGCAATTTTACAATAATAATTCTCTGATCGGTAACTTTTGATGTTTCAATTCAAGATTTGTTACGAGCTTCTGCATTAAATTTATTTAGTTTTACAGACTTTACAGATATTAATAAGATAAATTAAGATTATCAATATGAAGATTTGGTAATCGTTTTTGAAGTAGTCTACAAATGTATTCGTTTGATTTGTTTTCCAGTTTAACATATATAATAATGTTGATGTTTGATGACATAAAGGTACAATTATTGTAGGTACTTATGCCCGTTTGCACTAAACTTAAGAATCGCCTAAGATTTAAAAATATCTCAATTAAAGCAACATCGGAAATTAAAATCTCAAAATATATCTTGCAGATAGGCTAATGATTCTATATTTATCTATATTTCGACATTTTGGTCGCCGAATTTGTTTATTTTGTGATATTTTGACAAGTTAAGGCGATTCTTAAGTTTAGTGCAAACGAGCATAAGAGTGTTTTCTTGAGGTGACATCTGTAAATCAGATGTTTTACTAGTTACTTAGTGCTCTGTAGATACGAGTATGATCAACATTTTTGAGACATACGTTTTGCTTTCATTCATGTTATACATAGCTTTATCCATTTCCTTCTTTGAATAAATTTCGCATACTCGCAAGTCAAAAGCTTACGTATTTATTATCACATCGACTAGTTACGTCAAATAGACAGTTCAAACGAAATAATGCAAAACGTTACTTTGATTGACACTATATTACCTACAATCAATTACGGTAACTGCTTGTACACGCCAACTGCACAGTGAAAGTCAAGATTTACGAGAACACAGCAAAATTTAAATGTAACATAAAGGAAAATCATATTTAGAAACGAACCGGTGATTTTCTTGAAGTATCGGCAATGAAGAGGCTGATGAGGATTATGAAGGCGGTAAAGATACATAGGTATCTTTACCGCCTTCATACGCATTACAAAAACGTCTCACATTATCGAATAAAACAGTTATCTCTGAATATAATAAAGCTGTACAGAAGACGTGTTTATTACTTGAGTATTTCTTAAGATAAAAATTTGGGGTATGGCTGAAACTGAATTCGATTCAACTAGACTAATTACTTATTATTTTGTATATTATCATTTATCATACGACATGGAACACGGATGAACTCATGGGATTTTTACAAGGGAATAACGCAATGTCTACTATATAGAAAAAATTATAACCACCAGTTTATCTATGCCTACAAATTGAAGCATGGAATACGATCAATTCAATAGAGCCATATTTCGACGACTGTAGACAATGCAAGCGAAGCAAGCGAGATAACTAGTGACATAACTTAATGCCCACGACAGTTATATTCAAATGGGACTATAGGTTTAAATGTCAAAGGGATCGATTTTATTGTCGACCATTACAATATCGGAGATGACAATCGATTTTATGATTGAGATGGGATATTAAGATTTCGTATCGATTATACGTCCGGAAACAATTATTCCGAGTTCGCATCGTCTGTGACAGACAATTATCTGTTCTGTGGGTAAATTGCTTAGTTCTTAATAGCTTCGTGATCTGGGAACTTTCCTTCCGTTCTTCGAAGGCATCGCGGTTACAGATTGGAAGATTATAGATTAGTCGGTTATTTACATACGTTTGGATGCTTTGGAAACAAAACGTTACGGAAGGGACTTATTGAACGCAAATTACCTTACGCCTTTTCTTATGATGAGTTAGGCGTTTGATGGGTACAGATAGACGTTTAGACGCTTTTCCAGAAAGAAGCCTGTCTAATATCCGCCTGGTTAGCTACCACCCTCTAGTTGGAAATATGTCGCCAAAATGTAATGTGTAACCATCTGACACAACTGCCTTAGAGAACCAGTTCCCATTCTACCATCCTCGACCGTCACCCGCATCGTTACTTAATAACGGTGAGATAGTGGCCAAATGCTAGCATATTTTATGCTATAAAAAGAAAAAAATAATAAAAAAATAAAAATAAAGTGTGTAACACTTCAAAGAAACATAATATATAAAAAGAAAGCCCAAAAGGATAGAGACTCACTTAGGTCTTCTTCTGATTCTGATGATGAAGATCCTTGAAATAAACGTTTGTTTTTAAGTAGCTATAATATATATAAGTGAATTTTTTAAGTGGGCGTGGATGGCCAAATTCGAAACTATGAGGAATAGCGTAAAATGCTCCCATTACTTCCCATAATTCGTTCCTTATTAGCGACACTATCGAATGATACAGGTTCGATTCCTGGCTAGGAATATTGATTTTTCAAAAATCCAATGATGCAGTTTTAGTTTTCAATAAAATCGGGCCCGAGACCCTTTGAGTATTTTTCGCTATTCCTTATAGTTTTGGATATGGGCATCCACGCCCTCTTAAAAATTTCCCCTGTATATTATCTTCTCAGTTTTATTAATCAAGTTTATAAGTGATGTATTTAGAAATAAATCTAATGAAATTGGATGCACCTTTTTGCGAAACGTATATTAAGGATGTCATAAATAACATTAATTATATTGGGCCACTTAATAAGTAGAATAATAGTTATTATGATTATGCCACTAAAACATGCTATAAACATTAATGTAAGCACTAATTATTTCAAAACAACATAAATAAATTTAACGTGATTGAAATTATATGTATTTTTATGAGAATGTGCTACTTTGTAAATTAAGTAGACTCACTATACTTATTTGATTTTAGCGATGCTTTGCGACCGATAAACTTCTTTCATTTTATAGAACAAGATAAAACTTTTTAGCTGACTAGCTGATTTTACCACAATTTCTTTTAATTCTTTAATGTTATTCATATTCTAAATATATATGACATGTAATACCACATTAATATTGTACTGCATGTTTAAGTGTTGTGTGAATGTAAATATTGCTTTTATAATAACACTGGCAACGTTATTTCTTACCAGGCAAAGCTCTGCACACCATATTGGTAGAATGTCTGAATACAAAGCTCTTAAATACAGCTGCCAGAACATAAGATGTAGGTAGGTACAAATAGAGTAGATTAAATCAATAAGTTAATAAAAATCGTTCAATGAATGCATTCAGGGCCATATTAGGGATACCTTACTGCAATTTGCCCATTAACAGAATTAGTGATATTAACACTAGCCCATTGCAATTATAGGGCAAAAGTGTTACGAGCAATTACAATAAATTTACACCTCGTAGCCGTAGCATATTCAATGGGCAATAACCACAGATTTGTTAACAGTTATTATGCGAATATCAACGATGTTGTAAATAGCCGCGTCCCCAGAACAGCCAAAGTAGTCTGTATTGTAGCTGCGTAGCCGTCTCGGGCGAAAATGGATAGCATACGAGTGGATTACTTCTTTTCAGTGGATTATATATATTTTTTTATAATGCTTACTAGAATGTGTGTTGCACATTACTAGTATTCTTGTTAACCCCTCCAACTAAGCTAAATATGCTCGTGTCTGGAGTGGGTTCCCGTCAATATTGCAATGGGTAGGGATCGAACTCTCGACCTCCTCTCGATCGCCTCACCTTAGCCAATTGGGTTATTGCCGCTTATTATTGGCCTATGAACGTAAAAGTAGGTAATTCTTAAATCCACGTGTTACGTGTTATTCTTGGTCTATCTCGCATACTTTGCGAGATATAGCGTTGAATTTTTGAGGATAGGTCGACGTTGCACGCTAATAAACGTATTTAAAATGCATTGTTTTCGAGTTGTGAGCTACCCTGAGGACTGCTATCTTCAGAATCTATCTCTAAATAAATATCTCTGTCTATGAATCGGGAAGTGTTCGACATTTGAGTTACAAGATTCAACTCATAACGACAGAGAGACAAACAAGAAAGTGACTTAAGCTACTTCTGCTATTATTTACTCTGTGCTTAAGCCAAGCCGGTGAGAGAACTAAATATGATCACACTAAAGATCAGCAGATAAGCTACCAACAACATCTTTGACATTAAAGTTGACACTGCAACTGTAATTAGTTTTATCGTCATCTAAATTAACAAAAAATACTGGGTTAGATCATTATTCGAGATTTTTATCTCTTATGAAACAGTTATTTAGATTTCCTAGTAAGGAACCGTCTGAGAAACTTAGTAATTAAATTAAGTATATGCTGTTAGTTTTATTAGCAAGATTTGATGAGTATCATCATCACCATCATCATTACCGCCTTTTAAGGTACATTTTTGTAGCTAGACTAATACGCATTCTGTTTTGGAGACTGCCTTAGCTGTAGATTTTGATTATGGTAAAAATATATCCACCACTTTTCATAATTTATAACAGGATAAGCAAGCTCACCTGATGCCACTGTCCATAATAGAAATTATAGCACGCAAAAGTCTGGTACTCCAGAATTATGCACGACACAGCACTGCGCTTGTTACCTTAAGACAACTTACAACAGACAGCATCATCATTTGCCATTAAATACGATCGTGGTCAAAACCTAAAATACAAAACCATAAAATATGTTCCTTCGTCAAAACAAGATATTGAGCAGTATTTTATTCCAAAGTAAGTTAACAAATAAAGCATTCCCCAGTCGTTCTCTAAATCTAGTTTATTAGCCCTACCCTGTTCTATTCAGATAAATAACGCAGCGTACACCCACGCTATAAATCGCATGTAAAATAACGAAAAGGCGTCGCGCAAACATGCTAACGGTTATTTAATATCGCGGAATTTTCACGTCACTTCTTTTGAATAAGGCTATATAGTAGTGTAATAGACTACATATAAACCAAAAGTGCTGACTGTTTCGACGATTGCAATTACCTGCCTTTTAATTGCTTTTAGCTTTCATTGCTAATATTTTTTTTATCAAGTAGGCTATCCGAGAGTTGAGACTTAAATTTAAATTGAATCACTAAATATACCTTTTCTATTCTATTTTTACGTGCAATAAAGCGTATATTATATTTATCTATCCAATAGGATGAGATGCACCCACACATTGTAGATGATCGTTGTGAAGACTACCGAGGCAGGAAACAGACCTGTGATTGATGCTTTATCATTGTAACGGTGGCACTGTGGTCCTTAAAACGCGAAAATATATGCGCTCCAAGTTTGACACTATAAGAAGTAAAGTACTCCTTAAGTAACGTTATGAGTCAAATCAATGCGTCAATGTATACTATTTTATTAGCATCAATGTACGCTGCAATTTTGTTACATTTGCGGTATCTATTTTGACTATCTGTGGTAGCGAAGTAAAGTTATACATCGCGGTCGCGTGCGCACAGCCTCATAACAAGACCGGGCGTCGGTCTGTCTGTCCGTCAGTCGGTCACGACTCTCGTATATTTCTGCTTAGGAAGCGGAAACTTTACCGAGGTTATTTATATTTGATTCAAACGGTCGACAAAAAAATAATGGGTCTGGGTGCCAGCGAATTGGACGAGATCACGATTTTAAATGTTGGGTGTTGAAATTTATAGAACAGCGATGAATAGGATCTGAAAATGTTAGAAAGATTTAATTATTAACAAAATTTTGTTATTTTTTAATTGATTAAATTTTAGCTAACAACTAAGCTAAATATGCTTTTTTTATATCTTATAGGCTAGCGTTTGACCACTATCTCACCTGTAAGTGATGATGCGGTCGAAGATGGTAAGCACGCTAGGCGTAGAATGGGAAATGACTCTCAAGGATGCTTGTGTCTGGAGTGGGTTCACGTCAATAGTGCAATGGGTGGGAATTAGACACACGGCCTCTCGATCGCCAGACCGACGCCTTATAGCCATTGGGCTACAGCCGCTTCTGTATTTATTGGTGATCAATAAAGACCATTATATTGTAAATACATAAGTAAAAATGCTCACGCTTCAGGAAACATTGTATCACTACTTTACATCACATAATACAGGTTCTATACTTATTGACTATGTCAGCCCATCACGTACAGACCTGAGTCAGGCCACAGAATAATGAATAGTACAATTCAGGCCAGCCTATCTCTACCGAGAAGCAATGAGTAACCATACGAGTACACGGCAAATTAGCCGCGGTGATTATAGCTTCAGGGCTAGTAAAAGGTTCTAAGAATGTTCTGGATATAGAAGTAGGAAGTCCGGGGCGAACTAGTTTTTGAATTTTGGCCGACTTCATAAAAGAAGGTACTTACAGTGTCGAAATTCGGACTAATGATTGGCTACTAATGACTGAGCTATACGGAACCATTGGATCAGTTTAATTTTAATTAAAATTATTTGAAATTTATTTTAATTTCGAAGCGGCAATAGCCCAATGGATAAGGTGTCGGACTGGCGATCGAGAGATCGTGAGTTTGATCCCCACCTATTGCACTATTGCGTAAACCCATTCCAGACACAAGCATATTTAGCTTTGTTGGAGGGGTTAACAAGAATAATAATGTGCAACCCACATTGCTAGTAAGCTTTTTTATTTAAAAAAAAAATTGGAGTTAGACCCCATGCTGGCTAAGGTGGAATAGTTTGTTTTATGCAATAGGTACTTAGGTAGCAACTAAGCAGATGGCCGATCTAAGCAAGAGCAAAAGCAAGTGATCACAGTCACTTATATACACTAGCAACACTCGAGGTGCTTCTTATGTTTCTCTGTATATTAATGTCACCTTATGACGAGCCTTTGTACAAGAAACTTATTCCAATCAACTTATCGCAACTACTTTAAACCATCTACTGATTCATTGTTACTTACATATAATGAAAAATGTCACCGTATCTACCGTCGGGACTCGAACCCGCTCATCCCGGGGAACATGTCCAGGCGCTGTACCAATTCAGCTATAGTACGACAATATAGATTAGATACGACGAAACGGAATCGGTACGGTGAAACTTTGTATTGCAGATAACAATGTACAAAAATAATACTTAAATTCAAAATTTTACATCAAACAAACCACAACCGAGCGGTCTATTTTTAATTCTTTCATTGAGAATATTACTTTGAGCCCAAACTTGACATCACTGCTGTAAGTTGGTGAGGAGTAGATGATGTCATAGCGTCCTCATCTAGAAAAAAGCTCATAGTCTTAAAACGGATGAACGGATTTTCATGAATCAAAGCTAAGAACACTCTCAATTAATATTCATATCAAAGAAAATTATTAAGACAGTTTTAAAACTAAAATAACCGACTTCAATGCCCCACGTTTCAATTTCAGTAGCAAGTTTGTGACGTTTAGACAGATCTCGATGAGATTACAATGGGACCCCACCTCGGAAACGTACCCTACCTACAAAAAGAATGATTCGAATCGGTTCACAATTGACGGAGTAATGGCGTAACATACACACACAAAAAAAAAACATACAGACGAATTGAGAACCTCTTTCTTTTTGAAAGTCGGTTGAAAAAGCAATCAAAATTGGGTCATCCGTTTAGGCGCTACGATGTCACAGACGGACACACATAGGTACACAGATACACACGTCAAACTTATAACACCCCTTTTTTAGCGTCGGAGGTTAACAATAAAGTGTAGTATACCTACCACAGAATAATTAATAGTGCGGTAACACTTACAGAAACATAATATGTCTTTCATCTACTGAATCGTCTGGCACCAAACCGAACGTAATACATAAAACGTAACTGTAAGCACATGAGTAAAGAAAAGGAAGTAAGTACATAAAACTGCATTTTATTTTAATTTAGTTTTTTTTTCCTTATCATAATATCACAAAGAAAGAAGTGCCCAGTAGGCTGACTCTGAAATCAATGAACCAATAAAAAAGTACCAAAAAAACACAAGTATGTAACCCTCGGGTCGCCACCCTCTGTGTTTACACTATAGCCCTCGTAAACTCACTAGATGATGGAAACTGGATACGTGACACAATAAACTTTGGAGTTTGGGAGGTTACATATGCATACTATGTTTGTACATAATATAAATCGTTCGCTCAGCACTGTGATTTTAAGTTTAATATAGTAGGTGAGTTTAGTTCAATCTGCTATCAGTAGTTTAACTTGCGTGTACATCATGAAGAGCGGTGATTTTGATATCAGGTAATCTAAGCCCTACCCCAAACCCTCCTACGCACGCACATTCATAAGAATTTGTTCAACTTTTTTTAGTGTTCCGTTCTCACTTCAAAAGGAAAAAGAAACTCTTTTAGGATCACTTTGTTGTACGTCTGTCTGTCTGTCTTTCCGTCTATCAAGACTCTTTTTCGCAGGAACGAAATTCTATCAGAACTAGTAAGTACCTAAAGAGGTTTTAGTGTGACAGGATTATAAACATACAAACTAATGCATAGAATATATTATATTGACAATTTTAAAGACTATCTACAACTAAGCTCATACCGATATCTTGTTTGTGTTGATACCGTACTATTCATTATTCTGTAGTCCCGCTTGAAATTATCAACAATAACTAAACAGAGCGCTAGATAAAAATAATTTAAAATAGACAATTGAATCATTAAATTAATTACAAAGGATGCGCCTGTCGTCGCCCTTTAAGCTGAACCAGTATATTATATTACTCTTTGAGCTGCACTATCCAAACAATCACTCGGCAACAGATAATCGAGGAGAGCACATCCGCCCTCTAGCCGTGTCTAATGTAAACTCTGTAACTGTAACCACAGTACAATTCTGAGAAGGGGAACTACACTTTACAATAGAGGACGTGCTTACTACGTGTGAATGTTGCTTTGTTTTTATTGTAACCTCAGTTCAGTTTTTAACTCTAAAATCTTTGTGAGTATTGTTTAATGCGTGTCACCTTAGAACTTACTAGTTTTATAATTTTGCATGTGCCCAACAGGGTTCATAATGATCTCATGTACCTAGATAATATCTAGATATAAGAACTTTATGTACAACAATTATGGAAGCAATAAAGTATTGAGTACTTTGAACTGTTGGCGAATTAATTTTTTGAAAGAGTAGTTTTGTCTGTTGGTTGGTGCCAAATAGGTAAGTTTTATCAAAATCTGATCGGAATTTTCGTTAATAAGCAAAGAAACACTTCAATCTTGCAATTGAAAATGACTCGTGTGGTAAGTGAAGTTATGTGGTTGTTTTCAAAATGTATTAAAATATATTATGTTCATTGAAGACAAGAATTGGAGTGGGCTAAGGCCTAAGTTGGAATTGAATTCATCTCAAAATGGTAGACAATTAAAGCACCACACGAGTCATTAGTTCAGGTGGCAGGAGCATTCTATCGAGGTTCCGCCTGACTTACTCCTAAAAAGTAATCTGCCGCCATAACCTAACGATGATGTTCCGGTCCCATAGCATAGCTCTTTAAAGTCAGACCATTTTGGGCCTAGCGTCTTTACCATCCCAAACCACATCATTGCTAACCACCAGGCTAGAAAGATATCAGAAAAAAGCGACAGTCTGAACCCGTAAGTAGGTATACAAATACCTTAGGCTGGATCTGGCGTTGACAAAATAATCTGAACATTTTGAAACCTTCAGACAAAATTTAAAAAACAATGGACTTTTATCTACGTATCTTGGTAGATAAAAGTACATTGGTTTATAAATTTAAATTTAATTTTAACAAAAAAATTACTGATTAATGTGCAGTGCATGATAACCTTCTGCGTTTATTAACTGTGGACATAGAGAAGAGGAGTAGTAAATAATATTTTTTTGCCTCTAATTGACGCGGGTTGTGTTTATTGCACACTAGGAGGAGTAAGGGGTAAATCAATTAAATATTATTTAATGCTTAGGGTTTCGAATTTAAAGCTCGATGGCAGTAAAATGTTATTGATGTGGGTAAGAAACTTGTCAGCTCTTTTGATATTAGAGGGGAATAAAATAAACAAAATCTTTGTAACATGGTTTTTAGTTTAAGCAAATTGCGCAAGTTCAAGTCAAGTACATATTTGTCGATCTTCAATGACACACAAAAATTACTTATAACAACTGCATAAGTATAAAGTAACTAAATAAAGGTGACCAAGCAAAGATGATAAACAGTAAATATAAAGATAAATGAAGGTATATAATGATGACTGAACTATTTGGAAAACTGATTTAAGCAATGGTGGCATAACATAAAAGCGTATCGCACTTAAAGTGTAAAATGTGTCAAAAGATCAAGATAAAGCCAAATCTTGACGAGCCGAGAGCGATATCAACTTCCATTGTTTCTCATCATATCTTAAAAGGATCAGAAATTACCGAATCTAGTGATATAACATCCGAAATTCGTAATCCGACATTAAGTAATTAAAAAGGTAAATATTACGAAAGCTTAAGTGACGAACCTGTTTCATGTGACGACGAGATTAAATTTATTATGGAAGTTGTTAAGATTATGTCCGTAGGTGTATGTGATGTATTCATTAAAGGTGAAAAGCTGGTTGTTAGGAAAGATTAGAAGATATTCACATTAATATTATGGTTAATTTATAGAAGGAATGTCAGAAGTTGTATTATAAATGATAACCAACATTAACACGACTTACTATTGCATTAAAAGCTAAGCCCAAGCATCAAGCCAATTAAGTTCATCTAACACCTTCTAAAACTCGTTACCCTTAGTTACAAGACAAAACGATAGAAAGTAAACAACAGTTACAAACTATCAATAAAATATGCGTTTAAACGATCGATAGAGAAGACAAATTAGTTTAATCCCAATCGACTAACAACCATCGTTAAGTAAAAGGTAGCTGTTAACACAGATACGAGTACAACCATCAATTTAAAACTCAAATTACAGACCATACAGGCCATGCAACCGGCGATATACGAGCATCTGTCAAATTACATCGATCTTCATAATGGACCAGAACAGATGGACAAACAATACCCTAAAGCGGACACTAAAGAACCCCCTCACACTGACCTTCTGAATACAAGCGGAAGTACTTCGTAGCAAGACGTAACAACAACGGTACTTTTGAATTCAATAAACAAAATAAACCCAATTAAAGCAATAAAACAAAGATGTTAAAACGCAGTAAAATATCAAAGTGACTTTAATTAAATAATCGAGGTCGCGCGAGAGACGACGAGATTATAAAGCGATAGTGAAAGCAGAAAAAATTGATTATTAATCAATTGTTAATCGATGAAGGAATAATCGAGACGGACTAGGTCGATCTGAATAGGCTATAGCTAGTTTAGTGGAGCGTATCAGTCAAGGCGTTTGAATACTAAGAAAAGTTGTGATTTCTGATAACAATAAAAAAGTGAAATTTTTCGATGACTCATTTGGTTCGAAAGCTTAACTGAAGCACTGGATGATTAAGATTGATTGAAGGAATTTAAAATTTTTGGAACACGTAATAGTTTGAAAGTATTATGGAAACCTTCCTTTTTTGGCAATAAAAAATAATTTCATTGCACACTAAGTTAATGAATCAAAATTGTCCATTTATTTTTTAGCGCCATCTTGCGTAAGAGATAAGTGAAGTGTCACCAGAGATTTTATCTTTTAAGTTTTCTTGTCTTTTTAAGTCATTTGGAGACAATGCTTGAATGGATATAAATCGGATCGAACTATGTAGTTACATAAGAACATATTCTTTGATGTTATTTTTTTTTAAATCGTAGAACCTCCTGATCCAATCAATTCAAATATTGGTGGCCTCAACTTTACAAAGACCCCATGAAATATTTCAGAGATACAACAGAAATTCTAAAGTTAAAACAGAAAATCAGTATGTCATTATTTAGAAGTCGGTTGTTTTAAAAGAAAACTTGCAACTTTATGATTGGCTTGCCAAATAATCTTTCAAGTTAATATGCTTGTGCTACTCCACCTATCATTTGCAACAATGCCTGTATCAAGGTAATCTGTGCATTATTACAGAACAATTGTCACTGTGCAGCTGTATAAATGCAAGCCAAGGCTGGGCGGTTCGTGACACTCAGTGCAACTGTGAAAATATCAGTCTACATCGAATGGTATGCAATTTGCAAATATGGAAAGATATACTATGGTTAAGCATAAGAATGTAGATATAGCTTTAAATTACGAATATGTTTCAATTAAGTATTGGATGAAATGTAAAAGTGAGGAATTAAAAAGTTTACCTTGCCTATATTCGTCACTGTGTACGCCAAATTGCAATTTATCAGAATGATTAGCATCAGTGCCCGTTACGAGAAAATTAGATGATTACCTCTTACATGAAGTATAGCATATACAATTAATAACTGAAATAATGATAAAAATAATCACTACTACCACTATACTATCACTATTACTCTAAATAGAATGAGAAATCTCCTGAACTAATGTTTCATAATGGCCATCGTCTGTTTCAATCAGAGCATTTTGATGATGATGATCACGAATCCTCTAAAAATCACTGGAAGTTACGAAATGAGAACAATATTACAGCAAACGAAACGAGAGAGAAAGTTAATAGAAAACAAACAGACAAATCCCATGAGACCGCATTAGCTTCATTAGCACTACCAAATACAAAATATTACTTTATAAAACATAGCATACATTCACACTAAAGTTTCTTAACAGACAAAAGCTCTGATTTAGACTAATCCACGTTTTCTTCGTGACCTGATGATGAGATACATAATAGAACACATTTCGTAACAAATTGTGCAATCAAGGGCCATCTCTTACAAAAGGGCTTTGTTAATTCATTAGAACAAGATCTTGATTGCGATATAAAAAGTACAAGTCATGGTCAAGTTGGAACGTTTTGAAGAGTAGTTGATTCACGAGCGAGAAATAATCACGGTTTTGTTTACTTCAGTCTATTTTGACTTCATTGCTATTTTTGGTGGACATTTTTTTTTATCTAAGAGTCGAATTTAAATGGTTCTCTTATAAATCCTCAACATAATTATTGTTTTTGAAATGTTCTTAATAAAGTAAAATACTCTCTTAATCCAGTGTTTCAATATAAAATCAACATTGCTCTTGAGGAAATTTGCGTTTTAGGATTTTTAAACAAATTGCTGAATATAAAATTAAAACAAAAACCATAATAGGTTCATAATACAGATTCTAACATACTTAATTTCTTAGAAATTCAATGAACATACATCTCACGCATAAATTTAAGAGACCTTTCAAAGTTTTAACAACGGATATACGCTTTTCAATTTGTAAACAAGATGATATTGATCTAAAATTTTAAAGGGATGCAGCACCATCACTAGGGGTAGAAATAAATCGATCAATACGTAATGGAAAGGGGATATTAGTAATTAATCATCGACCGGACGTTTTCATTATGGTAGCCTAATGATTTGCAGCTTCTATTAATACATTGGTTCATACATTGGTTCACTAAATGTGTTTAAAGAAAAGGAAAATTTTCCACAGAAATGAAGCTTTTGAAACAGGAGGTTGATACATTTAGATTGGTAGGTAGGTACATTTTCACTGAAATGTAACTAGAAAACAAGTACTTTGTTTCCTTGCTTAATATATATAACTAACTCATTATTATCCTATATATCCTATAACTAAAACATTTTTATCCCCTCTACCATTCCATCATTTTCAAACTCGCTATTTAGTATTTACCACATTTTCTCGTATTCCTTGATGGATGACCTGGATGAATGACATACCTGGAACAAACAATGCACTTGTTAGAACAATACAAAAGCCATACATAACCACAAATTACATCGTTCAGCCCCGTTATAAGGTCAGAAGTTCGGAACATAACATTCGATATTTAGACATAAGTACTAACTGTAAACAATTGTGCGATTCCGGATTTATAAATGCTGAAGTTTAGACCAAAATAAACTTTATCGATAACATATAAGGTGTAGATTGTAATGAATTGGTAATAGAACTTAAAAGGTAATATAAAAACGATTTAATCATACACCTCAAGGCAAAAATCTTGTTTGGAGCGGCCGAAGTTTCGCGAGATATCATCATTGTTCTTTGAATTTAGGCGCAAAAAATTGACGAATTATATACGCCTAAACTCAATAGCGATTTGATTTAGTTCGCTTTTTTACTATCATCATGGATAGTAAATATATTCAATATGCTAAACCGTGAAGATGTACATTAGATGTTATTTCGATGATAAATTTTATTATATGAGATAAACTTAAACAAAATTAATGATTAAAAAAATTTACTGAGAAATGTCCAATGACCAGTAAGGATTATAAGGACATATAGGCTTCCCGTGTTGTCAGAGTTTGTAAGCCGTTTGAAATTTTCTGAAATAGTCCTTTGACCATTAACAGTACAAACCCTTAATGCTGTACTAGAACAAACCACCGGAAGCTACGATTCAACATGTCTTCCAATTAACGACAGCGCTATATCTGATAACTGCTTCCATATGTAATACGTTGGCAAACAGTAGCGATATGGAATCAAAAATGCAAATATTCACTTAATAAGGTTTTATCTACAGTAACAAATGAATTACACTGAGATTAATTCTTATTGCATTCATTACAGAGATTGATTACAAATAGATAAAGGATATCCGCAAAAACTTCGCACACCTGTGTTTGTACTACATACATAAATAAAGGCAATAAATAATAATAAAATAAATGGCATTTTTTGTTTCGCTTGTGGCAACTCCACGGTCGTTGACATAGCCTTGGCAATGTTGCTAGTGCAAAAAATAAAATGGGATCGCACGATCAATTACGTCACTTTTGGTTTAACTACTGGACAATAATAGAGTAGGTATGATAACTATTGTCCTACAATGATTTAATACGGATAATAGCTGCGATACAACTTTTAAATTCATACTGCTATCTACTTGTAAATTGGTTTTCCTCATCGCGCAAAAAATAATCACTTTAAATGTTGTACCGCATAGTATGCGAAAGTAATAAAATTCTATCGGAATACATAAAATAAAATCTTACTATGCTAGGTTTTGCATTTACGTTGATAGTTTTGACGATAACAGCAAAAATATCTGTTCGAGCCTTTACCATTTTTAGGGTTCCGTACCCAAAGGGTAAAACGGGACCCTATTACTAAGACTCCGCTGTCCGTCTGCCTTACCCAAAGGGTAAAACGGGACCCTATTACTAAGACTCCGCTGTCCGTCTGTCTGTCTGTCTGTCTGTCCGTCTGTCACCAGGCTGTATCTCATGAACCGTGATAGTTCGACAGTCAAAATTTTCACAGATGATGTAATTCTGTTGCCGCTATAACAACAAATACTAAAAACAGAATAAAGTTAAAAATAATAGATGGTCCCCATACAACAAACGTGTTTTTTCGGCATTTCACGCCATCTATGTACGCTTAGTTAGGTAAACGTCCCATAGATGGCGTTATATTAAAATGTCGATCCCTAACACCTTTGTTAGACGTTAGATGGCGTTATAAGTTTATTAATGTGTGTTAGTAATTTTTATTAACTAATTATTTTTGCTGGCGAAAAATGATAATGGTATTTTTAGCTCGATCTTAGAAAATACTGTACTGTGTTACGGAACCCTACGAGTGCGAGTCCAACTTGCACTTGGCCAGTTTATTAACATGCCTAAGAGAGTTGGTTTAAAGGCAATTTCTTTAGATCCTCAAGTTTAGGTAGAATTTTAATAGGTTACATTTTTAAATTTTTGTTATAGTTTAAAGCATATCTATGAGTCAGTAGTTATTAATCCTTAATTTTTTTTCTATAACAATATTGAGATTGGAGTTCAGACTCCTCCAGAGTTAGTTGATGTTCAGCTGAATTTAACTGTAGAACTGAATTCAATTCTGTTAATATATTGAAGTTCATTTGCAAAACTCAATTTCATAGAAATCTCGCGGGAGCCCTTAGACCTCCTTAATCCGGCCCTGTCGCAAAATCCGTTCTTAGCAAATTTGTACATGAACCATAAATATTTTGCCCAGTAAAAAATATATTTTGTACAGCTAGACTTTATATCTGCGCTTACATTTTTTGTTGAGTAAAAAATATCGGGCTTCGTGCACGTGAATATTGAGAGACCTAAAGTCTACTCATATTTTGTTACATGTCCATATAAAGTTCAACCAGTTCAGTTGCCGTATCGGATTTCTTGCAAAAAATACTGCAATTTTTTTGATGTGGGAATACTTACTGTCACGGTCTTGAACTCAGGTAATTATTACGATTTTGATTAAAGGTGGTGAAAGGTCCCGTTTTCTACATATTCAATATTTAGTATGTCTCGATGTACATCTGTTCAATTTATCAGATCAATTGATCATACATCTGTTTAATTTATGCAAAGCTATAATAATAATAATTTGACTATTTCATTTAGTACAAGCACCTTAAATCGCTGTTTGGAGACCTTCAGGTTGCAGAATTAGAGTTGAGCAATATGCTTTCAAACATTGCCATAGAATTCGTTAAATTTAAGACTCATACAAATGAAAAAATATGAGTTAGTTTTAGAAATATCTACACTTACATTAAACTTAATTATACAATAATATGTAGGTTTCATAATTTTATTACACTTTTATAACAAACAATTTTATTACAAAATTCGAATCGCGTTTGAAATGAAGTCATCCGACAGAGAACTAAAGTTGTCGACATAAATTCGAATCGCGTTTGAAATGAAGTCATCGGACAGAGAACTAAAGTTGTCGACATAGCTTTTATCGCAGAACGGATGAGATCGCAGATCGGTATGCCCGTTCTGAAGTGGAGACTGCAGCTCACAAAATATATGTAGAAAGTACTCCAGCAAGGTGGAGCAACGATCTGCAAAGTGGCTAGCAGAAAATGTAAGAGAACACGATTAAGACCGAGCTTGGTGGCACATAACAAGAGAAGTAGTAGTTTTTCTGTTCTGACCTTTAGAGATTCATAAGAGATGACTTAATCCAAGAGTGGGAGTGGGAAGACTAATTGATGATGCTGATGTAATAAACAACGTTCAATCCAGACTAAACTACAAACTTTACAATATTTTGCGTAAGAAGCAATTTAATGTGAAAATTATAAAGTTCGGACTAAATTAAATAACATTTTTCAAGCAGCATCATCATCATCAACAGCCAATATTCGTCCACCGTTGGACATAGGCCTCTCCTATGGCTTGCCACTGAGCTCGATGTTCGCTCTTTGTTTCCAACCGCTGCCAGCCAGCTTGCGTATATCTTGTATGTTCCAGGCAACAAATACCTAAGTAATATAAAAAGACTTCTTCTTAGCCAAAAGATACAACAAACGAAAACTCAAGTTTAAACAATTAACAAAACCGCATTCATAATCAAGATTTTCCTTTTGAGAATAACAAAGCGTCATAAATGCGAATTTCTCACTGACACAATGACATTTACGAAGACAAAAACTTCTTATACGTCCTATACGTCCCCTGATGCATGTAGATAAAGCTTGCCAATAACTTTCTCCGTAAACGCATTTCCATACGACTGGAGATCGATGAGTGCGCAGTTAATCGAAACTGTCTCTGGAAACGGTGGGTTAACTTCATGTTGTAACTTGAAACAGGGAAGTTTTACAAATTGCCTGACATAAGTGTTTCTAAAATCAAATTTTTAACCGACTTCACAAAAAAGGACGAGGTTCTTAATTCGTCGGAACCTTTTTTTAAATTTTTTATGTATGTTCACCGATTACTCGCAGATGCCTGAACCGATTTGGAAAATTATTTCTTGTTTCAAAGGGTACCCTTCCCAGGTGGTCCCATTTAAATTTTAATGAAATCGGCCGAGCCGTTTTTAATATATCAACATTTGTATTACGACGCATTTACTTATCTCGACGACTTACTCGGTCTACAAACTACTGGCACAGATTATGTAATAGTTACTTCGTCTACTGGCTACTTTGACTAGCGCGACGTTTGAAGTCGGTTCTTTTAGTTTTTTAAACGATCTTAAATTATTATAATTCGATTGTTGTCAATATGAATAAAAGTGTGTAAGTCACTGTGTTAACGAATCAATATCTGCCATTCTTTACACTGCAGGGTATTCTTTAACAAGGTCTCCATATGCATGCCTTGCCCAAATTGAAGACACGCCAGTATACTGAATGGTCCAACCGAATGTCAGGAAGTGGTTCTAATTTAGCTATAATTATATAATTTAGTTTATAGCAGATGGTGATCACTTCCTATCAGGTTTTCACTTTCTTATTTGCTACCCATATCATAAAAAAAAACCAAAATTCCATTTTTTAACCTTTTATTTAACATCACTTGACATACAAATGGAGTAAAATAAAATCATGTAAGATACACTTATTTTAATAAAAAAACTGAATCGTTCTTATCTTTATAGTTCGTAAAAGGTAACCTAGTAACAGTTACATAAATATTCTCTTAAATTTCTTTTTACATTACACAATATACAATTCGCGCTCTTGAGGTCTCAGTCCTCTCAGATGGAATACGTGGTAGGATGTAGATTAGTCAGTTTTATGTCTAGACAAATTAGGTTATTCATCAGATGGACATTATAATTATTGCTTGTTTAACTTGCATATTAGTTGAAAGTTACTGCAGGTGGGTGAGTTAAATTCTATTTAGTTTATTATTAGTTTAAGAGGAACGATTTGTATACGAACGTACATCATAAATCAAATGAACAGCTAATGGACGGCCTCTGACGTAAAGGATAGATACCGGATCGAACCCGTAGTTTGCCGGATCAAATCCTAACCGAGCACTCACAGGTGACTAACATCCGGTATGCAGTTTTTCTTATCCGGTTCTTAACACATAAACATAATTGATGAAGATTGTACCTTAATATCATTATGTATGACCTAATTACGACCTCTTGAGGGCCCGGTGGCGTAATCGGGAGAACGGTCGGCTTTGATGCCAGAGGTACCGAGTTCAATCCCCGCCGTGCACCAATGGATTTTTCGATCGATAAATGTATGTGCGCTTCTCACAGTGGCCCTCCGGTGAAGGAAAAACATCGTTAAGATACCAACAACCCCCGCATGGTTGTAGGACACTATCTAGTGTCCGCCTGGCCAGCTACCACCCTCAAGTTAGAAAATCTATCGCAAACATCTATTGTGTTCTGGCAGCTATACTTGAGAGCCAGTTCCCATTCTAGGCCTAGCGTGCTTACCATCTTCGACCGCATCATCACTTACCAACAGGTGATATAGTGATCAAACGCTAGCCTATAAGATATATAAAAAAAATTGTTTTAAGTTTGAGTTCGAATGCTTATAATGATCTTAATAAATTAGGAATTAATATTCGCCTTATTTAGAATTGAATAGAAGAATGGAATTCACATAGAAACAGCGCAAAAATTCTTTGGTCGGTCTGTACCACTCATGTAGTCCCATAATAATGTTAGATTAGTATGTAAAAGCAGTCTGCAGTTAAATATAATACCAACACCTATTTTGCCCTAGGCTATTCCATATACGTGCATATACATAATATACATGACATACTCAACTTTTACCTGTCAAAGTTACTAAAGAACATAACTACTGAACCAGTTAAGAAACACTTTGGATTTCACGCCTAAGTGTTAGTATTTTCATTTTAAACTAGTTTAATGTCACTTCTTGTTAGTATTAGTCGAGTCGATGCACATGAGCGATTGCATACTAAATTATTCAAACCCTGAGCACACTAAGTATTTAGCTACGCTATCTTCATTTTTTTTGGGCAACCCATGAATGAACCAGGGTGACTTATATTTTCTTCGAGCCTTCAACCAAGCCTGACTTATATTTTCTTCGTAGGCAAGCCTCTTGACAGTTTTTATACTCTGTAAGCTAATCTGTTAGTGAAGAAGTATCACGAAGTTTAACAATGATTGTTATCGTGTCTTTGCCTGCCTGCACCCGAAAAATGGGAATATTTTCTAAAAAAGTAAGCGTGATTTGTCCGTAGTCGTGTTTTATTCATTAGCTTACTTTTTATGATTATATCTCATGAAATAAGTAGTCGATTTTTATGGAAATATTAAAATCATTGAATTTCTTTCTCATAGCATCATTAGTATTGAGCATGAGCTCAATATTTAAACTCCCGTTGAAACCAAAATTTATACGCTGCAGCGGCAGTTTCTGAATCTGACAACTTTTTACGTAATATTTACATTATTTGGCAAATAATTTATTTCCGATCAGACTTTTTAAATAGCTCAATAACTGTAATTATTTTAAATAATATTATACTTTATTTGTTAACCGAAACTTACAAGATATATGTACTTACTCGTAACAAGCAATATGTAACAATCATATCGGCTTGTCCGTTAATATGTATTTACATTATTTGGCAAATTATTTAATTTATGATCAGCCTTTTAAATGGCTCAATAACTGTAATTATTTTAAATAATATTATACTTTATTTGTTAACCGAAACTTACAAGATATAGGTACTTACTCGTCACATGCAACATGTAACAATCATTTCGGCTTGTCCGTTAATATGTATTTACATTATTTGGCAAATTATTTAATTTACGATCAGACTTTTTAAATGGCTCAATAACTATAATTATTTTAAATAATATTATACTTTATTAGTTAACCGAAACTTACAAGATATAGGTACTTACTCGAAACATGCAATATGTAACAATCATTTCGACTTGTCCGTTAATATGTATAATCATTGATAAGTGTTCACTTTCTCCCTCCGAATGAGCCTTGTACATGTATATATCATATATGATTTGTCTGTCTGTAATTCCGAGTAATGGATTTGATTGTGCAACTGTGAACATGATCAAAATGGATTGAAGTGTGTTTTGATATAGTGAAACCACGATTATAAGACAAAAGAAATTATTTTAGTATTCTAATAATAAAATACATTGGGACGCACCTGGACGCACGGACATGGTCTCAGATGAAGATTTTTGAAAAGTAATCGGTGTTTCTTGCCATTTAATTGCCTAGTAGTGGAACAAAGAAGTTAAATAAGAGTATACAATATTTATTTACTTGTTAAATGCATATCGCGTTCTTTGTATTTGCCTAACAGTTTTGCACTATTCGTTACATCTGTACTATTTATTCTATTTATGGTCGCGTCTTAAAAATTTGACGTTGCAAACACTGTAATCCGTGGTACTTGCTAGCAAAGATTTTGGAGTTTCATTGTAATAAAGTGTTGATAGATACATACATAAAAGATAGAAAGATACAAAAAGACCTTAAAAAAAAATTACATACGCAATTTTCCATCCTCTCACTGAATCTCTCATTGATAAGCTGTTTTCGTGTATCTCAAAATTAGTTGTTTTTTCTTTTAAATTATATTCAGCGTCAATCACATCTGCAATATAGGTGTTCCTCACACACTCGATCGTCTCCGACCCAGCATCGGCCCTTTATAGGAACATTAATCGTTGATTAATGTTCCTATAATAATCATAGTTGTATGATTATCATAGTTAAGCTATATGCTGTCGAAAAGGTTGGTGATTTGTATGCAGGTGTTGAATTATATTTGATAAGTGGTTGTTTTTCTCACGCGAGAGTCGAATGTGTTTTATTTTGTAGCTAATTTAGAGCGGTGTTGAGCAATCGCTTATACTTTTCCTACTGTATTTTTTCATGCGTGAACCATTTTCTCCAAATATATAGTGTATAGGAACTGAGCACGTAATCGTTTACGTTTTATAACTAGTTATAGTGATGAATAAATGCATAATCAAAATTAATTACTACTAATAATTAACTACTAATCAGGGTAGACAATTTTCTACAGGTCTTCTAATATTACATTCGCTAACCTTTGGTCTTAAAACATAAAGCACGCCGAAATCATTCCTTGTGTTCTCTCAATATCGCCTACGATCATTTTTTATCAGATTTAGTGAAATAACAGGGCATGTGATACTCAGCATCGATCTACAAATGCAAAATGTATTTATTGACATAATAATTATTTCCATCTTATAGCTAGATATCGATTATCTCGCTATAAAAGTTTTTACAATATTTTGTTTTAATCACACTACTCTTATTTCAATTTCACTGAAAATTATTTTCTACTTTTCAACCGACTTCCAAAAACAAAGGAGGTTCTCAATTCCTCTGTGTGTTTTTTTTTATGTTACGCGACTACTCCGTCAATTCTGAACCAATTTAAATTATTCTTTTAGTTATCCGTCACGTACCCTACGTTTGGGAGGTGATCCCATTGCAATTTCATCGAGATTTGATAAGTATCTCCAGAGATATGACGATAAACGTCTCAAACTTGCTACTGAAATTGACTCGCGGGAGTCGCGGGGCATTGAAGTCGGTTGTTTTAGTTTTAAAACTATCTTTATAATAATAAATATTTTATTGTATTTCATATATATTCTTAGTGGTGTTCAGTGGATACCCGTGGTCGTGTGCTACTTTTCAACCGACTTCCCAAAAAGAAGGAGGTTCTCAATTCGTCTGTATGTTTGTTTTTTTTTAGGTTAATGTTCTATTAAAGCGTGATTTTTAGTTTTATAACTATTATTTTTTAAATTATGTACATCACTCAACTATGTTTGTCACGTCTGAGCTAACACAATAATTGTTGAGCAAAGGCTTAGTAATTAGATAAGGCTGATGACTTAGATATATTAACGGTAATACACTGGAAGCTTAGTGGAAGTAAAGGAAATTAAATCGTCTAGGATGTACGCGCACTAGAATGTTTGGTCAAGCAGACCATGTTGATGCTAACCAACCAAAATGATTATGGAACTATGCAAAATAAAATATGTATTAATTAATGTGTGCAGGGTCGGTAGTGCTTCGTGTAAGTCAACTTTAGTCAGTAAACTTTTTAAATTATATTTATTATTATTATTTTTGCAGATTGCGGATAGACCAAAATGGAAAAGAATGACATATCACACCGACCCACTTAAGTGGGATAAAGGTAGGAATATGATGATGATTGTATGTAAATTTTTATTGGAACATCGCATCCCAAAATCAAAGACATTTGCTATCCAGAAAATTATTATATTTGTAAAGTGGTCTATGGATGTATTTAATATGTTGTACAGGCAAGCTAAATCTAATTAAAAATCAGTAATGACATAAATAAAAAACTGACCAGTAAAATTATTATATTTGGTCACCACGATCCGAACAGTTCAGTGGACGTAAACCTTTACTCGATTCAACGGAAAGTCACGATGGAGTCATTACTTCAGTTACTAAGCAGACGCGGAAGGAGCGATTTGTTCTTGAAAAAGATTTAACAAAGACTTTGTAAGGTTAAATATTTCAATTGGAAACGCTGAATTTAGTTTGTCTGCGCATGACTACGGCTTAGATGCTCCTCGAAGTGTATGAAATATTTCGAGAAGCATTTACAAAAATCGTGACTTAAAATTATTGGAAAAATCTTAATGTATTAAAGAGGATGTGTGGAAGGATAATAGAGTATGCTTTTCCCCAGCAATGGATTTCCGAACTAGCTTAGGAATCACACACGTTTCAATAATGCGCAATATTTCGAGAAAGTTTCTTACTTTTTTCACACGTGCTCCCTAATTTAGTACAAAAGAGCACAGCTGGACAACATTTCTAGGAAGGCGGCTAAAAATCTTTAGTGATTACAAGTTAACAGCACGCTTTTTAAACCCAGCATATTGCAGCGTCAGTATTTCCTCGATCAAACACATGTAATCCTAAAGATTTAAAAGCTTAATCTGCCAAGCAAAACTGAACTCCTTTCGCAGATGTGCCTGCACCTTGAAAGCCTGTTTTGATAAAAAAGGACCAAGCCTTCGCCAGCTGCGTAAGATTTCAGTTTTTTTGTACACGCATGATTGCGGTTAGTATCCGGAAAATAAGGATGCTTTGACCTTGTAGTGTTTATGAGATGAGAGTAAGTCTTTGTTTTGTATTCTGCTTATTGCACTTTTACCAAAGTATTTTTTCAATCTTTATGATGTTGGATGCCAGTCAGTTCGCGGGACAGTTTGAGATGTTTGCGCTATGGATTTTGTAGGTAAGTTGTCTTCCTCATAGAGACGTGCACAGTTCTACTACCACAGACCGCATCACCAACTTAACACCAAGCCGTATAGTGTTTAATAGAAAAAAAAACTATTTAGGGATCAAAGTACCCTACATTTTTCGAGACATCTCCTAGTCTCACCTCATTGAAGTCTCATTGAAGTCATCCACTCCCTAACAAACACTATTTTATTTTAACTCATCACATGACGTCAATATCTTTCTGTAGCTTTATCCAGCAGATTTCCTGAGGCTTTTGAAGGCTGTATCGTGTTTTCAGCAATTTTGTATGTAAGTATCGCCAAATTTGCGGATAAATATCGTCATCTGCCTGAAAGTCCGGATTGTGAAAGACAATCATGGCATTTCATTGTTCTATGTTTCTAGATAATATCACAAAAATTTCGCTTTCTAATCTTTTGTTTGCGATTTTTGTGATATATTTATAGCAATTTACCAATCTCATATTTTTGTGCGCTTTCTGATCTCTATCAGTTGTTTGTTTAAAAGTGTTTTGTAACAAACGTTTTTTGAATTATTTGGGTTCCTTATTTTGTACATGCATCTGTTTATCTATAGTACGGATACAAATCGCTTCATACGTGTTTATAGAATATCCACTATAACAGTGGCACGGTAATTATATTGTTAGGTCAATAATACACATTAAAAACTAAATTCGCAAGATTTGAAATATCAGTTACTTACTTACATACGAACATTGCAAGATAAATAAAACTTCACATGCCACACGAGTCCTGTTTCAGAAGCACGCAGTAGAATATATCAGTTAAAATCATAAACCTCTTGTAGTCGGATGAAAAGGAATAACTTATATTTATGCAAAATAGCATAGAATCCTATACTTATTATCTCATTTCCCTGTAATAATAAGGAATTTGATTTTATAACTTAACTTGTATCAATTTGCAATTAAAATATTCAAATTACACATAATGACTTATTACTTTCTTTCGTCCACAGTTTGCGTAACGTCAATAAAAATTATGTAGTATTTAACTTTAATTTATTTAACGTTTACGATGTTTGATTCTCAGTTAATGATATTTATGTAAGCGGCTTATGGATTTTATTATGTATTTACAATTATGTCGTTTTGCATAATTATACGAGCAGCAAACTATGCCTATAATTTTGCTGTCGTTGATTGAATAACGAAAATTATGTTGTTCTAATATGTCATTGCATTAATTTTTAATGAATTTATTAAATGTAAATTGGACTTAAATTGTACCTTTGATATATCAATATGTATAGGGATTTTCTTTCGCAGTATGTTCAGCATTTTTTAGTTAATTCGGCTAGTCAGGAGGCCTATTCCAAAGTGGTAATCCGAAGTGTCGGCCAAAATTATCGGGCGTTTCCTACTAAGAATCACATTCGGTTCGGTCGGTCGGTTTATCTTATCATTCGGTCCGACCGAAATTAATTTGACATTTAAGCCCTACTCCAAACGACAAAAGCTTTACCGATGATTTAGCACGTATTTTATCGTCATTTTATGTCAAAAATTTGCGAACTTTATTCGTAGGTCAACATCGGCAAATTCGGTCGTTTCGGTCGGGCCTAACTTTCGGCTGTATCATTTCGGACTTGGCCTCCAGGTGTTCGCTTGATGCTAAGCGGAAACATCTGCCTTCACTGTTCTACACAAAACTTTAAAATGTTTGTCGCCCTAAAACTTACTACGCTATTTTTTAAATTTGCAAATAATTTTAAATGTTACCGAATCATTACAGCCTTTCTGAAGGGATGCTCTTACCAAGGAGCATAATTTAATGATTATTTTTACAAATAGTATTATAGAAAAGATTAGAGAAGGCGTGCTGTTTCTCTTGCGTCAAAAATATCATCTGTTCTACCCTGCTATTCCACTACGCCAATCCGAGTGCAACTATTCATCCAAATCGGTTGAGTCGTCTAGCCGTAAAAAAGGAACAAAGAATCCACTTTCACATTGAAAATATTGTAGTGATAAATAAAGAACAAGGATTAGAAATCAGGGTTACCACCCACCTAATTAAGCAGCTAAATCCTAATTCTCTATTTAAGTTTGATTAATATATGTAATAACAAAGTAGAAACACTATTTATAGGAGGAGGTCATACTTTTGAACAGTTGACCTTAAAAACACAATAAAAGTAAATTAGAGTATAATTTATCAAAAGACCAAAAACCCAAAGTGAAATAGGCTAAGTAGTAGTAAAAAAACTGCGGCCTTTTGTGGCGACCTCTGTCGATTTAACAAAGAATATTGTTGTTATAATCTTTTACAGTCCGGTAAATACAGTTTTTTTTTACTACACAGACAAGAACTTGACCGCTATTTCATTATGATGCTATACATCCTGCGCCTTTAAGCCCACCAACAAACCGCAACTATCCCATATCATACTACAGGTACTACAGACAAATGAATCAATTTTGTCGTTTACCACCAGGCGAGATAGTGGTTAAACGCTGCCCAATAAAATTAAAAAAAAATATTATACTTCTAAGGTGATTTAGGGATAGCACTATAGGTATTAAGTGATTTATTATGTTTGACGAGAGTCGATATAGTGTTCGACATAAATGTTTTTTTCGAGATCCCGATGAAAGGCTTTTGGATAAAGTTGAACATAACTATGTCGATCACTACTATATCGACAATGCGTAAGTCACGTTAAATTCCCGTTGTCAAATAAAACATAATAAATTTCAAAATGAACGTGAGTTTTAATAATAAAATAAATTTAGTGATATCAAATTTAGTTAGCGCAGCATCAGAATCGACACTATTATTTATTCTACCATTCTTTCCGTTCGGCAAAAATCCCACACCTACGGCATCTTTATTTATCATCAGATTTACATGATCACTATCTCACTGGCTTATATTAAAAAAAATCTTCATCATCACTATTATCAGACTGTCTCTGTCCACTGCTAGACATACTGCCTCACCTATGGCACAAAAATCTTACATCATCAAAAACCTTACAATCAATTACATTATTCCAAGTACTCAAAACAACTGTTTTTTAAAGTGAAAGTAATACAGGTACGTTCATTTTCAATCTGTCTTTAATGAGACAGCTATATGATATATTAACAAAGGTTAAGGGTTAAATAAGTGAATAAAAACAATTAGATGTTGCGTGTTTTGATGCTAAGAGACTATTGTTGTTAAAGACGAAGGCTACTTTGATAGATGAACAAATGAGATAAGTTGCAATGTTGTAGTTTTGATAATAAGGGATGTCACCTAGCGAGTAACATCAACGATATCATCGCTTTCCACAAGGCGAGGTAGTGATCAAACGCTTAGAAAATGTCCTTTAAGTGAAATTGGACTTTTTAGTATCGAAGTATTAATATTGAGTTGATACGAGTATCTCAAAATACATAGACTAGTCGATATTCTTGTAAGATCGTAATTTATGAATGTTAAAAATTCACGGGTCGATCGATTTGGCTGGATTATTCGATCGATGCAATAACGTAAGAAGTAAGACAATAATTATAGAATAAGAATAAAATCAAAATGATGAACACGAATTTATCAAATCAATTGCGATGATATAAGAAACAGCAATAAGAATCAATTTAAAACATTCACATTAAATTCCCTTAAAATTTAGGCGTGAAGCAGTAATCCAATGTTCACGCGCAGTTAAGGCACTTTCCTCATACCATGATAGATCGATCAAAGATTGCAATAACATCATGAGAACATGTCGATCCGTTGTTGCATAAGTATTAGAAAACTTATAAAATGTGCAAGAATAATCCATCATCATCAAACATGCCTTTGAGAATTAAAGCTTGTAAGCTTTTGAACGGGTCAAATGTTAGGTTACGATTAACAGTTTAGCATTTAAGCAAGGTTTGATTCGATCAATCTTCTTTTAACCGACTTCAAAGAAGAAGGAAGTTCTTAATTAACCTGTTTTTAGGGTTCCGAACCCAAAGGGTACCAACGGAACCCTATTACTGAGACCCCGCTGTCCGTCTGTCTGTCTGTCTGTCTGTCCGTCTGTCACCAGGCTGTATCTCATGAACTGTGATAGTTAGACAGTTGAAATTTTCGTATTTCTGTTGCCGCTATAACAACAAATACTAAGAACAGAACAAAGTTAAATATTAAAGAAAAGTTGAAAAAAAGTTTTTTACGATAGCGCAGCGCCACCTATCTAGTTGCTAAGATGGCGCTATCGTTTTTACCTTAATCTGAATCTCGGAAGCGGCTCCAACGATTAAATAAAATTTAGTATACCTACAGGTGATTTCGGGGGCGATAAATCGATCTAGCTAGGAGTCATTTTCAGGAAATGTTGTTTTATTCGTGTTTTCAATAATCAACTTTATTGATAATCAACT